>OU611909.1:9171621-10539919 GCA_914767705.2 Tenthredo notha
AGTAGAAAGGAGAAGTCGCGTTCACAACCGATCGCAATACAGGCCGGAAGTAAACCGGTAAAAACACCAAGTTTTCTACCATTAAATGGAAGTCTGACGACTGAAAGCTTGGCTAGTACACCAGCTTCTCCTCCAAGGGCTACACCGACCGGTTCTTCGGCTACGATATTTCCATTCTCTTTAAACAGCCCTCAGTCACCGATAAAACCGTTCAACCCACAACAAGAGGTCGGTAAATCTTCAATTGACGATTCGGCAGCTGGTGAATACGCAGTTATGCGACCTACAAGAAAGCTCTCTGTACCCAATCCCATTTCAATGGTAGAAAATTCGTTGTCTAGAAAAGTGAACGATATTAATAATCCCATTAATTCAACGGCGAAGGAAACAACAACTGGCCGTTTAATATCTTGTTCAAACGTTTCACAAGATCAAAATTTGATACCTATAACAAAACGTTTGGCGGAATTTACAATCGGTAAACCGCGACTGGTTACTGCCTCTCCTACTGCTACATGTCCTAATCCTTGTGTGTTCAAACCGGTGCAAAATAAACCGTCGTCTCCTAAATCATTCGATGATACTCCTACCCCTACACCAACTCCAACTCCTACTCCTACACCTACACCAACTCCAACTCCAACCCCGACTCCGTCTCCGCTTGATAGTGAGGGATATGAAAAACTACAACCAGGAGCAAGTATTCTGCATTATGCTAGACTAGATCTTCCTGAAGTTGATGGGGCTCCCCCAGTTTCCCCTTTACCACCACAGGAAGGTTTTAGTTATGCAGAAATTGACTTTGCTAAGCTTAAGCAGAATTGAGGAAGTTTATTGATTATTATTGTTATTATTATTATTATTATTATTATTATTATTATCATTATCATTATTATTATTATTATTATCATTATCATTATCATTATCATTATTATTATTATTATTATTATTATTATTATTAATATTATGATGATGAGTGCACGCTGTATGTAGCTATCACAGATTACTCTGAGTTTTGTGGTTCGTGTTTTTTCTTTTCTCTCCTTATTCCTTTTTATTTTTTTTTTTGGTTTTTTTTTGTTCTTTTTTCTTCTCGAAGATTTCTGTTTCTCTATTATCTGTCGAATGTTAAGACAGATTAGTAACAATGAACCATGTTATTATCATGGATATATTATTGCGCTTTTTCGTATAAATTATGAAACGCCTGAATACTTTGAATTAAGCATCATTATACATATACATATATACATACGAAGCATCTATACATAAGTAAATATATATACCTATATATTTGTGTGTATTTATATTTATATATACACACAAATATAATATTAATGATTAATAAACCTATAATATAAATTAAACATATTCAATATGGATTTTATTATCATTATCATACTCCAAAACCATTTTTTATTCATTTCCCAGCTTTCCACGAACATCCGCATTTGTTTCCAATTTCTTTTTTCTTCAATATACACAACGTTCTTTTTTCTTATTCATTTATTTATTTATTTTGAAAATTGAAAATTGACTAACTTGTTTAAAAAGAATTTCTAAATTGATTTCATAATGCAAATTTAGATTAATTATAGAATTCACATGAATAAATTTTTTGAATTCACGTCCGGCTCTAGCTTTCGAGAAATTGAGTTCGAAGTATAAAAGGAAACTTGGCTTCACCCTATTTACAATTTGCGCATTTTTGATAGTTGTCTCCTATAATAATCCCGTTTTTTTTTTTTTACTTTACTACGATGTGCTTGTCACGATGTCGTAGCTGTTTGTGCTAATGCATAGATTAGACCCCGTCTTACTTATATCTATAATTTATTTTACTCATAGAGCCACGTGCCAGCTGTGATTATATTTTATCGAGTATCATATAGTTTTATCAGTTCGCAATAAATCCAGGGTATATATATATATGAGAATATTGTTTTGACTGAATTTTATCAAATGATACCACCTACGTGATCTGATTAGGAATTCACTACGATTCAGGAGATTAAAAAAAAAAAACAATCACACACCCGCCTTTTTCACTTATAAGTTTATTCCACTTAACTTCAACCCTTGAAGTATGTGCGTCACCGGAAGGTGATGCATCAAATATATCTAATACTATGCCAATTGTAGACCTAGGTGATTTAGAATTTATTCGGCAAAAATCTGGCTGATACAATTCTCCGGAATTCTTCTAGAGAATTTTTATACCTCTTACCGTATTCGAGGCATATATTCCTAATTTTACGATCTTCGCATTCTTATTTTACTGGCATACCTACATGCCCATCATTCCTACTATAATTGAGATATAAACATGAAATTAACACCCCCGATGGATTACATTGTTAGCATTTGCTCTGATATTTACAAATATTCAAAATAGGGGTAGGGAAGTTAGATCATCATATCAAACTCCAATCATAATCCATAATAAGCGGGAATAGAGATTCGTAATCCTCCTGCGTCGTCTCTTCGTCGTAAATATGCTGTTTCATCAGCCAATTTTGAAAAAAGCTTTAATGCGGTACCAATTTTAGTTCTTTCTAGGGTGAAGATCCTCAATAACTTTCGAAATGATTCGAAAATAACGATAGTTGTATAATATTCAATCGAGTTACGCCATGTGTTTAACTAATATGATGACCTGTTCGAATCTGGCGACTCTTTCGATTCAGATAATGATCCTGTATTAAGATTTCTGTATAAGCGAGTTCGATGAAAGAGAGGGGGTGAAGAAATGGGGGGGAATGTTCACCTAGTTCTCTGAGTGTCTTCCGGGTTAGTGGGAGACCTTGAGAGAGTCGTCGAATCGGTTCGAGAGCTGGCAAAGTGACCGGGGAGTCCGACTGACTTTGCAACAGGTGAGATACACTGCAGTTAAACGATTCTCTGACTAAGATAACTTAACTATACCTATTGACACGACAGGTGAGTGACTACTTATTGCCTAACGAGCCATGGACAACATTTCGAGAATAGGATTACTCCTCATATTTGAATTTTTGAGCTCTGCTATTGCTTGGCCAACTCTCAACTTTTGGTCTCTTGCAACAAGCAAACCCTCTCACACCTCTGATCTCTTCGACGGGGGTGGTGGAGATCCACGTGGTGAGTATCACGTATAAGTTTCAATCCGATGGTAATTATCCTGGTTATTATAAATCGGTCACAAGTCGATGAATCAAGTTGTGAAAGTAATCTTGAAATTCTATTTATAGTTTATCAGTCTTCCAAAATCTGAAATACTGTGGATTAAATTTTTTAAAAACGAGATTCTAACATCATATTTTTTTCCCTTTTGTTTTTTTTCAGTTTTAAACTTTTTTCCTATACCTGTCGAGGAGGAATGTTTGTCCGAAGACAAGCGGAGGGTAGGCATCTGCATGAATACCTATGAGTGTCGGATTCAGCAGGGAAAATCCCACGGGCCTTGTGCTCTTGGTTTTGGAGTTTGTTGCATATGTAAGTATGAAAAAGAAAGAAAAAAAAAACCGTTCATTTACGATTAAGACAGAATTTTGAATGTGATAATAATTATCACTGAGACTTAATAAGCCTGACTTTAGAATGATCGAGAGCCAAATATCTGCAAAAAGCAGAACCACCAACAACGGTAAATAATTGAGATTGAAAGTCGCCTAACTTGTTTGTGTAGAATTATTCCTCAAGCTTAAGTCATTTTATTCTGCGTTATTGAATGTTCTCTCATGTACAGTTACACTTTCATGATTTTCATTGCTAGTAAATTGTTCGGCTGTTTTATTCCTATGAAATAGCCAACACCTTTTCGGGTAAAATCGTGATATTTTATTTTATTGCCAACGGTATTCTTTCTCTGGCAAGAATATCGTGGAGATGAGTGAAGAATATCTTTAAAGTATCGAATTTATAAATGTTAGAGTGATAGGGGTCTTTGGACCCTTGAGGGAAGAATAGAACTACCTACTGTTTTATTCTCTTTTTGAAAAAAAAAAACGAAAAAAAAAAAACACCCTTATAGGTAGAGGATCGCTGCTTGAAAAGTGGCATTGATTTCTTTATCATATTTCTGAACGTAGTGTAGTACTCTTTCGTCAAGAACTTGTTTCTTTTTGTTTCAGTTACAACGAGCTGCGGAGAAGAGGTACAGAACAATTTGACCTACGTCACGAGTCCGGGATTCCCCAACTTGATTGACCAGTCGATGAACTGTTCGTTGACCGTTAAGAAAATAGATCCTCAAGTCAGCCAACTGCGAATTGACTTTTTGCACTTTAATATCGTAAGCAATACAACAAATAGTTTGGATCAATGGGGAAAAAAATAAAATAAATAAATAAAAAATGTCAAATACCTCTTTATCACATGTAATTATTTCCCAGGGTCAGCCTAACCGGAGAACTGGTATCTGCGATACGGACATAATGGAGATTCGAACTGGCATAAGAAGCCTGAATATCTGTGGCTGGAACAGCGGTCAACATGGTAAGCACCTTATATTATCGCAGGTTTTTATTTTTTCGTTTTTATTTTTTTTGGCATGTAAACGATGCACGTTTAAAATGAGTATTAACACATATTAGTTGGAAAAGAAATTTTTGCATTGGAATGATCAGTGTGGAATTATATATTTTTTAAGCAATTGCATGCACCAGTCGATGTTTAATGAGATTAAAAAAAAAAAAAAAAGGGGTCATAGATGTAGAATGCAGATGTCACAGGTTCGAGAACCGGCTCATCGTTGAATTTGCATCGTCGTTGACCCCCACCTCGCTCAATATATTATGTAGACAGAAACGTGAGCGAAATTCAAATGAAACTTTAGTATTTCTTGGTAGCTGATCTGCGTGATAATATTCCAATTAATGGGTATCTTAATGGAACTGGTTTCAATCGTTTGAAATGACTTTTTTCGCTCTATCATTAACCCGCCAACAGTTCATGATGCATTCTTCATACGTTGCAGTTTTCAAGTTTTTTATACTTATCACCCCAAAACTATAACGTGGCGTAATTTTTCATCGAAATTTCTTATTTTCACATATCAAAAACAATTAGGAAACTTTTTAATCGTATCAGGAAACCGTTTGCCTGATATTATGGAATTTATAGAGTCCATTTTTTTCTTCGTGAATAATTAACGCAAGTTGCGTCATTACCTGCAATAGCCAATTAAAAATATTTAATCTAGTGCATATAAAATTGATCGACGCAAAGAGGAATTATTTTTAGACTGCATGCATGATGTTCTATTGATGTGCTGTATAACTGTATCAAATTGAACATCCAATTTTCCGATAAGTTCAACCTTTTGCGTGCTTCCTGAAGAGCTAGGTACTGGTTATAGGTACCTACCTATACATACATGAGCCTACACTCGGCGACTGCATCTAATTCTGAAGGAAATTAGAAAATTATGAGCTCGATAGTGTCGATAATTCGGTTAAACTCTCTCGCCACGTTATATTGCATGAGCTTTTATTTCACCTAGCTGGTCCTCTAGCATAAGTACATTTTACCTAATAAAAACCGAAAAAAATCAGTCATATAATATGTTGACGATAAATGACTTTTACTCAAACTTGCGTAATGATCTCAGAAACGGCTCGATGCAAAGATCTAAAATTTGAGGAAAATTCAAACAGTTGCTTCTGAGGGGGAAAAAAAATGCACTGTTCATTTTTGAATGAATTTATGGGGAGATAAGAACCGTCGTTTTCGCCTTGTTTCGTAATGTATCGAGAGTTGGGATAAGGGATGATGAATCAGTTATAATTTAATGTGGATCGATTTCACGAGAATAAAGTTATTCGGGTCTATAGGCACGTGGATAGATATTCTCTTCCGGCAGAAGCTGACCCGATGTGATCTAATATATGATTATTAATAACTCATTGTCTAAAGTTTACGTTGACGTTGACGAGGGCCCGATAACTTTGGACTTCCGGTTACCGTCTTCTCTACAATCGAGAATGTGGGAGATGCGAGTAACCCAAGTTGGATTTGAGCAAAGAGCTCCTGCCGGATGTCTCCAATACCACGATACTCCAAGAGGAAATTTACGCACCTTGAACTACTTGCCTAACGGGCGTTATCTCGCTGGTCAAGATCATCTTCTTTGTGTACGTCAAGAGCGGGGTATGTGCAGTATCGCCTACGCGCCCTGTTCTTCAGAATCTTTTAGAATTGGTCCTCCTCGATTTACCAGAGCAGCATCCGATGAGCAGGGAAGACCCGTCGATCAGAATGAACAAGGCGAAGGATCTGGGACTACAGGTCCTGTCGTTTTCGGAAGTGCACCACGGTGCAGAGATCGTGTATTAATTCCGTGTGATTTTGAAGAATTCATTACGGTGAGTATAATTGACGAATAATTAATTATAATTTTTACCACTGTGATGATGAGAGAAGATTCATTGATATAATAAACAAGAATATCTTTACATATTCGATTCCAGCCTGGAAACGATGGCGCGGGTATATGCGACATGGAACATTGTGGAAATTCATTATGCAATCCGGGTGAAAATGACAGTGAAGGAAACTGTCGTATAGAAACGTCTGCAACGCCGTTTCACATCCGGGTAGCTTTTGGTCCAGGTGAAGATAACGGTCTCTCACCAGAGGAGAACGCCGGTATGTGTCTCAGCTACGAGCAGCTACCTTGCGGGCCTTGATGTTGTATAATGCCAGTTGATCAATTTTCGAAAACTCGGTGCCAATGACTTTGAACTATATTTAAAATGATATAATTACTTATTTATTTATTTATTTATTTATGCCATTATTTATACGAACAAGTTCCTCCCAGATATCTCGTTCAATAAAAAAATAAAAAAATAAAAAAAGTGTAGACTCGCGATTTCTTCACTCGAATTAATAGAATATCGATCGTAGCTGGTTTGAGAAGCAATATTATAGCAATGTGCATTAATTAACTCGTTACCCGAAGCTCGTCACTGTTTTTTTTTCCCTTATATTCGAGCTTCGTAATAACGATTATTTTTCTCGAAAAAACTGGTCCAGCATAGATCGGAGATGGGTATACGTATACTATTTAATTATTTTTAAGAATATCATTTATACTAATTAATTTTGTAGTCCATACGTTCACTTGTTACATTCGACACAAACTTAGTAAATAATATAGTATTTATGTATATAGAAATATAGAAATATAATATGATAGTCAAATAAAGTCAAATTCTAATACTAATTGATATGATTATTGAGTTTTTACTTCCCTGCTGCACCCTTCATTGTTGAATGATTATTATTAATTAAAAAATACTAATTTAATTGCAATCTTATATGTAGGATAAGGGATGAATAAAAGTATATTATATAGGTATGATACGTATAGAGAAAATTAATGACTTATAGTAAATTCAAAGAGTCAAATTATTTATTTACAAACCAGCTATAGTTATTAATAAACGCAGCACGACGCTGGCGGTATAATATATAATATAATTTATTTTATTTATTATTAATACTTATAATAATCGTTATAATAATGATTCATTATTTGCATTTCTTATTTGCGATACTTGGCAATAATAATAATCAGAATAATAATAATAATAAATAAATAAATAACAGTATTATTATTATTAATAATAATAATAATAATAATAATAATAATAATAATAATCAGAGTCCCCTGAACGGCGTTATTTTCAATAATAATAAAAATCACAATAGTAACAACAATTCAATTATTGTAATGACAATAACGGTACAATATATAGAATCACTAAACGACGTCATTGTAAGAAATTAATCTAGCTGCGAATTAATATTATCGAAAGGGTGATGGCGTGAATAGTGTGACCGTGTTTTAGATTGCGTTTTTTATTTTATTTTTTCTTCAATTTCAACTCGTTTTTTTTAACGCATGTGCGCGTATACGTGTATACTGTATATTGGTACCTACTTGTATGCGCCGCGTCTGTATCACGTATAAATACATAGGTATATATATATATAGGGGAGTCGGGGCAAAGTGGTCAATTCAGTTGAAAAGTGATAAAAAATAATTTGACAAAAAAAAAAAACAGAAAAAAAAAATCAATTTTCAGCCGAGGTGCCCACCGATTTTCGACTTCTCTATACTATACCGTATCTCGCGGTATGTTGATGCGTCGCTTCTGTGATGATTTAAAAAAAAAAAATCATTTCCTTTCTATATCTTTCTTAGCTCTTTTTCATTTATTTATATATATATATATTTTTTTTTTTTCTTTTTTTTATATCTCGTGAAGGTCGTGCGACGTGTTAGGTATTACGTGGTTGTGGATTAACGGTGTGGTTGCATGTGTGTGTGTGTGTGTAGTGCGCGCGTGCTATTAACTCGCCGCGGATATGGTTTCACAAAAAATTTTTGTGCTTGACGCGTATGTATATAAGTATATAGGTATATAGGTATAGGTATATTAATGTATTTTATAGCGCGATTCGTGCAACGCACTCTCACATATGTATGCGCGCTATATGGCCAAACTGCATGGTCCTTTACATAATATATATTATTCATTTACAATTTATACATATATATACCTACATATATTTATTTTTTATTTTTTTTCTTTGTCTTTTTTCTTTCTTTATTATATGTACGCATGTACACATATATAAAGTAATGGAAGTTATACTCGAAGAAGGCGCGGGGGTAGGTATATATAGGAATAGGAGGGTATATTATATGACGTGTTAAACATGTCTCGTCGACGTTGACGGTGACAACGTATACATATATACACGTCGTCTCCCTTCTCGGCTATCGAGGAAAAAAAAAAAAAAGAAAAGAAAAAAAAAAAATCGAAAAAAGAAATCCTATGGAAGAACGGGGACTATATAGTCCTGGCACCGATTGTTCCCACTGTAGAGGGCGCGATAGGGAGAATTAGGGTGGTAAAAGAGGTAAGGGTTCGAGGTATTCGTTTTAACCGCGATTTACCTTGAGAACAATTTCGCGTAGTATGTATATTATATTTATATATACCTACATCATACATACACATAAAACATGTATATATATATTCATATATATATATATATATGTTAAATGTTATACGTATGTGAGTATAATATATATTTAAACTAGAATGATAAGGTGTGCGTAAGGTATCGATATACAATAATACATACATATATATTTAAATAGACTATAAAATCCGTGTGTCTTTATGTGTATGTGATTTTTTTTTTATTTTATTTATTTATTTATTTATTTGTTTAGTTTTTTTTTTTTTTTTTTTTCTGCGTATATAACTTTTTATTGTAATATTATTATTATTATTATTATTATTATTAATATTATTATTATTATTATTATAGACTCGAAAGAAAGTAGGATATGTTTTAAGTTGGGCCGGCAGCTTAATCGTATTTTGCAACGCGTATACGTATACTATAGTAGATTTTTTTTTTTTTTATCGCGATTACTACTGTTATAGTTATAGTATTTAAACCATGTTAACGCGTCGTATGTTTTATAGTATATAGCTTTTAACGATAATAATACTGATCGCGACGCTCACCGATTAATATATATAAATATATCGATCATACCGATATATTATATAGATATACATATATATTCATATATGATGGTCGGTACGGGGAGCGATCGGCTATTTACGCGAATTTAGTGCCAAGTATACATATAATATTGTTTTTAAATCGAACCCATATAAGTATGTATAGGTATGTACTATATATTTTATAACGGCTCGATAAGAACTTTGGTAAATCTTCATAAAAATTCGAATTATATCTATATACTATATAATAGATATACCTATACTTGACTAAAAATTCAATCGGTGCAGCTTTTCGTTTCCTGTTCAACTAATTTATTCATTTTTCTGTTTTTTTTTTTCAAATTATCTTTCGTTTATTAACTCTTAATCGAATATTCCATATTGTTCCCTTACATTCTTATATCATTGTTCCCTTAATTGTTTTACTGCCTTCACCGATATCAGCTAAAACCTACATATATTTATCAGTATAAATACAAATATATAAAAAAACATCGGTCACTGGTATCGGTATCTCATCATTTCATATCTCATTCAACTAACTCACGGCATAACACTTTTCTTCTCGTTTTTATCCCTCTACCCTTATATCTAATCTCCCTTTGTGTCTATGTCACCCTCAGTTCGCGATTTATCAAAGATTAGGTATCATCCTCGAACTATAACTCCGAAAACGATCAGGGAAATTCCCGTTCTTCCATAGTGTAGGTTGAAGGTAACAATTAGGTTCGTGTCATGTGTCGATGAAAAATGTTAATTTCGGTGGGATACAGGGTTGGGTAAGGGTTGAGGGCGTCTGATTGGTCCCGGCGGCATCAGGGTGCGCATAAAGTGATATCAGCGCGGCTGTTTCGCAAAAATCATGAAGCGATTTTTCTCTCTTCTTTCTATCTTCTTTTCGTTTTTCAATAGTTTTTACTTTATTAATTTTTAATTAAGAGAAAAAAAAAAACAATCGCTGATTGATTTTTCGTATACGTAACCGCTGAAAGGCGTTAAAAAGGGTTCATTGCATGGGGCGAAGGGTTGTCAAGGTCAAGGTTAGAGGGGGCAGAAGGTTGGGGAGGGCATAAGGTGCTACACGCTACGTGGTCGTGATTGATTGATTGATTGATTGATTGATTTAACGATCTCTCGATCGATCGAGCGATTGATATAAGATTCATATTGATCGATCGAATCATTTGTTATACACAATTTTTGTAACTATATTTTTTAAATATATTTATACGACGTGGCCGTAGGGACGAAGGATCCCTTTTTATTTTATATCTTGTATCTCGTTTTCTCGCGGTTTTCAATAATACCTACACTCTCTCCTTATCTTTTTCTCTCTCTTTTTCACACACAAGCACACTCATTCGCACATACTCTCTCACTCTCTTTCCTTCCACGTGATTATCCGTTCTGTACAGTCCTCCCTAGTCAAAGGACTCGCGTTCGAAGTCGCACCAGCAGATACTCGACGAAGAAGAGTGTCAACGTTAACCCAAATCTCCGGATGTCTTGGTCCCGTTGGTTCGCAGATTCGAGTTCCTCCGGCCTTCGTCTAAAAACCACGAGAAAAAAAGGAGAGAAAAAAAATAAAAGAATCTAGAGCACCCCTTTAGCCTTCCCTGCGCACCTTGCACCCTTGCAACACCCTCGTCGACACCAAAGGTTATACATATATTATATATGACCCGTACACATACATGGTATATGCTTTTTATTTCTGTGTAACTCTCTGATGCGAGCCGAAGTTGCAGGAAAAATTGAAATTTCACTGATATACCTTATCTATGTATAACCACATATAGCCGATTACCAGATATATTGAATTCACCTGTTATCCTATCGCGTGGCTATACTTATACCTATAAACTCGTAACCGACGCGGTCTATTCGGTCTGCAGATTATAGTTGCCCAATTATTATTTGATATATATGAAATTTGTTTCGGTGAAGAGAAGGAATAGTAGTTAAATAAGTAACGCGGTAAGTCTGTCGGACATCTAGGGTATACCTGGATTGCATATAGCACGAACGGTATAAGGCCGGTTCCGTTTACCTGGTTGACCTTTAAATATGAATATTTAAAGGGATTTCCGTGCTCACAGCTAACCTTATTTAACTTTGGATGAACTTTGAGTAAATTTGACGAAGCGCGTCAAAGCCAATGGGCAAAATGCCACCTTCGAAAAGTAATTTAGTCACTATATGTGATTATGACTCCTTGCGAATAGCTTGCTGCGACTAATTGCTCGGGAAGTTTATAAAATATCTAGATTTTACATTTAAAAATAAATGCGAATGGGAATAAAATATTCCAACCATGGTACCAATGATATATAGTCAAAAAAGCCTCACAGACGCGAAATTATACGTATGATCAGCGAATTCTATTCATTTCATTTTATTTTTTCGTTCAAGGATCACTAGCTCTAAAATTGTTCAACGTGACTTGAAGATATTGACATCGAAGCAGTCAATTTGGTTCTGGCTTTCCAGTTAAGTTTACGTTAGCACTAAGTGCTCTAGTGTCTCTAGAGAAGCTTGAGAATGCACTTCGTTAGATTACAAGTTATTACAAGGTATTAAAACAGGTGAATCTAATATCGTTCACAGTTATAAAGTTTCGGTATAATATCCCGTTTGGAATGTTTAAAACATCCGAAAAAACGGGATGAATAATTTGAACGCAGATATCCTTACTCCTCCAGCATGCTCTTACCTGCTTTAGACGCGAACGGGTCCTTGGGATGATTGGTTTTTATGGCGTTCATGCGTCTGTTTTGTGCACCGAGTGGACCACCGCCTCCGCAACCTCCTGGAGGAAGCAGGGCTACCTGTTGACCACATCCAGGAACTCCTCCTCCAGGACCTCCGGTATTTGGAACACCGGGTGCCCTCGTTCGCGGCTGTTCAACCGGCTGTACTCTACGTCTTTTCTTCGGAAGTTTAGCCCTGGCTTGCGTGTGGCTATAGTACATTGCGAAGTTGCTCACGATTACGGGAACCGGAAGTGCGATCGTTAGTACACCGGCAAGGGCACAAAGAGCACCGACAAACATCCCTACGTACGTCTTCGGCACCATGTCTCCGTAACCAACTGTAGTCATGGTGACCAGTGCCCACCATAATCCTAGGGGTATACTTTTGAAGTCATTCTCTGGGTTGGACTGGATCCTCTCAGCGTAGTATACCAGACTAGCAAATATGACGATACCGAGAACGAGGAAGAAGACCAGGAGGGTCAGCTCCTTGGCTGATGCTCGGAACGTTTGAATGAGGATCTTGAGCCCTGATGAGTGCCTCGTCAACTTGAACAGTCTCATGATTCTGATAATACTGAAGAATTCAAGAATGTCCGCGTTCTCCAAGTGCGAGGCGAACTTCTGTAATGCCAGATCTATGTAAAAGCTCAATGTAGCTATCATGTCGATTAGGTTTACCGAGCTTTTTATGAATTCGCAACGGTCCGGACTAGCCACTATACGGATAACGAACTCCAGGGTGAACCAAGCGTTGCATACACACTCGATGTAAAAAAATGCATCATGGGCGTTAGTTTGCGATTTGTCCAATGCCCATCTCGTAGTGTTACCGTCATATACGGTCATGTTCACTATAACAGGTACACGCATGTCCGGGTGCGTTTTCAGGCAAAACGATAGTATCGACACACATATGAAGAAGACGGATATCACACCAATGATCTGTAACACGGGAGACTATATTGCACTTCGCCATAACTCCAAGGCGTTGAGTAGGTAGTAAAATATCGCCGAATTTAGGGAGGGTTTCCTTATTTTAGGAGGCACGATTTTTACCTTTTATTAATAAGTTTGGAATAAGGGGATTCAAAAAATTGATAGCTAGTATATCGACCTCCCCAAATTAGGAGCCCTCCCCAAACTGGGCGACTTTCCTAACAACCTGTTCTAAAATCAAGAGAAGTGAACTTATAATATTATCGATTCCGAACAAAGTGGATCAAGTTCAATCGTCGAGAACAGTTGGGGTCGGACATTCAAGAGTGTCTTGATTCTCTAGAGACCTAAGAGACAAGATTATTTGTTTTCCGATGAACGACCCTCCGAGGGCGACGAGCCCTGAGATGTCGTAGCGTTCACGTCTTCCACGCCAAGTCTAAGACGATAAACATATACCTATATATCTGTCTATTGGAGAGGTTATTCAAATCACGCGAATCTGATGGAAACACGAGACTCGAGGAACAGCCCTGGATTATTTTTTTTTCTTATTGTGGAATCAGATTCCGTCATCATCCATCACAGCATAGTTTTTCTTCGTATTTATGATTTAAATTCGACTCAAGTCAATGAGATACAAATTTTATTAATAAAGTTTACTATATTTCATTACCGTGAGATAACTGTTCAAAATGTATATTCATTCAACAAAAATTAATAGCTTTGTTTTAAGATAAACCCCGTTACTCAAAGTTTAACGAATATTAATCACCCCACGTGTCCCCATTACCTTGCATTGGCTTCTAATCACTAATCATCGTTGATGATCGTTAATATTGATATCGAGACTCAGATTATATCGATAAAATTCCCTTCAGCTAGAATGACATCTAAATCTTATAAATATCATCCAACCCCAACTTACCTTCGCAGCATTTGAGGAATATGGTTCATCAAATAGGGACCACATTTTTGGTTTCAGTCTTTGCCACCATGAAAGAGTTCCTTCGTGGTAGTCCTCTTCGAATCCAAACTTCCTAGCAAGTTCTTCGTCGCTGGGTTTGTCCGTGTCAAGATCTAATCTGTCCAGTACAGCAAGTGTCTCTTGAGTATCCCGATGCTAAAAACCGAAATAAGCTCTTTCAACAGCCGTTGCACGATCTTATAGGGGATGTCAAAATATGTAAATGAGTTTATTTACTCTCTTTTTACCCTACCCCCCCCGCCCGAAATGCAGATTAAATTTTAAATTAAATTTGCGAACGTGCATATCCTTTACTCTCCCCGAGTATCACGGTATACTAATTCGCACGACAAAGAGCTCCGTATAGTACCTAGTGGAAATCATGTGTAAAAGCATAGCATTAGAGATGACCTAGTTGCATGGACAGAGAGAGAGAGAGAGCAAGTAAACATTGATTTCGATTTGCTACTCGGTTTTTTGTTGTAAAGTATATTTGCCAGTCGGGGCAATCCGTTAGCAGATTTTTATGCAGTATATATACAAGTTGAAAACGACTAGGAAAAACCATTAGCAATGGTGAAGTTTGACGGGGGTTGAGTATACAGATCCACGTAGGTAATACCATATACGTATTCGAGGGTAAAAAGTGTGATACCGAATTGAATGGCATATATGAATATAAGTTTTACAGTTAACATGTTGTTAAGAACTACTTTGCGTGCTATACGGAATAACTTTACGGTCTCTGATCTATTTTCTTTCTAGCACGGTCAATCGATACCTACCTACGACGGGAAAAACGTTACGGTGTGCGCCGCTGGCGTAGAATAATCTACATACATATGTATAATATCTACGTATGTGTTACGTTCTTTAAAAGTTTCAGTTAGATCAAGCTCAGTTTAAGGAGAACCGTTAATTATTCGAGAATAAATAACGGTACGCGTATACCACTGCTCAAACTATACGGACGTGTAGGACTATTGCGAGTTTCTTTATCGCACAATATAGGAACCCTTGGATTTAGAGGGATACATATGAAAGCTTAGAGGATTAGAATTTATTCACCGTCTAGCTAATTACTCGACATTGCCGAGCACGGTAGCGAGTTAAGGCGTTACATTTTTTATTAATATTTTGAAGTCAAGCTTCGTTCTCGGTGAATTTCGATTCGGTAAGCAGAAGATAAATTGGCTTTATTGAAAAATGAAGGAACCATATAGATATGTACCGAGGAATCAGCAAAAAATATTTTAAATTATGCATACGAAAATTATGTTGAATTCTTATTATCGTCAGAAGAAGACTTAACTCGTTAAAGATCAAAGAAAAAGAGATTTGCATAAAAAACAAAAATCTCAGTCGACAATCTTTCCATTTATGATTTTGAATTTTCTTGAAAAAATTTACAAAACTTTAGGAGACGTTGTCTATTTCATATGAGCTTTAAAAGGCTTTTATTCGACGATGTAGCTGACTGAGTAGGGAAATACGATAGGGCGCGGTTGTGCACGAACGCGGAATCACGGAAAGAAAATCTAATTGTCTTAACATGTTCGTGGGCTTAGGATTTTGCGGGATGCGACAACTGACTCGTGGTCTAACTGCCACGAGACGAGTGAACTGTCGGGTGCGAAAATCAAGCTTGACCGTGTCCGATCCTAAGCAAACGATAGAACACCAAAATAACAGACCGAACAACCCCTGAAATCCGGCACATTTTCTCTCTGCAATATGTGTGTTCGTAATTCTGGGATCCAGAGAGCAATCAAAAATTTATTGCTAGGAATCAGTACCCAACATACTGCTGTGTATACCTGCTGTAACGTACGACCGGGAATACAAAACGTTGCATAAAATTTTGTAAAAATTGTAAAAAAAAAAAAAAATAAAAAAAAAAAAGGAGCAGAAAAATGGAGACGTTGACCATTTACCTGCGTATACGTCATCCAACAGCAGGGTTCTACCTGGTTAGAGTCAAGACCCCAAAATTCGAGCTCCTCCTCGAAGAGAGGTCCACACACATCGGTTGGGTAGTGCAGCTTCCCGGTCCTATAATAGTTAAGGACCTGGGCGAAGACGCCGGGATGTCGGTCGAAGAAGTATTCGTTGAGGATGGGGTCGTAGTTAGCCAGTGCCTCCGTCAACCGGGACAATCGTGTTGCTGGGATCTTTTTCAGGGTCGCCTTATACGTTTCGTGGCGGATTCCTCCCACGTTGAGAACCACGCGGTTCTCCGCGTCCATGTTGATCAGATTCATTCTGACCACGGCTCTGGTAGCGCCGATCCCACCTGTAATTAATCACCAATACGTTCCTGAATTCTTGATTCAGTATTTCTTCACTCTCATTATACTCCTGATTTCACGCCCAAGTATCTATCCTTATAAATTGCAACGAGCAAAAATAAGTCTCGCACAAAGGGTCCTAATCGTCAATCCTAGACTAAATTTTTCCCAGCAGGTATAATAGACGTTTTATAAGATCTGTATTTAGAAATGCGGCAATTGATCGAGCCAAAAATAAAATAACGGAAAATCGGTAATACGTTGCAACCCTTACATTGAAATAAAAAATAGGTATAAAATAAAAATACAAAAAAAAAAAACAGATAGCAGACTTCCATCAGGATCGAACTCACGGCCGGTAGAGCGGCGAAGTCCGACCAATGTAATCGCGATGTACGTGAACCGGGTAGTACGGCTCAGCTGTGCCACGAGGACGAGGTTTCGCGGCCCAGGACGCGGAATGAAATGACAGGGGCAGGGAGAGCACGCACACCTTGCCGGCTCAGCTGACGCATCCACACAAAATAGGCAGCACGCCGCTGGTGACAGACGCATACACGCTCATACACACACGCACACACGCATACACACCGCGGCCGATACTCGGAGGCTCTCCGCTCCCGGTACAGGACGCATTTTCCCGAAGACGAGGTAAAGACAAGGTGGAGGTGGCGGATGGCCCGAAAGCTACACACAGAGAAAGAAAAGAAATAAGCTAAAAACCCAGGATCTTGACAACCGCTAAAGACGCGGAGCGTGCAAAAAGATAGAAAATAAGTAAAAGAAAGGAAAAAAAGAAGGCCGTTCGTCGGCCGTGAAAAAACGGGAAAGAAGTTAAACGAAAGATAGGTAGTCGTGGCCCTGCCATGAAGCCTAGCTTGCTCTCCAGCATGAGTAATCCCACGGTACGGTACGGCAGCGGCAGAGTAATACTCGCACGCACATACCCACAACGAAGCGTTTGGTGAAGCGGAGTGAAAAAAAGATAAGCGATACTCTAAATGCACGTAGACGCAAAAAAGTAGCGATCGAAGATGGCTATTTCAACGATCACGGCTCCTTTTTTTCTCACATGACCTCGGCCAGGTGTCGCTGGATCTGTTGCGGGAGGCTGCCGCGCGGCACACGCCGATTTCGCTGTACCTCGACGCGGTGATGTACAGGGCTACAGGATCTCTGTCCAGCTCGGGACGTAGAAAACGGAATATGAGGCAGTGTCAGGCGGGGAGAAGCAGCCCTTTTCCGATCACCTCGTGGTCATTTAGCAGTTTGAATATTATGCCGAGGTACAGGTACTATCGGCGAGGCTTTGCAGACCTCCTCGTATATCGCCGGTGTCTTGCTGTCCTTCGAAATCCAACGGCGTATTAACCTGCTAACAAGGACTTAGAGCAGATAACGGATTACCTCAAGGATGGATTGGCTTGCCTTGGGAAATAGAATTAAGAAATCACTACCAAAAATAGCGACTCGTTCCTAGGGTTAAGGAAAGGCGGAAGTCAATGGCGGACCAAAATTCCACCACTTTACAAGAGTTGAGTCTAACCACCCTCGTCCGTAATTATCTTCTATATGAAGGTTCACAGGGCGTTCTCAGCGCGAGAAACGACCTACATGAGGGTAGAAGATAGATACCCGTTGAATAATTTGCAGACTCAGAAAAAGCCTCCCTTAGCATCCCCCCCCCCGTTGATTGGGCGTAAAATCGGCTTGATATTAGGTGACATGAAGTGTAACTCGTCAGTGATAACTTGGTGTAGTGATTATAACTGGGTTTCATATGAATGCGGGAAGTTTCATTCCTTTGTTCGTTTCCCTATATATTTTTCTACATTACAAAGCGGTATACATATATTTATATACGAGTGATTAAGCACAAAGAGTTTGCGAGAAGATTGATACTTTATTTCGAGCGTTAGAAGTGTCCCGGATCTCTTCATCTGTATGAGGCGAGGATCGAGGATTCTGTAAAACGCGTGCGTGTGTCATAAGATGAGGACGTATAGATCGAACAATATTTTTTTTAATTGAAAATACATAAAAAAACAAAAAAAAAAAGTTCTTACGAAGCTAATTTAGCAGGGTGATTGCCCCGGTCTTCACCCTCCGTTCAAACCCATTTAAAAGAACCAAAATTCCTTCATAAGTTCACCACGTTCCCGTACGCGCACCCCGTTTCCCCCGCGTTTAAGGCCTCGCGCGCCTGACAGCGCGCGATCGAAACCTCCTCCACCCGTGACGTCACTCGTCGTGCAGAGCAGCGCGCGCGGAATCGATATCGTGCGTGCACGCACGCGAGCACACCGATAACTCTTATCTGGCTTGGTCACCCTTATAATCACCGGCTACCACCGGGTCGAACGAAATCTGAATTTTCGTCAAATGTATAATAAAAGAAATGAACAAAAACTATACAATGAAAAAGTAATCTGAAATAAAATGGCGGTCAATTCCTACCCTAATCCTTAGTATAAAAATGACTAAGGGTTTCTACAATCCGCCGCTGCACTGAGCTTTTTTTTTTTTTTTATTTTTTTTTACTCTACGCACCCTTAATTCTCTCATGACCAGCATATCCTCCTCGGCATCTCAGCGGCTCCGTCCTTTTCTCATGACTAGCTGCACCTGGCGCCGGCACGGCACCGGTGCGGCACCGGCACGGCAGCTATAAGCCTTATTTCTTACAAAAATTTGGGATTTTAATAGCGGATTTCCTCCGCAATAGAAAATCACTGATCACTTCAATTTAAGATATATACATGTACGGTTCTTTTTTTTTTTCACTTCAATATCTGTAAGTTTAGCGTGCCGTTAGTTAACACCGCGTTTTACCGTTAATTTATTAACTACAATTACGATAACGTCACGGTTCATAGTCGGTCTTACCCCAAACTGCCTCCGGTCGAGCGCAGACTAAACTGACCCTCCGACGGTGAGCGACGG
This sequence comes from Tenthredo notha, assembly GCA_914767705.2. Classification (NCBI taxonomy): domain Eukaryota; kingdom Metazoa; phylum Arthropoda; class Insecta; order Hymenoptera; family Tenthredinidae; genus Tenthredo; species Tenthredo notha. The sequence goes on from OU611909.1 coordinate 9,191,048, forward strand.
CGTTATGGGGTGCCGGGGGAAGACATAGGCTCTCTCGACGCGCAAACGCAACGTCGACGTCGTAGCCAACGTCCCCGTCGCCGTCGCCGCTCACTCCCATGCCACTTCCGTCGACGACCGCATCGCTGACCCACTGCCCCTTTCCCCTTACCCCTTATCCCTCGTACCACCACCCGCACTTTCCACCCCCAGGGTATGCCGCCATCATGGTCATCGCACACCCTGCACATTATATACGATCTACATGCACACATATATTTAGATTGGTGTGTATATGGTGTACCTTGCATGGAGTGTAGTACTACATACAATGCCCTTACGTTTGAACAGAGATGATATATGTATAACTTGATAAAATCAAGCTCGTATGGTGTATGATCATGTATGATAATGGGTCATATGGTTTTGATGGGAATATATAGGTATAGGAAAATTTAGTTTTGGTAAGTTGAAAGACATCGAGGGAGTGTAATTCAATAATTGTATCGTAGGGGAGTTTCTTTATTGGATAAGTAAAAAGTGTCGCGAAGGGTGGTATGCCTCGATAGTGGTTTTTATCAATATCCTTATTCAAGTGGGCAAGCTTTCGACGTGAAGATAAATGGATCGTAACTGGTGCAGGTGGTAGGAAAACAGAGAACGAGGTTTGTTTTACGAGGTAGGAAAACTTTGAAAACGTTTCGAAATTACGCAACCAACGGGTAGTTTCACCCCTACGTTATTCTGACCCGTTTACCATTCACCCTTCGTGCCCGTGTGACCCTCGTGGTACAACGTTGGGGTTCAACGCTTGACCCATTTTATATATGATTTTTTCACTTTCCCTTCGAATCCGATCTCCTACTCAACCATATGAGTGAGATTCTTATTTTTCCACATACGGTACGGGTCTTTGCATGAAACTAGACTCCGCAATACGATTTCTGGATAGCTTTAACTCCGATAAGTATATGGGCTCGTATACTGAGAGAAAATCTTGAAAGTATACACTCGGCGCCAAATAATTCAATTTCTATGGTCCGCGGGCTCTTGATTTTTGGCCAGATTTATCCGATAGACAGTACCAACTGACTTGGAATCAACTTATCATTGAAAACTCGTATTTCAGCGTTTGATAGCTGAAGTTCAAGGTAGTTAGCCTGCATAGGCAGATTGCAAAACTGGCGCACGCACAGTCGACCGTATACTTTCAAGATTTTCACACGGTATGTACGACTGCAGCCTTATATATCGACTACAGAATGTCCTCGCTAAATATTACAGTACTGTTTGATTTCGATCAATGCATGAAATATGAATATGGAATTTCACGTTTCGCAGTTTATCAGTCGATCTCAGGCTGAACGGAATATCTGATCCTGAAACCTAAAGCGAATTACACTTAAGCGAGATTTTATACCAACTCTGTTTCGATTAAAGAAAGAAAAGGGAAGAAAGAAAAAAAAAAAAAAGAAAAAAAAAAAAGGAAGAGAAGAGGGAAGAAAAATCGACAAAGTAAGTACAGAAAAAAGACTCCGAACAATTGAAGCAAGCACAAGCGAGTGTCGGTGAAGCTAAAGGTAGCCGACACAAGGGATTCGATGAATATACATGGTCACCCTGGCGACGTGTTGACACACGAGGACGTGGGGGTGTTTCAGGGTAGCTGGTAGTACTCGTCTTCACGTGATCCTCTGTTACCCTGGTTTCCTCTCAGGATTTCCCCTCTGCCCTTCGAACTGAACGGAGATGCCGCGCAACCCGTGACGTCAGGAAGATTTCAAAGAAAATTTGCAAGGGTGAGATAGCTCGCAGGGGTGTAATAGTGGGGGAATTTTGCCTCGAGCAAATGTTCCACCGGTCGATGGGACGCTTGCGCCGTCAGGTAACTCCGCGTATGCCGTAGCTTTTAACAATCCGCACACTATGCTAACTGTAACAAAAGTGTGTTGGTAGGTTGGGATCTGTCATGTAGATTGGTACTTGTGGCCGTATTATAGATTATTTGGAAATAAAATGCGTCTAAATTGCATTAATCTATACGTCAACCCCATCGTTTATCGTTTAAACTTTAGACCATCGTTTTATATATGTATAGACATACATTGACGATCATTGATTATTCCATAATGTACGCCACTAGCAAGTATTCACAATATGTACAATATCTACATACATGTACCTTCTTCCTCTTCCTCTTCCTCTTCCTCTTCCTTGCTCTACCCCTACCGTAATTACTGCTTTCCAGAGTCATACTTCCGAGCCCACAGTAGCAGTGTGATGAAACAACATGTGATAACATTGATTAATAATTAAGCTATTAATCATTCTGTATAATACATCGTCATAATATGCTAGAAATAAGACTGCTGTTTGACAAAATGTTATGTTCATTTGGCTAGAATGTCCTGTATACATCCTTGTAAATACCTTTATTAAAAATTGACACATGCAACGCTGCTTTGTTCAATAATCAGATCCTGATCCGTATCTAATCTACGCGGATCGATGAATGAACGGTAAACAATGTCAGGTATAATGATGATAAAATATTTTATTCAATAGATGGATTTTCACGTTTAGTTACAGTATACAATAGACAACAGAATTATGGTTCGACAATAGGAAATTGTCGAAAAAATATTTCTAAGTAAACGCGAGTATGTTCGTTTTCGACAATCCAGATACAGTTCCGTTAGTTATTCACATGGGGGTAGTTTCACGATCCAAACGAACATTGGAGACAAAAAACGTAGGACAAACTTTCGGTCATATAATGCCGAAGATTATTTGTCTGTAAAATGTTACAATATCATTGTGCCCGCAAGGGTTTGCGTATTCATATTTCTATGGGATTTGGATATTTGTTGTCTGGTTAGCCAGACTTCAGACCTTTCGATTCAAAGACCTGTGGTTTAATTATCGGTCTCGAAATCTATTCATTCATTACAATACCTAAAAGCAATGCAATATTCAATTTGCACGAAAACGGATGGTCGTAACAGAAGCTTCAGAAATTTCAGCCGTTCAATTCTTGAAACAATGACGAAGTAACAGAATAACCAAATACTGCTACAAGCAATTGAAATATGAGATCCAATCGCTGCACAAAAGATGCGATGGAAGCTCTTTCGTAATTTAATTAACCTTTGTCATGAATTTGTGACTGGCCGTATACAGTTTAGAGTCAACGCCAGACAAGTTATAGTCACATGATTAATCATCAACGGATGAAACGGGTATTTCTGAATTTCAGTGATCAACTATTCGCAACTTTTATTATCTTCACTTTGGACTCTGCACAATTCTACTTCGAAAATACATTCTGCTCTTTCAATTGTCTCGCAATCAGTCATACTGCAGTTTCATTGGCCACTGGCAATGGGGCCTCTTCTTTTATGCATTGCTACAATTCCAATCCAGTCTTTATTACAATTGCTAGACTTCAGGATCGAACGCGAAACACAGAATATCTAGTATAAGAGAAAACCTGAAACTACCAGGAAACTTTCCAGAAGGATTGATTAATTTTTAATCCATTATTTTAGTTGCAAAGAAAATGTCTAAATGTAAGAAAAAAAAAAAGGGAATGGATTCTGCTTTTGTATTCATTGATTGAAAAATAGACGATTTTTTACTATGAAAAAGGTCAAATATTGGTTTGGTAAATCTAGAATCCTCCAGGGAATTTCAAATCGGCCGACACCCTGGGTCAAAAGGTTCACCTACCTTCTGCCCTTTCGCTGTTTCTCTCCTTCTTTCATCTCTCATTCGTATCTCAATCAACCAGTATTATATACCTTGTTCAAACCAGGGATTACTCGCTCTCATACATCGCTATTCATTACATTCATAACGTAGGGTTGCACGCGTCTGCATTACACATTACCGAAGACCGTGTGTTAGATTTTTGTTGTTCACTATCACGTTTTTCCCCGTTTAATTCAGTTCCAATTTTCCCAAGATCGAGCTCTGCAGAATGATTCGTACTGGAATTGTTATTCATCGCTGTTGCCTGTGACTCCTTTTGCTCGGATGGCATCGTTGTGGCTCTTGGGCGGTGGGGAACTTCTTGTTGATTGTTCAAAATCTGTGGCTGAAAGAAATCCATGGTAAAATCCAAATTTATCCATAGTAAAGTTGGGAACAAATTAGATATTGAGATTGCAGCATATAGAACTACTGATGAATTTCTTGACTCCTTTCTAATATCCATCCCGGTCTAACCGACATCGACTAGTTTATCATTTTGCGGGCAGTGGTAATCTTCGCACGTATGAAGAATCTATTGAGAAAATCCAGCGAGACGTGAAAGAGGGTCATTGCAGGGGAAGTGGCTAGGATATATAGGGCGTCGTTGAGCGCCGTTGATCACAATATACCTTATACTCTTGCTATTTTATATTGCTTATTTCTCAACCTTAGCGCGAATAGCTATCGTTAAATAATTTCGTCGTTATGTTCGGTGACCCGTTTTATGATCGAGTCATTCCCAGTCGATGACATCTGTCGTCAGACATGATATTATGCGTTATAGACCTACTTATCTTTCAAGCTACTCAGCTGAGTAGCTTTACTACCAAATCTGGCCTTCTGCCAGTTAAGAAAACGAATAAGTGAATGAATGAATGAATGAACGAACGAGTGAGTGAGTCAATATGTAAGTAACCGAATGACTTGAAGAATAATTTATCTACCTGCAGTTGCACGACCGTATCGATCCCGATAATCGCTGGTCGAGGCTTTAGAGGAGCTGTGAACCTTGGCAATGAATTTACGAAGTGTTGATTATGAATATCGGTAATATTTTGAGGTTTCTGATGTCGATTTCTTCTTGGTACTTCGGCCGGAAGTACTTTGCGTCGTTGTTTAGGTAATTTGCTGCGAGCCTGAAGTGTGTGAATATGATTATTGTACGATTCAGAAAATTAGAAAAGTGATAAATGGCATAAAGAAATTTCATAGAATAATATACTCATGTAGTTAGAATTATATATCAACTCTTTCACAATTACCTGTGTGTGTGAATAGAACATAGAGAAGTTGCTGACGATGACAGGCACTGGTAAAGCGATGGTCAACACTCCAGCTAAGGCACAAAGAGCGCCGACAAACTTACCGGGAAACGTTTTAGGCGCCATGTCACCGTAACCAACTGTGGTCATCGTGACCAAAGCCCACCAGAGTCCTTCTGGGATACTTTCGAAGTTGTTTCCCGGATTATTCTGGAAATTGAGGAGTTCCGGCAATAGGAGTAATTGATTGAAAGTTTAGTTCAGAAATGATGAGATGAATTTAAAAAAAATTATTGGAATCCTGTTATAATCCGTATGGGAATAGAATTATTATTCAAATTTACAAACTTGACGGATAAAAATTGATGATAGAGTGTAAAATTGGTAACAGACTGTGTGTTTGTTCTATAAAATTTTGTTCTATCGATGCCGTGAGCCACCCACGCATTCAGCTTTTGTCTTTGAGTAAAGAAACGACGCAGTGCGGTGTTTACGCACTGTTGAATGTTAGTGTCGTAGATATACGAGCTGAGATGTAGGGTAAATCTGTTGTTTACTCAGAGGAAATCTACAACTTTTCGACTATTCAGTGCGTAACTACTCCAAGAGTAAAATGCGCGGATTACAGTACGCGGAATGTAGAGGTAGTTGAATGAAGAGAAGAACGTGGTAGACTGGAAGTGGAAACTAGCACAAGTGGGTTCTGAGGAATTACTCTCAGTTATGGGTGAGAGAGGGAGAGAGAGAGAGCGAGAAAAAGAGGGAGACTGATGAAAATAAGAAGAAAAAGGTTCATTTAGCGTTAAAAGTTTTATCGAAAAGTTTCACCAGTCTGAGAACTGGCAGAGATTTTAGGAAGCTAAAATTGAGCTAGCGAGAATTACGGAAAAGGCAATTTGCACGAAATTCAAAGTTTATACAAGTAAAACTTATTTCTTACCTGAAGACGTTCCGCGTAGTAGACTAAGCTAGCAAACAGCACGATGCCTAAGAGTAGAAAGAAAACTAGGAGACCAAGTTCTCTGGCAGATGCCTTAAAGGTGTGAATGAGGATTCGAAGACCTGGTGAGTGCCGAGTGAGCTTGAACAGACGAAGTACTCGTACGATGGAGAGGGCTTCCAAAAAGGCAACTTGTCGTGGTATGAATTCTGTGTAAAAGCTAAGCGTAGCAGCCAGGTCGATCAGATTCACCGGTGACATCGCAAACTCCCTCAAGCTTGGACTTACCTGCATATATGTACGAGGAACAAAAAAGAAAATAGCACAAACACTTAGAGAATTACAAAAATTGTACAAATAAAATAGAAAAAAATCTCAATTTTTGTTCATGCTTCTGATTACTCAACATATTAATTAAAGATCAATTGTTTGGCGAACAATAGAGCTATGTTTTAAGAAAGAGAATCATGATGATGTTAAACTATGGCATTCACGCACCAGACAGCGTAGCATTAGCTCGACCGTGAACCATCCATTGCAGGCTAGTTCCAGGTAGAAAAATGCCACATGAGGTTTTGTTTTGTCCCCAGTGTTGTCCATTTCTGCAGGGACACGTAATACCCTCATGTTTTCGTGTGTTTTGAGGCAAAACGAGATGACGGAAAGGCAGATGAACAGGATCGAAACACAGGCGATCCCTTTTGCTAGGGGTGAAGAGTAGGGCTCGTCAAAGATGGCCCAGATACGTGGTCGAAGAGATTGCCACTTCGTTAGACTTCCCGAATAGTAAGATTCTTCGTAGCCAAAGAGACGCGCGACTTCCTCATCGCTTGGACGGTTAACATCGATGTCCAATTTGTCCAGGATGGCTAGAGTCGCCTGTGTGTCCCTGTGGATGCTGTACGTACTCCAACAGCAAGGCTCTACCTGTGCACAACGATAGTTTTCCGCAAAAATCATGAGAAGATAATATTTTTCTAATGAGTTATCCAGGATCAGATCTTCTTTCTTTACATGTTTCCTCAGCTGGAAATGTATTGTGTGTCCAACCGCCCGTATTTTTTTTTGCTAAAGATATTTTTTTGAATAATTCAAGCAGCTGGAAACGTTGACTTTTATAATAGGTCAGAAGAGTAACCATCTGATTACAGATCGGGAGGAACACCGGTACTCCAATCTTCTAAAGTATACGTGATACTACAGAATGAAAAACAAAAGAAAGAAAGAAAGAAAAAGAAAAAAAATCTAATATCGCTCTGAGTCTGCCGAAAAACTTTCCGAGTAACATTAACCCGGGAAATGTAGTTTCCGAGTAAAATGATTTCTGTAAATTGAGCCGGATTTTGAAAAGAATTTTCAAGTGCTGACCGGTGGTTTCATTGTTTGTAATACGAGAGGAGTAAGCGAGTACCATTGTTTTTAACGATCGATAATTTAGAGAGGAGACAAATGGCGAGGGAATGTAAAGCCAGGAAGCCAATCTAGGAAAAAGGATCAGTGAATATGCAATTGTGTTCAATTTAAAAAGACACCTATTACAGTTAGTTTCCTGCAGTTACTGTCCGTAAGGTTCAACTACCCAAAGCCATGCTGATCGGTCTATTCCTGGCTTCAATAAGAATACTTCGAGACGATTAAAACCATGACTTGATGTGCGGTGCAATTGTGTACAACAAAAATATTTATTGCCTGGAAAAGGATTGCCTGTTCAAAGTGCTCGTTATCATTTCATTAATTATTTGCTACAATAGAAATGATGAATAAGCGATTCCCTACAGCATCCCGTGTAGAAATTGTGTTGTGGTGTTGGCAGGGTCCTAATAAAGCGTGCCATAGTGCAAATGAGGCCCAGGTTAGGCTAAGCTGTGGCACCCTGTTAGGGACCCCGCTGGATGTTTCCGTTTTAGATACCGCGCCAGGCCGGGGGCTAGTCAGGATGCCAAACTCGCACCCCATAAGCTTTAGCAAACCGTAGCTCCTTCACCGTTGTCCCTAGAGTAAACTTTAAAAGACGTTTCTTATTCCTTATTCAATTATCTAGCAACGCATTTTTCGCATTTTTTTTTTCGATCCATTTTTTGATTTTTATTTTTTCGATTCTAGTTTTCGGTGAATTTAAGCTTTAGCACACCATAGCTCCTGCACCGTTGTCCCTAGAGTGAACTTTTAAGGGCGTTTCTTGTTCCTTATTCAATTATCTAGCAACGCATTTTTCGCATTTTTTTTTTCGATCCATTTTTTGATTTTTATTTTTTCGATTTTAGTTTTCGGTGAATTTAAGCTTTAGCACACCATAGCTCCTGCACCGTTGTCCCTAGAGTGAACTTTTAGGGACGTTTCTTGTTCCTTATTCAATTATCTAGCAACGCATTTTTCGCATTTTTTTTTTCGATCCATTTTTTGATTTTTATTTTTTCGATTCTAGTTTTCGGTGAATTTAAGCTTTGGCACACCATAGCTCCTGCACCGTTGTCCCTAGAGTGAACTTTTAAGGATGTTTCTTGTTCCTTATTCAATTATCTAGCAACGCATTTTTTTCATTTTTTTTTTCGATCCTAGTTTCCGCACAATTTGAGCTTTAGCAAACCGTAGCTCCTTCACCGTTGTCCCTAGAGTCACCGGCGTATACGCCATTCTTACCCATATGTAATTTGTAGTCTTCTGCTGACCTTATAGAAACGCCATGCGACTCGTCCCCCATGATATAAACTCCATATCTATCCCAATGTTGCAGTATAAATCAAACGATGGTCAATCTTAGCTCCTGATGCCTATCCTGATTTTTCGACAAGCAATACGACAGCGCGCGAAAAAGACAATTCCCATCTGGTTTCATGGGGGACGAGTCACATGGCGTTTCTATAAGGTCAGCAGAAGACTACAAATTACATATGGGTAAGAATGGCGTATACGCCGGTGAAGTAGAGTTGACTGCAGCTGCATCAATATTCAAGGTAAATTTAAAAGTTTACATAAATAATAATACTCATCATTGCATCAATTATGATGGTCAGCTAGAAAGTTGCAAGTCTGGCAAGCCACGAATCTGCCTGGTCATGCCGATTTTGATATCAAGGCACGCCACAACAGGGCCACTTTAAGGCTCTGGGTAGCGATGCAAGTCTGGCAAGACACAAATCCACCCGATATGGCCCATGTTGATATTAGGGCCTGCCACAGAAAATATCTACACGGGATATGAGACAATTATGCTTTTGAATCAACTAATTTTGGGTCATTGCAAAACGTTATTGAAATTTCAGATGCAAAAGTGAAAGATAGAATAGGAGGAAGAAGAAAAAGAAGAAGAAGAAGGTATTGGTTGCGGTGGTAATAAACGACTTTTACACGATCGTTTAGCGTTTACAGCAGAAAATGAACGCCAAACACAAAACGTCATAGGTTGTTAAGCTGTTAACGCCGTTTGACATTAATCAGTTATCTCTTATAGTTTCCAGCAGCCACCAGCTTCAAGCATGAGCAATCAGAGAACCCGGTATACACAGACGAGGTTGTAGTATTGGATGCAGCGGTTATAGTGCAGCGGTTATAGTGCAGTGGAATTTATGTCAGTTTAAAATACATCTGTGGGGATACAACTCTTTATGACGACATTAAAAGCTAAACCAAGGATTTAATGGTCTCCATAGTATTGTGCGGTTAATGTTAGTTTGTGCGAATCTAAATAGACAAGTCGTTTCAGCACCGCATACGCCTACGATATTCAGTAGGTATATCATCTAATCTAACAATTTTTTGGGAATAATAAAACACGATGAAAATTTTTTAAAAAAATCGAGAAATGATATTAAAAATGGTGAAGATATACTAGTAGTAGTCTTATTCATCATTTAGACTTTATATTGCGCATGTACATACATGAAAAGTTATTTGTTAATTTATGAGGGAAAATGAAAGAGAAAGATAGAGGGGCACGTTTATTACACTCTAGGGTCCAGCCCCGTATAGAATGACGAGAAAAATTATATAGTACCAAATGAAAAAAGTAAGGGAAAAATTTTTGTTCAGCAAGAATAGCGTTTAATACTAACTGAACAGCATGGAATAAAATAAAAGGTACAATAGGTACAAAGGTAACGTCAGATACAGTACAGTAATAAAACAAAAGGAATGAGAAAAAAGAGAAAAAAAATAAATAAATAATTGTGGGAAAAGAACAAACAGGGTAGGTATAGTATACCTACAATCAATGTAGATAATCAACAGAAGCAATCAACGTGAGACCTACTCTAAAATTAACAGAAATGAAAAAAGCAAAAGGAAATAAGCGAAAAAGGAAATAAGAAAGCACAAGCAAAAGCAATAAGACTAACCCATAGGATTTACCTACAGTCACCGAAGTGTTACTTGAGTGTAGAAGTGAGAGAAATAGGGTGGTTAGGCCTGTTGGTTGGGGTGTGAGGAATGGCGATAGTCTAGTATTTGCTTGCCAGGAAGGTCGCAAAAAACAATACAGCAGTAATCAAGCTGAAGGAACACCCACGCAGTGGCAAGCAATTTTTCTAAAAAGACGAAAAGAAGCTCTTTGCAAGCTTTCAGCTTAAGCAGTGTCCTAAAGATGCAGTTACAGATTTGGAGCACCTGAACGTTTGTTCATTAACATGCCCAGACTCGGTGAAGGGGATGAAATGGATTCCGGAAATGGTGTCCAAAAAAGAGATGAAAGAAGCTCGATCGCAAATCTTGAAGACTTAAAAAACTGGCAATTAGTATTTCGTTGACGTATATTTCTTCCTTCCCTTGTATAAATCGTGAAAAAAGACGCCTACGAACCTGGTTCGAGTCGAGGCCCCAGAATTCTAATTCCTCTTCAAAAAGAGGCCCGCAAACATCGGTGGGGTAGTGTAGTTTCCCGGTTCGATAATAGTTGAGAACCTGAGCAAAGACGCCAGGGTGTCGGTCGAAGTAGTATTCATTGAGTACGGGGTCGTAGTTTCCGAGGGCTTCCGTCAGTCGAGACAACCGTGTAGCTGGAATTTTCTTGAGGGTTGTTTTATAAGTTTCGTGACGGATTCCCCCGACATTAAGTATCACGCGGTTCAGCGCATCCATCGCTTTAAATTTTTACACGAATCATTCAAAGTACAGCCCCTACCCCTTTACGTCGAAAATAAATTAAGCTCGTACCGGTTGGGCTAAGAATTTCAAAAGTTGGTTCACATTTTCCTTCGTTCACCTCAATCGAAGAGGAAAATCCAAAACAAGAAAATAAAAGAAATACAAAAACTAAAAAAACTAAAAGTGAAGCTAGATTGTGAAATATTTTCATAAACAGTATGTAAGCCTAGAATCTCCCCGCGAGTGTTTATATCGCGTGGATATATTATACTTTGATGTTATATATATATACCTGGTTGAAAAAATAATTTTAAACCGATCAGAATTAGAATGAGGTAAGAAGAAAAAGGAAAAAGTAAAAAGATAAAAAACAATCGAGCTATACTTGTGACGTGGTTATATACTTCGTTTTGATATAAATTTATTTCACATTAAGTGAATGGAATAAAGTTTTCATCTGCTTATTGAATCTCAGCAATACATCCACTCGGTACCGTCTACTACCGCAGCCACTCAAAACTTTAAAGAACTTTTTATTATTATCGGGGGATTTCGCACCGATGAGATGCGACGCTAAGAATGAAAATCATGTATAGATATAGGATCGGGTGTCTCCAATTTTTTAAAAGCCTCGAAGAATAACTCCTCGGTATATTAAGTTACGGAATTTTTTATTTTTTTTTTTCTTCTTCTTGTTCTCCTCTCAACTTCAGATTTTTCATTAGAGTGCTGTTCAAGGAGCTTCTACACATCGAAAAAATAGGAAAAATAAATAATAATAAAAAAATTCTCGACTGATATAAAAAGATTTTTATCAAAGCTGTATTATATAAATTATTTAGACGTATTTTCGTTCTTTCCGATAAAGCAATGGTTTTTGATCGTTGGTCCCCGGTTTTTTTATTTTTTTTATTTCACATTCATTTATCACTGGCTAAACAACGACTGCCTAAACACTGGAGATCACTGATGTGCGGCGTTTTTACCGTCCTGCGGACGTGTCCGACAACTTGCGTTTGAAAACCGCACTAAGCAGCGTTGGATCCGCAAGAGTGGCGATCCCCAGCTCGACCGCCCCCGCCTTCTAACTTCAGTGGCTTTCAGTTCTATAAATTCGGCCATGTTTATTTGGCCAACTAAAGCAGATGGTGTGCATGCCATTGGTTTACGATTAATAATTTTTTTTCCTTACTCTTCACTAGTCTTTAAAGTCTAGGACTTTATGATCCCATTATCGCGCTCCTTTTTGCATACCGATTGCGGCTTGCGCCGATTTCATCCCCAAAGAAGAGTTCTTTATCCCGGTGATGATATCCCAATAAAACTAATGACTATGACTGAGAAATACTCGTCGTTGAATTTTTATTTTATTTTTAAAACTAATCGAATTATGCATATTTACTGAGAGGCTGATACATCCGTAAGTGCTGTGATTAGAGGAATGAATTTTAGAGAAATCTCTGCTTTGCTTTTCAAAGTTCTTGGTCTTCCTCAGCTTCTTAGGATCAATTTATGTTATTCTGCGTGGGAGGTTCTTTGACGCAACGGTTCCTAGTCTCGCAGAAAAGTGGAATAAATATTTATGACATATTTTTGAATCAAATGGATACGTCGTCAACGTAGTTCCGTACGTTCGTTTAAACAGTATAAATCCGAAGAATATATATATACCCAAGAACTTTTCCGTACGTAAAGTTTATCTATCCCATTGCACTCTTGTCCGAAGAGTAAGAAAACCGGCCCGTATAAGGGTAGGTAAAGAAAAAGTTGTCTGATAAAATGTACGAAAACAAGCGAAACTTTACTCGTAAACGTATATATATATATACCTACGTAACGTTATCTATTTTCCTGACGACTCCAGACCGGACATTCGATACATTATACATAGAAATTCAGTTTCCGTCTATATCAACGCAATACCGACAAAGATTCTTTGAGGATGGTGTAGATTTAAAAATAGTTTGAATCTCAGGGTGCAATGGAACGTCGAAAAAGTTCATGACAGATAAATAATGGTCTGTTGGTTCTCGGGGATCATCTCTCTTGCTTGGTACCAACACTCGATGCATCTGAACTAATCCTCGGTGAAACATATAACCGTGAAAGTCTACTTTGCCGGCGTCGCGACGCCCCTACGCAGTTATCATGACCGATCACAGGAGATGAGGGGTTGCCATGACGACGACGTCGGCCGTCGACCGTCTCTTCTGGACCATAGACGCACGCGCCGCGACGCGCCTTCGACGGTGGCGCTTCAGGGTGCCTTCGGAGAGCTAGACACTGCGGTGAGGACGCCGCCCGTCGTCGTCGCCGTAGCCCGGTGCACCTGGTGTTGGTCTCGCGTCGTGTCGCGTGCAGTCCGTCTCGTTATCTCGGGAAAGGAGTGCTCGCGAGTGCAGCTAAAATGGGTAATTTGGACAGGTAGTGAGCCGCGAAACAGGCCGTGGTTCCGAGGCTACGTGCGGATCCTCTCAAGCCAAGGGCTTCACATATATTCGATCGATATCATCCCACGGGGCGAGGCAACCACGCGGTATGTCAGGGGCCCCGAGGTCCGGGTCCTATGGGACCCCAAGGGGTTACCAAAGCCACCCAGGTTACCCTGGAGGTCCCGGAACGCGTCACGAAGAGATATCAATGAACCCCCGCGCCTTGGCGGTATCAGGGAATGCCACCGCCCTGCCACCGCAGGTTTGTTCCATTGGAATCACCCTTACGAGGCTGACTCCTGCCACCACCCTTCATCCCCAGGTCAGCCACCTCGCAGTCTCCTCTCCTCCTCATACCCGTGGACCCTCTACGAGCCCTACTTTAATTACGGTCAATTACCCGAGTCACTTGTCTCTTTTTCTCTTCTCGTTCTACGTATTTACGTCTTTCACCTTCTCGTCTGCTTTTCACCTCGGAAGCTTAGCAAACGGATGAAAATTGAAGAGACATCGTCGTACCTCGCAAGCTTAATAACGTAGGGACGTTAAGTTACTGCCTTGTAAAGCTTTCCTGGTCTCGTACTCACTTCAATAATTACACTGAGCTATATCACTTGGTACTGGCTCGAATTGCGTGAGAAAATGAATAAATGTCGCAGCTGTTTTCTGGAGGAACGTTGGAGGCCGACTCAACTTATGCATTCAGAGAATATTTCTTGTTTTTCATTTATCTCATTGCCTATGCTACAGATTTCATTATTCTATTACGTGGATTGTATATAGGATCGCCTGAAACGTTTGCTAGTTACTTTAATCCATAGCTTAACACACACTTTCCGACGCCTGAACCGTACGGATTTATTTTGATGCGTAGATATATACCTGCGATCGCTAGATCGCTTTTGTGCTCATTATAAGTACGCGAGTTTCAAAGCGTCTACTCACGCGGTTCTTTTCCAGTGGTATCAGATCCCCAGGACACTCTTTGCTGTAGGACTTCTTTTAATTAATATGTCTCAATGGAATAATACTCTCTCAGCTTGAAGACCACGCGATATGCGCGACAATGAGAAGAAGATATCTTCGATTAATAGGAAGCTTATGAGATATTGGTTCCTATCATTTGTCTCACTCTCAATACACCCTTAATCACGATATTACCGAGGGAATTCGAGAACGAATTTTCAGTTTTTCTTCAAACAATCGAATACAGGATTACTTCCGTTTCACAAATCCCTTTCATTCCAAAATCCATTTTATTTCCAGTGGAAAAAATAAAATAACAAGCAGTTTTCGGCTGATCATGAGCCAGCCTTTAAACTTTCCATTTTCAAACTCGTTTCGAGTTGAAATAATAATAATCTCATTATCGTATTTAAATTTTGGAAGCACAATATTCTAATTCGTGATGTGCGACCCAAAAAACCTCATGGTACAAATTTTCGTTCGAATCCGTGCATCAATTCTCAAGATATTATCAGTTTTAATTCCATGTTCTAGAATTTTATTACTCAAATCATTCGAAAATTACTGAACCGATCAAAGCGGAAATCTACTCAGTTCTGAGTTTGGAATAGCCGGTTAGATTGAGACCAGAATCATTAAAATCCGCTAACTCATTCTCGAGATATCGTCAGACAAAAAAATTGATCATATACGTACGTAGATGCACACACACAGTGGTCCATCTGAAAATAATTGGAGATGATTCTGTAGACTTCAGAAAGTCGAAATCTAGTGAATACTTAGCATACAACAATTTCCTTTCTTCTCTGAAAACAGAGATACGAGAAGTTGAAATAAAAAATACAGCGATAATTATAGACGGGATGATTCACCCTCAGGTGGATGTCTCGACACAAGCCGACCTCCACGGCGGTGGCAGCCTCCACGGGGATTGGGGTGAGCGTAGAGCGACGCCACTGTATTCACGTGAGGATATAAAGGAGCAATATTGTATAACAAATCGGCAGTTAGATGCCGTCGAAAGATCTGGAGGTGGTATTTTTGGTTGTTTATCCTCTCGTGGTCCTTCGCCATGCACATCTGCAAGGGCGTCTCTTCTGTCAGCCTGTGTTCGCGGCGCACCAAGTGAGGAAAATTTATTCGATGCACCGTACCCAAGGACCTTTCATCAGCAACCCTACCCTAGTCATGCCAGAGGTCCAGGACGGTATGACGCTGATGAAGAGGACTACCCGGACAGTTCCTATTTCCGTCGTCGACCGACTTCTTTTTGCACGACTCCTGATCCCAAAAGGTAAGTGATAACGCGAAACTGGGTTACGGCTATAAATTATGACTAAATTATACAGATAAATATTTTCTACAGAAATAACTTCTCTCTTCTACAATTCGACACGAGAGTATCGTTACGTTATGACGCTTTTCAACGTCACGAGATGCGCTCGTTCGGAAACCCCTAGTGAGTTAACGTTCGTTTGAGTCGTTGCCAAATGGCGATTGAAACGGTCATTATAGTCTGTAGATTCCGACGTTTCTTGAATTCGTAAACAGGCAGTATCTCTGCAATTTTTTCTTTTCATTGATTGAAAATCGATTTCAATAAACGCGACGCAATCTAACTGCGCAAAAATTACTTTCTTCTTTCTTCTTCATCAGGATACGCGCTAGACGAGCACTACATGCTTGTTATTTTAGGGACACTGATTGTTCAGAATTTGTGTTTTTCCTAATAATTTAGTAGAAACGTGAAGCGAAAAGGTTTCAGACAAAAACCAAGTATAAGGATACGGTCCACCACATTGGCATCGTCTGTAACCCACAATTACAAGAAAAGTTGGCAGACTACACGACGTTTATAGTCTTGGTCAAGATTCACACAGCCAACAAAACTCTCTTTCTTTTACATTTACTATTTTTATACCCATCTTTACGCCGTTTTATATCGTTTCGGACTGCCGCAGCAACTTGTGGCTCATACTTGGCCACCGTGAAAATCGTCATTGCCGAGAAGATATTATACAATCTTTGCGAGTTAACTCGTCGCACTATGTATATATATATTCACGTCTATCTACCTTAGATTTAATCTTCTAGTAGTTTTGTAGAAAAACAAGACCAGGCACCAAATTAACCTTGATGCAATTTTGACCCAAGTGCGTATATACCGGTAAAAAAATCGTCAAGTCATTCCCTAGCTCTTGCGGAGTCTTACTTTAAAATCGAGGTCGTGTAGCGGGTTTAGGAACGGGCCTGATCATGAGTTTGGCCGTGACGATAGAGAAGAGAATGTCCTGGTGACGCAGCCAGACAAAATCGCTTTACAATTTACATGTACTTAAATTTAACTATTAAATATCTAATAGGTGTGGCGTAGGTACGTTTATACGAAGGTAGAATCGGCGAAAATAAGGTTGAAAAGTTATTTTATTTTTATTTTTTTACCGTTGCACACGACAGGGTTATTTAATCAAGCCAAGATGTTGACTCCGGGGAGCTTTATAGGTACATATACCTACCTATGCGAAAGATCCTCGAAAGAGAAACAGATCAAATTAGATAAAAGCTAAAAGAGCCCGGGGTTTCATTGAGGAGCAAAGCACAGGGTATAGAGAACCTTACCGTATCTATAGCCTTAAGTGTAATTTAACGTTTGCAATATCGAAGTAACAGTGCGCATGTAGCTTTCAATGGAGCTAACCGTAACGTATAGCGTGGTAGAGTGATTGGAGTATCGGATGAAAACGAAACGCTACGAGGTCAGGGGGGATCGTAACCTCTTATACCTACGAGCTTATGTGCTAATATTAGCGTACCCTAACTGCGCAAACCGTAATACTACCTGTTGGACGAGTGCAGCTTAGCTTTCATTATTAATTACCTGGCTCAGAGGGCTTGGTATCCCCCCAGGTATTCTCGCAGGCTGTAGGAACATATATTCTGTCAGTTAAAGCGCAGAAGACTAATTTCACTAAAATATATAGAGAAAAGAAATTTGAGGAAAAAAAGAATAGCCTGATTGTTTATTAAAGGTACACGTGGGTGCCGGAAGACGAGGAGTCGACGCGACTGGAGGGTCCTCGACCTGTCTTACCACCCACATTTTCTGCACCAACTCCGGTCAACCCTAGACCCGCACCCCAGCAACCACCACGACCGAAACACGTCAGTTTTGCGAGATCTCACACCTTGACCTCTTTCGAGGTACCGCACTCCAGGAGTCCCCCTAGGTCCCATGAGCGGCTCATCGACTCCCAGCCCACTATGCAAGGATCTCTTTCTGCGATTCTGCCCTTGACACACACTTACGCAAACCCTGGAGATCCCCGCGGTCTGGTACTCGGTAAGTCAAGGGTGAATGGCCTTTGTTGTTAGTTAGATGCCGTGAACAAAGTGGCGCGTTTCTATTGTTTTTCTTTTTTTTTTTCTCTCCTTTCGTCTTCTACTTCTTCTTCTTCTTCTTCTTTTTTTTCCTCCTCTATTTGTTATGAGCGTTTTAAGACGGCTCTTCTTTCGCGCAACCGAATTGTCTGGGGGTTAGTGGTTTAGGGGTGATCTTAATCTGACCACTTCTCTTTCCCTCTCAAAGAGAAACCTTTGAAACGTGGAGTGATGAAGACCCAAGCTACCCAGACCGAACTTCCTCAAGGTCTCAGAGGGCGTGTGGCACCCATAACACTCAGCCCAAGAACGATTCACCGGGTGAAGATGGTCTCACAAGGTGCTCAGACGAACGGTATTTTGAACGGACGTAAATTGACAAAGAGCTATTCTGAAGCCGGGCAGTTAGGTACACCTTTGGGAGCCACATCACCAGGTGGTACTCCTATAAACGGCAATACTGACGTAGAACACGAACCACTCCAGAGAACTCAGTCTGAGGAACCACCGAGGTCACCATTTTTGGTTAACACTCCACCGAGTTCTCCGACGTTGACGATACCGCGTCCAATTATCGACGATCGGATAAACGGAGAGTTAGATGATGTTGTTGACCAGGTGAGAAGAAGCGAAGACTTTTCTTTCCCTTCATTTCATCAGAAAAAATGCGCACCTCCAACACTCTCGACGATTGCTGGACTACAGGCTGACCACCGAATCGGTGATTCGGACAATGAGGAAATATTGATTGACTTTAAACCGGCTCCAGTCTCTCCTCGTGCTAGGACGAACCTTAGTCAGACCCCGCGACCATGCAGGAGGGTAGTACCACTGCAAAAAACCCTTTCTGATGGGGAGATTCAGGTCGAACGAAGAGAGTTGATAGGGGAAGCAAGCGAGCCAAGTTATCCGCATACGTGCAGAAGAAATCATCACGATCCATGGAGCAAATCGACACGAGCTCCCGTTCTGTTTTCTTCGACTCCTGATGATCTGGCGCTTTTAAGGGCTACGCCACCAGGTGAAGAACATCACGAAGAGGTATGTGCTTTTATGCATACGTTAGAAGATTCGTTGATTATTAGGAAATGAAAATTTGGTATTCTTATTTCAGGAGTTTCATGAGAATTTGGTGAGACGGGGTCTTTTCCGGAAAAGGAGTGTTTCTCTTGAAGATGGTGTTCAAAATCAAGGTGTACCAACTACCATTAGTGAACCTTTACTTCCTAGGTCACTTCCGACTTCGCCAACTACACCTACTTTGGTATCAGGTCTGTTTATAAGTTCGTTGTACTTAGAATTTAGTTAGAAGTTACAAGACTGATAGAACATTCTCGTGTCTTCCTCTCCTCCGCGTCTTCGGTAAAATAATAAACGGTTGAGTTAGACTCTGACTTTCAACGAAAGGTATTATCAGATCAAATAAACTTTGCGCTCTTCCTCTGGCACATAAATCTGATTTTGAACAGAACCGAAGATTAACGTTAGCTCATAAATAAACTTAACGCTAACTCATCTTCCGCGAAGATCATAACAAATCATGAATTTCAATAATTCCCCAAAACCCTCTCTTATGCCGATTGTCAAATAAATCTCCTACCAGTTTGTTAATTCATCGAACACAACTCATTCGTCATAACTGACTGCTGTTGAGTCGCGATTTAGAATCAATTAGCTTTGATTCATTTCTTCCTGTATTTTGTCTTCGATTAGGCAACCAATCATCAAATTTCATCTCTAAATCAAGAAACAATATGATATTTCAGGTCCTCAAAGAGTAGTGCAAAGTCCTAGCAGTGTATCTTCCAATCGACACCTTCTTCATGCTAAACTTCCAGTCGGTGTAATCGGCTCACCTTTTGCCTCGAGTGATTCTTTAGCAAATGACGTTACGAGGGACCACAGTGATGGTATCTGGAACGAATCTCAAGCCACTGTCCTACAGGCTGATTCCTTAGCACTCCTCACACCTTCCTCTAGAAGAAGACATCTCCTACTTCTTCAGCACCAGCAACGATCTTCCATGGATACTGAGGCGCTGGACGCCGAAGACGAAATGGAATTAGGCCCACCAAGTCCCAGGATTCGTCTGGAACCAGCTACCCCGGTTAGCCCAGTCCCAAGGTACGTGATGAAGTTATATTCGGTTAAAATGAAAAGAGTTTCCTAATATTCGAAAGACATTTATCTGTTCATTAGCATCGAAGCTTTTCCGTTACCTGCGCGGAACGGCAGATCACGAGGTGGGCTTCGAAGACGAAGTCCTGTACCGCCACCCTTGTCACAGCCACAGTCTCAGTCCTCTAGTGAATTTGGTTTGAGTTTGGTCAGGACTGACTCAGGTCGAACGAATACAGACGTCTCGGAAACATCAACCACCGAGGATTATGTCACTGCCAATACTTCCACGGGTACAGGTACAACCACTGGAAACTCTGGCACTACTAGTTCTCGATCTCGTAATCCTCACCTTCATTCAAACACGGTACCATCGGCTCCAGCCTCTGCAACGGCAACCGCAGCTGACGGAAGTTCCTTCGAGAGTGCTAGTTCAATTTACAGCCTAGCGCGAAGTGAGGTAAGAGTAACCCTGATAAACTATTCGATCAGGTGTCGGGGTTGTTGGCAGACGGTAGTTCGCTCAGGCGAACCCTCGATTTTATGGACAATTTTATAGGAGTTTCTACTCTAGTACTATAGGAGATAGCGAAGAGCTAAGATACTTTGGTCGTAAAATCTTGAATCTTATTTACGAACACAGAACACCGTCTCTACTTCAAGACTTTGTTGAGATCCGAGACTTTTTCAAATAAACTTTTACCACGCTCCATAAGCTGGGGATATGATACCTGCAAGTTTAGATATATTGACGTTTTTTTTTTTTTTTTATTTTCAGGCTGTTGTCGAAGAGCCTTGCAGTCCACCAGCCATTATAGAAGAATCGGAAATTTCTCCTGGACTAGAACCACCTGCCTCTCCGGCTAGGTCGACATCGAGCAGTAGCTCCGGTAGCTACGACCTCGAAGACGCTATGCCAGAACCTCTACAAGATTCTTATCCAACCGCACCCCTTAGTGGAGCTGCCTCAGAAACTGAACTAGACCATGATGTAAGTCGATCTTTCGATATTAGAACTTGGAAAAAAAAAGGTGTGAATAATTGATAGCATATTTTTGGAAATTATTTCATTACTCTAGGAGGAACATCGGTCCAGTTCAGGTGGCTATGCGGAATCACCACCTGATACTCACCTCTGGTCTGAAGAGGAGAGACGTAGACGCCGAAAAACGTTCACCTTGGACTTTCAGCCAGGCACCGAGGTGGAAAATGGACGCGTCGATGTTCACTTAGACAACCGAGATGTGAGTCCGACTCCAAGTCACAGGCATAGATCGAGAGGAAAACCGTTGACAACACGAAGTCCTCATCGTAATAATAAAAAAAGAGATTCGACACAACAGCAACAGCTGATTAGAAGTCCACAGAAAGATGAATGGCGGGAACCAATCGAGGATGGTACTCACGTTCCTACTTCGGATGATTCTAGCTGTAGTCATCGATATCATCTTCATCATCATCATCATCATCATCACAGAGAAAGTGGGGAAGGAATTAGACACAGAAGAACGCGTGAGAGTCCGAGAAGAAAAACTGGAGGGTACATATCTTCGCGGCGAAAAAGCAATGAGGTAATTAACCGATTTCAACCAAGTCATTGATCTCAATTCCAATTGATTTTAAGTGATAAGTTGAAAGGGTGGAAAGTATCTAATCTTTCAAACTACGTTCACGGTGTTTTTTTCGCAGGACAAGAACGCTGCTTTGACGGGTAGTCTTCCCAGAAGAAGATCTCGACCAGTGGAAGAGATTTCTTCGAGTCGACTGAGTCCTGGAGGACATTATCAACGAAGTCCTGGCCATAACGGGCATGCAACAATAATCGTTAAGTCTCCAAGTCCAGAAGCAAGATTAAAAGCACTGTCAGCCGAGTCCTTGAGGTCAGTCAGTCCAGGAAGTGACAGTGTTTTTTATAGCGAAGGTGCAGATCATTCATCCTGTGTCACTGCCAGTTTAGAACCTCTGGACGCACCTCATTGTCATCATTGCGGTAGAGAGGTAATTTTTTCAAACTATTTGTCACTTAAGTCTAATATAATATATGCTTCGACGTCTTATAAGTAATTTTGTAACTCGTGATCCCCGGTCCGTAATATTTTTTGAATGACTGAAGTTTGGAGGAAAATGTGAACAAGTTTTCCGTAACACGTTCCATTATCGACTTCCGGCTTTTCACCACAGATGAAAGCCTTTTCAACTATACATGAACCGGCTTTTATATTCTTCGTATCGTATTTCGTTATGTATACTTCGTGTATGTATATATTCATACTGAAATATATACCTATACATGCATTCACATATTTAAACCCAATACAGATACACGTGTATATATCCGAATATTATAAGGGTCTCAAGTACGAAACACAGACGTGTCGTGAACCCAAAGCTGGTGGTGAAATGGGTGCAGAATTAGATTTGAAAGCAATGGGAAAGAAAGGCGATGCTGAAATAAAGACGTGCTTTAAGTTAAGAGTGTGTATTTACGTCGTATCTCTTTCTGGCTCTGGATAGAGGCAGGGTTGTGGTACAGCGACAATTAGAATAATAAGTTGAAAGCACCAATTAGTCGGACCAAGTCGGTTCAGCTTGTACTGCAAAGAGTTTTTTAATGAAAACGTACCCACCTACCTACCTACCAAACTCCACGAGCCTTTTGCATTATTCAAGAAAACGTATAGAGTTTCGGGAAAGGTAGTCAGTCCCGGTTTCTCAGACCTGCAGAGCGTTGGATTCACAGGTTAATTTATTCGGTCTGTGGTCTCGCCCATGCCAAGAATAATTTATCGAATTGTTTCTATACGTATGGAACAGAAGGCGTATGTTATGTGCTGCTGCAGCAGGGATTTTGGGACTCGGTGTAAATCTATACGAGCAAATTATATAACTTTAGAAAACAATCTGGGATTCCTATAGTTTACCAATTCGATCTGCGAACTTGTACAATTATTTATCCGAGCAATTCCAATTCCTTACCTTTTTAGGTCCAGGAGGAAATCGTCCAGCCTCCAGCAGGGTTCGCTGATTCCCCTGAGGGGCATAGGGCCACTACAAAACACTCGGGTCATAGGTTGTATAAAAAATTCGATAAGAGATTTCGCTCCGAGGATAGAAGCGAAAGAAGACATCTTTGGAGCAATGGAAGTCGTTCGGAAGTCAGAGCTAAATCTGAAGAACGTAATGCAAGGTCTACCAGCCCTCGCGAGGATTGCACTCGACGAAGACTTCACGCGCGAAGTACGGACGCCAGTATGGAAGTCCTTACGGGTAAATGATCGGTCCAAAAAAAATCCTACAAAATATTATATGCAATAATAAAATGATATCATTTCATTTCTAGGCCGAGAAAATGACACTCAACATCTCGAAGCATATGCAAACGGAGATTGGATATGCATAGAAGATTCTCGCGGTAGTCATGTATGGCGAAAGCCAGAATCTAGTCGAGGTGACGATGACGATACTGGTGGGGATGGTACCGGAAGAGAACGTCGGGATTCTCAGGGATCTACGGAAAGCGAGAAATGCTTTGCGAAAAAGTATCATGGTGCTAGACGCAGGATGATCCATGCAAAGATCAGCGGTGAAATGCACAAAAGGATACACACGAAGAGTTTGAGTGAGTATATTTCTCCATTTCACTTGAAATTCTATACAAAAAAAAAATATTCGTTGTATGACGGACGTGAAATCGAGATTTCGTTATCGAAATGTAAGGGAAAAGTTTGATACACATTGTTAGAAAATACGTATCACGTCGTTGTAATGCATTAGAGCGTAAACTCCCGGCTTTGTTTCTTTCATTCCACATATATATACATCCCGTATAAAAGAATGGCTATTTTTGCATGTGGCAAACGCGTCGATAGATCATGCTGGCGCCTGAACGTCCCTCTCTGGGCCGCGGGTATCCTGACCACGCCACTCGAACGTAATCACGTCGACGTCTCAAGAGACAAGTGACGGTTAGCGTTGGTGAGAAGTTGCGTAATGCGTCAACCGTCGACTAAAACCGGTGCCAACTGCCATAACAAAAACTTGAGCGTGAATAAGACGTCGGGTCGAAAGACCAAAGTGTCGATGCCACTTTTATATATAGCTCATGGTCCAAGAACGTGACATTCCGGCGTTCCATTGGATTTCTTTTTCTCTCATATTCTCACCCTCCCTTTTCTGTCTTTTTTCATTTTTTTCTTCTTTTTTTTTTTTTTTCATTATTTGCTTTATTTTCACTTGGCTGAAGCCTCTGTGCTTTGTTCCTATACGTTCAAGATGCTCCATTTTTACACACCACTATACATCGTCTGCAGCAGTTTCTCTATTCTAATCATCAGGGACCAGATGGTAACAAAGTCTCACATATATTCTGCAGTCACATCGTTACTTCACATAATCATTTGTCTGATACAGACACAATCGTTACAGATTAAACTGTACTAATATTAACCGGTGGAAGACTAAAGGTTCAATTTCATGGGTCTTGGCCCTTTTAGTCATGGCGGGTATCTTCTTATAATCATGGCTTGTTTACAGACCGGTGTTAAATCTCGGTGAATTTATTGCAGATGGAATTCAAGACGATATCAAAATAGACAGTAGGAGCGATTCGCCGTGCTATTTTTGATTTAAGATATTTAAAATGATCGTGCGAGAAAATTGGTACAAGAAATTGACGGATGGGTGATTTTCGAACGGTGAAACTAGCAGGGTTTATATATTTTTTTTTTCTGGTTCACAACCGAAGCGACGAACCATGTGCATTTCACGAGGGTAGAATTTGATAGATCAAATCAGGCTTGTGATGAAATGATTAAAATGACGTGCAGATAGGATTGTCATCCGGTTCTTCACAATTCTTTAAATAAGCGTCGCGTAATACCGTGTGGCTAAATTTAAACCCCGGCGTCGCGGCGCTGCCGCCGAGCAAAATCTTGAAGAGATGAGCTTGCGGCTGTGGAGAGAAAAGGAGAGACAGAGAGAAAGAGAGATGGAGTTAGAGAGAGTAGGGGAGATCCGAGAAGAAGAACTTTTGGCTACAGTCAGTGGGTCAGGGCGTTAAGTCGCATTCCACCAGGGTACTACCTAAAATCTTCATCTAACTAAGACCGTTAAAATTTATTCGTTGCGTATTTTCTTTAAAATCACCGCGCTTTTTACATTTGAAAAACTACTCTTCATATATTTCGAAAAAGTGGTGCGTGGCTAAGAACTAGTGAAGGTGTCTTCGCAACAGGATAAAGCGGTGCCCGTACAAAAGATGGTGTGCGACGCCGCGGGTTCCGGGTGCCCATCCGAAATAGGGGAAGAAGACGTCTCTTTGAGATTTGCCCTTGAAGATCTTTTGAAATGTATGCTCAGGGTCTGGTGCAAGGAAGGCCAAGCATTGACCAAGCTTGGCGCCGGACCACCCGGTATTTGCATATTTCATTTCACCCAATGCCATATTATATTAACAATAATCACTACTCGGTACGGTTATTGATCGGCATCGCCCCTTCTCAAGTATTCCAAAACAATGTTAAAGCACTAATGAAATTATTCGATTTCCCTATACCTTTTTATTAACGCTATGAGCTTTACTCGAAAAATGTATTATCCGCAGTACTGGAGGTGTGAATTAAATTATCATAGATTAATTATATCACTTATTATTTTGCTTCATTATTTTGCATACATTTCATTACTGTCATGCCATCAGATATTTCATTCTATATAAATAAAATCAATTGTTATTTATTCAACGTGATTTTATCCAGCTTTGAAAATTTGCGTGTGAAAACTGAAAAGCTTTTGTAAGTTTATCGTCTAGTCCATTTCTATACACCGTTGGAAATTGATTGTTTTTTTTTTTTTCTTTTTATTTATCGAGTGCCAGGTGTGAAACTGATATCGATTTAATACCTGTACAGATGTGTTGCGTGTTGTAAAAACGCGAACTTACACACAATACGGTATAATAGGTATATTGTTGTATTTTTATTCAGCTGCGGAATTGAACGTCAAGATATATCATAGGCAGGAAGTCGTTAAAAACAATCCGGGATAATTTTATCGTCAAGCTGACCTAATTGTTTCCACAAAATCGTGAAAAAAGAAAGGAAAAAAGAAAATGAATGAAATAAAAATTTCGTCTGGGGTATGAAGAATTATTACATACCGCAAAATAGCTTCGGTGTCAACACATATATGCGGAGGATCTTATCAATTTCATACCAGAACCAAAACTCATTTTACGTTATAGCATAAAACTAAAATCTATCCAAAAATATTTTTTTCTTGCGACTACGTCTTGATACAACGCCAGTAGGTATATAGATACTAACATCTTTTACTACTGCGTCGCGACGTCGCTACTATCATAAACAGACCGTGTTTAAAAGTTTCTCAATTGATGAAATATTTTTTTTTTATTTCAAACTCCTAAACTTTTTTTTAAAAATATTTCCACGTTCGTTCCACCAGCGAAAATATATTTTTTAGGTATATGAATAAAAAGAACCTTCGCACATTGTGGAGACTATTGCTATTGGCCTTTTCACAAGAAAACTAGTAACTTTTTACGACTTTGAATTTTGATCGAAAATTTACCTGCCCGAAAAGACGTCGTTCACTAAAAAAGAAATAGAAAAACGAAAAAAGAAGATACAATGATAGCTTCGGTGTCTGGTTGTACGAATGTGATAGCTCCTTATCCTGAACGAGGCAGATATCAACGTTCAATCTTACCTGTGAAAAGAATATCGCGAAAATTCGATAGAAGTTAAGAAAATTGGTGAAAAAAATTAGAAATTTTAATATTAATAAATATAACAGCTCAGCTTTAGTGTCAACCTTCACATGTATTGTCAGATGAATGACCGGTAGCTTTAAAAATAAGCTGACAAAGTAACCGCAGTGAGTGAGGCCGGGGTAAGTGGTGACCACCACTTGCTGGCTTGGCAGTTACGCTGATGTAACAGCTTCGCTATTTGCTGGCAGTTTTTTTTTTTTGTTCAACTATATTTATATGTATATGTTGACGTAATATGTGCCTAGCTGTTTTAAAACTGGTACATAATCTATATATTTATTAAAATATATTATTTACGCGTTATAGCACGTGTATCTTGTCCGAAAGATTACGTGACTTCAATTTACGGTTGACTGGGTAAATTACTCCGATCAAAAACCAATGTATACATATATTATATATACACATAAGCTCTGTATACGGTCGCAGTATACTAGTCGCGTGTCATCCCTCGTCATTAAATCGCGTGATATACGTAACGCCGAAGAGACGTCCTTCCGAAACGACGTCGCTTCCGAGTTGGGGAAAAGATCAATCAGAAAGCTAAACGTGACTTATGAATGGGCACACTGCCCGGCCAAGTAATTCCTTCGATAACATCGCTTCCACGAATTTAGGTCAGAAAAGATCTTCCCTATTCGTATTCGAGACGTTAACATCACTATATAACTTAATATTTCCACGTTTATCGAAAGACGAAGATATCACTAAAATATTAAGACCATCTATAAGCTATAGAATGTGTGAAATTTTAGTCCTAACAAGTCGTTAAAAATAATTACGAATCGTCTCCCAAGAAAGTGGGTATAGTTCATTCACTAGACATGAGAAGTTCATCTTCATTTTCAAATTCTGTTATATTTGACAAAAAAAATGTACAAATGGTCATACGAAGATCGTAACGTTGGTTTTCAAAACACGTTTAGTTCTTTCCTTCTCATTCTACTAGATCGTTTTTTTTTCTCAGATTTGATACCGGATCCGCGAATTATTCGATGTATTTCCGTAGGTACAACTAGATACGACTAGTTCGAAAGTTATCCCACGGATGAACGACGTGAAGAACTTATTGGCGTCCCACTTTCTTGGGACACTTCGAGAGATATGCTGAAACTAAAATATTGATTTCTAGCAGCTGATATAAATTTTTTTTACAGAAAGTGACAAAAGGGTGATCGTAAAACGTGAGCCTGGGGGTGAATTTGGCTTTCGAATTCACGGTTCAAAGCCTGTAGTTGTATCAGTAATAGAACCAGATATGCCAGCTGAAAGCTCAGGTCTCGAAGTAGGAGACATAATAATATCAGTAAATGGAAGAAGTGTGATGGACGCAATTCACTCGGAAGTCGTAAGGCTTGCACATTCAGGAACCGATGTACTTGAGCTCGAAGTAGTGAGGACCTGCAACATCCTGGCACCCCAGGTACCAAGGAGTGGGTCAAAAGATGGTCCAGCTGAAGTACCATTGTGCTCTGGCTACCTATGGAGAAGGGCAACGTCTTCAAATTCTTCGTCAGATAAATGGGTCAGAAGATGGTTTGCGTTACGCCGCGACAACTGCCTTTATTGCTACAAGACTGATGCGGTAAGTTTAAAAGTATATAATAAATAAATAAATATATAAATACAAGAGTAGAATTTTCACACTCAATTTACCCAAGAATATATATATATATATACTACTGATGTTAGTGAGAAAAAAATTCATGAACGTTACGAATATAAAGATGAAAACAGCCGTTTATACGACCGCGAGACGTTGAGTTTCGCGGTATTCGGTATACCAATGCTCGTGGATATAAATATGTATTAAGTAGGGTGTAATAAGTGACTATAACGAACGCATATAGCATATAGCATATAGCTAGGATGTAAGAAGCTGAGAAAGCGACTGTCGTACGAATGGTAATATGTGTGTTTGGTACGTGACGAAAATACTTAATTAAATGAAAAAGAGAAAAACTTGTTTTAATTCTTAGAAATAGCTAATTCAATTTAGTACGTCGTTGAATTATCAAAAGATCATTAAATTGTGAACGAAGAAAATTTAACTGGATAATCTTAATTAGATATAGCCGCAAATTACATGTTGTCACCGGTGCCGTTCTCTAACTATAAATAAATTAATAAAACGAAATTAACTATTGACGAGAACGACACGTCTATATATGCTATATATAAATTATACATCGATGGATGAACGGTAAACGTACCTTCTATATATACATACGTCTTCGCGATTGTTGAAAGAAAAAAGAAAAAAAATAATAATTTATAAATCAACAAACGCGATTAACAGAATTGTTTCAACACTATCGATAAATAATTCTAATGGTTAAGATCTTCTCTCGTTATACTAACAATGAGGTAAATATCTTGGCAGTTTGTTGTTGGTCGTCTAGTGCCAATGAGTGTCCTTGAAATAAATTCAACTGGCAGAAGTCCATGATCGAAAGAATTTTTGCTAAACTTAGGACAAGCAAACCGCGAACTGTGGTATTCAATTCTCAAAATTATATCATTTTCATAAAATGCCTGCACTCGCAATCCTCAGACGTAACTACATACGATGGATGAAAATCTATAGACCTGTTCGAGTCGCGTAAAAATTTTGCAAAATTAAAACAAAGTCAATTTTCATTTCATTTTTCTTCTTTTTTTTTCTTTTCTTATAATTGTAGGATTCACAGCCAGTAGGAGCAGTAATGCTTCTAAAATATGCGGTAACGTTAACACCTGATGTCAGACCCCATAGTTTTGCTATAACGAAACCTGGAGCGCCAACGTTGTACCTAGGAGCCGATACCGAAGAGGCGGCGAACCGTTGGGCTACGGTCGTAAAAGAAGCTGTCGAAAAGAACAACCAGGTAAGTATCTTCGAAGACTGGTCCCAGAGCGAACGGTCTGACCAAACGGACTTTGGTTTAATTGGTGATCCTAATCTCGAGACGGATCCTTATATCAAGTTACTAACTTTATCGAATAGTTGCCACGTCCAGATTATCGGCTATATACCTACATTACGTTTATATACCTAACAAACAATTTCAAAACTTTGAATTAAAAAGTTTTTAGTCAAGTATAAAAATAGAGAATCTTTTATGGATGAAAAATATCAACAGGAAACTTTTTACTCGGAAAATTTTAGAGAGAAGAGGAAAATATCTTTCGAAATATGGTGCAGTAGTTTTAAAAACTTCTATTTTAGGTGATTTAGCGTTAAAGTTTGAGTAGGAAAACAACGTCGATCCCTGCTAGATCATTTTTGAGATTAATCGTCCGGTGGCTAAGGTGATCACTCGTCCGTGGAACAAGTTCTTCGCGATGTAAGTCGCGGTCGATTGGATCGAGCCGTCCTGTCAACTAAAGTTTTGTTTTACGTCGATCCCGTAGGGTGACACCTGGCTGAACGCATCGTTGAGATTGCAGCAGATGCCTCCCTGCACAATTCAGAGGCCTGACTGTTTCGGCTACCTCAGCAAGCAGCAAGGTACTCAAAGTAGAGAATTTGGCTCAAGCTGGTCCCGCAGGTATTGCGTTCTCAAAGATGCTGTACTCTACTTTTACGATGATGCAAACGCGGAACGAGCCTTCGGTATCGCATGTGTTCGCGGTTATTCCGTACACTGGGGTGCTTCAGGATCTGACGGTAGAAAACACGCCTTTGAACTTCAGCCTCCAGATTCATCGCAAAAGAGTCATATTTTTGCGACCGAATCCGAGATGGACAAGAAGAGGTGAGTAAAAAAGGACTTCTAAGTTTTTTTTTTCTTTTTATTTCCTGATGGACCCACAGTTTTGTAAATCTGTTATACCGTCAATTGAATAGGTAATTTGATAAAATCATTAATCGCCTCACGTTCGGAGATAACGGTCGTCGATCTATAACAAATTAAGATACCTACCTATCCCAGTGCCTAATGATTAACGACATTTCTTAAATAACCAATTTAACTTATAGTCACGAGTCAATAGATAATCGTAGTATCGTATATATAGAGTCGACTTTAATTAGGATCTACCGGATCGGTTGGTTCAGACTTCCTGCAACTGTATGGAAGCTGTTCCCCAACTTATTATGAATACTCGTTGCACCTGTATATAATATGGAAATCTACCCACAACTGCATATATATTACATACACATTGCGAGACGTTATATACGATATTGTGCCCTATACGTCCATACACATACACACGCACACGATCACCGATCTATAAAAGTGATTTTCTACGTGTTTTGTATTGCAGGTGGATAGCAGCACTCGAATACTCGATTGACCGGTGGATAAAGATAGGTTGACGAGACAACTAGTCTATAAGCCTCACTCGACTGGTACCTGCACACAGTCGAACCGATACGATGTAACAAAATATCTTTGTCCCTTCAGCAGCGACGAATTTACCCCACGAAACTCCACCAACGATCGTTATACGAATATTATTTCTTGTTATTATTATGTTTATGATTATGATTATGATTATGATTATGATTATTACTATCATTAGTGCCATTATTATTATTATTATTATTATTATTATTATTATCATTACGGAAGCGTATAAACATAAATAATATATTTGTATAGAGTACCCCGCGTGTATGTAAACGCGAAACGTGCGTGTGGGTGAATATATTTAATGACGTCATAGTGCGATGTTATATGTGTTTAGGTATGAAAGAGTGAAATGAATTAGTGAATCAGAGAGGTACATGTATATGAAGATTTGTGTGATACCTCCGAAATATATGTGAGTTGTAATTGTAGTGAATGAATGAACGAATGAATGAATGAATCAGTGAATGAATGAATTTTTGTTTTTTGACGTTAAGTAGAAAAAGAAAGAACGAGAATCATTTATACATGTATAACTCGCGCGCACACCCCCCCCTTGCTCCCCACCCAAAAAAAAAAAAAAACAAAAAAAAAAAAACACAAAAATCTATCCCAGAGGGCCGCATTTAAAACTAACGTTTATAAAAACTTTACCTATAAAAGAGAAAACTATAACCACGACAGTTATAAACATATTATACGTGTTAATAGAAAAAGAAATTCTAATGGAATGAATGCGTCTTATAAGCCGGGTATATACATATATAAATATATATATATATATATCTATATTATTATTATCTATATACCGTGCTGGACGAAAGAAATGCCAAAAGAAACTAAGTCACCCGCTCAAAAATTGAGATAATAATAAAGACTTTAATACCAGTTACATAACGGCATATGCCAAAATCACTTAATCCTTTACCCCCCCCAACCCCATATAGTTTTCCATCAATAACCAACACCCACTGCCTCTATATTATAGTATATATATATATACCGAAATCAATATTAATCGTCGAATATCTTTACCTCTGCAACTAAGATGTTAAACGTATATAGTTATAGATGTATAGTACCTATTATTATCTATTTCATTCTCATTTTTCTATTATATATATATACATATATATACCTATATATATTTATTCATTGACAAAAACCGGTATCGGCGTTTGCTCTGGACTCGTTAAGTCGTTACTTCTTACGTCTCGGAATTCTGTATTAAGGTGAGAGATGGGATCATGAATAATCAAGTAATTACTATTACTTATGTAAGTTAATATGATATATGAAGGAGCTAGACAGAGGAACGTCTGTGTCATTATACGTATATAACGTTCGGGTCTTTTCGACACTATAAATTTTCGAAATTATGGTCTGCGGAAAGTGGACGTTTTTTTTTTTTTTCTTCATGTATTGAAAACGACAGAGTAATTCTTTGGAAATTGTATCCAGAGTGTAAACGCAATAACCGATCGCGAGATTCCAGAACCAATGCCAGACAATAAGTTTTTTT
Source organism: Tenthredo notha (assembly GCA_914767705.2). Taxonomy (NCBI): domain Eukaryota; kingdom Metazoa; phylum Arthropoda; class Insecta; order Hymenoptera; family Tenthredinidae; genus Tenthredo; species Tenthredo notha. The sequence goes on from OU611909.1 coordinate 9,223,604, forward strand.
TATTTCTCTTCCAAATTTCAAATCGCTTATTTATCTAGCTGTTGTATTTATATGCCATGAAATCCGGTTACGGTATGACCGAAACCAAACTGCAATCAATATTTATATTGTTGTTAAAACTTATATGAATTAATGATATTGAGCTTTAATAATGTAGGAATATAACTTCGGAGGATCATCAAGTTTGGGTAAAAATTCATAATATATCGATCCCCATGTATAGATAAATAATCATCTTAGTTTCGAGGCTGAGATAAGTATATACATGTATACAGGGTGATACAGAATGCGTTACTTTCCTTACACCGGTGAATTCCGTGTGAAAATCTAAGACCAAAATTATTCATCCTAAAATGTCGAAAGCGAAGCCGTTTTCAGGTAGGAGACGTTTAAAGTAAGCCAATACAAGGGTGGATACGAGACTGCAGGCTTGGCCGCCGCTACTGTAGGCCTGCCGGATCTCGCGACGCTAGGAAAGAGACTCTGGTCTCGAAATCCACCTCAAACGGACGCAAGATCTTCTTGATCACTCCTTACATGGTCTCAGATTGTCGTAAAGTATCGATGTGCGGTCTTTTTTTGAACGGCGTGAGACGCTCTGTCGTTTGATATGAAATTCATACCCCTAGGACCGTCGCGACGCGAGATATGAGCAAAAAAAGACACTCTGATCTCGAAATCGACCTCAAATGGACGCAAGATTCTTCGTTTCGTACAGATTTTGACTACTTCGCTTTTCGATTAATGCTTCTGATTTGCGAGTAAACTAATATTGAAATTGGGGTTGTTGAATTTTGACTCCAGTAGTGGAATTGAAAGCTGGTTCAAAAGTAATGATCAATTATGGACGCCTATGATGACAGTCCTTGAATAATGCTGATTCGAAATTCAAGAATTAATCTGCAATATTACAACTCACAGTTCGGTAACATTCGCATTCTTCTGTCACATTGCATCGCGGTGGCGGATGAGGTGTCGCGAGATCCGGCAGGCCTACAGTAGCGGTGGCCTAGCCAGTCTCGTATCTGCCCTCGTATTTTCTCACTTTAAACGGCTCCTACCTGAAAACGGTTTCGTTTTCGACATTTTAGGATAAATAATTTTGGTCTTAAGATTTTTACGCGCAATCCACCGGTGTGAGGAAAGTACTGCATTCTGTATATAGAACAGCATTCCTATACATATATATAGTATATATATAATTATATATGTTCCGCGATGTTCCCATTCCTACGAATCCCTCTAACTTGACTACTTTTAGATTGTCAATAGTATTTCAACGCTCATATTGTTTGCTTGCCGTAAAGATTAACCATGCTGCTAATCCAAGCGTACGTTACGAAACAAAAAAAAATAAAAACTAAGAAATATTCCGGTTCGTAATTCTACAATTATAAGTTTCTACCCTCAGAGTAGAGATGACTGAAAATGACGATCGTTTGATCGAAGTCATCAGGTGTAATAATCGCTCTTCAATATGCGCTATATGGTTTTAGATGCGGTAAAAATGAGGTAATTTTGGTATATGATGATAAAATGAATAATCTTTACGGCGAACGGACAATATTTGACATTATGAATCAATGTATTCGGTGTAAGAAGAAGTCACTCTATATTGTGTATCGTAATTCGTATAAATTAGGTGAAGGGCCAGAGTCTAATCTTACAGTCTCTAAACAGATGTCTGCAGTATAAGACAGCAAATGGCCAATGGTACCCCGGCCTCTTCGTGACTGTCTGCTCATCTCCGAAAATTACAGGAGAATTCTTCGTGGTCCACAAGAGGCTGAGAGGCCAGTCAAACTTCTGTGTTTAGAATAAAAAGATGCACAAAAGTTTTTCTTGAATGCATCCATTTACTATACGCCTAAAGATACCCCGAAAAATAAAATCGCACAGGCTGTTATATGCGTCAAGTGGTAAAAAGCAGGTATAAGCTAAATGCTGAATCAAATATTTACCAATTCTATAGAAAATTCTCCAATACTTTATATTATGTAGGTATAATTAAATTCGATCTTCGCGTGGTCTTCATTAACGAATATTTTTTATTTTATTTTTTACCCCGTACAATTAGGTAAACCCATTAACTATTTTGATTTAGAAACGTTTCAATGAGAGGCGAATGCCCCAGGTATTATTAAACTTTAGCGGTACTCTTCAAAGTTCACGTTAACACGTACAATAAATTAAAGTCGACCATGTAATTAGGGAACAATCGGTGAATTTGTACGTTATAAATATTGATTTCATATCATTAATACGTGCGTAAGTATGATTGTTTCAACAGTTGTTGTCTTATCACTGCAACACAAGCGTACGTTTTTTCTTTTTCCTTTTTTTTTTTGTTTTCTTCTTGTTGTCCCCTAGATAAGATCGAACAATCGAATCGTTTCGTTTCGTTTCGACGTAATTTTCGTTGAATCACTATACTAGGTACCCATAAATCATCTGACAAACATTATCGGCCTCAAAGCCCCGTAAGTATAGCGTGATCAAAAAGAATTATTTTTTGGCAATTTAATTTCGGCTCCAGCTGCTTCAGGCTCATAAAAATAAATGACAAAAAAGAATAAAAAAGAGAGAAATAGAGAGAGAAAAAAAAGTGTAAGAGATTGGTTATACTAAACGAAACGATTACCAGACATTAGAAACATCGAAGAAATTTTCATACTTATATATATATACCATTATATTATACCAAAGGAAAAATCTAATACTGTAATAGCTATTCAGGATCATACATAGAAGAAGGCATGCGGTCGGTCAGTTGCGAAGAGCACCGCTTCTTTGATACGGCAGAGATAGCCGGTACGTTCTCATTACGCGTTGGATGGTATGCGCCACGGCATGGCATGGCAGAGCGTTCTCCATCTATTCCTCCCGTATATACATACATGTGTCTGTATATATATCTGTATATACTCATCATATGTATATATATGTATATATATATATATATCTGTATATGTACCCAGGGGATAAGAGGCACGTCCGTCTGCCCGTCTGTCGGCGGTGCGGAGAGGACGGAGGAAAGGGAACTAGTTCAGTGAACAAAACGACCTCACAGAGTCGGTTTCACGCCCGAACAGAATCCGATGAAGATATTTAATAAAACATGATAAAAACCGGCGCAAGACTGCCGTCGTTTTATCTGAATCTTAGATTTTTTCCCATGTATTTACGGTTTCATTTTTTTTTTTTACCCTAAGTTAGAATCTTTTCTATTTATTATTCTCACATATAGCGAAGAAACAGTGCAAAATCATTTTGAAGAAGAATTATTCCTGTTCAATAAAACTTATACATCAAACATTTAATCTTCGGGCGATTCGATCTTTGGGATAAACTTTCTATATATACCTGAAAGATCACTGATTGTTTAGGACCAGTGATGTGGATATAGCAAAGTGCATATATTGCATCTTCGCGTCTCATTGCGAAAAACAGAGACCCGTTGTTCCCCAGGAATAAAGCACAAGGCTTTATTTTCTTTTATTTTTTTTTCAATTTACGATAGAAAAACGCAAGAAGAATCGCCTCTGCATCGGGTTTTCCTGCGTGAATCTGGCTGGGCGTCGGCGACCGCCGTCAAGACGCGGGCGCCCAGCGCCGGTGGCCAGCGGCGGGGTGCAGCGACCGTACCCCACCGTCGCCGGCCCCCGTCATACAATCTTTTTCTGAGCTCAGTGCCGGGCCCAAAACAAGCTTACTACAGGTGCATTTACAACCTGTCTTTGTATATTTTTGCCACTGGTTTCATTGCGCCGCGTCACTTTTACGCTACGATATAAAACGGAGCCCGGGGAGTTTACCAACTGGCAGAGGGGTCCGCGGTCTGAGACATGTGCAAGATTCTCGTCGTTGCATTATATTCACTGAAAAATCGTCCCCATACATATTTCACCCATTGAATTATATCCCCGATTCCTTTAGTACGTCGATATCTATGGTATCCATAGATCGCTGGACATCATCCTATGGTCATTTTTCAGTAATGAATCCCGTTGTTATTGAAAAGAAAACAATGGTCAAACTTCGAATTCTTTGCCACTGAAAAACCAGAGCGTAATTGTATTCCATGATTTCAATTACGCAAAATCGTTGATTCTAGTCTTCTTCGGAGATGAATAACTGCGAGTTATTGTCTGAGTTGCATGGGGGCCTGCTCAGGGCCCAAAAAAGAACAGGTGCGCACCTGTGGCTTCCCATACCTTTCCTACCAGCTTATATACCTCCTGCGTTCAACCTGCGCGGCATCGCCTGTGTTATACCTGAAGCCCTGCTCCCCCTTGGTACCCCTGGCCACTCTCCCCCTTATGGCGTACCGAAGGCAGTTCAACCTCGTCTTTGTCGCTCTCTTGGTGTCCGGAAAAGGCAGAGAGAGGCAGAGAGACGCCACAGCATCCAGCAGCAGCGCTACTAGCGGCCGCTGAACGACTCCCCGTATCTTAGCTCGTGTACCATGCGTGAGATCGTATGTGAGACTCACCTGCGTGGGTGTGCGTAGATGAGCCTACCTGACGGCGTCCGACACGCAGTACGAGTTCTTCTATCTTCCCCGATATATCGGCGGTGGTATATTTTATAGAATATAATATCGTTTAACGTGGCTAGTTGGCTTTTCTTTAAATCGCATAATAATGAAACTGGTGATTTATTGAGTGTGAGAATTGTTTGTATCAAGATTAAGTGGAAGTGGATAGAATGTGCCAGACCGAAAGTCGAGGTGCATTGCTCTTAGGCTGGACCAGTGAACCGATCGTGTGTGAGTGATCTTGATACAGTGGTTTCGGTAGTGCGTGTTCCGCGTTATACTGCCTCTTAGAAGGTGGACCGTTTCATACCGATTTATACAAGAAGAGGAACGAGGATATTTTCGATCTATGGAAATGTGACCGAGGTCCTCGAAGAGTTTCTTTAAAAATTCGTACGATAAGGTGAGTTCAAAGTCCAACCCTTTCAACGAGTTAGTACAAGCACCCCACATTCTGCGGGTTATATTGAATCCAATATGGCTGCCAAGACCAGCCATGATGTCTGCGGAAGCCATGTTGGCAGGTGTGTTTGTTGAGATAACTGCAGCTAAACTTCACGGAAATTGTATACACCGAGATATAGATGTAATTTCAGGTGAATTCTTTTCGCCCACGGTTCAAACTTCCATGAAGATTTTTCAAAAAATTAGCGGAAGCCTTCATTGCAGATTTGTTATTTACTTTGGTGACAAATCCATTCTCAGTTTTAACGATAGCTAGACTCTCATTTTTTCTCTCTCTCTCTCTCTCTCTCTATCTCTCTATCTCTCGTTCTCGCTCTCTTTTCGTTTCAGGCGATAAACATCACGCGATAAGGCGGCCACACGATTCCGTAGAAACGTTACTAATAACGATTTCTCAAAGTCGTAAAACTGTCGAAACACCTTAGAGCTAACAATAAGTAGATATAATTCTCACTCGTTATCGTAATCCCGAAGGAAATTTCAAACGCGCCGATATCGGTGATAATTAAGAGTTTCAGGGCCGCGCTTGTTCCATCTATATATCGCCCGATTTTATCCTCGAGCATCGCTTATACTACGAAATATTATTGGCAGGCTTAACTTGACCGGATAAGATCCAACCGGGAAGTGAAACCACCGGCCCTTAACCGCTGATCTTACTTTACACTAACAATAAGATTATCCAATGCCTTTTTTTTAACCATAGAGATCGGTATCTTTTCTTCGCGGTTTATTCCTTCCTTAAGCCGTGTACGACTATATATCTTTAAGTAAACCGATTCATACAACTTCTGATTAACTCCTTTCAGGAACCTCCACAATGCCGACTGACCTTGTGGTGACGTCGGTGTCCGAAGATGTCAGTCGAGGTCGTGAACTACTGGGACCGTCATCTCGGTCAGGTCCGACCTCGTCCAGCTCTTCGTCAGGAGCTGGACCTTCGTCCTCTAGGGGTTTTGATCCCTCAGGTGCGCTAGCAGCTTACCATCATCATCACCATAGTCTGGTTGCGGGTCTGGGACATCCACATCATCGTGAATCTTCGGCGTTTGTACCAGTCGTTCCCTCGCGTCTTCATTTAGCCCCGTATCCTGGAGAGATGCATTCGCATTTATCAGGTCCTCCGTCTTCTTCGACCTCATCAAGCGGCGATCATGACAGCTCAGAAAATTCGGCTAGAAAATCGTCTTCTTCGAGTTACGAGATAATGGCGATGATGGCAGACAAAAGAAAAGAGCTAGCTGCTAGGGCGCTGCTCTTGCCTCCACCTCCTCTCCTCGAACCACCTCCTGGTTATCCTGTATTCGCGGGACCATTTCCGGGAAGTTCTACTCTTTATTCACCTGGAGGACCTCTGGCCCATCAACACCTTGATCGACGGTTACTCAGGGCCCCAGGTCGAGCTTCGAGACCGAAAAAACAGTTCATCTGCAAGTTCTGTAATCGGCAATTCACAAAATCCTATAATTTGCTAATCCACGAAAGAACTCATACCGATGAACGGCCGTATTCGTGTGATATTTGCGGAAAGGCATTCCGGCGGCAGGATCATCTTAGAGATCATCGGTGAGTTTTTCTATCTAGTTTTATGTTCAATAATTGTTTTTTTTTTCTTTCTCTTACAAATTAGTATTCGCAATAAGTCTCGATATAAATTTACGCGGTAAATAAATTCTATTTACAAAATATATGTAGCTATGCGCAAACTCGTTACGCAACTTGCAACCGGGTCCGCTTCAAGTGTCGTTTTACACCCGGCTATATCGTCGCTCAGTTTGTATCCTAGTGTACGATTACCACGAAACAAAAAAATCAATACTTACTGCCTACTGAAATTTATTTGACGTAGTAGTCAAGCGATCCAAGAATAAGCTACACACTAGCCATGTTTATACATAGGTATTTTTTATAGGTATTTTTCTGTTTATTTTGAAAAAGATGTGCAATTTTTTTGTCGATATAAGAAGGGACTTGTGAGATGACTTTTCTGTTCTAATTCGCACCTCTTTTTCTACCATTCCCAGGTACATTCATAGCAAAGAAAAACCCTTCAAGTGTGGGGAGTGCGGGAAAGGCTTCTGCCAGAGCCGGACCCTAGCCGTACATAAAATCTTGCATATGGAGGAATCGCCTCACAAATGCCCAGTCTGTGCCCGAAGTTTTAACCAGAGAAGCAACCTAAAGACCCACCTATTGACACACACTGATCATAAGCCGTACGAATGCACATCCTGTGGCAAGGTCTTCCGCAGAAATTGCGACCTGAGAAGACACGCACTGACACATGCAGTTGGCGACGTTCCACCAGAGGCTCTTGAAGAGGCTATGAGGGATGATGACAGCCCTGAAGAAGATAGTGGTTTGGATTCTGGATTTTCTTCAAGCTGCTCGTCGGCTCCAGGTCCCTCTTCTTCAACGCCGACGTCTTCCAGTGGAAACAGCTCGACCAGCTACCCCCCGCCACCACCTCAACCTCCGATGCAAACAAGACCTCAACTACAAATTCGACGAGATTTACTCCAGGTTAAACCCTCGACGATGACAAGTGGCGGAGGTCTTTCTGCGCTACAGAATCCTCCGCCACCACTTCCTCCACCTCCACCCTTAATCCTCACGTCTTATCGACGGAGACTCGGGTCCCCAGGACCTTCCCGAGTCCTTTTAGAGCTACAAGAAAGAGAACGGGAACGGGAACGTGGCATCGAGAGAGAACTTGAGAGGGAAAGAGAACGGGAAAGACATCGGGAACGGGAGCGAGAGAGGGAAAGGGAGAGGGAGAGGGAAAGGGAGAGGGAACGTGATAGGGAAAGAGAACGAGAGAGGGAACGTGAGGAAGAAAACCGACCCCCCAGGGCCCCAACCCCAAACCCACAACCACCTCCACCACCTCCTAGACCCGCACCAGCCAGGCAGGGATTCACAATTGCAGATATAATGCGGCGGTAGGATTTCCCCAAGGATGATATACGTACAGATGCAGCTTATCGTTAGACGAACATTTTGTAGAAATTTTATTGGATAAAAACGCTGCGTCTCTGCTCTGACAGTCCTGAATTCTCATCGGGAAAATAGGTGGCTTCATGTTGGTCTCAAATTATCAACCGAGAGCGAGATAGCAGGTCGTATTGATAAGGGTCACATATGTGAAAGCCTTTTCATGTCGCCAAATTTTACACTGATAGTTGATGTTGCCGAGTGTCATTTTTTAGGGTGCTGATTCAGAAGATCAACACTTTGGCAATTGCCATGCAGTTTTTCATCGAACTTGTATTTCCAGCTAGAAAAAATCACTTTTCCGCGATTTCTTGACTTGGTTTTAGGCTCGATCTTAGATATTTTGTAAAACTGAATTCTTTCTATCACTTATGAAAATTTTGCTCGAATCAAATTCTGACAAAATTATTGCGAAGAAGAGGATCTAACATTTCTTGAAACAGACTTGTATTTAAATCTTGAACTCGTTGTAAGGTGAGCTTCTAATTAATATAATAAAAGCCTTGAATTGTGGAACTCGAAGCAACAGCAACAGCAACACAGCTTGTGTAAATTTTCGGCAATCCGTCCAAGTTTCACGTAATGCTTGGTAGTTTATACGCTACAAGTATAGACTACAGATAGATTGAGAGTTTGTCATTGATAGTGTGGTAAATTGAAGCTCAACTACGTAATATACGAAGGATCGAGAATCAGAAACGAGCCATTTCTGTGTCATAAAGTTAGAAATTAAATAATAACTATTTACACAGCTATTTTTGTGTACATATTTTGAAGTGATAAGTGCTGTATGACCGTAGCTTTGTGCGCAGTTCGATTTCGTAGTTTCGTGTGTAAAAACTATTACCTACATATCTTTTTTTTTCTCAGCGAAAGGCAAAACTTTGATGACGTCGATACCTCGGGCCGAAGTTTCCTTCGACTCTTTGTTACTGTGTCGCTACAACCGGAATTGTGAATATATGTATATATCCATATACCTATGTATGTATAAGCGACTTGTTTCGGCTCTGTGTTGTGTTTGATGCAAATTTTATGGTCACGTGGTATACCTACCTGTGCCACCGTAACGGTGGCAACCGGCAGGTGCAATACAGGTCCCGGAGAACTCGCGGTTACCCTACCTACCTACCTACCTACCTATCTACCTACCTGCCAGCTTCCCTGGTCCTGCGAGCTCCCCTGTACCCCTGGTACCCTGCAGAGTCGTCTTTGGTATAAAAATATTCCCGACCCTTTTCAACGATGGCGCAGAAATTTTTTTTCACCGTTCACCTGGTACAGAAAGATGGGCCATTAGGTTTTTTTATTTTTTATTTTTTGTAGCTTGTAAAGCACCCTCATATGCACATAATATGTATGTGATTACGTGTTGGGTGTACGACAAGTTTCATATGAAACTATAATAAATTCGAGGTATCTAACGATGCCGTATGATAAATGGGGAATTAATTTTGGGACACAGGAAATTAGGATTAGAGATATAATAACGTACACGTGTACCTAATAGGTGTGATATCTTGTGTTCGATAAATCAATTTCTTCCGTACCAAGAGATATGGGGTATAAATTGGTAAAACGTTGCGGGATTATAGAAGTTAATTCGTTACGAACCGCGAAATCGAACTGCTCTATGGTCAACGGTTATAAAAGTAATGTTACGTGCGAGGGAAGAGTTCGTAACTAATGTAAGTGACTAAGAAAGCGAGAAGTGAACGTTGTCCGATAGAGACTTTAGAAGCGTACATATACCTATAGTGATATCTACGTACAAGAGGACAAGGCGTATTAAAAAATGTAATTTTTTTGGATTTTTTTTTTTCTGTTTTCCTTTTCCCTGTTTTTTTTTTTTTTCTTTTCTTCGTCGTCAAGTCTTCGATTTCCTGTTACAATTTATTACCTAATAAGTTGTTAGAGAATTAAGTAATTATAAATAATATTTTTAGATTTATATTATAAAAGAAAAAATTTGATTAAGAAAATTTGTAAATTATATAATAAGAAAGATGACTAAATAAAGAATTAAAATAAAATAAAATAAAATAAAATAAAATAAATAAAATACAAATTTCATATACATCAGAAATGCTTTTTCCAAGTTTAATTCTCTACGCCCCTCGATCGGCGCCCGTATATATTGACAAAATCGTTTCTCTCCCTTGTAATTAATTTTAGCCGACAGAGACGCCCTCCTCGCTATATATGAACTTTCTTTTTTAAACCCGTTTCGTCTTAGTAGATCGACTGGGCTTGGCACTGGCGGTTCGTTGGTTGGCTGGTTCGTGGGTTGCTTACCGGTTACCAAGGGCTTCTAGGCCGATACTTCAAGGTCTATAACTATTCGTCCGAAACAGATGAATTACCGAGATTGCAGACGCTGCGTTTATCTTTTCAGAACAGGATCGATGCGCCTATTATAGTTACGGCCAATCCCAACGATTTATTTAACCGATCTCTTCAAGATTGCTTTATACTTTATTTACGAACATATAGTAAAAGGTAGAATGATCCTTCTATCATACATTCCGGACTCCTTCTTCGTTTCGAATTCAATAAAAATCAAATTTATTCCATCTACTACGTTGGACGTTAACGATCAAAGGCGATCGAGCCTTGGCACAATGTCAAACGTTGCCGATCCAGAACCGTGATCGGTTTTATGCTCCAGTACTTCTATCGTAAGGATTAACGGTATTTTCTTCGGTAATATCTTAGCGAGATCGGTTTTGCGTTAGAGTGAATCTTCAATTTGACGATAGTCCTATGTTGCACCGTTTCTATCAAGTATAAAGCTGACGATGCAGAGTAGAGTGCGGCAGGATGGACCGAAGACCCTTCGGCGTTTCGAATGTCTTCGAAAACAGTCGAACCCACAAATATTCTCCTGCCCTTGTTCTTCACCGCTTTGAAACGCGCAGGTCTCAAGTATGGAGTCGTGTTTACAAATCCTGTACAGATAGAGTCGAATCCGTCGAGCATTCTCCATGAGGAATTTAAATTACTGTACTTTACCGGATTGTGAGAAGAACCCGAATAACTTACAACCGGTGTTTACGGTAGTTACGATATATTCCATATCAAATTGCTCACATCTATTCAAGGAAAAAATGGTGTTTCATTAAATGATCGGTATCGGACTCGCATCGATAGATGATCATTTCCATGTTCTAATCGTCAAATGAAAAAAAAACTCTGTAACCATATAACCGATCGAGAATGATTCGATGTTTAATTTTTATTGACATTTACACCGTTCACACCACATCGGTCTGGTGTTTTTCTTCTAGTTCGTAAAAGTAAGATGATATACCAACTAGAATCAGACTCCATATCTACATGCACATACATATGTTTCGAAACCTTGGCATTGACTTAGCTGCTGTATAAAATTTCCTTCTAACCTTTGACAAATCTAACTCAGCCTCTGGTTAAAATTTACCTCAGTCACGTACCCAGGTGGTTGTGAATGCTACGCGATGACGATCGCCTTTTCCGATATCTTCTAACTCTCATTATATTTCTGACATAATCGTTTAGTCATTCCAAATATATTTACAATATCTATTGTTATACTTGATCAGGATTTCTTGCAGAATTTAATCGGCGATCTAATATCCAACGTAATTTCACTTTGAGAACGGAAATGTCTCTCAAATTATTTGAACGTCTTGATCAATATCTAAGATCGGTACTAGACGCACCTCTCATTTCTTCGAATATATTTTAATTAAAAACCACAATGAAGTAGCAGAAAAATTGACGATGATTAATAATTATATTATTCCGACAAGGATATCCTGAACCTGAGAGTAGAATGCGTATATTTTGTCATTGATCTTCCGGTGGCGATCTATGAAGCAAAATATTTTCGCAAATATCGGTAGAGCGATCGATGAAAGCAATGAATCGTCACCAGGTAAAACACTGGCCTTATCGTTATTCGATGAAGACATCGAAATTAAGGTAGTTCCAGCGTGAAACCACTTTTCGACAGATTTGGCCTATTTTTTTTTTACAAACTCAGAATAACATTATCTATGAGATCCCGAAGTTTCAGAATTTTTCGCCGTTTAGATCGCGAGATAATTAAGCTCAAAGTTCGCGATTTCGTGGGTCACTTCCCATTCAAAGCATGTAAAACTTACTGTCCTCCCAACTTTTTTTTATTATATCACAAAAACCTCTCGACAGAATTAAAAAAAAAAGGAGGAGACTACGAAGAAATATTTTAAGAATAAGTAAAAAAAAAAAAAATAGCACCCCACCGTTTTGTTCTCGAAATATTAAAATTGAAAGTATTAATTTTTATCCACTTTTAACCTTGTCATTTAACAACTTATAGTGATCTGGCAACGTTGTGCACGAAGCTCTCCGAAATGGTGTAAAATAAAAAGCGGGAAATTTAAATCTCTCGCAGTACTAGTAAATTTTATCCAATTTCGAATTGAGACCGAGAAGTTTTTCTTTTTTTATATTTTCCAAGCTCAAAACTTGTTTACATTTAAAACATTTTAAGTTTTTTCCTAGTTCTAAGTACTCAACAATACGCCTTCCTTCTAGGTTAAGATTTGTATCTTTATTATTTTCGTTTGATTCTGATTTATTTTATTTAGCTTTGTTCATGTCACACACGAAAGATAATTTTTCAGCTAAATTTTTTTTTTTTATAAACTGACCTTTGTGTCGTAATTGTTTGGGCATTTTTTAAATTTAATATTATTAGAAAGCAAAATATTAAGAGTTTACCGAGATACCGAGTATATAAACAAAAATATATATGAGCTCAGAGCAACGTTGCCAGATCACCGTAACTAAAAATATTTCATTGTATGTGTGAGCGTCTGTGTGTCGAGGCTTTCAATTTCTGACAATAGTATATGCTGTGACTATACTATCGCATGCTGGAACTACCTTAAATTACGATTAGTATCTGAATCTTGAACGACGTATCGATGAGTATTTCGGTAATAAGAGGAAGAAAAAAATCATTGATAATTTACAAATAGGTAAAGAAAGTAATTCATCAACGATCAGTCGTCAAAATATAATGAATTTTCTTTCACCCATCAGGTGGATTTTTGAAAATTATTATCGACGGAGGAGAAGCCGTCGACGGTAGTCAAAAGTACCGACCGATGATGATGACCGAACTAAGCCAACGTGTGGCAACTTTAGCCTGGAGACTACTAGCCTCGGCTACTTTACCGTAATACAATCATACAGCACAATACCTATGATCTCTAGAACCAAAGAATCTTAGGTTTTGATTGATCGCAAAATGAAAAAAAAAAGAAAAAAAAAATCTAATGAGCCGCTGATGATTTTAGCAGATCGGTCTACGAGATCGTCTCCTCCAGTTGAGCGAGAATTATTTATCATATGATGGGCGAATTTATTGCTCATCCCTTATTACATTTTTCGTGATAATTCGTGGCAGGCAAATGCCATAATTTTTGCATGTTTTTTCCTCATTCGTAAAATCTGAAAATTAAGTAAGAATTCGACTTTCACTTTGACCAAATGAACTTACGAACGTGTCGCACCCAACGCGATAGATAAAGAGAGAGAGTGTTTACGAAAAGTGTAACGACTTCGTTTAGGTTCTTGTTAAGCTCGAGCATTCTTACTTACGGCCTTCCCGGTCCTTTAGCTCGTATTCCCTTGGAATTGGGTATATTGTGCGTGACGGACACGTCAAGGTACTTAACTTCAGGTAAACAACCCCTAAATCACTACCGCTCGACTCTACCGTCACAATTCCATTGTTCGTTTCACTGAACATTCGGACGTAGGGTTCCAAACCATTTGTTTGCAATTCTAGGTCAGTCGAAATTTTCGACTACTGAAGTGCACCCGCAGTAAAGCACGTTTTATTAGATTACCAGGGCTTATGATATTCCCTTCCTAAACTCACGGTTTACAGTTAGGTATAGGCGTATAGCACAATTTCCTGCCAGCAGGACTTTATAATACACGAAAAAGATACGATCTAGAAACTAGCAGCGATTTCAATAGATCGCTTGCAGTTTTAAATCACCTCGTCTCTACAATCTAGATCTATGAACTTCTCTATCTTCTAGTCTAGTCTAGAATTAATTTTCACCCAATCTTTCGAAGCATTTAATAAACTATTTGTAACTGATTGATGTTTCGAACGGTCACATTGCTAAAGTGCTCATGTTGATTGTATGAATACTCATACGATTTAGTAGTACGTCTGATATTGAAGTAGGTAAACCGAAAGCGTAATGTGCAGGAGAAAATGCGTGATTTTTATCGGCAGAACATAAAATAAATGACTGAGGGTAATCAAGTTCAATCACATATTGCCAGTACTCACCCCATTTTCGTTCTGGGGTAGAACGTGTCACTAAGTGGACAGCAGAGTTCAGGGACGAATGAACGATCCCTTGGTGCCTTACGACAGTCTCAATCAATTTCAATCTTTCAAACTGTTTGGTTAGTTCGAATAAATTAATCGTACAAATCATTGCTGGAAAAATTTTGGCTGATATTTCGTATCGATTTTCAACCCTGGAACTGATACATTGAATAAAAGTGTATCAAATCTGGTGAAAAAAGGTTCTAATAAAATTATCAAGAAAATGCTTGAATGGTAGAAGTTTTTTAAACGGTAAAAAATGGTGTGATAAGATTTTAGAAAAATATTTAATCAGTCTTTGACGAAACGCAGGATCTACTTCGCCCCTGGATTAGACGTGAAGTAAACACGGGTCAGTCCTTAATAAGGGCTGATTAAGAAGCGCGCAGTTTACAGTGTTTGCCGAACATGACGTCCTCCGCCTCTCTACCCAGTTTGCGACGAGGAAGTAAACTTTGCGCAGAAACTTGGAGTCTGCATGGGGCGGCGTCGCGACGCACCCTTGCCTGGGCGGGGGTTGCGGCGCCGCAACCCGGAGGCACGTTATCAGGGTTCAGAGGTCGGGATCTGTAGCAACCTTTAACTAATTCTCGATTAATTTTGGCTCAAACCATCAAAGCGATCTATGAAATAACTAAAATCGTGTATTTGTGATTAAAAAGCTCTGTGATTTGTGTCACGGGAGAAATAAATCCCAGGGTTATAATTTATACTCTGAAATCTGCAGCTGTTACAGAAAGCTAAGACATATATGTATTCATGTATGATTATCTGAAGTAAAGATCGCTTAGAGCTATATGTAACAAATGTTTCTGTCTTGTGTCTTGAGAATTCTATATTGAATATAAGTAGAAATCTCGTAGATTAAATCGTCGCGTAATTTGATAGAAAATTTTATAGACGCAGGCGTAAAGCAATGCGGAATCGCAAATCTATATCTAAAGCTCACAGATATGGAAACTTGTTCTAAAGGTGGTGGGTGTATATTGATTGTACCTATGTACATTCTTGTGTACTATATCGTCCCACGTATAAACGCTCACCTTCCTACCATAAGCGGAAGATAGAAGCGAAGTTTCCGAGAGCAAAGGGGCTGGAGGCTCTCATCCCCGAAGTACCTACTCCTCCTCCGATGAAGCCATTACCGGGACAAAGCTGCCACCAGATTGCCTTTGGCGTTTGCAGCACCGCCTCGCCCGCGCTTCGTTTGTATTCATGATTTAAATTCAATTGGCTTTTATCCGTTCGTCCGTCCCGGTCCTGGTCCCGGTCCCCGTCCTGTTCATGTATACCGTGTTTCTCGTGTTTTCCATGTTTCCTGGGGGGCCCCTTCGCATCGAGCCTGCGTTGCTGATGATGAAATCGCCGAGATCACAGGACTCTGCTTGGAGAACGAAAGACAGAGAGGGTTCGAATATAGAGGGAGAACAGAACCGAGGCGTTCAGAGATCGATCCAACCTTATTTTACCTCTACGCTACCCTACAGCATCTTCCCTCTTTTGCTCCTTTACAAAAATTCGAGATTCGTTCTATCCGTGCATTTTTTTTCACGGCTGATGTTTTTCGTAATAAAAAATCTCTCGTTACGGACTGCTTTTCTATCTCGAACTATGCGAGGGTGTAAACGAGCCTCTCTTACATCGTGAAAAGAAAGAATCTGTGACATTGAACAGCTCCAGTGCAATTTGAGGTTTTCGTCAAATTCTTTCCGCCGATTTTCTTCGGTATAGATTCAAGGTCTGCTACACCGCCACGCGTTCCCCAAGGAATTTTAGGATCGTTGAAATTGTGGAAAACCTTGAATCCAGGGTGGCGCGTGGCGATGACGGATGTCTTTACTGCCAAGGTTTGGGAACAGCGTTCCTGCCGAGAGGAATCTTTGTTCCCAGTTGTTGTACGTTCGCATGTAACGTCTTCTTCGAGTAATCTCTTCATGCTTTTGGTACTAAAGTTTCCTTCAGTTCTAGAAGCTCTGAGTTCGTTCGATCGGTCTTAAGACTACCGGGCAAGTAGTCGAACGTCTATTATGCCCTTGACTGTTGTTGGCATCGCTGCTGGTGCTGGCCTGTAGCCAGTTTACGATGGCACCAGGCTTCTATGCGCCACGCGTACATTTTTACGACCTATCTACGTTCTTCCTTCAAGAGTTTGGTTCTTGCATTGACCTGCAGCCCCTTACGAGATTTAATAAATCACGTAAAATTTCAATCAATGTTATGCACGTTACCAATTTTTCAAAATTTTCACAGAATTTGAACAGTGATGTCGTCATTTTTAGTTCAATTATTTGATAGATAAATTCTTCTGGAATTTGATAATGAAGTTCAATCTTTCTAATTTATATTTCTAATTATTGATACCAATGAGAATGCGTCAAAATTTTCTAAGTAGATATCGCGGTGAACATCGACGTGTACGTATAGCGATAATGATTACAAGTTATAATAAAATCTACGAATTCTCACCGAGATTAAAATCTTTCGATGAAATAATTGATCGATTGATCGTTCGCAATCAGCAGTTAACTAAACATTCGATTGATGAGCCGAGATTTGATTCTGCATGAGTGAGGGTTGAGTCAATTCTTTACGAACGAAATGCAACAGATTTGTTATATCGACCATATCTCTGTATTATATAGGTAATAGGTGTTATATTTTGATGATTCATATTTTTTATACCTTACAGGTGTACGTATTGCTTATTAATTGCTTTTCTTAGTAGCTAAACCCACGTTAACACGTACACCATGATCATATATCGCGTGACTAGCGCCTTAGGGGTTGTAAGCACCGAATATACGATTTTCGTGTTAAAAAAATTGCATATCTTTTTCCTCCAAGTTCGCATTCGCTTAGAAAATGAGTTATTAAATGTTAGCGAATATGACTACCTACTAACTTGCGGTTTTAGCGATAATGCTATTCCTTCGGCAAACAATTGTACAGAGATACCGAGGAGTTGATAAAAAATGAATAAAAAATTTAGCTAAAACACGAGGATTTCTGACTTTAGATTCCTACCTGATATAATGCTGTTGAAATGCAAGAGTGATGCACGTTGCATGCACTTCACTTTCAAGTGTCGATAATAATCACCTTTGTCTTCCTACTCTGTATCTTTACGGTAGTTCTCGTATTTTTTCATCAATTGATAGAAAGCTCTCGAAACCACTGCAGCTATTTTCCTCTAATATTACTCATTGAGTTCATCTCGGTTCGTCATTGCAGGTAACAAGTTCCAATAACTCTTCTATTTGGAAATTTTATTTACCCGAAATTAGATAAAGAATTCGTAATCATAGCATTAGATTTCTATTAATTGGACGATTAAACTATAGCTATATAATTTCTGACTAATTTTCTTCGAGTTTGATATAAAAATATTTCAACCCAACGTCGAGCTCTGAATCAGAGAATATGAAATCTCTCGATATAATTAAAATCAAATTTTTCAAATAACGATGCATAAAATTTAGACGATATGCATATTTAGCCATAGGACTAAAATTTGCCTTCCCTATAACTCACGGTTCTTAAAATTAAAGGAACTTGAAAGATACCTATAAGAACGCGAGGAACTCAGACCATCGACTCGGCCTTGGGGCCACGCGCCTGAAGCAATGGGAGGTGTTTTATGGGGCCCATAATGGGCCTGCAATGCCGTTTCTTCGTACTCGCGCGCTGGTTATTTCAGGTTATAGAATACCTCTGGCTGTCCGGTTGTAAGGTAGGTAGATAGGCAGATAGGTATATAGGCATTACGGCTATTGCCATATTCTTCACTGTCGGGAACCTCGTGATCTATAGGCTTGAACTTTCATATTTATGAGCCACATTGTCTGACCGTTTATGATGGTACAATTCCTGTTTTCAAAATTACTTATTTTAATTAAAACGGCCAGCAGCGGGTGGCTTCCCGGCCTTCAAGGAGCGTGCCGGCCAAGTCTTGCTCGCAAACCGTCTTATATCCTTGGCAAAATTGACCGCTCAAGGACCGCTGTTTACCTAAGCGTAACAATTACGATTCTATCCTGGACTCGAAAGATATAACTTACTACCTGCCTTCCCGCACCCGTTCGCCACTGACCCAAAATATTCGCTTTACACTTTCGCAGGTACACGATATCCGCGAAAATTTCGTGCAATTTGCGTTGTCAATTTTCGTACGATATTAGCAAAGTTTTGAATATTTTTGCAAATAATTTACGAACGTGGCGCGAAAATTTCTCGACAGTTAATTATTCGGCAGAAAAATTGTGTAATGGAAAATACTGCTCATAGTAAAATGCAATTTTACAGTCAATTTCGATGAAATTGGTCCAACAGTTGGTGCCCTATGCCGTGACCATCGAATTATAAAACTGCAATCCCTCAGACATTTGATTTCTGAATTGCGCTATGTATGACCAGAAAGCTTAGTACCTCAAAAAGTACCAGTTAAGAAATTTTCATCGTCAGAATTGAAAAGTCATTGCAGCGATGTGAGTTTTTTTTCTCATTTTCTTGCTTTAAAATGAATTCTGGGTTCATAGCAGCATTATTTCTGAAAATAATTAGGTGCCTACCAATTTCTTCACAACCTGCATCGGTCAAGTATAATATCTACAAGATCTGGATATAAATAACTGAAAAGTTTGGGATTAATTAGTCGAGGTGTTGTAGCGGCAAAAAAAGCCAGGTTGTTTAGCCTCTCGGATTTACATAGAAGAGATTCGTGTGGGTGGTTTAGGTCTGCGGTATGTCAATCGTCGGTTGTTCGACCACATATGCTATTTAAACGTCAGAAAGAACTGCCGGCGATTACTTTTACTGATCTTAAATAAGAGATTTTGTATTTCCATCGATTCGAGGGTATGAAATTTTCAGCTTCCAACTCCTACGGTTTAAATCCGGGTACTAAAACCTCTTCATCATACAGAAGCCAGATTATAAGCCATTACCGAGTTTTGATTATTGTTTATCGATTGGACTTCGGTATAGCCGCATGTATTGCACACATATGCATATATGTATATACGATTGTCATAAGTACCGGTATCGTTCTATACGTGACTTTCTTGATTCCAAGAAACGACGAAGTATTCGCAAAGCTTCAAAGCCGGATCCCGTGCTTTGCACAGCGATAAGATTTCTCGGCTTTTCGTATAAGTACTTCTATGTTACTGTATTTCACCGTGTGTCTCCGTATTGTCAATACCGTTTATGTAACTTGTTACTTGTAGCTTGCCGCTGACTCTAGGCCGTGGCGGCCCGACTGATGTGTAGTCTAAAGTCTCACTATCCGTTTACTGCCCATACCTCTCCAGGTTAAACACGTACCTACAACAATATAGATATACGTCCATACTATTACCTATCCAACATAAAATATACATTAATACATCGATACCATATACGAACATATCGATGGACTAATGCCAAACGGGCGTAAGCGGCAAAAAAAAAAAATTCGTTTTTATAGTGCCAAAATCTTTTTCATGCAATGGAGACTCTTTTGGGCATAAGCGCAAAAAAAAAAATTTTTTGTCGCTTACGCCCCTATGGAATTAGTCCATCGATATATGTATTGTACATACGACTTGTTACTGATTGTGATTGTGATTGTGAGTACAAGCAAGTGAGTACGGTACCGCGCATTCGCGGAAAGGACAAAGGAGTTATACTCCCAATGTATCAATATTACATACATATATGGTTGGCATAACGTATATTACAGTCAGATTATTTACATGCTTAGTCCATGGTTGTTCGAAGAAGGCGAAGAGAGGAAAAAATAATAATAATAATAAGCCATTGGCATGAAAATATGATCGTACTATGGTCAGCGAGAGATTTAACGAATGATAAAAGTACAAATATTATAGATCAATAGCAATTTTAAAAATCTAAAAAATTTGATAATATTTTTGCACATATTTAGAACCATTTGCTCGTTTTAATTCCAAACTGTCGAACAGTGATACAACGTTAAGGTGTCATCATGAGTGGGATGGTTTGGCCGGTCGTAGAATCAGGGTGAGGGTGGGTGCGAGGGTGTGGGTAAAGGCGAGATCAAAAGCACCGCTATCGCTGGCTACGTAAGCCGTTTTATATACGCGTCCCATCCTATGCTCGACTTCTATGATATATAATGTTGCTTGATATTGGATCGTATAAAACGTGTGAAATAGAGACGATTTTTGGTCCAAAGTATCGCGGGAGGTAGGTGTAACGGATAATATAATAGATTCTTTGAACATATAGTGAAAAAAATCTGCTCGATATTCACGACAGTAAAATTTCCTTTTTTTACCTTACTTTTAAAATACAAATCGAAACTCTTAGCGTGGATGTGTTTTGGGAATCTGCTACTTTGCCTTCTCCCAGATGCCACAGAGGCCATGAGTCGTTTATGCATCGGTATATGTATAATGGTCATTTGTGTATGCGTGGGTTTCTTAATTAATAAACATTACAGTGGATATGCAGACTGCTGCCTAGTCTACAATAATAAGCATATGGAATGATCAGGGGTCCAGACGCTGAGTAGGCAGATTAAGTACCAAAAGAAATAAACATTATCGAAAGTCCGAGTGTATATGAGGTACGTGATCATAAGACGGGAAGTCAGATTTATAATTAGGGGATAGAGATGAAGCGAAACGTTTTTTTTTTTTTTTTTTTAACTTAAGTGTATATGGTGGCTCGGTTGCGATATGGAATAGCCCATTCGTCACCTTATACGTGCGAGTAACGAAGCGCTATAATAATCTAAACAAGAACTAACTCAAAGACAACCGCGTAACGTATGTAGATCTACTACATACATACGTTGGGCATATACATGTGGGAATATTCTGAAAATTTTTAGATTGCGGGTACCAATATGTGGCCACATTGCATAAGGACGAGTAGTTTTTTTATCTAAGGACTCCTGGCGACGACACTTATGGAAACTAACGAAGACCGGGACCTGCGGATTGCGGAGCAGAAGCAACGGGCATCTGTTACCGAGTTGAGACAAAGCAGATCCTTTAGCCCTGAAGCGTTGGACCCAATGGACCACCGCCCCTTTAGCTAGTGTTTAAAACGCGGAATATCTTGACTCGGGTGTTGCCAGGACCTCGACAACTTTAGAGAGGCGTCTTTCAACGTTTTTTCGGATATTTATAAGAGGGTGAATGTAGAACCTACGCTGTAGGTCCTAGGGAACATCTGTCTAGCGTAATATTTTGGGATACTCCTCGATAGCCTTTTAGTCAGTAAAAGTCACCAACGATTTATGCGCCAAAATTTTACAGGATTAAATTTGTCATTTGACGGTTGCTGCAATGGGGAATGGATTAACGTATAGATTCACGGATTAGAGCTAACAAAAAACGTTAATCCGACCTAATCTGGTGTTTAACTTAACCGATCAATTGTAAAAGTTCAGAGATAAGATTTCCGCTTTTTACCAAGTTTTTTATTTTTTTCTTTTTCACACGATAATCAAACTTGTGCCGATTACGAGCTAAATTGGCAAATAATAGTTGGAAAATTTAAATGGCTAGAGTCATTCAACCGAATTAAATGGACAGTCCAGTATAGAAGCTGCGGTTTCTTTCGAAATCGCTATTTATTGTCGATGAGATAATAACGAGGGAAAAACAATTTATTAACTGGTTCAGAATTTCCATAGGAATTATATAGGGACGAGAATTTGTGCATTGAAATATTTCAGAGAAACGGTAGTTGTTGATTAAGTTTCAAATTCTAAGAGAATGCTTGGCTCGGCTTGGTACAAGGCTTTATAGCCTAATAAGATCATAAAGAAAATTTTGACCGGTTGACCCAATTTTTCATTCAGGTATAGAGAAATATTTAGCGGATTATTTTTCGAAATTGAGAAAGTGTGCCAGTAGTACGTTATCCAGGTATATATAAGGGGTATGGATTACCAAGGTGTATCCACACCGTGACCCACGACATTTTCATCAACGAATCATTCACAATTATTTATGGAATCGGAGGAATGAAATTTTTTTTTGTCAATTCCGCACCATCCGCGATACAAGTATTCGGTCCTGAATACTTGTCACGCAGAATCGACGGAACCGGCGTACGCCGGGTTAAAGTATTTTCTATAACTGTGTGAACGACTCCTTAAACCGTGGGATTCTTATGATAATATAACTAGGCATACTAAAGCAATATTGGAGACGAAGTAGACCTACAGACCGTGCCTAGGTTCTGGGTTTGTTCGAGTAAAACGGATCGGCACGGTCAGGCAGATGGGTTTTTACATCTTAATCCGTACACAATACTTTTATGTTTATGCTTTTACGTATTTATTGTTTTTACGAGTGTGCAGTAGCCGTTTAACGCGAAACACCGTATTATTAGAACTCTAAATTCGACTTTCCACTTTCCTTCATGGCTTTGCCTGCTCCGCATGCATTTCTAAGAATCGCTACTTTTCCCTGAACGTCGGATTTTCCAGAAACACGCGACACATATTCTTCTGAAAGTGAACAGAAGAGATGAGAATAAGGATATGCCGATGAATATACAGGACAAATATATGTCCTACGTTAAGTTAATGGATTAAGTTATACTCATAATGAGTAGCTGGTTGTTCAGGTAAAAAATTTTGACGTTTGGCAGTAGATCCTAAAATTTTTCACCAAGGAATGGCACACTTTCGACTACCCTTACCTCTGCCATAAAAAATACAAAAAAAAAAAAACAAACTGTCATTCCAAGTACCCTTCGCGTGCAAATCTCTTCAGCTTTATGGATAATATAAATATACCCTTTGAACCTTGCATTCTAGGATGAGAATAGTATATCCATACCCATTTCGAAAAGCAGTAGTAAGCTGTAAAGGAATAAAATTTCAAATTTTCAACGCAAGGCTCGTGGCTGGGACTCTCTTTCCATTTGACAATTAAAAAACCCACCGTCAGAATGTCCGTTTTGACTCATAGAGCAAATATCTCTCCGGCACTCACGAAGGTATCCCTGCCTTGCCACAACTATAACAATATTTAAACTTTTAACATATAATACGTAAATAATCACGTCACCGTTGGTTTGTCCTAGAATTCGGGAAATTCCTCAATTATTCAGCTAAACGAGAGTCGATTAGCTAGTCATAGAATTCATCGATGCAAAAATGTTACTACGTTCGTGAAAGTTTTTCAAGAATTCAATGGTAGATTACATATGATAAAACTTGGTCAAAGTCTTAGGTGGAATTTGATCATCGCGTACTCGACCTCTTCAAGAATGATATATTTGAAAAAACTTCCCATCGCTAGTGCAAAACACTCGAGCATTGTTTATTACCATTTTTTTTTTCTAAAAGCCGAGCAGTGCACTTATATAATGCACATTGGTTCTCGAAACTGCGATGTTTTTATTTATTTTTTTTGTTTCACGTTCTTTTGAAAGGCCTCGATGATTAGTGTCAAAAATTGACTTCCCAGATGAACAAACCTATGGTTACATAGCACCCTGTCACGTCTCAAGAGGTCGAAAAATTTCGAGTGGCTTATCGCCGTAGCTGCAACAGTTTATGGTGTAGTAACGCGTAGTCTGTTTCTCTAGCGTCTAACACCAGCTTCCAATAAATGTCTCGATATTTATACTAGTATGAGTATATGTACTTTAGTTCCGTGACAAATTTACAAACATATACATCGTACGTCGGAGTGGGCAGTTGACGTTCTAACGATTTTTCATATCCTCCACCATAAGCTATTGAACACATCAACGCTTGAAATTATGCGATCTTTGGAATCGAAGGATTTAGAAATGAATTTAGAAATATATTTTTTGCTTCTTTTGAGGCGAAAATTCGAATAGGAGAATGTTCGGGTTTGCACACGACGCAGCGGTTTGTATAAAGACGTATTTTGCGATGGGGTGTACCGGGCTGATGGAGCTTGAAACTGAATTATCCTGCCTCCGCCTCCGCCTCAGGCAATCCGGGACGATCCAGGTTCGTCCAGATCCGCGAGCCGGCTTATCTCAGCATCTATAATCACCGCTCGTCGTTCAAACGCTGAATATTTTCGTCAATGTATTAAAAGGCTCCGTGACTTCGCCGGAACAAACTGCGATGACAAACCTTGTTTGAATACATGGATCGTAGTAATAGTATATGTAGGTATAGACGATCATTTATTCTTGTATTTCAGAGCAGCAATGGTTCAGGGAACTTTTATAATAACTTGTTCTTTCAATATAGGTACAATGATATAGTATATTCTCGGTAGATTAATCTCTGCAGATATCACTTCTCTGATTAAATTATCAAACCTGCAGTCCCCTGAGTGTATAAACGACGTTGAACGTCATACAGCATGAAATAGGCATATATAGATAAAACGACCGTTGTAGTAATTTCGCGATATCAAAATACCAGCGAAGATAACTATGTCGATACGATTCCGCAATACCGGAGACTCTGTATCTTGTTAGTGATCAATGTGCTGCAATATACGTGCATAAATATATGGGATTGTATGGCGTTCAGTTTCTTTTTTTTTTTTTTAAATCACCGCTTATATCGGTGGTCCCTTCTTTTTTAACTTGAATTTAAAAGGAGGGCTTTCGGTAGTGTTTGCACACACATATGTATCTAATGTGTCCAAGTTGGATCAGTCAGACATATCTCGAAAGTAAAATGTGGGCAAGTCAATGTTGCATTAACGTAGAGGTACCCATATGATGTTGAGAAGGTGACGTGCTGTCTGCTTGGTCGTAAAATGATAAGAGTTTAAACGACAGTGTGCACTAATACCTAGGCCGATAATCACGCCACGAAACTCAACACATATTAGATAAATCTATATATAACATATATATGTTACTTCTATACCCATACTCTATCATCGTGTGCAGGTTGCGTATAAAAGCTACCATAAAGTAATCTGGTATTATTTTTTTCCAGTTTGTATATGTATACTGAGTATATGGTGAGTGTATGATATAGGTAGCCACAATCTGTCGCGCAATATATTTCGCGTTAATAAAAATTTCGCATTTCTTGTTCCCTCACACTCCGTGCAGACGTCGATTTGCACAAGAATAATAACTCTGCGATAGGCAGGTGTACGAGTATAGTTCTGTTGAATGCGATACAGAGATAATTGGCAAATTTCGAAATTGGAGTAAAGAAGAACCGAGTTTATTTTTTCATTTTTTATTCTAGTCATTGAAACGATTTGAAGTTCTAATAGAATATAAACCGATCTAAGTTCTTATACAGCGAGAGTGTGTCTACTACAGTGATGAATTAGAGTTTAGCTGAGCAATCCAAACACACAGTAGTTTTCGGTGAACGAAATACGGTCACACAGTGATCGTTTAATGGGAGAAAGAAAAGGATGAAGTTATAATAAGTACTAAGCGAGAAGAATGAGACGCACGGTGGTAGCATTCTCACATAATATCTATCATGCTGAGCAAGGTCGTTAGCGTATAATAAGATTACTGATCCAGCGTCAGGGGGAGTCTGAAAGAACTTGTCGATCAAAAAAAAAAAAAAAGAAAATTTGGAAGAATCAGAAAAGGAAGAGTTGTTCCCTGTTCCAATTAATGATCGACAAAATAGTCCATGTTCTCCATCGTTTGATGGGACCATTTATAAGCTGGTTCAAATCTCTTGGATCTATACGATGCATCATAGGTATAGTAAATATAGAGGGATGTGAGTGAGGCATGCCTTTGCACCAGATCTCCAATATTAATTTACACGCATCGCTCGAGGAGATCACCGTCCGATCATTTGATCTGATTTAAATCGATTATGTCCACCGAACGCATTGCTACTTCAAAAGTCACTCATGATCGTGTAGCTACCGTTCAAACCACGTCATCGTCATTAATCAACTGATTCATATCGATCAAGCTTGCGGGAGTAATACAGCGTGGCTTTTCGATTGTAGAGTGTTTATGCTGTATAGATATATACATATTTATATATACCTATACCCATACCCATATACATATATCTATATCTATATCTGTACTACGTAGTTATGTACACATGGTAGACGACTTATATAGCTGAACTAAATATAGCTCTATAGATTGCGGCTATTACGATCTTCTCGATAGATTTACCTCGAATAACATAGAAACGCGACATACCTATACCATTACTCCTAAGTACATACATACAAAAAAATAAAAATAAAAAAAATGGAACCTTGTCGTCTTTCGATTTCTGGGTATTTATCGCGATAATATTTAAGAGATAAGTTATACCCTAGTGCAGATAATCACTTGTCATTTTATAACATATACATATACTAGGTAGGTATCAGAGCATAGTGAAAAGACTTATGGAGAAAGTTATGCTTTCAATTATATGAATAGACGATATAATGATTATCATTTCAATTTTCTGATACAATATCACTAATTATATCTAAGTGGTTTTGTTGCTAATCATTTTTATACATTTGTCGATTTTTTTTTTTCGATCCTACACAGAAAAACCGATTGACTTCGCCCAAGAAAATTATATTGAAGACCAAGAAATCTCCCGAGCCAAGTCAAAATTTTTCGAACCAAGAGAATTCTCTTGGCTCAAGCAAATTTCTTTCTTGACGTAAGAAAATTTCGGTTTACAATGCGAATTGCAGAAATTTTTCTTGGGATAAGCAAAAATTCCTTGGACCAATTTAATCGATTTTTCTGTGTAATTTTCGCACAATTTAAGCTTTAGCAAACCGTAGCTCCTTCACCGTTCACCCTAGAGTAAAATTCTCACTAAGTTTTTTGTTCCTCATTCAATTATCTAGATACGGAATTTTCGCATTTTTTTTTATCGATCCATTTTTCATGGGTAGTGTATGGCAAGCCACAAATCCGCCTGATAATGCCGATTTCACTTCAGGGCCTGGACAGTGTTGCAATAGGTACGTTTTTAGCAGAGACTAGCAGAAATTATGAGACATCTTATTCCAAAATGATCGTTGTACAAAAAAACATACGTCCGGGTATAACGTTTGCCATAATTTTTGAATTTAACATCGATATGATAACTTCGAGTAACTTTTGATGATTATTATTATTATTATGATAAATGCATTAGTACTTGAAGAGTATAATTTCTATGTGTTACCAATGAGCAAAGATTGGAGTACGCTTAAAATTCTATGCTGCAGTGCACGCGTCTGACATGCGTTAATTGAGGTATAACTATAAACCAGACTTATACAATCAGCATATAGAGAAAGAGCGAGGGAGTTTCTTTGATTATAAAGTGCTACCAGCAGACCCGTCCTCGACTAAGACATTTTTATCATCACCGTTACTGTTGCAGGCAACTAGCACGCGGTGTGCTTTCTAGTTTCAAAAAAGTGCATAAAAACCATTGAGAAAATGAAAAGAAAAAAAAAAAAAGAAAAAATCAAGGAGACCAGAACTCGGTCGCGCTTCTGCCACACCGTTGTTATCAATATTTATGGATATTCACTAGTGCAGTACCTATATGCGTTATAATAACAGGGCTGGCTAAGTGGCGAGTGCAACTAGCGGTCGGTTCTCGCCTACTCTACGTACTTATCACTGTGTCTGTCTCTCTGCCGCTGAGCAAGATTCGTTACTATATGTACATAGCGGTGGCATTTTATCAATTATCTTTTTTTTTTTCTTCTTCTTTTACTTTTTTCTTTTTCCCCTCCTTCTCTAAACATCCGACAAAAAAATTTCTAGCTCAACTTATCAACGCTAATTATATACGATGTCTGTAGAGAGTCGACAGAAGTTTCCTAATTCGAAATTTTCAATTCACAAAATCGACAGCCGTTTCATTTTTGACATAGGTAGATTCGAGGTAGGTATAAGGTACTATATCGTAGCAATTTCTTTAATAACCTTTTTTTATTATATTCAATCACTCGCGATTAGGTATAGGTATAGATATACTAGTACAATGTAACTGTATGTATAGCTCGTCTATAAGCCAGAATCATTATCAAGGTAGGTGATAAACGGATTACCTATACTTCACTCTTAATACATCGCTGCAACAGCATCGTTAGATATTATAGAGAGTTTATCAGTAGCTGGTAAATAATAAGATGAAAATTTCGAAAAAGTGAAGTAAACCAAAAAACAGAATAACATCAACTCTGTTTATCGCTATCGCAATTTTCTTTCACGTTTTCATATAGCTACCGATTTCATCAGGATGTCTGATTCACTCACTGTGGAGGACATTACTTCATATAGGGGGCGATCGAGGCGAAGTGTACCATAACCTCTTTTTTTTAAAGAAATAACGATTTTATTCAGTTTCAATTGAACTTTACACTTCGTGCCACAGTAATTTTCGTAAATTATCAAAGGAGAAAGATTTTCGAGGAAGAAATCACGGAGTATTTTAACATTTTTTTGCTGAGGTGGATACTTCGCGCTAACCTGCTTTACCAACATGTCTAAGACCCGGTACACCTGTAGAAGGGAAGAAAAAGCAAAAAAAAAGAAAGCAGCCCTTGAAAAATGATAATAGCTGATATTATAATCGTGAAATAGCGAATCTACACATCATTGTGTATTAGATAGATAAATGTTATTCCGCGTTTGCGTAATGTTCGCCATGTTGGTTTTATCGTATTAATCGACGCGCGTCGCGGTGACCTCTTCGTCCGTGATAAATCCATCGATGTATATGTATTGGTACTTGCAGGTTACAAGGTAGAGGCTTTTGGATGAGCGTCCTTCAGGGGCCCGCAGGGGTCCGCAGGGGTAGCGTCGCGGCGCCCTCAGGCGCTTTTCAGAAGCCCCGCCCCTGTAGAAGTTGTTCGCCAACGGGAGTTAAACTTTACTTGTGTAAGGCAACGCCTACTACTGAACGTCTGTTACCTGCAGAAAGTTTAACCATCGAGTCAGTATCACTCGAAGTCTCGAACGTGAATGAACCATGCTTGTGAGCTGACGTTTTACAAATCTAATGATCAACGCTCTAGTTGACAAGTGTTTGACGTTTCATCCCTTAAATATCATCAACAAACAGAAGAAAAAAAAGCGAAGAAAAAAAAGTGATAAATAGTGCAAAAAAAAAAAAATATATATATCTGGAAGATAATATTATAGTGCAGATAATCAAGGGCGATATATTACTAATACGGTTGTAATTTTTTTCAAAATTACAAATCAAATTATCAGGACAATTTTTTGGTTTTTTTTTTACTGGTATATAATATACCCTCGTCTCAGTATTGAGGAATAAAAAAAAAAAAGAAAAAAAAACGAATCCGATGAAGCTCATGGATGCCAAGATGGAGCCGTTGACGCCACCCCATACGCCTCCGTCGTCAGGGGGGGCCGATCAATTGATACACCCTCACCGAACCTCGCCGCCACAGTGGATTCTTTCACCCCCGCATATTCCTCAACAGCCTCCGCACCCTAACGGATACCATGCAGCATTTTTGGACCACTGGCTGAGAGGAGCCGCCCTACTTGCAGCTAGAGGATGTTGTCCTCAACCTGTACCGCACGGTCATCCCCATCCCCATCCGCAATCGTATACACGAGGCAACCCTTATCCACGTCCGCATATTTACGCTCGTCCTAATTCTCAGTCACAGTCACAAACTCATTCGCATCCTAATCCTGATCAGCATTCTCATACTAACGTTTCATCATCTGGTCACGTTGCGCATCAAGGACTTCCGGTACCACCACCGGCATCGTTTATGACACGAAGAGTGCCGGGACAGAGACCGAAGAAACAATTTATCTGCAAATTCTGTCATAGACAGTTTACCAAAAGCTATAATCTCCTTATACACGAAAGAACGCACACTGACGAACGTCCCTACAGCTGTGATATCTGCGGAAAGGCATTCCGGAGGCAGGATCATCTCAGAGATCATAGGTGGGTGTTTTTTCTTTTATTTCTTATCGATGATGTTTTTTCTATTTGCATATAGTTTTGTGATAAAAATTTACTAACGAAACGTGACGTAGTTTCTTTTTTTTCTTCATTGTTAGTTTCACAGCACAAGCGTGCCTATATTAATTAAAATCGATAAGCGTATAATCCAAGACATATAACGTAATCGAAGATATCGTAAAATTGATCGTTGATACCTTAAAAGAACCGGGATACAAGGTTATAGTCGTATGTCACCTGATATTTTTCATGTTTGCATCATATAGGTACGCGTTGCAAACGCATTTTGAAACGTGATACAGTTATTTTCTAAACTAATTAATGAAATGACTGAGCTTAACCGATGAAATTTCTTCTTATTATTATTATCTTATTTCTGATCCAAAAAATTCAGGTACATCCACAGCAAGGAGAAACCCTTTAAGTGCGGTGAATGCGGTAAGGGATTCTGCCAAAGCAGAACGCTTGCGGTACACAAAATACTTCATATGGAAGAATCGCCCCACAAATGTCCAGTTTGTGCAAGAAGCTTCAACCAGAGAAGCAATCTGAAAACTCACCTACTTACTCATTCTGATGTACCACAGGATCTAAGAGTAGATTCACAGGCTGCTCCTGTTACTACGGTTAATCCGACGGTATCAAACATACGACATACACAACAGGACAGAATAACAACCAGCAACAGTTTGCAACAAATTCAAACCACATCGACGACGCCAAAGTTGGGATTCAGTATAGAGGATATCATGAGGCGTTAGGATTAGGACAATCTTATAGAATATATCATCACAGTATTATCTACTGTTAGTATTATTGATAGGTAATTATATCATGATTCATGTAATACGAATCGTTTCTATTTTTTTTTTTGGTTTTTTTTTTCGTTTTCTTTTGGACGCATCCCAATTCCATTACTTTTCAAATTTAAATCCTTAGCTTATATTAAGGTAGACTAATTCGTACCTTGTTTTGTAAAATCAAGTATCTATAGATCCGATCGGTATTAGCAAAGTCAAGTGTTTGTATCTGTTTATACAATGGATAGATAATATTTTGAAACTTACCACTGTATAGTATAGAGATATATTATTACAAGAATGATATATGTTGTGTGGTATATAAAATTTGTAAGAAATAGAAAAAGTAGTACGAAAATAAATAGGAGACCAGGTTTAGTTGGATCGAAACATTCATACATATACATATATTATTTTTTTTTTATGTTTCTTCTAAACCATAGAAGCTGGCCTTCGTCAGCTTGTCACCTTTACTATTATCATTATTGCTATTCTGTTCTTGTTCTTTCGACTAGCTGCTGCTTGCTCTTAGCTTGAAAAAAAAGTGTGAAAATATGCGATCCCGTAAAGATTTGAAAGATAAGAATCTCACCCGCGGAGAAAAATAGGGATAGATAAATAGCCGAATTGGGGTGCAGTCCGTCCTATATACTACCCCGAGTCCTTAGTCGAGTAGTATTCTGTAAATACTTCCCTGCGTCGCACGTACTTATTTATCGTTGTCCCTTTTTCTTCTTCTTCTTCTTCGTCTTAAACTTCTACTTCTTCTCTCCGTCCGGTCTTCCTCGGATACTGAACGGGGATCTTCCTTGGACTGGGTCCTTGGGACCTGGACCACCCGCACGCACGTTTCACTGTACATAAGGCCCGTTTTTACGTTCAGCGTGCAACACCGTGTCATCTGTCCCTCGACGTTACCACTAATTTAAGATTAATGTACCATAGACTTTCTCCTAGATATAAATCGTCTTTTAGCTGTTGCCACCTTATCTCAATGTTAGTAGCGTTAAGTTTAAGTACTTATATACTTATATACATGTATATATACTTACCTATACTTATACCTGTACGGATTTACCCAAAACCTGAGCTACATGTAGCCATTAAAAGTTTAATGTTACCTTCCTATACCTACTTAGATACCAAAACATCGCCCTAGTCGACTGTATTAAAGATTTATTGTTATTACTACTAGAAATAGACAGAAATGAAAATCAATAAAATATTTCGTTTTCTTATTTAAATAATATATATATATATATTTATATTATTTCTCTATATTCATACTATTCTATTATATACCTATTTAGATTTTCATAATCATATTCAATTTTTTGAAATCATAGATAAACTAAATTTAATAATTCTCACGTCGTGTATTACCAGGACAATATTTTTTTTTTCCATCAAACTTAAATACTCATTTCTTTTTAATATATATCTGTCGTCGTACGTTCTGGTGTCTTTCTTTCTTCACATTATCAGGTATGTATATTGTATATGTAAATATGTTTATCCACGGATCATCCTATACGGTATTTGAATAAATATTGAATAGATTTCACGGATGCAATATGAGCGAGAAATTTTTATCCTGGTTCTTTAACTCATATATAGAGGTGTAGGTATAAGATACTGCAGGGTGCCTATATAGGCAACGGTTCTTCGTCTATTGTATCATTTCTAACAATAGGCTGCAGTTAACCTGTTTGTAGGGCAGTTTGCTCTGTTTGACTTTAATTAATCCCCTTACTATGACAATAAAAGATCCCCTCGATAGCCGATAATGAAAAAGCGAACAAACATCGGAGCCGGTCACAGCACTCTGCTTTTATTGTTCTGCAAACTAAACCTTTCTAGCAACGTTTGTTCTTCGTCCTGGAATTAGAAGAAATATCTACAACAGCGTACCTTTTTCGTATCTAATATTCGCTTCAATCAATCAATAAAACTTTGCAGATTATTTATTAACGTTTCATGACTAGAAAGTCAGGAACAATTATATTTTATACAACAGTTATAGGTATAAAATTATTAACAGATATACTTCGAATTAGTTTTATCTCACATCCCAGAGGTGGTGGATAAACGATGGATTAACGACTGTCAAGCAATATTAAAAATATTTCATTCCTGATTAGTGATTAGTAATAATTATGCATAGACCAAGTTTTAGTCTTCTTATGCAAAAAGAAAATAAATTACAGATGTTATGGTTAATCTTTGCGGCAAGACGATTGAGCATTGCACCGTTGATTGTGTTATCAAAAAAGCAGGTCCGTAGAAGATTTAAAAAATAGTAGAATGGATTAATAGTTGAGATTTTTCTGTTCGAGTTTTATTTTTTAGTGACTTATCAATTGATTTCTTGTTATAAGACAACTCATGCTGTTATACACGTGCATGCAATATTTCGCAGTAATTAATAAGCTGAATTTTCTCTGCTTTTGTCCCATACCTTTGATTACCTACCTATTGATGAACAATAATAACTGCGGTTGTATTTTGTTGAAAAGAAAATTTCCATGAACAATATACGTATACTATAGGTAATATAATTATAAATTTCTATAAATTGTGAAGATAGTTGACTTAATTCTAGCAAATTTAGCAACTTTTATTGACACTCGCAACGGGGTGTAACGTCCCTTGATATAGATCGGTGTTACTTTTGGCCTAGAGCTTAGGGTTAATTGGAACGCAAGAAGCAAGTCGTTTATTTTTTTTTCAAAGGATAGCTATTTCGGGTGCCTATGAGCCCCCCGCTGGGCACCAGGTAGCTAAGTCTGTTCGCCATATCCTCAGTTGGGTCTCAGCCTCGAGGAACGATTTAATTACAATAATCAGCACAACTCAGTTCCTGGTATATAGGCCCTTCGCTGATGACTCGTTTCAGGATTGGGCAGGCTGAGGTAATCGCTTCCTAAATCAGCGCGCGGGAGCAGAGGACAGAGCTGAAGAGTCTGAGCTAACCCTGGGCTGGACCCAAAACGATCTGAAAATGAACCGAGATATATTTGCACCGTTTGTTAGCCCGCGAAAAAATGATCCGTCTACAGGGAGGTAAAGCGGATAAAAAAGTATGGGAATTGCCTCTCTATACTATATATATAGATATATAGATATATAATATATATATATGTAATATCGCCGGTATATAAGATGTATCTCTGGTTTAAGACCCGGGGATGATTCACGAGACGAACTGCACACTTAGGCACGTTCTCGAGAAGTAGGCGGTAGATTATTTTATGCGAGTGAGAAGAAAAAGTTTAACCCGCACATTAATTACGGACGGAGGAGAGCGATCACTACAATCTCATTCTTTGATAGATATAAAATAAGACGAATAAGAAATAGAAAATAAAGAAAATATTGAATTGAGGGTTTCTCTCGGGGTTCGAGCTTTTAATAATAAATTGATATAACTGTAGAGCGGGATGAAAAGATATTCGGGGAAATTTTATATAGTAAAGAAAAAGGATCTAATCGGAGATTTGCAACCTCTGAAGTCGGTTGAAAAATATCAATTTTTAAATGGCTGGATAGCGTTGAGACTCGGAGGTCGCTTTGAATTTCTTGTGCATTTTTCAGGGGCACATACCAGCCCTGGGGCAACGACCATACTATAATGCGTCGGCATTCTTGACGCTGACGAGTGTGAAATATGGATTAATGAGCTAGAAATTAAGAACAATGTGCAGCGGAAAGAGGTTGCGTATTTTTTGATGGAAAAAATAATAAAATGAAAGGAATAAAAAATAAGGATGATGTGATGAAAAAATAATATATATCTATATATATATGTATATACCAAGAGGGGTACGCGTCCTCTACGCCTGAGGACCACCGAGTCCCGGCTAATTGCGGTCGAAAGCCAGGAAGCGTGCGACGCTCCCCTGCAGGGAACGATCAATTAAAGTCAAACTCCGCACGAGCTACGAGATTATTACGAGCATCAACACTTATACATAAACGATCAGCCTAATTGTAGGTGCGATTTTTATCCCAAGATGCGAGGTGCGAATTTAACGTTCTCCAAAGAACCCGTAATGCAGTTTCTTGATACCCTAGTGATCAACGATCATAACGATCACCTTCTTCTTCTTGTTCTTATTCTTATTCGGGGAGAACAATTAAGGATTGATTCTGCAAAAACGATTGGAATTCATTTCAGATCATTTTGGTAATTGTGGACAAAACCTCGGTACAAAACTCCTGATATCCCGCAGCCCTTGTATAAACTATGTCATAGGCGATGGTTTTAATGATTCCCTTTAAAAATTCTGTTTGGATCCAGAAAGTTCTGGAATAATTGATCCCCGATTTTGTTATAAGATACAGCCGCAACTCGTTTCTCCTTATCCTTTTTATGAAATTTCGTGCCCACGCCATAGTATTCTCCTCGAATTGTTGTAAGCATGGAGTGGAATGTCCTGAACCCTTTCGCCGTGGCCCTTAACCCAACCTCGCCCCCGAAAGTTAACCACAGAGGAGCGAGGATAGCGAGTTGGGCAGAACAACGTCCTGGCATCGATGGTCTATGCGCGTCTACCCTCTTATTAGGGCGTACGTTTTATCTAAGGGTCACCGGGCTGTGGCGACCTCGACTCCATGTCCAGCGCCGACTCGGAGGTCGAATTCCAGGAGTTCGTGGCCATCAGCCCTGCTCCAGGAAACCTTCCGATTCCCCTATAAGAACGGAGTGGCGGCGCCAATCCACGTCAAAATTCTGTCCGCCCCTAAAAACAAACCCGCTATATAGTTCTATCGCAACCGTCTCTTTTCACCTGACTTCTATTGGACTTTCAACGTTAAGACAAGAAAGTAGAGCGATTACCGCGTGATATGGGGCACCAGGAGTCAGCTATACGTCTCGCCTTAGAGGAGCCTGCTAATTATTTAATCAAGCAAATCCCTTACGTATACTTTTCGACTACCGCATGGATCACTACAATATCCACCCTTTATTTTTTAGCATGCTGGCAAATGACCGCATAAACTTCACCAATGCGGATTTTCTAACGATCGGCTTCTAACTAATCTTGAAAATTGATTAGATATATTTTTGGTGTGAAACGTTTTGATATTTGTTCAAAAAATGGCCTCAGTAATACCATATGTGATATGTATTGTATAATATTGTTAAATATATACCTAGAGGTAAGGCGTTTATCGAAGTTATCCGATAAAGAAACCGCCGACCGTTACCTGTATAAGATGGGCCTTAATTATCCGGTTACAAATGTGCGCGATATTTTCAAATCGTTATTTTTCAGTCAGGAACGTATAACCAATTATTGCAGATTGATGTTACCGGGATTATTGTATAATGGGTTCACATTCTTTCTCTTTGGCTGAAGCTTGGTTGCGGTTGGCTCCCATGGGGCCAATTGCCAAAGACTAGTCTTCGCTCCCTAATGATAATAGCGGGTATCATTGCGGGTAGGGTAAGAAATCTGAAATGCTTTTTTTTTTTTTTTTTATCCCCGTGGGACAAAACGCAGAATCTCATCTATGTACCGAAACCAACTCATACCTACATACGTACTTCATACATATATACCTATAGATATAAAATTTCAAACACACGATCTTACACACCGCGTATATTAGCTAGAGGGTAAAACAATTTTACACTATATATAGGTACTTTATTACACCTTTAAGGCATATAGATCGTTCTTAACTACGCCGTAAGTCAAAATCAATCAAGTATCGTTGTTAGTTTAGCCGCTTCACCTGCAATCATATACACAGGCGAGAGAGAGCTGATTTAACTTCTCAAATCACTTTTTATAAATCGTTTTATTTAACAATTACATAGAAGTGATTCGAGAATGGTGATAATTGCGCAAGTGGAGGGTACTCGCGATATGGGTGTGAATTTACTATAATGAACATCTTATATCTATATCGGAGATATACATGTATGAGAGTTTAGGTCGCGTACGGATATATAAGGGGGCACGAGGCCCCGGGACTGTAAGGCCCCGCGGCTCATGGCCTGTGGTTAAGGCGGCGCGCGGTTTTTTGTGGCCAGCAATTAGGTAAACGTCTGCTGGCTCTGTTCACATTGTAGACACATTCTAGACCTGCTATTAGTTAGTAGTATAGTTTGAACTCGAAGGGACCAAAGAAGATAACCGAGGTAAGAAAACGGAGATACATATATATATATATACATCTATAAGATTCTGTATAGGCCAGAGCTTTGCCGTCGTCTTTTTAAACACCGATAATTCGTGGTTAACCCGGGAGCGAGCGGCGCCAGAGAACCACCCCTTTAGAACCACGGTTAATAATTCCATTTTTCTTCCCCTTTTTTTTTTTACCTTTTTTCTTTTTCGGCTTTAAATTAGTGGCTTTCGTTCTTGATTAGTTATCGCTTTGCGGGGGAGTTTCGCGTCCGGCTATACCGACCGAGGTAAGCTCTACGGGAAGCTTTCCCACGGACGGTGCAGCCTGCGCAGGTCGATGTCGTCTTTGTCACCGTTCACAAGTCAACCTTGCCTAGGTTTCCTGGCTGCCGGATCTGCCACCTGCTGCCCTCTGTCGCCAGGTGTTCGAACCTGTCGTGCTTGTATTAGCATAAGCTGAGACACGGGACTTCCCCGGATTTGATTTAGTTCGGTTCATTTTATTTGATTTTTTTCCTTTACTTTAATCATTAGAAAATTTTGTCGTCATCATTAATCTTCGAGAATCTATTTTGGGTTTCAATCATCGGAGATAGACAATTGTCATTATTGCTCATGATTAAGAGATCAATATTATAACTTATGTCTGTTTCACAGTTGTTCGTGAATAATGAGACGATCGAAACAAGAGATAGAAATGTTAATGTCGAGATAAGATACGGGACATTTTAATCCCACTATCCGTTTATGCTAATAATTATTGGCTTTAAATACATGACAAACGAGCCGATGTAGATCATCGCATGTTAAACACAAGGAATGATTTAACTTCTATATAGATTGATGTGTGAACTATACGAGACACGTAGATTATGGATGGGTGAAAATTTCGCAAATTAGTTTTTCGCATGATTGAAGTACTACATAAGACACGTGACAGTACTATCAGAGTAGATCATAATGGTAAAAAAAACAAAAAAACAACACGAAGTATAGAAAAAGGAACTTGTCCTGACTAATTCTAACGCATGTAGCGCGCGTTTTTTAGGCTGACGGTTTGACACATTGCTGATCACTTCCCACGTGTACCCATATAAATCTCTGTCAGAAAAAAGAAAGAGGTATAAAATGATCCAAGCGGTTTAGCCTAATCGACGATTGGTCAATTCGGCTAGAGCCACAGTAGACCTTGTTTCACCACCCACCTGTAGATAAGTGGTAGTATAATGATTCCACTAAGATTTAGAATTATTGAATTTCTCCGTTCATCATTAGCACGTGTTCGACGCTATCGATTTATTACTTAACAAAATTCGCACGATTTCTATGTTATTATATTATCAGTGAATTATTCTGACTGCACAAGTTGTTCAATAAATGAACTATATATACGGGATCCGAATAATTGGTAGCCTTTTCAAAAGGTCATTTAAGCAGATGATCTTTTGAATGAACATTTTTACTCGGTATATAAGAACAGTTTTGCTATTTTCAATTTCGCAACTGCAGATAATCGATAAATATACTATTAACAGCAAACCACAGAACCCACCCACAGTTCTAAGATTATAGGATAATAATTCTTACGGACCGAGACAGTGATTGTCAGTTGTCAGTTGTAATCTATGCGCGTTCGATACGCGCTTGCCGATTTGTAGTATTAATCGTTAGAATTGGGTCGGTTGAAATAAATTTTTAATAGCCATTCTTATCCAGGATTTAATAGGAACGAATTATTAGTACTATACGACGGTCTCGAAGAAGACAGAATAAGAATATTACGACCTGGGAAAGAAGAAGAATCAGCAAATCTCGCGTGAGTACCTTCTAACAATGTAAGACACTTCTTCCCTCTCATCTCTCTAATTTTTTTTTTTTTTTTTCTTTTTTCTTTTTTCTTTTTTCACCTTCCCCTACTCTGCAGACGTGATGCCCCGAGGCACGCGCTCACTGACCACGGGGGTTCTACTCATTTTGAACCGAGGCGCGCTGCACTTTTTTTTGTAGGTATAACGCTGCACTCACTATACCGGCAACGCCAATATCCCGCGAGGTGTTTCCTTGCCTGTAACTTTATTTATGCACGTTCAAATAGTACGAGCTCAATTATTCAGAGGTCTCATTTATTTTTCAGAATTTCGTTACTGAAATAAGATTCCTGAATTTTTCAGTCTTCGAATTCTCATTTCCAAATTATTCTTTTATTAATCATTTTCTAAGGACTCCGAAAGGATCCATACTAGTAGAACCTAAATAGGATGATAGGATAAAAAATGAACCCTAATAATGCTGTTTTATGTTTGAGACATAAATTCCGCTCATGCAGGGTATGAAATTCCGCGGCTATCTTAGACGCGTTTAAAGGGGGGTCGAGCACTTTGGGGTCGATTTGAAAAGTGCGTAAAATCATGGTATATAATAACCTAAAGTTAGTTTGACTCCCCCTCTGGTTTGGAGTAAAATGGTTTCATCGCGGTATGAAGAAGCGGGTTAAAACCCGGAGCGGTATTTGGTATTAATACGTTAGCGTTCGCGCTAACGTTCGCGCGAGGGTTGGCCGAAGAAATCTAATAAAAGCCTTCGAAAGGCTGCGCGAACCTCTGCACCGTGTACCCATACAGCGGGGGACTTCTTCGTTGGGCCCCTCCTGGGTCCTCCTCAACAGGACGGGGCTCGTCGGGCGCGTGCAGGTTCCTCTCGCCGCACGTTCCCACGGTTTCAACGAGTATCGCACTGCCTTATTTCTACAGCCTCTTCCCCTTACCCTTACTCTCTTCTTTTCTCCCCGCCCGCACCAAGTATAAGAGTATATAGAGAGTATAAAAGTGTAAGAGCATAAGACGTTGCTACATATATGTATCCAAAGATATACATATATATATATATACATATTTACACTATTATATACATATAAATATATATATATGTACATATCCGTAAATACGTAACCATTCATGTGTCTACGTGTCCACCCATATATACATACATTTGTATATAGGTATTGCTTCGTCTCTAGCGTTGGCGGCGCGGTGACCCTTGACCCCCCATTACCCGGTACCGGGACTCGACTGACGCTGACTCGAACAGATATATATATATATATGTTATATATGTATATAACGTAAGTATATATACCTATAGATGGGTTGCAGGCGGGCGGCAGGCGTATGTGGGTACATCGTGGCTTGCGCCCTGAGGGTACAATCCGTGGATCCTTTCCGTGGGTTCGATCTGGAGCCAGCCTCTTCGTTCCCTTCTTCTTAAGTTGACTCGCGTTATTCCCTCTCCTATATAGTTTTCCTCCTACGATTGTCGAACGCGTGAAGTTTGCGATAAATGACCGGGACCAGCCTCAACTATGGCTTTGATGACGGCGTGTGACCAGGTCTTGAAGAAGAGAAGAAGAAGGAAGAAGAGGCTGACGCCAATTTCCAATGAAAAGTTCTGATGGCCAATTAGTTACTCTCACAAGAAACTACGGGATCATCAAACGGGATGTTTAAAACGCAGCTTGCTGCAGAGATCGGATTAAACCATCTAATGTGAATTTACACCATGTATTTACTGAGATTTAAATTCTTCTTCAACGATTTACGTCATATACTTTTCCTTCTTTTTTATAAAGTCGTCAGAAATATTGCAACGAAGTTAATGACAAGAGATTTTTTTTATGCCAGTTAAAACTTCATTAATTCTTCCATCCCTTTAATTTATCAAGAGGATAGAATTTACTGTTCGGAACAAAAATCTCACGAGATTTTTACCAATCGTTAATTTATTACGATATTTTATTTCTTGTAATGGATTGTAGTTTGAGAGACTGGTGTTATGATAGTGGGCCCCGTTTTTCCCCCAGGTTATAACTACATACACAACCATACCAGCTTCCCCTTGCTAAAATAAGGAGTTTTTATGTTCCTACATTTAAGTATATTACGAGCGATTTTTTTATTTTTTTTTATCCCGTCCGTTGAAACCGACTGACGTTTTAAAGACTGTAGTAGGCGCGTCTCTTCCCAGGGTAGCCTTCGGAAGTCGAGAGTTGAAGCTTCTCCAGGAGGCTGACAGTAAAATTCAGTACGTATCACCGCGTCGGTCGGTTTTCTACCTCCTATATTCAACCTGCTGGCGCCCCAGGGCTAAACTTGCCCCACCGGGCAACCGCGTGCCAGCAAGATCGCGCAAGGGCACCGATTCCCAAGAGTAAACCTAACTATAAGGTCACTCCTCCTCATGAGAGGGCCCCCAGGCGCCGCAACCTCCGCCCCGGCTTCCTCGTCGACTAAAAACGTGATTTTACAAAGGTATTGGTACCGAGCCAACTGCTACAAGACCCGGCTGGCTAGCCCTCCTACAAGATATTTATCCGCACCTTATTCATCCGCGACGTTCGTAAATTTTCTTTTCAAAGATCCCGATTCATCGATCTATACTATTATTTATCATCTCATCTTTCGACATTTTGCCATTTAAACTGCAGACTGCAAGTCCAAGAGTATAAATGTACATTTTCTTTTTTTTTTTTTT
The DNA here is from genome assembly GCA_914767705.2 of Tenthredo notha. Lineage (NCBI taxonomy): Eukaryota > Metazoa > Arthropoda > Insecta > Hymenoptera > Tenthredinidae > Tenthredo > Tenthredo notha. The sequence continues at coordinate 9,265,332 of OU611909.1, forward strand.
TCTCCAAAGTAACAAATATACGAAATTACCTACATCTCGAAGTAAATTGTCCAGTCCGCGTCTTACGCCTCTCGGTAAGAAAAAAAATGTCGACTTATATTTCCCATCTCGGAGTCGTGTGCAGGAGCCAAGAGTCATAAACATCCCAGGAATACCGGGTAATGCGACAAGTAGGACTTGGCAAAGTTGTCAGGAATGTTTCCTTTTGTTTATCCTTGCTATCCGCTCCAGCATATTGAGACAGGTATAGCACGGCTACTAGTGTACTGATGAGTTTAGTTTACAGCCGTTTCACGCTCGAAGAGAGTTTGCTCGTCCATGAAAATAGTTGGCTCAGTAAAGCCCTGTGGTAAGTACTCGTAACGTAACGTAACGACTAAGGATAATACCGTAGTATTTCTTAATTATTGCTAATTATTACTCGGAGCTGGTATAGTCCGTAGATGGAAGTGGTCGTAGTAGGAGGCAGAAACATATTTTCGAAAAGCTGCAGCAGCAGAACTTTGGTCACTCGTTCACCACCACCACCACCACCACCACCACAACCACCAAGCGTTTTATTATTATGCAGTTTGTATATAAGGTGGAGAGGTGCAGGATAGACGACTTTACAGAGCCATGAACTCGTCGCTATTTAACGAGCAAAAACGGAAGTCGCGCATTTACATGCGCACGTGACTACGTAAGACGGACCTAAAGACAGGTAATTAACGTGTAACCCGACGATATATTGCGTATGTATAACTTCGAATGTCTAAGTAGGTACGTATATTTACTCGTGGAGCGTTTTTATTCTTTTTTTTTGTTGCGATTATATATTCGCGATAGAATTTTTCGATCGATTTTATCGATCCGCATTTCCTCTATGAGCAAAAAATGATATAATTATACTGTTCATTACTCCAGTAGAAATTACACTACTTGCGCTAGTGTAACGACTATCATATCCCGTCCCTAACTATCTGGTAATACTTGAGTCTTGTTAGGTTTTCTTTTTATTTTTAATAGAATTTACGATACGGGGCACGTGTCGTAAATTATTTCATTCAGGGAAACTACCGGATCAGGTTTAACTCCGCGCCAGAGGCTGGGTAACAATTTACAAGGTGGTAATAAGTATTAGTAAATATGGTATTAGCTGCATTACCTACGTCCCTACGCTGTAATAACACAACGAGTAATCTTACAACCGATCTATTGCTCATCGTTAGGGTTACGCAGACTGACCTTTCGGCCAGTAAATTTGATTAAATTTAACCGTGAATAAGAATCGATAAATTGCAATTTTTTTTTTTCGCGCATTATATGCGTTGAACTAAGAGATATTTATGCGTAGCAATTTTCCAGCAGAAAATTGGTGCTCGACGAGGCGTGAGACCGAATAATAGAAAATGAGTTGGCTGTCACCGCGCGACCAAATGCGGTATTCCCTACGAAAGTATATTCGAACTTTAACAATGGTCCACTTCTGTTCGGTACGTGACGAAGTCACACCCACCCTACGGGGCAACAGGCAGCAACAGGTGGTCAAAGCTACCGCGTAGGAAAGATCTATTGTCACCGTATAACGAAGGGCGTCACCATACCATGCCATACCATACCATACCTTTCGGTGGGATCTATAAAGACCGAGAGGTATAAGTCCCGCAGAAGAAAAAGGGAAATTTATATATTATAGATGTGGAGGAAAAGCGAAGACACTGGGAGAGAAGAAAAAACTAAAAGAATGAAAGAGAAAACAGCTAGCTATATGCTATGTGGGGGTGGAAGAGAAAAGAGGGATCGTCGATATTTCAAAAAAAGACATTTTTTCAACGGGGAAGAACGTAGCTATAGTGTCGCTTCGCGGTGCGGGTTCGTTCCATCAACTCCTTCTTATACAGGTCGAGGAACGAAGAAGCGGTGAACCAGGGCTGAATAGGAAGAAGAAGAAGAAGGAAGAGGAGAAGAAGAAGAAGAAGAAGATGAAGAAGACGAAGAAGGTGGAGAAGAAAGAGCGTCTTAAATATTCTTTGGCTCATCGGGGATCGTAGAGGGCTGGACGTGGCTGATCGCGGCTGATCGCGCCGCGATAAAGATCCTGGAGAAGCGGACGACGGCGAGGACCTCGGAGGTCGGCCGTATCCGAGCAGCTCGAGTCCCACGCAGAGACGATGATTAAAATTGTAAATATCTTCGGCGACCCCTGGTGTTACGACCTTTCGCGCCATCGGCTCCCCATTGACTCCCCATTCCCTTCCCCAATATATCAAACGATATTAGATTACCGTAAGAGGTGAGCATTAATACGCAGGCAAAAAGGACGCAAAGATTTGTGACCCTGAAGCCTAAAGCCGTGAATTTAACCGTCAATTATACAAACACATGTGTGCACATCTCACACATAACAATATACACCAAACTGCAACGATTATCTTACAGTACTTCTGAAGTCTATATCAAAATTATCAAACGAAAATACGAACATTGGAATTAGGTACATCATTGATCAATTATTACGAAATCTTGACAAGAAGTCATACCTGTGATTATGATGCTCAGTAATGTGAAAATCGATCGATATTTGCGTAGTTTTATTTTCATCTGATTCAGGTCCTGATCGTTGGTAAGATTTTTATTTGTGTGGACGGTCGTTCGCCTGGGTCTCGATAAAGCAATCGTTTGCGTGGATACCGGTACAGCGTGGGTGTACAACGCTGGAGACAGGCCAGGCTAGAACATGGACCACGTTCGATGCTTGAGCCTGGGTCTGTATAGTCGCTGTCGCGGCGGGCGGCGCACTTTGTATCCACGCGGCTTTTGGCTCGATTAATCTTATCGATATATTATTCGCTGCACGCTGCGAGATCCAATATATGAGAATAAAATGTCGTGCTGAGCTAGACATTGCGTTCCTCCCAGCAACGCGTACGCCATGGATAATATACTTGAGTCTCTGTATCGGCGGACCGCCCCGGTTTATCGCCTTCATATGCCACGTGCGAGATTTAGCGTTGATTACCGCAGGTAGCCATACCGAGTAGCTCTTGTCGATAGGGGTCAAATGTCGGGGATCAAAACACACAGACATATATACGATATACACCTAATCGTGAACGTCCGTCTATCATCTATTGATCGATGTCTACGTGTGTATAGGAATGATCGATAAATTGATCCATTGCACATATCAATTCTGAAAATTCAGGGAAATAGATCTGCAGGACCTTTAATTTTTTTTTTTTTCCATCCTCAGGTACCAGAAATATATTCCGAATGCTGTTTAGGAAAGGAAAATGAAATACGTTTACGAAACAGTCCTGAAAACAAGTAAAAACAACTGCATTTTGGGTTTTAGGGTGCAAATACAAGGGCGAAGGGTAAAGGCTCGGTTTTTGTCGGCAGGACATCGAGGGCAAGGAGCAAGGGACGAGGCTCATTACCAGCAATTGTGGATCGCGCCCTCCTGCCGAGACCGGAACGCCAGAACCACCCGCGCGACCGAGGACCAGCTCGTCCCCCGTCCTCGACAACGGAGTTTAATTGCTCGATCAATCATTATTTTGGTCAGTTGTGATGTATTTGATCCATCGCGTAGATCGGTAAGCGGTAAGTGGTGTAGATATATCTATGATGGGTCATAAATATCAGGTCATGTATGTACTACCTAACAAGTGAACACAAAACAGGGTATCATTGGATTATATGAGTTGGTCATTTTTTATTTTAAAAAATTTTTTTTCCTTTAATAAAGAGCTTCGATTATGTTGAGAGAATTTATCACCAGATTCCCGGGGGAATGAATAGCTTTATAAATAAATAAGGATGAAGATCATAAGTATCATCGTTTATCCTAACATTTGAGACAGATTTAAAAATCTATCGACAGGTTTGAGCTAAAAGACTGGCATCGAAGCGCACGTGTTATTCTCTGTAAGATAATAAATTGCGATAAAAGAAAAAAAGAAAAAAAAGAAAAAAATTATGAAGTATGCGAGACGGCAGTTTGGAGGCAATATAGCGGTCTCAAAGTCTCGGAGTTCAAAATAATTGACCACCCATGTAATTTCTTAGCGAATATACTAAAGCGAAGTTGAACGATCGGTTAGAATTCGATATTAAATACAGGATAAAATAAAAAGATCTATCTATATACACAGTTATTGTATTACATCTCTGGAGTTGTGCAGTCTGTTACTCATTTTCCATCGTTGGGTTATAGTGGAAGTATAATATGCGTAGGAAAAGGATAAACAAGAATAGAAGAGAGATAGAAGGAGACCAGAAGAGGTTAGCGCTGTGTTGTGCCGCGGAGGTCATCGGGCTTCAAAGAGACAATTAATGTGCCGCGGACACAATGGCGGACCAATGGGCCCAATGGACCCAATGGCCCATTGTCAGCCGGCACAAGAGAGTGTCCCTGCAGTGTCTCTGTATAGTGGCGTGCATAAAGCGTAAAGAAGGCTACGGCTGCTCGAATCTATTGGTGTGGGCCAGGATAGGCCCTATCCGAAGAACCATGGGGGGCGGGGTGGAATGCATATCGTTAACTTTGGGGCCTCATCACGGTTCGAACGGTGCCTCAAAGACAAGGTAGAATCACCGCTACGCGCCTGGACAATGCATCGACAATGTCCTTACAAGCAGGCAAACGGGTATAGGCCCATAATCCACTCATACATATATATAATATCCAAGCTAAGAGTGAGCCGAAATTTTTGCCCCAAGAAATGATTTGCAGTCGTCTTTGAATCGATCTCACATATGACTCGTGCCGATTTTATTTTTATCATCTAATGATAGTGCTTAAATTTTAACCGTCATTTGTCAGTCTTCGTTGTCGTTTATATATATTTAACCCTATATAGCTCGTAAAGTTCTTTCGTCCATTTGAAAGAGAAAAGGATAATAAAAGTAGAAGAAAAAAAAGAAAAAAAAGATACGGTTAAAATAATAAAAATCATATGAAAGGACTCGAGGAAGAGTGTCGTTAGTTGTTCCGACATTCGAGATCACGGACTCTCGTAAAATATAAGGCCCATTACGGGAATTGTATTAAAGAGCAGTTTGATGCCCGCGCGCGAGACCGAATAACACTTATGTGCTCTGTTCGCGCTTAGAAAGAAGAATGGCATTTCGTAATGGTTCCTTGCAGTTCTATTTTGCATTTGCTGCCTCCTTTGTATTTCGGTATACCCGGAGGCCTCAAGGGTCATGGGGGCCTCGGGGGACCAGGAGGACCTCGACCAGGTCGCGTCTAATAATTGGCTCCGTTGAAAACCGCACCGCGCGACGAATCCTTCTTCTTCTTCTTCTTCTTCTTCTTCTTCTTTTCCCTTTGCCTTTACCTCTGCTTCTTCGTCTCTTCTCTTTTGGAGCCAAACTGGCGACTTATAATCGCGCGCTCTCATTCCTCTTGCTGCTTCTGCACCTCATCAGGACTCGAGTCCTGGACTTCTTGGGGTACCCGAATCCTCCCATTGACTCAACCACGTGGGAACCACGTCGAAAATCATTTTTACGTTCGCCATTCACGTTGAAGCGGTGCGGTGCGGAGGACTGGTATAACGGATTGTTTCTGGGAAGAAGTGAGACGCAAAGAATTGACTCCCTGGCCCCTGAGTCTCAAACCTCTCGCGCATTGGAGCTAAACCGTGCTCCGTGGACGCGGAACGTCCAGCGAAATATAATAACAATAATGACAAGGTGAGAGCGTGGAGAATCCTCATAAAAGTTCCATAAGTGGTCCGTTTTGTCTCCACATTGTCTCTGGGAGCGGGCTTTCATGTCTCAAGAGTCAGCCGCCAGCTAGAACAAATCAGAAACTGGGTTTGGGGCCTTGGAAATTACGTGGCTAGTCGAAACTACGTCGTCGTCTTACGTTGGGCGTCGTTTGACGGTGGGTATAGGTAAGTCTATACGACCCGGAGATAATAACGGCTTTGAAAGTTGGACCAAATTTCATGTTACCTCCCCAATCGCCTTGCCGAAAATTTTGGAAATACCTTTTTTATGGTTTACTGCCTCCAAACTATGTTACACGCTCCTAGACGGAGGCAGTCTCATTCTCCCTGGAGGTAGAAATATGTTTTAACGATTTAACTGCTGAGATTCGAGTGCACCACATAATACTTCGGCACAAAGTACCATTTAGCCCCTGGTATACTTCGCAGAAATCTAGCTTCTGTAGCGGGGGAAAAATTTCGAGCAAGAAAATTTGTGGAACAAAAGAACTAAAAATGAAATAAAAATATGGGATGAATGTAACAATAAATTAAAAAGATATGATTGCGCGCTAGAAACCAGCGGCGGTTATTATACATACCTAGATCCGAGCGGTGGATCCTGGGTATAAACTTAAGAGTACTGTCACGGCAATAATTAACACGAACCGTCTCCGGGTCCCGAAGGAATCTGAATTTAATGCCAGCGCCATAAAACGCATGACGGCTTATGAATTAGGATGGTAATATAGGAAGGTGGGCCCGGTACCAATACCTGGGCAAGCAACGCCAAGAGTCAAAAGTAGGTGAGTAATATGGGTCCTTGGGGCTCAGGTCGTGGTAGGAGACGAGGCTGTCGCGATTCCCCGCTGTGCGTTGATGGCCTCATCTAGGCTAGGCCCGGGCCCAAAAGAAGGGCTCGGCTCCGGCTCCAGAATTCAGTAATTAGCTTTTTCGTTTGGTGCCAATTACGTCCCTGATTTACATAGCGGCCCCCGTTACCCGGCTCAGTTCGTTAATGGATCTTCCCGACCGTCGCGCGTCTGACGGATGCCCTGGCTGTCAATTTTCTGAAAAAGGAAGATGAGAGAAAAAGAGAAGAAAAAAAAGAAAAAAAATAAAAACGAAGAAAGAAAGAAAGAAAATAAAGCTGGCCAAAGCCACCGTAGGCAGACATCCCGCTGCGTAAAATTGTCTTTTGCCTCTGCCAACCGCAAACGCCTTTATACCTTATACATACACCCATACACTGTACCACCGTATAATACACGAAGTTGGGACCGAGCTGCACCGTGATTATTCTAGAGGAACCATCATTTATCTAGGTTGGGCCAAGTTTGGGTCAGCTTGGGTCAGGCTAGGTCCAGCCACTGCAATCATATCGCGATACCCCCTCATTTTTATGCCTTGACAAAAATAATAATTAAAGACAAGCCCAGGGATCGGCGTTTATTTCACGCCGATCATCTAAGACCAGGTAATAATGTCCCAAAGTATACGATACAATCCTTTTCTTTCTTCTGCCTACACAGTATATTCAAAAAGCAATATCATTTGCCAATTGGAAGCGATCTGCCAGCTGTATTTGACTGTCTACATCTTAAATTAGTTTTAGTTAGTAATTCCACCACGTTACATATATTTATGTGTATAAAGTATAATGCGAGTCCTTGCGCAAGGAGCCGCGCTTAAACGAGAAGCGGTCCTGTCTCCTTCGGGTGCTCCGCCCCATCGAGATCCTTCGCCCAGGTCGGCAGGGGGTCGCCGCGGCGGACCACATTCTGTATCGAATTTGACGACCGTATACCTTGGCTTATACTTCATGGGACTAGAAAATTTGTGGTTTTCTACCGCAGCCACTCGCTACCCTACAAATTATTAATCGTCTCTGCGGACGGCCGGCGACGAGGACCCGGACACAACCACGACCACGGGCATCAGTAGAGAGCTCCTCCTCAGGTAGCGCGCGATCCTTTGACCCCCGAGTTCTCTCTCTTTGGTCCGACCATGATCCTCCTGTCCGCCCTACTGTCTCACAAAATTCCTAGACTCTAAGACCTTGCTATTCATTTTTGTGTTTCGAGAGAATGAGAGAATTAATAAGTGACAACTTGAAAAGGCATATGTTGCACGCGGCATGCGGTGCGTCAGAGCTTTGTCAAAAGCGGTCCGCAAAGGAACCGCGCGCGGTGAACCCGAGGTGAGATGCTGACCGTTTCGTCCAGCGGATATATAGACTTTTTGTCAGATTACTAAGGTGACGGTGTAGACTACCGTTTCGGACAAAAGGTTTGCGGTTAGAGAAAGATTTTTAAATCCTTAACCCTTGACCGCGTAACTTCGTCAAATATCTCTCTCGCTGCAATATGGGTCAAAAACACCATGATACTCATATTGGTGAAAGTATTATGTTCTCTGTAAAAGGAATTTCATAGCAGAGGAGAAGAAAGAGTAAAGTGAAATCCTACCGTGAGCATCCTACCTTACTGGAGTATATAATAAGTTTGATAATGACTTTAGTGAGACAGTACAGGCGTCCTTTTTACGATCGGTTACATGACATGCAAAATTTCTTGACGAACAAACTAGTACGTCGGTTGAGACGAGCCGGTGGTCAACTGGTAGCTGGATAATCAGACAGTGCCGGTGGTTGAAGGTGATTATCGTTATAAGAAATCAGGAGCAAAGGAGCGAAGGAGCTAAGAAACGAAGCTGGAGCCTGTCAATTGATACGTAGCCATGTAGGTATAGAAAGAGAGGCGTGTATCGGCGCAATATCTTCTTCGTCGGCTGCATCCTGGGTGGCGGGTTTATAATTACTACAAGCTAGCCGATGATTGGCCGTAGCGTCGCGGACTCCTGACGAGCAGCCACTCATGGTGTCTTCATTATAAATCATGAGAATCACGCAAATTGATAACGGCGTCGAAGCGTGCTGCTGGAGCCGGAGATCATCGGAGGGTCACGGTGGACCCGAATCAAGGACCTAGAAGGGGTTCACCTCCACCCTGACACAGCGGGGGTCGCGCCTTGCCACGTAGCGGAGTTGAGCGGAGAGGAAATGAAAAAAGGATGGTTAAAAATCAAAAGTAACAAAATAAGGAGTAGAAAAAAACAAAAAAAAAAAAAAAATATGAGATAGAAAAAAATAGAAAAAAATATAAACTTAAGGTGGCTTTCCGTACGAGGAGTGGCGCTCGGGGGCCGCCGCACGGTACCGGAGATTCATAAATTATTTCAGGAAAAAAAGAGGAAAAGTATTTCCAATTACAGTTTTTTGTGAAGAGCTGCCGCAGGCGACACAGCAGGGGGTCTGCTTAATGGCAACCCGTACCCGTCGCTCCTCTGCGCCGTCCACCGCCGACGCCGACGCCCGCTTCGAACCCTACGAACCCTCAAAGCCCTTCGAAAAATCTCCAAACTTCGATAAGCCTTGTTGCCCTACTCCGAATAAGAGACATCGACGCTATTTACCAACTCGCGAATCTGCGCCTACCTCTAATATGTTTTTTTTTTCTTTACAAAATTTCGTAATATTAATGGGGCTTTAGTTAGTGTCATTTATTCATCTGATGATGATGAACTTCTTCTTTCCAAATACGATATCTCATTGGGTTTTGAATGTTGAATAAAAATTTCTCGATGTGAAAATTTGAAATGCCTTACGGAATAAGTTATGGTTAATTCCCGACTCTGAACTCTCAAGAATTATTATGGTTTATGGACTGGCGAATTAGTAGCCAATATCCCGAAGGCGGTGGTAAGGAGCTCGATCGTTTCCCACCACGTGTCAACCGTTGATTGCCCATTCTTCAATTTTCTCCTCGGGCGTCTGTCAGACTAGAGTATATGCCGTCGTGGTTACGAAGGAGTCCAGGTTCGGTCCGGGCCGCCACGGCCAGGTCCAGGTCCGCGGCCGTTCGCGAGATCGTGGGTATTCATAATCCAGTATCGGACCAGCGATAGATACTTCTTAGTTATTTTAGCCTCTCTTGTAGCGACCCTCTTTACGATCAACTCGTGTATAAGAACGACTTGACTTACGAGCAATGTCTAGCACTGACCCCTGCGACGACCCGAATGGTTGACTTTCGACTTGGAGGATTTAAGACAATATAGGTACCCTAGGGGCTTTTCCCAAGCTCCAATTTCATCGCTATTCTATTTCTTTGTAGATCATTTTCTAGGTCAATATACCCATAATAAATATAAATATATATATACCCTAACGATATACGTATATACCTATAACGCGAAGAATGATCAGATTGGTTATTTCCATAGTACGATGTCGTGTCGAGCCATTCGTCTCGCGATGCAAGCTCATCTGACAATGTTTCTCTGAAACCCAAAGTGGTCACGCGAAGCATCTAAACTACACGGTGTATAAATATTATCTTTTTTTGGGCAACCATCGGGCGTGTACCGCCGCGAGCAACGTATCCAAACATATTCCAACGTATTCCAACATATTCATAACTAATAGATCGGCGAGCGTTGGGTGACAGAGCAATACGTCCCGTGCCTCAATGTTCAAACGACTCTCCGAACTGAGACCGTCCACTATATGCATAGTTACACCGCCGCAAGAACGAAGGGACCCATGAGCGAAGAGGTCCGAAGACCTCGTCGACCTGTCCGGCAGCCTTTTAAGACCGTCTTATACCGCGGACGGTTCTTGCGCACCCACGGAAAATCCTTAGTCCTGAAGCCAGTAAACTATCACGATCACGGATCAGGTACTGGCGCATAGCTGTCTCGGGGCTTAATTATCGAACGTGGTAACTGTTGCATACATATATAATATATACGTACTAATGTACTATATGTATATATATAAATACACATACACCTACGTTTCAGAATAAGCTTAGGGTATCTGTACCGTGACAGCAGCCACTTAACAACGGCCATGATAGGTAGAAGTAAGTCCCTGGCATTCACTAGCCAGATAATATTGCCATTTCAATATGAGTACGTATACATATATAATATACGGATTATAGTAGATATACCAAGTTAACTAACCAACTAATTAACTAACTAACTAACCAACCAACCAACCAACGAACGAACTCTCTTCTTCGATCTATCCTCCCACGCTGGGATATTTTTTTTTTTTTTACGAAAACGAAGCCACACGAGGATTATATTATATGGAGATAAGAAGGGAGTAATGAAAATAGAGAGAGGAGAAGATTTTACTCGATGATTTGATCCCGTTAAATGACCGTTCGAGACAGGCTTTATATGGAGTAAAGAGAACATTGGGTGGACATGCTACGGTGGTTCGTTTCTCGTTGAAGATGGGAACCCTGCGACACCGCAGCGGGTGTCCGAGCTGCACGGTTCACCTTTGACCTCGGGTCCTTATGCGACAGGGTGCGGCCCTGTACGACGTTTTTCGAGGCGCTCCGTTTCCAACAGGGGGTTTGCAGGGCGAGAGGCAGGGACCCACGACAATGGGCCCAGTCATACGATAATAATGATCAATTATCGATCTGTCATTCAACGGGCTAGCCAAAGGAATGCACGACGAATCGAACTCCTTCCTCTTCTTCTTCTTCTTCTTCTTCTTCTTCTTCGTCTTCTTCATCTTCTTCGTCTTCTTCTTCTTCGGGACCGCCTCCTGCAGTCCTACCTCAGCCCTCTGTCTCACCCTGTTCCTTGTCCTCGACATCGTATTCGCCTCTGCCACAAGGATCACATAGTCAGCGTTTCATTATCCGATAGAAACATGAGTATCTATCGAAAAGACGTAAAGGTTGAGATCGAACTTGAACGATCATTCTGTTCATCGTTACGATCGGATGAAAATACTTCGAGATTTTGTATTTTTCTTATAATTCAGCCAGTCTAAGACGGCAGACAATTTCGTGTTTCAATTTTGTATATAATGAAAAACGTATTTCGTGTTGATATACGACCGAATTCTTTACCCCCGGTTTAGAATCAGCGAAACTACCCTCCGGGTCTGTTCTCTACTTTAGAAAACGGACAGATGAAATATCGAATATATTCAAATTGAGATTTGACGGTTAACTGCTGCAGTCTTTCTCATCCTCGTGTGCTCGTAAACTTTCGAGACTCTCGGTGGCTGCTGTGGCCAATGACAAGGCACATTCACGACTGGCGTTCTTATAGCATACGACATGTGGGTCTATAAGCGTTACCACCTATATACATGCCTACCTCCACGCATATATTATATACACTTTATCTCGTTAGCGGTCAGCCGATGCACAACATCTAACCAAGGCCGTTGAGTAACTACAATCGATCGATCGCACTAACATAAGTAGGTATATCAACTTCGCGATCAATTTGTCGTCCATGATCGGTTCGATCAGTAACACGCGTTAGCTATCGATGAGAATTGATTAGCACGACGTTTTCTATGTAGAAAAATTAGAGTAATATAAATAATGTGAGAACTAAGATCGGTAATTGTCTTTTAACGACGAATAATTAATCCATCGTTGAAGTAATACGAAAACTGAGCTGGGTAAGGCCCTCGGGTTATATGTTTCGCATACACCGTAGCAAACTGGCTTATATACCCATCCGCAGAGCTGGGTAAGTCTTAATTTCTTCAGTTCTCTGCCAGTTCGCGTCCAGGTTTCTCACAGTAGTAAAAGCCGGGAATAACTACCAGTGCCGGTAAAAAAAAAGAAAAAAAAAAGGTAAAATTATTAATAATAATAAGAATAATAATATGGAGAAGCGGGAAAGAAGTAGGTAGAACGGTGGTAAGCGGTGTTGCTAACTGGAGCCACCCGGGGCAACGGCGTCATCGGGTAAACCACGGCACCGTAGTCGTTGATGCGGTCGAACGGAGTAGGGGAGACGGGAGTCAGGCGAAAGAGGAGCAGCGAACAACCCGCTGCACCACTGGTATACCAGAGGAAAACTGAGAGGGTGAGAGAGAGAGAGAAAGAGGGATAGAGAGAGAGCGAGAAAGACACCCCCCGTCGCGACGCTGCCGCCTAATCATTCTTTAAACGCGCATAAACAAGGCCCCGGCCCACCGCCAGCACCACCACTACCACTACTACTAGCACAACGACCAGCACCATCACCGTCATCACCGTTGGCACCGCGGCAACTATACGGGGATACCAGTAAAACCAGCATCAGCGAGGGAATGCAATATGAATAATGTCATTCCTGGGCTTCACCCGCCCCCGCTTACGTCGCGGTCCCCAGCATCCCTAGCCCGCAGGGCCCGGGGCTTCGAAAAACCAGAAATTGAAGGAGCGCGCGGGGGAGACGCCCCAAGACGCCCGAAGACGCCTCGAGATGCCTTGAGACGCCCCAGCCGCGGCAGTCCAAATCTAAAATGCAAATATACTCTACAAATCACTATCGGTGACAGGCGTCCTTACTTTAAAAAGAGGAAGGAGAACCCGGTGGGACCCCCCGTCAGGCTCCTGGCTCTTAAAGATGGGTTTATACTTCTTTTTTAGTCTCCATGAGCCCCTTGCGTAGAGCTTCTAACCGCGATAACTGCGGTGACAACTTATGCGTTACGATTTCCGATACCCGAGCTTACGATTTACGACTGTAAACACGGAAACTGAAACCCATCTTTCTGATCTTTTCGACGAAGTCTCTCTTATATACCCTGACATATATTCATCACCGAAAAAGGACCCCGTTATTTCTCGCAATGTCTCAAAATATCAAACTATCTCTTTCGCTGCAGTTATCGGAATATATAGCTCGATAAGATTTCTTCAAAATTTTGTATTCCGAAAATATATTCAGTTGCAACCGCAGATATAATGTGGATGAGCAGATACAGAAGATATCGAGTTCCTATCCAGAACTGATATTGGTTTTTTTGTTAGTTACATACAGTAAAAAAAATTAGATAAATCGTTTGGTAGTGAGACGTTTGCTGATTGTTAGGCCCAAGGCGATTATTCAATCTCTTGAGTCCAGTTTAATTTCTGAAGCGTAACGATTCCGGATTTGTTTCATTTTCTTGTCTCGTTGAAGACAATTATTTCATTTATCCTATTATAGTTTCGTCGGGATCTGAGAACGACTTTCTCTCGTTAATTATACAACTCTAATCAGATTCCCATGGCAAGAATTGATCGGTATACTAAATCCGCAAATCACAATCGGAAGTTTAAGATTATCGCTAATTCCTGTAGGTATAATCATATAATCTAAGAAATGAATTGCTGCGAAAGATTCGTCTTATGACTAGATACAAATAATTGAGCAAAAAAAAATTCGCCCGAAATTAACTCGATAAACTCGACGCTGATTCACCTGCAATAACAATATAATTAGAGGTAAATATCATAACTTATGTCAATTACTAAACATAAACGAATCTTTAGTATCGTTTGGCCCGTGGTGACGCGGGGGCCGCGCGTAACTGACTAATGGAATCACGCGTCGCCTCCTGGTGCTACATTTCCTCCGACAACAAGAACTCCTAGTCCAAGATCCTCCGGGTCGAATATACTGGGGTACCGTCATCGTCTAGGACTCGGTATGGTCATGCATTATTTATAGGTCAGACCGGGCGGCAGTGCTGAAAGTATCACATTTATATTGTGCCGCTATATCTTCAGTGCATCAATATGGAGTATGCAGAGAACATGATGACGCTCCAAAGCTAGCAGCACTTGGTCTTCTAGTCGTTCGAAAAAAAAAAAAAACCAGTGGGAATAGTGTCGGAGGAAAAAAAGGATGCCCATATTTTATCGAGGAATAAAAATATACATGGATCCACTGGACTCCACGCCCGGGGGTTCGTTTCACTGGATCACTTTGTCTTCCGGGACTTTGTTCCTTACTACGAATATGGGAGATCATGATGATCGAGATGACGCGAGTTACGAGAATTAAGAGACGTTATGAGTTATTATACAGGTCTGAATATAAAGTGTTAAAATTTAATCTGGACGTTCTATTTTATCTATAATATTATGCAATCTATATTCATTAATTCAAATTTTCGCATAAAAAAAAAACAAAAACTCTGGCGTTAATCGTAATATACGCGGAATACAGAGCCGCGCAAGTTTTCGAATGAGTATTAAATCTATTAGCTTTTATCCGTGGGGTTTGATCGCTGGTTATAAATGGTCTTAACAATCGAGCATTGGCGTTGAAACAAATAATCGTTGGTTACGACGTGTGTTGTTCAAGGGGGGTGAGGCAATGTGAGAAACCGCGGGGGGCGATCGCTCGCCTTTTGCGGCTGGCGTTAGGTAGTATAAGGTTGGATCGAATACTCCTAGCTGGGCTTGGTATAACGCGTTGTAATGGGATTAACCGGGCGCACGTCATTTGTTATCGGGCTCGTTGTAATCTAACACGTCACAGTATTCTCAGTGGTTGGCAGCCACAAGGAAAGTAAAGAGGTAAGACATGCCTAACCGTTCACCAAGAAGTTGTACGATCGTTTTGCAATTGCAAACCATGACAAGAAAATTTTTCGAAAATACTTTACGAATACTTTTTCACAAATAATCTAACTGATTTCTCTTTTCTCTATGAATTTTCTATCAAAGCGTCAGGATGATACATAAACGACGATTGAATTACCTCTGAGATTGCTTAGTGTAATTGGACGAATCAATCTCGCCATCGCTGGGCCCCAGGGGTCCCACTATTCAGCGGGTCTGATTATTCTTTTGTATATATATATATATATATATATATCTATATGTAGGTACAATGTTCACGTGTCTTATAGATGCGTGGCTGACCGCCCTTGCAGAGCTCGATTCGGAGGCGAAAGACGCTTTTAGGCGGATGTTAGTAGCGACCTAATTATCTACACGACGGGACGTCCGGTCTCTGTGGGGTTCTTATATCCCCATTTACTCCCAGCCAGTAGTAGAATAAAAATTTTGCTTATATTTTTAACGAGATTGTTACATAGATCACGAATCGAATCTTCTCTTAAGAGATTTTTCGTAATTTTCTGTTGATGTTTTTATGAGACTTTTTAAGACATGAATAGCCCCTGGTTGTCGATATAATAATTGACCTATACCACAGTCCTTAGTCACATTAGAAATAATCTAGTCTTGCGTCTGCAATCCCTGTATGAACGTGAGATGATGTTTTTCTATACAAGAGTTGTAAACAGTCTCATTAAATTATTTTTCTCCACACGCTACCGAGCGCGAGAGTGAATAACGGAGAAAAGTTCAAGGGCAGAGAACTGGCTATTGGTACGTGCCGGAAGAACGCGAAATAATAAAGATAGCGTTGAACTTTGCACTCGGTCTATGAATCGCTCGGTAATTACCACCTAGACGTGTACAGTACGCGTATAGGTACGATATAGAGAGTGAAATTAGGCGTGTATGTATATCCAGCTTTCTCAGTTCCAGATCTCCTCATTCCTAAGTCTGTATGTGGTTGACAGGCTTAATAGCCCTGGTCGATTTCTCTGCTCGTCATTATGAACGCAAGGCCTGTAGCTAGCCTTTCGATAAAGACCTTAAACCTGAATGTCAAATAAAACGTGGTGTTCGCGTTGCCCATGCAGCAGCGCGGGGATTAACACCGTGAAATCTTGACACGACGACGTCTGCTGCAGCTATTGGAATTAGCTCTTTTACTGCACCCCAAGACTAGTGTCTGATCTCTCGAGTGATACTCCGTTTCCGTTTCAAAGTCAAAATTGCGATATATATCTATATTATATTATATATATATATAGCTAACGACGAGACGGATGAAATTGAGATTCTGTAACGGACAGTTAAGATTGATAATAATACGCGAATATCATGTTTTATCAACGTCGGACATGTTTACGGTAAACAAATTTCTATTGCGACAGATGGACGTACGCGTACGTAAGCGTACGTAAGTCTGTTGGTAAGTCCCGAAGCCGGCCGGCCGCCTGTCCCGGCATAAATCGCTCCCCAGCCTGGCCCCCACACTCGCGGGGCCCCACCGACCAGGCCCAGTCAGTGGGTGATTAAGCGCGCAGAAGAGGAACGAGAAGAAACCGTCCCCGGTGACGGTCAGCGAGCGCAAGCGTGACCTCTGACCTTATTGGCGTCTCGCTCGCACCCGCGGTACGATCGCGGCCAACTCAAAGCGCGTCGCACTCACCGACGGTGAGCGCCGTGCGCCGTGCGCCGTTCAGGCGGCGTGGGCGAGTCGCGGGAGGGACGCGCTTTGGCCCGCGGGCGTCTTGGACCGTGAGAACACCAACTATAATATTATTTAGTCTGACCGAGGCCTGGCCGGGCCGAGTTGGCCGAAGAGGAGAGAGAAGAGAAGAGTAGAGAAGAGAAGAGAGAATCTCGGCTCCCTCCTTACTTCCATCTTCGTGCCAGAGAGCACCACCCTCGTTCTCTCTCTTTCTCTATCTCTCTCTCTTTCTCTCGCACTATCTCCTTTTCTTCTCTTACCCGAGACTCAACTATATAGATACTGTACGCAGTGTACTCTCCTGCATTAATTGCCGTCGTAAATTGTTGCGGCTTTGGCGAACGACTTTAACCGCACTGGAGTAGAGGATTGTGCGAGTGCAGGATAGTGTTCATCAACAGCGGCGACCTGCACAATAAGCTGTTCTTTAATCAGCCTCAATTTCACCGATCATCAAAGAGGCAGAGGCAGAGGCAGAGGCAGTGGCAGAGGGTAGTCTCGTTTGTCGCCCGTATTTAATTCTTTATTCTTATCTCGATTGTTCGTCGTTCGAATGAAACCCTCAAATCCAACTCGATTCATCGAGTCATTCAAAGTTTAGCTGGCTCATTGGACCGGATGAAACAACCGGCTGTATCCAATACCCACCTACCTACCTACCTACCCACCTCTACCTATCTACTTGCAGTTTCAACACGGGAAAGATTCCCTTTCGAAAGAAATAGCTCCTTTACACGGTCCCCGGGAAGCTTCAATTATAGTAGCCATAAATCTGCCACCTGGATGCGAATAACAAATGGCGGATACCCTCGATAAATGTATTGGTAGGGCTGAAGCAACGAGTGAGGATAAAGATGGAGAGGTATCCAGGCACCTAAAACATATATCTATAGGTACTACCTAACCTTTGATGGAGGCTCGCGTGATAGCGAACGCTTATGAATATGCCAGTGAATCTCCCCCGCGTGGTACCTACCTACCTACCTACCTACCTACCTACCTACAGGACTGCAGCAGAAGAGAAGCACGCGCGTGTTGCCAGGCCGTGAAAACGGGAGAGTGTGGGCCCATCCTCGGGCCCAGATCGTGCTTTGCAGCAGCTGTCGGGTCGCAGGGGGCCCCGACCGAAGCTGGCAAGCCAGCATCCCGGTCCTGGAACGGCATCAGCCCAGGCCACCGGCCACATGGGCTTAGCTGGGTCCACATGCCGACCTAAGATACCTGCCACCAGGTGGCTCCACCAGCACCGCCCCTGCAAGCGATGCCCAACCAGTCGCCCGAGTGCCTCTGCCCGGCAAGCATCTCTCGTTTGTTTGTATTCCGATTTAACCGTGCTTTTGAAATGTGTTGACAGTGTGTGTCACCGCTTTGTGATAATACCTTAGCGGTACGATAACGCGGCTTCTATTTTCTATTGTGTGATTTCTATTTTGATTTATGTGATCACTGATACCAAATAGAACGGTGGTACGCTCCATAAGCGGGCCGATTTATCGGCAGCATGCAACAGCAACAGCAACAGCAGCAGCAGCATTCGGAGTCGGAGAATTCGTCTACGGAACTTCAGGATGTTACTCCTATCCCGGATGTAGCCGATGAGGATATTTCACCTAATGGAATCACGAATCTCACCCTCCAGAGCGTCGCTCTTGGTCTTCAGGGTGCGCTACTCGCTGCTCTTCAACGAGCTGCTCTTCTTCCGCCGGGTCACGCCGCAGCGGCTGCTTTAAATTTACAGGCTTTAGAGACCTACCTGACTTTGCATCGTCTTCACGCAAGCAGCACTTCAGCAAATCCGTCGCCTTCGAATACCTCATCGTCGACTACAACCTCATCTAATAATAGCAACAATAATAACAACACAAACACCTCTGCAAGGAATTCGTCGTTACAGAGCACCTGCACGTCGCCAGCATCGTCTACGATAACCAAGACTGATCAGCTCGGCGAAATTATACCTTCGACGATTGACGAGGACGACGCCTCCCACCTAGACTTCGTCACCGATCCTGAGGAAGACCTGGCCCTTCTTGAAGAGGAGGATGTACTGCTGAGAGAAACACCTACGGCGAATTCTTCTACACAACATCACGATGCATTACTTCAGAGAATAGCCGAGGAAACACCGGTACCATCGGTTACACCGGCTTCAAATAATCTGCTTCAGGGTTCCCTGCAACCATCTGCTACGACCATATCGACAGACCCGGCGCTTACTCGTCCCTGCAGAGCGTCTAGACCCAAGAAACAGTTCATTTGTAAATTCTGCAATCGACAATTCACCAAAAGCTATAATCTGCTTATCCACGAAAGAACCCACACAGACGAACGTCCGTATAGTTGTGATATTTGCGGAAAAGCTTTCCGGAGACAGGATCATCTCAGAGATCACAGGTACTGATTCTAACGCTTTGGGTATCCAGAAAATCTTGACTAGACCCTTTTTCTATACCCTAAGACTCTCAGAGTCGTATTTTTGTCACTTCCGATCACCTAGAAGCGGCGATTACATTATTTTATATGAAAATATTAAATTGGATAAATATATGGATGATTAGATGATGTTGAATTGACGTTTGATTGTTTTATTTACAGGTACATTCACAGCAAAGAAAAACCTTTCAAATGCGGTGAGTGCGGCAAAGGATTTTGTCAGAGTAGGACATTGGCAGTGCACAAAATATTACACATGGAAGAATCACCTCACAAATGTCCAGTCTGCGCGCGTAGCTTCAATCAACGAAGCAACCTGAAAACTCACCTATTAACTCACACGGATATTAAACCGTACCATTGTGCCTCATGCGGTAAGGTATTCCGCAGGAATTGCGACCTCCGAAGACACTCACTCACCCATAATTTAGGGGTCGCATCTTCACCCCCACCTCCAAGCCTCCCTGTACCAGGTACAAGCACTGCCGTTCTACAGGAAACCTCCTAGCCCTCTAAGGACTTAACGAATGTTATAATTAATTTTAAATTAAACTAGAACATGCTCATTAGATCTGTAATTATGTCTATAATATAGATTGTATGTACTGAAATTAAATCTGACTATATTGTGTTCCGTGTTTGCTGCATGTGTAAAATAAATTTGTATTATTATTTTTTACTAAATGTTTATTTCTTCTATAGTTAATGCCTAACTAACGTTTCATTATTAGATTTAGCTTCATATGAAGAGAGTATATAGAAAATTATTATTTCAGCTTCGTTTATTGCTATCGACGATTTTTTATACACGAAATGAATATCGGAGCTATTAATTCTGGCTAAACAAGGCCGTTTTACCGTTGTCGAAGTATTCAGTTGCTCTTTTAACCGGTGTTAAATATATAGTCTTTAATTATTTTCATGAATGAAATCCAGTTTTGAAGAATAATTTCAAGAATTTGAAAGTAAATAAATAACAGATTGAAAGTAGTAAAAAAATTGTCTGGTCAATCGAAACCACCAGTGGTCAAACTGCCGTGTGAATCATGATTTTAAATTTTGCATTAAAAACTATGCATCTCGTGACTTTAATTACTATTTACATATATATTTACACGTCAAGTTTTCGTTCTAAAACTTATTTTTAAAAGTTTTTTTTAACATTTACGATCGATAGTATGAATAGGTAACTATAAACAATCTACGAGTATGAAAAATTAACGATCTTCAAGCAAACGTCATAACCGTTTGTTTGCGCAAAGGTTGTTAAGTCAGAACGGTAGTGTAAGTTAACTAACTATATTTGCGAACTCAAGATTTTCGAGTAAGTATTAACCGACGAGCTCTTGTCGGCGAGTTTTTAACGCCTTATGCAAATTTCTTCTTCTCGCCTTTTCGAAGTTTTCTTCATTGACAGTATAAACGTTTAACATCTCTTACTTTACACAGGTTCCAATTTTGGGTTTCATCTTTCAACGTCAGTCTATGAGCTAATCTTTTCTGGCTTGATCTTCTTATCCCCCCGAAAAAAAACACAGACTTTAAGCTTCGCTCCAGATCGTGATCGTTGGCGATTAAGTATACAAATAATTACCTTAATTTTCTTTCGGGAATAAAAAAAAAAAATCCAAAGGCGCTTATCGAAGGGTCAAACTCTTCGGCTTGGCACCCACTAACAATAATACAGGTAATCTTGCGGCTGGCTAATTAATTAGGCTCTCTTCTATCCACGCTCTTGGTTATAAATAACCAAATAAAAAAGCTGTATCGTGTTACAAAGACGAACCCGACAGTATGCGCCAGGTGCGCGCATGAAATCACGTCTTGATACGTCTAGGGTTACTTGTCTTTCTTGACCGCTCGAACGCCCGACTAACGCCGAATCACTGGACCATCAGGAACCGTTGGGGTCGTTCCAGGCGCAACACCTCAAGTCCTCCATCCACCACGGGGTGCCGTCATCGCCGTGTTAACCAGCGATCTCATTTGCCGTTTGCGAAAAAGTTATGCTAGTATTTTTTTTTGTTTTTTTTTTCCAATTTTACCGTAGATGTCCGAATAGAGAAAAATTCACGGTTCTTAAAATAGCGCAAGGATATCATGAATCGAGTAGGCAGTGATAGTTAAAATAGTTATATCCGTCAATTGGTCCAGCGGCTATAACATACCGAGTATTTAACGGCACCAGGAATACGCGTAGTATAAAAATCGTAAAACCGGTCCCGTAGGTTTTGTATAAAAACGAATTTTATAAATCCTATTTCCAGGTTTAGATGATAAAAGCTTTCGTTTTCACTTCTGCTGAACTGTATAGACTATAAAGGATCGGTTGATCAACTCGCGATCGAAGAGGAAAGATACGAAAAAAAAAAAAAAAAGCCCCGATTTAAGAAGCTCACTACAAAACATGGCTGACTTTATACATAAGAGGAGGGAGTATATTGTATATACCTTCACAAGGTTTCGAGTTTTGCGAGAAAACAAATTCACCGCTAAGGATATAGCGAAGTAGGTATAGATAGGGTGGCAATGATCGCGATGGTCGTGGCGGTCAACCGTGCGAGGAGCCCCATGGACATGGATACATGGTGGAGAAAAGATAAAAAACAATAAAACGAAAAAAAAAAAAACGAGAGGAACAAAAAGGACAAAAAAAGGGAAGAAAAAAGGTGGACGCCACGGCGCAAAGTGTGGACGCGCTCACATTACCAGGAATAGTTTTCGAGTGTCCGACCCCGGGACCAGCGGCTGCAACGCTCCTTCGACGACCGCCGACGCTCACCTATACGGATAAACGAATGGAGAAGGGGACCAGAGGAAGGAAAGGAAAAAGAGGTATATAGATGCGAGGACGTAGTCACGCAGGAGTAAAAAAAAAAAAATACATGCATGTAGATATATGGACATGTATATGTGTATAAGAAGAGGGTAAGGAAGAGGGAGTAAGGCATCGAAGGTGGCGGGTGAAACGATGGGACAGGAGGGCGGACAGAGAGGACACGGAGGACCACACGTACGTACCGCCCACAGATACGCTATCACTACGCGACTATAGGGAACGACGTGATCTGCATGCGCACGTCCTGTTTCTTGAATAAAATAAAAGAATGAACAAAATCCAGACGCCTGTTTTCCGTATAGGGACTCTGGCTGATTTAGGGGGTTGATGGGCGGCTGGAGCACTGCCGAGTATGTACGCATACGATACGATAATGTAGGTATACATAGTACGTAGTATGCTCTTTCTCCATTTGGTTTTTTTTTTTTTTACTTAAACCCTACAACAACATGTTCAATCGATTACCTGTCGATGTAACTTTCTCCTACTTGCACAGTAATTAACTCGTATCTTATACCTATACCTGCCTTATATACCTGCAGCTTCGTTCAACACGTCGTATCTTCACTCTTCACAAATCTAGTGTCTGGTTACGTGATAATCAAATCCTACGCCAGAAGGCCTTATAGAAGATATCTATACGCACAATGAAGAATCAATGATTAACGGTGATTTGGAAAATCAATTCATAAATTTGGAAAATTTTTTAAATCCACTTTCGTTCGAGTACTCAACCTCCACTGTATGTAATACGACGGCTGTATGTAATGTAAAATAATTTTCACATCACGTACGCCAAAAGTTTAACTAAAATTAACCGTTCGAAGCAAACCCGGACTACTCAGGCTGATCGCCCCAGGTTAACCAATACTATATGGCCAGAGTCTCGACCGATGCCCTGCTACGACTGTCAGTCGGACAGTTGCTATGATTGATACGTTCTTCTCCGGTAGACGTCGTAAAAACTCCAGGTACCTTTGCGAAGTTGAGAAATACTCGGCTGATCTTTATACCATTTGGTTATAGGAAGCACCCAAAGACTTACGACTATATAGTCGCGAAACATTGCGCTTCGCATTTTGATTCCTATCACGTTTAGACTGATTGAATAATCCCGAGTCAGAATATTGAGCCTATCTGAACCTACATTAGCCTACTTGAGCCTACATGAACCTACATGAACCTACATGACAATTGTTAATTATATTTAAATGAATTAAAATAATAAATGAAGCACGTATTTTAAACTTTTTATCAATAAAAATAATTGACAATTGTAATGTAGGCTCAGGTAGGCTAATGTAGGGTCAGATAGGCTCAATATTCTGACTCGGGATCTGATTGAATTCATGCAAATTATCTATTCCCTTTTTTTGCTTTTTGCTTTTGGATTGCCTTAGAAAAAGGAAATCAGCAAAAATCGTTGTGGAGGGAGAATCCTTCTTTTTGGTACTCATAGTAAAATTGACATTAGGATGAGTTGTGCTGTTCGTTAATTATTGGATTATTTTTAATGATTATACCTCCGTGCGTTCAGGGTGATATGATCGTGATAAGTACCTAGTTTGAGAAAGGTAGTATATATCCCATTTCGACATATAATTACCGGTTTCAATCGAATGCCCATGAAATATTCAAATTTAAAATACGTAATATTTGTCCTTCATTATCCCATATGTCTATTGAGGTGAGAAAATATAACGATTCATGATATTTTACAACCCTGCTTCCGCCTGTTGACGCAACGGTCCCGTTTAACATCTTCATATGCGCAGATTTAATCGGAGTCGTACGTTTATTGAGGCGTTTGGAATGTCCCTTGGTCGTCCTACGCCTAACAAAAAACCGTCTTTAAACATATGGAGAAATGGTTCTAAGAATTTATGATTATCAGCCATCAACGCGTTAACAGTCATATTTTTTTTCAACTCTCATTTGCATATATCTATGTTATTAAATTCGATCGAACAATTTTTTTTTTTTTTTTTCGTGGGTCGATGAAAGCGCTCTCGGGGCCCTTCCGAGGGTCTTACCAGTCGAAAAGACGGTTGTCTACTTTGCGGCGAGAAATTTACTTTTTCAAAAGAGTCAACGGCCTCGTATCCATTCCCTCCTTGACGAGACAACGACTTTCCATTTCGCTCGAGACGAGTCTTAAATCGTTCAACTGGATTTGATGGAATAAACGTGAGACTTAATTCGCTCTCGACTAGCCGTTACGTCAAACAGAAGAAGAAGAAGAAAAAAAAAGAAAATAGAAGAAATCTGGGTCTGTAATCCCTTGAGAGTCTCCACACGCGCTTATTCATACGTATGAGAAAGTAATCCAAAATCTGAGTGATAACTAAAATCGTTTACCTATAGCCGCAATTAGTAAGACTAGTCGATTCGGGAGATTGAATTCGTTTATAATTTAACTGACAAATAATTTGAGTAACAACTGAAACGTAATATAATTGTACATTTCTTGATATGCTAATTATTACAGTCCTTTTACAGCCCAGAAGATACTTTCGAGCCAAGTCATAAAATCCCATATACATATTATACGAAAACGTAACAACGCTTTTAATTTTACAGTTGCAGATATCATTCCGTCGTCAATAATTTATATCCAGGAAATATTTCCACTTTACGTATACGTATATACGTATATATTTATATACGTAATGCTTGTGTAATTCTATGACGGAAAAAGGATGATTTCTTTCAAATATTATGACCACAGGAGCATATTTCATGAAATTAATTACTCTTCAAGGTGCTCGAGAGCTTTTGTTAAGTAATTTATTTCGCCTCGATATAAAAGAAAGGCCCAAGAATACCTAAAGTAATATCGGCCCCCTACAGGGTTTGAATTTTTTCACGTTCAATCAAACACTCATTAACCGGTACGTCGTATACACACAGCGATAAGAAGAGCCGTTGATTCAAGGTGCGATAAAATGTGAAGTAAAAAAACTACCATATTATATATGTATATAGGTATATATGCGTATGTGTGCACCCCGTCCTCCTGCAACTCTGTCGCTGAGGAGAAACTGCAGAAGAATTTCAGATAATCTTCCCTGTTCACAGCTCCGTTAAATCGGTCCGAAAACCGCGGACCCAGACCCACAAGAGCCTCCAGGGCTCGAGGGCCCCAGTCCAGAGTCAGCGACTCGTTCGTTCATTCGTTCCTTAGCTCGCCCTGCCCGCGCGTACGGTATGACTACGAAATAGGAACAGGCGGACAGGATGACGAACGGCAGGATGCCGCGGGCACCGAAGTGGTGACTCGTGCGACACGTACCTATACTCGCCCACGCAAGACCAAGACTTAAGAAGCGGGGTCTCAGCTCGTAGCTGCGGCCGCGCGGCCTCAAGGCCCCCTGCAACACGCTAAAATATCGGTGGGCCCTACCGCGAAAGAGGCAAATTTTATTTATAGGGTTGTCTCTTCACTTCTTGCGGCGGCCTGCCACAGACGATCCGCGTGGTATAAACCGTACTATAACGTATACCTGGCACATATGCCTACCTATATATGACTACCCGCTATAGGTGCAGTACGAAGAACTTGGGGGATCCGTACTGCACCATACGTTAAGACTTGCGGTTGTCCCGATCTAACCCCTTCCATCCCATACCCCTGTAATGTTTTGTCAAGGGGAATCCTCGGCGGTCTTACGTATGTAAGACTCCGTACCTTGGCATACGCATATATGTACTTTTTACATGTATACATACTATATGCCGACCGCAACGTACCGACGCATACATAATTATATACGTCCGTATACATTGGCCGTGATACGGGTATACAGGGCCTTTTACTTACCCTTGGGGCTCGATTAATGGGGATTAAGAGGCCAAAGGTTGAACGTTGATTACAACTCGGCCCCTACTGCTGTCTCGTTCGCGTATGCGGCTATAGAGTCAAAAAATTAATTCAAACACATAACATTACATTAAGATATATACAGTATATATATATATATGTATATACGCTGCACTATGTATTGTGTTATTTTCTTCTTCTTCTTCTTCTTTTTTGTTTTATTTTTTTTTTTATATTTTTTTATGTAGCACCTTAGCCCTTAGACAGAGATCTCGATTTAGTCTGAGAGATCTACTGTGCTGCGTATATCTCGACTGCGCGATGTAATCCTAGTTGTTTTGTAAATAGCTGAAATCCCCGTTGACAGGTGGACTCTTTGAGGCACGCGTGGCATCCGCCGGGTCTACGACGAAGTAAGACTCCCAGACTCACAGACTCCCGGAGGACCAACGTCAACGGGGGAATAAAAAGAGAGGACCCGTGAACCGCGGAAGAGAACAACTATATTAATGCGGGAATGTGGGCATACCTAAGGCCAGGATGAGGGCCCTATCCATTTTATTGCGCTCGTGCCCTCTGGCCTTATACCGGGTGATTTTTTTTTTTTTTTTTTGTTTTTTCGACTTTTTTACTTTTACTATAAAGAAAAACATTAGATGGTTTACATCGTCATCTATAGTTTAAATCACTGACTGATTTCCGTCACTTTCAATACGATAGAAACGGAAACATGCAATCAGCTACAATCCACGATATGTTTCACATTATTGAAGGGTGGGATCTATCTGATTCTACAAAATTTTATTTTCTACTCTAACTAAAGGCCTGCGTAGGATCCAATTGTCACATATTTTAGGTTGATCACCGGGTGTACGGGGACCAGAGACGTCGTATAGGGGCCACACCAGGCCCTACCTGGGCCTGACTACCTCCTTCTCCACCGAGTGACCAGATAACGCAATCTAATGTATGAATGCTCAGAGCGTAGAAACGGAGACGTTACCTGTGCTCAATAAGGATGAGATAGTGGCCCCCCGATAATCTACGATCCCCAGGGTCCCCGGCCTACGGACACAGTGATTCATGTCGTATCGTTCTGGAATTCCAAAATTAATTAAATGCGAGTATGCTCCGTTTTAATTGCGTCATTGTCCGATTTCGTGTGAGCCACAAGCGTCCAGGTGCTATTTATTGCTCCAAAAGTTACGGAATGACGCTGAAATAGTACCGAAAGTGGTCTGGGACGGAGCTAGAGGCTCGTGTAATTACCGCAGCCGTAAGATGACGAAGAAGAGACTGTATATAAAGTAAGAACGGGTATATTTATTAAGTGAAATAAAAGAAATGGAAAATTTCAAGCGTGTAAACTCTGTTTGCCGAAGTTGACAAGCTAAGAGAGAAGAAGAAAAAAATAAAATAAAAGGGAACGAGAGGCGATATAATACCGCGTATAGAGACGTAGTCAATTTTTTCGATGAGCCAAGTGTATCAGTCCCAGGAGAATCCCAGCGGGCCCAATAAAAGAGAAAAAAAGAAACGAAAAAGAACGTCCCTCCTTCGCACGAATGGGTCCCCAAGACCGGGAATTAATATTCCATAAAGAATCCCGCAACGAAAGAAGTTGTCCCCGCATGCTGCCCACTCTTAGCTCTGAACGGCGAAATTTTATATTCACTTTGTGGAGGATTAGTGAAATTAATAAACGTAAACCTTTTAACCTAACGCTCGTAAGGTGCAGATAAATTTCTATCTATATTGTAATCACCGTTCTTGACTCGAAAGTGGTATAAGGAACCAAAGAACTGAGAAGAAGGTACCTATGTACAGAACGACGAAGAGACCAGAGCCACGAGCCACCTTTAAGGTATAGGATAGGTGTTTCTCTGCGTCGTCACTTCGTAAACCTGTTGAATAAATTTTCTCACACATATCTACACTCGGCTGTATCCCTAAGACTACACTACTGTAAAAGCCTCTTGTTATAACAGTACGCGTGACTGCAGTCTCGAAACTTGCCTCTATACACATGTACTACCACGTGTGC
Source organism: Tenthredo notha (assembly GCA_914767705.2). Classification (NCBI taxonomy): domain Eukaryota; kingdom Metazoa; phylum Arthropoda; class Insecta; order Hymenoptera; family Tenthredinidae; genus Tenthredo; species Tenthredo notha. The sequence goes on from OU611909.1 coordinate 9,293,312, forward strand.
TCTGCACCTACCTTCATATAAACCAACCAATAGATCAGCACTGTTGCTGCAGCTGCAAGAAAGATACCCCGTTAACGAAGTAACTTGCGAATATATGGATACGACGGATTTCAATTTATTTTAGAAAATATTTCTTAACCGTTCTAAACGGGCCAACGAACGAACTAACAAACGAAAAGGAATAACTGGGCCCAGGCTCTACGATAGGTGTAGGTCCCTTGGCATTCGTGTTGTGACGACGGAGCCCGCACCAATATGGTAATAATGTGACATGGTTGTCGGTGGCGCGTCGTCGGCTCTCACCAGGAGGCCTTATCTTATGGTGCAGCTTGCTTCGAGGCCCCCTGTGACGAGGCGAAGGGCCTCGGGTCTGGCACGCGGCACACCCCCAGTGCCATGCCTTGGACATACCCGCAAGATTCCTGTGGGACCGAGAGATGACAAGTCACCAGTCATACCTCGAGTTCAAATAGATACTATCCGCTTGCCTCGAGAGTCCCGGTTCTTGGGACTTTTTCGGGCCCCTATTGGGCCCCGCGTAGAGAGAACTGGGAACTGGGAACTGGGAACGGGGAACGGGGAGATACACCACGACCAACCGCTATTAACAGCCGCTGCAGACATATTTCATCTGCGCAGTCATCGCATTTTCGGTTTTCTTTCTGGTTTGTCATCCTAACGACGCGTCTCGCGCCACTTCAAAGACGCTTTTCATTCACCGACGTCAAAACCACCCCATCTACAACGACGACTAATCTTCGCGGACTTCCGATGCCGCGCTTATGCCACGATAAGAAACGTCCAAACTTTTCTCACTCTCTATACCCGCAGTTCTGAACACCTGTTAAACCGGTGTAGATTAGTTTTTTGACGAAAAAACGTCTATCAATAAACGTCACGAAGTTATGCTTCTTTTACTATACCCTTGCAGATTCAACATCGCCTAACAGAATTTTTTTTTTCCTTTTGTTTTTTTCAAAAAGGTTAATGACAAAAGGTTCAAATTTATAGGATGCATTTACCAGGACGTGTCACTGCGATCCCGACTAGGATTTTTAACATACCTCTATTATTTTGGCCAAACCGAATCATCGCGCTTTATTCAGTTAGGTTGAAAAATAGTTAAATTTTGTAAACGATCCCACAGGGGTTTATTCTGTTTGTTCAAACATCGTCCGGTATAATCTTTCTAAATAATGATTCAAGCTGCAGGTAAGATTTTGTACAGTCTACCTACCCAGCTAGGATGAACGAGATGCCCATTATACCGTTGTGGGTGCGAATGCATGGAGACACCGTATGGGCACCAGAGGACTGAAACTAAATAAAAACACGCGCAAGGTTGCAGGGATAGAGAAACAGGTAGAATAAAGGTTGCGGGTGGAAAAGTTGGAAAGAGAGATAAGAAAATACGAGAGAGGAAGGCGGTGGATACGACGCGGGCGGGCAGCGGCTAATCACATCGATGATCTGTGACATTTAAACAAACCCCCATAAGAGGGGCCCTGTTCCAGATAAGAGCCGACACCTTCCTTAGGTATACAAGGTTATTTTACCTCCGCGAGAGGGTCCCGGGGCGTATATAAGAGACACGGCAAGGTGGTCGATACCGCCGATATAGTATACGTGGCCGAGGCACCGGCACGTAGATAGAGACACGGGGCCCCGAATGGCCCAATGCTGTATGCCGGAGACGAATCCATTAGCCGAGAGCGCGGATTGAGCAATAAACCAACTGGGAGGTAAGTTTCTTCTCTCCCTACCCTCCGTTTCTGAAGATCTCTCGGTTCTTCCTTTGGGTCTTATTCCTGTTGGGCCCGCATTCCCGTACAAGATGTCGCGCCGATAAAAACCCCCTTCAGAACCCCCTCCCGAGCAATTCATTTAAACATTCCCAGAGGTGGTCGCGCGACAAATTACTCCCCAAACCCCCAGAGCCGGCCAAAAACTCTGTGGTCTTCTAGGGCCTGCATATACTCACTGATACACACGTATACCTGGTATATATATACCCATCCGTATCTCCATTGAGAGATCTCTCGTCGCTGTGTCGGGGGACCTCCTCATAAGACCCGGTGACACTTCTCACCCTTCTTAAGAGGCCACTCGCTTCGATCTTTGCCAGTCCTGGTGCGGATGCTGTCGCTCCTCACAGCGAGAGCCAAGAGGCTCCGGTCCTCTTCGAATGTATATATGTATTTATTTATATATATATATATATATATATATATATATATACAAGAGACAGACAGCTTCCGGAAGCATACCTAACTACCCTACCCCTCACAGATACCTCGATAGAGATTATTGCGAGGCGTCAACTGATTTGGTCAGAGGGGTTTTTCCGTGGTCCTTACTCAATCCCTTCGAAGACCGACATCACAATATTATCGGTTAACTATTAGGTAAAATAGGGTTTAAAATATTGCCATAGATTTGGACATGGGAATTGGTACCAGCTAATTTCTGCTTTGACTTAATTGATAGCCCTCGACGATTTGGAGATTAACTTCGGGTGGTCCAGTATTCGAATCGCGTATATCATTAGCGTTTTTAGGTAGAGGTTCAAAATTTACCTGTAGTAGGAAGACACGCGAATTACTTACGGGTGAACTTAGCTTAAGATTCATTCAACATCGGTATGAAGGGTTGAACAACTTGAGACAAGAAGCATCATACATTATAAAATGAAAAAAGAAATTCTATTCGATGTAGGCTGCAGGGAAGAAGAATCGCCTTGCGGTATCGATAAACCTTTCTTTACCTTCGCGCTTATCGCAGTTGGGTCTAAAAGGTTTCAAATTTCACGGTCTACAATTGACCAATCATTTGTCATCGGTTTTCCTCGTTTAAGGCACGCTAGTTCTAAGGATAAAGAAAAAAAAGGATTTCCGCTTGCAAACGATCCGTCTTGTTCATCCCCTTCTAGATTTTGTTCGATCTATGAACGACGGATTGTTTGAGATGAATTAAGTCTCGGATATTTAAAATGACAAGTGTCGCCGACACTGTCCCCGCACAAGCTACACAAGCAAGGCACAGAGGTGATACAGACTTTGCGATAGATGGATGCGAGGAACGCGCCGCTATGAATTACAGGGGGACTCAGAGGGCGTCCCCCTAACAAAGAGGAACTGAGGTCCGCCTCTCGCGGCACGAGTTTGTCGTTGTGTCGCGACGCTGGGCCCCCTTCGGTCCCAGATCGTCCGGGGCCCCTCCACATCGGCATTATGTACCGCCCGACGCTCCCAGACGTCTATATGGTATAATACCATATCGTACACAGATAGATTCTATACTAAGGTCCAGGGCATGGGTAGAGGTCAAGAAAAAGTATCCTGCTACAGAGTGCAGGGTCACGTTTACCGAGGGCAACCATCAAAACGATCTACGAGACAAGGGTAATCGGTTTTTAAACCTCATCCCCGCTTACCGAGTCGGTCAATAATAAGTAACTGAAATTACTAATAGTGACAGATGAGACCCAAAAAAGAAACGTTTTCGTCGTACTCGCAAATTCTTGTAGAAAGAAAGAAAAAAAGAATGAAGAATCAAAAAAGAAGTCCATGCCTCGAGGATGAAGAAGAAGAAGAAGAAGAAGAAGAAGAGGAAGCGACGGGACAAGCGAGGACGAGGAAAGCTCGCCCACGGACGCGTAGGATAATTGCACGCGCGATTCTTGCTCGCTCGCGTATGTTCGCGGGCTCGTTCGGTATCTCCGTGAATATAAGATAGAGGGTAGAGTGGGATAGGGGGCGAAGAGACGACGAGGTTAGAGGTCAGACGCGACGCCCACCGAGCGACACCCACGCAACCTCGTCCTCTCGGCATCGTACGCCTCCTCGTGGCTCGAGTGGTTCCATCGAGCACCAGACTACACAGATGAAACAACTACGAGTCACCAACGTACCAAGTACCCACAAGGATCACAGCCGCACCCTCCAACGACTAGGCCCTTCTTCGTGCAGTGGTTGCAGGTAAGCGAAGAGGATGATCCTCGACGTCGGTCGTCGTTGCTTCGACGATAATGATTCCCTTCGAAGTGCGTGGGCCTTCTACTCGCGCCACGCGATCTATTACTATGATATTATCACTGATCGAGCTTTCTCGAGTTTTTGGTTCGCCGAAGCGTTCAACAGACTTCATTCCCTCTTCTCCTCTTACGATAAAATCGGTTAAATGAAACGTAACCAATGTTATATACGGACATATAAGGTAGCCGAGTGTGTGCGGTGCTCGAATTCGTTGCGGGGCGTCCTTTGCCGTAAAACAGCCGAACGATTGGGGGCCTGAGGCCCACAGGGGAAGACTCTTCAGGTACGCGTGCTACGCTTAAGGCTTAACACTGCACTACGCTGAGCACGTGCTCACGACCTCGTAGTTCGTCTTTAGACGATATCACGGAGTAAAAACGCGAAAGGGTTGCAAATTTGTCGAGCATCTCGTATTCTATAGTGCAGCTTGTAAAGGTATCCGTAAATTATACCTAGGTATATCTATTAGACTGTGTCAAAATAACTTTTTTTTTTTCTTTTTCGATTAAACATATCTACAAAATTTCTTCAATCTGAAAAAGAAATTCTCCTAAAGTTTGAGCTCAATATCTCTAAAATTGAGCTTGCGCAAAGGGGGGTCCCCTTTCCCATCTAAAATACATGTGAAAAAATTTTTTTTTCTTAGTTTTAGAATAACTACATGAATAAATTTTTTTCTTAAATTTTGTTACACATTATCTTATAGGAAATTTAATTCTCTACAAAATTGTTCCTATGCATTTTTTCTCTAAACTCAACATAAACAAAGTTATAAATATAATAATTAAAATTAATTTCTGTATTGTTGTAAACTTTGTTCAATTATTTATGTTGAAATAATGTTAAATTTATGAATTTTGGTTAAGTAATTAAGTAAATTGATTAATTAATTGATAATTTAAAATAATAACATTTTTTCCGTTATTAATTTATTAATTTTTTTTTTCCTCCTGTTCAGCGCTATGTAACTTTGTTTATGTTGAGTTTAGAGAAAAAATGCATAGGAACAATTTTGTAGAGAATTAAATTTCCTATAAGATAATGTGTAACAAAATTAAAAAAAAAAATTTATTCATGTAGTTATTCTAAAACTAAGAAAAAATTTTTTTTTCACATGTATTTTAGATGGGAAGGGGACCCCCCTTTGCGCAAGCTCAATTTTAGAGATATTGAGCTCAAACTTTAGGAGAATTTCTTTTTCAGATTGAAGAAATTTTGTAGATATGTTTAATCGAAAAAAAAAAAAAAAAAGTTATTTTGACACAGTCTAATATCTATACTACACGTATATACATTTATAGCGAAGAGAAGATATACACGGAGAGATGGAGGAGTGAGTGAAGGTGCTGCTGCGGGTTTATGAGCAGCATGACCCCGAGATCGCGTCACCGGGCGGCCATGCGACCGTCTAAGGATCAAGTTACCAAAATTCTAAAGACTTTGCCGCCGACGCGACGCTATATGCTACGTTGAAAAGAAAAGAGACAGTGAGATACTGTGACTAGTCCTTCGCGGAGGGTCACTGATAGCACAAGATTGTCACTGCCGGGTCATCTTTCATTTAGAATGTTACATCTAGTTTAATTCTACATTTACATACGAACTTTGTACTCGGGTACCATTTTCAGCCTTTGTCTTCACGCGTCTCATGACTTAATTTCGTATTTCGTTAACTTCAATCGACTTATCCGCATTTACAGCAAAGTTATGAATAATTTTTTCACCATTTCTCTCCATACTCGACACTGCGGAACGTCTCACTTCGCTCCATACCCCCTATAAAAAGCAACAACAGCTCGCTGTAGACGTTTTGAAATTGGTCAATTTTCCATTCTGTTTTATTATTTATCATTGGCATAGCCGAAGGCGTGAGGAACTGTAATAAGACATAATAAAGACGCTCGGTCTCAACATTGTGCGAAAGTTGCGGTACATTGAAAGACCGTTGCAGTAGCGCAGTGTAATTGCGAGAGCGAGCAGGTCGTGTCAATGTGTGAGGAGAAATTTTTGATGCGGTAATTCGGTTTATCGTACTGTGATAAGATGAAGCGAGAAATTGTAAGACGAAAAATCATAATAAGAAGAAAAAGGTTATACCCGGGCCACATTACGAGGGGATTACACCGGTAAGCTTCGGCTAACTGGCAGCGTGACGTCGTAATCTGGGGAAATATTCGGGTGTCCGTCTCCTCGGCGATTATAGATCGTAGCCAAAGTTAACGCTGGACTTGTAGAGATCTGGGGGCGATTCTGGATGCTTGAGCAGATCCTCGGGGCGATCACCAAGATTTTCGAATCGATCAATTAGCGCCGTGTGGGAACCCATGCCCCATGTCCTTAGGTATACCATGATGTCCGACCGTCGCGGAGCGGTGGAGCGATGGACCGCTCCGACATCCGATCGGCACCGCAGAGGCAAAAGAATCTCATCCCGGTCTCTCCGCAAACCTGTAATCCTCACCCGTATCCATCTCCCTCGCACTTATTCCCGTGATCATCTGACCCGAAGGGAGAACGGGAGAGGAATTCCCACCAAGTGTCACCCGCCCCCTCCCAGTTTCCAGCTGGACCAGTTCGTCAAATTTTCGAACCGATCAACCGAATTTTAATGAAACGTTAATGACGCATCGACAGAGGCATCGCGGTGGTCGCTACATGTTCTCTTTCCCGTTTCCCCGTTTACCCCTTGCCACCGATTCTTTCCCCCCCTTGTAAAAAGGTACTAACATCTCGTGGGGCCCCCACGGCTGAATACGCGCACATAAGGCCAACCGGCGGGGCCTCACACGCCTGGCTGCGAGATATCGAGCCCCGACTCTTCTTCGACCGACGCTGTGTGGTCCCGACGTGGTCGACGTGAATCTAGCGGTTGTCACGAAGATACTCGATTCTTCGCTGCCGTCGCCGCCGCCACCGATGTCTCGTTCGCAGTTCTTATCACCGGTGTGTGAAAATGACTGAAGAATTAAATAGCTTGCAAGGCAAGGCGTCGTGGTGTTTGAATAACACGAGCAAACCTGCTATGCTTTACCTTGCACAGATTAGCAGGCTATTTTCATTTATCTCATCTTAGATTTCTCATTGCCTTTGCAAATACTCAAATCAATTTGAGGAGGCATGTGCACTCAACGATAAGCATATTTACTTAAATCGTATCTAAGTCAGAAAGGCGAGGTCTCGCGAACCCTGACTGATGTGATTCCATGATCAAGATTTGCCTTGTATCTTGTCAATTTTTACCACCCCATACAATTGCCATTGGAAAGCTTCAGGGGTATATCGAATGTGCATCTCCGCACCTGGATATAAGATTGCATTGAAAAAGTTTGATTGTAATTAGTCAGAGTCGAAACGACCCTTAGATAATTGAATCAATTAACTTCCTAATTCCGTTGTTCAACTCTTCATGGGTCGCGTGTCAAATTGATTGACGTTAGAGGTTCAGGTGAGATGGGTCGGTGTATCCCATAGTGCAAGGCACACCAAGGAAAAGTTGCCCCATGAACGGAGCCCATCGACACTATGAATTCCAGAATGTATCCAGTGGAATTAAAATCTTGAAATTTACGAAACGCATGCAAATATTCGTGAATTGGACGAAGACTCCAGTAGACGGTGTCACCGGGCTAACGGACCCTATGGACCGGGTGGTCGCCCGTCAATCTCATGCTCACGCCACTTTCGGCGCAAATATCGTTGAAGGCCCAGCTACACTTCTTTGTGTTTGTTTTTTCCCTCCGTCTTGTTACTCTCTTTTGGCACTCGGCGCACGTAGGAGCCTCCTGCACCGTATAACGGGGGAAGCGCTCGAGAGATTGCACGGGTACCCTGCCTCGAGAGGGGTTGTCGCGGCTGGTGCCAGGACAACCCGTGGAAGAGGTTGAAAGTATGGAGGAAGGAAGGAGAGAAGACCTCGTAAACCAGGAGATTAGGATCTGAGTCGGCGGCCACCCACTCGGAAACCTCGGCAACCAGCTTCGGGGACCCCGAGTCCCGGAGGCCCCAGTACCAAGCTGCGGAGCCCTGAAGCGGGCGACAATTAACCGCCATTCGTCGCTTCTTGGTACTTTCATTCCTGATTCAGCTCCGCGATGTGATTCGCCTTAATCCTTGCGTAAACTTGCAAGCTCTGAAACCTTTATTGTTAGTATTGTGTCGTAGAATTGAGTGTAGCCTTTCATTTCCTCTGAAGTAGGTATATAAGCCTCCTGCCCTGCAGGATTAGCCAAGGACCATGTGTCGGAAATAAGCTGGCGTGTAATTATGTGGTGAATAAAGATTGCACGTAATTCAGGTGCAATCGTCACCCTGCGGTTTCGCTTCAGGTATAGTATAGGAGAAATGACGAGTAGATTTTTTTTTTTTTTTCTTTTCTCGTTTCGCTGCATTCTTCCAGCTACATCAGTTCAGATCTTGAAGACGCGTCTGCAGAGATGCGGCTAAAGATAAGTAAAATATTTTTGGATCCAATCGATCACGTAGCGAGGTCTTGTCTCAATTAGCAGACTCTCTTGGTCGACTCTTTTGTGAAAAATATCATACCCAGCGCCGATCGAAAGACGTGCCAATCACACTCGAGGGAACCAAACGATCAAGAAGATCCAAGATGGCAACACAGCATGCGAAATCAAGCGAGCGATGAGGCGAGGCAAAGAGATGAACCACGATGTCGGGGCCCGTCATAGCCGCCGCCGTACTGCCTCGAGCAAAAATATTGCACGGTGTAGCATCGTCACAAAGACTTGGTGGTGGTAGGTGCCGCGAACCAACGACACAACCATAACATCCCTTCGAGACATGGTTAGTGGTTAGTGGTTAGTGGTTAGTGCTTAATAAAGCATTATAAATATAGGCACGCAGGCACAACAAACGCAGCAACATAAGGGACGCGTGCTTCGCATAGCTTCGTGCATTGTGCTCCCAGCACGAGTCCCCCAAGCAAGAAATATCCGACGAGGCCCTAGCGACCATGGCAGGACCCCGAGTATAAGGAACGGGACAACAATCACATTCATCGAGAAACTCACAATGCTAATCATAAAGACGCCGCCTGTTATGGAGACCACGAAGTCGTCCTACAGGCCACACGATACAAGTTTCTCTTTCTGTCAGCAGCTCTCGGTCCACACTATGCTTGTAGAAAAAATGTAGTATCTACCATTCGTTTATTGAAATCATTGGAAAATCTTCCTTTTTTTTTTTCACCCCAGCCATAAGATTGGGATCATTTTACTCTGTATACGAATACTTTCTCAAAAAGAAAAGTGGGTGAGAGAAAAAAAAAAAAACATCACGAAAGGAAGTCTAGACGTAAATAAAACTACTATGAGAACGGTAATTTCTGACCAGCAACTGTTCCTTGCAATGTTCAGGGGAGGTAGGACGTAGTTGACTCCGGCTTCCGAAATTTGACACGGGTCCTCTTTTCTTGGCCTTGGTGCGTCTTTGTTTATCCCGTTGGTGGAGTCTTTGTGGCATGCCTTGTGTCCTCTGGGTCCAAGATGGACCCCCTGGGGCCACGACCGCACGGTAGCCTCCTTGACTGTCTCCGCCCTGAGACCACCGTGACATTTCTCAGCAAGATTTATCCTTTTTAAAGGAGAAAATAAAAAGAATAATAAAAAAAAAAAAACAAAGAAAGAAAAAGTACAAAAATAGTACACGGCGACTGTAGTAGGCTCTCGTAGTTCAGGTATTGTCCTACGTGTACGCAGGTATATTATACCTATACCTGCAATTGTTACGCGGAAGACCGCAGACACCAATCTGCACGTTTTAAAGACGCGCTTTACTATTGTAAGTGCAAACGGTTCTAAAAGGACAACCATAACGCTCGCTATACGAAGTGGAAAACAGATTTGTATACCTGGGGGAATCAGTCTCGAGTGGTTCCCCATTGTCAAGACGATCATCTATCGAGTGTTCGCGTGGTCAACCGTTAACGAGAATTTAAATCCCGCGAACTATTCGCCTGGCTTTCAATCTCGAAATTGACTATTTTCTATGTGTCTTCTTTTCTCAGCTTTATCACTATTCGTCCGAGGGTAAGTTATAGGCAAATATACTATATCGTTGCGCGAGGTCCAGGGGATCCTGCGTAAGTCTTTAGAAAAGATTTAAAATGTTACTTGGGGTGAGTTTTAGGATTTGTGGGAGAGTTCAGAGCTGTCACTCACCTTACCGATGTCTAGCTACCCTCCTATTAGCCCTCTTCTCTTTTTAATTGCTAAATTGAAGGCAATTTTGAACCTGGAATTCGACGATATCCCATGAACCATCCGGCAGGGATTATGTAGGATTTATAGACGTGTTATGTCCGATGCGTTGGAGTGGCTGAAAGAAAAAAAGAAAATTCTAAGAAAGAATTTAGAGAGAAATAATAATCCGTTATAGGGAAGGAATTCGTCTTTGTATATTTCTTCATAGTTTTAATTTTTTTTTTCTTTTTTCTTATACATATTTCTTGCACCCGTCCATCCTTCAGCTTCGATCTAATTTCCCTGCCTCTGTAGTGTCCCAGACAAAAATGAACCATCTGAGATAATCCAAAAATATAATTTCATAGGAACCATGAATATTGGGGTGAGCTGGTGAAGTTATCATTAAGACCAAACTAAACCGATGACTTTTGACAATAGGACGTCAAGGTTCATAGAACGGTTAACTCAGGTGCAGGGGACCAAAGAATATTGCAGATGAGGGCTGGGCAAGATCTAAAACTACGAGAGACTCCCAGCTTCTGCGGCTAAGAACCGATTTCGAAAATGACCCGGTCATAACCGGCGCCCTGATCTTTACGACCCGACGGAAGCACACGCCTGAGAGGCAGGTATATACGGCAACAATGACCATAACTATGGTCCCAAAATGCGTTTATGTAAGTTTTCAGTCTTTTCTATCTCATGTGTATTCATGTATACGATATACTCAAGTGGTATTGGTTCCTAAACTATGAGCATTCGTCCTACGATTGCGATCCTTTATACATAGAGAAAGGGATAAAAACGAGAACCAAAAGAAAAGAAAAGAAAAGAATAAAAAGAAAAAATTGTTCTCAAACAAGGTGTAAACAGTGAGATGGTCCAGCTAACGCGCAGTCGTATATCACTTTGCGACGGGGTGGATATAGGAGTATTGGATAGGTTTGAGAGATCTTGGTCAGCTATTGATGGGATGAGAATTCGAATTTTGGTACAAAGGCACTCGAGGAAGCGTTACGTTGTTTGAGTATGCTGTAAAAATATAAATAAAAAAAGGTGACTCGAAAGAGAGCTAATTCTCAATAAAGAAGGGACGTCGGTTTGAAGAAAAAGAAGAAGAAGAAGAAGAAAAAAAACACGAATAAACGGCTAAAAGATCCGTGGGAGTCGTAATTTCTGGACAAGCCTTAGAGTACCAAGACCTAAAGCCAGCGCGGTAATTGGACCTTCCCACTTTTAATTGGCTAGCGCTAACCCAAAGTTTGCCTCGGTTGTTAGAAGTTATATTGCAACGTGTTGTAAACTGTTAAACTGGAAGTTCGAGTGAATCTAGAGTCTCGCGCTGCTGGAGGACCGTTTATGGCGAGAGGATTGGCCCGGCGTCAATTATACGCGTCAAAGGCCTGTGATTCCGAAAATTGGGCCCCGCGGCCCAGTTTTTGTGGGAGTTTTCCCGATTACGGGTCCCACCGGAGTTGGTTGGCTTGGTCCTCAGCGGGTCGTAGGAGCGAATGCCTACCATATAATTGTTATGTTATTAAATACCGCTTAAGCTCGGTTACAACCACCCCGCGGTATGAAGAAGACGCGCTAGAGCGGTTGGGTTATATAGTCTCCTGGAGGTTTGGCCCATAGGAAATTCTTGGTGGCACCGCCGCCAGCATAGAGCCCACTGTTTTGTAGCCCTTAATTACTAAATAGGATTATACCAGATAGTCCTCGAAGGCACGTTGGAACATTACCGAAATATTACTTAAAATGAACTCTTAACAGGCGCGCGGGGTGGATTAGTGGCAAATTGGATGTTATTTCGGGCGCGATTTCTCCGCAATCTTCTATCCTATATAATATAACTTATTCTTTATTTTCTCGTCAAGAGAAGCTGCAGGGGTATGTCAAAAATTAAAAGCCGATCGACACCGCGTCATTTTAACTCAATTTTTGACAGTCCCTCTTTATAACAGAACAGACGTCGACCGTTCTCTGATCCTCTGACACGTTTCTTGTCAGCGTCTAGTCTACAACGGGCCATTTTTATTCAATAAAATTTTGTTCGGCGTCTCAATATAAATAATAAGATAAAACTTTTGCAAAATGAAAAAAAAAACAGAGACGAGAATAAAGAAAAAAAATTGTTTAGCTTGAACTACAGGCGAATTAATTCTTCCGCATTGAATCCTTGTTAATTTATTTTTTATTTTATTTTTTTCGGCTGCGATCCCAGGTGCGCTCGCGGTCTGAAAGAGAAGTGCGCATACAACCGTTATATGTATTACTATATGGTAATTCGTGTCTCTGGTTTTATTTATTTCCTTGCTAGCCAGTGGGCTCAACGAAACCAGCTTCGTGGCTATATAACGTACCTGTAACGCGTTGATGAATATTTTTCGATATTTTAATACACGTTACTGTATCAAGAGCGCATTGTAACTCGGATATGTCGACTCGCGGTGGTCTTCGTACAGCTTGCGTCCATATCCTTCGAAAATTGAATCCTGTAGAAGCCATGAGCGAAACGCGTCTTTAAAAACACATAAATTAGGCGCAAACGGCCAAGCCAACGTTCTGACCGGTAAATTATGGACCGCTGACGCCGCTGCGCTTGTCTGTCCCTCTGCGACTTAACGTAGTGCTGTTTTTATCTCGAACTTTGACTGATTTCACCGATCACTGTTATTTCTCTTATTTCATATGCCCACGCGATGCCCACTATTTGCCAATTTTTGGTCATTTTATTTTGTTTTTTGCCACATCGAAATTATACGATTTTTTTTTACAGTGATCATGTATCTCCCGTACAAGACTATCAATTTAATCCGAGACCAGGATAAAATATATACCTACCTATGAGAGATGATTATTTCCGGTTACAACTTACGGTAATATATTCACGTGATAATTTATGCGCTGTTAAAAGTTTATTAGTATGTCCTTCTGCGTGGAATATATCGAAAGGCTTGAATTAACCAAAAACCGATTGATCTTGCTCGACGATGGAAGTCTTGGGGGCAGATGGTGCGCCTCCCCGGGTGCACGTATAAGCAATGAAATGAACGGGCCTTCTAAAGACGGACAAACACCTTTGATAAAACGTTATGCCGAGGTTTCGCCTCCCGAATGAATAAAGCATGAACAAAGTTGTGAATATTCAAACGATTAGTCACAAACCGACCGGTGTCTCGGATCGATATTATAGGCTATAGATATTAATAGATTCTGATGTAAGTTCGAAGAAAGGATCCGTTGGATACGAAATACATGTCTTGACCAGTCTGGTCAAATCGTTTCGACTTTAAGTCACAAATTCAAGATTAACCAAAGATATACCTTAACTTTCGACACGATATGCATACACATTATGTACCTATCTATAATATATGGTTATATGTATATCTATGTATATATATATATATATATACGTATGATAGATCTGATATCTATATGTGTCGTCGACTTCATTCAACCTTGTCGCTTCTATAACAGATTTACTATAACGATAGAGATACACAAACCAAGTAGTCATCTGCCTCTGAACCCATATAAAGAGTTCAGGAGTGGTTATACCTCTTCGAATAGGAACCCACTGTAAATTCATTAAACGATTTACTGTTATAGGTGCGCTACGAGTCGCCTGTAGACCCCATGGCACCTACGTACCTAGAATATTTTAATATTCATAGCTTATTGTCAATGGCAATTGACTTATCTGCACAGTTAAGGTACCATCAGCAGTGTCGATTCGTTCGGATTTGATTTTCTATTGAGGAAATAAGAGGCTTTGAACTTGATTGTCTCGTAAACTTTCGTGTAAACTAAACCCACGCGATCGAAGGACGATCTTACTGGGCTCCTATCTTTATCCATAATACTTGGAAATGGTAAAAATGATAATAACGATAAATGAACAATGATAATAGCAAGGACTTAGGACCCGGCAATAGCCGTAACCTCACGCGAGTCGTTTTATAACTCTGGTGACTACTCGCTCGCGCGACCAAGTGTAGGAAGAGACAAGAGAGCTGCTCGTCGACCACACGCGTCGACGAGCAGATAAACTGATTGAAATACGACCTGCATTTTCTACGTTCTTGTGCGAAGACTGCAGTGACATACTGACCACGCTTCAGCTCCGTTATGGCTACAATGAAAGCGCGATTCCCTGATGCAGTTTTACTAATTTTTTATTTTTTATTTTTATCAATCATTTGACAATTTTCTTCAAGGATTATAGCTTCGACGATCATTTTATTGAATCCTGCATCGCACTGCATAGTCACGAATTACGCGTGCCTACCGCGTATCGGATTTAAATGCACTCCACCCTTGGCTGCCGGTGCCACATAAATTTTGATCGGTACGTTCCCTCGGTGAATACACGACCTGCATATTTAAATCCACTTTGGTTAACAAAATAGAGCCGATCCGATCCGATTCGATCTGGTATTCTTAGGTATCTTCATCGTATGGGCGGCCAATTCCGCAGTAGCTTTCAAATTAGCTGTGTTGAGGATAAACACAGATCAACTATCTCGAAGCTGTGAAGATCGAAGAAACAGATTCGCGTAATTGGAAGCGATTATTATGCTGCAAAAAAATCAGCTTATTATCTATAATTCTTATTGCATAAAAAGACTTGATTCCCACGGTTGATTTTAGATGAAGAGAATTTAATCTCGGATATTTGAGTTATGGATGTGAAACAATAACGGTAAATCTGCAGAGAGCAATTATTACAATCGCATATGAAAATGACGAGGCATTTGGCGACGGTTGTTTCCTTGTTGCAAGTAAATCCTTAGAAATCTTAAACAACAATGAACGGTCTGTCCTTATAAGTGTGATCAGTTGATCCGTGAATGGAATATCATTCCTTGCTAGTCCCAACCCAATGAGCTGTGAGTTGCGACTTGGAAAGTATATTACAAGAAAGAACGACGTGCGCTAAACGTCCGGGACGAATATTGCCCAACAGGATGTCCGGGGTCATGCCTCCTGCGGATGAGCAAACCGCGAACAAATATTGCGGTCATTTTGAATTCGGTGATTCAAAATCGGTGATACATCGTCAGATGTTCACTTGCGGAATTACCGGACCCGGACGAGGTGATGGTAAGAACTATTAGAATACTGGCATGCCTAGTTATAATAAGTTGCTCTTATTCTCTTCAAATCTCAATATTTCTTCGTCTTTCTTTATGGCGGTTTTAGTGTCCTTAGAAATATATAATTCTTCACAAATGAGCCTTGCCCCGCGTAAACAAGAGTATATGACAGTTGCTGTCTCTCGAGTCGCGAGGCGTTCGCGAAATGCTAAGAAGAAGAAGAAGAAGAAGAAGAAGAAGCAGAAGAAGAAGCGAGAGAAAATAAACAAAAATGAAGGGAATGAAAAGAAAATAAGGGAGTTATTTACGAGGCAGCGCCGCGCTATAACGAGCGTCCCGACGACTGCAGAGACCGACCGAACTTCTTTCGGAGGTTACCCCGAGCCTTATGGAGCCTTGCTGAGACCTGGACACAACGATCTCTTTGAGAGAAGTCGTCAAATCTTGTAGCAAACGTTATATTGGTATTTGGTACACATCGTCCGGTCTCTTCATCGCTTTGAATTTCGCTACAAGCTTAAGCCGAGTAATAGTTTTATAAATAACATAGAGAATTTAAACACAGGTAAAGGCGTTAAAATCTGATTCAAACTAATTACTTCCTGCATATTTATAGCTCAAGTTTAATAAGACTGAGATTAAAGCAACCCTCGTGGAGTTGATCGGTTGTCTCCAGCTGTGTCGTGCGTAATGTATTCCTAATGGAAGGTTTCCTGTCCACCAGATATATATATTATATGATCCTTGAGTCCACGGTGTAACTTAACAAGCTTACGTCAAAAGAGAATGGTTTTTTTTTTATTTTTTTTTACCTTTCTTTCTTTACTCATTCATTTTTATTTTTATCTTTATAATCGGTTGACTCACTCGGGAGCCGATCTTTCCCTCGTCAACAAACGCGAATAACAGTGTAAAAGTTTGCTTAACCCCGTTGTGCACGCAGAATATCGCGTAAATATTATCACCGAGAAACATGATATCCAGCTCTGACCGCAAAACCTTACCGAAGCACTTTTCGGTGTAACTGATCGGTGGGTACCTATAGGTAGCCCGTAAATTTAATCATTCCCGCGAAACCGATACAACGTTGTGAGAAGTAGATGTTGTGAAGTAGAAAAAAACATTTCTGCAGCTAGATTTCAAGGTAAAATTCCAAAGCATTAAAAATTTTGTTTAATACTATACTATCTGTAGAATTGTTGGAGAAGATCAACTCGGTTGAAGTCTGTAACCGATCACACGATCTAGGCTAGGAAAGAAACCTTTGGAAGTCAGATGATCGGAGCCCCCGTCGACTTGCGGTTGTCTTTCGAGTGGTATTCGTCCGCGATGAATCATGAATTGGCAATCGGTGCGCCATTTGAATAGGTTGGGTCTTGGACACCCCGCGATGCCCGCTGCACGACGCGACATAACAAATGGCTGTTTTACGTCGAGAGAAAATGAAGGGAGCATGACACGTTGATTTCGTTGGTAAGCCAGCGACCAGGGACACTCCTGCGGGTGCTTCAGCCAAGACGAAGACGAAGACGAAAACGAAAAGGACGAAGAAGACGAAGAAGAGGACTTTGGAAGCGGGCAACACGCGGAAGATCACGACGAAGGATAGGTGTTAGTTGTCAGTACCCGCGCCGCGAGACCGGTGTTACCGCGACCGCGCAACAGGACTTGGAGCTGCAGTGACAGCCGTGGCCAGGAATTAGCATGGGATAATGGGACTTGGTGCCGAGTACCCCCGTGGGGATTTTTAGCCCCGATGGTTCTTGTGGCACAAATTATACCTAGCTGAGTCATACATTTTTTTAAAAGATAGACCCGGAGGCTGAACTGCATCTTCGTACGACATAAAATGAAAATTCATTGATCGTTAACGGGTAAAGAAAGGAGAATTTAGTCTTGCATCTTATTATGCAGTTTCAATTCTATCTCATTTGACTTTCTATCGCTTATTCAGCATCCCCTAGTTGCGTTAGATTACCCCTGATTACATCAGAAGATTATATCTGGAATGATTGAACTAATTTTGTGCATTTTATTCGTCTGTCCAATTGCGTCTGATATATCACTATATGATCAGCCCGCGAAGGTTCTCTTCTTCGTTTTGAATATTTTGTCGATTTTCACCTCCTCCACCTCACCTTCTTCGAAGCCTAATAATCATAAACATGTTTTTCATGACACAGCGATTACCACGCGGTGACTAGCATAAGACGCTGCAACATTTCACGATCTTGACGCGTTCTCCTCTTCGACGATCTTGCTGCATACAGGATCGCTATAAGAAACTTATAACTAATGTTATTCGCAATTTCTAATTTTATACGTATTCTTTCCTGTGCTATAAAATTATCCAACCTAACGTCCTTACGCTACCCTTGGGGTAACAACCCTTACCAAATTCGCACATCCTATGTTGCATATATTTCTTCAATATTTTGGTCCTGGGAGTACTAAGACGGATATCATTCTCTAGTAATCATCACCAATCACAACCAATCATGACCAATCACCAGTTCTATAAAGAACCCAGATACCAGGGTTGAGGGTATACTTGGCGATGATATCTCTGCATGTCTTTGGCCGACTGTGACGCGTGCTGTGACACTCAGCGACACCCAGTGACACCTGGCCAGTGACGCCCCTTGACACCTTGGTGAGGACCACTCGCAGGACGAACACTCCCATAACATTCCCGAATGACGGGGCCCAGATCGTTAGTTTCGATAATATAGCTGAGCCCCGAAGTCCACGCGGTGAGCTGTATGTTCGAAACGATAACCCAACACTGTTGCCTGTGACATTTCGTCGAATACTATCCGAACGATCACCTTTCTACGGATCCAACATCTCCTTAGCTCTCTCTCTCTCTCTCTCTCTCTTTAATGCCAATCAAAATCCACCCCGTTCCAATCAGCAGGAGTCAAATAAGCCACGACTTGTGTCAGACGTAACAATGCCTTTCTCAACAATCATGAAGAAAAATGTCTGCACTCTTGGCTTCATAGATGTATGATCTGTTTTTGTATTGATGATCCCACAGCATTCACAATCCTTCGTATTTTACTCTGTTTCATACAGAAGCTCACTAGTGCTCCTTCGAAGGACGATCAAAGTTTGATCAAAGTTTGAACGACGAGTGGTTCTAATTTTAAAGGTAATATCTGTTTGAGAAGATTATTGAACTTGTGTCGTGAAACTAGGATGTCGCAGAATTTAATTGGGGTAAATTTTCAGTCGTTGAAAAACACCATATTTCATGGTGTATAAACCCCGTTGAAGGAGTGACGTTAAAGATGATCTCGATCATCGCAAATCCCAAGATTAGGCTCATGGGGAGCGGAGGCCAGTGCCCCGTGGAGCGGAGGGGCTTCCGCGTACAATTTGTAGCATGCGATGACGAGCCCGCAGCGTCCTAAATAGACCGAGTAGGAAGCATCTTGGTCGAGCTCCCGAAATAATAATATTTCACGGTGAGATGCGATTAAGCCTGAGAATTACGGGCACGCGAACACGCAATCTCTGATATACATATAGTATCCAAAAGAGTATACTTCCACGTGAAATTCTACGGTATATTCAACTAATATGTAAACGTTTCTATATACGGTTGGTACTATATCAAGCTTCCGGGAGATTAAGACGTCCCTGTACGACGTTGCGATATAATTATACAAGTTGACACGTTTATCGTGATTGAAATCTTGTCCGCTAATTACAAGATTAATTAACTAGATCTGCAACGTTATAGTAGCTCAAAACAATTGTACAAATATATCATATCTCCTATATTAGCATCAAACTATTTTTTCCTTTTTTCTGCCCAAGTCCAATATCACAAACAAGACATTTGCGTAATATCATCTCTGTCTTAACTCAAGTCTAACATAAGCTAAGGTGAAGCTGGGCCAGGGCCGAGCAGTCTTCGAACGTTCGAGCGAGGGCTGCCGTCCTCGGATCACCGATCAGCGTTAAATGTCAACGCCGATGACCTCAAGTCAGTTAAATAATTACTATTGGAATGAGTTAGACCACTGTGGCTATAACGCGGAGGTGAGTCACATATTATCGTTTCGTGAAGGCGGAGGTAGAGTCAGAGCTGGCATCTTAGTTGTTAATTTATAGATCGGTTAGAAAATCGCTGCGAAGACCCTCTTAAGGTACCAGCTATGACCAAAAGGTTTATATATTGCGGTAGATATTTACCGTTCGAAAAACTTATACGTACTACCTGTATAATAACTATTTAATAATAGAAATTGTGAAAGAAGCACGCGACGACGTCTACATCCTATAGCCCATGAAATTTGACACCTGAGAATAGAACGTCCCCTGTAACGCCGTAGGCTTTAAGATTTGACCCCCGCCGAGGGACAGAAAAAGAGTAATCATCAACAAAATTTGCCAAGAACCGGTGCGAAGCTTATCCAAGATCAGCCCCGGGTCCTACAGAAGTTGATGGGAACCAGGAGGACTCGATCTTCACATATTGTGCCAACAATTAGGTGAAAGGCACCTTCCTAGAGCGTTCAGCCTATACCTTGCCTGAGTCTAGATCTTTTAGCTTACCACGTCGAGGAGGCCTATATCTGGTCTTTGGCTTCGTATAGGTATAATATGTATGATAATGCGTATTTAGTATACATATATATATATGTATATATACGGATGGTAGTAGGCGTCTGTTTTTAGTTATACGGTTGCTTCATCCAGTTGAATTGTGGGTGAGACCAGTCCAGTTGAGCAAAACACGGCGTGGTGGCCGTAGGGGATTCCCCCGCAATATGGTACACAGAACTTGACGCGATGATGGTACGGTAGTAACCTTTAACGAACCGCGCTTGGTAGTTCTTTGAATAAAATTATATATACTTGTCTATATACCTGAAGCAGCACGCGGTGAGCTTCTACGAGCGAGTAGCGATTTGATAAAAAACAAATCAACGAAAAAGAGAAGAAAAAATAAAATAAGAAAGACACACATCAAAGACGTAGTCTTATACCTACCTTATAATTGCGTAACTTTATTGCCTCGAGATCTGTCAGATTCGATTTATTTTTACAAAACGCGTTAGCCATACCGATACGAATTTATATCTCGAATGTACCATACAGTAAACTTAACTTAACTATACTATATTTATTATTATAGCCAATAGCGTATGAAGAGAGGCTATTTCCACGAGTTTAGATTTTCTCTATATATACGATGTGAAAGCCTTACAGTAATTCACCATAGTTCTTAGTATCATTACCAGCAATTGACGATAGTTTTCCAATAACCTTTGACATCGTAGCGATCGCACCCACGTATATCGTATCGACTTGTAGTTTAGTATCTGCCCGCGGAGGAGAGAGTCCGTTGGTTTAATGTATATATATGGAGATATAGAAGCCCATGGGAAGCCGATGTATCAGTCAACGTTTGCCTCAGGATTTGCTACCGTCTACATCGCGTCATCTCAACCATAGTTAGAATTTTATAGAAAGCCAATCGACGTATATGTGATACGTGGATATCGACGATAGACATTATAACGTGATCAACCAGCTTATACAAGCTTACGACAGACTTTAGATATTTGGCTGTATAAACCGTGTAATGCAATTTGATATTGCGGATAAGGTCGTAAATTTTTACTCGAATGAACATACTTTACTGTATTATATTGTCGGTATGATTTACTTTACGAAAATCAATTCTGGACCAATGAGATTAAAATTCATTTTTTTTTTCTCAAGGTCTTGTCTGCCTTTTTCTGTCACTCGTATTTTCAAGAAATATCTTGAAAATTTTAAATTCGCCCAATTTTTTGCTCAATGCAAAAGACTGATCCTTACCAGAGTCCTTGATATCAGTGGGCATAAATATCGATAAAAACTTTTCCAATTCTTAATCCGCAATCCGATCCTCTCGCGATTCGCACACATATGTATGTGAAAGTAAAATGAAAAAAGGAAGAAAAACTTTACAACCTAACTCTCGACCACAGGTCTTACAGCTCGTTACTTGGAGCTCATAGTTTGTGGCTCAACTTTGCCCGTACTATACCGCATAACGTTCACGATCAGTGGCAGCCCACTCACGACATTTGCCCCAGGAGGTGAGAGCAGCTTCTTCTTAGGCGAGACGCACTGATGTTGCCTAGAATTATATTATAGAATGCTATGGTATGGTATACACACATGCGTGGATATACGCACGCGTCTAAATTATACGTCAGACTTTTGTCAGTTTCTATATGTGCTGGTGACTTTTACTTTCAAATATGTAGTTCTGTGTTTTATTAACAGAATACTGCATCACAGTTTTGTAGATATTTTGAGTGGGTATCAAATCTCAGATTTATATTCGCTTATGACATATGCTCAGCATTTTGGTATAATTAAATGAGATTATTATTAAGCCACTGTGCTATTCAGATTTTGAATTATTGTGACAGCGTGTAAAATATTAAGGAACGAAGATGTCAGATTTTTTTTTTGTATATAGTTGTATTCTATGGTTACTGTCGTCGGATAAATAATTATATTTATATACCTACATATGGTGAATACAACGGTCTATAAATATTTCGATACATTTATATGTTCCGAGTGGGCTGACTACCTGAACAAGTCGTTCCATCGGTAAAAAAAAATAAAAAGAAGACGAAGAAAAAAGAAAAAGGAAAAAGAAAAAAAAGGAGAAGAAGAAGAAGAAGACTTCCTCCAGGTATAATATCGGATAAATATACGAAAGCGCGAAAGTTTGCCGACATTTATTTCCTCAACCTTGACCCTTATATATTCAACCGAAATTATATTACATTCGTAAAGAAGGTAACCCATGTAAACGACTCTGGTTATTAAAGGATATTATAACAGATGGTAAAAACAGCTATACATACGCGAAAGGACGAAATGAACTTGATGGAAATGAAAATTATTCATAAATGCATATCCTCTCATGTAACCAACATGCAGATATATGTATTATACACCTTCTTATACTCCAATTCACACTCTATCCTCAAAGCTTTATGCTCCTAATGTAAGTCAAGCTTGTCTCAAGTTGTAAGACAGCATGTACCACTTAGTATTTGCATTTGCATTCCCACTCGGCTTTTTCACGTATATGTATATACATATGTGTGTGTGTGTGTGTGTGTGTGTATTATACGGGTAGGTACGTACCTACCACCTACCTTTGTAAGTGGGATGCTGTGACGAAGATCAAGCAATTCTTCGTATGTCGAGAAGATACAGGGTACGGTATGGTATAGTATGGTACACGTTTACGTCGAACTCAACGGCGACATTAATATTGCATAATAGTCAACTTGTTTAACACTAGTACTAACATCTCGGTCGTTCATCAACTCTCGCCACTTACGTAGGTACTGCCACAACCAGACTGACCTTTTAAATGCAATTATTGGATCATCTTATACGAAGCTAAATTATCGCCCAAGTATAACATTACAGGGCGAATAAAGTTCATAATAATCTTGATTCCCCCGTGTGATGAGAAAATAGCAATTTGGTGTTGCAAAAGTTTCACCATTCTTTTCTTTGCTTTTAATTTTTTTTATTCTCTGTCTTCTTCTTCTTCTTTTTTATCATTATATTCTTCGATAAGTGAGTGAATGATTGAATGGAATTTGAAAAAAAGTAAGAAATAATATTGTGAATTTAAAGTGCAGTGCTGCAGAATCTATTTTCGTAAAATATCAAGAACCCCGAGCTTATCTGTGTTGCATACTGTTTTTACTATTTGTTAGAAATAAGACTACAGATTTGGTGGTAGTAAAAAAAAAAAACCATTCAAACCCATACACAGAGGGATATACACTTACCCACATAGACAGACAAGAGGTGAAGATCTTAAAGGAAGATTGTCGAAACGAGGGAATTGGAAATAAAGAAGCAAGATGTTTGACAAGTTGGCGAATTTATTGGTAGACCGGTGGTGGGTTTCCCCACAGTACATTGCGATATCCCATAAGAGAAACGCGAGATATTTTACCCCGTCTTTAATACCGGGTCTTGCGGTAAAGCTTGCATTAGCCGTATAATAGACAAACAAACAAACAGAAAAAAAAAAAATTATAATAATTATTATTATTATTATTATATCACTCCTAGTACTAGGTACAACAGGGTACACTATATATCAGGGCCTATCGATCTATAATGACTAAAATCTATTCAATAATATTTATAAAATAATATACTCAAGATATCATCATATTATTTATAATAATAATATTAAAAACACAGTATTATATTAAGCTATTTACAAAGCGCACCTGCAGTCTCATTTTTTTATTTTATTTTTTTTCAAATTTTTTTCTTTCATTTATTTTTTGTTGTTTTGTTCTTTTTTTTTTTTTTTCTTGTTCTATTCCAGTAAGGAAAGAGAAAAATTTCTAATATAATCAACCTGCACATATTACGAAAATATCTGATTGAGATTTTTTTGAAATTTTTTTTTGTATAAAACCAAATAATTATGTTAATGTTACAATATATCCATATACGTATACGTAGGTACTGTTTATTTTTTATGTATGTATGTATGTATATTATATATTATCAAATTCCCTTGGATAAAAATATAACCACGCGTGAATTAAAAGCTTGCTTAAAAGCTAGTCTCAAATTAATCGAGAAGCTGTAGCTATGCTCTACGATTCGCAGAAAAGAAAAAAAAAAGAAAAAAAAACCAAAAACTGATCTACACCCTCGTCATGACCCTCTTGATGGTACCAGTCGTCGTTTTTCACTTTCGATTAAAGTGATCTACATAGGCGACGACCCATCCCTTCACGGATCCATCCTCTCTTCCTTCTTGGTGAAGAAGAAGAACGTCGCCAGCTACTACTACAGGTGTTTCCGCACAAGCCGCGTGCTTAGCTCGAGGCGTTTGAAACTGATTTCGGGCTTTAGAACGGCGGTATATAGTAGCCGTCGACAGACGGTTTGGTTCCCAATGTCGCCCCAGGCCTGGGCGTGCCCCACAGAAGCCGTACTTTGAAATACTTTGGCTCTTTCAACGCTGCGAACGAACTGGTTACACCACGGTCTTCTCGAATAGTATTATAAGCCAGAATTCAAAGTGCCTCTGGTCTTCCGTAACATTTCCTTAAACACGAGACCGTCTCCTCTTCTCAACATCCTTGAGTAACTCGACAGCGTGCCTGTTTGTGACCTTCTTCTTCTTCTTCTTCTTCTTCTTCTTCGTCTTCTCATTATGGCTCGTTCTCCGGATGTGATCCTCGAGGAGATCCACGAAGGTAACGATCGAGGAGTCGTTTGTGGTTACTAGGCCAGTTGACGAGGAAAGGAAGTGTGTTTGTCTTGCAAATAACGCATCTGCGTTATTTGCGAGAAGGAAGTGGCGGACACAGATGCGGTCAAGGTAAAGGATAAGGAATGAGGAAACGAAAGGAAGGCAAGGGTAAGGCGCGTTAAAGGTCTAGTATGCGTCAGGAACGCTAGGGATGGAGGGTGGCTTCTAATACCTAGAGTAGCCATTCGAATAGCCATTTGAGTAGCCGTTTGAACCCTTGTGAGGGACGGAGTGAATGCTCCTGGAACAGATATGGCAGATATCGGACTATGAGGAGGGTTTGTCATTGCGAAAAGGAGTGTAAAGTGGTTAGTAATACCAAAGATATGGGCATGCCATTGGTAGCTGTGTCTTATGGATGCAGGTGCAGGTGCAGGCGCGGAAAAGGTGCAGGGGACATGGTTCACGCTGCTGTGTATTATGATCAAGGATTATTTAAGACTGGTAGCAGTAGCTATAAGCAGCGTGAACAAGTGTGAGAATAATAATTGAAGATAAAGGGGAAATACATAGTCTGAGATAATAGTTGTTAGAATAATAGGAAGGAAGAGATATTGAGGGAAAGGAGTAGGGAATTGGAATTGGAAATAGTTCGTTTTTTTTTTGTGTGTTTTTTTTTTTTTTTTTTGTGAAGGCAGGAGACTCAGAGCTCCCGCTCACCGCCACCCACATCTACAACAGAAGAGAACAAGACCACCTCCGTTACACTGAAGGTATAGCGGCTATGATATAGCTACAAGTATAGCTGGGCTATGTAGGTTTGTAGGTATCCGTTATCCATTAGCATCCACCATCGAAGATTTATTTTATTGCCAATGCTGGCGCTATATTATATTTCAGTGATGCAACACCCTGGTTATTTCTCCTGATTTACGGGTTATGTGATTCAAAGTCCTGTATAGGCATGCTTAATATTCTTAATGAAAAATATCAATAATATAAGAACCAGTTTTCAGTAAGGAGTACTTGCGCGGCGAACGGCAATATTTAATTGCAATTTATTCAATTTGCATTCGTAAAATGATCGGAACGTTTAGCATATCTATAATTATTCTATTTTTTTCATTTTTTTTTCAATATCATTAGGTATGCTGCAGCTTATGTAATATCAACGAATCAACGATATCTACATAATATTAAGAGTTAAGACGACATGCTTAGTGACAGTGATTTGAATTTTAATTAATTAGAGCAACAACTTTGCCTCGTAATTTAATTAATTATACGTTTGATAATTATTTATACCGTGAGTTCATTTCCGTGCCATTAAACATTTCTTTCACTTTCGGAATACACCGCTATATATAGAGACACTCGCGGGTTTGCTATATCGACGGATCGACTTAATATACAATAAAATCTTAACAAAGCTTGACTCGAATCACGATGAAAGAGAAAGGTTGAGTTGTAATTTTGTATGAAATAATGACAGGTAACTATGTTCATACTTAACACTGATCACTATCCATTACAGTTATATGAAGAACGATAATATTGAAAATTGTATGTAATAAAAAATAATTTTTCAGTTATAATATTCCCGTTACACGTTACACTGACTTCTGAATCAGTTAGAACAAATTTAGTTCTTATAGAAATTATTATCGATCGAACTTATGAATAATGTGTTAAGTTTTTCATGCCAATCATTCCAGAAAATTCGTTATTTTTATTATCATTATTATTATTATTTTTTATTTTAAACGTTCAAGAATATAATTTATCGTGCAGATGCAATTATTTCGCAAATAATATCACGTCAAAACGTCACAATTCGAAGTTTGATTAATTTTTACTTTTCTTTTTTTCAAAAGTATACGGTAAAAAATATTCAAACTTCAAATAACGTCACGTTTAGTGACCAAATGAAAGAGAAAACTGACAAAGCAGTTCATTGCTAATCGCTTATTCGTCACTTTGTCACTTTTCACTCATCCAGCGAGTTCCCGATTGTCACTTCACAACCTGACGTTAATTTAGTTTTCCAAAGTTTTTCTTACGGAATATCGATGCTCGTATATGATTCTATCATCGCACACTTTTCATTTTCATTTTCATTTTCATTTCTAACCGAGGAAATAACTCGAGTATTTAATTATCCAACTTTTAGAAACGATTTTTCAAAGATCTGCCTTCCGGAGGTGAAAAAAATTGTACATCGAGGCACCGATTTTAAGCGATTTGTTCACGAAATTTAATCCATAATGATCGAAACCGGATCTATGAGAAGGGTGAAAATCGTAACGATAATCTTGTGTCAAAAAAAACCGCGGACGAAAAAAATAAGAGAAGAGAAAAAAAAAAAAAAACCACCCCGAGCAAAACCGAATTGTAAATTGATCGTGTATATTAGTTATGTAGTTTACCTGTGCTGCTTAAGGTTGTCCTGCCGTTTGAAGGACTTGCCGCAAACCTCGCAGGTGAAGGTAACGTCGTCCTTGTGACTGCGTTCGTGTATCATGAGGTTGTAGGGTTTGGTGAAGCGACGCTGGCAGTACTTGCACACGAACTCGACGCTGCACTTGGCGCGCATCTTCTGTCGCCGCGCGAATTCCCTGCCGTGCCCCTCCGTTTCCATGGGCATTATCGCGAACATCCTTATAAATTCCCACCGCTGGCTCGATCGTGGCTACCACTCTATCTCTATCGCCGAACGAGTATCGCCTCTCCCCACTTCTCTGACTCAGTGTACACAGTGTGCGCGCTTATACGATGCGTACGTGCAAGCTACGCGAGCGTGTACGTGTGTCCAGAGGACTGCCCCGCTCTTGGTTCCCTCTTTGGACCGTCGTCGTCGTCCTTGTCTCCTCTCGTGTCTCCTCCTGTCGCCCCTGCGAGTGAGATCACTGCGCCCCGGTGACGACGTCGTGCGGAGTCTCCGCTCCTCCGGATCTTAGTTTTCTCTTTCTCTTTATCTCAAGCTTTATCTATACTTCTGTCCCTTTCTTTTACCTCCTATATCGCCTACCTGTGAACAAGCATTGGATATCTTCTGATCACGTAATACCAGTAAACAATGTACATACACATGAAAAAACAGTGTGTGGGTGATTGAATTTTGGAAATAGCTTAGAGATCTCTTCGCTACGAGGTTTTCATGTGTCATAGATCCTATAGTTCTTGTTCCTCGATCTTTTACCATACGATACGATACAATAAATTTACGAGTATCGAGTGGGTGTAAAATCGAATAATGATGTGGCTCGTGTCCGAAAAGGTGCGAGAGAGACGGTATTACACGCGAGTTAGTCTGGGCGTATCCCCGCTTGTTAAAGACGGTTTCAAAGGTGGCTGAAGGCGGTGAACTCTAATTGGGCTACTGTGTTACGCACCGCGTCTGAACGTTCGGGTCTTTTTCTCCTACCTCCTCTTTCTCTCCTCTTTTTACTCAACGATGATCCCCACCATGAGATTTTACCTCCTCCGTATACCCCTCGCATCCTCTTCCTCCCTCTCGTCGACACGGAAAATCCCCACTCTAAAAACCGCCGATCTATCTCCCACCCGCACAAAAGCGGTTCGTATTATATGTAACATACCAACGTTTGTGTACACCGTAGAAATGAAAAGGAGACTCTTCTTCGGCGGAGTACTACTCCAAAATGCAAACATACTGGTACTACTCCAAAATGCAACCATCGGTACCAGAAACGATTCGGTTCGATTTCATCCCCTAATTGATCGATTTTTGTCTTCAAATTCGGTACATTTATATCTACCAGGTTTGTAATGCAGATGAAATCCTCAACTACCTCAAATCCTCAACCTCTTGGATACGGGCTAGGGGTTAAGATAAACGGCTACATCAACGCGCACTGGTTCTTCGGTGAGAGCAGGTGAAGTTTGAGACAGCATCAAAGGAGCCGGTTAGGAAACGCGGAGAGCGAGGAGAAACGGTGAAGAGAGCGCAGGAGAGGAGAGCCAACCAAAGCACGGCATTCGGCTACCGTGCACCGCCCTTCACCCAGGACTTTGGCGGCTGGCTACCGGTTTTTGACCAGTAGCTCTTTAGACCCTGGAACCACACCTTCCCCAGGTGCCCACGTGCAATCATCGTAACACCATGAGACCAGTAGCTGCTGTCTCAATGGAGAAACCAACCATTTGATATCGAAAGAAAAATGGAGGCGATACTAACCGATATTAGTTTAGTTTGGAACCGCGATCAAACCGATCTTAAGGTCTTGGTTTTCCGCGAGGGTCTCGGTTACTCCGCGATCCAAATGTCCGCACTAGCGGCTTCAAATCAAGACGCGAACATCTCTACGAACCGTGATACTCGATCATGTACCAGATAGGGTGGTGAGAACGCGCATTATGGGGATGAATTGAATTCACTTTCTTCTATTCGTGTCCACAATAACTGGCTGTCGATTAATTCTACAAATAGCGGCCGAAATATCGATAGAGTAAGGGAACGCCAGTCTAAGTAGTCGCGGAAGTAACCGTACGGCAGCAATAAGAAGATTCGCAGTAGTAGAAGCGCTGCTTAGTCAGCCCGCACGACCAGTCTCTGAGCGTACCGAACGCACGCTTACGTTCTCGAACTGTTATACCTACAACATGCATCGTACGACAATTTACCGTATTCGACGATATTATTTAATCAGTACTAGGTTGAAAACAATGATATAAATGAATATGGATAGTCAACTATTGGAGTAATTGGATGATTTTAAATCAGACCAATGATTGTATAAATTGTTAATATTAGCTGCACTTACCGGCAAATAAAAGACGAAGCAAATAAACTTCGGTCGAATTGAACAGGAACTCGGGGTGTTCTCGAAGACGTATAGATTTAGTCGAAAGTTTCCTCTTGTCAGGGTGTATAAAAAAAAAACAGTCCGAAGTATTCGACGAGTGATAAAATTGATGTACGATATAATATATATATGTGTGTATATATATATATATAGAGGGAGAGCTGTATATTTGATCACTGGTATGTGTCGTAATCACGCGTGGATCACAATAACGTGCTGATATGAAAGATGCAAATAGTCTCGCGCGGGGCCTCTCGAAACTCTTGCTCTTATAGTAGCGTGTATATAATATATGTATATTGGTCGTAAAACGTGAGATACTCCTCGTAATACTCGTTAATATTCGTATACTATGCAGCTATATAATATAATACATATATATATATATATATATTTATGAATATATATGTATGTATATAATATATATAGTAGAACAAGAAATTCCGTGCAGAAAGACAGGTCTGAACCGTTTGGGTGCGCGGCGTCGACTGAACTGATGCTGCGTGGTCTGCCAACCGATGGTCCACCCGATGTGGTACCTACTCCTGGTAGTTGGTAGCCCCAATAGTAGACCCGCTGCAAGACGGTAGGGTCTTGGTGTAACGCAAGGGTCTGGTGCTCAGCTCTTCTTCTGGTTGGAGGACCCGGACCTCCCTACTGAACTCGGTCTCTTCAACGTAGAATAAGGTGTATACGCGATACGATACCGTCACGTTATAGGTAGGTATATCTGTACGGGTTTATACGGGTTGCAGAGGGAGCGAACGGACGAAGGTTTAAGAGTAGGTACGACGTACGGACGGCAGTGGCTCGCGGTAAGGTAGTAGTGGAAGTGGGTAGTAAAGACGTGGTAGCACTTTTTATCCCCAGGTTCTTTCGGAAGGATGAAACTATACTTTTGTCTCTCTCATACCGGTCGCCGAATAGCAGCTCGGTTGCTCACAAATCCTTCGGGTTCCTGGCTCCTTGGTGCTCCCGCTAGGGCCCAGTCGCGTAGCCTCCCTCTAAGGACCCCGTCTACCCTCTTACCCATCCCTTCCATAAGATCGAGGGACCGTACTGGGACCGCCCCTCGTCTCATTCTTGGGACTTAGTGCAGCATCCCCGTGGCCGTGGGTCAGGTTCGGCTAGTTCTTCGATCCGTCTACCCCCCGCGGGGGTGCCAGCTAACGCGGGGAGTCAAAGCGATCCACGGCTGCGGAGGTAGCAGACGAACGAGTGGTCCCTGGGAGCCGTAGTGCTGCCTCAGTATGATCGGTTCCTCTCTTTCTCGTCGTTCGTCGCGTAGCCTCACGTCGCGGGCCTCTTTCGACGGAGAGGTGGTCTGCCGTGAGACGAAGACAGAATAACAGAGGGAGTGGGAGGGAGTGGGAGTGGGAGTTAAAGAGAGAGAGAAAGTTAAAGAAAGAGAGAGATGGCGAGATTGCGGGGGCCGCCGGACCGCCGCAAGGGTTCCCAGGGCACGTGGGAAATGCACAGTAGTCGCTGTCAACCCCCACCCTCTGAACATCGGTCCATTCCGCCCCCACTACAGCATCCGCGAGCCATCGCCAGGAGTTGGGCCCCGCCTCGACAAGATCCAGTCGTATCACCGCATTGGGCCTTTTTCCAAGGCCTCCCCCGCCGCCGACTACTATACACGCGAAGACCCTCCACGGAGGAAACGCTCGGTATCAAGCGGGAGTCGCGGAGGCGCACGACGTACGACAACCGCGACATACTCCTTCGCCACCGCAGCGATCGGCCTAAGAACATTTAGATGTATGCTCATGGCCGGCGGGGTGGCCTAAGATCGAAGTTTTTTAGGGGTTTTTTATTTTCCCAAAAGGTTTTTTGAACAAGGAATTATGAGGAAAAAAATCACGAAATACATTGACCGGATAAAGGGATGTAATGGAATCTCAAGACGTTTGAGAGATAAGAATAGCATTGACGAGGGAGGTTTTGCTATCGTTGCATGTACGATATTGCAACGAAGATTGATCACAGTCTGAGAAATGTGAATCATTTGAGAATCATTTTTATTCAGTCAGTTCAATGGGATAAAAATTTCCCTATGGTTGAGACTCGATTTTTATGTCTTTGAGACAGTATTATAATGGAAATCGTTAGTCAATTGTAGAAGAATGATTGTAACACAGGAAACATCGGATCAAAAGTCAAAATTTGCCATGAACATATTCTGTCTTCTGTAATTTACAAAAATCGTAGCGAATGCTGCAAACGTTTGAACTATTCCTTCGAACTGAAAGATCCAAATTGAAGTCAAGACTTCTGGGTGTGATTTAATTTTGTCCACCAACTTCGCGAGCCGTTTATTCCGTCATACTTCATAAATTGTTAGTCTTCACCCCCAAGAATCTGAATTTTTCCGCGAAAAAAAATTTTTACCCGTATTTATCTATAAGTAGAAAGAAAACGAAGGCTTATTCCAGCTTGCGCCTATATTATAGCGTACCTATATACCCTCTGCACAAACTGCTATATTCTGAAACAGCATCTACCTCCCTCACTAAGGGGAGATCAAATGAAGATGAAGAATGCGACGAAGACGAAGAGGATTTTGGTTGCGCAATTTCCGCCATTGCTTCGCCGACCGGCTAGCCGCCCCCGCGGTCGACGTGACCACAATATCTCGCGTAATGAACCTCGTCTTATGGGAATCTCCTGCACGGGCCCTTGTGAGGCCCGGGTCGAGGTCCAGAGTCGTGCGTGTAGCCAAAGATCGCGAGGAAGACGTGGGTGTCCGTCTCAAACGTCGGACGTACCATACGTACCTACGTACCTACTCCTCTTCATCTTTTTTTTTTTTTCTTGCAAACACGTACCATTAGTTTTCCATGATATAAATAAAAGTGAAAAGTCGAATGAAAACTTGAAGCTGAAAATCTCTAGCATTGAAATCACCGGCATTGAAATCTCCGGATATATATTCCCAGTCTCGTATACTTAACTATTAAATGAGACGTATCTCGGCGCCTCGGGCTCAAGCAACAGTCTGACTGCGACGGGACTTGTTCTACTCCAACACTTCAAGTGACAATATCACACGATTTTTCTATCAAACGGTAGCCTCATTACGCATTGCTGTAATTCTGGTCTTCCTGGCTATAAAATAATTGCAAAAAAACTGGATAATTCTTTTTCAAATCCAGAAGTATCTTTGGTTTCTCTGACAATGTTTAATCTTCAATGTCATCAAACTTTTATTTCAAATATCTACTTCTTTCGATGGCTAATAATTCCGGAACCATGAACAACCTGCTAAACTTTGGAGGGTTTACTAGGTATCTGATGAAGTATACCTAATGTATCTACTAAGTCTCGGTGTACATAGAACTGTGACT
Source organism: Tenthredo notha (assembly GCA_914767705.2). Taxonomy (NCBI): domain Eukaryota; kingdom Metazoa; phylum Arthropoda; class Insecta; order Hymenoptera; family Tenthredinidae; genus Tenthredo; species Tenthredo notha. The sequence goes on from OU611909.1 coordinate 9,326,092, forward strand.
AAATTTTGAATCCCATAAACTTCGTTTTGCTTTATTGTCACAGTACCTAATCTGAAGAATTTCATTTATCTTTTTTACGCCCAAGTGTATAGAATCTGTTTAACTGTGGTATGGTTCATCTATGGGTACGTATTCACAGAATCCACATCAGTATAGGGATGTGGGTTGGTCAGGTATCCGTTTGCTTTCCTTGAAACAAAATGGAGTAGGAATGTAGGTACATACACACGTACTACTTAAGATCTCTGATAAATCGTGTCTCGCGATTGAAGATCATCGACAAAAAATTCCCACCGTTGGAATTGTTAAATTTTTTTTGCGGAATCATGACACAGCATGTGAAGAGAAAAAAAAACGCTTTGTTGCATGAAATGGGTATGTATACCTACGACGTTGTCGGCGAAATAAAAGGTCGTCAGTTTGTCGTATCTCCGAGGTGTGATGTAAAAATGAAAGAATTAAAATTACTATATAGTTATGTTATAGTCGGCTACATACTATACGAGGAATAAAACACTGACAAGTTAATATATGACGTGTCTAAGATAGACTAGAATGAACTTTTTTTTAGAATAGCACTTTAAGGGATGTCAAGGCGACTTCTATTCACTTTTACATAATGAATAAAGTCAGGTATATAGTTGAGCTGTCGTTGAATACACGTTATTCAAACATCCACACCTTACCACTACCATTCGTATCCCATTTAACTCTGCAAGCGTTACTAACTAAAGACATTTCTTCTAAAGACGACGTCTGATACAGTTGATCCACTTTGTCTTCACATGTCTCACACATTTCGTCACCTTTAACCAACATGCTTACCATTATATTGATAATCAGTAAACGACAGGAGCTACAAAACAAACTGGACAATACGAATCAACAGCTCAAAACGTTTCACCACCTGCGGCATCCAAATATCAAACAATTTTTTTTTTTTCTGGGTACGTAGTACCTACATACCAAGCAAAGGACAGCAATTGACAGGGCTTGTATACAATTTAAGACGAAAGGCAGAGAAAGGTTTTCTTCATTCTACGACAAGGTTCGATTTGACTTAAACTTGAGGTAATAAAAGTGCGACTAGAACGGGAATATTAGAGAATAGCAAATTAATCTTATCATTTTGGTTCATAGTCAAAAGAGAAAAGACAAGTGTGGCCTGTTTTTCTTTTTAATTTTTTTGTGTGACAGTTATTATGTCACCGTTTGTCTTGACTCCAAGTATGCTGACTTGACACACAAAGGATTCAGGTCTGTCAAAAATTACGAAAGATCACGTACGACGAACGGTTGCAAAAATTATTCAATAATACTCTATCATGGTAACGCGCGTTTGAGGTCGAAGAGAAATTTTGAATCATGAGTTTCGTGGAGCAACTCACAACTTCCTATCTTCTCTTGATAAGGCAAATATATGATCATATAATCGGCTCGCTACTTATAGTCCTGTGAAAAGTGAGAATATGGTAAGGAGATGATAACAGGCTGATAAGAAATATGATGAAAAATGAGTGAGATTTTTCTTTGAATCATGAATTTTAAGGGAGGTAGAACGAAGCGGAGGATCAGAGACACATTCCATCGCTTCTAGCTCTACGCGGATTCGGAGATCTGATCATAGAAGCCGCCATGTTTGCTGTGCGGCGATAACACAGGAAACGGAAACTAGCGGAAACAAAGCCTCGACAAACAGACTATACCTTAAGGAATATTACAAGGGCAAACAGACTGTAGCTATCGCTACGAGGCGAACGCCTCGCGTCAAATATTGTCACATCTACCCCGGGCAAGAGTCTCATGGGGCTCATGGCCCATCAGTCCCCAGCTTGGCTAAGTCCTGACACAGGGACCGCACCAAGATAACGACCCTCGATTGAGGGGGTGGCGAATTACCAGGTAGAACCGGCCGCGATGAACGACAGCGCAGATTTTGAGATAACGCGACATGCCCGCAAAGGGAAAACAATACAAATAGGCCCGAGGACCATCGGCACTCCATTCAGGCCCATCAGGGCCCTGCATCTAGCCCCCGCAGTTGCCTACAGACATCACCTCGAAAACTAAAATAGTTCTCTCCCTCGTTAAAGTCATTTCATCTTCTTTTTGCTTCAATGCGACGCCCAAAGATATCTTTCTGACAAAGTGGCGACGCTTCTCAATTCTTCTACTTAAGGTATACAAGAATTAATTGGACCGTGTGTCTATTCAACTTGAGTATAACGAATCTCTTTATCTCTCGTATCTATAACGGTTTTACCTTGATACTCATCAGGATGATTCTCACTTTTTGTTATTCATACATTCGTTGTGTTACGGCTATGATTCGGATTTTTATTCATAGCCTCTTGAGGAATACCATCATTTATCACATCTTCTTGTTCACAAAATTTAAGGGTGGTATAAATATCATCGAATGAACACTAGGCCTCTGTCACGATACATGATCATCAATATCATCTTCGTACGTATCATTTAAAAGACTCGTTTAATCTCGATGAAAATTTTTATTTGCGTATAAATTAGGCTGATTTTCCGGACGATATATCATATTCATCAAATCACAATAAAATCCATCCAACACATCACAAGATATAAGTACACCGTTGATAGTATTTTGAATTGCATTAGGATCATTTGTCATTTCATTCACGTGATTATCATAAATATCATTTTAATTCCTGTCATAATGTATCAATTGGATATCGTTTTATCGTCTGAGAATTATAATCGCGCACAATTAGTGAATCAACGATCGTTAGCCAAAACAATTTGAACGAAAAATAATTATGAGGTATATATCAAAATTTGAAACAATCATCATAAATTAGTTAGAAAATCATGATCACAAATCTATTGAAATGATATTGGCTAGCATCTGTTTGTTTTTTCTATATAGTAAGGTATGGCTGTGAATAGTTATTTCCTAAATTCAGCACAGATTGATACATTGCTCATGGGTTACTCATGAAATTCCACTAGTATATCTAACCATAGAAAATTGGTCTCTACTATGCAAATTGGCTTTAAACAAACCCACGCAATTCAATACTAAAAATCTAATCGTAAATTGCTAATATCTATAGGTTGATTGGTTTTCGTAAAGCGTAAAAAAAAAAAAAAACAGTTTATCCATTCTTCAAACTTTAATCATCTCCAACAGTTATTATCTCGACAACGTCCAATTATTGTAAGTTATAATTTAATTTTCGATCAGACATCAGTATTGACGAAATTGAGTTTACCATATGTCATAAATTAATTCCCCACAGATCGCCTCTATTCTACGTTTCATAAAAAGCAAACTTTTCGAATTAATTCTAGCTTGTAAATGGCTGTAACACTCGTATCTCAATTTTAGGTAAATTTTGGCGAAATTTTCGGGAGCTTTTCCCCGAGTACCAACATCCCTGAATACGTATAATCTTGCAAAAATGCTGACATAAACTTTTGTAATCTCAAGTCTACGATTCTTTTCGAAACTTTATGCATTGTTACATGTCATATTTCGCTGTTATCGAGCCTTGGATCTGATCTGTTGGAAGTAAAATCTTCATGAACGGAAATATGATCTAGTCCAATAAACGCAACATGACGCAAAAAAAAAAACCATGCCATGGGGATTCGGTGTGTCCATCCAGTCTTAGGCCGCCATCGGTATACTTCCACAAAATAGATTTGTCACCAGGATCCACTCCTCGACGAGGAGTCCGCGGAGAGCGCGGGTGCGAACAGTCGCGGGGACGATCCTCGGCAGGGGGGCCTAAGAGGACTGGAGGAGGGCCGAAGAAGGACCGGAGGAGGATCAGAGGAGAGAGTCTATACGTAAGATGATAATATCTGTCCCCCGCAACAGCGGCAAGATCAAAGCGTCCGTTTCCCTCTTCTCCCTTCCTCTTCACTCTTTGAACTCCCCCTCCACCCCCTTTTTCTCTCACTCTCTCGCCCTCTTCGAAACTCTCTTGAATAGCAGTCGCGAGCCATGGGTATATACATGTATGTAACTATACTTATTATACCCATGCTTGAAATGCGGTATATATGCTTATATATATATATCCATGTATCCATAACCATACATATATGATGTATGTATACATGGTATATATGGCGAGAGACGCGCCCAACGCGATATCCCTACGTTAACGCAACGTCCACACATAAATAACACGAGAGTAAAACAACCGATGAAGTCGTTTTCGTTCTAGAGTAAAAACCATCGATCTCCATCGAATTTGAATATCGAATACAGGATTTTATCGCTAATTTTCATCGAAGGTAACTTCGACGCCGGAAGTCGGCTTCATTCTGCATCAAAGTTAGATTAGATGATTGCAGTAATTAGGATTAAAGAAAAAACGTCGTTACGGTACTTGGAGTCGGTTTACGCGAGTTCCAGAGAGTCTGAAAGACGGAAGTTTACTTTTTTTTTTCACAAGGAACGACACAGTTATCCTATCCTTAACGTCATTCGCTTTTTATTACAATATTTAACTTCAAGCTTAACAATTTTACGCAGTAAATTAGTACAGAAATTTTCTTTATTGCTCGTTACTGCAGGCCTACACGCGGGTATCCCTGAGTATATGATTGCTTCTTCTCGTCTGCTAGGAAAGATCACTTCTGAGAATCGGTTCCTTGTTCAGTTAGTAATAACTTCATTTCAAGGGATACTTCTTGAAGCTTGTATACTCACTCAGACGCTTTTCAATTAGGATCTTCGAGTCACCGGAATGATTGAAAAACTCGACAGTGGATAATACCACGATGGTTGATATACCTGACTTACGTATTGCTATACGTCTGTGCGAAAATTCAGACAATGTGATGTAAAAATTGATTTTTTTATTTTTTTTACAATTCTCATAATATACTGAAGGGAATATATATACTCATTTTATATGTATGTAGTACAATTAGTCAGAGGTATTATAGACGAAACATATAAAGAAAAAAACTCGCTATAGGTACAATAAAAAAGAAGACGGCGTAAAAAACGCAAATATGTACGACGATGACGTAAATCTTTTTATGAAGGTTCATCATAAAACTAAGTATAATACGACGATCAGAATACCGGCGTAATTATTACGCTTTATTTTCGACTGTGGATTAGGGACTTCAAATCCGTACGTGGATAATATACTAAATTTTTGATTCCAGGTAAACCCTCTATCTTACTTTATACTAATTATTATCACATGCATTAATACAACTTAAAATTATATCTATATTGTATATCCAAAGCAATTGTGAACAGAGCTTTACGCCAAAGCACGCTCGGATCAGTTTGTTCGCGTAAGTATAGGATGAAGCACATTGAAGCCGCACCTTTGCCTCGTGCCGTCTGATCCGCCCGCTGCGGTTCATACGCTACAGTCAAGATACATTCGTCGGAAGTTCGAGACTAAGGTTCCCCAAAAAGATAGAAGAAAAAAATGACGAAGTCTTTAATTTGACTAATTGAACTCTAAAGTCAGGCATTTACGAGGAGATGGAATAGGTTCAGGATCTACGGTTATGGTATACCCTGACACCTGGGTTGGTAATTCTTTTGTGTATCAGGGGTTGCGTCGCCTTTATGTTTAGAGAGAGGCCAGGGGTGGTTAGGGTAAATATTTGACCCGGTTGACACCTTGGGTATATTTCTGTCTCTCTTCTTCCTAAAAATCCTTTGTCTTAGGACGACATCTCGTCCGCATCGACAAATAAAGGAACGACGTCTTATCTGGGTTCTAAATCTTCTGGAAAATTTGCATACTGGAATCTTGCGGACACGCTGATGTTGAACCGCGTCGAGCAAATAGCATCACAAAACTCTGGGCTATGCAGGTTTCAGACCAAGTTTCAACTCCATCCTTTAAACGAAAAGTAAAACAACAAAAATAATAATTACCATTCGGGTTTATCCTTAAAATCAAGCAGCAGGTATCCTCGAAATTGCTTTAGGGACCATTTCAGCCTCTGTAAACCTCCATAGGCTAGCTCTAGGCTACCTTTCAGAATTTTTCATCCTCCCGTCGCCCTCGACTGCACAACGGATTCGCAGGACGATTCTTCCATTCATCTTAAGGTCCGGGACCTTCCATTCAAAATTTTCACCGCTGTCTTCCACCCATTGAGTATTATAGTGCTAAGAGTTTCTTTAGTCCTGTAAAGTCGGTGTATCTCGCGAAGTTATACGAATTGATTTTCTTCGCTCGGTCGGAGTCCAGACAGAAACTGTGGGACTTTGAGTATGAAAATTTTCTGAAAGGCTACTAAATTCTTAGTTCTAAATTGGCCGTTTAGTTTTATATATATACGAAACCTCATTGACTCTAAACTGCAGCTAAAAATTTCAAGTCATTCATGATACCTATCCAAGAAACCATCCACAGACCATATTACAGCTGGCTACATATAAGTAAAGGGTGCGTACACAGAATAAAATATCGCGGTTTAAAAAAGTAATACCGTAGAATTTATCGCGACAGATCTTAAGGATAATTTAATATTTCAATAGACGAGCTGTCTCCTCATTTCCGGGAGAATCAAGAAAACGTTTCGTGACTGGAGTAGCTAGACAGTCACACGTCGCGTTACCGCAATGCGGTACGCGGGTCAGGTTTTTCTCTTAATAATGTGTAGTCGCACGGTATCTACTAAAATTTATACAATATACATAACACATAAATATACTTACGAGTGACAATATGAGATGAGTGTTATTTCGGTATAAAATTTATTTTTTACGAAATAACCGGGACACTCACCTCATATGCGGTTACATATATAACATATTATGTCTGTATTCTCGCTCAATGGAAGGACACGGACGGCGGTAATAAAGAGTCGTTAAAAGTTATATGTAGGTACATAGATGTATGTATGTATGTATGTATGTATGTTCGTTTCGCCGAATGGAAGGAAAGGTGTTGACGGGGGTAGAAAGACGAGGAACGTGTCATACGACTGGAACGCGCCCATGTTTGACTTGGCGTTTGAGTTACTCCGAATTTTCACAGGATGCCGACCGCCGTCTCTAGTTATCACCGACCGCACATGTCACCATGAGACATCGCCGTGCGACACGTCGTAACAAAGTGTTTGTCGATTTTTAGTCACTTTTAGTTAGAGAGCTATAAAACTGTCTTCTACGTAGGTATGGGTATATGTTTGCGGAACCGCGGTGCGCGCCCAGTTGTAAAAGCACAAAGCCACCGCTTATTATAACAACCGCATATTATTCGCCTAACAGCTAATACTAATCCACAATCTGAGTATTGGATAAGCTCAAGATTTCTTCAAAGGGCTTATTAAGTTATACGAGATATTACAGGTATACAGGTATAGATACACTCATTACATACCATAATGTAACACGTAATTCCAGTTTCCTATACACAAGTATAACGACGATACTTGTGTAACTTACTCAAAACGGTAGCAGGATTGATGCGCGCAGGAAAGAAACGCGGACAAATAACCTCCGGCATCAAATTAAGGGGTCCAAAACGAGACGAACGATTTTAGAATACAAGCCCCAAAGCTATATTGGGTCGTTATAATAACTTTCCAAGGGGCGTAGGTAAAGATACTCAACTCGAACGATTTTAGTATATATGTATATAAGGAATTGAAACATCTGGCTATTTTAAAGAATAGACGAAAATTGCAATGATTTTCTTTATTTTATTTTTTTTTCTTAGCATTTTTCCACTTATGATGGAACTGATGCAGCTACTTGTCTTGGGAAACGATTACGTTCCAAACCTTTCTCAAAGTGATCGATTCCTTACTTCTTAATCTTATATGTATTCGTTGATTAAAGTTGTCAGTTTCGTATATCATTCTGTGCGTTAATTTATAATTTCTTAAATTTTATAGAAAAAAGTTTGTTAGCCGTTTAAATTGCCTCGCCTCCGTGGTCGTAAAACTTGTCACGCTTAGAGAGTTGATTGGTAATCAGCCGAGACAAACATCTCTTGTAATTTGATTGTAATTAGTTGGACCGCGCGTGGTTGTCTCCTCTGCGTGGGGTCATATGTTTACGATTTTTATCTTCATTCATTGTCGTCGATCACATTGATTCAAGAAAGTTGGAGGCGGCGATGAAACGCGGATAGATCAATCTTTCGGATTTCAATCTCTGATTGATTCAGGATGAAACGAAATCGGGGATCATTTTATGCGGTTTTCTATGATATTATATACATATCTCATCCGTTGATGTGGATCTTGATTATCTTGGCTAAATACACGACCTACATATTATGTATACTGATTTATGTAATGTGAAACATAAGAGAGAAGAACTCGATCTAATATTTGCATAATTAACGTCGAAGGAAACCGGGCTTACAGGTGGACATGTGTCTTATTAATAAAACATGTGTATAGAAGCTGATTAGAATAAAGAAAAAAAGATATGACTAACCGCAGAGCGATTATCGGCGAGCTATAAGTTGAATAGAATTTTGACAAAGTCACAACTATAGTGGTTTAGACGATGCGGACTGTCAGCTGCTATAAAAGCTTGTGTAAAGTAAGAGATAAATTTTCATGGTGTAAATTTAATGCCTGCGGGACGTTGAACGTTATTTCATACGGTTAAAGGTGTAAAGTGAATATATATATATATATATATATAAGAGAGTTTGAATAAACGATATAAAACGTCTCAATAAAATTGTCGATTTTCGAAAACGACTTGTTACTCAGAGAGCTGAGATATTCAACCCGAAGAGGAATAGGTACCTAAGTAACGACTTAAGCCCTGTACCTACATCGGCAAGGGCAGAGGAGATGTTGCCTGTAGAAGAGGACCTCCGGGGAAGAGGTACGCGAAGGATTAGCATACGAACACCGTATTCAAAGAGGTGGTGCACTCCGCGTGAGTGATCGCCCACGCACCAGGAGATACCCGCGTTTATGCGTAAATCGAACGGACGTCGTTGTATCTACACCGTCCCTGGAACTACGTGCCTCAGTGAATGCTGATATATATCTATATGAACACGCGCCGATACATGCGTTTCGGGCAGACCTCCGCGTGCGATAATATTCTACAATCTGCGGTACAGAACATGCGTGTAGACGATACAGATCACACCAATCACCACCGAGGCGTTCAACCTTACCTACTCTGTAGTATAATACAAAACAATGAGTTTCGTATACGTACAGAGTGTTTCTTATTCTTAGCAAAGTCGCAAACCTATAGAGGGGTTGTTTCGATAAGGGTGAAATTATGTCAATGGTAAAATACGTTATAAATTATTTGCAGTTTTTTTGACGTTATTGATTGGTTTCTAGTAGATACCACGAAAACTTTCGACATAAAACTTCTAGCGAACTTAACAACTTTTGGTAAAATACCGAAGATTGAAAATGATTCATGGTTGAGAAAAGACCTATTTGAGGAATTTGATTGTTCGTCAATTCTTGACTCGTCTAGGTGAGACAATTTTCAATATTCTTTACACTCAGCATCTAAGTGCTAGACGATTTTCTTGTTTTCTTGTTAACTAGGAGATAAATTATGCACAACCAGCTGAGACTGCAACTGAGACCTGTACGATAACATTCTACTCTGCTGTTTCGATATCAAACTTGAAACAAATCGAATTATCAGAAACATTACTACTCGTTCGAAAGGCCTCAGGCTTTCGTGAGCTTTTTTTGAGTACAAGAAAATCGATGAAGAATCAGATAGAGGAAATTTGCCTTTTTCAAAAGCTTCGAAGCACTTACTGAACAGTTGGAACCTAGAAGAAATTTCATTATGGAATAAATCACAATGAAGCTTTCTGATATTTCAGGGCTGATAGATATTGCTCATGTCTTACTGCTGTTAGCGTGTTTGCATTTACTTTCAGAACATATTAACTGACCTACGTTTACTTATCAACGAATATCGAAGATGTATTGCAGTAATAGTAAATAGCCTGTTGAAGCGACTCGCGCGTTGACCCTTTTACTCGTAATTGCACATAAAATTCGATCTCTCAAATCATGTTTGTTCATTTCAATGGGTCAAGCTTTAACGAAACGATTTGGCGATGGAATAAAAAAGAATTAACGGAAGACTTGTACAAGCATAAATGTATTGTTGTATAAATGCAGTTCACCGGACGATGGTCACCCGGTATAAGAATGAAAAAAAACGGTACGACTTATATATCACATCTGGTTAGACTTCGATAAAACCTTTATATCTTTGACTCGCTCGTAAAAATCTCTTTACCCGGTGTAAAACTCGCTATAACCGTCTCAAGACTCTGAACTCAAAAGTTAAGATTCAAGTATCTAAAGTCTCACACCTAAAGTTCAACCATTATATGATAATCCCTCGAAGCCGTCGAGTGCTGGATATACCTTTGTCGTGTTTCATTGGATTTCTTCACCGGATGGTTTTATTCAATATACTTTTTAGTATTTATTCAAATAATCAAATTCATAGACTAAAACTGCGAGTAATCGGTGAGCCACACACAAATGGCTGAGTGCTCTACCCATTCAAAATCAAAAAAATATTACATGTCCGTTTCACTTCGGAGTGATTCAGGGTATTTATATATGACTAGATATTTATACTGGGGCTTGTTCGATACTACAAGAATCGGTACTAGATCCTAGTGTTAACAACTCTGTAGAGACGTGAATGGCTAAGCTTGTATGCTTGCTGAATAAGTGTATGAGGAACGCGTTCGTAATCTGATCAGTAATCTCTGTAATCTTCATTACGAACTTTTATGTTATAATACAGCTGCACTGAGAACAATTAAAGCAGCTATAGTCTCTTTTTAAGTCAGTATCATAACCCGATGAAGTTTTTTCAGAATCATTTCTTTGAGTTGATACATCTTGGAGCTATTAGCTAGTTCTATAATTTCGGACAATTCTTTGATCGTTATTCAAAAGATACGTATGGTTGCATCAGTTGAAACAGTGCTTATCCTTTTGGGATCCACCGTTTTTGAATAAGATGCTAAAGTTTTTCGTTTCACATTAATTAGATTCGAGTGAAATGTTCAACCATATGTATCTTTTTCAATGGACTTTCGATCTTGGAAACCTTCGTATTTCGAAAATCAGAACGTTCTTGTTACCAAAAACTAAGTCCCGGGTTTCCTATTATCTTTAAGGGATATTTATATGCTCATGGTTTGTATTTACATATCATCTGTACGATTTACATCGGACTAATTTGAATTTCTTCAAATAACATCACCGTTTGGGGCTGATAAAAATAAGATGAAAATGGAAGATGTGCTTCGTGGGAAAGAAATTGATTCTTTTGGATGACTTCATTACTAGTAAACATCCCTAAAATTAATCCTTTTCGAAAGCATTGAATAATTAAAAACGATTATTTTGAAATTGAGTTCTCTGCATCTAATAAGGCAAAAAGGTGTTAAATCATTCGAAAGCTCATCAATCTACGATATGTCCTCTCTGACTGAAAAGACTCGCAAGAAAATATAATACATCATCAATTTCGAAGAATAATAAAGTCGCAATCATTTATATTTTTCGTTAATCCAGTGCAGCAATATTTGGAAAACAGACTTTATCTTGTTGCCTATGATGGACTACTCTTCGATAAGTAGAAATCTTTTCTTATTCTGTTATTTCCAAGTATGATAAAAGTCGCGAATGGTAATACTGAAATTCATAGTTTCGTATCGGCTGTTCTACACCGTAGTGTGTCGATTCGAGTCGGTAAGTTTAGATCGATAATATGAGAGATCCCTTTTACCGTCACGGGGAATCCCCTTATTAGCTCTTGTTTCACAGTGATTTTTACAGCCCGAATAGTTAGACAAACGATAGCGGAATTGGCGCTAGTATCGTAACCTTAAGACCAACCTTTGCCACGCTACTCCTTTATTCTTAATGATGTTTTTATGCTTTTGCTTCCACACGTTCAAGATGGAGTCAGTATCAAGAAAAGCTGTGGCTTTAAATTTTCAGTAAAAATATTACTGACTCTTTTCACCGATAGCTTGGTAAGTCTTGGAAAATCATCGAGCTTAAAATACGCTCAATAAATACTAGCCTAAGTTATTTATTAAGAAATAAATCATATGCAATGATATGTCACCGAACTGGTCAACACCTTACCAATGCAAAGTGATGTGTAATTTGAATATCTCTATTTATTTCTTATCAAAAAACTCAATCACAACTGACAAATGTCGTAGATCTCGACTTTAGTTATCCTGAAATTTACACCTTGCAATATTCTCCATCTTATCACCTCTCGACATTTCGATTATGTACAGTTCCACAACTTATCTGTGATGCTGCCAATAATCTAGATCCAAAAAAAGACAAAATCAAATTGATCAAGTGGTTGTATTAAATTAACGAATATCTCACTGTAGACAATCACACTAAATTCAAAGTACAGTGAGATATAAATTTCAATTTATTCAACCGATTAAACATATCTTAGTTTAGGTTTAGGTTTAGGTTAAGAAGCCTAAGGCGTATCAATAGGCAATTAATATATTTTTCAGTACGATTACAATTAGTATTATTGTGATTGTCCCCCTCATATGCATCCCAATTCTGTAAAGAAAGGAATTGCATTAAACAAAAATGGGTTAATAGTTTAAGAAATTGTACCTGATAAATTATAACGAATAGTTTTTATTAGGTTATAATTCATTGGACAGTAGTAGTGTTGACTGACAAAGGCCCAAGATTATACATTTAGGCTAGCAGTAAAGTAAGCAATTTGAATAACAGCGAAGATTCTTTACATGCTTTTAATACGACTAGAGCTAGGAGATGTTCTATTATATTTATTCATTTGACAAATTCGATATTCTAAAATGTGAACGGAATTTATAAATATAGTAATAAAAGGACTCAATTTTGTGAAATAAAATTAATAATATTATATTATACATGATTCACCACTGTTTCTATATGTGTACAATGAGCCTTGCTCTTTTTTTTAACTAGAAATTTTTATTTTCTAATAATATAGTTATTAAAACTGTTCCATTTCACCTAATCACCTATACAATATTTCCTTGACCATGATTTTCCGAATACCTGACAAAAAAATGTTGTTAGTTATATTACTGCAGCGACACGTTTGTCGTTCGTCTGATAGACACAGTATGTGTGATTTTACAATATCCACAAAGCGCGATTTGAAATACATTTTTATTAGTTTAACGAAGTATATCATGTATGAAATACGTACTAGAAATGTAAAACAAAAAGGATGATGTAACGGTGATATTGCCACGGGGCTGATTCAGAATTTCTTTGCAGAGTTAACATCGGTTAATTCTGTTGATAAAATGGCACGGTATATAGGCGAAGATCTATATTATAAGTTGATGTGAAAATAGTGTTTTCCAAAGACAAAAAACAAAAAATATAAATAAATTGTAAAATGAAATGTTTCTAATTCGCTTGGTAAGTAGCTGGAACAAACCTAAATGTTTCAGCAAGTATAAATAATAATATCTGAGAATCCCTCAGGTAATTTAACTTGTATATATATTTTTAATTCGTTTAAACATAAGATGTAAACCTTGGATTTCTTATCATCAAGTTTTACCTTTTTCTTAAACGTAACTAAGTAGATAAAATGACACTAAATTATAGTCCTATGAGTGAAGATTGACAAAGAAATAGAAAATGTTTCATCAATTTCTCATACAAATTGTTGCTCTCATTTATTTATGTAGAAAAAAAATAATCACTGGACTATAATGGAATTATTTACGTGGGTAGATCTAGGAAGGATTCCAAATTCTCTGAACGGATTCCTTCGTATAAATAACAATAATTTTTATTCCATAATTTCCTCTTAATCGACAAACAGTTTGTCGTGTTTACTGGTGTGAAAATCATTCAAAGCTATAAGCTGAATGAAAGATATACTATGTAATAACGATTATTAGTTTATAAGTATCGATGGTAAGTAGAATGTGGTTTAACTGCGGAAAAAAAGCAGAAAGTCTTTATTGTGTAAAGGAGGGAATCATCTGGGATATAATCAGTGGATTCTGTGTCTGATTGCATATTGGTGGTTCCAGACCGTGTTATGGAAGGATATTCTGCCTTTGGAGGTACGATGCCAAACTTTGATGATCTTGATATTGAGGGACGGAATCCTTCTCGATTGTCTGAAGAAGATAGAGAAAAGGTAACGACACACCTACGATAGGCTTGACCATTAAGCAATAAGTGGAAATGTAAGCAAGTTCTAGAATTATTAAAATCCAGACTGTTGTATGAAGCAATTGATTGATAATTGATAATATACTATATATTGAGTAAAATATATGTAATACCGTTGTTATTTTAGCTATTTAACAATATTTCGGCAACTGAAGATCATAAAAACAGGAGTTAAAAGTACACCAAATTAAATACGTCGCATAAATAGTTTTGTTACCTTCGTTTAACATAGTGCAGTGTGCCAATTATACATCGTTGAGTGATGATGATGCTGTGAAGGAGGTGGTATTTATTTACATGTGAAGAGAAGTGGCTGACATTGTTCCTGTTTAATATGAAATATCGGGCAAAAGAGTCGATTCCTGTGTCCCAGAAAAGTAAAAAAAATTGTAACACAGCATTGAACAACGTTTAACGTTGATTACAAATCATAGAAAACGAAAAAATAGTGGTGGATTCATTTACACTCCCGAATCACATTCCATTGTAATGAAAAAAAAAGAAGAAGGCTTTTAATTATTGCTGTGTTATATTTCTAATAATATTTCTGGGATGTTTTTGTACATGTGATAATTTCTTGTACCTAAAAGATCTTCTATTTCGTTTTATAAATTATTCGTGTGTATGATCCGCAGGAGGAACTTGACCGTAAAAGATTGATGCGAAGCAGTGTTACCGCAGAGGATGGAACACGTAGACCAGTTTATTCTCATACTGACGACGGTGATATATGGTGTCACATTTGTAACATCGCTTTGTTTGGAGCACACAAACTCATTAGCCACAACTCCTGCAATCGTCATAAGATAAAATTGGACGAATGGCCTTACCCGGTATTACTATGGTCCAAAAGATCGGACATAGTCAAGAAATCAGCACCTGTACCAGCCGAAACTATGGCTGAGACATTAGCGCCTGGAGAACCAGTACCACCAGGAATGGAAGATCAAATGACAAGAACAACTACCATCCAAGTCAGCTTGGACAGACATCGTAGCTCTCCGCTTGTGGGATTGGAATACCTTTTGGAATTGATTGACAATGATTCATGCGAGCCGAGTTACACTTGTGTTTTATGCGACAAAAGAGGTGATCCAAGAACTGTTATGGCTCACATTACCAGCTATAACCATCGTATCACCTACTTGAATCGTCACTTTCCGACAATATCTCGTGCTATCACAGAACTACCGCGAACCCCTAATTATAAACGTGGAGCAAATGAAATATCTGTGCTAGTCGCAAAGAAGATAGAAGAAAGATTTGGAAGGCTTCAGCCCCAGTTGGTGGATAAAAATCAGTTTGAGAAGAACAAGATGCAATACATCAAGAGAGTCTATCAGGACTATCATTTTAGGTAGGTCTGAATGGTCTATGTGCAATTTAATTATCGTAGATGTGATGATGTCAATGATGCGTTAAAAATTATAGTTTTCTATTGAAGAATACAAACATTGAGTACTGTTTTAATTTTCAATATCTATGAGCGCAATAAATCAATGTGGCTGTTTCCTACGTGCAGGGAAACGCCTGAATTAACGTTTATGGAAGTTTACGATGTGCGGTGGGTGACGAACTTCGATGAGAAGATGGCTGAAATTGGTGGGGGGTCTAAGAAAGGTGAGTATAAGATATATACGTTCTAGAGACGACAATGAAAAATATTGTTTTTTCCTCTAATAATTAGCATGTTTATAAAAAATTGTTTCATATGAAGAACCTTCGCTACCTGAAGAAAAACCAGAAGAGAAACATAAGAAAGACGATCAGAAACCCGATAAACTATCACCAAAAAAATCAGACTCAAAAACAGAAACTACCAAGTCGTAAGTTCAACATTTCATGGCTTAGAGCCGGTATTTATCCGATAAAAAGTAAAAAGCTTCCTATACTTCAACGCAAATCAAAGATATCATTTCTGTTCTTATTCCATTCATACTACATCAATAAGATTCATCTAATTACGTAGTTTACCGAGTTTATCACAATTTCTTTCATTGAGATTCCACCAAGCTTAATTTGCTTCTATGAAAACCTAACACAATGGCTAAAAGACAAATCTTTTTCAGAGGATTTAAAATTCGCATAGTAGCAAAGGATAAGATGAGTTTGCGCAACGTAGACAAGTCTTCAGACAAGCCTGCGAAGCCTCCTGCAGTCAGACCATCGGACGATACGAAATCCCTCTCATCTGTGTCAAGCATATCCAGCAGCCCTTCCCCTTCGCGTTCTCGTTCTCGTACTCCGCCTAGAGGTAGGAAAGCTAGTGCATTGGATAAGACTAATCGTTATCGATACAGAAAACATTCCAGGGACAGATCGCGGTCTCATTCGATAGAACCAACTAAAGAAAGAGATAAGTGGGATAAGTATAGAGATCAAATTAGGCGAGCTGAAGAGGCGTTGGATAGAGCGCTCAAATTCCATGAAAAAAATCCTGAGAAACATCCAGCGTACCCTGATGAGTGGAAAAAGTTTTGGAATAGAAGATACAAGGAGCTACAAGGAGAAGGAAAAGACCCAAGTAAACATGACTTCAAACCTGAGTGGATTGAATTTTGGAACAAAAGAATGCGCGAACTTCATAACGAACAGCTAAAGCAGAGAAAAGAAGAGATTAGGAAAAGATTGGAATTGCCAGAGGATAAGCCCCCTGACAAATGGACGTCATCTGCAAAACGGGAACGTTCACCTCCTTCAAAACGTAGACATCGTGTCGATAGCGATGACGATGTCGAATATGTCGGTACAAGGACATTAAAAACAGAATATCATGAACGACATGAACCCAGAGAACGAGAATATCCTTATGCATATCTTCGAGGCAGAGGATCTTACAGAGGGTATTATCCCAGAGGAACTCCACGGCCTCGATACTACGCCTCGCCTTACCCCATCAAAGATAAATCTCCCAGCCCCATACCCAAGGAAGAATCGCTCAAAGAAGATCTAGAAATAGTTGGACTTCTACGTTTGTTAACAGCTCTAGAAGGGCAGCTTGGCTCGCTCGGCCCCAGAGTGGTTTCTTTATTATCCAAAGCTTTGGCGGCTGAAAAAGCGAAGCCAAATTCTGCCGAGGAGCTCCTTTTTGACGAGGAAGTAAGCGTTTTGTTTGAAACTGTAAAAGAAAAATTAAAGGGTCAACTGTTTGCGGGAATGATTGAAAAAATGGCTATATCAGCGACTAAATCCGCGATACAAAACATAGCTCAGTTATTGCACAAAGCTACTGAGACCAAACGAAAACTTGAAGAAGAGGCAAAGAAGAGAAAGATGCAAGAACTGCTGGAACCTAAGCCACCCACTTATGTCGGAAGAACTATACTTCAACGAAGTGTCGACATAATACCAATAAAGTCCGAGCCAGTGAGTGTGCCTGGCGTTGGTGCCGTCGACAAAGTAGCTATTGCCCAACAGATTGCTGCCGCCTTGATTGCCCAGGGACGGACAAACGTTTCTCACGATGAACTTGAGACTTTAATCAATGCAGTTGTAGGCATGGCTGAAGCGTCAAAACAATGCAATAAACCTGTAACGGCGGCCGACTTTGTCAAAGGTTTAACGGCCGGTAGCACTCAGAAACCAGTTGGTTCTGAAGCGCAAGCTGCGAGAATGGAATCTTTGTCAGATTCTGACCTCAAGACACTTTTACAGAATTTTAAAGATCTAAGCACGGATGAACAGCACGGACTTATCAACTTCCTTAAGAAATTGGAAGCAACTGATCCGGCAAGAGTTGAGAAATTGAGGGGTTTTGTTAACTTAGGGACACCTGCTCCTCCGTCGCCAGTTAGACAGCGAGTGAAGTCGCCTACGCCAGTACGAGAAGAGCCTATAGTAAGGCCTGGGAAAAGTAGTTCGCCGTTCTCAACCAGGAAAGGCACACAAAATCCGACAGACGATGAGGACAAATGGAAGCCGAAGTTAGATATGTTTGCAGAAGATGACGAGGAGCAGGAAAAGAAGAAAAAAATGGAAGAAAAGGCTAAAGAGAAACTAGATCTGTCTGATGATGACGACGACTATTCTTTTGAGGATATTTACAAAGCAGCTGATAAAAATGTTAACGAAAATGAAAGAGCTAAAAAGAAATCACATTCTTATTCTAGGTCGCGATCTAATTCACCTGTTTCATGGTCGAGATCACGTTCACGATCACCACGCTTAAAAACTGTTGAAGTTGCTAAGAGCAGCGATCCAAACGCTATTCTAAACGAAACAAAGAGACTCATTGCTAATATTATGGGCGATCTGCCAAACAAATATGTGCCAAAGTCTCATTTGCCCTCTCCTACTCCAGCTAAAGATGATCGCGAAGGACAGTTGAGGGATTCAAAGTCAAACTTAGAACTAGGACCTCCTGGTACTAGCTCTGGGTCTCTTCCCGTTTCTTATGACCAAAGCTATGATCCTAATCAACGTTCTCAGCAGGACCCTCAGGTCCAACAGCAATATTCTAACATGCAGAACCAATTCCAAGCTTACCCCACTCAACAGCAACAAGCTTACAACAATAATCCCGGTTATAACATGAACAACGGCTATAATTATACTCAGGGATATGGAAATATCGGAAATCAAACTGCCTACGGTACACCCCAGATGACACAGAATCAATATCCTCAACAAGTTCCTCAACAGGGATATCCTCCTTACGGTGGTCCACCACCAATATCCGGATATCCATCACAGCCACAACAACAGTATGGAAATTATCCACCGCAGCAACGTTTTTACTAGTAAGTTTGGATCATTTTTCCAACTTCTAGGCTGCCTCTTTCTCTGAATCCAGATTTATCTTTCGTAAGTTACAGTGTGCATGCCTGGCATCTTCTTAAAAAAGGAATTTTAATAATACTTAAATAGTTCATTCATAATCCAATTGAAAATGTATGAATCAATTTTCATCTTGCGTACTGTTTTCCAGTTTACATTCGTGATAAGCATTATTATGCTTAATGTTTAATTTCAATCAAGAGATACTTTGCTACAGGGCAGTAATGAAATGAATAATTATAGATTATTGCTCGGAGAAATATGATCTATGTAATGTTTGTCTGATAAAATGATTGAATCTTTGTACTGTCTCGTTATAACATACACAGATTTATCATTTGAACTTAATGTGTACATTTTCCAATGTTCAAAATCTAGTATATATATTTTACTTTAATTGATCTTATTTTGTGTTGAATACGTTTAAACAATCCTACTAAAGTTTGCAAGTCGTCAAGGCATAGGTGATTCCAAATAAATGTATAAAATTAATGATACATTATAATATCATAGGAAGATATTTACCTAAATGGAAATCTTCATTGTATATACCACCATCTGTTTCATTTTATAAATTCATCAAATAATATGTCTTTGAGTTATCGAAAATTAATTTCAGGAGTATTCTTTGAATTATTCCTTTCTCAAAGATTCTACAAAGATTAGTTTGAAAACTTAGTGATTAATCTGGTTAATATATAGATGAATAAAGGAAAATTCATACTTTTCTTTTTGTGTGAATATTTATTCAACAATTTTGAATACATTTGAACAATAATCATAGATTATCTCAAACTTGAATTATATAAATAATGGCAAAGATGAATCGTCGTTTCTTCTGATTCTCGGAATTATGTGGGTACATTTATCCATTCAGATTTATGACTCAATTTTTTGATTAAATTGAAAAAAAAAAAAAAACTGTTACTGCGATTCTAATTCACGATTATATACCTATATTGACGCAATATGCTATCTTTTATTCACGGTGTGTGTTTAAATATATAGTTTTAAGAGGTTTCAAAAATTTCGAAATGATACTTCTTGTAAATAAAATAGTGGTCACAAGAAAGAAAAAGAAAAGAAAAATTTTGTAATTTTAAATTATAATAAGCATAGATAAGCGAAAGAAAAGAATAAGATTATTCATTATTTTTTGATATAACAACGATTCCTACTTCAACTTTAATACAAGCTATTTTAGATTAGTACTGAGAATGCGCATCTTCATATAACGTCAACTATTTGCGACATTTATCTCAACCAACAGGTTCAACTTTATATGACCACTTGATTAAAAAAGTGGAAACAAAACTTGACGTTAATTTAATAAAGTCTTGATACATAAGTCCAGAATGTCTATTCTTTATTTTCATCGATCTACTCATTGGCTTTTTTCCTTTTATTTATAATTATAGTCATTTATTAATACAAATTTCAATTGACAAGAAAACTATGCAGTCATTAAAATAGGTAATATGAATGCAGAACATTTAGTAACATGAATGATCAACTAATTGAATCTTTATAGTATAATTACAAAGTCTATGCTCTATTTAAGAAAATATTCTAATAGAAACTGGAAATAATACATAAAGAGTTTTAGGAATGAGGATAACAGTTAACAGACACAGTAACGTGTGGCATTATAGTGCTTTATTTTAGCAGTTAGGTAATCATTATTTATAGCAAGCAGCTGACATTGCACATTGACTAGAGAGTTACAAGGATTCAGTCTAAGTTATGTTTTCCGTCTCTCCCTTGAATCGAGACCCACGGCCATATCACAAATAATGAAATAAATTAAACAAGCATACCTACAACGTGATAGTACATATTTACAAAAAATAAAAATTAAAAATAACATTAGGTTTAAACTTAGGACAAAATACATTAACTACTTGGGTACTAGTCCTCTAGTTTTAGGATAGACCGGGGCTGGTATTTGTTGGACTTTGTTATTAACGCTTTTTGGACGAACTTTTGCCGATTGTAAACGTGGCTTTGATCTGAGTCTTGCATTCGAAGCATCTACATCTATATCTCCTTCATCGCGTAACGCCTCTTCAAGAACGGCTTGGATAGTTGGAGCAATAACTGGGCCCTGGTAATCCAGCGTTGTTCTAGGCGGCATATCCAACTCTAAATTCAAGATATTCTCTCCGGCATAACGATGTCCTCTTCCCATAGCAAGGGCAATCTTTGCATACTCGGATACTGGTCTGCGGGCACCAGGAACAGATGTAGGCCGTTTAATCAAGTCCACGCTTGAAGGTTCTGGGTCTTTTACTACCCAACAATCCTCGTCTTCGTCAAAACGAACTCTGGATAAAATCTTGTGTTTCTCTTCAACCGGAATAAAGTTATCAATTATAAGGTACTTCAGTTTTAGTTCTTTCATTAATTCGTGTTGCGTTTGCTCCAGATCTCTCCTATCTCTGTTAAATTCTCCGGTAACATCGTGCAGTTCTTGTTTTAGAGCTTGGAGCTTTGCAAAACATTTTCTCAATTTTCTAGACTTGACGTCCACTTCCTGTTGCAAAGTTGTGTAAGTCTCTCTAACACCGGATGTGGTCACTTCTTCCTCTTCCAATTTCTGCTGCATTTCAACTTCTCGTTTCTTACGCTCCGCAATCTCTGTAGCCCTTTGCTCTAAAGCTTTCTGTTGCTCATTTGTATGATCAATTATGTTTTTACCACCGCAGAGCATCTTGCTTTCAAGATCCTTTATTCTAAGGACCAAAAACTCAGTTTCCTGTTTCTCAGTCTTCAACAATTCTGCAATAAGTTTTTTATCCGCTTCAGTGATCTTGTTATCATCCCTACTATCTTCTGTTTCAGAATCTGAATCCGCAGTTCCATCTTCTTTCTTCTTCTTAGATTTTCTCTTCTTACGTTGTACTGTTTCTTTTTGTGCTAATTTTTCCTTCAATCTATTTATCTCCTCTTGATACTGTCTCAACAAAGCGTCTTTAGGATCCTCATTGATTCTTGGTTTATTCTTTATGTTTTTAGCTCGGTTAGCATATCTTAAAGTGGTTAGACTTTCGTCGTAATTATAGCTTGCCGGTCCTATATTAGCTACCATGATAGTCTTAGAGTTGCCGCCGAGTGAATCCTGCAAAAGTCTTGTAAGTTTTGAGTCTCTGTAGGGAATATGTGTAGTTTTTCCATCAACCAGGGCAGAAATCACATTTCCAAGTGCCGAAAGGCTTAGATTTATTTTACTAGCTTCCTTTAGTCTTTCTCCGCTTGCTCCAGTCTTACTTTGTCTTTCGCTGCCTGCTAGATCCACCAGATTCAGTCTCCCCACTCTGATACCAGCACTGTCTCCGATAGTCCCCATCTCTATAGTTATTAAAAAAATTGCATGAGACCTAGAACTGTGTTCGTTCATGTTAGTAGCTCCGATAGTTCTGTTTTGATTTCCCATATTCATAAGCTGTTGAATTTCCGCTGCGCTTTTACAGACAGAAGTTGACAAATCCTTGACGAATACTCCCGTCTCTGGTTTCTCCTTTAGCTCGAACCTCAAGCTTTGATCCCGGTGTAACAAGTCCCTTATTTCCTCTTGATAAATTTCTAAGTAGCTTGCCCTCACCAAATACTGCATGTTTTCAGTTCTACTAATGTGGCTGAAGATGTGGTCAAAAGATCTAGGTATAATTCCTCGCCGTTCAGGGTCTGCCCTAATCCCTTCCATTGTGAATGTTTTCCCTGTACCAGTTTGACCATAGGCAAAAATAGTCCCATTAAAACCGTCCAGAACAGAAGAAACCAAGGGACGTACGGTTTCTTCGTATAAATCCTGCTGCCTTGAGTGCCAGTCGTAAACTGCATCAAATGTAAATACTTTGACGTTATCTCGGGATTGATCTTCCCGAGGATTACGTATCTCCACAACACCTCTGGACGGAACCACGTCCACAACTCTTGTGTGACCGCGAGCAGTCTCCTTATCGTCCATTGGTCTGCATCTAACAACAACTTGGACGCACTGCGTGCCTCCGTCCATTGCGATGGATCTTGTGTTACGCTTCTTTAGGGTTTTGTCTGACTTTTCCATATTGATTATTTTTGTTAGGTAATTATTAGGTAATAAGTTATTGAGTTATTTCACGAGTATTATTGTGCTCTTAATGTAGCGAATATGTGTCAGGTATTTATTTATTATTAATTAATTTATTTGTTTGTTTATATATATATGTATATATCTTTTTTTGTTCAAGAGGTGTGTCCGTCAGGACATCAAGAGATATTCGTATTGAGTATTATATTATCGTTTGGTAGTTTAAATCATTTATTGTCGTTCTATTTCTCGGTGGTTTTTATAACACGTCACGCACGATACAAGGTAATAATTCGTTGCCTCTGTGCCCTCCTCCTCGAGGTATTGATCCATTGTTTGGTTCTAGGACTCCTCTTGCACTGTCAACATCTACCCATTACGCATTGCGTAGTTTATGTCCTCGATCTCAAGAATTTCACTAATTGTTTAGACTTGCGTTAGAATTTTAACCCTTTGTATTTAAAACGGGTAGCATTGTCCTCGTCGAAATGAACAGTACTAAATTCTAGACGTCGCATTGCCGTATTTTGACAGAACAGTAGAAACAGCCAGCAGACTACCAAACACTGACGATCCTGCGCGGTGAAGGGAGTCGCAAGGGAAGTCGTGTGAGAGATTCAACAAATCGATCTCTCGATGTACGACGTACGCTTCCATATTTCTCGGATCATTTCATGTCGGACATGACGTCACCTAGAACTACGCTGATTCGTTAGCTAGCTTTCGTATGTTCGTAGACAGTTTCAAGGCAACGATTTCTTCAGCCTCGTCTGCAGTAGTGTGTGTGTGTGTGTGATAATAGGTCGAAAAAATTTGTTGATCTCATGCCAATAATACATCGAGTACTTATCGTTCTAAGTTAATATTCGTTAATTAAATCGGTAAGTGAAAGTGTCCTAATATAAGTGATTAGAGAATAAGAGGGGTCAGTTTCATTTAGGGTTATGTATGACTTGTACTTTTCATTTATTCGTTCCGAATCGTCCATATCGATCGCTACTCTTATCCAGATTTACTAATTAATTAAGTTAATTACCAATCCAGTACCTCTAGAGATTGAATATACATCAATTTTATCACTCGTGCGTGAAATATTCCCACGGCTACATACAGGGTATCTCACGTAACACTGTGCATGCAATTTTGGCCCCGATTTACGTTCCAATAATCGAGGAATAAAATTTCACATAAAAGTTACACCGTTTAAAATTAGCGTATATAATTTGCCCTGCGCTTTTTTAATTCTGAGATTAGAGCTGGGATCGAAACAAATGTAACTAGTCATTTTTCAACAATTTTTAGCCATCTAATCGTAAGGTATCGTTCTTCAAAATTTGGAATTTAATGCAATTCAAATTTGCTTACTATTTAATCTATGACGCCATCTTATTTCTGCAATTCATACCAAGGTTTCAATTAAAGATACGTGAATTTTAAGTTACTACGTTACCTATAATTCTAGTGTTACAAAGATACAGATTTTCCACTTGGTAAACTAATCAAACCTCAATATCTCACCAATGAACAATGGTAAGGAAAATGTGTTCAGGCCATCCTATACCTTCCGCAAAATCACACAACTTTTATCTCAAACATTTGTCAATCCAAGCACAACTAGAAGCTGTAATTATGTACGCAGATTACTTAAAAGAAACTCTATTGTATAGCATTAGATTTTATTTAGAAAGTAATTATCATTTTCAGACCTAATCTTAACGATTGCTTTAAATGACTATTACTGTTTGTATTTCAGTGAAAAATGAGGCTGTGGCTAGTAGCACTGCATATAGCGCTTGTTGGTACAAATTTATGGGTCACAGCACACTTCCAGGAGGAATTACCAGAGGATAATGAGTTTGCAGAGTTTGAAGATTTTGAGGAAGAAAAGCCGAATGCTGCTTTGCCGGATGATTTGGTTGAGCAATTTAGTGAGACTGACTTAAACGATGGATTTGAAGAAGATGATGTACTGGTCGAAGACGGAGATAGCGAGTTTGACCATTTCCAAGACGAAGAAGAATTCGAGGGACTAGATGCGACCGGAGTTAATGCTGGTCCCAAATCTGATGAACCATCAACACTAACGATTACAAAAGTTCCTCTTCATCTACGCGCTAGATGGGATAGTTTTTATTTAGAAATACTTATGGTCGCTGGTCTGCTTGTTTATTTCATAAACTACATTGCTGGGCGTTCAAAGAACTGCAGAATTGCTGAATCTTGGCTAAACGACCACAGGCAGTTATTGTTAGACAATTTCTCCCTGGTTGGTGACAGTGGAAAACTCAATGACGAAGTATCGGAGAGCGGATTGGTTAAAGAAAGTGAATCTCAGTATAGCTTGTATTGTTCAGGTAGAGTAGGGTGTGAATCTATGCTTATAGAGCTGAAATTGATCAAGAGACAGGACTTGGTCGCTGGATTGGCTCAATTAGTTAGACCCCAAAATGACCAGGTGCATTTTGGAATAGAATTGCCAAAGGATGAGATAGACACTTTTGTAGTAGCCATAGCGGCTAAGAAGACTGCCGCACATTTAGTCAGGGATATGGCTGACGTTTGTGTTTATTGTCCCGAAAAACGACCTGGAGAGAAATTTGGTCTTCCAGTTGGGTTCTATGTGATGTCTGAAATCGCCGAGGCAGCATCTGCCATATTAGACACCAGAGTACTACAAGCGTTCACTAAATATGCTCCATATATCGACTACATTCACATCAGCGATCAATTCAGCGGCCCTAAACAGCAGGAGTAAGTTTGTTTGGCATACTTTACGTATTTTCCTATAGTTCTCAATCTAATGTCTTGCCTGTTGATAAGATCTCGATTTTAGATAAGGTGAAATTGTTGTAGGAAGTAGGTCAAGCTGAGTGTTAAAGCTGAGACAGAATTCATCCAATCTTAGAAATATTACACTTTTCTTGAGCATAATAAATATTCATTTTGTTTTTCCTTATTTTCATCTTGCAGAGATGCATCACAGCTCAATATGCCTGAAGTGAAAAGAGTGCTTCTCGTTGGACTGAATATCAGCATCAAAGGTCGGACATCAAGTTCTGATACCCAAGAGCAAATGCGACCGCTACTTCAGCTGACTTTTTATCTATTGGATAAATTACGCCGATTCAAATTGTCCAAAGAGGTAAATGATGACGATTTTTTAGGAAATTCAGGAATTTAGATTGTTCAGAAGTATTTGAAAACCTACCCATCTTAAGCCTATACATTATCTTAAAAAATAATTAACTTTCAGGGTAAAGGCAAGGCTGACAAAAATCGTCTGAGAGTAGAGGAAGCTTTCCTAAAAACAACACATGCAGCACGAGCTGAAGCAGCTGCACAGCGTCGAGAAGATCGACGAAGAGCGGAAAAGGAAAGAATTCTACAGGAAGAAGACCCTGACAAACAACGAAAATGGGAGGAAAAGGAGCAGCGTAGACTTGCCAAGAAACGTGCACCGAGAATGAAGCAGCTTAAAGTGAAAGCATTGTGACATGGTTTTGACGAATTAATATCAGTCTCTAGGATTATTACGTGAGTCATGAACTACTTCACACTCCCAAAAATCGTACCCTTTTGCAATTCTCGGTTCTTGCTGTTGGATCGAGAAATTTTCCAAGACTATTTGGGAATCAGTTAAATTGACGTTAAATCATTGTTATCTCTGTATTAAAATTTCCAGAAATCAAAGCAATACGAATTCATTTCTATCTATCGGATAATGAGAATATTGCCTATCTTATGTAATGGAATTAGATGCATGAGAAATTGTTCTTCTCCCTAGTGCTATTTCCAATTAAGAAAAATTGTATGCAAGTAAGTGTTCACCGTTTCAGTACTTTTCATTTAAATTAGTACCGGGCATTAAAACTTCGCCGTATAATCAACAGTTCCGTTTTATTAGAATGATTCTTGATGCATGATAAGTAACGTTCCATTGAGCTTCATACATCTCGTTAAAATCGTAAAATTGCTATTATTTTGTATGACAAACGTGCGAAAATGTTTTAGGTCAGCATAGTTATATAGTCGTGTTTCGTTTAAGTTTTAGTAAACATCATTTGATGAGAAAAGACCATTTTCAACGAGATAACAGTCGTTAAACTGTTTAGACTTTTAGATCGAACAACCGATGTTAACGTATAAGATTCCACTGCCCAAATACAATCATTATTTGTTCATTAAATTGAAATGAATGTTTTTTATTTTGAAACTGAGTGTGCCCACCGTTTTGGTGTTTTTGAACAATATATATATTGTTTTTTTTTTTCATGTGTATGCAAATGCTATGTATACTTTGATGTCAAGGTATGGAAGAGTAGACTCATTCTTCATTCAATTGCCTGTTCTGAAAGTACTAAAACTATAAAATATAGAAAAAATAATAATATATAAAAAAGTGAATCTTTTATCAAAGTATTGAAAAGATCTCTCAAAGAACAAATGGAATTTCGCATTACATAGTTTGTTCGTAACAGTATTGATTTATTAAAACGATCCCTTCGAAATTCATGAATAACAAATATATATGCGAAGATGTTGAATATATGTTAGGAATTTGAAAATGAATATAATCAATGAACAAATTTTGAATAAGAGATAAATTTATTTCAATTTCATTCTTTGCATTATACATAGCCATCTAATTATAGCACCATAAACAAATTATCAGTTTGAGCTGCGTTATTTAAGTAATATACTTTGGTTACATAATGTAATTAAATTATATTATAATTGTTATATGTATTATCTACACTATTCGAAATGGCATGCAAGTATAATTGACTGTAAATAATAATACAACATTGATTTACAAAGCATGGTAAGTCTATGTCATTTCATTAGGCCTTCACCTAATTATATGAAGGCAATATTTGTTCTCTAAGCAATAGTTTCTCTTTATCCGTAATACTAAATACAACATAAACTAGATAACGTGTATAATTCCAGACTATATTTCAAGAAATTGCATTGTCCAACTTTTGGAACTGCGTCAACTTCATTCTACATATAAATGTGTAGATTTCTTAAATAATTATAAATTTCAGTTTGTACTAAGTTTTTTTATGAATCCATGGATACGTCGAAGGCATATAACTTCGTTATTTATTAAGTACTAATTGCCATCTTAATAATAATTTGTTGCTTAAAATTATTAATATTATAGCGGAATTGGGTTTTAAGGCAATAATGGTATCACATAATCCCTGGTACGAGTGTAATGCCATAGGAGTAAAGATATGATAAATAAAAACTCTTCTACATTCTATCCCCTATACATTAAATTATTATAAATATAATATAACTAACAATAAATTTTACTAAATCATCTAAGATTTCGATTGAACTTCTATGTATCTTCCTGATACAGTCTTGTTCGATTGTCTCAATAACTCAACATTACGCCTTATTACAGTTTTAGAAAATAGGAAGTCATCGTATGACACAAAGTCTGATATAACTATATTTAACCCATCGCTGCCGGGTCTCTTTTCGCGTATCCATGGCAATATATTATTCCTACAAACTCTAACTAAGTCTCTTTCCAAATTACCACAGGCATGTCTTGCGATGTAGAAGCTATTTGGTGTTAATAAACATTGGGAAACAAAACCAGTTCTGGAATTTCTGGATTCTAACTTTTCGTCTAAAAACTTTATCAAGTTTCTTGGATCGACTGTATCTGCCCATGGAGTTACCCATAGACTACTAAACCACAAATTAGTTTTATTCGCAGCAGCTACGTTCCTGTATATTACAAATACTTGATACTTTTCCAAGGCTAACCACTGCAGAGATATATGAGTGAAGCTAGGAAATACTGGGCAGAGTTTATCCTTGAATATACTTTCTATTATTTTGATCAGTACTTCATGAAGGGGACCATCAAACTCATAAAAATGTTGAAAATCAAGAATCACAACTTCCCCAGGATGGGATGCAAGCCAATCTGCAATATCTTTTAGCGGTTCTTCAACCGCCGCTCCATACAACCCATGTAGGAAGCATATCTCATCCGTATCATTTTTTTTTGCTACTCTTAAATCAAGGTAACGTATTCCTCCGTTAAGCTGAGCTTTTACTTCATCGTGTTGTGTTATTGACCAATTATAAATTATCGGCTTTGCCACGACTAAAAGACAGCCCAAATATTGTAAGAAATTTGGTCCGTCTGGACCGATATTTCCTCGTCGTGTTATTGTGTAGGTCATTGTGTCGTGAGAACCTGTGCAAAAATAATTATTATTTGGTACAGATTTTCACTTTTCGTAGTGTAACATAAGAATGCAGTAACTCTATAAAATTATAAGTTTTCAATTAACGAATAAGTTATCTTATACATATTTCGAATTCTTATTGCGAATAAAATGAAAGTTATTACAGTCAACGTATAAATGAGATGTTAGAGATGCGAGTAAGAAGATAAATAAATTGAAATAAAATATGCTAAGAAATGTGAATATTTGTTTTAAAATTACGTAGCTGGAGTGGAAATAATTATTTGTGTAATATGGTATAAACGGCGCCTAACCTTAATACAAGTCTTAGAATTTGTATGTGATTGATATTATAATGGGAAGTTGTTGGCGGATCGATTTCTTAAAATTCAGGATTCAAGGTATGGGAATGAAGGATGAAATAAACTGAACGTACCGGGTATCGCGAGGTGATTTATGGGTAATGTTTTCAACTGTGGCGGGAGGTCGGACATCCAGAATTCGAGATTTTTGTAGATTTCAACCTCCTCAATCGGGGTTTCGTCCGGTTGAGCATTGTCGATATTCTGCATTCCGAAAAATTGCACTTTATTTGAAACGGTAAGCCTTTCAGCCACCTGGCTATAGCCTGATAACCAATAGTCTCGCTGGCTAACAACAGTAGTAGATTATACTAACTGTGTTGCGTGTAAGCAACATGCGACGCAAGCGTGAACGCTGACGTAGCTAATAAAGAGGCAGGAAACTTCAAACTATGTATGCTGCGCGATGACCTTCTCAGCTTCTATAGTTCTCACGCGTTTCTATTCAGCAAGAATCAAGAAAAAATGATATAGCTTTATATTCCAGTGTTTCCTTGTACCATTTATTGTTAAAAACGAATAATTGTTCCTTACAATCGTAAGTCGAGACTTGATAATTGTACTTAGAATAGCATCCAATAGCATTATATCTCTCACCGTTATCTTCGCTAGATACAAGCGAGTTTCGAATAAAAAACAAAAAAAATAATTAAAAAACACAGAAAATTAAAATGTGATACTGATTTATTACTAAGAATAAGAGAATAATAAGCGTATTTTATTTTTCTATAATCACAGTATATTATATCTGTTCATTATTTTACGTATATTATAATATTTCTGTTTCTTTGTCACCGATATCTGATGTATTTATTGTATTTAAGTCGTAGTCTGGTAGACTAAATACTAATGCAGCTGTATTATTATTTTCTTACGTTTCTAATTGACGCGTATTATTTATACCTATTCGAATAATATTGGATATTCCACAGTACAGCACTTTTGCTCTTTGTTGATGGATACTATTTTTAACAATATAATTTTATCCGTTTACCGCATACTTTTACTCTCGCGAATGAGTCTTTGACCAATTTACAAATGATTTTTTATTCAATCAATAAGATATTGATTATATCGAGCTTAAGTAGGGGTACAATCTATTGTTGACATTCGGTTCTATTGTAACATCAATATATTTGTTAGTGCTGCAGTATAAACGTATATAGATAAGATTATTTGTTTGATATTTTATCGCGAACTTGCATTCTCTTGTATTGCAGAAAACGCGAAATTCATTTGCCGAGAAAAATTGATACTCTACAGGTATATGAATAGATAACTGTATAAGTTAATACGCGTTACGCAGAAACATATTACGTTCACTAAAACAGAAAATGTCGAGAAGTGATTCGTGGAATAACTAAATCCAAGTTGAATAGCGATCAATATGTAAGCCTTGAAATAGGCTGAATACATTAACTTTGATTGTTACATGACTTGGCGTTTTTTATTCTAAATCTATATATCATATCGACGCCTGATACGAATAAAAGCATATTTCAGATTCCGGGTGAAGCAGAGTCAATCTGAAATGTGCTCTTTTCCACCCGGAATTTTAAACGTGGTCTGTTTCACCCGGAATCTGAAATGTGCTGTTATTCGTATCGCGCGTCGATTTGATGTAATATAAATCGTCGAATACCCATACATTGAGTCAAGACACAGAGTTAAAGTTATGGGGCTACAACTGACATGTAAAATTCTTATTTTATTTATCCTAGAAAGTAGATTGAAGCGATTAATTAAATTAGTAGGGCAATTGTTATTGAAACGGAGAGAAAAATTTACTATAAATCATTGCAGAAAGAAATTAAGTTGTGGGCTAATCTCGCATCTTTTACCAAATGCAGGAAAAAGGCACACGCCTTATTATACGCAACCGGCGGATCGTTTGCGCATTTCTATTCTATAGTAGCCTAACCAACAGCACGACCGGCGCAAACTGACCTACGACAATGGCATCCCCCACCCCATGCCTCTCGTAGGTAATATAAGGACTCCGTGCGCCATGTAACAGACTTCAGTTTTGTTTTGGCACTTGCCCGAGCTTAGGCTTAAAGGGGATAAAGCCACAAGGAAGGAAGAAGAAGACTTCAGTCACCTGCGCGGCATCCTCGAGTGAACACGGGTGACACGTGTCGAGGAGATTTGCGGCTCGGGAAGGCTGACATCAACGGAGGAACGTTGGACATGAGTGAGTTTGAAATATTTCGATTAATATTTTACGAGGGCAATAAATAATCGACAATTTTCAAAGCTCATTGAAAACAAGTGAAATTATATTCAATACTTTTCCGAAAGATTTCACGCGTCTCGTATTTTAATCGTCGAAGTAAGTAACCGTTGAATTGCTACCTGTCGGACTTTCATTATAATTGCAGATATTGTTCATTTTCAAGTACATTCTATTCATACCAGCGAATAAATGTGCGAGAATAGACAAGTATTTTTCGGGAGGATACTCGTTCCCCGATTTATTCGTTTATTCGATTCTTTGACAGCATTATCGGTCGACGGAGATGAGAATGAGCATCGCTGATACTTGAACTGCATAAATCCTGCGTGCCACTTGGTCGGAGATGGACGCCAAGCAACACTGCCCGGCTACTCCTGGATTAACGGTCGACCAAGATAATGGTGAGCTTATATAAGAATATGATTGATAGATCTCGAGAGAATATGTTTACCTTGGTTGAATATAGTAGACTCACCTCGTAGTAGAGAAATATTTGAATAACGAGGATCAAAATTTAAAGGTTTGAAAATAAATACAAGGGTAGATTGCTGTAGGCCTAATTAGGCATCGCATTTATTTTTCAAACATGAAACATAATTCAATATTGGTGATAAATTACTCCAGAGTCTCAAGTACCAGTCATAACAATTGAAAGATTGAAAAATCTATTCATGCATGCACTAGTAATACTAGCTTATTGACATTCTTGATTCTGTTGGAAATAGTTAAAAGTTTATATCACATTTAAAGATGGTCCAGGCAGGCTTGCAAAATCATTATTTTTGGTTCAATTCCATGTCGACTAGCTCGTCGAACATCGACCGCGCGCCACAGGGATCCCTGGAGCAGGCTGTACGGACACGCTGCAAGGCAGAATACCGAATGATTTGATTGGCTAATGATTTGATAGAGCACCATCGTGCGGTGCATGGCGCACACTACATGGTAAACTATCGGTAAGTTTCAGTGCTGATTTGACTTTACCATAAGCAACAAGATATTTGAATGATTCACATTTTTCTTATTTCCTATTGTTTTTTGCAACTATGTGAAATATTTATTTCTATCGTTTCGCGAACTTATTCAACTCACTACTCAATGAATGAAAGTGAATTTGTAGCTGAAAGTATATTGTGTAACGCTAGTACCAAAAAGACTTCTTGTTTTTTCAACAGTCCTCAAATACATTTAATTATAGTTAATCGTGGTAGAATACATTTTGTTATTGATTAGAATTATTATTCACTGAAATACAGGATATTATTCAATTATTCACTGATTCTTATTATAAAACTTGTTTCGCGCTCTGCGGTACAAGTGCACCGCGCATACGTAGACGTATTTTGGGTTGCGGTCTTTCAGACTCCGCG
Organism: Tenthredo notha; assembly: GCA_914767705.2. Lineage (NCBI taxonomy): Eukaryota > Metazoa > Arthropoda > Insecta > Hymenoptera > Tenthredinidae > Tenthredo > Tenthredo notha. The sequence continues at coordinate 9,359,319 of OU611909.1, forward strand.
ATCACAACGATTTGAATATAATTCTGAGCTTTAATATAAACTCTATAATCATATTCCTATCAGCATGATTGATGGATAGTTAAAGTTCCAAAATAAAATTATCAGTAAAAAAAAACGTATTATAGATCAATATGGCCACGATAATGTTACGTATTTAAGAGAGGCGGAGGGAGGGGTTGACTTACGGCCTGTTATAAGGGGGAAGAGGGTCTCAAAAGGGACCAAAAAAAAAAAACGTTACGTAATATTTGAACGCTCCCTTGGTATAGAATGTTTACTTGAAAAACACATAAACTTCATTTATCCAATGTACCCTATGTTTATCTAGTTTTTTATCTTCACAGGTGTTGTTCATCGAGGGAAACCAGTTCCTGCCTACTTTCGACAAAATCTCTTCAAAATTCATCAGGACAGGGGATTCACACCAGGGAATGAAGCAGTCCAAGCACCGGGGGAATAATCGCAAGACAACTCTCCGAGGCGGAGTGTTAATCAAGTAGCAGAAGCAAAGGGTTCGTAATTACAATACCTTTTGAATCAGTTTTGGTAAAATCTCGCATCTAGTCTAAGAATCGATTCCGTTTGAAACGTTGTACAGAAAACAAGCTGAGCTGGTTGTCACTAATTTTCAGCCAGCAGACTTTGTAACCCAGTTTATGTGTGATAAATAATGAAAAACTTAATTATAATATTTTCTACGATAAGTGACAACCACAAGCTTTTATATCACAGTATCTGCTGTCCGCTCTATGTAACATTAAAATCAACGTCCTACTCGCGACATGTCGGATACTAGTTTCAATATTCAACAATAACTTTCAAATCATTTTACAAATCGCTGTACAGATTATTCCAAATCAATTTAATTATAACAGCCATAAGCGGTGATATAATAACTCGTTTTTATAAAGCTCGCCATACTTGATTAGTTTATCCGGTCATATAATCGTACAAGGAAAAGACTTGTAATATTACATAATAGATGAAAATTCGTGATTATATATTATTAACAACATGTTCTCTCGCATGTATTAATATTGTATCCAGCCCTCGGGTACTGACCCGAAGGTCTTGATGCTTTTTATTTGTTTAAACTCGTTGTATTTGGGATAGTTGGGATTAGCCATTACCGTACGAAATATTACCAATAACTATTCGGGTAACAGAGCATAATACATGCATATACGATATATATTTGTCAGGTATAATTCACTCTCTTGTAAAATTGTCCATAACGAATAGAGAGTAGAGACTATTCTCATTAGTATCTTTGAGAGAACAACTATATTTATAGAGTAATGAATTATTATACTATTAAAATTATCTGCTTCTAACATTGTACTTGGCATTCTGTAAAATATACCTTCGTACGTATATGTATGTATTATGGTCGGAACGATTAGTTTAGAGTATAATAATAGTTTTATTATAGCCCAATTATAGTTCTAGCTTATTTTCAAACTGGTAAAGTAATATATTACACGTATTATGATCACATCTACAATTTTTCCAATCAAATATTCAGTGTTGTGAAAATTGTGATTGAATTTTTATTAAATGCTCGTTACTTTCGTAATGTGTAATTGGATTTTCATCTGATTACACATTACATCGGTAATGACTTGATTCAATTACACATCACTTTGGTGATTTTACCTTTAAATAACTTTATAATCACTCTTACTCTATCATTACTTTGAATTACTTTACTTGATAATTACTTTTACCAATTGATTCGAGTTCAATTACACATTATCAAAGTATTGGGTCATTGAATAGGTATTTTCATTAAAAATGTAATCAGTGACTCGCAACACTGCAAATATCCATGTAATAATAAGATCGTTTGTGCAATAAACATGTATTATTATAGTAAATTCTTGATTATTATAACACATTCTTGAATAAATATCTCTTGAAATTGTAAATCATCGATAGTTGAATCATTTTCCCTTGTCCTTTCCTTGCCTATAAGTCGAAAATCATGAAAATCGCACTATTAATTAATGAATATTAATGAATATCAATCCGGCTCACCATATGCAACCCGCATGCCATTCATGTAAACGACAGGGTCCATGTTAATTTTTGTTGCCTATTTGGTGTTTTCCGATTGCCTATATTCAGGCGTATTGAACTGAGGAAAAAAGCCAGAATTCTCGGAAGTCAGCTCGAAAAAAAGGTATGAAAAACACTCTGTAAAGGAGTCGGATTTCTGGCAGTTGAGACTTTTTGAGAAATCGATTTTCTGGCAGTTGATACCTCAATTTTAGTCGCTTTATGATGAGGCCAGAAAATCGACCAATCAGGAGGCTGCATTTGCGAAAATTGAGCCTAAATTGGCTCAAGCAGCCTCCTGATTGGTCGATTTTCAAATTAAATTGAGTTACGGCGCTACATGGGCTAGGCATCAGGAAAAATTCTGGATTTCTGGCAGTTGATACCTTATTTTAGGAGTCGGATTTCTGGTAGTTGATACGTTTTTAAGGAGTCGGATTTCTGGCTAGGCATCAGAATTTTTCCTGATGCCTAGCCCATGTAGCGCCGTAACTCAATTTAATTTGAAAATCGACCAATCAGGAGGCTGCTTGAGCCAATTTAGGCTCAATTTTCGCAAATGCAGCCTCCTGATTGGTCGATTTTCTGGCCTCATCATAAAGCGACTAGAATTGAGGTGTCAACTGCCAGAAAATCGATTTCTCAAAAAGGCTTTTTTTCCTCAGATCAATACGCCTGAATATAGGCAATCGGAAAACACCAAATAGGCAACAAAAATTAACATGGGCCCTGTCGTTTACACGAATGGCATGCGGGTTGCATACGACAAGGCGCATTATTATTTATATTATTTATATTAATATTGTTATATTTATATATATTAATATTGTTCGGGGCTTTATGAAATCATGCGATTTTCATGATTTTCGACTTGTAGGCAAGGAAAGGACAGGGTAAAATGATTCAACGATCGATTATTTACAATTTCAAGAGATATTTATTCAAGAATTCGCCAATTTACTATAATAATACATGTTTATTGCATAAACGATCTTATTATTACATGGATATTTGCAGTGTTACGAGTCACTGATTACATTTTTAATGAAATTACTTATTCAATTACCCAATAGTTTGGTAATGTGTGATTGAACTCGATTTAATTAGTAAAAGTAATTATAAAGTAAAGTAATTTAAAATAATTATAGACCAGACCAGATGCGAGATTTTATCAAAACTGATTCAAAAGGAATTGTAATTACGAACCATTCGCTGATGCTACTTTATTAATACTCCGCGGTGCAGAGTTGTCTTGCGGTCATTCCCCCGGTGCTTGGACTGCTTCACTCCCTGGTGTGAATCCCCTGTCCTGATGAATATTGAAGAGGTTTTATTGAGGATAGGCAGGAGCTAGTTTCCCTCGGTGAACAACGCCTGTGAAGATAAAAACTAGATAAGCATAGGGTACATTGGATAGATTAAGTTTATGTGTTTTTCAAGCAAACATTCTCAACTAAGTACCAAAGAATTTCTAATTGTGATTATACGTCTGTATGAAATTTATTATAATATATTTCTTATAAATGATTTTGTAAGCCTGCCTGGACCATCTTTAAATGTGATATAAACTTTTAACTATTTCCAACAGAATCAAGAATGTCAATAAGCTAGTATTACTAGTGCATGCATGAATAGATTTTTTAATCTTATAATTGTTATGACTGGTACTTGAGACTCTGGAGTAATTTATCACCAATATTGAATTATGTTTCATGTTTGAAAAATAAATGCGATGCCTAATTAGGCCTACAGCAATCTACCCTTGTATTTATTTTCAAACCTTTAAATTTTGATCCTCGTTATTCAAATATTTCTCTACTACGAGGTGAGTCTACTATATTCAACCAAGGTAAACATATTCTCTCGAGATCTATCAATCATATTCTTATATAAGCTCACCATTATCTTGGTCGACCGTTAATCCAGGAGTAGCCGGGCAGTGTTGCTTGGCGTCCATCTCCGACCAAGTGGCACGCAGGATTTATGCAGTTCAAGTATCAGCGATGCTCATTCTCATCTCCGTCGACCGATAATGCTGTCAAAGAATCGAATAAACGAATAAATCGGGGAACGAGTATCCTCCCGAAAAATACTTGTCTATTCTCGCACATTTATTCGCTGGTATGAATAGAATGTACTTGAAAATGAACAATATCTGCAATTATAATGAAAGTCCGACAGGTAGCAATTCAACGGTTACTTACTTCGACGATTAAAATACGAGACGCGTGAAATCTTTCGGAAAAGTATTGAATATAATTTCACTTGTTTTCAATGAGCTTTGAAAATTGTCGATTATTTATTGCCCTCGTAAAATATTAATCGAAATATTTCAAACTCACTCATGTCCAACGTTCCTCCGTTGATGTCAGCCTTCCCGAGCCGCAAATCTCCTCGACACGTGTCACCCGTGTTCACTCGAGGATGCCGCGCAGGTGACTGAAGTCTTCTTCTTCCTTCCTTGTGGCTTTATCCCCTTTAAGCCTAAGCTCGGGCAAGTGCCAAAACAAAACTGAAGTCTGTTACATGGCGCACGGAGTCCTTATATTACCTACGAGAGGCATGGGGTGGGGGATGCCATTGTCGTAGGTCAGTTTGCGCCGGTCGTGCTGTTGGTTAGGCTACTATAGAATAGAAATGCGCAAACGATCCGCCGGTTGCGTATAATAAGGCGTGTGCCTTTTTCCTGCATTTGGTAAAAGATGCGAGATTAGCCCACAACTTAATTTCTTTCTGCAATGATTTATAGTAAATTTTTCTCTCCGTTTCAATAACAATTGCCCTATTAATTTAATTAATCGCTTCAATCTACTTTCTAGGATAAATAAAATAAGAATTTTACATGTCAGTTGTAGCCCCATAACTTTAACTCTGTGTCTTGACTCAATGTATGGGTATTCGACGATTTATATTACATCAAATCGACATGCGATACGAATAACAGCACATCGTGCTAGTTTTCGAGTAAATCTGGAACGTGCTAGTATTAGAGTCAATCTGAAATGTGCACTTTTTTATTCTCAATCTGAAACGTGTCCTTATTCACCCAGAATCTTTACCGTGGTTTTTCCACCCGGAATCTGAATTGTGCTCTTTTCCATCCGGAATTTGAAACATGCTTTTTCTCACCTGGAATCTGAAATGTGCTGTTATTCGTATCAGGCGTCGATATTTTAGAAACACAAATATACTAAATCTGACGATAATCAAATTCCAATTCTGAATTCTGTTTGATTTCATCTGCGAAATTATGATTATGTAATTGAATTGAGGAATACACAGAGTTTCGACTTTATGTAATGATATTTTAAAAGATTGACAGGTATTATGCTAATATGTATTGCAGTAGAGAATACTATCCCATTGCTGGTACGTGGTGGGGGTTGCATCTCATTAGGCGTTATTTAATTGTGTTTATTTATCTCTCTATCTCCTGCGAGTAGAGTCTATTGTGAATCACATTTATCAGTTTGGAGACTCAATTCCTACAGTAAATATAACGATCCCCACTTTATTGCTATTTCCAATCCCATTTCTATCCCTCGATCTTTGTTTTCGCAACGTTATTCATCAGTTGAAGCAGCTTCAATTTATTCATTGTAATTGATCTGTCGTTATCAATTAATATGAACGAATAGGTCTGAAAATAAATGATGATAATATATTTGTTATGCCTTGTACAGACTGTGGTATGAAATTCTACAGCATCACTAACAAACCTTCTACTGCTTCTTTGCTGTAACATTTCGCTATATATTTTCAAAATGAATTATTATAGTTATGAGAGGATATTGTAATGTCAATATTTTATCACCTGACTTCCGCTGACTAAATATTTCTTCAATTATATATTCACATCGATTATCCTTTGCCTTTCCCTCCTTGTCACTATACGAGGGTCGCAGATATACGCAGTTAAAATTGGTTTTACATTAACTCGTCTGCAGAATCATGTTATATCCAGTTTGACCTTCTGATACATGAAAGGCTTTTCATATTTCCTTATGAAACGCTGGGATACGATGTATTCATAAGCGCACAAAGCATAGTGGCAAAGAGAAATTCTATTACAGTTCTCAATGGATGTTACTTGGCGAAAAAAGGGAGTGATTGATAGTAGCTACAGATAATACATTATGCTGTCTGACATCTTCTTACTGCCTGTTGCCACTTTTTCAATTTCCCAATCGCTGGAATTATCATTTTTTAATGAAATAAATCTGTACTAGCATCAGACTTGTCATGAGAAAAGCCGGCGATATCCTTAAACAAATATTTTGTAGACAGGCACTCTTGTGTTTTGTGTGGTCACATGTGTACCATACGGTGATTAAAACTCATTGAAGGCATTAGACACGTTCGTTGTATAAATGAGAAACCATTAGAGAGAATATATCAGGGTGCAATGACAAATGGTTATATAGAAGAACATAGTATATAGTCATTCAACGATGACCTCGAAGCTCAGTTACGAACTACGAAGTAATTTTGTTCTATTTATAAATGGGCTTTATTACTTTATTGTTATACAATAAAAACTTGATTATATAGAACTAGTTCCGAGAGCATATATGGTTATATTTGACTCTGTGAAGAAGACCACGTGAATTTCAACTGAGAGCGGATGATCATTAGGCGCTACTCGCTGAACTTAGGTAGTTAGGCTTTTCGCTTTAGTTTCATAGAAAATTGAGAATTCCCAAAATCGTTTCTTCGCCTAAAATCTCTGAGGATATTTCGATAATTCTAACATAATTATCTTAGATTCGCACCTCGCTACACCCACACTGAAAGTACGTCAATCAGATCAAATATCAATAAGATCAAATATTCGATGATCTGGACGTTAACACCACATTCGAAGCTGTAGGGTCACATACGCTTATTTCGTTCGTCACATATATGTGGCGTCCGGCCTGATGAGCCCATTTCAATTAACCATAGAATCATACATCCGGCTTTATAAAAACAACAAACTAAATCATTTAGTATGTGTATTGTTTGTGTGAAATTATGTGGCAAAAGAGGCTTTTATAAATTAGAATCAAACTACATGTACTGCACAGTTCAAGACTGCGGGCAAGGTGTCGGGAATATTGTTGGTCAGTTAATCACCTGATACCATATTGCTATTGGCGATGAAGAGAAATAACAGGAAATATGTTATAAACTACATTCTTAATATAATTTAACTCTCGCATATATCAGTTCTGACTGCTTGCTCAACTTCAAGGTTTCAGATGTATGCAGAAACCGAGATTAAAGTTGCTAGATCATGAAATGTATGAAACTGCACGATATGGGTAAGTCAAATGATCACGAAAATAGCTTCGATCCAGGTGTTGTAATTAGGTGTTCGAATTTCATTGCTGAGAGGCACGGATGTTTTTATTATATAAAAATCGTGAAACAGATCTACGAGTAAAAAAGAGAGAGATTTTAGTCTGTAATCAATATGTATGAGAAGAACATATTCTTTTCATTAGTGTTACGGTATTCTGTTCTCTTCTTGAAAAATATTATACCAACACAGATACAGGTATTGCTAAAAATATAACCGTTCGCAATTTCGTACGTATTTCGTGTTCGGGCCAGACGCTCGTCTGAGCTGTAACTGGAGTCTATCAATAATAAATGCAAACCGCAGCTGTTTTCGATAAGTCTCATTAGCAGTTTTACGAATCAATGTGTATACTATTTGCAAATTTCAATGCTTAAACGTGTGGAGAGCACAGCTGGTGAGTGGTTATAATTATTTGTGATTTATCACAAGTACATATTTTTCAAGATTTTTCTATATTTACAATAAGGTAAGTGCGAATGTTGCAATGCAATTAGTGCTGTGAAATTTCGTAAGAAAATTTTTGCTAACAACACTAAATAGGAATTATTCCGTTTTCAATTTGAAACTGATATGGTAATATGGTAATGAATATCCGTGCTTGTAGGCTGGCTAACCACTGTACAACCAAGCGTTTAGCTGTTAACACTCCAAATATTTTTCTCTCTCGTTATTTTTCTAGGATAAATATTTAAACAATATCGACTTTGAAGAAATTATTGCAACTATATACTATATGTACGCGAATACGTACCCAGGGTATATTTGGGAGGGATGCCGAACTATCGGTAATTCATCAAATACCTGTACTACGTATAGCTTGTTCACCTTTCAGCATATTAACTCACTTACTTCGATGGTTAATGAAAGAGTTATTTTTTGTTGTTGGAATTAACTTATCCCGCATGATTATGTTGCTGAACGTCTAATATAATCTGAAAAGTACAGAACCTTATCATCCATGCTCGAAGTCAGTCCAATCTTAGTACTTGTCGAGGACTATTGAGCAGTATCTTTGAACAATACATACAAGTGTTTGATTACCTTAACGGTATCGTATAGGAACTATACTTCCATCATTTTTATTAAGTGATTCAATGATCGCTTATTGTTCTTCCTGGATATTTCAGCATCGAGATATACCTATCGTACATGCCATGTTTGATAGTGATAGCCGAGGAGTCAAAGCCAACAAAAAAGAACATAAAGGCCTGAGCAGTGATAACGTTGTTATCAAATCGATCTCTCCTTATCATCAGCTTGAACGCGTGCTGATAACACGTTCAATGTTTTACAGGTCAAAAAATTCCGAACATCAGCACGCATGAGGGTGGAATAGCTCGATATTGCACCATTCGTCAATACCAGTGACAAGAGGAAGCCCATTCGAACTGATGATTTCTTCGACGATGAAAGGTTCAATAGTTTCATATCAGGGACATTCAATTTAACAGGATATTTATAACTCGAGAAGCAGTCAAGTTTTGAAAGGTCAACTCACATTGAACGGCTGATTTTATTCATATACGAATGACGAGTAGACTTATTTGGGCAATTATATTTTCGCAACTCTTTCAATTGACCTCTTCATCGTCACATGATAAAAAAAAATGCTTCTCTCTTTCTGTGAACATTATATACGTACTTCCGGTATTATCAGTTCCCAAGTCGATTCAAGCCCACGCTTTGGAAATTAGCTGATTGAAAAAATATTATCGTTAAATTCCGTAAGCCAGTTTAATATTTTGAAACCACAATTTTCAACGAAGTCTTCGTTTTATTGAACTCTTCAATTATACCTATCATTAGAGTAACGAAGTCGGGTAATTGGGACTGCCATATCAAAGGGACGTGGTTGAGGTCTTAAACTCTGGTGAATTAGGGTTTCATTATTATATCTTTGACTTACAATTAGCTAATCTGAGCTAGTCAAAGGATTAAATTATTAGTCTATTAGTTTGGAATGAGTTGGAAATTTGATTGATTAAAATTTGGCAATTTGATAACATAACTTTACCTATAATTAGATGACCTGTTTTTTGTATATTATTTATAACAACGGGCTGCTGGCGTTCGTCGAATCCCAGAACGTCGAGAAATGTTTCGTGGAATAGTTACGTAAAGATGAGATTAATATACCTGGACATGAGATGAATGGATTTGCGTTTGTTATAACCAGTATATTCATTTAAAAATATCATTTTGAAAGACAGATATTTAAATCTTACAACAGCGAATGAAATAAGAATTCTGAATTTTATATGCTCTCATGCATAAACCCGTACAGATAGTATAATTACGTGAATTGATTGAAGAATTTGAAAGTAGCTCTGAAATTACATGCACGACTATTATCTAAATAAACTTATTGGTATATGGCAATTACTATCCAATTAACCAGCACGTAATGATACTTGGATTTCATCATGTTAATTTTATTCGTGTATCAGAAAGTAGCTATACTTCATTCCTACATTCTCATTTTCATAATGCTAATCAGCAAATAGTTTTCATTAATTCACTATAAAATCGATTTCTACAATCGTTATCGACTATCATAAACGAGTAGATCTGGAAACTAACTTTTTCTGAATTACATATGATATCCACTTTTGTGAATCACATTTTATCCAGTTTTATTGTCTAATATCTTAGAGTTCCTTCATATTTCCTGATAAAAGGATGAACGATATAGTATAAAGATGAAATATATATTTATCATCACACAAAGCACACTGGCGAATAGATTATTGCAGATTTGATTTGCCAATGGGTGTCATTAGCTAAGACTGAAACATTATGATGTTCAATATCGTTTGACCATCAGACAGTCTTATTTGATTTCCTAATCGCTAACATGGTCATTTATAAATAATACAAATACTTACACCAGTGGTGAGATAAATATTTTTCAAATCTGCTGCAGGCTTTTGCTTTTTGTTTTCATATAGGTATATGCAGTCATTAGTACTCATTAAAGACATCAGATACGTTTTATAGGTGAGAAACTACCACATAGAGAAAAAAAAATCCGGTTAAAATGACAAATAGTTTAAAGGAACATCAGTCATTAGACGATTAGACCTCGAGGCCCGGTTATAAGTGATTTTTGGTCTTCGCCGAGAGTTATATGATGCATATATGATTATGAAACTAGATCCGAGGGTATGCAGAGGTTTTCATAAACTTTTTGAAAAAACCGCGTGTGAATCACAACCAAGAATCAACTATTAAGTTCTTGAAAGGTTTAATGAAGAAAGGATTGAAAATAGAAAGAGAAAACTGAAAAAGTTTGTCTTCCTTTCATGGGTAGTGTTGCAAGTCTGGCAAGCCACAAATACGCCCGATATGGCCCATGTTGATATTAGGGCATGCCACAGAAAATTTCTACACGGGAAGTTATGGTTACGTAAGGGTCACATATTTCCCAAAACTAATTTGAGGGTGACCATGAGTTAAAAAGATATCGGATGAGGCGCTGGGATGAGTTATTTAGGTTTCTAGCTACAGTTTCCTAGTAAATTCAGCCTTGCTATTAACCTAGTGCTAAAATTATTGTTCTACGTTAAATCTCGTTGAGAGACTTAGAATATTTCCAACTTACCGTCTTAGATGCACGATTCAGTGTAGTACATCGTACAGTCCTATCATCCTATGATGTAGTATTCTGCAAGTTATTTTTGGATCATTGAACAACAATATAGATAGTGTAATGGCGAGTCACGTGCAACTAGTTCACTAGATTAATCAGTAATTCTATTCAGTTCTTTTCTATTTAAATTGAGACGAACGAGACCGAGATCGCGACGGTATTATGGGTATTACACTTCACCCGAGGTTGCGGTGTCGGATTTGCTTGTCTTATTAGTCACTCATGTTTGGCCTCCGGCCTTGTCCTTTTTAACTGCTAATTACTCGTAGGAACGTGCATCTGGTAAGAAGAAAAAAGTAAACCAAATCAGTTGCGATTAGCATATATATATTCTCCTTTGATTCTCACAAATTTCTATAATTGTATTGCCAAAGAGTCTCTCATGAATCAGAATGAAAATGCTGTAGCCTGTACCCTTCATCGCTGTATCTTTTCAGTTAATTATATAGTATCATAATATTATTATCGACGAGGAAGTTAAAGTACGACATAACTAAACTGAATTATTACTATATAACTTAATTCTAGCGATTCTTAGCGCTGCCTTAGCTGTCGAGGTAAGACGACTTCATCGCTTCTTCAAGGCTTAGGATCTATGCCAAAATTTGTGATCACAATTGTAAATCTACAAAGTGCAGGATATGAATGAATAAATAACAATAGTTATGAATAATTGATGAATCGTTACATCATATCGATAAAAAATATTTCAATCACCATGAAAATTTTGATTTTATCGTTGTTTTCTGTTATTTCATAAAATTTTACAAATATCCAGATGTAGATATCCTAGATGTATTGTAAAAATTACAGCTGCTTGCAGATTTTATGATCAGACTGGCACTCCGGGGGCGATGCTCTCCAGCTGTGACTTTATTATAGTCTATCTATAAATGGAGCCAGCTGTTTTCGATAGATCTCACTGTCAGCTCCACAATTTGATTTTTTTTTATTTTTATTTATGAGTGAAATACATCAAAGCTCAAATCCATTTGCTATTATTTCTCTATAACGTTGTTGAAATCGATACTTCAATTCCAGTTGGTCACTTTGCCATTTTAATAGCACTTACTCAATAGGATCATTACCCAGTTCTCAAGTCATGGATTGAAATGTGAAAATGATTATACCAAGCTGGTCTTTTGAAGGTAGGGATCTCTAGAGATCAGACATCACTCAAATTCTGCATACGTGTGGATTGGTGGCAGCTCTCACGATCAGTTACTCATAATTATAGATAAGACTTGTAATAATATAAAGGAACAAATATGGCCATGGCCTAACAATGAGTATACTGGACTCTGCACCAGTTTTTGTTCTTCTGTACCCGCTGATTAGCTAGATTGCTTATTAAACCTATACTCATATATTATTGATTTTGATTCGAACTTGTTTACGTATACTTTATTGCAACGTCATGTCATTGCAAAAACACATCGTTGTACAGATCATAAAATCTGTTAATTACAGATAAACGTTTCACAGCTATCTTGCCACACTTGTATTCCGAATCAATCATTGCTTCAATCTTAAAAATGATTTGGATCGAAATTACCCTGAGCTCTTGTCATTTTAACTTTAGATCAAATCGTGGTCCAGAGTCCGAGGAAAAACTCATCTGTACAATAATAATCTCGCGTATATATTTAGGTACATATGATTATGATTGATGTATCGATTATAAATGAATATGTTTAGTCTGGAAATCCAGGGTTATCAAATGGCAATGATTTCAATCCATCATTTCAAGAAACTAATGAAGGTCTGCGAAGTTGAGAAAACAGTGAACATTTTTCAAATTACAGAAAGAAGCTTGAGCTATCCCCAGGACTTATGACCATAGCAACCATGACACCATTTTAGTTGCGAAAATATCTATATTTAAATAAATTATCTAATTATTGGCACCGTCGTAGCTGATTTTTAGCAGCTAGAAACACTACATCGCGTTCAGAGCTGAACAACATTTCTATTAATAAGAATGCCAAATGGTCTTATTGTCAGCTAAATGTTGACTATATAAGTGCGTTAATTCTGAAGTGTACCGAGGAACCAGAATTATCAGATGGTCAATATCACAAGTGGTTGTTTATTGGTCACTTGACCTTCGGCCCTGAATCATTATAGGTCTCGAAGAAATGCGAAATGTACGAATGAAAAATAAATCAGGGTCCAGTTCCGAGAGATTTTTATTCAATTCATTCCCATTTAAAATAGCGTCGGTATTAAATTCTGGTTGATTGGCCGAGGCGTGTGTTTATTATATAATAAACGTGATGCATGACGAAGGACGGTGCGAACCTGGCGATGATTTTTTTCGGTTCAACCTAGCCAAACGTGTTTAGCAATATTTCATAATCCCAGCCCGAAGGCAATACCTTGATTTTCAGACTATATAGGTATCTATGTATATAAATATGCAAATATATGCTGTATGAACTATACCAAGCTTCAATTCGCGCAGCATAAACTATAGACGATTTACCTTTCGTATTAATAAACTTTGTGAATAAAGTTCGCTGACCTTATTTTCGCTGCGAATAAATGCCTGTAATTGACGTCAGCGTTTAAAAAAGTAAAGATGACCCGCAATTTCCCAAAATATTGCCCCAAGCTTGCAATGTGGCTAAGATCAACGCCACTATTCTCTCGCCTGATCCATTAACTGACTGAAGCTATTACGGATTAATTACTGCAATAAAAACTCGATTTTTTTCTACTTCTACTGACTTGTGCCTTTAGTCCAACGATCAATGACGGATACTGTTTAACGGCTCGTACCGTTTACTTCAATCACTGAATTGCTCACGTCAGCTACCTGGTAGATGTGACTTTCCATAATCTGTATCTTTTCAATAGTTACCACAGATATAAGATAGAAAGATCGATGTTTTACCTTCTTCTTCTTCTTCTTCTATTTCCTAGGCTTATACCCAGAAAATAAGTAGCCAATCGAAGTTTTGCCACACTGGGTTCTGCTATATTCAAAACTGCGAAACAAAGATAGAAATGAAGAGGCAATATTTAAGAATATCTATAACCGTTCTATAGCCTTTTAACATTTTTTTTACATTGATTAGTATTCGTTAATTGGTATTGTATCGCGGTATAGATAGCGCGATGACACTTACGGGACCTTCGCGTGTGGTTGTTTTCGGATATCGACATTATCGTCATATTATCGACGCTTATTATAGAAAATATTTATAATTTCGTCACACGTTGATCCGAGATGCCACAACTGTTATAACTTATTTGAACTCATTGAACTTGTTGCCAATGTAAAGCGATATTTTTTTTGCAATGGTTTGACACTGATACGAGTGTCCCTGATGAGACCTAAACAACGTGACGTGTATTCGCGATAATATCTGTGAAAGTCGGGTGCTAAATACCCACAATGGCGTAATATTGATTGAAAAAAAGTCCAAAGTAATATAGCGGACAAACAAGTCTTACTTTTTTTTTTCATAAAAACATTATAAACGAAGTCTATTTTGTCAATCTAGAAGTTCGACTTGCATTCTGAATATAAACGCACATATTCGAATTCGCGTATCAAGTATAAGTGCTTCCTGTACCTGCGAATAATCGTCGATACGACTGAATAATGGATATGTGTCTACGATAAGGTGTTTGAACATTGAATATAAGGTGCATGCGCATTCTTACCAACGCCAAACGTGAGGTCAAGTGAGAATACGTCATCCAGAAAATCGTATGACTTCCGGGCATTGTGGAATATTAACAATCCTCGTTAATTTTGTATTATTTTCCGCGAAAAAGATTCATTGGCTTGTTACCAATCGTATTTAAAATTTAGAACTGGTCAAATAGCTGATACAATCCTGCAGGGGCTTCCTGAAATAATATTTTTGTATCATTTGAGCTGGTGACCCACTAGTTTGTTCCCTTAGTGACAACCTGTGCAAAATATACTTTATACTAACGGTACAGACTGCAAAAAATAGCCGGGATAATAAATGCGATATCTGGGACGGGCCCCTATTTGGTAATCTTTAATTACCGACCAGCGAGCCTATAACTTGATGGGAGTTCATTTTTATCGCAGTTTTTTTTTTTTTGTGTGTAAACGCATATCTACTCTTTATCACGCTTTCGTGTTATCGGTCTACTAATAATGAGCCATTAAACTCAGCATGGTCAGTGTCCAAAGTTTTGCGAGGGGCTCGTAGTGCACAATAACTAGCGCAGTGGATTCGTTCGATCCTCCTCCCCACATTTTCAAAAAAATAAAGATTTTTGATACATCGGTGTTGCACCTCTTTGAGATTGGATGAACCTACGGTCAGATCAAGATTCTCTACATATGGTACGGTGATGAAATTTATTATTGTCTCATAATCTGTAAAATACACCAATACACCGCTAAAAATCAAACGGGTGTAAGCCCAATTAGTAAGGATACAGCTTACGTCCTTCTGCTTCTTAGTCCTCGAAATATAAGCTCAACAGTCTTGCACATAGGATGTAATCTGATTTTTTTTAATTTAATTTCATTACAGGACGGAAGCAAGGCTAGAACTTCGAGCAGTACGACGATGATTTCAGGTGCGTGTACATTACATCAATCTATTCGATTAACAAGACAGCGATTTTATAGTTTGATAATTGCTTGCGTAGTTGGATATGCGAGTAAAAAATCCTCGAATTTTCCGATTATTCAGCTTGCATTATAGAAAATAATGCTCAACTATGAACGACGCCGTTTCAGGTCGCGTTAATGCAATTTCTTGACCTCCTAGATGCGATTATGGTTTATTGCTGACACTCTGTTTACAGCTAGCTACAGCGGTGTATAAAAGTCCCTGTGTTTGTTGCGGCAGATGGTTTTTTATTATCAATTATTTGCGGCAAATTTTCCATCAGACAAACGGTGCTGCCTGAAAAAACAAAAAATATGTTAACCAGTTGCCTCTGCAAGCGTTACGGAATTTGTACAAACAATTTTTAACCACATCCATGTTCCAGTCATGATGTCGACGACGCTAATTGATACAACCAATATTTCATCCAATTATCCAGTTTTTCTCGAAGATAAATCACGCCAGGTTTTGACATTAGTGTACATTCATACATGGTTGTTTATCCCATATAAAAAATCTCTGAGTCATGTAGATTCAACTTATCATACTTATGGTATAATTGTTAAATTATATTAATTAGGTCTATGACAGGATTGCTTTGATAATATTTAGACAAAATTATCATGCTATGTATAATCAGCTGTATAAAAATTCAATAAATTAATGAAAGGTGAGAAATGCTAACGAGAAAATTAGACTCGCTTTCAATTAGGATGAAAGTACTTACGGTCCAACTCGAGGACCATAATGAATAACCAGAATGGTGAATACAGATGGAGATTGCATATAGATACAAAGTGTTTTGAAAGTTTATAAACAATTCTGTTGAACAAGACGAATAACCTGCGGTGCAACGATCACTTGATACTTGTGCACCGGTGTACTTGTATATTTCATCTTGTTGATCGCGAAATCATAATGTTTGATAAGTATATTGCGAAAAATAACATATATCTCGGGTAATCAGCAAATCTTCTGACAAACAACAACTTTCGAAATCTGGGTCCAAAGGACAAAAATTTGCTAGCCATTAAGTCATGAGTTATTTCAGCCAAGTTTGTTTTCGATCGAACTCTGCGTTTTTGAAAAATGAAATGATGTAAAGATATTATCGGATGGTGTATCTCACGTTTTGAAATTTCTCTAGATAATTAGCACTGTGATTATCAATGTCATAGTTTCATCATCCTGGAGTCAAGATCGCGACGTCATTACGCGATTATTTAATCAAACATAAAGTTAATTTCTTAGTTTAAAGTTATGAAAGAATAATGCGTCAGAAAATAATCGCGAAATATAATTTGGGAGATAGTTTATACATATTAAGATAAGGGTGACTGTTGTTAGCGGAGATTAGTGACGCGATGCTTTTTATAAACATTATGCTGAACGGAATTTTTTCGCTATCAATTCAAAGTCCATTTGTAAAATTTGAATAAATCGTATCATAGCCAGTTGCAAATCGTCACGATTTTGCGTTGACTGAACATTTTCGCAAATAAACGGTCAGCTGTCATTGCTCTTATTCCACTATCTGAGTCATTGCGAGAATGAATATTTGAACTGACGACTTTACGATAATTATCGAATGTAGGTGTCTGGTGTATATTACAGGCAAGATTTTTTACAAATTATATCCCAAAAATGGTTATTATTCCGAGTGATTAAGCACGCTGAAGATAATCCTTGTCCCAATCGCCAGACTTGAGATAAGTACGCATTAAGGAACCGTCAGAACTTTAATCCGCACACGTCAATTTAATAATACTAAGCTTGAAGGAGGTAATAAATAGGCCGCTGATTTAATAAAAGTCTGTGTTGCTCATCTTAGTTTTATTTTTATTTTTATCACATTTAAAATCCGTGAATCTATATGCTTTTTATAAATCTTGAACAACATTCAGATCAAGTTTATCCATGTCCTTGGAGTGGCCTAGATTTTATTGACTATCTATAAGCATAAAAAAAACAAATAATGATGAAAAAAACAAGAGATGCAAACATTGTAAATTAGAAACGTGTCCTGTGCCACCGGCGAACGCGGTTTGCGTTTCTTTCACCTGTAAGGCGAAAGCAGTAATAATTAGTGTACCCAACTAATCAGTAGAATCAACATTCAGCAACGTTGTCCTTTCGACAGTTCTTTAAATTTATTATTCGAATTGATGAATATTTTTTTTCGCACACAAGTACCTCTTGTATTCTGTGCAGATCGTCGAACCATCAACTATAGTGATAGTATCAGTAGGTATAGTGAGTACTTATAAATAAATGTAGAATTTTTTTTCATATACTACATAAGATTTGGTAAAACGAAATCAAATATTGATCTTTCACTGTGAGATTCGCGAAAAATATGTATAAATATAAGAACAAGGAAAAGTATTTTAGATCCATGGATCGCCAAAAGCAAGAGACCAGTGAATCACACAGTCTCATTTAAGACTGCCTCGGAGGAACCAAGTCTTTGGCTTATCACATTTTCAAGAAATTAGTTTTGCTTTCAGCAATAAGAAAGAAGTTTTTATTGTTAACTACTGTCTCAAAAAGCATGGAGACCATTTCGACTATAGGTCGCAATAACTTTTGCAGGACCGATTCAAGTTTCACAGTATGAAATATAGGAAAACTTCAAACAGCACAAAATTTTCCACCGGTAGAAGAAGTTTCGCCTTTAAAATTGGCACTGAACACGATGATCTAATGCCGTTTTTCAAACTCTCGTGGACAGTGTTTTCCACTAACTGTAGTCTGTGTAAATGGAACAGCGCGAAAATAGAGATACTTTTATCTTGAATTTCTCTAATCCGGAAAAGAGAAGTCGCGAAGAGCTTTGACTTCTAAGAATTCTTGAGAGGTCGATGTGGTTGGTGTATTTATAAACCGAATCCGCAAATGCAGTCATATTATTTTCCACGTTATAATTTGGGTATAACAACAACAACAATTTCAAATAACATCGCATATAGCGTAAGCCACATACATATTTATTTACGCTGCAGAATGTCTCTCCGTCAAACAGCACGTTCTCGATTTTCCGCAACTTGTTCATCTCAAGAAAAATAAAACGCGATTCCGTTAACTCTTCCGGAAAAAAAATCTCGCTCTGTCATCCGTCAGTAAGAAGAATTTCTAGTACCCAGTTACGTCTTTGTCTATTGTTCTAATCCTGTCAATAGCGACCCGTGATGATACCTCAATAATCGGTATACATATACGTAGGTGGATCTATCCGTGTAAAAAAAAAATATATATTTCCACTGCATTACATAACACCCGTGTTTCCAAGATGAAAACGATGAAAAAGGCGAATTCATCATTGCAAAAAATAACTTACTTTATGAGGGTACCAAGTCTACTATTAGCTGCAGCGAGCATGTTCTATGATATCGTTGCGATTCTTCTACTTTCTTACTGTGCGATTTCTCAACCCAAATTTGCAAAAAAAGTTACAGTTCGAGCTGCCACGATTTAACAATTATTTACTGATTTAAAAACAGAAAGTTTTTCAATGAATTCTGGTGTTTAAACATGATCCGTGATATTCCAAGACAAGCTTGAGCTTTGGTGCGAATTGGAAATTCGCCAAGGGTTAGAAATAGAACTGAAACATCCTGCGAGCTTAAAATCTTCCGTGACGGCTCCGAAGTGTCTACTGCTTCAGGTTCGATCGTCTCGATCTACTGCTTGCTGTAGCTTCTGAATTATATATGCGTGTGCTGAAGACGAAAATTTAAGAGATCACGTCGTATAGCATCAAGTCACGTACCGTCTGAAAAGCAATTCGTTTCACTGAAAAAGACTGGAATGAAAATATGCTTCCATAATCTAATGCGTACAGAAATCTACCAGAACCCAACGGCAAGAAGTTGTGCAAAAGCCGACTGAACATGCAAAAATTATGTGCTAATGACGAATCAGCTGATATTATGTATTTTGAGAAATGAGATAAAACAGCCATGTTCATGCTTGTGTTATAAAAAATATAATTTCAACATGGAAATTAGTAAACCATTACTATTTGTTTATTATTCGTTTTTCAGTACTTTTCATGTCGGTAGAGAATATTGTAACAGATAATTGTCACTGCGATTAATTAATTTTCGAGAATCTTAGGTGTACTCCTCCCTCAGGTTGTAGCATGAATGATTTAGGGTTGGGCTTATACGGTAGCCGAACTTTTTCAGAAACTTCGACTTTGTATTTTGCTAATATCTTGATCAAACCAAGTTTCGTTTGGTAGACAGCAAAGCGTTTACCTGTAACAAGCATTAAAAATCATGTTCGTTCATTCCTAGGTTGATAAAAGCGTCAGAAATTGCCACTTACCAATACAATTCCTCGGTCCGTCTCCAAAAGGTGTATAGGTAAGTGGATTCCTAGCTTTGCACATCTCTTCCGTGAATCGTTCGGGATCAAAGACTTGCGGATTTGGAAAATAATCTGGATTATTTTGAATTTGCTCGAGGGGAATCCATACGACTTGACCCTTCGGAATCGTGACGTTTGTACCTCTAAAAGTATAGTCGGTGACGGCCTTTCGCCAGTGAATGACAACCGGTGGTCTGAGCCTCAGCGTCTCTAAAAAGAACAAAATTTCACATTATCCACACTCAAAGTTGGCCGAATACTTAGATTGAGAACGTTTTAGCAATACCTTGGAACACCATGTCCAAGTACTTTATTTCTTGCACATTCTCATAGGAAATGTGTCCATCATTTTTCTTGAGGGACTGAATAATCTCTTTTCGTAGTTTGTCTTGTATATCCTGGTATTGGGCTAGTTCCAATAACGCATGGCTGATGGTGGTAGACGAAGTCTCAAATCCAGCAAGGAAAAATACATAAGCCTGAGCAGTTAGCAAGGAATCAGTCAGCTCTGTAATCAAAATGATCTTTTTTTAGCCTATGCTCAATCATCACCTGATAAGGTCTCAATTTTTATGCATATCATCTTTCGTGGGCTTAAGAATAAGTATATCAGCATATAAGGCCCTAATCACTTGGTATCACGTAATACCCTGGTAATACCCAATGATTGTAGAGCAATATGTTTAGCTTACCGAAATCATCTGTGTGCTGGGTGTTTTGCAGTTCAATAAGAGTATCAACGAGGTCTCCTCGCCGGACCTTGTTCTTTTTCCGGTACTCTATAGTTTGCATAATTGATGATGTGAAGAAATTCGAAACGTCCGTGGGAATCACAGGTACTCCTAGTAACTCATAGAGTCGAGGTGCGAGAGTACGTAATAATACCAGGATTCTGACTTTAAAACTACTGTGATCAAATGATTTTCTTCCCATTTTTCTGAATTCGCTATTCTCATCCGTCATGGAATTCAACTGAAGGCCGAAAGCACAACTACCAATTACGTCTGTAGTGTACTGAGCAGATACCTCCATACAGTCTATGAGTTCATCCTTTTCGACTTTGACACTCAAATACTTGTCAAAATGCTCTGCACACTCTAGTATTAAAGCAAACATCTGCTTCATTTTACCAGTAGTAAATGCCGGCGATAATTTTGGGCGAAGAGCTCGCCATCTTTTTGTTTCTAAACTAAAAAGTCCAGCACTCAGTGGTTCGACAGTCTCGTGTACGGGGACGTCTCTCTCGGAGAAACTTGAGAAGTCTTTTATCAAAACGTCCTTTATAAGATCGAGATCACGTATCAGTAATAAAGGCTTTCCAGGCATGTACCAGCCGATCAATGGTTCATCAGGAAATTGGTCACAAATGTCCTTTACCACCTCGCCAATCGAACGTCGTAATGATACCATGCCTTTGATGGTTTCGAATATTGTGCTGGGCTTCAATCCAGGAACTCCGTGTTCCTTCCAGTAGTCTTTGCTTCCCGAAAAACAGTACCAGATCCAAATGAATATAGCAATCGCGCAGAGCACCTCAACTAATCCAAGATCGCCGAGCATTTTGGAGAATTTTATAACGTACCGCCACCAATTTCTGAATTATTAAAAATAACGAATGTTATCGCACTTTAGAACGCAGTACTCACAGCCTACGGCCGTGATATCCGTATAACAGTTCGACGATCAACAGACCGAAGCGTTCACTAAGGGTCAGGTTGATTGGGAATTAGGTCTCTGGAAGGTTCACTTATATCGGGGCTTGAGTAGGCGTAATCGGTAGATCAAGATATTATCCCTCCCTTTTTGTGAATTTTATATCTGAACCATTAATGATTCATTCAATCGTTGAAAATGAAGCATTCATCAAGTGAAATCACAATCGCGAATGTATCCGGTAGAATATCGTATCGCTTGGTATCGCTCGAGTTTTGTCGGCTTGTGATATCGCCTCCCTCTCTCTAAACATGCCACAATATAACAACTTTGATATTTTGACAGCGTTCAAATGCTGAGATAACGCCTCTCTATTTGGTAAAGTTACGTAAAGTATAACGACAATCGTATGCTTTGAGAAAGGTGAATAAATAAATTTTCCAATGATGCCACACCTCAGGTTATCTGATTGTTGCGATATGGTTATCTTTACCTTCACTTCACTTCACTAACGTGTAGATCTCAGATCTGTTAAATCAATTTTTATCCCATAGCAAATTTATTGTTAGTTTCTGTGTAAAAAACGAGGTGAAATACAGATTTGTATAAAATATTTCCAAATATATTGCTAGCGACACTATTATATGTGGTTCACAGTCGAGTTCGTGTTCGGGTATGTACTTCTAATCAAGTAACGAAATCTCATTAGGACACGTATTGTTGAAATTTTGACCACAATCAAATTTCTATGACCACTCGTTTATTAGTTAGAAAAATACATTTGCAATCGAACCTCTGGCACTTTAAAAAGCATAACGTCACTCATAGTCCACCACAGGTCGCCTTCAACGATAGACCAAACAGACAAGAAACGAATTTGGAATGATAATTAGTGTTTTTATACCTTGTTCAATTCGTCAAACTTTACCACGGTTTTAGGTATACGAATACCATAGTTTACGTTGAATCGAAACATGAATCGTGACTGTTAACGTCATGAAGTGTCTGAAATCGTATTTACACTACACAATATGGATGGCTTGGGCCCTTCGCAGACCCACCATCCTCAAAATCATCTTCTATTTTGCCTAGACCGCAGAAAAATTAGAAAAATCATTTTTTCGTACAGTCTGCAGATCTTCATTCGAACCTGTATCGCTAGGCAGAAGATAATCGCAGAGGAATTGAAAGAAAAATCATTCTCTAATTAAAAATTAGTGGAATTGAAATTTATTTCAATCAAGAAAATGCAGATTTTTGTAGAAATAAAATGATCATCACTTCCCAAGAACCTTTTTCACTTATGAAAAATCATGACGTGTTGAATAATGGCATTTTTTTCGGGAAACATTCAGGTGAAGCCTTAATTCTTTTGCTGAGAGTACCTGAATAGAATAATGTACGAATTGGGACTCAATATCGCCAGTCCAACAACGTTATATCTTCCCGCAGATGAAGATTTGCTCATGTATTAGAAAGAAGATTCACCATGTGTGAGGTAATATACATACATGCAGAGGCACAAACGTATAGGTTCAGCAATAAAGGAGATATTTCTGTGAAGATAGCAATTCGTTTACGACTAGGTACAACGTTATAATAATAATAATAATTAATAAACTGAGTATACACTCGTACGATAAGTAGAAAAATGCGGATCTTGCGAATCGTTACGCTGAAAATTTGTTCATCATTCTGATTCCGTGTCGCTCTCACCTTGGTTGGCAATGTAAAAGATAATTTTTAATGCGATCAATTAATTTTCGAGAACTTTAGGTGTACCCCTCCCTCAGGTTGCAACAGAAACGATTCAGCATTGGGCTTGTATGGAAGTTTGACTTTTTCTGAAACCTCGATCTTGTATTTCGCTAATATCTTGATCAAGCCGACTTTTGTTTGAAAGACAGCAAACCGCTCCCCTGTAAAAAACGATTCAACATCATGATCATAAATTCTGAGGTCAAGAAACGCGTTAACAATTACCACTCACCGATACAATTCCTTGGTCCATCTCCAAAAGGCAGATACGTCATTGGATGCCTGGCTTTGCACATCTCGTCCGTGAATCGTTCAGGATTAAAGACTTTCGGATTCGGATAATACTCTGGATTATGTTGAATCTCTCCGATCGGAACCCAGATGACCTGTCCTTTCTGGATTGTGACGTTCGTACCTTTGAAGGTATAGTCAGTAACGGCTTTTCGAAAGTGTATGACAAGGGGTGGTCTGAGCCTTAGTGTCTCTGAAAAGAAAATAATCACATCATTCACGCTTATAGTCAGTCCAATATTTATTGAAGACGTCGAGGTATAGTACCTTGGAACACCATGTGCAAATATTTCATTTCTTTCACGCTATCATAAGAAATGTTCCCATTATTTTTCTTAAGTGACTGAATAATCTCTTGTCGCAATTTTTCTTGGATATCCTGGTGTTGGGCTAACTCCAATAAAGCGTGACTGATGGTAGTAGATGAAGTCTCGAAGCCAGCGAGAAAAAATACGAAGGCCTGAGCAGTGAGCAGAGAATCAGTCAGCTCTGTAATCAAAACGATCTTTTTTTATCGCTAACTTATGCACGCGCTGATAAGGTTCTAGTTCTCATCTGCACATTGTTTTGCAGGCATAAAGATTACGAGTATCAGCATACAAGTGCCTAATCCCTCGGTATCGCGTAATTTCTTGTCTTGAGATACAAGTATATCATATATGCCTTAAGCCAGTGACGTAAATTCTCCAAAAACTATTTACTGTTTTGACAATGAAAGAGCAATGTTCAAAATAATTGCCTGCAGGACATTTGGTTGTGATGGATGGCAAACAAACTTTCTGTCATCTTGTTCCCTCAATCCGCGAAACCGGTATCTACAATGGGGCTTCAAGGCTAGAATACATAATACAGGCTGTATAGTTCAAGTTCATTGTACCACCCTACGATTACGCTTTCCGAAGGTGTGGGTCGTGGAAGCTTTTTCACTCTTACCAAAATCATCTTTCTGTGGACTGTCCTGCAGTTCTATTAGCGTATCGACGAGGTCCCCTCTCCAGACGTTGTTCTTTTTCCGATAGTCTATAGTTTGCTTAATCGATGCTGTGAAGAATTCGGAAACATCAGCGGGAATTACAGGCACTCCTATTAATTCATAAAGCCGTGGTGCAGCAGCACGTAGTAGTATCAAAAACCTGACTTTAAAATTACTGTCGAACGCTTTTCTTCCCATTTTTCTAAATTCGCTGTCTTCATCTGCTAAGGAATTGAACTGGAGACCGAAGGCACAGCTACCAATTACATCAGTTGTGTACTGTGCAGATATCTCCATACAGTCTATAGGTTCACCTTTTTCGACTATGACACTCAAATATTTATCAAAGTACTCTGCACACTCCACTATGAAAGCAAACATATGCTTCATTTTACCCGAAGTGAACGCTGGTGATAATTTTGGACGAAGAGATCGCCATCTCTTTGTTTCTAAACTGAAGAGTCCAGCACTCAGTGGTTCAACATTCTCGTGTACGGGGATGTCCCTCTCGGAGAAACTTGAGAAGTCCTTTATTAACACATCCTTGATAAGGTCGAGATCACATACCAGTAATAAAGGTTTTCCAAACAGATACCAGCCGACCAGTGGTTCACCAGAAAATTGCTCGCAAACATCTTTCACCATTTCGCCAATCGAACGCTTTGCTGACACGAAGCCCTTCGCGGTTTCAAAGACCGTACTGGCTTTTGGTCCTGGGACTCCGAGCTGCTTCCAGTAGTCTTTACTTCCGCCAAGATAGTACCAGATCCCAATGAATATGATAACAACCGCAGAGAACACCTCCAGTTTTCCAAGCTCACCGAGCATTGTGGGAGCTTATAATGTAAGCTACTAATTCGTAAATGAACAAAAATGGCTTACGGCAAAATGATCGCTACCTACTCTCGTACAATCCACATACGAGATCAACGATCAACAGACTGAAGCGATGAGCCTTTGAAAGCCTCCAGGCTGTTAACTCGCATTGCGATGTTAGCGCGCATAATCGACGGACTCACGTCAGCTTAACTAATTTTGTATGCGGTAACGATGACTCATAACTTGTATAAGGATAATCATGATTATATATCTATCGCCTGGACAATCTGCTCGTGTTAGATAAAGATTTTGAAAAGCCGAGTGTCAGGGGCTGTAGGTCCGCCAAGAAACAGCTTTAATAACAGACCTGAGACACATGAAGCAAATTTCATAGGATGACTGATGTCCATTCACTCAAATTTTAGATGCACACAAACCATGGTTTACGTAAAATCAAACTTGTACTCGTCTCTCAGATTGCATGGATGAGGACCAATCTTGATAAATCATAAATTATTGTAAAATCTATTCTCGTAGAGATATTTATTAAATATTTATCCAGCATATTTATTTCAGTATAAATCACTTCGGTGGACAATGAAGGAGATTGTTTTCACTGCGAGTGATTGATTTTCGTGAACTTTAGATGTATTCCTCCCTCAGGCTGAAGCAGGAACAATTTAGCATTGGGCTTATATGGAAGCTGACTTTTCTCGCAAAGCTCGACTTTATGTTTCGCCAATACCTTGATCAAGCCCAGTTTCGTTTGGTAGACAGCAAATCGTTCACCTATAACATGCGTTAGACATCACGTTAATCAATTCTGAGGTCGACAAACGCATCTGTAATTAACACTTACCGATACAATTCCTCGGTCCGTCTCCGAAAGGCATATACGTCATTGGATTTCTGGCTTTGCACATCTCGTCCGTAAATCGTTCGGGATCAAATACTTGCGGGTTTGGATAATACTCTGGATTCTGTTGAATTGCCTCGATCGGAATCCATACGACCTGTCCTTTCGGAATCGTGATGTTCGTACCTCTGAAAGTATAGGCTTTAACGGCTTTTCGAAAATGTATAACAAGCGGTGGTCTGAGCCTCAGCGTTTCTGAAAAGAAAAAATTCACGTAATTTACGCTCATAGACAGCCTCATAGTTATCGAGGATTTTTGAGCAGTACCTTGAAACACCATGTGCAAGTACTTCATTTCCTTTACATTCTCATATGAAATGCCACCTTGATTTTTCTCAAGTGACTGAATAATCTCTTGTCGCAGTTTTTCTTGGATATCCTGGCGTTGAGCTAGCTCCAATAAGGCGTGACTGATGGTAGTAGATGAAGTCTCGAAGCCAGCGAGGAAAAATATAAAGGCCTGAGCAGTGAGCAGAGAATCAGTCAGCTCTGTAATCAAAACGATCTCCTTTTATCTCCGCACTAATAAAAAACTATCAGTACTAATACATGCACGATGAGTAGACGATTTTCCGTGAAAACTTCATCCAAATCGGTCGGCAGGTTCATCTGCACACGTGATTAAAAAATGTGCACGTATACATGATTCGTAAATGTGAATTCCGTGTCATACTCTTATTACCGAAATCATCTGTGTTTGGGCTGTTTTGTAGTTCCAATAGTGTATCAACAAGATCTCCTCTCCAAACGTTGTTCTTTTTCCGGTGATTTATAGTTTGTTTAATTGATGACGTAAAGAATTCGGTAACATCTCTGGGAGTTACTGACACTCCTAGAAAATCATAGAGCCAAGGCGCGGTCGCACGTAGTAATGTCAGGGATCTCATTTTAAATGTAGAACGAAACACTTTTTTTCCCATTTTCCTGAATTCACTCTCTTCATCTGCCAAGGCATTTAACTGTAGACCGAAGGCACAGCTGCCAATCACATCAGTGGTGTACTTCGCAGATATCTCCATGCAGTCTATGGATTCCTCCTTCTGCACTACGGTACTTAAATAATTGTCGAAACGTTCTGCACACTCCAATATCAAAGCAAACATGTGCTTCATTTTACCAGAAGTGAACGTAGGTGATAACTTCGGGCGAAGAGATCGCCATCTTCTTGTTTCTAAATTAAAGAGTCCGGCATCCAACGGATCGACTTTTTCATGTAGAGGCAGTTTTCTCTCTGAGAAACTTACAAAGTCTTTTATCAAGACGTCTTTGATAAGGTCGAGGTCACACACTAATAATAAAGGCTTCCGACGCTCGTATAAACCGATCAGCGGTGCACCAGGAAATTGGTAATAATATTCCTTTATGACCTCACCAACGTGTCGCCTTGTCAATGTCAAGTCCTTCCAGTTTCCAAATAATATGCTGGGTTTTGGTCCTGGGATTCCAAGCTGTCTCCAGTAGTCGTAATTTGCAACAAGATAGTACCAAATTCCAATAAAGATGATAGCAATGGCACCAAGCACCTCTGGTGTTCCGGAATTACCGAACATTATGGAGCCTTAGGATGTACACCGCCGA
Organism: Tenthredo notha; assembly: GCA_914767705.2. Classification (NCBI taxonomy): domain Eukaryota; kingdom Metazoa; phylum Arthropoda; class Insecta; order Hymenoptera; family Tenthredinidae; genus Tenthredo; species Tenthredo notha. The sequence goes on from OU611909.1 coordinate 9,387,336, forward strand.
ATCATTCACCAGCCTCAATAAGCAGCACTATATTGGGAAACTTTTCAGAGGTTTAGCTTATATAGCGACGGTAGCACGGCTCATCGATAGGTCATAAGATTATACATGCCCATCTCTGTAAATTTCATGCACTGTAAGGATGACTATAATTTTCTGTCAAAGATCGACGAAGAGATTAGGGTATCACTCCGCCTCCGGCTTTGAAAATGCCATATAATAATGACTGTGATATTTTCACAATATATTATCCAAAGTCCGGAAAACTAATTTCTCTGTCAACAATTGCCTTTACTTTATCCAACTAATCTGTAGATCTTGGGTCAAACAACAATTTAAATGAATTTTCAGAATGACAATACAACTTGATAAAGCTCGTCATTTATCCTATTCCGTGTTTTTGATTTTGAGCGAAGTTGTTGGATGTTGGTTCTATTCCGATTGGCACTTCATAGACCTTATTACCCCAATATGGTAGATTTGACGGATTTAGACCAGTCTGAATTAGCTCCTTATAGAGCTAGATTGGAAAGAGAAAAACAGATATTCCGATAATTCAGGCACTTTCCGATTTTTGTTTATAAGATTCTGCGAAGGGAACTGGAAAATTGGGAAAAGGCCTGCACGCACAGATAGAGGCGTCGGTGTAGGTATAGCGAAAAATCGGGAAGTTTCTTTTAAATCAATAATTCACAAATTCATGTGTATAAAATCGTGTATTCAGACTAAAATATATTCTCGTTAATTTCTACATTAAAAGTTAATTCATCGCTATATTATAAATCTCGTTAGCAAAAAAATGGAAAAAATTCTTTCTAACACGAGTTATTGATTTTTGTCAACTTTAGATGTACTCCTCCCGCAGGCTGCAGCAAGAACGATTGAGGTTTGGGCTTATACGGAAGTTGAAGCTTTTCGGAAACCTCGACTTTGTGTTTTGCCAATACCTTAATTAATCCCAGCTTCGTTTGATAGGCAGCAAAACGCGCTCCTGTAATATATTATATCCATTATTTCTCACGTCGATACACACCTGAGTATAATTAATGCCACTTACCGATGCAATTCCTAGGTCCATCTCCGAAAGGCAAATACGTCATAGGATGCCTGGCTTTGCACATCTCTTCCGTGAATCGTTCAGGATCGAAGACTTCTGGTTCAGGCCAATACTCTGGATTGTAATGAATATCCCAGATCGGAATAAATACGCCCTGATCCTTCGGGATCGTCACATTTGTACCACTGAAAGTATATTCGGTGAGGGCTTTTCGAAAGTGAATGACAAGCGGTGGTCTGAGCCGCAACGTCTCTGGAAAGAACAAAATCATATTATCGATGCTCAAAGTTAGTCAAATACATATCGACGATTTTATTAGTAGTACCTTGGAACACCATATGCAAGTATTTCATTTCCTTCACACTTTCATAGGAAATGTTTCCATTATTTTTCTTGAGTGATTCGTTAATCTCTTGTCGTAGCTTATCTTGGATATTTTGATTTTGTGATAGCTCCATTAATGCGTGACTTATGGTGGTAGAAGAGGTCTCAAATCCAGCAATAAAAAACACAAAAGCCTGAGCAGTAAGCAGGGAATCTGTTAATTCTGCAATCAAAATGAGTTTCTCTTTAGAGTAGATTACACACCAAGATTCGCAGAGTGCAATCTTATCTATCCGATATCTATCATTGATGTAGATAAATATTATCTTTGTTACGAAACGTGTATTACGCGTAATATTCTTACCAAAATCTGATGTTTTTGAATCATTTTGCATTTCCAGTAGATTATCAACGAGATCACCTCTCACGACGTTGTTTTTCTTTCGATAGTCTATAGTTTGCATAATTGATGACGTAAAGAATTCTGTAACATCGTTGGGCGTTACAGGTATTCCTATTAATCTATAGAGCCAGGGTGCAAAAGTACTCAACAACGAAAGGCACCTCATTCTGAGATCCATTTCTAATATTTTTCTTCCCATTTTTCTAAACTCGCTGTCTTCATTCATAAGGGAATTTAACTGAAGGCCAAAAGCACAGCTACCAATTACGTCGGTGGTGAACTTCGCAGATATCTCACGACAATCTACGATTTCACCCTTCTCCGCGAGGGACTCGAAGTACTTTTCAAAATGGTCAGCGCACTCCAGTATCAAAGAAAACATGTGTTTCATTTTTCCGGAAGTGAATGCAGGTGATAACTTTGGCCGAAGAATTCGCCATCTTTTCGTTTCTAGATTGAAGAGATGAAGATTCAACGGTTCCAATTTCTCGTGCATGGGTATGCCTCTCTCTGAGAAACTCGAAAAATCTTTTATCAGCACGTCCTTTATGAGTTCAGGGTCACGCACCAGTAAAACTGGTGCCCGACTCATGTAGACTCCGATCAATGGCTCATCTCTGAATTGATCACATATATCCTTCAAGCCTTCTCCAAAGTGTCGTCTCATTAACAATAGGTCTTTCCAGTTTCCAAAAATTAATTGGGGTTTCGGTCCCGGGACACCGAGCTTTTTCCAATGATTGTAGTTCGCCACAAGATAGTACCAGATACCAGTGAGGATTATAGCAATGGCACCAAGCACCTCTGGTGTTCCAAGGAAACCGAACATTGCGGAGCCTTAGAAAGTGCGCAAATAATTTGTTAATAACTCAAAATTACGAATTTAATCACAGTAATCGCACGGTAACCGCAATTGACTTCTATGCAACCTATACATCCGTTTGACAATAAACTGAATGAAACGTTCACCAAGCGGTAACACTATCTCGAGAGCCTCCACAAGGTTGACTGATATATTACGACGCTGGTACACGTGATCGATGCACTGAAATTGTGGCTCCATCTTTCTAAAAGCTACGCAGTAAAATTCTGTTAAAGCCGAAGCGTTAACCAGTCGAAGATAAGGTCATCAAATATTCTGAGAGATTAACGTGATGATATATAATGATAATTGTTATATTCGATAAATGTGACAAGCTAATTTTTTCGGCTTAAGAGAATGCCTTCCTCTCTTTTTCCTTGTTAGTATTACATGACGTAAAGATCATAGTTATGCTTAGACAAACGTGAAAAAATATCTAATTAAGCGTTCAGACGATCAGCAGTGCCCGAGGTCATACTGAATAGCTAATTGTGAGTTTATTAACGTGGGCACTGTGGCTATGAGTCAATAGGCGACAAAACGCGATCTAAGCTGTCCCTGAACTTAGCTCAGTTCACTATGAGGATTCCCCTCCCCCCAAGAGCTTCTTTATACGTTAGACAAATGAGAGAGATGCGATTCCTGAAATTTAGAATTTCAACATTTTGTACGAAGACACTAATGGATTGGGACCAATCTCAATAAGTTGTAAAGTGTTGTAAAATGTGTTTTCGTAAATATCTTTATTAAAAATTTGCTCATCATTTTTATTTCGGTATGAATTACTTCGGTCAACAGTGGATGAGATACTTCCTACTGCGAGTGATTGATTTTAGTGAATTTTAGATGTATTCCTCCCTCAGGCTTAAGCAGGAACGATGCAGCATTGGGCTTGTACGGAAGGTGAAGCTTTTCGGAAACCTCCACCTTGTATTTCGCCAATACCTTGATCAACCCCAGTTTCGATTGGTAGACAGCAAAACGCGCCCCTGTAAAATAATATGTCGATTATTTTTCACGCCGACGAACATGTAAGCAATTTCCACTCACCAATGCAATTCCTAGGTCCGTCTCCGAAAGGCAAATACGTCATTGGATGCCTGGCCTTGCACATCTCTTCCGTGAATCGTTCAGGATCGAAAACTTCTGGCTTCGGGTAATACTCTGGGTTGTGATGAATTTCCCAGATGGGAATGAATACGATCTGGTCCTTTGGGATCGTTACGTTTACCCCTCTGAAAGTGTAGTCGTTAGCTGCTCTTCTTACATGATGAACAAGCGGTGGTCTGAGCCGCAGCGTCTCTAAAAATAAATAAATCATATCATCCACGCTCATAGTCAGTATAATAATTATCGAGAACTATCAATCAGTACCTTCGAATACCATGTGCAAGTACTTCATTTCTTTCACATTCTCATAGGTAAGGCTTCCATTATTCTTTTCAAGTGACTCAATAATTTCTTGTCGTAGCTTTTCCTGGATATCCTGGCACTGGGATAGCTCCATTAAAGCGTGGCTAATTGTGGTAGCCGAAGTCTCGAAACCGGCAATAAAAAACACGAAGGCCTGAGCAGTGATCAGGGACTCCGTTAGTTCTGCAATCAAATCGATCTTCTCTTATCAGTAGTTTCAATACCTGCTCACAAGGTCCTAATTTTATTTTGCTCAAGTCTTTTAAACTTCGAATTCTATAATATCAGTAAGAACACGAAGCATGTGGTGAATACACTTGTAAGATCACCTATTAGAGTTCGTTGGCAAAAAATTAATGAAGGTATATTATGCTTTTATGGAACATAAAATTTTGCTAATCACATACTAAGCCACCGCGCAGTGTAACCGTTTCGGTGAAATCTCTTTTCCCTATGTCGATGAATATTAGTTTTTTTTTTTTCTCATGAAACTTGAATGGCGGTTAGTCTTACCGAAATCTAACGACTTTTGGCTGTTTCGTAGTTCCAGTAGATTATCAACGAGATCCCCTCTGACGATGTTGTTCTTCTTCCGATAGTCCATAGTTTGCCTAATTGATGACATGAAGAATTCTGTCATTTCCTTGGACATTATAGGTATTCCTAGTAAGTCGTAGAGCCGGGGTGCAAAGGCACGTAATAGCCGCAGGCATCTCATTTTAAAATTATTTGTAAACGCTTTTTTCCCCATTTTCCTGAACTCGCTGTTTTCATCTGCAAGAGCATTTAACTGAAGGCCGAAGGCACAGCTACCAATTACGTCCGTGGTGTACTTCGCAGCTATCTCACGACAGTCTATGAGTTTACCCTGTTCAACTAGGGTAGCTAAATACTCGTCAAAATAATCTGCACACTCCAGTATCAAAGGGAACATGTGCTTCATTTTACCCGAAGTAAATGCCGGTGATAACTTCGGGCGAAGAGATCGCCATCTTTTCGTTTCTAGGCCAAAGAGATGAGCACTTAACGGTTCCAGTTTCTCATTTATGGGCTGGCCTCTGTCTGAGAAACTCGAAAAGTCTTTTATTAGCACATCCTTGATAAGCTCAGGATCACGCACTAGTAACACGGGCTCACGATGCATGTACAAACCAACCATTGGGGCGTCAGGAAATTGATCGCAAAAATCCTTCAAGGTTCCACCAATTTGTTGCTGCAATAACGTCACCTTTTTCCAGTTTCCAAAGAATATACTGGGCTCTGGTCCTACTACTCCGAGCTTTTTCCAGTAGTTATAGTTTGCTACGAGATAATACCAAATCCCAGTGAGAATGACAGCAACGGCGCAGAGCACCTCCACCATTCCAATGTTACTTAGCATTATTGGGCCTTAGAATGCACGCCACTAATTCGTGAATGATTTAGATATACGAATTTCCTTGCGACAGAGTATTCTTAGTCTGCTGCGTAACTGACTGAAGCCTTCACTGACTTGCGATACAACTATATAGCGAGAACCGCCAAGAGGCTCAATTATTCGCTCCGTGCACACTTATACAATCTCACCAAACTGAGAATGTGTATTCGTGTAAATACATTCAATTATTCCAAATAAGATGCCGATCTCTACCATAGGCGTAGCCACTAGTATGCATGTACACGACTACACATTCTTACTTTGGTGAATGTGTATAGGTGTGCATGGTCCCAATGTTAAGAACGTATAATAAGCATTATCAATGAACTAAGATTGTTTATCTGTTTTTTCTTCTGCGAAACTTATGCAATGTCATGATGACTGTAACGATCCGGTACAGCGGAAGTCTTTACTAATTGAACATACGATTGTTTTATGCCACAGGAGATTAACGCATTACTCATTTCAGTATACATATCTGGAACCGGACTATCGCCTTCCCATTTTCGAACTTGCCAGGTACTTATGACTGTGATGTTTACTAAACAACCCCGGGTAACGTTATACATACCCAGCCAACATGCCACATTAATGCCACATGGCATTAGCATGGCAATAGTATCGGCAGACCATATTAAAGTTCGAGGATCGATGACAATATAGTGGTGGTATCGCTTCAAGATGGGTCTCTATGTTATGACAATAATCAGGATAATCGACATAGTTGATAACTGTAATTGAGGTGGCAGATATAGGTATATGGATATGTAGTATTTGTGTAGTAGAACGAAGATGTGTGAGGGTACTACGTACTACATGCAAGGCACAGGTATAAATAAAAAGCAAGTGTTTCGGTAATTACAGGAATTTATTGAAAAATACTGGTAATAATAAATCATGAATTTATTCATCTTATACAAGTATACATAAAAAAAAAAAAAACATACATGTTTGCAAATTTCTAATGTAAATTTCCAATAAAAATGTATGCGTCGTTCTCATTTTGATGGACAACGTTCTTACTGCTATTAGGTAAGTTTTGAAAACTTCAGATGTACTCCTCCAAAAGGTTCTAGTAGAATCCCTTTCGGATTGGGCTTATAGGGAAGATGAGTCTTCTCAGAAATTTCAACCTTGTAGTTTGCTAATACCTTGATCAAGCCCAGTTTTGTTTGAAAAACAGCAAAGCGCGCACCTGTAACGAGCGTTAAACAACATTTGAAATTAATTCTGGCATCAACAAACTCGTTTAGCGACTGCCACTTAAATCTGGAATAACTTTGTTAGTTATACCAATGCAATTTCTGGGTCCATCGCCAAAAGGTAGATACGTCATCGGATGCCTAGCTTTGCACATCTCTTCGGTGAAACGTTCGGGATCAAAGACTTCTGGTTTAGGGTAATGCTCTGGATTCTGATGAATCTCCCAAACCGGAATCCATACTCTCTGCCCCTTTGGTATCTTGACATCTACGCCTCTGAAAGTGTAGTCGTTGACTGCTTTTCTCATATGAAAAACAACCGGTGGTCTGAGCCGCAGCGTTTCTAAAAAGAAAGAAATCAAATCATCGACGTTTAAAATCATCTTGATATACTTATTAATGACTTTTTAACAGTACCTTGGAACACCATATGCATGTATTTCATTTCCTTCACACTCTCATAGGAAATGTGTCCATCATGTTTCTCAAGCGACTCAATAATCTCTTGTCTTAGTTTGTCTTGTATATCCTGGCGTTGGGATAGTTCTAATAAAGCGTGACTTATCGTAGTAGATGAAGTCTCGAAGCCAGCAAGGAAAAATACAAAGGCCTGAGCAGTGAGTAGAGAATCCGTTAGTTCTGTAATGAAAACGATCTCCGATTATCCCCAGCTTAAGCAGTTCTTAATAAGTTCCTAATTATTTTTCTGCACAATGTTTTTCAGATTTAAAGATTACTAGTATCAGCATATTGCTTTTCCACGATTATCTGGTTCTGCGATAAAATGCTTTCAAACTTATTGACTTGCTTTTTATCATGGAATGGAAATACCTAATGACAACAATCTGCATTTGCTATAACGGTATTGCAAACCCCAACTAACCTGACCTGATACAACAAAGATTAGATAAAGATGAAAACAACATTCATGTAGAGCGAAATGTTTCGCTGCATTGTGTATCAGGCAAATATATGTAGATATATTTGTCGACTCATAAATATGTGAGTATATGATGCGTCCGGCTTTAATACGCCATCGCGTATGTCGCCCACGTACAAGTTGATTTCTACGACACTGCGAACAGTCCGTTATCTACACGACTGTAAATATTCGCATATTCTCGAAAAGTACACACACCGTATAGTACAGACAATTCGAAGATGACTGTGCATGATATCGCGATGGAAGACTATATGGCTGCTTTTGAGGAGCATAATATTCTTGTACTATACTGTACAACACAGAGTACACAGATATAATTTTCTCCATCTCATCTCTGATCATGTGAGTAAACATTAACTTCGTCATGAAATATGACTAGCACGTATAGTATCCTTACCAAAATCCAGTTTCTCCGGGCTGTCTTTTAGTTCTATTAGCATGTCAACCAGGTCCCCTCTATGGATGTTGTTCTTTCTCCGGTAGTCCATTGTCTGTTTCATTGAAGACATGAAGAATTCTGTAACTTCTTCGGGAACTGCAGACTTACCAAGTAATTGATAAAGCCAGGGTGCAGCGGTTCGTAATGTAATAAGAATCCTAGTCTTGAAATCAAATTGAAATACTTTTCTTCCCATTTTTCTAAACTCACTGTCTTCATCAGCCAGAGAATTCATCTGCAGGCCAAAGGCACAGCTACCAATTACATCCGTTGTATACTTGGCAGATATTTCACGACAGTCAATGGGCTCACCCTTTGCTACTACGGTACCTAAATACTTTTCAAAGTACTCCGCACACTCCACTATCAGAGCAAACATGTGTTTCATTTTACCAGTGGTAAATGCAGGCGATAACCTAGGCCGGAGAGATCTCCATCTTTTAGTTTCTAGATTGAATAGATGAACACTCAACGGTTCCACATCCTCGAGCATAGGGTTGCCTCTTTCTGAAAAGCTCGAAAAGTCCTTTATCAACACGTCTTTGATAAGTTCAGGATCACGTAGCAGCAACAACGGCGTACGACGTGCATAAACTCCGACCATTCCAGCATTAGGAAATTGATCGCACATTTGCTTCAAGGACTCGCCAAATGAGACCCTCATCAACGTAATATCCTTGAAGTTTCCAAAGATTAATTTCGGTTCTGGACCTGGGACTCCACGTTGTTTCCAGAAACTGTAGTTTGCCACGAGATAATACCATATTCCAGTAAATATGATAGCAATGGCGCAGAGCACCTCCACTATTCCAAGGTCACCGATCATGGTGGGGTCTTAAAATATGCGTCGCCAATTTCTGTATATACTAAAAATAAAAAATGTTATCGCACCTTATGTAACACTACTCGCTGTCTAGTGCTATAATATTCACAGTCCACACAACAGCCCGACGATCACCAGACTGACGCGTTTCCCCGAGTGTGAACGCTGTCGTGCGGCCTCCAGGAGATTAACGCATCGTGTGAGACTGTATATCGTATATGTATATACAACGGGTGGAAATAATACCTTTCTCTTCTTGAGAGCGCTATGCAACCTAAAGATGACTATGATCTTCTCACAAACTTGATAAACTAGTTTTCCAACTTCCAGATGTAGAACTTTGGCCTGTTCTCGTGAGCCCTTTAAAGACCTAAACAGAAGAAATATATATTGAACAAAACTTAACACAATTTATGGGCGTTAAATACGGAATACATTACCCGTAGAGTTCACACTGTTAAATACGTCAGGGATCGACACCTATATGCGTTATTCAAATTTGTACCGAACATGGATTTCCGACTATCATGTCTTCGATATTTCAACTGCAGCAACGATGAAGCTATGACTTTAAATATTATAAACCGGACGTTTTCAACTGGCACAATTACAAATTATATTGTTAGAGTTACGTCGCGTCGTAAAGCAGCTAAGAGTGAAATAGTGGGGCGCGGTTGCGGTCTGAAACTGATGTAGATTAGATTATTATAACTACATCATTTTAATAGCTAGTTAGCTCTGAGAAGATGATTGAAGTATTATGATTAATCGGAATAAAATTTTAAAGGAAGGCTCCGCATCATATTTTAAATGACGAATATTCGTATAACGAAGTACCATGAATAGTCTACACTTTTGTTACCGAAAAAATATTCTTCAATTGAACTTAAGTTAGTTTATGTTATACACCGTGCAATTGTTTCATTATGCGTGAAAAGCGAGTTTTTTTTTTACGATAAAGACAGCTTGTTTATAATTAGAAACGTATCGTCTACTGCAATTGATGGATTCTAAAGTAAAATCACCTAATTACTCGGTTACGTATCCGCTTTTCAAATCACGTGCCGTTGTAACTAGGTGGGAATGGCAATTATTTCTTCTTCATTAACATGAGACGGATCAAAAATAAGTCGTTTGTATAATACCACTGTCTTTCTATATAATTTATAAAAGATAAATATCTATGTGAAATAATGATGCAGACAAGTAGTCAACTCCTGATGACTTCGCTATACCAATACTGAAACTCGGAAATTTACAAAATCGATTGATCAATCTCGTATTTCGCATATACGACTTTGCATTTTTTTTCAACAATGAGTTATGGCCTTTATGACGTAAGTAACGACGGAAACACGTTTAGCTGCAGGCCACGATGAATAAATTAACGAATAATTGAGTTTTTCGGTTTTGAGATAATCCAAAAGTTGTTATTAGGCAAAAATCTCATATTTACGCGATTTTTATTTCAATTACAGGTAAACTATAGAATACACGCGATACAGGCGATGTACTAGACATATGTACACAGTTATAAATTACGTCATTTTTTTTTTCTTCATAAACTCGGGAATCGCTTGATAGTATGATATTCGGAATAAATCGTAAACATAAACTTCCTGGTGTTAATTCAACCTGGTTTACAGTTTCCAGACTATTCTTATCGACTGAAGGCAACTCTCCGGAGATGGATATCCTTAATAAGTATAACCGCGTTGAGAAATGGTCTTGCTATCCTTTTAGTGAGGCGTAAAGTCGGGTCATGCGAAACCCACAGCTGTACAAATGTATGTGTTATCATTCCACGTTCATGGTATCGGTTTTATCGCTTTAAACCATAAAAAAAGAAAAAAAAATGAAAAACTAAATACTAGCCGACGATGGACCCGAGTTTTCATGCATGCCGCGTCGCAGCGTCGATTGCGCAGCCGACGCTGGCGACGCAGAGGGGGCGGACGAGTGGCGTCCGACCGGGTCGATGCTAAAAGGAGAAGCGGGCGACGCGCGGAACAGTCCAGGGTTTGAGCTCAACGGAGAATATTCAGCTTGAAGAGCTCAAATATATCTTTACGAAGACTAAAATAAACTGAGAAGTAAACACGGCTCGATTACTCCTAAAAATAACAGTTTTCCAGAGGTTTTTCCAAGTTTCTATCGCGCACCGCGATAAAGTGATAAGAAACGAGAAGAATATCGATTATTATATAAAGATTACGTAAATTTATCTCGTCGGAAATAACGAAGAGTTAGAGAATAAAAAATAAAATAAAAAGGTGTAACAATAGTTTAGTGCTACAATTTTCTATACGTAGTACATACCTGATCAGCGAATAGGGAAAAAATCTTCCTTTAACGCGAGATTATTGATAGAGACAAGAGTTTCGTCTAACGAGCTTTGTCGAGTCACTGGGGAAGACTGGTGACTATGTAAGCTGGGGGAAGCATAACTACCCCTGCATCTGCGTGCGAATAACAAAATTTGGTTGTAGCCTGAACCAGAAGCTCGCAAACTGGCTCCGGAAGTAACGATAAAGCAAATTGGTATGAGGGAGGATCTGTTGTCTTTTATTCGTCACACAAGTAGCGATCATTTTTCCGAAGAACTTTAGCGGCGCCGATATATCATCACGATCATATCCACCCTCGGCTATCTGTGATATAAACAGAACCATTCCGAAACCCAGTAGAGGGTTCTCGCTTGCTGGAAAGCATAGTGATTATATATCATATATCTTCGCTGAATTGAAGTTTTTGCAAAACTCAAAAACGGATCACAAATCAGAAATACTTCGGAGAGTTGAAACGCCGAAGAAATATCGATTTGCTGACAAGAATATCGTCGGTCAGTGCAGCAGCAGCAGCAACAGCAGCAACAGCAGCAGCTACAACAACGCAGAAATAAGCTACCGAATTTGTTATGCCCTGGGTAGCAGCTTGCCTGGATTTGTTAGCCGGACCATTATTTGGTTATTGTCTAGCTGTTAGAAAGCTAGCCCTTCACGTAGGGATCCTACACGAAGCCGGAGTCGTAGCAAACTCAACGGTTGCAGGTATCGCAACAAAAGCGATGGCACCAAGTGTTGAGCCGAAGAATTGCGCTGCAGAGGTGCACAAAGGTAAGATGAACGGTAATTAAAATTCACAATTTTTTTCTAGGATTTTTTAATGGATAAATATCTTTGTTAGCTAATACAATTTCTTCAGAATCCTTATCGCTCTGTGTACACAGCTGTTCAAGCCGATTCCAACGTTTAGTGTTCAATACTATTATTGGTTCTCTGTATTGCGAATGTGAGCATATATACTAGTGTTGAATTTCTCGACCAAGAAACCGGGACCTCGGACACTGCGCTGTTGTTCGCATATAGTAAACAAGTCGGTCTGAGAAATAAGAGAGAGAGAGAGAGAGAGAGAGGGGGGCTGATAGAGAGGGAAATGAAAAAAAAAAAAAAGGAATATCTAGAAAAAGAGAGAATATCACAGTGCGAAGTAGTCGGCGTCTCGCAATTTCTCGGCGAGGAGAGAGAGAGGCGAGAAGAGAGCGGATAAGAGAAAAAGTAAAAAAGAAAAAAAGCGTCGCGGTGGTCCAGGCTGCCAGCATGGTACCTTTTACCGCAAACGCATATGCGATATTATGTTCAGGGACGCGCCTTTCAATAATATGAGAAACAAAATTAGCTAAAATTTTGGAGTACCTAGTCGGTAGGAAATCTATTGCCCAATAAATGTTCACCCTACGTAACTTTAACGTACACACATATACATAATCAAAAATGTTCGCAAAAACGCATAGTATGCATATTCAAAGAACGGCATACATAAAAGTTGGAATAGATTGCTGAGCTCAGCGTATCTGTTTAACGGTTCAGCGATATACATATATGTGTAAACAATCAGGAGAAAGAATCTGCAATGAACGAAATTTTTTAAACATCATACGATTCGGTACTCGAGGTCTTTGACACTTTGAAAATATTCTGCGTGGACCAAGGGGCTCGTAGGTAGTAGAAATTATAAATAGTTTGGTTTTTGCTCGATGCAGGTCATTTTCTGAAACACCTACTTATCCGATGTATGTGAAGTACTACATATGCGACCAATAAGTGCCAACAAGACGATTTTAAAGTCACAGCTGTTCGGCCAAGCCTCATTTGTCATTCGAATCACAAAGATGACGTACATACATACGAGCAAAAAAAGTCGGCCAATTCTGCAAGCAACGGAGCTTTGGCCGTCGACGAGATGACCATATCGTAAACAAGCCCTGTGCGCTGTTTAACGTCGTTAGAGAAACTTTGTTTACGAAATTTTTGGTACTTTTGCGGAAAATATTTTGCACCGTTGTTCCAGATCAAAATTTCGAACGAAAAGAATGATCGATTGTACCGATGTGCGTTAGAATTGAATCGTCAGTCTATCGTTGGATCGATATAAACGAGGAACCCATTTGTTAATTATTTCCATTCTCTCTCTGTTTTCGTCATCTTCTCACTCTTTGCCACATATACATATACTCTTCGTGCGTGAGGTCAACAGGTTTTAGAAGAGTGTGCTAAAGACCGCACCCTCCTCGTCGACCAATGAGAAAACGGTTCTTAACGCACTGATACATTCACATACAACAGCATGCCTTTCACACAGGCCATAGCAGTAGTGGCTTTTATTAATAGTCCAGTATCCTCAAACCAGAAACTGTCCTTCGTGCTAAGTAAGATTTCCTGCAATTAGAGATAGAGGATAATAAATAAAGTCGATTTTAAACAGCCGGTAGCGATAAAACAACAATATTATTAAGCTAATTGTGAGCCTTGACGTATAGATGAGGAACCAATATAGCCACTTGGTCAGACTTACAGTAAAAACTTGTTCGAATTTATTTCAGTTTATGAAACGCCAGCTGTGCGATAGAGGTTGGAAGGTAAAACTGCTATTCTAATTTTAAGCTTGGCTAATCGCTTTCACTTGAACTATTCGTCAGCTGTTTGTATGGTTGATATCTGTATCATCCGCTTATCACTTTCATTTCGGATTTCTTTCCTAAAGACTTTAACTCCAGGATTAAGTGTATTCGCAATAGATGTACTTTGCGGAATTTCGAAATTTAGCTTAACCAGGTTTATTATATTCATTGACGTATTCGACACGTCCGAAGATGTTGAGTTACGAAATAACATAGCTACTGTAATTACACGATTAAACTTTCAAAGAGGCGATAAGAAATGTCGAAATCGAAGCTTGAATCGTGTACGTCATTCGTTGACGTATTTATTTGTTCATTAGTTTTAATAGCATTGTCTCAAACTCCTGTTTCTGTCGTTACTAATAAAAAAAAACGGATTTTGAATTCCTCATCCCATTTGTACAGCGATATTCGCTTCACCATATCCTTTCTTCCATATCACGAAATCTTCTCACCGTTTTAAACAGTAGGTACATTTTTCTCAACCAAGTAAGAGCATGCTACAAGTATTCAATGAACTTTAGCAGCTTGAATAAATGCCACAAATTAACGAATTGATTTTTTCTCCTCTAACGTCAAAGAATATAATTCGTCGTTATAACCAGCTTCACCTCGAGCTTCACATTTGTACTCTTGGTCACTCGCGTAGATCGGTAAATCATTGTCAAAAATATAATTGAAATTCGAGTTACAACAGAGATCGTAAAGTTGTGACATCGCGCGCTGGATGAATGAATGAAGGTATAATAAATTTGATTCAAGTCAGGTATCTTTATTGTTAACAAATTAATCGGCAATGTACTCTTCTTATAAGTGTGCAATTTTTTTTTTTTCAAGTATCAATGCGCGTTTGAAGACCTCTAACATCATCCAGGAACCTTTTTACAAATCTCCTTCGGAGATGACCAGTATTGATGATGATTCTCTGTGGTCTGAACAGATCGCGTGACAAATAAAGCACATCACTGCAAATAGAGGATTTTTATGACTCGCGATAAGCTCGCGGCAAGATAAGGGCTAGTGGTATGGCGAATATCGTCCCAGGTTTACTCAGTTCTTGATTTACACTCCGACAGTGTGCAATCTACTCCGTTAGTTCGAAGTTACGTAAACCTGAGAACTAATAACTAAATAGTTCCTATCTCAAAGTGTATAGTGACATTATTCTTAGAATATTATATATAATATACGCGATTCGACTTCAGCTAATCTTCACTTCCTGATCAGATATTCATATTTTTACAATTTTCTTAATTTTTTTTTTTTCTTCCCTCGCACACGTCATTCGTCATTGTGTTCTTTGGCCTAGCTGTTATTATCGCGAAATTGTGCCGTCCTCGATTACGTCATAAATTGGCAACGAAGTTAAGATCTGTACAAAACTAGGCTTACTCTACACATATAGGTACTCAAATACATACATATCCAGAGATATATATTACCGCTACATACGCGTGCTCAAGGAGTTCGTTTACGGACAGTCTATCTAATTATAACCCTTGGCAAAAATATTTATGCAATATTCAGTTAGCAAGGATCAGCCGAAGGAAACACTTCTATAAATTTAAGTGTCAGCGTTGAATAGTCCGATAGAACAATTTGCTCCAAAAAAAATTTCGAGACATTAATAACGTTGCGTAACTCCAAATAGTCAAAATGTGTCTGAAAGGTGAGTCGTTTAAGTTATTCCCATTTTTTTTTTCTTCGAAACTGTCGACATTGCTAGGGTATTTATTTTTACCACAAAACCCACGCACTTAACGATATACTCTTCAAATATCCATACCGTCACAGTCACCAGATCGTTTGGTTTCATAAAAATTCTCCAAAGTTTCCGAAACAGAAAATCGATCATGCATATCACACAGCAGTCATTCGCTAATCTCACGATGATTGATCGGGTGATTTGTTTATTTACTCTACCATTTTTTTCGTTGTTTTGTGGTAACTCATGTCTGCTTATTACAGCCTCTTCTATTCCTTTACGACGAAGAAGCTATATTCATTGTCTATTTTTCGTCAGCTCATTGTCAGCCAAAATACTTATCCCGTTTACACCCACTACGAAGTGGAGCTCTAAGAAATGATCAGAAACTCATAAAGCTAGTGACGCACCGCTCCACGTATTTCCATATTTCAATTTCAATTCCCATACCTATTCATATTAAAAATAAATCGGAGCAATACTCATATCAAGAGATATTTTACAGATTGATTCAAGTGGTTGCATAATTTCAATCAAACAGAATGACCCTTTGGAGTAGTTGTGGAGTCTTCTACGTAAGAATACGTTCATTTAATACGTGTATAGACTTCTGAGCTATAATTGAGGCGTTTTGCGACAGAGTAACTTGTTCCAAGTAACTAATGTGATCGTTCTAAATGAATCACGTTGGCATCCCATTTAGACAGTACAAGATAGCAACAACGAGGATTAACCCTAATCTAATTCTAACAGTAATCGATCTAAATCTTTTCGTTTGCTATGCGGATAGCGAATGGGGAGAGAATTATACTGTCATATACAGTGGAGAAGAAATTGCAACACGTTACTCCAAACTCGTGATTTGAATTCTCAAATTATACCTCAAATACGTAATTGCAGAGACGATTTGTGTAAACATTTACTTCAGTTAACTTTAGAGTCTGTTGCTGATCGAGAACGATCTTTGGCACTAGTCACCAACTGCACTGTGTCCTAAATGCAATCTGTACCCATCATAACTGACCACATGTTCAAAGTTCTACGCTTGACTAAAAAGAACTGTAATGGGGCACGAAATATCAGTAAAAAAAAAAAAATAATAATTATAGCCTCCGGTGTTGACGACGTACGTCAGTCTGTCGACTTGGCTTACTTAGGGTCGAAGTGCAAACACAGCCGGCAGCGTAAATTATTTGCCTTTGCTTTACTTCTGTCATTTTTATAGCAGTTGAACTTAAGCAAATACAACTGCTGTACAGATAGACACCGTATCTTCGATATATTAGACAAATATATAAATGAGAGTATAATTTCGCTCTTTACACTTGTGACTGACCTATACTTAGACAGTCGAGTTCTCTTTCGAATATAGCGATTATGAAAGAGACGTTATTCCCAATGAAGAAGCTTTGCAATATTTATTATATTAACGCCGCGCTATTAAAAGAAAAAAAAAACGTTATAAATCGGCTAGATAAGGAAAGGCTAATTTTTTTTCATTGATGATATTTACAGGCAACGTAATAATTGCTGATTAGAAATCTAGCATAAGAAAATCATTGGTTTCATCATATGGACTATCAGTACTAGCCGATTGTCGATTTATGTTCAAATCATGAAATTCACCTCTCGTAATCAACCGACGATAAGAATAAATTTACATAAGGCAAAATTTAATTACATGAAAACTCATACGTCTGTCGCGAGAGATTCGTTATCATTATAAATTATTTACACATGTATATTTCGAAATGTCAGAGAAGATTTCTTCGACATTAATTATGCCATTAAGTGGAAAAAACGTTAATTATACTGATGAAATTTTTTATTTATATTAATAATAACGTCCGATTTCACTATTTCTATTGCAGAAGCTGTACCGGAAATGGTTGTAAGAAGCACCAACAAGGCTAAGCCTCCTCGTAGGTTTGCCGGAGTCGTTGTCGCCATGGCTGGTTTACCTGCAAGAGGTAAAACCCAGGTTGCACATTGTCTTGCTAGAAGACTAAACTGGAACGGCGAAACTGCTAAGGGTGAGTTGAAAATAAATACAAATTAGAAAGATTGCATCTCCCATGTTATTTTGCTCGCGATTTTGCTGACCATGTTGTAATATTATAACCGTTGATTATCAAGATAGACGTTAATTACGAATGAGGCAAAGAAATTAGCTTCAATCGCCTCCAACGTGTTATGCATCGTCATATTCCGTGTGAAAAAGTATCGCTATTCTACTATATCGTATTAACTTCATAACTTGCTCTTCTATCAATAGAATCCTAACACTCGAATGTATAATGAAAGAAAAAAAATTCCCATGATAATTTTGCCTCATTTTAATGTCGATTGATTCGTGCTGGACACGTGAATACTCGCGTTTAAACGCATGTACATAATATTTGAATATGTAATTAGGTGTGATGATAGCTGATATGCATGTGTACAAATGTAACGTGGTCATATCATCGTATCGTCTGATTTAGGAAATAAAGATTAAGAAATCATTGTCAAATATTGTTACAGTGATGCGAGTCAGCGTATACCGTCAAAAACATTTGGACATGTATGCTTCTCACGAACTCTTCAGACCAGATCATGCTGCAAATGTTGCTCTTCGATCCCTTGCCCAAAGGGATGCTATGCGCGATTGTGCGTCTTGGTTGGCATCAGGAAATAGTGTTGCTGTAAGTATACATAGATATTTGCAATCTTTTTTTTATGGTAAAGAGGAAGAGTTTTTTAATTGCTAATAGCTAAGTGAGACCTTCGAGATGATGATTTAATTAGATTTGTGAATAAATTGGATTCCGAGAAATTAATCAACGGAATATAAGGGGTCGAAGTTTTTGCAGCAGAGTTCAAAGTGGTTTGGAATTATACTTATATTCTTTTCTCGTTGTTTGAGGATATAATCAATTTTCATAATCTTTGCAAACAAGCTTTAATTATTTATACCGGGTAACGGAGATCGTAATCTGCTGATTTAAAATTTCATAGAATCAAGATTACAACCGCAGAAAAAATCTAGTAATTAATTAAGAGGAAGAGAGAAAAAGAGCGAGAGATAGAGAGGAAAAGGCGGAAATTATGATTAATTTTTTTTCTGAGTATAGAAGAAGACGTTTGCCAGATGAGATTATGCCATAGGAAAATTCCCGTTCTGTTATGATTGGCGACAAAAATTGTCAAAGAAATTCCGCGAAGTTGTTGTTTTAGCACTACAGATAACCTATCACCGTTCACATTGACTTTGAAATTATCGCATTTTAACTAACTCAACAAATTGATCGAATCGTGAAAACTAATTAGGAAAAAAATAAAATAAAAATCAAAGCTGATGATGAGATTAACTTTCAATAACATAAATACCCGGTCACGTGATTTAACTACTCTTTGGACTCATAAGTATCACCCCACTATGATCCCAATCAATCTGATATCAATTCCCGGATACTGTTTTAATGAATATTTCTCAATCCTCGGTTGCAAAGACGATTTTTATCAGAGAGGAAAAAGTACCATATAGAAATAAGACGAGCGATTTTATCCTTATCCTATAATTTTGGATTACTAATTTTTTTATTTTTTATTCCTCTTCTTTTTTCAGATCCTTGATGCAACTTTGGTGACTCATGATCAACGAGCTGAAGTCTTTGATTACTTTTCCAGTCAGCTTGGTTACCGTGTCCTCTTCATCGAGTGCGTATGTTCCGACAATACAATATTGGAGCAAAACTATCAAGAGATACTTGCTCATAGTATGGATTACAAAAATATGGACAAGGCTACAGCAGCGGAAGATTTACGGTCCAAAGTAGCCCATTACGTCAAAGTCTATGAACCAATGGAGGAAAAATCCTGGCCAAAAATCACCGTTGATACTGGCAACATGGAGATCAAAGCACACAAAGTTAGCGGTCACGTTGAAACCAAGATCTTAGGATACCTTGGAAGCGTCAGGGTCCAGCCACATACCCTGTACTTTTCCCGAGTGAGTCTCATAAGTCAATCTTTTTATATATATAATTTTTGGAAATTCTTGTGTCAATTTTTGGCAAATGATTTTTCTTCCATTTCACTTTATCCCATAATATAATCATGTTATTTCTTTATTTGATCATTCAGCATGGAGAAAGCGAGTATAACGTGCTGGGAAAAATTGGTGGTGATGCAGTTTTGAGTGCTCGTGGTGAACGATATGCACAAGCATTAACGACGCATATAAACAGCCTCCATATACCAGAACTTAGAGTTTTGACCAGCAGACTTAGGAGGACCATAGCTACTGCTCGGGGTGTTGAGGCCCCGCAAGAACACGTAGCTGAATTAAATGAACTTGATGCCGGTGTGTGCGAGGGTCTTTCATACGAAGAAATGCAAGAGCAATATCCTCAGGTAATTTTATCCTATAAGCTTTAAGTTCGAGGAAAGTAAGACGAGTCTACGAGATCGATACCCGAGGCTCGTCTGAGCGTTTAATTCGATTTCAGTAATCACGGAGTTTAGTGACCGTATGAAACGCAGAAGCTCCACAAACTTCGTCGAAATTATATTTGCGAGGAAAAAATAAAATAAAATGCCAAAAGTTATCTCTTCGTGAATATATAAGACAAATAAGTAAAGACTGAATAGCTTGTAAAACGTATAATTTTTTATTTTTTTTTCACGAATCGAAGTCATTTTTTGACGAACTTCTTTCGGTGGAAAGATTTTTCTGACTAATAAGCTTTGTGCGTTATTATCTGATCTTTTCTTTTTTTTTAGTTACTAGAGTTCTTCGTCCTAAATTTATAGCATTTTACAAACTCGAGAATAATATACGATGTTTCGCGTAAGCAAATCTTTTTTTAACAAGGAAATAAAAACAGAAAATTTACGACGTGGAAAATTTCACTGGACAGTATTATACGTTTGAGATCCTCTTAATTTTGGAATAAGAGTCAGATTTCTCTAAATAACCATGACATTATTTTTTACCCTCAAATGAGGCCAAATAAATAAATGTATAAATAATTCCTGGAATATTACGTAATTCAAAAACGATTATTCTATATTTAAAAGAAATGAAGAAATAAAAATAAAAAATAAAAAATATTACTCTGCGTATCAAGTTTTTATTCAATTGCGTAGAAACTACTGCTTACTGCTCATCCACAGCCGTCTTTACTTATTTTATTATTTTCTTAATCTGGTATCATCAATCTTGTGTAAGATAAATTTTTATTGTTGTTTTCTCGTATAAAAATACGCAAAAACCGCGAGCCGTCATAAATTAATTAACGCTAAGAAAAACGTGACGTAACAAATTAAGACGAATTGAGTGAAGAAACGAAAAGTTATCACTTTTCAAATTTCCACATACGTATACATACATTTCTTTTCATTCCTCTTTTTTTTTTTTATATATATAAATTTGAGAGTGGGTGGTCACGGATACTATACGGATACTACGTCACCTCTCGACTAGGTCATAACAACGAGAAGCAGTGACCTAGTTTTCTTGTCAATACTAAATGAAACTGACAATGAGTAAGGTAGAATAATAAGATACAGACTCAGGCTCTATGTATATAATTTACCTAGTCTTCGTACACCGAGTAGATCGGTTAAAATAGACCATATTATACGCCATCTCCAAGCAGCAATCAATATATTTTATACGAAAATATTAGAGTATGTAAAAATGAATAAAAATCTAATTGTTTTTATTTTTTTTTCAAATTTCAGGAGTTTGCGTGGCGTGATCAGGACAAATTACGATACAGATATCCATGGGGCGAGAGTTACCTAGACATTATGCAGCGGGTTGAACCAGTTCTTGCAGACCTTCAACAAGTTACTAATATGTTAGTCATATCACATCAAGCAGTACTCCGTTGTATTATCGGATTTTTTATGGACAAGAAACCCGAGGAGTTGCCCTACATGGAAGTACCTCTACATACTATAATTAAGATTACAAGTCGTGGATTTAACTACGAATTAGAATTCTTCAAGCTGCCTGTAGAATGCGTTAACACAACTAGAGTTAAACCAAAGAATTGCAGCGTTGACAGAACTGCAGATGATGCTTTGGTCACGGTACCAGAACACTTCGAAGTTCCCGATCCTTGGAGAAATCCATCAACTGGACCAACCCTTGTTCAACAGCATTGAGGGCGAGCCAAAGTTTCCGAAAATGATACCAGCGCTCAAGGTTCGCTTAAGAATTCGAAAAAGAACTGATTTCGGGCGATTAACTCTGATCCGAGATTAAGAATGATTAACTCGGTAGGAATATCTAGCTTGAGAAAGTATTAATACGTGTTTGTGTATTTCGGTATTAGAAACTACCGAAGATAGATTCCTTATTTTATATTCGTTTCAAAAGCAAAAAAAAAAAAGAAAAAAAACGTTATAAAATTATCAGACTATCACCGATTAACATAATATTAAGGAATTCTATGAAGTTTTTGAGAAAAAAGAAGAAATCTCTGGTGGGTTCGGTACTCAAAATAAATTATGAAAATTGGTTCGAGAATCTTGGTTTCAAGATTGCTGAACAACATTAGGCTGAGATTCTTAGCTTGCGCAAATTCATTAAGAAAGAACTTTGATTGTGCGCGATTTTCGGGTTGTTTGAAAGAATTTTCAAGAGTCAATCAATAAGATTAGGTTGTATTCAATTCCCCCAGATGAATAACGAGTAATGATGATATAGTCGTTTTATTTTTGACATTAGAAATTGAAATAGTACAATGAGAAGAAGAGAAAAAAATTCTAAAATTCTATACGAAAAACGATGTTATTTTTTAGATACTTACTTTGAATTTTAATACTATAACTATTTCAAAAATTTTACCAATTATTGAAAAAACCATTGAAAATGAATATCATTTAGTAGATTCGAAGTTTGATGATATATTGCTGCTATAGACCGAGTATTGGTGTTGGGATTAATCTTGCCACGAAATAAAATTGTATTTCGGCGCCCACTGCCCGAGCCCTCTACATTTTTCAGTATATGGTACTTAGAGTAGTTGTTTTTAATTTATATATAATTATATATATATATATATATATATTACTCTGAGGAGTGTATTTTAATATTAAAAAAAAAAAAAAGAAAGAAAAATGAAAAGAAAAAAAAAATGGAAAAAACATAAATTAAAATACAATAAAGAAAATATCGATATGAATAGATAAACGGTATTTGACAAAAAATTTCTGTGCACGATTTACACCGTTTGAAGGAAAGGGATGCTATTTACGAGTCCCTACGCACGTGTCATATACATACATGAAACATAAAACAGCCTATAAATAATTGATTAAAGTGAATATATTATTAACATGCATGAACATATAATAAATAAATAAATAAAAAATATATATATATATAATATACACACGAGCCGGGATATAATGATACATGTGAACGTTGAAAAAGACGGACAGATTTATTTTCTTCTGCAATGTCCGTATTTTTTTTCATTTTGTTAATTTTTTTTTTTCGTTTTTTTGAGAACGTATAAATCGATATACGCATTATCATTACTTGAGGAAAAAAAAAAAAATTGCATTTTGCTAGAGAGTGAGATTTCCGAGTATAAACTTAGAATTAGAATTGTAATAAAAAAAAAATATTACAGCCGCACCTGCTAAATGCATAATAATCGATTTATTAGCGTATAGACATCTAATAATTAAATCGAGAAATGATCGAACGAAGAAGTAAATATAATAGCGTTATATTATGCGATAAAATTGTTAATTAAGTTTTAAGAATTTTCAGAAGCTCGTTTATCATGTAATTAACGAATGCAAATTTTCGTGTTGAATTATCTTACATTGTTAAATGTATTTTATTATGGAAAAAGATTTATCAATAGAGATATAATTATTTGCCATAAAAATTTTGTTTTTATGGCAAATAAGCCATATATTCATATATATTTCATCAGTCATATATATATATACGATATAATAATCGATGCTGATTTAAAAAAATGATAAAATATTATCATTTTTATAATATAATATGTAATATTTTTCATAACTATATTTATCATTTAAATGTAATAGTTTTTTTTAATTATATTATGATACCAATAAACATTTTCTTTTTTTACGATCACATAAACAGTTCATGTTTTTCTTTCTTTTATCTTCATTTAGAATACAAAAACCTTAAAAATACTCTAAAAATGACTAACATTTTAATTTTAATTTTCGAACTGTTTGTCTGCAAACATAGCTGAACCGGTACTATAAAAATCGTCTAGAAATATAATAACATGAGTCAATTAATTATATACTAAATTTCCTTAATGCATCGTTTCGTAATAAATATTCAAAGTCATAAATAACGGCGAATAGATTGAAAAATACGATAAGTCGATAATCCTTGCACATCATATGTTCGTATAACGTTCCCAGTTTATATCTGCCGTTAGTTCTTGTGGTTTTCTGGTCGTATTTCCGTCTAATCTCTAGTAAAGTAGTAGAGAAAATAATAAAAAGCAAAAAAAAAAAAAACAGACTGATTATGCGCGATAGCTGTTATTCCTTCGACCTGTTGAGAGAGAAAAAAATTCATAATTTTTATTTCGCAAATAGTATTTGCGTAATCTATATTCGCTTATTTATAAAACATGTATTTGTTTGATCGACAATTTCATTGCCATATAGAGGAATACGTTGAAATATGCTTATTTAACGCTTTAGTGACGCGTTAGAGTTAAACGATTGTATAAATAATCGTAATAGTAGTGAAAGAAAAATGAATATATTAGCGAAATTGGAGAATTACTTGGAATAAAATCGACTCCTAATTATAAAGCATTATTAAATTACATCGATATAAACCATACACTACGTTCCAAGACCTTAAATCCCCCCCCACCCCTTCCCCTCCACTAAAACGATGCACATTCATATACCCGCGCAAAAGGCGCGCAGCGCATATCGTATAAACTCTCAATACCTCGCGTCGTTCGAGAGTCAGCTGATGCCCGAACTCTATAACAGCGCGAACAAGTCGGGATTTAAACTTGCCATAGCGTTATACTATGCGATATATATACGTATAGTAAACTTGTGATAAAGTGAAGATTCATTCTCGTTATAATACGCGAAATTTTTACCAACATAACCGAACGATTAACGACAAATCGTCGTAGTTTATTCAGAATATTTTACGTTTGGAGGTTAACTACAGTACAGTGGACTTAACAACGTCGAGACAGTCATTTGTTCGACTAAGTTTTTGTGTCAGTCGGCTTTTACAGCCAGGCTTATTATTTGATAATATAAGTTTTTGTTATCAGTGCATGAAGTCAGTGTTTAAAGTTTATTGAATTAAATTGAATTGAGTTGAGTTCAATTATTCTTGTTGTAATGAACGAAAAGGATCTACATTTGGCCAAGGCCATGGTCGACTTGGAACTCGACGGAAAAAGGCAGAAGAAAACTGCTGTGTCTAGAATGCATGACAAACAGCAGACATTCAGGTGAGTTTAACGTTTATAACAACTCGTCGTGTTATACGAGCGAGTATAACATTCTTTTATCCTTTTAGGTTGTATTTGGTTAAAAAATTCACTCGTCATTTCCATATACGAGAATAATATATTTTATATGGTAATAATATTCATTTACACAACTTCTCATCTTTTCTCTTTCTCTTTCTTTTTCTTTCCTATACTTTAAGTTGATATTATAATATCGCGTCCTTCGACCAAAGCAGTCCCGTAATTACGTGATTAATGATAATATCTGCGCGATTTATAAGACGACAGAAAAAAAGAATATAATAATAATAATGATAATTCAGTGATTGATTAGCGATCGATTATCAATACGTTTGCATCGTGTCTACAGGTATGTGTATAATAAATTTAAAAAGTCAACAAACGACGGTTATAATCGTTATTATGACCTCGACTAATTAATATACCGAAATTATTTTAAACAGGATATATCGCTACTGTACAAACATATGAACATTTTTTTCAACGATTTACTCATTTGAAATTTTAATTCAGAAATTATGTAACTACGGTATGGTACTTCTTCACTATAGTTGACAAAAAATACCATTGACTTCAAGCAGCCATAATCTATTAAAATTCATAACTCAAGGCCACGTATAAGATCGTCCTTTAAACATCGTGACGGTACTGTGAAATTTCAAGTATAATACGATATTTTTTTTTTAGTATCAAGCTTTTCAGGTTTTCAGTTAGTAAAATATTCGCATTTATTTCATGATGCTAGGATAAACAAAGACGTTGAATTTTTCTGTTGAAAATTGAAATAATTATCATGTCAGTAGTACACTTTGATGTTTTAATAAATTATGCAAATTATTATACAGTGGTAAGACATTTATCATCACATTCATATTGTCAGCCCTTCCGATCTTCCGTTTAGATATTGATAACCATGTGCGATGGTGGTGTAATGGTCAGCATAGTTGCCTTCCAAGCAGTTGATCCGGGTTCGATTCCCGGCCATCGCACTCAATTTTTTTTCTTCTTTCTTTTTACCTTATTCGAATTAACTTTTTAAATAATCTCAATTGGAATGATTATATATTTGACGAAGATTGTCTAGCTATGGAATAGAATACAGAATAGCTATACAGTGTGCGAAATATAATAATCAAATTTATATAATAAATGTATAAAGTATGAACTTAACTATATTGACAACGTAACACCAGGTGAAAATTCTGAAAAAATTGTCACTAAGTGAAATTTGCAAACTAACAATAAGGTCGAAAGTTCTGCACTGCATAATTTCGGTGATCTGTGCCAAGGCTGAAATGGGTAGGGACTTGACTAGGCGGTTCGCGGGTTTACATTAGTCATATAGTAGGTACTTGTATATCGATATAGAAACAGGTATAACAATACTCAACCACCACCACCACCACCACACATTCTATTCGTATGAAATATTTATCCCGCGAGTGTCTCTAACGTATAGCATTTCTCACGCTAAATAATACTACAACTATAACACATTAGATATACACAAAAGATATGAATCTAGATCTTAGCTAGATCTGTATTTGTATATAGTGACCTAAATTAAAATATCCGATGGTCATTTTCGGATTCTGTTCTTACTATACGTAAAGTGCAACTATTTTCTTGCTTCAATATCGATTTCGAAAGTCCAGTTATAATCGATGTAATTTATATGAGTCTCGTGATTTTTTTTTTTTTTTAATCACCTGTAATTTTGTATCAAAAGTTTTCGATGCAAAAGCTGGTTAATTCATAGGGAGAGACATTCAGTTTATATAGTACATATATATATATATAAAAAAGAAAGAAATTCTCACGGTTAACTGAGTCATAAATTATATATCGGTGATGATAAGAGATGCTGATTGCGCAAATGAACATGACACAAAAGATTATGCATATCGTATCTGGGTGCATTAAACACGATCGTCAGATTGTATGGGTATGTAAATGTGTTCAATAAGATACGATTTCGTATACCCTGAAGCTAAAAAGCAATGATGCTTATCTGCCTTATGAACAATCGTTCGATTGCAGATATAGGTACCGATGATTACCTGCATCGAGGCTTCGGAGAGCTTCGAAGAACGCGAATCGAAGTCAAGGTTTCAATATCAAACGACCTATCCTTTTCATTTTCGTATTGCTTTGGTATATAGGTACTATAATTCATTATATTTCCTTTGCGTTCAAGACTACTTCAAGTGTTTTATATGCTTTTTGTAAATTTCCTGTGATACTTATATACAGTATAATCTTCTACACACGGTTTTAAATCATCATTGCGATATTCGCTACATCTCTATGAGCGAATAACTTTAGACTACTATTAATAGCACGGTTATTTCCGAAACGTAGATTTTCGTCAGAGTTAAACGTTGTTTATAGGCCAGTGTGACAAACGTGAGCAAATCTATTATGCGCATTTATTATACATCATTTCAGATAGTACAGTTCAAGTTTTACAACTATTACCACACGGTAGATAATTATTCTTGATAAATATTTGGGATTCAAGAAATAGGCATTTTATGGTTGTATTTTGTCAGATTAGGTATATTAGAGCTCCCATTGTTTTTTTTTTCCGACATCGAACAAATTTTGATTTACTAAGCCAGTATACGTCCCTATACTACAACATATTTGTAATTCTTTTCAATCTCTTTGGTAATTTTTCTCGTTTTATCTATGACATACACTTATATCTATATACCAACACGATATGCATAGTTAAAAAAAGCTTGTTGTCAGAGGAAATGGTTTTCACTGCGGTGATAATGAAACTGATAAACCAAGTTTATAAAATGAAAAGCATGTGGTATGGATTTATGTCAAATAAAACATCCGCATTCGCGTTTTCTTGATTTGCGAAATAAATATTTATAATTTATATCATTTTCGTTTTTTCTTCTATGGATCTGTCCACTATATGGACCGAAAGATATAGGTATATAGAAAATAAGAGTAACTACGACAAATGCTTCGAAATTTTATTTGAAACATATTCATTTAGGTGGACTTTGGCATATCATAGAATAACTTGTTCGCAAAATTCTGATCTCAGTATCTAATACATTTTTTTATGTTTTTCTTGAAGCGAATCGCAGACCACTTTATCGGTCGAGCCACTGGAGCCGCGAAGGTAAAAGTTTATAACTTTGCACTTTGTAGCTGGCTGCTGGCTCCATCTGCATGTTTTTTTGTACACGTATTTTATTGTATCTTTTTTTTGATTTTTTGCTGATTATTTTATTACAATTTTATTATTATTACAATTATTTTTATTTTGTATTTTATTCTTTTTTTTTTTTTTTTTTTACTAATTAATTAGTTATCGCTTCGTCCTTATAATATTTGCAACTTTTTATAATCCTCGCACCAAATCCTTCTTATTTTTATTTTTTTGTTCGTTATGTTATAAATAACAATAAGTATTATTGCTTGATTATTTATTGTCTTTTTTTAGAATTATGATTTTTATGATTCATCCATGTCTTGAATAATAAATTTCACGTTTCTTAGATCTGTAGCACTATTAAAATACTATATAGTATATTTTTGTACATAGTATAATATAGTCGTAGTTATAGTATATAGGTACTTATCAACGTATTCGAATGTTTAACGTAGTTAGAATGTTGGAAAAATAATTTAAATAGCATTTGAAATCGTATTTGAAAATTTATTTGCAAAAATCTCAGTCGTCCTATACGATGTATGATTTTCTGTGTCAAATCAATCTACTTTTTCAAAAATGCATGATTTCATATTTGGTCAAAAATGTTCAATTTCCAATTCCTATATGCGCGAACAATGCAGTGTTAAAATATTTGATGAAAGTATACGTATAGGCATAAGTTATAATTCTTAGTTAGTCGCAGAAACTAGAAAGTTGAAATTTGTCTAGACGAGCGTCGATGTCGTAATTCTAGCACACGTCCTGGTTTTCAACCACCTGAAGCTATCTTTGGAATAGATTCAAAATATTTCACGAAAGTTTCATAAGGTCGGTTCACCAGCGACACTCATTCTTATATTATACTTCAACCGGAGAGAATCTCATCATCATTTTCTTATCGTTATAAATAATTCCGAAAAAAAAATGGATACATAAGCCCATTTTCGTCACATATATTCCCACTCGATAATATTCACGAATTTATATCTCTAATCCGTTGACCTCAACCGCGTACAGAACCCATGATACTGGAAATACGACATAGTGATTTAAAATCGCATATTGATCCGCGAAAGTGGTAAAAATCAATTTATCGAGTACTCCGTATGTGCGCGTATATACGGTAATGTACATACAAGACTTACTCTAGACCGTTTCAGAGGTTCACTACTTCACTGTTTCCGCGACAACAAGAAAAAAAAGTGGAAAAAACAGAAAAGAGGGTAAATTCGCGAATCGCGTGATTGATCGGTAAATAATAAGAACAATAATAATAATAAGAAATGTATAATTGGTTCGTTCATGTATGTAATTTTTTTTTTTTTTTTTTTAAACACGGAAGTGCCCGTCAGTAATTGTCTATACGAACGAATATAAGAGAGTTGAGGTACGGGTGGGACGCTCAACTCGTCAACATACTTACTTATACTTTCTCGTCGAGGTTGATAGTTGTATTGCCCAGAGTAGGAATAACGTTGCGTCGAGGTGACGTCGAGGTGGACCAAAAGCCGAATAAAACTAATTGCACGTTATTAAATCGTCGCGAAAAGTATTCAACTAATTACTTGAAGCGAGTGGGATTTTGTTAAAAAAAAATAAGAAATTAATCGCACCCTAAAAATCGTGCGATGTCACTCTCCCCGTCAAGCAGTAGCGGATTTCATTCGTTGGAAGATCTCTCCGTATGGTGAGCAATCCCAAATTAAAACTGTTCTAATTTTATACTCAAAAATTCTGAGATAGGTAAAAAAGAAAAAAAAAAACATCCAATGTGACATAACTGAAAATTCACAGTGTCCAAATTTCGTCGATATCTATTGCTGTTTCACGTTTAATATCCGGAAAGGAAACTAGTTTCACTTTCACGGTCGTGTGAAATAAGTTGTAGTAACCATCATAGAGTTTTAAGAGTATATCTTGTAAAAATAAGATATAACACGTGTTAAGCCGTACTGTCTTATAGAGTTTTTCTCGTTTTGGGAATAGCATATCTTCTATACAGGTATATACACAGTTTTTAATTTTTATTTTATTCACTTCCGGCTTTCTCTTAAAAATCTATATGTTACGTTACGTGCATTTTCATATAGCTGGCTTGAAAAAGGAAAAAAAAAAACTAACTAACAATGATCAGCTTGATCGTACATCTCGCAATTTTTAAACCCACTCACAATCTACGATTATTACAATTACTGCAAATTATAACTTCTATTCTTCATTATTTCAAACCTCAATTGATATCAATCAACGTATACAGTCATTAATTCCATAGAAAACTATCGAACGGATGCGTTCTAGTTATGAGAAAAACACATTTATACAGCATGTACGGGTTTTATAGTTAAGCAATACCACCGTTTCTTAGTTACAATTCAATTCGACTCTTTATGCATGTAATTCTCTAATCTATAACTCGTCTGCATTGGAAACTGTCTCAAGACACAGATCTGACGATTATTTAATCGGACATTTCAAGCTGTTATAAAATCATACCGCGAGAAGATATTTTTTTGGAAAAACGAATTTTCGTTCGGGAAATCGTTATCATTGAAAATACGGTGAAAAATTATACCGTATCATCTAAGTAAGTATAGATTATAGACGCGACTACAATATGGATAAAGATCTACGTGTTTATTTTAGTACATACTCTGTTGATTTCTGTTAATATCCTATATGTGTGTGTTTCTAGACGAGTAGGTATTAGGATACTGATGAATTACAAGCAAGTCAATGTTAACTCATGTGATTGAGTATAACTACATCAGACCTATCAACTTGTCGGTTTAGATTTATATGCACGAAGGAGATAACTGTAGATAGATACATGCAATTATGCACCCAAGTGTGAAGAAGTGTGTGAAGTGTTAATACATTATGGATAAAATGAACATTATGATGTACTGTAAGACAGTGCAGTGGTGCATAGGCGTAGACCTTGGAATATGTTGGGATAGTGATAATAATATGTGTGTCGTTATATTATTTGTCTAATACGGTCTATACTTTACCGATCAAAGTCTATTCACTGTATTCTCATTGTCAATACCTACTCGCAATCAATTCGTAATACATATAGTAAGTATAATATAATTCAATATCTTACCAATAACCTCGCAGTCGAGTATTTCCCGAGTAACAAACTAGTTCGTGCGGTTAATGTAATTGACGCGTTGATACATCTATACGTATGTAGTAACTTCTATGAAACGTTAAGTTTATTGTTTTGATAAAATCCAAAGTTGCGTTCGTATGTGGTATGGTAACCGTAATATGAGAAAGACACGTAACGAAAGATGAAACCAACCATCTTGCACTTTGCTGCAACTTCTATGTTATAGAACTTATGGAACGTAAAATATATTATAGTTCCTTATTATATAAGTAAGTTGATAACGTATGTAGATAGATTTTGTTAGTCATATTTCTCATATAGTATAATATAATAATTATATTATTATTAGAATGGTATTATTTGCGAAATCAATGGGTTATCGAGGAGTTCGCGTTATCTAGGCAAATATTCGAGGCTGTGAACGGGGAGGTCTTTTACAACTTCGTATGAACTAAAGTCATGAGCTCTGATCACATCGGTTGTGATGCTATATACGAGGAGCATTTTAAAAGCAGCGCTGCGAACGCGAACCGTCATTATCGACAACGTAATCAGGTACAATATTTATTTTATACTTCGACATAGACTTCGAGACTTTTAATATATCCATCAAAGTGTGCTTCTGTATTTCGTATGTGTCTCTTTAGTTCAGCTCTCAGCTTTGCTTGACCAAAGTATATTGCATATACGAGGTCTAATCTAGTCTAAAAAAAAACTTCAAGCTTATTTAATTAGTCTTGTAATCTTGCTTTCGAAATTGCGAAACAGAAGATACAAGAGGAAAAAAAAAACGTGCACTGCCCGGGAATCGAACCCGGGTCGCAAGAATGGGAATCTTGCATGATACCACTACACCAGCAGTGCTTACGTAAAGATTTTCAACATTTTAGGGTCATATTGTTTTCAATGACAGAAGATATTGGCGTGTAAATTTATAAATTTTGTTTCCAAATCGAATGAGATTTTTTAACTAGTGTATAAAATCGTATTATTTGAGATGAATCAATGTCTGTTGTCTTCTGCCGAACGTTTCGTATGGTTTCTGACAGTCAGAGGCTAAATTCTTGAGTCTTTAGAAGAGATTTTCTTAACGATTCGATATTGTAGAAGAAGAAAGAAAAAAAAGATCAATTACAACAGTTTCAAAAGTTTGAAATTTTCGTCCTGAATGATGAATGAATTTATAATTACAAAAAATTGAAGTGCGATGGCCGGGAATCGAACCCGGATCAACTGCTTGGAAGGCAACTATGCTGACCATTACACCACCATCGCACATGATGATGTTAGAAACATCATTCATTCTGACGGACGCAAAAATATACAAATTTTGTTCAGCTGTTCATAAATCAATAAAGTATAGCCGTTGTGAATCGCTTAAAAAACAAGTCGAATATCAAATTAATCGTTTTCAGACTTTCCTTTTGAATAAAACGATCCTATAAATGGTCGTACCATTTACCAATGGCACAAGATAGAGCATACGAGTCATGGTATACCTGGAAAGTAAGCAAACGCGTTTTGTAGAATTAGCTCGTCTCTTTATTCAGCTAAATTAAATCACGGATTGATCACTTCCTATCGGCCAGAATAGATAAGGTCAAGAATTCATTCATTCATTCATTTATTTATTTATTTAATCATTTATTTATTAACATTAGAAAAGACGAGACTCAATATAAAAGGAAAAACAATTTTTCTTCGACCTGAAAGAAAGTAGTTTAGCTATTATTATTAGTGTATATTATATTATATAGCCAGATATTTTCTGTATACATATAAAAGCATATATATAGAGCAGAACGATGAGCGATGATCATATGCATACATATATTGTATGCTTTAGGGGGGGCTAAATAATATAAGGTTACGGTCATTGACGTGATTAGCGTAATTTCTGAGACTGCTTTCATCAGACGAGACGGAAGTCTCGACGTTAGGTGACTTCCGGTTGGGAATGACGCATCAATTTTTTTTTTTCTCTTTCTTTCTTTCTTTCTTTCTTTTTCGGAGTTACGTTGAGAATTTAGAATGAGTATCGATTTTAAATATACAAGTTATTCAAATTAGTTTATAAAACGAATTGATATTTCTTTCACGATTATCATCTCATAAGAAAGTGAATCAGAAATATTTTTGAACCAACAAAAGCAAAAAAACAAAAGAAACAGTTTCATAAAACGAGAATTTAAATCGTCATTTTTCAACTTTTCTTTCTGTTTTTTCATTTCAATGCGATTTTTAAAATTATATGAAATTATTATTCAACGAAAGATTAAAGGGTTCGAAATTAGATAATGATGTACACACGTCTATCCTAATTGTCCGAAAAGTTCACCTAGCTGAAATTATTGTTCACTTTATGTATTAGATATAGTTTTACTATACATATAAGATATATACCTATATGCTGCCCCCGTATTATATTATCTCCTCGGTAAACCGGCTCGTAAACTATAAAGTATTACGTAAGTCGCACGCGTTCAACCTAGTCTTCTCGCTCAGTTAGTTACTGTCAAGTGGTTTAAGTTCTATATTACGTAACTGCAACAGCTAGCTGCTCTATACTCTTTGATATATACAACACAACGATATGCACAGAGTCATATACTAAACGTATGTAAAAATTATATACTCAAACTGTGAAACCAAATAGACAGAAAAAAACACACACACACATACATTTTTCCCAAATATAAGATCGTCCGCAGTATCCGCGTAACACTGACGTTTATAGTTATACCATTTACGCCTGCACAGTACGCAACCCAACAAGCATATAAGGCAGACAAATTTTCCCTTCAATGTATTTTGAACATTTCAAATGAAAATTAAAAATTCTTAATACAAAAAAAAAAACCTATCAGTAGGTATATAATATTTTTTGCAAATAATTACAGTCACATATGATACAGGTATATATATACACGCAATACATGTACGTGTATGTGATCTATAAGAATCTAGTGGCCTCGGAGGTTCATATAGAATTGAGAAAGTCTATCGTCGTATAAGAGAGCTGTCCTTCGTTTGTCATGTAAAAAAAACCTTAGAGACTAACATAAGTTATATATATAGTTGTATAAGATGTAAAGTACACGATTGCATATACAAATACGTATATAGAAATGCAAAGAAACATATGTATATGGTCTTTGATATTTCAAGTAAAAAATGCGGTAATTCATACAGCGAAAGTTTATGGACTTAGAATTTTGTATTCTTGCGGCGATATTATAACCGTAATATCTAATATTTTCTAATTAATCAACAAAAAAAAAAATTGCGACATTTTTTCGAGGCTATATAAGTGGTAGAAATATATTGCGAAATTTGGATGAATAGGTAATTTATATTACATCGTACCCTCCGTTTCTATACTCTTTTAAAATAATAATTACAGGAATGAAAGAATCACGTGAAGCTACGCTACACTCGTGATTAATCGTGATAAGTGCTCTTATGTCCTATAAATAAATTGCGAATTGATAAACGAATAATAAGAGAGAGAGAGAGAGAAAAAAATGACTCAGAATGAATTATATGAGATAATATTCGCCACAGTTGCAAAAATGCAGTATAAGTTTAGCATAATTTAGATTGATTCAATTCATTTTACATTAGAATTATGAAAAAAATAAATAAAAAAATCTGCAATTTCACCGTTCTTGGTTAATTCAACAAAACTTTGGTTCCAATTTCTAATTAATTTTTTTTTTTTTTTTTTTTTGTGTTCTCTCTCTCTCTCTCTTTCTCTCTCTCTCTCTCTTCGCTGAGTCATATTCACGTATACATATTTGACGATAGGCAAACGTAGGCAGAGAGTACGGGGGGTTGACCTGCAGGGGCCTGTATGAGGAACCGGCCACGCGAGCGACTTCTACTTCGCTTACTCAAGCCGCGGTGTTCTGATCGTCAGTAAACTCGGCGAAGCCGTACTCGCAGGTGCCGCGGTCCTGATTGCGAGCGTTAAACACGTTGTATATTTAGGTAGTTATAATATAATATATATATATCTACAGTGGGAGTCACGACTTTAAGCCATAAAATACCATTTAAAAGTCTCTATCGTAAAACGATAAGCTAGTTGTCCATGTACTGTGATAAGATATAAAAATCACGTATTACACTAACCGAGTATTAACTAAATTGAGTTTTTCTGATCTGTGTATCATCATAGGATGTTCTCGCCTCGAAAATAATTTCAATCTCTTTCATTATATCGTATCATCTGCTACTATTAACGAGATTGATGTATAATTCGGTTCGAATGTATATTACGGTGGTGAAAAATACTATTTATTGTGTTTATAAGGTATAATGAAGAGAGACTTTGAGAATTTAAAAAAAAAAAATTTCTACATTCTTTAAACTTGTAGTGAAATTGTTTTGTGTATAATACGAAACGGAAGCTATAACCAATTGAAAGAATTGGCACGTAATAGTTACGCCGTGACATGTGTACAGAGTGTAAGTGCTTCATGGTCTGTTAAAGAGCGAAATTTACTGTCCGTTTTTTTTTTATTTATAATATTTTTTAAGACGTGTCTTTCTATATATAAATAAATAATGAAATTCTTGCTAAAAAAGAAAGTTTCTCTCGCGGATACGATCGAACTGTAATCGTCAGCAGCGAAGCAATAACCACTGCGATCAGCTGATCGCCTCTACACTGCCTATATCTTTCGCCTAGATATATCTGCAGCTCACTAGTAGCGCGAGGGTTCGAAATGAACGTGTATAAAAAATAAAAAATAAAAAAAATAAATGTAATAAATGAGATGAAGATTTGAATGTTTAATTATAATAAAAAATGATATTTTAGTGATGAGTGAAGAGAGTTATAAGTGCGGAATAAGTGTTTCAATAAGAAATTTTTATATTCATATATTATAGCGAGATATAAGAGACTGGTGGCGGGTTTGCCTACGGTATCAATCGAGAGATCGAGTTCCACTTTTTACTTTTTTTTTTTTTTTTCTTCTATCGGGAGAAGGTATGAGGTTCTTATTGCGCCTTGAGCGAGTTCAGAATCTCTCGTACGGGATATATAACGATGGTTTTTGTCGACGACAGTGTGCCGTTGCTGTTACCGTTGCTGTAAGTTAAAAGGAGAAGATAGTCAAGAGAATGGAAAGGATGAGGGAGAGACAGCGTACTCGTAGTGTTAGCGAGATACTTGATCGTAGAGAAAAATTCTACGAAGACGAAGACGATGACGGATCTGCCACAAGGCGCCGGAAACGATCCGGTACATGGCCGTGAGTTTTCACCACCATGTGTCACATAACAATTTTCATAATATAAATATAAGCTATATACGGAGGGACGGAGTTGAATATATGTATTAGAATCTATGTGCGAGTCCCTGAAGATTCTTCATCTATTTTTCTTTCACCATCTTCTAAAAATTAGAGAATCTCCATACGCATTGCGTAAGGAGATTAGCGTTTATCGTATATTTGATTGACTGATTAACATTGTGCGAATATATCATGTCTATGACGCGGTATATTTTATTGCTATAAAATTTTAACGAAAAAGAATTATAGCCCGCGGTATAATACCCCTTCCTGTATATAAGGAGAATATAGAAAGCTATTTTCACTAGTACCTAGATGTTGGTATAACATAATACGCGTTGGTATTCAATAGTGATCAATTAAATGCCTGAGGGTGGGAACTAGCACGCGATTTCCACGTGGAATCGTCGCCACTTTGGAATAATTCAACATAGTTAGCAATTTGTTTTTTTTTTTCTTTAGCAGTTTGTGTAGAACCTGGGATTAACCTGACAATAAATCAATGCTTGATTGATCATATTCTTTGAATAATTTTAATCACTTGTTCTGTAAATTCACACGTCTCTCATTTTATCCTCGATTATTATTACCTGGAATATTCTTATACTGAAGTCACAAATTGCCTCGATGTATCATCAGATCTTATTATTATACTTCTTTTTTTTATTATTATTATTCTATCATTCTATTATTCAAACAAAGATTGATCAATGACTAGTATGATGAATGTCTTCAATAATTATGAAAAAATAAAAACATAAATAACAGTCGTTGGTTTTTTTTCTCAATTTATTAGAAACTTTGAAGGATTCCTATTTCCGGATTTCTCTATCATTGGATCATATATTTTCATTTCTTTCAACGAATTGAATTTGTAAGAAAAAAAGAAAATATATATTCGTGTACAACGATGCTCATAAATTATAGAATTTTTTTTTTCGTTTTTCTTGTTGGCTACGAGATATCCTAGACTTCTGAAATCTAACAACCAAAGGATCTCTGAATTCATCTCGAATTATCACGTCATTATAAATTCTATTCGATTTTTATATTTTTTTCACATCATTTGTCAAATAATTATCATCATACGTAGAACAGAACGGAACGCAATGAATTAATCGTTGTCTAACAGCTTCTATATAACGCCTATCATTCTTATTTTGAATGATCTCATCAAATGGGATGATAATTAACTTCAGATGAAAGTAAATGAATCAGCCTAAGCTGAGTATAGTTTATGATAAGAAGAAATTTAAAAAAAAATTGCTTAATCTAATCTCCTAATTCCTAAACCTAGAATATTATACCTAAAATTCATAATAACAATAGGAAATATCATACAATCTTCATAATGTCTCTAAGATTACTCTTATGAATTTATTTCACATCGTCCGGTATTGTAGAAATTCTCTTTATCATTTTTTGATTGTGTACAATTACACCTGGCTCTCAGCCGGAAGGCTCGGGTTCGATTCCCAGTACAGGTAAATTTTTTTTTTTTTTTTTTCAATTAACATCTTATACAAACAGCTTTGAGCATAGATGATCATTATTACAGGTGAATAATCATTGTTTGATTATCATCCGGAGAAATTGCGAACATACGATTTTAGGTTGAAAAAAAAAAAATAAATAAATAAACAGTAATTTATAATCTTTAGGTCTAATATTTTCCGCCGGAATGGTCAATTCGGAGCTATATCAACCGGTTTTAAAAATCCTTGAATAGAACTTCACTTTTCCTTATGAACTGGCTTGAATTGATCTCGTGTAATTCGCGAACATGCGCAGATGCCGCGTTGCGATCGCGACGCTACCCAAAGCTTCCATCTCTCTATATTCAACGACGAGTTGGAACCAACCACTATCTAAGCGTTGTCTGTAGCTGAGTATATAGTATAGTATACATAGTATAGTGTATGATAGTTCACATAGCTTACCTACGACTATCGTGGAAATTTGCGAATACGTGTTTACATATTCATGGAATCGTTATCCAGGTGTACGAGTCTCGTTGACGAGGCAGAAATCGAGTTAAGGTAGGCTTGCACATTTAGCTTTTCATTATATTAGCTCAGATTAGTTCTACTCTACTGTAGAAAATCTTCTCAATTAGCACCAGCTAACGAACAATCATACGGATCTTTTATACTGGCTGATTCTGCCCTCTGTGATGAGCAGCTTAGCTAAGAAACTATCTCCTGAGATTATTTTTAGACAAATTCAACGCGAGTTAGAGGTAGAGAAAATTTAAGTAGTCGAAATTTTCAATACTAAAAGATCAAATTTAATTAACAAATATGCGAGACGTTTATCCAACGGTTCTTTCTCTTATTCCGCGGTACGTAACGAGGCCACGTTATTTCGTCTTTATTTTTTATTTATTTTTTTGCGAGTGATAGGAAATAACCGGGTCAATTAATCGTCGTTAATTAATTGCATTTTCGATAACAAGATGTGTTTTAATTTTATTTAGCTCGTCTTTCACTTTTGCTGATTTCATTTTCGTTATAAATCGCATCGAACATTAGAGCCTCGAGAATTCTGGTCAAAATTTTACCGTAAAATTCGATTCCTATCGACTGGAAGTGGTGGTAGTTTATATACTATACTAGCATCTGTGTTCGGCGAAAACCGCTGCGGGAGCCTTAGGAGTCCCTGTAATGCACCACCACCAATTAGGAGAAAGGGATTTGCGGAATTTCGCTGCAATTTATACGGCGGGTAGATACACGTATATTTTTTTTATTTTTATTTTTTTCTGTATTTAAACACGGGCATCTGGTTTACAGATTGCATAGCTGCAGGGTTTTATGTATACCGTGGTATGTATGGAGGTAGTGTGAACGAGGATAAGGAAACCGACCCAACGATGCTCCGTTTATTGGGTGAAAAATAATTTCATTTTGAAAAAAAGATTAGTGTGAATGTGAATTTTTGAAACTTAATCATAAGGAAAAGAGAGTAACATAATCCGATATCGGATATGGAAAACGTGAGGAAAAACCGTACATGTGTAATAGCAACTTTTCACTCTTTAACTTAATTACATACTCCGATGATTAGAAAGTACGATTATGAGAGAACGTGCTTTTGACGTTTTTAAAATTAACGATAATCAATTGGCGAGGAAGATTTAATCGAGGAATTGACTCGATGCGAAATTATATATAAAAACAAAAAAAAAAATAAGAGTGAAAGGAAAATTCAAAAAATCTGTACCACATTTGTCTAATGATTGATTGGTAAAATTTCATTACTACGTTTGAAATGTGAAATCATTAATTTTTCCGTCAATCTTTGAACACAGCACAGTGTAAATTAAATTTTTTCTTTATTTTTCAATGCATCTATACCAGTGCTCTGAAATTAGGTATTATAATTTTTAGATTATTATTGACAAATGTTTTCTCATTTCATTATTTATTATACGCTGTACAGTGTTTTTTTTTTTTGCTAAGATTATCGCAGTTATTGTTTATAATACGTACGTAATTAATGAATAAAAAAATTAAAAAAACACTCGGGATTGCAATTTTTTATTTATATATTTAACCTTGACGAAACGTAATGACGAATTAAATGAATAAATAAATAAATGACAGCAATACTGAGACTTTTTTTCTTTCACAATAATTAGGAAAGGTATAGATATCACATATTAAAACTACGTAATTATATATTAAGCGCGCTAATTTTGGCTTAAATAGGTCGTATTTGTTCGATATAACTAAAGCGAGAAAACGACCGATTGATATTTGTTTGAATAATTTTAACCTCATGACCCATATTTCGAGATATAGAATGATATATCTTAATACGCGTAAGGTTTATAGATGTACCGAGCGCGCAGCAGTTGAGCGGTAGAATTATCCGCGAGAAGTTGTTCGCGCGTTTATAGATATATATCTCATAGTTGTAAATATTTTATTTTCATTCCTCTAATAATTTTACTTTGTTTTCTTAGAGAAAAATTTCAAACCCACATATTATGCTTCAAGGTTTGTTATAAAAAATTACAAAAAAAGAGAGAGAAAAAAAAAACGAGTGTCTTTTAACAATCGGCGTCATCGAAGGTCCTTTCTGAAATTAATATTGGCATAAAGTTTAGCTGAAAGTGTTGGTTTTTTTTATTGCAAAAAAAAATAAAAATAAAATAATAA
The DNA here is from genome assembly GCA_914767705.2 of Tenthredo notha. Lineage (NCBI taxonomy): Eukaryota > Metazoa > Arthropoda > Insecta > Hymenoptera > Tenthredinidae > Tenthredo > Tenthredo notha. The sequence goes on from OU611909.1 coordinate 9,428,155, forward strand.
TAAAAAGGAACAATATATTATATTGACATTGACATCGAAATAGGTAATCATATTTTATTATCTTTTTCTCGTTATAATTATTGCACCGCTTGAATATTTTGTACCCGCTTATCCTTGAATACGTAATTTTAGAAGTATATTTCTATATTCATATAACGACTGACCGTCAAACCAGCTTCAAAAACTTTTGATAATTTTACAATAGCTTATTGTGAGGGACTGAAAAATTAGCATTAATATATTAAACTATATAAATGAGTAATACTGAGATTTGGCAGATTCGTTTTTTTTTTATACGCAGTAAAATTCAATCAAACTGTTTAAATAATTTGAATGAAATTTTTCAATCGTACTTCGTCGATGAGATTTTTCTCAAGTTCTTCAAATTATTACGCTTCTTTCGCTGATCTGCGTTTTCCTCTTTCGTTTCGATCTATATGGATTTTAGAATAATATCGAGTATAGCGTTTTTTCGTCGTTCTTCCCACAACTAGAGATTTCTCCGTCGATCGGGAGAAAGCCGAGGTAGATTCCACAGCTGTAGTGATCGGGACATTCGATTGCGCTAAAAAAGAATAAGATGAAAAAAAAAACGAGTTAAAGCTTAAAAACATAAGTTCTGACATTACGGAGTCACCGTCTCTTACGTAATAAAGCTGTACATATATTTGTACTACGTCTCATCGAAATACAAATATATCGAACGTTATTTAATTATTTTTTATCAATCCTAATCCACGATATCAGAAATAAAAATTCAATTAAATTGCGGAAATTATTTTGTACAAAATTTAGTTTCTTCTTTTTCTTCTTCAATTACGAAATCCAACAATACGATTATCATTGTCAAAATATTCAGTACGATTTATCAACGTTCTGAGATATATACATTAATTCTATAATAACGCAAAAATCTAAATGCGAGGTAGCGATTTCAAAGACTCGATAGATAAAGTATACTTGTATCTTTTTTTTTTATCTCGATATAAAATTTTTGTTCTTATACTTTTTTTTAAGTCATTGGATTTAATCTCTCATATGTATATATTTATATCACTATCTCAAGTATCATGAACCGATTGGTAGAAAAACCAGTGTTTAATCAGGGGCGTATCATAATTGTGCAAAAATTAATTAGTCATACTCGATTCTGACGTAAAAATATTTTCTTATTATTATTATTATTATTATTATTATTATCATAAATAGTCTGCAATATGTACGCAATTTTTTCTTATCACAATCAATAATTCTTACTCTATATTTATAATATATAGGGTATTTTTCATATATATGTATCGATAGCCCTATAAATAAAGGTAAAATAACGTTATCATCGCGGGTGCAGCAGGGCACGGAGCACGGTCCCTCCCCAAGGAATTTCTTAATTGCCTATCGCTCGAAGGCGAATTGCTACTATAGTCAGTCAAGTCAGTCCGCACCCAACAAGATACGCATTCCCCTCAAGTGAAACGCGTTACCGCTACAGGTTTCCGTGCGACTGGGACTGGTGGTCAGTTGGTCAGTGGTCAGTGTTCACTGTTCACTGTTCAGTCTTCAGTGTTTCGGCCTTAGGGAAAGGGAGCTCTCTTTTTCCCTGTAAGTTCTTCGGACATATACATACGCGCGGAGGAAACAGACACACACACACACACGAATACGTCTACACATATACGAATATTAGCTTTCGCGATGTCTCGTTGGGAAGGTGATTGGCGCTTTGGTTACGGTCCCAAGGTTTCTCAAGGACGCTCCGCTGCCGACGACGACGCCTACGTCCTCGAGATCGGTATACCGATGCCCAGTACCTCAGTTCATCGTCAGACCGGAATGGTATAGGCAATGACGAAGTTGCGTCCGTTTATTTCGGCGGAGTTATCATGCTTTTGATATTTTCTATTACGCGTTAATCTGCAAATTGAAACATTTTTTTTTTTTTTTTTGATCTTCTTTTTTTCGCATTATTATTATCGCGGTATTGCGAATTCATTATTAAATAACGTTATGATATAACAGAATTTTAACGGTTTATGCGGTCATCACGATTAAGTGCCGTTTTGTCGTGATAAGTTTTCCAGTATTATTTTTTTTTTATTTTTTTTTTATTTTCATTTTTCTCTCCAATATATTTACGGAGCTGATTTACAGGTGCGAGTGCGATCGATTGAGTCATTCTTAGTTTTGCTTGACAGTGACTTTGGAAAATAATTTATTGCCAAAATTATTTCAATATAATGTCTTCTTCGAATTCGAAACATATAAGGCCACATGTTGCTATAAATTTTTGTTTAAAAATCATATCACGGAAAGAATATTTTTGAGTACGAATATCATTTTGATAAACGAAGAACTGATAAGAAGGAAAAAAATTGACAAAATCCCATTCTTCCTTCATTCAAATCGAAACGATTTCCCGGAGGAAAATTCGTTCTTTTAAAATATTCACCGTAAATGATCTACTCGCATGTTTACCTGAAAGTTAATTATATTTATAAACTTATGTCGTATATACAGCCATATGCATATACATATACATAGATATGCATATATACTGTGTATCGGAAGTCATGGTCAAGCAAAACACCGATAAACTCATTCGCAGTAGGTGAAGTGTCGCGTTTGTGATGAAATTTCACTAATACTGAACATTAACACCGCGTGATTAATTGGTTAATTGATTTATAGTTTTTCCCGATTTTTCATTCTACAATTTGTATCTACAACAACTACAGCTTTGATCGTGGATTTTGAGTACGTGTGAGCATTCGACGTCGTTTAAAGAACTTTAAAATACCTAGTGTTGTAAAATATCCTGTGAAAAGTGTTTAGATAAATTTTTTTCTAAACTTGGTGTTTCACATAACGTTCAATTCGAATAATTCAACGTTACGTATTCGTTTTTCCACTTTGACGGAAGTTAACGTAAAAGATGGGAGACCAGGTACCTCCACTACGAGTTGCCGAAAGAAACGGGCATGCAGACTCCAGCTCGTACGAAATTGATCAGCTGGAGAATGGCCTGGCTCAACTTCCACTAGAAAGTCCTCGAAACAGGGTTCTCAGGTAGTTTTAAATATCTACTCATCGATAGAGTCACGGATGTCTTTTAAATTTTAATGACTATTGAAGGAAATCATTCATTCTCCAATTATGTACCGAATAAAAGTGAGAATATATCTTCTCAATTGATTGATTATTGATCTATTCACGAATCTTAATGAAACAGTATAAAAAAGATTTTGAGTAGATCGTGTGATTGTGAAAATTATTGAATACCGATACGTTGACTACTGTACTAAATATGTGTTTGCGAATGACGTAGTGGGAAATGATTCAGATTTATATACCAAATATATTAAATTTTTGTTAATTCTTTCATGTTATTTTCATTCGTAAAGATATATGGACATTCATTTTAGATGCGTGGTAATTTTACAGGAATTATATATCACAATAAGAAAGTACGTTTGAAGAGTAGTCATGCATTACCTAGAAAACAATATATGTATTACTCAATTCGTTTCGAAATAATCATTCTAAAAGGTTTCCATTCTTGATATTTACTTGGATAATACAAAGCTTATCATTCTTAGCTATACCCAGGTTTTACTATCCATCAAAAATCTTCGGATAACCGCGGCTATTTGCCTTGTTAAATGTCTGAAGAGAAACTGTTATCATGCAGGTGTTTAGTCAGGGTACTTTAAAACGCCTTGTTAATGTTAATTAGGAAAGAAAAAATCAAAAATTCACCGTCTAAATTAATTGACACCATTTTTTTTATAATCTTTAAATAATAATTTTAAACTAGAAAAAAAAAATTTGACCATTATTCATACGGCTATGGAAATGGAAAGTACTTTGCGATACATATCTACTGATCCACGGTCACAAAGCTGTCCCATATACAGAGCGATTCTCTGAAAAGTAAAACGCTTCGCTGGCATATAGACAAACCAAACATCAAACGATAGTATTTTATGTCTTCGCATATCGCGTCACTTTGGCTACGTAGGAAATAAAACCAAATTGTCGATGATTGCAGGCGTATTAGCGGTTGCTTATACCTATTAGGCGCGTTACTTTCAATAGAATCGCTCTGTATATACAAGACATCCGCATCCGTTATACAGCGAGAGAAAAGAGACGGTGATATTATTATATATTATTTAATTTTTTCTGAAACGAATCCTTCGCACCGGCCATAATGTAATCGATGGATAAAACCCTGACCGTAACGTAACATATAAAGATTCGACAGTAGGTATGTTTGTTGAATGATAAAATTGGCGCTGACGTAGCCCGTCATCGGATAAATAAATTATCACCCTCGCACGTGGATTGAAATTTTTTACAGTGATATGGACAGGTTTTATAATCCGACGAGAAATCCTAATACTAAATATTCTCTACTGGTCAACTTTAACTATATACAAAAGGCATTCAATCACGATGAGGTATCTTCAATTTTAGAAATTAAAAAAGGACAGCCACGAATTTAGAGATTTTTGCAAAACTAAATCTGCGAGATGAAAAGATCAGAGCGCGGCACTGTTTCATTTTCCATTTTCTCCTCGAAGTTATCCAGGTTTTCGATTTTTCATTATTTCTGTATTTTGCCAATTCGAATGACGTATATTGGTGTTTTCAGGGATGTTTTTTTTTTATATCTTCTACCTATTTATTTCTTCTTCTGCGAGTATATAATCATAAGACAACGAGGTTCGCCAGTCAGAGTACATCTTCCTAATGGATTTTAGATACATTTTATCATCTACATATCACGCACGTGGTTTAACGTCTAATAAAACAAATCACAATAAAACAATAGAATCAGTCGTTTAAAGTGATTCTTTAATTTAGCCTATGACATCGACATACAATTGAGCCCCCGGATCATAAAAGGGATCGCGCGGCCGAAAACACATCGAAGTATTGTCACTTCTGAACATATGCCGATCGGAAAAAAAAAAAAAAAAAAAGTTCATGAATTAAAAAATAGTCACTACTTTTTAATTGGCTTTTTTTTTTTCTTTTTTCCCGATCGGCATATGTTCAAAAGTGACAATACTTCTATGTGATTTCGTCCGCGCGATCCCTTTTATGATCCGGGGGCTCAATTGTTGCTTTTCACACGTCATTCAATTCACCGATATTATACAAACATATACTATACAGCATGTGTTCATGTCTCCATATCACGTGTGCTTAACAATTATTGAGATCAAAAGTATTGCACATATCGTGAAATAATTTTCGTTAAATCATCGGGAATAACACCGATAATAGGTTGATTTTAAATCGCGCGCAATATTACAATCTATTACATATCAGTTAAATATTTATATCTAATACCTATCTATATCTCACCCTACTCCAAGCTGTGATTATATATCTCAACGAATTGAGTTTAATCTAACCGCGAGTGAACTTAACTCTTGATTGATTAACATAGTACTCCTAAAATAATGGTATTTTTTGTTTTACTTGCAGGAGAACCAGAAGCCTAAATGCTCCAAGTCCTATTCAACAGTTTGGGCCATGCGGTCGAATAATGAAGAATTCTGCCATGGTCATGTGAGTGCATTATCAAAATTCATAAAATATTTACATATCGCGTTGATTTAGGACAATAATCAATAATCTATCGGTTATCAAGTAAAACACAGTCTTGAAACAAAACCCGGAGAAAACAGGAGACTGAAGACGGGAATAGTAGTCTAGATTCTTGGTCAAATGCTTATCAAATTTCTGGTTATTCTTATCGGAGAAATGTCTACTTGTAATGAAATTAATTTTTCCTTAATGTTAGTTAGGCGCATGCGCGATATGTTGGATTCTTTGCTATTATAAAAAATGCGACTTTATTCCTCGCTTGCGGTAGTCGGGCCACGACTCTCACTAGTGAACAACATGGTGGGGACGCCGTCTGTCAGGTGGGCAATTCATGATTGTATTGCTTTTGACCATCAAGTATTTTACTGGCTTCGATTTTTTGAACTCGATCATCCGTTCGCTACAATTTTAATCGCAGCGCAATCGTTTCACGTGACACACAAAAAAATAAAAAAATAAGAAATTAAACGAATCTCTTCACGGGCGTGCGACTGACTGACATATCAGCTAAACATCACACGTGTCAAAGATCGCCAACTTCTGGTATATTATACTCTCGAACGTGACTTAACAGATAAGATAACCCAGTTATCAAACATTGACCGACTTATATTAACCTCGGTGACATTTCTGGGACTTTTAATGCACTTGATTTACTTAAACTCACGTGATTGACACGCAGCGAACGCAAGTACCATAGATTTTTTTTTTTTACCTTTTCCAATTGGAGCAATAACGATTTCCGATTCTTTGGTATAGATAATAAAATCGTTTATCGTTATCAATATGGGTATGTGAATTTTATTATTGAATAAAAAAAAAGGAAACTCCATTCTTAGGTAGCAAAAACTTTCGTAATTTTTTTTATTTTTTTTTATCTAGTTTCAGGCTTCCTTTCTAAATTCTACTAGACTACAGATGTTTCGATTCTTTTTTTTTTTCATTTAATATCACTTTTTAATTATTACAGTGAGACGATTTCACTCGTATTTTCTGTTTCTTTACGTTCTACATATTTTTCCAAAGTTTCCTGCCAATATTTCTTTGCCAATGTATATATGCCCTACAATTTACATCGTCACGCTAAAGTACGTTTGACCATTTGCGCGTCCATATAGCTATGTCACATTTACATCGATCGATATCTTTTCGCTAAATAATAAAATACAAAACTAGTCTTGGTCGTACATATTCCCAAAATCGATTCACTATTTGCGTATAAAACGTAACATATGACTATATTCTATATTCCAATGTAAAATCAGTATTCAAATTGAAACAGTAACATCGGTCATTGACTCAACTTCATGAACTGATTTTTAAACAAGCTTACAACTGACTACTTTTTTCTAAATCAGGTTTAGATCCGGAATTTAACAGTTAATATGTAGAAATGACTTCCGTCGATATGATCGTGAGAAGCTAGGAATAAGACTATAAAAAAAAAAATTAAAAAAAAAATTAAATAAAAAATATATTGTTGATATCCTCAGGCGATTGCTTATATCTACTCAGTGAAAACGCGTGCGAACCTCGTTTAGTCTGTTCACGTGTCCTTCGAGACGAAGGCCCCTCCGCGTCTATCATTTATTGTAAAGATATTCGTGCGAAAGTAACGAAGAGTAACGTATATAAACGCGATGGTGATCTTTCAGTGTAGCGGCATATTTTTTTTTCGTTTTTACTAAATCGAAGAAGTGATTCGTCAAAGTTTAGCTCATCTTCGATTATCTAATTATTTTTCGATCTGAATTCCGGACCGAAAATTTTCGTTGATATTTTAAAAGAATCCAAATCATCGTATCCATTCTTATTCTCATATGGTCGGGGAGAAAAATAACGAAAAAACTATCTATCGCGTGAATCTGCAAAGATTTTTGATGATTGATGTTCTACATGAAATCTCGTGCTAATTGGTGTGTTCTGAATTCATTAAATAAGACAATTGTTAAGGCGATATTACTCCTAGAATGAGTACTGGCCAACCGAGATAATCAACGAATTGTATTTTTCTTGCAATATGAATATTTAACATATCTCAAGGTGAACACCTTCGTTCCAATTTTACACAATAATTTGTCCTGCTGAGTACGAAAACTATAACATACTTTTGCCACGTTGCAAATATTCATTTTCGACCATATGACTATACCGTAGTAAATATTATACACATGCATATTGCGAGGATTTGATTGTTTTAATTTCGAAACTTTAAAAATTTACTATAAACGTCATTTACGATTACCAATTATTATATCGTTAAATTTTTTTCCACCAAATATATTCTGGTTCGTAGAAATTTTCATATAACTGAAACAATAATTATTTTTTTTTTTTATTATTGCGAATCTCGTTGAGCCTTGAACTTTTGACACTGAACAATCTCCATCTCTGTTGTATTCCGTATAGTCTAAAACCGCAAGTTTGACGATGATTAACATACTCTGTTTACAGGCAGAAGTAAACTTTGCCCAATGATCACGCGAGGAAATAATTATCGTTATCGTTTAACGATTTTAACATTTTTCAATCTTTCTTTCGGTTTTTTTTTTGTCGGAAGTAAGAAGCTTCTATCAATTTGACGTAGACGATAGTTCTTTCCGCATACAATTTTACGAATCGTTAGATCGTTAGGCACTGATTTTTTTGTAACTAATTAACACACCGTGCCTCGCTTTACCTCATAATTAAATGTCTAATAACCAATATATGTACGTTGATATTTCGCAACAATGAAAAACAGTTCACCAAAAATTCTGCCTTAATTACTTTATTGAATAATGACAATGCAGAAATTAAATAGTGATTCAAATTACAAACTGATGGCTGGCTATCGCCGTTAATTACATACTCATTAGCAAAAAATTCCACATCCATTAGTCCTGCGCGCTTCATTTCTAGCCCATCTGTAAAAATCTCTTATTAATTTTATTCTATAATTTATTAAATGTATAATCTGTGTTTAGCTAGACGGAAATATACTATATACATAATTGGCGTAAACTCTGATGACCCCGGCAGGTTCATTCCGATTACTATACCATTGACAATTGAATTTTTCTTTTTAGAATAGAATAAAATGAATGATAATATTGTAAATAAAACTCGGGGATTCCAGTAAATGACACATTTTTATCCTCATATAGTTTACGTTCCAACGGTCAATATTACGTATGCGAATATAAAGAGGTATATACATTATACATTCGACGGTAAAATCATCGGTGGTTTAGTTGAACTCATGACGTAATTTCAAACGGTGACAATGCACTTGGTACAAGCAATTCATCGTAACTTAAAAAGGAAAAAAAAAAAAAAATCATTAAATAAGTATAAAAATAAAATTAGAAATATTTATTCCGATTTTACGCAGACGTTTTATGTATTGTTTGCTACTGACCGGAAACCATCACGTGATTGTAAGCCCACCATGCGTCACATTCTGAATAGTGGTCAACTTTACATACGAGAGTAAAGACTCTTGGAATAATGACGAATTATACGCGACGTTTATTTCAATCGTTATTTTCAAACCCTTTTAATCATAAATCAATCTTTATTATTTTTTTAGGACAATCCAAGACCCTGCCTCCCAGAGGCTAACCTGGTACAAACCACCCTTGACCGTACTTGTGATCAAGAAAGTACGAGATTCGTCGGTTTTGCCGCCGTTTGTGCAGCTCGTCACATGGCTGATCGAGGTAAATCGAAAATAGAGTAAACTGGAGAAATTATATTTCGAATTTATCTTATTTGAAACGAGTTTTTCGCATTTTTTATATTTAAGGAAAAACGGATGGTCGTCTTTGTCGAAGCTTCTGTCCTAGAAGACCCAGCCTTGGCCAGAGATCCCAGATTCCAAGGTGTGAGAGACAGACTCCAAACTTTCAGAGACGGAACAGACGATCTTCAGGTTTTGAAATTTTCTTATTTTCTCTCTCTTTTTTTTTTGTGTTTGTTATTTTCGAAAATGTTTTCGGATACCCCGTTGATTTTTGGAACAACGTTTCATACACTATTGTCTGAAGTGGACTTTAATATCGATGAAACGTTAATTACAAAATTTCTCGGATTTTAAAGAGATTCTCTGCAGGACCGTATCGACTTTATCGTCTGCCTTGGTGGTGATGGAACGCTGCTATACGCCAGTCTACTATTCCAACAGTCCGTTCCTCCCGTTATGGCTTTCCATTTGGGTTCACTTGGTTTTCTTACACCCTTCGAGTTCGACAACTTTCAGGAACAAGTAACCAACGTTTTGGAAGGTAATTAGTTAGTCACATCGACGAACATTTATCTCAAATTTCTTGTCATTCCCAATCACCCTGTGCGGATCTTCAGGACGTTTAGAAAAGTCATAGAATACGAACAATCCCTTAATTTCTATCTGAGAATCGCAACAGGTGTCGAAGACATTTCAACACCCGTAAAAACGTTTACGAAAAAAAAAAAAAAATGTTTTTTCGTAAATTTATTCAGTATTTAAATCGTGTCTATATTGTGTCTGTTCAAATATGGTTCGTGTCTCTATATCCAGCGTTGAAATCAGTCTTCAATGAAAATAATGAAACACGTTATTTTCATGCGATAATAATGGCTGGTGATTAGCATGTAACAATTTTTCCACGCTTATCATCATCATCATCATCATCATCATCATCAAATGACGATTAAAAAATAATTAAATCTACATCACTGTGAAGTTGACGCGTATCTTTTATTTTCCATTTCATTTAAATAATTTATCAAATTATTTCAATATCGATCAAGATCTTTTTCTGAATTCATTGAATTGTTGTCAAATTTTATAACATGTTATGGCTTTAAAAATAAAATTCTCTGAAACTGTACTGAATTTTATCAGGTTTTTAGATCTTCACGGATCCAAAGGTTCGAGAAACTAACTAACTAATTAATTAATTCTTGTTTCGTTAAGGTCACGCGGCTTTGACTCTGAGAAGCCGTCTTCGTTGCATAATTATGCGAAAGGGTGAAGAAGGTCAGCCGGCCAAACCACCAACGAATCTTCTCGTTCTTAACGAAGTTGTTGTCGATCGAGGACCTTCACCATACCTATCAAATATCGATCTATTCATCGATGGAAAACACGTTACCAGTGTACAAGGAGACGGTCTGATCGTTAGCACGCCTACGGGGTCGACGGCTTATGCAGTTGCTGCTGGGGCCAGTATGATTCATCCCTCGGTTCCTGCCATCATGGTCACCCCCATTTGTCCGCATTCTCTTTCCTTCAGGCCCATCGTAGTCCCCGCTGGCGTAGAACTCAAGGTACGTACTACATACCTACATAATTGGTTTTTTTTTTGTACGAGAAGGGATTTTTTTTCTGCTCATCTTAAACGTCCCCCCCTCCCCTCCCATGATGATGGTGATTATGTGTTATTATACATGAGTAGTTGTACACGCGACGCAGTTGAAGCAGCTCATTATTATAATTTATACCTCATATTTGTGCTTTTTTTTTTCTCGTTTATTATTTTATTTATTTATTTTTTCATTTTTTCATTACGATATCACGCTGCATTTATCTACTTATATTTCGACTTGTAAATTTTTTTTATACAATTATATTCGTGCGTGAAATTGACCAAGGAATTATGAAACATAGTTTGTTCTAATGTAATTTCTGATTATTTTTTTTTTTTGTATACTTGATTATGTTACTTCGATTATTTTATGGGTCAAGGCAGAGCATTGCGTCGCGGATGTAATTTTTTTTTGTTATCGTCTCTCGTGTTCACGATATCGGAAGAAAATCGATTTATATTATCAACGACTTCTGGTGACCGTTGGAACACTCCATGAACAGTTTTAAAACGCTGATATTATACGTTCACGTGATTCAAATCGCGTAAGCATGTATCATTCTGATTAAACTTTGAATTTTTCTCGCTTTTATTAAATAACTTTTATCCTTGTTATCATGAACCATGCTTTTCCATTCAGATCACACTACGACGTCTTTATTATAATAACAAGTAAATAATCCGATGAGAAAACCGCGTTTGATATCTCTGTAAACTTTTCCTATGACGTAACGTGAATGAAACTATTCTGCACATGCGAAATTTGTAATTTCATTTTATTTTTATTTATTTTTATTTTAATATTTTTGCGACACTGTGAGAATCTCACGGATGAAATAGTAGTTAGATTCTTCTACTGTAACTATCTTGAATATCATAACTTCGTAATTGAAGCTATGCGATACATAATTAATTAATAAATTTGATAAAAACGTTATCTCAGATATCGGTATCACCAGACAGCAGAAACACCTCCTGGGTATCGTTTGACGGAAGAAATCGTCAGGAACTATTTCATGGAGACAGGTAAATGAATAATTTCGAAAGTTATTTAACTGGCAATATTCGTCCTTTTTCAGATAATGGCCAACAGCGAGGCCCGCAGTACAGCCTACGTCTCCTTCGACGGACGTAATCAGCAAGAACTTCGAGTTGGGGATAGGTTTGTCCCAAAAAAGATATTTTTTCCATTTCGTATCATAATTTTTTTATTTTTGATTTTTTAGTTCCATTTTCATTTGTTCTTATCTTTTTATCAGCTGTGTTCAATCAATTTCTACCTCTTTCAATCCACCCCGAGTTTTCCAAAGAGGTGCTTCTTCTCTCACATTCATATATCATAATCATCGCTAAGTTCTGAATTAAAGTTCCTTTTATTTTCATTTTTATTTTATCGCGATTAAATTCATTCTCATGATACGTCTTTCACGATACGCAAAATTTCACACGTTCATACAAACATATCGTTTTCTAATTCACTAATGTGTTGAGACGTGGGCTGTTCGGACTGCTGTGCAACGTTGTTGGTTATTATACTATAATGGTGATGGTAATATTTTATAGTGACTAATTGCACTAAAAATACTGTTTCATATTATACCTACCCATACATAAATATCTGCAGTGGTGGGCGGTGCAATAATGTTATAACGGTGATGGTGCTTTTTCTGTAATTTAGTTTCTAAAGATTTTTAAATTTGCAAATCCAAAAAATGCAAGAAATTGAATTATATAAGCAAACGAATTTTAGCAGGTATCTGGAAATTATGAACACATCGCATATATTGAAATAAATCGATGCAAAAAAAAGAAAAGAAATTTAAAAAAAAAACCACAAGACTTATTTTACGAATTGAAAAAAAAAAAATATATATCATTGATACGATGATAAAATATTTTTTTGGCTCATATAAGTATTCGAACGAGGAGAGAATAAAAAGAAAAGTAAATTTTGATACAATTATTATATTCCTTTACGAACAGCTTGAGAGTGACTACCTCGATTTACCCGGTACCCAGTATCTGTGCCGCTGACCAAATCACCGATTGGTTTGATTCTCTCGCGGAATGTTTGCACTGGAATGTCCGAAAAAGGCAAAAACATTTGGATGAACTTAGCGACCTGACTCATTCCTCGAGCAACGACACCCTAGATTCACTAGATCGCGACAGTTAGACACAGATTTTCATACTCTCTCTCCCGATTGTCGTAAGTATTATTTCTTTTTCCCGCGACTTCTGCTACAGAATGCAAAATTTTAACAATAATAATAATAATAATATTTTCTCAATGTTAATTCTTTCTCATTTCAGATAGCACGAGTTTTGACAACGCTAATTCGTGAGGTAAAAAAAGGCTACTAGAGAAGACTAGACGTTTTACGAAAATATCACTGTTGAACGTTGAATTCGAATCTCAATTCTCCAGCCTTGATAACTCGCGCACGGTAAAGCGGACCAAGTCATCGCCAAGATTAAATAAAAAAAAAAAAAAAATTAAATATTAAAGAGTTGAAGAAAAAAAGAAACACAAAGAACAAAAACATGAATAAATTCATAAATAATTGAATTGGTAAAAAGAAACCACACTGGATCAATACACTTTTTGATTCGTATAATAGAAAAATTGGTAACTATGTATCGTGCATATTCCTATATACATGTATACATACATAAATTTAGTGATAAAAAATAATAATTAATAGTAAAGCTCAGAATTAAAACGAACGAAGACAATATCATGATTTTTGTATGGCTACTTGATAATACATATAATATACTGGTAACAACCAATTTGCAATTATATTTACTGTTGTTGAGAAAGGGAAAAAGAAAAAAAATATATATAATAATAATAATATTAATAATAATAATGATAATGATAATAAACCGTTCACTAATTTATAAGTACCCTAATTTCTAACGCATAAATATGTAAATGTTGATCGGTAGAGGATATTTTTTATTTATTTAATTGTTAAAACGGATATCAGTGGATGAGTACAGAGTTACACACATGTAATACTGTACTATGAAATAAATTTATTCCCTGAAATTATTATTACTGTTTGCATGTTTTCCGTTTGTCGTTTTTGTCAAACGTATTTTTATCACGAGAATGTGACAGATGACATGCAGTGATGGACATTCACCGATTTATACTTGACTGTGTGGTCGTCATTATTATATGGTGATTATTATATCCTATATAGATCAATTTGTTGTAAATGTTGAACGAATTTAAATAATAATCATATTCTTTTTAATAAAATTACTTTTGTACAGATAAGAAATTTTCTATCAAATACCTATCTGAATACTATCAACGTCGACGATTTAGTTTTGAACAAATTATATGAATTCAACTTTCACAGCTAGTGGCCTTAGGGCCGTCAAAGAGTTCGTGTGGGGATACGTTAGGGGCCATGCAATAAATACGTTCGCTTTTTCGGACGATTTTAGACCCCCCCCCCCCCCCCCCCCCCCTCCCCCGCCGTGACTTGTAACGTCACTCCCCCCCGCCCCTAAAAGCGACCGTATTTGTTGAATGGCTCCTCAAGGAATGTCAATAAATATTCTCGGAGTTCCGTTTTGGCTGTTAGTCCAGACGGACGTGTTTCTTACTGCTCTAATTATTCTATATTTGGTCCATTAGTTAGTAATTGGTTGATGAATAGATTGTTAATAAACTTCGATTATTATAAACGAAGTTAAAAGTTTCATAATAATATCATATAATAATTATAATATAGGGCAGATTGTTGCCAAAATTGTGGATTTAAATCATAGTGATCCATCTGAAATTGAGGGCTTTAGGATACTACGGAAATAATAATCTAAGACAATGCGGGGTTGAGAAATGTAAGTAATGACATTATGGTTCTATACTTCTAATTCGAAAGGCTAATATAATCTTAATTAATTGTAATAAAATAGAAAAAAAATTTATAAATAATTGAAAAAAAAAAATTAAAATTTATATATATGTAGAAATTAATTAAATTTAATTGAAGGTCAAGCTAACGACCGGCGTTAACTGACGCCAAAAGATTTAAAGATTTGAAAATAAATAGAAGGGTATATTGCTGTAGGCCTAATTAGGCATCACATTTATTTTTCAAACATGGTACATAATTCGATATTGGTGATAAATTACTCCAGAGTCTGACGTACCAGTCACAACAATTGAAAGATTGAAATATCTATTCATGCATGCACTAGTAATACTAGCTTATTGACATTCTTGATTTTGTTGAAAATAGTTAAAAGGTTATATCACATTTAAAGATGGTCCAGGCAGGCTTACAAAATCATCTGGAGCAGGCTGTACCGACACGCTGCAAGGCAGAATACCGAATGATTTGATTGGCTAATGATTTGATAGAGCACCATCGTGCGGTGCATGGCGCACACTACATGGTAAACTATCGGTAAGTTTCAGTGCTGATTTGACTTTACCATGAGCAACAAGATATTTGAATAATTCACATTTTTCTTATTTCCTATTGTTTTTTGCAACTATGTGAAATATTTATTTCTATCGTTTCGCGAACTTATTCAACTCACTACCCAATGAATGAAAGTGAATTGTAGCTGAAAGTATGTGTAACGCTAGTACCAAAAAGACTCTTCTTATTTTTTCAACAGTCCTCAAAGACATTTAATGATGGTGAATCGTGGTAGAATACATTTTGTTATTGATTAAAATTATTATTTACTGAAATACAGGATATTATTCAATTATTCACTAATTCTTATTATAAAACTTGTTTCGCGCTCTGCGGTACAAGTGCACCGCGCATACGTAGACGTATTTTGGGTTGCAGTCTTTCAGCTTCCGCGATCACACCGATTTGAATATAATTCTGAGCTTTAATATAAACTCTATATTCATATCCCTATCAGCATGATTGATGGATAATTAAAGTTCCAAAATAAAATTGTCAGTAAAAAAAAGCGTATTATAGATCAATATGGTCACGATAATGTTACGTATTTAAGAGAGGCGCAGGGAGGGGTTGGCTTACGGCCTGTTATAAGGGGGAAGAGGGTGTCAAAAATGACCAAAAAAAAAAAACGTTACGTAATATTTGAACGCTCCCTTGGTTTAGAATGTTTACTTGAAAAACACATAAACTTGATCTATCTCATGCACCCTATATTTATCTAGTCTTTATCTTCACAGGCATTGTTCATCGAGGGTAACTAGTTCCTGCCTATCTTCAACAAAACCTCTTCAAAATTCATCAGGACAGGGGATTCACACCAGGGAGTGAAGCAGTCCAAGCACCGGGGGAATAATCGCAAGACAACTCTCCGAGGCGGAGTGTTAATCAAGTAGCAGAAGCAAAGGGTTCGTAATTACAATACCTTTTGAATCAGTTTTGGTAAAATCTCGCATCTAGTCTAAGAATCGATTCCGTTTGAAACGTTGTACAGAAAACAAGCTGAGCTGGTTGTCACTAATTTTCAGCCAGCAGACTTTGCAACCCAGTTTATGTGTGATAAATAATGAAAAACCTAATTATAATATTTTCTGCGATTAGTGACAACCACAAGCTTTTATATCACAGCACCTGCTGCCCGCTCTATGTAACATTAAAATCAACGTCCTAGTCGAGACATGTCGGATACTAGTTTCAATATTCAACAATAACTTTCAAATCATTTTACAAATCGCTGTACAGATTATTCCAAATCAATTTAATTATAACAGCCATAAGCGGTGATATAATAACTCGTTTTTATAAAGCTCGCCATACTTGATTAGTTTATCCGGTCGTATAATCGTACAAGGAAAAGACTTGTAATATTACATAATAGATGAAAATTCGTGATTATATATTATTAACAACATGTTCTCTCGCATGTATTGATATTGTATCCAGCCCTCGGGTACTGACCCGAGGGTCTTGATGCTTTTTATTTGTTTAAACTCGTTGTATTTGGGATAGTTGGGATTACCCATTACCGTACGAAATATTACCAATAACTATTCAGGTAACAGAGCATAATACATGCATATACGATATATATTTGTCAGGTATAATTCACTCTCTTGTAAAATTGTTCATAACGAATACAGAGTAGAGACTATTCTCATTAGTATCTTTGAGAGAACAACTATATTTATAGAGTAATGAATTATTCTACTATTAAAATTATCTGCTTCTAACATTGTACTTGGCATTCTGTAAAATATACCTTCGTACGTATATGCATGTATTATGGTCGGAACGATTAGTTTAGAGTATAATAATAGTTTTATCATAGCCCAATTATAGTTCTAGCTTATTTTCAAACTGGTAAAGTAATATATTACACGTATTATGATCACATCTACAATTTTTCCAATCAAATATTCAGTGTTGTGAAAATTGTAATTGAATTTTTATTAGATGCTCGTTACTTTCGTAATGTGTAATTGGATTTTCATCTGATTACACATTACATCGGTAATGACTTGATTCAATTACACATCACTTTGGTGATTTTACCTTTAAATAACTTTATAATCACTCTTACTCTATCATTACTTTGAATTACTTTACTTGATAATTACTTTTACCAATTGATTCGAGTTCAATTACACATTATCAAAGTATTGGGTCATTGAATAGGTATTTTCATTAAAAATGTAATCAGTGACTCGCAACACTGCAAATATCCATGTAATAATAAGATCGTTTATGCAATAAACATGTATTATTATAGTAAATTGGCGAATTCTTGAATAAATATCTCTTGAAATTGTAAATCATCGATAGTTGAATCATTTTCCCTTGTCCTTTCCTTGCCTATAAGTCGAAAATCATGAAAATCGCACTATTAATTAATGAATATTAATGAATATCAATCCGGCTCACCATATGCAACCCGCATGCCATTCGTGTAAACGACAGGGTCCATGTTAATTTTTGTTGCCTATTTGGTGTTTTCCGATTGCCTATATTCAGGCGTATTGAACTGAGGAAAAAAAGCCAGAATTCTCGGAATTCAGCTCGAAAAAAAGGTATGAAAAACACTCTGTTAAGGAGTCGGATTTCTGGCAGTTGAGACTTTTTGAGAAATCGATTTTCTGGCAGTTGATACCTCAATTCTAGTCGCTTTATGATGAGGCCAGAAAATCGACCAATCAGGAGGCTGCTTTTGCAAAAATTGAGCCTAAATTGGCTCAAGCAGCCTCCTGATTGGTCGATTTTCAAAATAAATTGAGTTACGGCGTTACATGGGCTAGCCATCAGGAAAAATTCTGGATTTCTGGCAGTTGATACCCTATTTTAGGAGTCGGATTTCTGGCAGTTGATACGTTTTTAAGGAGTCCGATTTCTGGCAGTTGGTACCTGAATGAGGTATCAACTGCCAGACGAAAAAGGTATGAACTGCCAGAAATCCAGAATTTTTCCTGATGGCTAGCCCATGTAACGCCGTAACTCAATTTATTTTGAAAATCGACCAATCAGGAGGCTGCTTGAGCCAATTTAGGCTCAATTTTTGCAAAAGCAGCCTCCTGATTGGTCGATTTTCTGGCCTCATCATAAAGCGACTAGAATTGAGGTATCAACTGCCAGAAAATCGATTTCTCAAAAAGTCTCAACTGCCAGAAATCCGACTCCTTAACAGAGTGTTTTTCATACCTTTTTTTCGAGCTGAATTCCGAGAATTCTGGCTTTTTTTCCTCAGTTCAATACGCCTGAATATAGGCAATCGGAAAACACCAAATAGGCAACAAAAATTAACATGGACCCTGTCGTTTACACGAATGGCATGCGGGTTGCATATGGTGAGCCGGATTGATATTCATTAATATTCATTAATTAATAGTGCGATTTTCATGATTTTCGACTTATAGGCAAGGAAAGGACAAGGGAAAATGATTCAACTATCGATGATTTACAATTTCAAGAGATATTTATTCAAGAATTCGCCAATTTACTATAATAATACATGTTTATTGCATAAACGATCTTATTATTACATGGATATTTGCAGTGTTGCGAGTCACTGATTACATTTTTAATGAAAATACCTATTCAATGACCCAATACTTTGATAATGTGTAATTGAACTCGAATCAATTGGTAAAAGTAATTATCAAGTAAAGTAATTCAAAGTAATGATAGAGTAAGAGTGATTATAAAGTTATTTAAAGGTAAAATCACCAAAGTGATGTGTAATTGAATCAAGTCATTACCGATGTAATGTGTAATCAGATGAAAATCCAATTACACATTACGAAAGTAACGAGCATCTAATAAAAATTCAATTACAATTTTCACAACACTGAATATTTGATTGGAAAAATTGTAGATGTGATCATAATACGTGTAATATATTACTTTACCAGTTTGAAAATAAGCTAGAACTATAATTGGGCTATGATAAAACTATTATTATACTCTAAACTAATCGTTCCGACCATAATACATGCATATACGTACGAAGGTATATTTTACAGAATGCCAAGTACAATGTTAGAAGCAGATAATTTTAATAGTAGAATAATTCATTACTCTATAAATATAGTTGTTCTCTCAAAGATACTAATGAGAATAGTCTCTACTCTGTATTCGTTATGAACAATTTTACAAGAGAGTGAATTATACCTGACAAATATATATCGTATATGCATGTATTATGCTCTGTTACCTGAATAGTTATTGGTAATATTTCGTACGGTAATGGGTAATCCCAACTATCCCAAATACAACGAGTTTAAACAAATAAAAAGCATCAAGACCCTCGGGTCAGTACCCGAGGGCTGGATACAATATCAATACATGCGAGAGAACATGTTGTTAATAATATATAATCACGAATTTTCATCTATTATGTAATATTACAAGTCTTTTCCTTGTACGATTATACGACCGGATAAACTAATCAAGTATGGCGAGCTTTATAAAAACGAGTTATTATATCACCGCTTATGGCTGTTATAATTAAATTGATTTGGAATAATCTGTACAGCGATTTGTAAAATGATTTGAAAGTTATTGTTGAATATTGAAACTAGTATCCGACATGTCTCGACTAGGACGTTGATTTTAATGTTACATAGAGCGGGCAGCAGGTGCTGTGATATAAAAGCTTGTGGTTGTCACTAATCGCAGAAAATATTATAATTAGGTTTTTCATTATTTATCACACATAAACTGGGTTGCAAAGTCTGCTGGCTGAAAATTAGTGACAACCAGCTCAGCTTGTTTTCTGTACAACGTTTCAAACGGAATCGATTCTTAGACTAGATGCGAGATTTTACCAAAACTGATTCAAAAGGTATTGTAATTACGAACCCTTTGCTTCTGCTACTTCATTAACACTCCGCCTCGAAGAGTTGTCTTGCGATTATTCCCCCGGTGCTTGGACTGCTTCACTCCCTGGTGTGAATCCCCTGCCCTGATGAATTTTGAAGAGGTTTTGTTGAAGATAGGCAGGAACTAGTTACCCTCGATGAACAATGCCTGTGAAGATAAAGACTAGATAAATATAGGGTGCATGAGATAGATCAAGTTTATGTGTTTTTCAAGCAAACATTCTCAACTAAGGGAGCGTTCAAATATTACGTAACGTTCTTTTTGGTCATTTTATTTGCTCATGTATACTACGTCTGTGTACGGTAAAGTCAAATCAGCACTGAAACTTACCGACAGTTCACCATGTAATGTGCCCCATACACCGCACGATGAAGCCTGGGTCGATTCATATCAAGCTCTCAGCCAATCAAATCATTCGGTATTCTGCCTTGCAGCGTGTCGGTGTACAGCCTGCTCCAGAGATACCTGTGCCGCGCGGTCGATGTTCGACGAGCTAGTCGACATAGAATTGAATCAAAAATAATGCCATAGGGAGCATTCAAATATTACGTGACGTTTTCTTTCGGTCATTTTTGACACCCCCTTCCCCCTTATAACAGCGCCTGTGAAGATAAAAACTAGATAAACATAGGGTACATTGGATAGATTGAGTTTACGTGTTTTTCAAACAAACATTCTCAACTAAGTACCAAAGAATTTCTAATTGTGATTATACATCTGTATGAAATTTATTATAATATATTTCTTATGATTGATTTTGTAAGCCTGCCTGAACCATTTTTAAATGCGATATAAACTTTTAACTATTTTCAACAAAATCAAGAATGTCAATAAGCTAGTATTACTAGTGCATGCATGAATAGATATTTCAATCTTTCAATTGTTGTGACTGGTACGTCAGACTCTGGAGTAATTTATCACCAATATCGAATTATGTACCATGTTTGAAAAATAAATGTGATGCCTAATTAGGCCTACAGCAATATACCCTTCTATTTATTTTCAAATCTTTAAATCTTTTGGCGTCAGTTAACGCCGGTCATTAGCTTGACCTTCAATTAAATTTAATTAATTTCTACATATATATAAATTTTAATTTTTTTTTTTCAATTATTTATAAATTTTTTTTCTATTTTATTACAATTAATTAAGATTATATTAGCCTTTCGAATTAGAAGTATAGAACCATAATGTCATTACTTACATTTCTCAACCCCGCATTGTCTTAGATTATTATTTTCGTAGTATCCTAAAGCCCTCAATTTCAGATGGATCACTATGATTTAAATCCACAATTTTGGCAACAATCTGCCCTATATTATAATTATTATATGATATTATTATGAAACTTTTAACTTCGTTTATAATAATCGAAGTTTATTAACAATCTATTCATCAACCAATTACTAACTAATGAACCAAATATAGAATAATTAGAGCAGTAAGAAACACGTCCGTCTGGACGAACAGCCAAAACGGAACTCCGAGAATATTTATTGAGATTCCTTGAGGAGCCATTCAACAAATACGGTCGCTTTTAGGGGGGGGGGGGGGGGGGGGGGGGAATGTGACGTTACAAGTCATGGCGGGGGGGAGGGGGGGTCGGCAAAATGTGACATTCGGTTTTGATGTATAGAATTCGTGTTTTGGCACGAGAATTTCGTTAAAGTATTAAAGTGAGACATGAAGGGCTGCTTTTAAATATCTCTTTTACAAGGTTATTAAAAAAGGCAGTAAAGCGGGGGGGGGGGGGGGGTCTAAAATCGTCCGAAAAAGCGAACGTATTCGTTGAATGGCCCCTAACGTAACCCCACACGAACTCTTTGACGGCTCTAAGGCCACTGGCCCTCGACAGCTGATGCTGCTACCCAAGTTCAACTCGCTTCGACGTCGTGCCAACGGGTGGACGAATGGTATTGCCATTTCGCGGCCAAACCTACGGACTCCTTTTACCACAAACATCCGCACGCCCGACTGAATGCAACCCCACGTCATAATATGATTCCTAACTCAAGATTGCTCATGCTGAGGCGTACAGATGCTTGCAACCATAGCAACTAACTACAAGGTAGTTCGCACTCGTTGTTTTTGAGTTGCATATAATAAGGCGCACCACATTTTAAAGTGCCGTCTATATTTACAATATAAACAGACAAGTGTACCGGGCAAAAGATTCATTCAGAGCTGCCTCTCTGAGACCGAGGGAATAATAAATTAATTTTGAGACGAACAAATTAGACAAATTTATTTAAATTAGGTCCTCGGCAGAAAGATACTCCTCGAAAGACTTGGTTGAATAGTTTTATTTAGAAAAAGCCGGTGCTGTTCATCATAATGTGATACATTAATTGGTTCATCATATAGAAAGAAAAATAACTATCTTAAAAAATAATTTTTTCAACGGAATTGCCGGAAAATAAATTTATTTAGTTCTTATATATCTTTACATCGCGATAGCACATAACACTTCTCTACCGATGCCTTAACCGTAGTTGGTATAAAGCAACTAGAACCTTTTCCCTCCTGACCTAAAAGGCGCGAATACCTGTCTTGCACGCGACAAACTTTTAAACTTCCAACAAAAGTAACGGGGAGAGAGAGGTAGCTACGTGCATGAATATAAGTCCGATCTAGATCGCACTGTGAGCCGGTAACTGAATGCACTTCTCTGTACATACGAATAACGTATATGTATGATAATTCTATACGTATACATAAACCTGAGTCGTACCTGTTGCGGGTTTCTTGTTGCTGTCGCTTACTCGATAAGATATCAAGGCCAGTGGCCCGATTATTTAAGTTTCTTATATGCGTTCAGAAGACACACTACTACTAATTCCATCCAAATCCGACCAGAGTTATAAACTTGTTTCGAAAAAATTCGACTACAAATTAGAAATGAAAGTTTGGCTGTATAAATGTGGCAAGCGAGAGTTGAAGCGGTCCTATACTGGTCGGAAAATACTGAAACAAATAATTTTACCTGACGTGAGAACGATAGGAGTCATTATTTGTAGTTTATACCGATCATTTTTTAAGTTTGAAATATAAATTCGACCCTGTCATGTGAGATATATCAAGTTAATAAGCGGTTGATAATTGAATCGATTTTTAATATAGAGACTGCAGATTGTAGTAACTCGAGGCATGAAGTATAGTTTGCAATAAATTATACTGTCGTGTAAAACTTGTTAATAATTAACGGCCTACGTCAAACTGTCCGCAGAGATCTAAGATCGTATAATATATAATTTGTTTCACCTACATATGCAGTTGAAAGCGTTAATTAGTATTTGAATGACGGTCGCTTTCAGTAGTAAGTAATTTTTGACATTTTAAGAAAAAAGGGACAATATTCGAGGCACAGATCATTAACAAAAAATAACTCATATAACGGCATATATAGCAGTCGTGACGCTTTGAAACGTGATTACGTGCCGTACCATAAAACTATTATTATAATTCCCCAATTATTACGTGAACAACATCGTGGTAAATCTATTGACAGCTTTGTTACAACTCGTTGGAAAATGAAAGAATATATAAAAAATAAAAAAAATGAACTTACCACGTGTTACAGTATATACTAACTGGAAATTGGTGGCAATTATCGAATAACTGTTATACGGTCTTTGATACGGACGAGGTAACAACTAATCCTCCTCACCTCAATACCGGCACGGTAATAATGAAATAAAGATTGAATTTACTGCTTAGATCAAAATTCGTATAACAGAAAAAAAAAAAAAAAAAATCAATCAAAATAAAGGTATGAACGGTCACAAGCTAAATAAATGACTTCAACGACTCTTATTAAAGATTAAAATTACGAAGAATTGAGGAAAATAATTATTTCGCATACGTAAGCTGTACCGTGAAATGAGACCGGTACACGGTAGCTAATAACTGATTAAGAAATTGCAGTTTCTGAGTATAAATCAGCTATACTGTTAGCTCCCAAGTTACAGAAGGGCTTCAAACAGCCTTAGGCAAGGCAAATGATCGTCACGGCCTACTGCAGCAAGTCTTATACGAAAGTAAGACCGCGTAATCACGGTAATGCATATATGCATGTAGACAGGCAGGTATACAGAGAATCTAGTTTATTTATTATTGCATGAAAGTAACATCAGCTGTTACGTGATATCACTTTATTAGAATAATTATTTCTGACTGTAAAATTTCTCATTCAAAAACTAGTGAAGATATAGTATCAGTAGATGTTATTTGATGCATTTTTCCTCATCCTTCACGTATTTATATCTAAATGGAAAAAATTATTTATTGGTTCAATATTCGATGCAAATAAAATATCAATATTTATACGAATATAAACCAATGCATAATTTACCTTATGAATATTGTCTTAAAAAAAAATTCATCTATATCATCGATATTTTCATCTTCATTCGAATAGTAGATATCTTACTCAAGACCGGTAATAACATGGATGTTTCGAATTGCAGATTCTACGTACATGTATTAAATGTGGATATATAGTATGTATGTAGTTAGATATGAGTAGATGTTGGTACAATAAACGAAATAGCGTGCGCTATGCACCAAGGCTGCGGGTGACTTTCTAACAACAATCACTTTATGTAACGGCCATTATTCGTTCCTTTATTACAACAAACGTAAATACAAATAATAGTTTATGGTAATTAGTATTAATAATAATAATAATAATAATGATAATAATAATATTAATAATAATAATGATTAACGAAATTGACATGTGTGACCGGGGATGTTTTATAAATACATTGTGAAGGAGGGACTAGAGGGCCTCTTTGGCGATCGATTGCTTCAGCAAACGGTCGGCTAATTATTGTCAACAAAAATTCATCCAAACGAACGAATCAACGATTAAATGGTCGAACGATTGATGTATAGATAATAGATATACATATTATTGATATTCAATTAAGGCCCATCCTTAGTCGCCCACCTCCTTTCCGTACAATGTAACGAAAACGGGGCCGGGGAGACACATTTCGATGATTATCCGAGCCCAGGCGTCGAAAACGCAAAAAAGGCCAACGCTGCGCGAATTCTATTTCAATTCCAAACACATACGTCCAAAAAAATTTTCGTTTTATGCGAAAATAGAGCCAGCGTTTGGTTATTTCTTTTTTTCCAAAGAAATAACCAAACGCTGGCTCTATTTTCGCATGAAACGAAAATTTTTTTGGACGTATGTGTTTGGAATTGAAATAGAATTCGCGCAGCGTTGGCCTTTTTTGCGTTTTCGACGCCTGGGCTCGGATAATCATCGAAATGTGTCTCCCCGGCCCCGTTTTCGTTACATTGTACGGAAAGGAGGTGGGCGACTAAGGATGGGCCTTAAAGAATTTACATTAATTATTACATTTATTCTATTTATCCGATATCTTTCATTGTCATACAACGATCATATACATATACCATCACACAACAAATACTCTCGATTACATTTTTCGTATTCAACGAAATCTAATTGATTGTTTTTTTTTTCTTGTTCTATTTTTCTTTTTTCTTACTTTTTCACAAATTTCTTACAGCCTAAATTTTTCTACTTTTATACCGCAGTTCGATATATCTATATATGCTTTTTCCATGAGTAATAATGTCAATATACAGTTAATAAATTTGTTCATTTTTTTTTTATATAAATCGTTTGAAAGAAAATTCAAATTTTCAAATCTTTCTCTCATCTTAAATTATTGATTTTTTAAATGTCGATGGCAAGTATCTATACGAAATTTGACCACGATACACACGTACAGTATGGTATAAATTAGTGGATGAAAAATAATCAAATTATTAATTCACGTGGATTATAGAGCGTGGAAATACTTATCCTGACTTATACTTCGTTATATATATATATCTATATTCATATACGATGCAGTCAAGTTTCTCGCAGAAAGTGAAAAGAGAACTAGAAGAGCGTTACCACACTGTAATACACAGACGTAGTATACGTACCTACTTCTAAACAGAAATTAATTTTCATCAACGTTTCATTCAACATATAAATAGCAAATGGTTTAATTAATCACCAATACGCAGTACAAACGCGTATATTCTCGATATACCAGAGTTAGAATGAAACTAATATTCAAAATTATATGAGCAGGTGTAAATAATGTCGATTTTTTCATTTAAATTATTAACAATTTGATGGTTTGAACTAAAGCGCTAATAATTTCGCACATAAATAACCATAGTCTCATTAGATAAAGTGAACAATTTGTAATTAGCTGATATTCGTTAATTCTTTTTTATATTATTTTTTTTCCTCGATATTGCGAATCCAATCGCGTCTTGTTTATTATTTATTTTCTTATTTTTATTTTTTGTTTTCTATCCTTTTCTCTTATATTTTATATTTTATATCTTTTGTACAAATCTAAACTTTATATCTAACAAAAAGAAATTAAACAAATTTCCAACGTTGCTGCAGTATCTATAATCGAAACTGTAGCTTGGAAATGAACAAGAGAAACAAAAACAAAAAAAAAACAGACAAGACAAGACAAGAATAATACAAAATTCTACATACGGGTACAAAAATATATCGATAATTAAATGTCAATAATAATATATATAATAACAATATACAAACGCCGTTTTATACATCTGTTCGGTATGGCGGTTTTGCTTCAAGGTGATGCCACGGTGAGAGTATTTATCAGAACGAATTTTCATTCAGGAAATCGTTTTTTGATTTGGCTAAACGAAGAACGAATGATCGTAAAATTTGCGAACAAAAAACTAAATACGTTGTGATAAATACGATTTTTCAATTCAACGGAAATACACGAGTACGGCACATCACTTTAGATGAAAAAAAACAAATTTCATTTTATTTCACTTTGAAAAAGAAAGAAATCATTTCGCATACTGCCTTCTCCTACTCGATGATTTCGTTGGTGAACCAGACCCGCTGTTCTTCGTCGATGTAGTCTTTGCGGGAATCGTAAACGGCGGTAAAGTTAGTTGAGGAACGACGCATCCATCGCTCCAAGTCCTGGATCGTGTGGTAGACAAAGCATCGGTAAATCTAGATCTCTGGATTGTGACTACCCTCGCAGTATCATCATAGCAAGATTTTTCGCCCTCAAAAAATCTGCACATTTCTCTAACCGGCACCGACTTAGCAGCTCTATTTAAATCGTGGAGTGAACGAGCTCGCTGTTTACCTCTAGGACTAGGATTCGTCTTTACTCTTCCCAGGTCTTCGGTACTTCGAGCTAACCGGCCACCAAGCCTCGACAACGATTCAAATAGGGTTAATTTATCGCGGACTGGAACGTAATGATCGACGCGTTGACATCTTTCCAAAAGTTTGGCTACAGCTTCTTCGGAGGGTTCAGGAGCCACGGAAAAAGACGTCGGTGATTTTGGATCGCGGGATTTAAACGTCGAGTTTAGACTCGGTGGTGGAGTCGGGTTTGAAATTGCATTAGAATTAATTGACGTTAACAGGGTCTCAGTTTCTGGAGTCAAACTTAATTGCGGTATGGGTATCCTCGAGGATAATGAGGCGAGACGTTCTTTACGTTGTCGTAAAGTTTCGACCTGGGTATCCATAGTCGAGGAGTGTGTAAGCGACATCGGTTGTCCTCTGTCTCTAACGCTACGTCGTTCCCTGGCACGACTTCTCCTTTCAGTTGCCGAAGAAGAGTCAGATTTTTGCTGACTCGTTGAATTTAATGAGTTTGGCCCACTACCGATATTCCTTTGTTCTTCAAAACGGACATAATTACCCAGTACTTTGACTAGCGATGATTTTTTTAACGGAGATGATTTATCCCCGTTGAGTACGAGGCTATGATCGACCTCATCCATTATTTCAGAACTCGTTGTCTTGGGAGATATTCGGTAAAAATTCGACAAGTCGACATCCTTTCGCGATATTTTTTCTACCGATGCACTACGATTCTGGGGTAAAGCTTCGACCCCGTTTATCGGACTTAATAAAAGTATATTTTGGTTTTTGTTCTTGTTATTATTATTGTTGTTATTGTTCTGTTCAACTTTGTTCAAATTTACGTTAGGATAGCACGCCTTGGTTAGTTTAGCGAGGGATACGTTGTTGTTGTTCTCTTCAGCCCTTGCTTTTCTTCTTCTAGCGTCTTCTTCGACGACTCTGCGACTCCTAGCCTCGTTTTCTCTTCTTCTGGCTTCCTTATACCTCTGTATTCTTTCTTCTTTGCTTTCAGGTTCCGGGATAATAGCTATAGGTCCATTTACAGAATCGACTGAATCCACACTCGACTGACCACCACCCCAAGGCAAACTGTCGTCGCTACCTTCGCTGCTTTCGCTGAAAGCCCAAGGTCTCGCGATCTTCTCTTTTGGTATAATGCAGTCAGGAATCGCGCGAAATTCTCCGAGGACATCTTCGTCGCTTGAATTGCTTGACCAGCCGCGAAGCTCGCTTCTAGCTCTCCTCCTCGATTCCTCAGAAGACGTTGATAAACCGTTCGTCTGTCTATCGGAGGCAGAATTACGAAACCAGGAACGCAACTCGCTTCGAGAACGTCTCCTCAACTCGGTCGGACTGTCCGGTAGTGGCACCGGGCCACGTGGACAAATTGTTAGAATTTCCAAAAAGTTTAGACAACGTTGAGCTCGGAAAGGAGTTTGTCGAACGAGTTCAGCTGCTATCGCTCGCACCCAGGACCAATATATTGGCTCAGTATCAGCCTGAAAAAAAAAAAAGAAGTTGATTAAGACAAAGGATTAAGAAAACTGATATGATATGAGGTTTTTTTCATTTCATAACTAGCAGAATCAACTTTTTTTTTTAATTTTTTGAATTTTTAGCAATTTTTCGAAGGCTTCTGCGTAGCTTACGCATGTTAAAAACTATTCATTAATTGTTTACTCAATTCGCGTTAAATTTCGCAAAAGTTCATTTCAACTGTAACAATAAATTGGGACTGGGCCATTTCGTAAATAATGGAAAGTTTCACATTGCTCAACATTGCAGAAGCACCATGACGACGAATGAGCAGAATTCGGCTAACTTCCGATATTAATATCATCGCTTTCGACGGATGTGAAACTTAGACGAACTCGGCTTAACACTGACAAGGCCGCGGCCACGAATTAACAAACCTGCGAATGACCCCGACCTGCATATCTGTCATTTTATATCAGCGCTAAGTGAAAATAATTCCCATCTATATAGCCGAAGGAATTTGGTAATTGATAAAGTTACATCTTACGTGTGAAGGTATGACCTTAATTTATTCTTAATTAAATTAACTGTCAATTAATTACCAATGCCAAATTAACATATAAAATACTAGTGTGTCTGAAGTTATCCGGGTCTTTATACACGGTTAATTTTACAATGACTCAGACAAGTCGGGCTCAAGGAGTTCAAAGTTTTTCAATCCTAAATGAAACACATGACCACATAGGGAAAAGAGACGCTGCGGGTATAGAAGATATTGAACAATGGGTCATGGGAGAGCGATCCGAAACTCCCACGCTACTATATACTAGGTACTAAGTAGACCCATTCATCTTAACAATCTGACGTTTCATATGACCTTGACTTCTTAGCGACAAAGCTTCAATACGACTCATCAGTCATCAAAATGTTACGTAGCGTAAGTATAATTATATAATTACATGAATGACGTCTCAATCATATGAGAATAGCTTTTTTTCCTTCCGTCGAGAAATTCGCATCTATAGAGTTTTAAGCCTTTATTCTTTAATTATTCAATTATTCATACAGATTTCCAAATTCCGACAATAATTACTTCGCTTGTTTCATTTCGACCTAACTATATAATTGCAAAAGCATCTATTTTCACCTCAAGTTTTGGTATTGGTATAAATATCTAAAGCGAGCATCGAGGGCCGCAAGTATATCAGATATACGTTAAGAATGCATCGGCGGTATGCACCTAGCTCAATGACTTTTTGCTTCGTATATCATCATCGATTGGTATTCTTGGAGACGCGACAAGCATCACGAAGCGAGATGGAGTGACGCCAAGACAGGGATGAATTCTAAATACGAACTATACGCTGTGTACTGATCAAATAGTGATTGTTGTAAGAGCAATGTTAAGCTTCCTGGTGCATCTTGGTAGCCAAGTTCAAGCCGTTACCTTAGGTCAGGAACCGCGCCAAGCAGACTCGCGAGGCGATAAATTAATTCAGGATTCTAATACGTGACTAGTAATCTGTTTATACCTCAAGAATCAATCTATACAGAGGTTTATACGTCGACTAGTAGTTGTATCATTGCCAATGATTTCACCAGACTTCAATATGTAACGACAAGATCAAGTATAATGAAAAACTTACCCAGAATGTGGCCAGGGTACCATTTTGAGGATTACTCAGGGTGAACCCTAGGGCAGATACGTGAGGTTGACATAGACTTGGAGCAGCTTGACGAAGGTTCAGTGCTCTTAGAGGAAGCCTCATCGGGGTACCCTCGACCCATAACCATCCCATCCTGATCGTCACCATCCTTTGCTCGCCTAGATCTTCTACGTATAGTTCTCCTGGAGTAGAAAATAGATATTTCAGATTAGTCTCGGTCGTAAATTCGTCGGTGTCAGTTGACCAAAAAGTTTCGAGTTACACAAAAGACTTCCAAGAGTTTTAAGCGCGTGTTATTACTAAGATAGAAATCCCTATGCGTGATACGTTTACAAGAATTCAACAAATCGGAGTAGTCATTTTTTGTTTTTCATACGGATTTCGTATCGCTGCAGGTTAATTGGAAAGTTTATTTCTCGCTATATTTCATCACGGAGAAAATGCATTTCAAAGAAAATATTTCACGCATTAGTTGTAGTTATTGTGTAGTAAAGTGATTATTAAACGTCAGAGCCACCCACCCTTCTGCACTACCTTGTTTGGTAATAATCGTCAAGATTATAAACGCACGTTCTCTACTCTGCACAGTTTCTCGATTTATGGGCAAGACACCGTTACTAATTTCTTAGCTTATTATATTCTTCGTTAATTTCAGATTTAAAAAATCTCATCTGCAGAAAATAATTGGCCTTAAAATATCAATCGTAGATATGAATCTTTCCCGAGTCTAAAGACTGAACAATTTCAATATAAACTATATGTAAGTTATATCTTCGTCAAGTTGTCACATACTTGTTCATGAATATTCAAACAGTTACGATTACGCGACAGATGAGAGCTCGAGAAAACTTTATATGCGTAATCATATACAGTCATTGAATTACAAATAGGTCGCTATCATATTATCTGGATCAAGCCTTGCCTCACGTGTCGTACAATTATAACAAAAATAGAAATCTCACTTTTGTGCATATATTTTCTATAATATATACCACCGTCGATTGGCATATCTCCGATGGTCAGGGATAATACCTTAAACGGAAGTGAAATCATTTATAAGACACTGACAGCAGGATCTATATATGTATATCCTGCAATGATCTTCTATCGTGTTTATCTGGAATGTATATTGCAAAACCTTGGAATGTATGAAGGAAAAAAAGGAGCAGCTTTATCCGACCTTGTCTTCTAGGTAATATGACCACTCGACTAAGATCTGAGTGATCAAATGATTCTGTGTGGGAGATGGTTCATGGTATACCTATATAAGAGACCTGAGAGACTGTATCGAGATTGAAGACGTGCGTAAGCTATGATAGTTAATATATCTTCAAACTTATTCTATTCCGTTAAACGTTCGAGGTCATAGAATTAAGAATTCGTTGATAATTAGGTAAAAAGATTTAAAAAAAAAAAAAAAAAATTAAGATGTCGAAATATTTTTCCTGTTTTTGTAAGAAAAACTAATTAACGAGATAGTCTTTTGTCTTTCTAAACGGTCTCAAAGACGCCTAAAGATATTCGAGCCTATTAACGACTCTAATTGAAAGTCTGACGATACCTAATTACTTTGTTTAGTCTAGTAGAGAGCAACATAGAGCCGATAGACGCCAGCGATAATTCTTGGCCCCAAATTTTCAGTTCTTTAAAATAAAATCGCATAATCAGATTTTTCTTACGCGCTGTAGCGATGTATTTTTCCCCCTAAGTCCCAGAATTTGTTCGGTAATTAAACTCGACATCTTAACGGTTTTATATGAACAGACAAGGCAGTAGGCCAACCGGAAATTAGTCAGCGACTAAGCTGCAGCTGTAAGATCTTATTATGACCGATTGTTTAATTTGCGAAGAAAATAAACTTTGGGCAAGCCTTAGATCCGTATTACCAATCGTTCGTGCATATACGTCTATGTGTATATTTGACGTATGTATAATTTTATAGAAAGTGAATTCATTGTCCAATTTATCTTTCACATGGATCAAATATACTGTGCAAAGCCAAAGATCAAAGACCTCGACGTTCTACGTCGCGGTATGTCAAAACGCTTACAACCGGATTTATACAATTGCTTATACTTGCCTCCTATATGCATGTATGTCTCCCTAAAGATCGTCTCAATTCAATTTGTGAAGTAAGGATCACAATAAGAGGCTTACGTACACCTAAAGCAAGACTTTTTCTAGTGAAAACGAGGCTTACCACAATTTCTGTGTCAGAAGCTCGTATGTCAAGTTTAGGATTGTGGTGTAAAATTGTGAATAGAAAAACTTTCTTCACTGAATTCAATGCATCTAGTAATCATAAACTATTGTTTGATCGTCATGCTGTGGGAGTAATCGCATCTCTTCGATCCAATTTCATATAATTATTTATAAAACAGATGTTGAACATCGTTCGAGACGTAGGTCAAGAATTATTCTTGTCTAACTGCCAATGAGATGAATACCAGATCGTCATCCTAATTATGACCGTGTTTTCGATAGCAAGAACGTGAATTGAAGATAAAAGAACAAGTTTTTATAGTTGAAAGAACAATTTTGGATATGGATTACTTTATATACACATACGTTATAGAAAAAGTTGTATTTCACCAATTATCATCGAAACAGATACACCTACGATTATAATAACGCTAAGCTGCATCCAAATTATCGTCGTTTGTGTTACTCTGTTCTATTCATGTTCTATGTACAGCATGACGTTTTGTGGCCGAAGTTATACCTACACTATGAATTTCCTTCTCTAAGGGTAGGTATAGATGTTTGAAAAAGGCAAAGAACCGCATATGCAGGTTACAATAGAATATAGAAACTTAAAGAAAGAGTATAAGATATACTATAAATAAAGAATAAACCAAGAGGATGGCGGATGTCCACATCCTGCAGCATCTTTCCTCTCTTTCTTTTCTTCTTCTTTCATTTCTTTATATCATTATATGTTCTTTCTCATTCTTATTGTTATTCTTCTCTAGCCACGTGACACCAAACACCCGGACAATTGCGTCATATGATTGTAAGAGATGCAACGCGCAGCATCCTTCGACTTTATCAGACGTTATACGAGTTGCGTGAGTTGCTTGAGTCCTATACAAGATAATTTAACATATACGAGATCTATGTGTGAGATAGTTTCGCGCCCGATACGACGTGGGCGCGATAGAACATGTGTGTCTAGCTATGAAATGCGTCCAACGGTTTCAACGCCGCTAAAGAAGAAGAAGAAGAAGAAGCAAAAGAAGCAGAATAAGTAGAATAAGAGAAGACGTCGCAGCGCAGTCAGCCAGTAGCGCAATTAAGAAAAATGTCGGTTGAATCCGAGGGGGCATCGAACTTGTCTAGTGCAGTAAAACCATGATACTACTTAGTCAGCTCCATATCTCACTTCAAGCATCAGTTTTTTCTTTTCTTTTTTTGCTATCGTCTTTTATGTATACGGTAAGCACTGATTACATATTCTATAGTGGTAAAAAAAAGTGAATATGGATCAAATAGCAAGGAAAAAAAAATCATTATTGCATGTAGATTCAAAAAAGAAAAAAGAAAAATAGCTATAGCTGTAACATTTTCAATCAAAGCCCTGTAGTATTAATTAATAGGTACCTTACACGTTCTAACATATGCAGACACTTGTAATTCACTTTCGACGCAGGTTGAACACACACAAACACACATGCATATTTATTACTTTAGATTTGTGTATACGGTGTTGAATATATTATATATGCGTGGGGTGTAGTTCGTCGCGAACAAAAACTTCTCTATTCAATCACACATCATCATTGTTTTATAATATATTACATTGACAATGCAGCAAGCGAGATGCACTCTGAGTATTTTATTTAATTATTACAGAGAAATTGGATTTAACGACACGGAGGGTTATATGGAATCATGATTTATGCGTAGATTACGGATAGAATACCTCATCGCGATTTAATTCGCATTTCGCGAGATTTAGAAATATGATTTCGCGGTAATATCGATATCGGTAACTTATGATTAGTTTTTCTTTTTCTTGTTTCTTTCTTTCGGAAAACTATATACCTATAATGTGAATTAATTAAACATAATCGTGAACCTTGTAGCAAAATTTTCTCGCCACTTCAGGCAACACGCGATCTCTTGAAGAAAATCTCACGCCTTATAATCAGGTTATAAAAGAACACGCGATACGTTATACGAATATTTGATCACTGAGTACGTTACCCGGCCCGCATATCCGCCACTTTGATGCACATACACATGTGAATATGTACATTCGCGTTTTATCCAATATACAGTCAATATACAGATCTCATTCAGACGAATAGAGGAATATCATATGCTTTTCGATCGAAATAAGAAAATTCGTTTTTTTAAATATGATTTTCTAATTTGATGTAAAATAACTAGTAGGTACAATATCGCATCTAGTATTATAACGGTAAAATTTATACTAGGGTCGATGTGGACTACCGCATGTAGACCAGACAACATCTTTGTCGTTTAACGGGGCGGAAAACTCGAGCGTTAAAACTAGTCGCTATATACACGAATGGTAGTAATTCTCTTTATATGTATACGAATATAGGAGAATATGGGAATATACATGTTGCATACATCATATAATGGGAAGCATATATGAAGAGGATTAATCCTTGGTAGCAGCTGTCACTCTCGGTTAGTTTAAAACCGTGTAATTCTTTATTCCGTATGATTAGTTCCTTCGTAATTCTGACTATGGGATTTCGAGAGCCCTATAATTCGCGTGTCTATCTATTCTATAAAATATGTATATATAAAAAAAAAAAATGAACGAAATGAAATGAAATGAAATGAAAAAAAGGAAAGAGACACAACGCGCGAACCAGTTACAGATTAAGATACGCAGGTTGTTTAAGATCAGCGACGAAGCCAACTTTCACAACGAGGTATGGTATAAACTATAAACGTGAGGCCTCCCCTGGGGCGAGGACATACGGCGACCGGAAACACTCGTATTTATAATATAGAAAAGAAAACATATGAGATAGATTAGAGTGTCTCGAAAAAATTTAAGTAGGGAAACGGTAGATTTTTCGGCTCTGTAGAAAGAGATCCGTATTTCTATAAGACTTTGATTTTATTTTGACCCAAATATAACGGATAATAATTAAATACGAAAATTTTAATATACTAGGTCATATGTGCATACCTATATGTATATTATACATGCGGGTTTACCTAAAGTTAAAAATATACGTATATGTGATACAA
The DNA here is from genome assembly GCA_914767705.2 of Tenthredo notha. Taxonomy (NCBI): domain Eukaryota; kingdom Metazoa; phylum Arthropoda; class Insecta; order Hymenoptera; family Tenthredinidae; genus Tenthredo; species Tenthredo notha. The sequence goes on from OU611909.1 coordinate 9,463,991, forward strand.
TACGGAAGTTACAAGAACCCGGTAAAATACAGGGAGTCGGACCGGAACTTTCGTGCAGTAAGGTAACGGGCGCGACGCGACGCGACCCGACGTTTTCCTAGGTACCTATATGTCCCCCACGTTGCTTCAGGAAACCGTTTACTTCCCCAGATGACGGAGATAACGGCCCACGACGCGACGCGACGAGTAGGAAAGAATCGTCTGCCACAGACAGACAGAAACAGAGAGGTGAAAAGAGAAAGAGCGAAGAGGCATTGCAGCAGAATTTCAAGTACCTATTACTTTGACAGAAATTTACTGTCATTTATAGTTTTGTGTTAATTTCATAAAAATTAAAAAAAATAAAGAGTATGAAATGTTTAAGAAATTTTTCTTGTTTCTTTTGTGAATTGAACGGAATTATAACGGCCAATGTTATTAAGTTAATGTTAAAAACTGTAGGGGGTATCTTGTGCTACTAGAACTATACATGTATTTCATAGATGTTTTCCCCGCACCTCAAAAACCACGACGCGCAACTCCGACGAGGAGAGACACACAGGAAATGAACGCTTTAGACGTTCGCTCAATCGAAAGCTATCTAGATACGAACGAAGTGAAGGTAGTTAATGGTCAGTAAGTAAATATACGTAATGTCTGTCATGATATGGGCAGCGAGTTTCTATGAGCAGCCACGACTAGACTTTACATGAAAAGAGAAAAAGAAAAAATTTTATAAACTGTAATAAGGTTTCCAAAATTCGGACTGATTTCCGTCGAATTTTTCTCGCGATTTTTCTGTTCTCGTTTTTTTTTTAAATTTTTTTTATTTTCGCTGATGTTTACTCATGAATAATTTCTGCCGTGAATAATTGAATATCCTATATATATATATTATATATACCTATAGGGGGACAACCGCTATTTTTTAATCTGCAGTGAATTTTTTTTTTTTTTTCTATCTTTCACAAATTTTTTATGGTATTTAATCCCCTAAAATCTTGATTAATGATTATCCATTTTTCAGAAGGATTGAATTGCGATGCGATTTGGGCTCAGCTGTTAACCCTTACGCATGGATTCATTTGCTGTTTTCTAACAGGCTTATCCTAAGCAAACACAACTGCTTTTTGCCCGCACCTTGGAGATGAATAATTTATTCATGAATATTAAGTGTGCTTTCAGTTCCGATGTCACTAGTGACCCGGATTTATGTCCGTCCGTCACACTCGGTCGGTGTTACGTTTCGGAAATGTTTTTTTTTTTCTTTTTTTTTATGTCTCCTTGTACTTTTACTTAGGTACGGACCTTTAATTCAGTCTATTTTATTCAAACGAATTCGAACAGGGCGGGCTACCTGTCACAAGCTAAAAATTTGACGAATATTCTAAAATATTTTTATACACATATATTAGGGTGGTTCTTAATTTGATCATTTTCGAATTCCTATTCTTCCATGGGCTAGGTAGCCCCCAGGTTCCTATCTCGAATCTAACTACCACCCTAAAACCTTCGAATTTTACCATTTGAATAAAACTTTTTTTTTCCTATTGCAGTACAGCTCCGAAAAATCCGAAACCGAATTGAAGACCGTATATAATTAAATGAGGGAAAAATGTCTACATACTTATTTAAAAATTCTTCCTTTCCTGAAAACACGCCGAACTGATAAGTTTAAAAGAAAAGAAAAAGAAGAAGCTACCATATATTTTTTCGAAAAACTATAAGAAAACTGTGAGCTGGGTTTAATTTTTCTTTTGACCTGAAAAAGTAGTCATAAAGCGCAGCATGTTTGCCATACCGTTTCTTATTCTCATCTGTGTGTATGTATGTACTCGTATGTGTACAAAGACGAAGCATTGTTGGACAGTATTTCACAGAATGTCACCCGAAACGGTGGTTAGAGAATTTAAATGAGATCTTATTTTTAGGGTAGGGTACTGTAGTAGCGTACAGACGAGCTGACACAGCTCGAATGTCACAATTTTTAGATTCAGTTTACCCTGCACTCCCTGCACCCTTGAGTAGCCAAAGGAAACATAAAGCTACGCACTCCTCGGCTCAAAATACTTACATTTATAGCCCTACTTATGCCTGAATAGATGGATAGGACATACATACATGAAATAGAACGATTAGTGGGATAGCTAGACATTTTTTACACAGAATCCTCGTATTTCGAAACGCAGAGTTTTATAGGGGGGGAAAAAAAGGGTTGCAAAAAGATCCCGAAAGTTCTGTTTTTCGTGAAGAACTAGTGAGACGGATAAAACATACATGTTGAATATGAAAAAGTTCATTTAAGTAAAATTAGTCCGTTGTTAAATATTTTTTTCAATCAAAAGAATATCGTGCAGTAAATTTTCTGGAAATTTTGCATTCATCTTTTCTTTATCATTTTTACAGCGTGATATTCCGGATACCATTTAGCCAGCCAAGTATATATGGTACTATGTACTTTACACTGACAAGAAAAAGGAAATGACGTAACGCAAAAAAAAACCGCGATACGACAACGAAGCGAACGGAACCGCACTGTGACAAGCAACTGAATGCCGGTTTATTAATTTTACATATTATGATAAAAACAAAAAATTAGGACGTTATTCAAATCCTCCGATCATTACCTATCTGCGAGAGAAAGTAGCCACACACACACACACACACTTATCATAAGGAAAAAATTTAATCTAATTGTTTTAACAACATTTGGTTGCGAGAATATATATACGGGCAACAAATATAGGTATACCTGCATAACTATGCTTTCGACCGTTATAATTACCTGACTGAAAATTATTCTCAAGTAAATGAGAAGACTAGTAAATAAATAAATGATGATGAAAAGGGATCGAAAGAATTTTTCGAAATATCAGGTCTGGCAGTGATATGAATAATAATTCATTGATATGGGATTTTCTTTGGGTTTTTCTTTTAATTCGTAGAAAATAAGAGGAACGACTTTCCCAAATTCTTTTGGGGATATACATATACATGTGATTCAGAAAGAGAAGGAAAAATGATAAAAGAATTGTAATATTTGAACAATAAATCTGCTTGGAAAGTGGCTTCGGTTAATAACGATTCAGAGACGGATAGACTGTTACAATGAACTGCAGCGGAAAACCAGTACTAACGAGAAATAAAGAAAAAGTAAACGAGTTCAGTGAACATTCGTTATGCAAACCTAGATTCCTATAAAAACTGTTATATTCATCATTTTAACAGAACAAAGTATGCATCGTTGGTCGCACCTTCTGGTTTCCTAGTAGCCAGGTGAATAATGTTAAAGTCTAGTGCAATATGACCTCCCATAAAAACTAATTAGAGGAAACCGTTACACGAGTTTCGAAGGGAATTTATATTTATCTGTAAATATTTATATGCACAAAATTTAGAGTAAATCTTTAATCACGTGTGTTTTCCTTAGAAAGAAAAAATGAGAATAGCTTTTAGTTATCTTTTTTCCTTAAAAACTTCTGAACTGAGGCATCGCTATCAGTATCATAACTTATGAATTTCTAAAAACTACTATATGCTGGTGTTATTCATGCACAGAAAAAGCAGTAAGGTTATAAAATCTACTACCACATACCACGCTGATAAGCTATGGTAAACAGTGGATAATTATCACTGAATAGGGAAATTTGAACGCAGGCTTTACGTGCGGTACAACTTTCTTTAACGTTATGCTAAGAAAACTGATTTATGCCTATATTATTATAGTGTAGGTATATGAACTCGTTTAGAGAAATTGTTTGCGTCAAATAAATATGGGAAATCCGTAATCAGAAAATATACATAAAGATATAAAGACGAAAATTTCTTTACTTAACTAATTATTTGTTTGCCTTGAATTTACAGTAGATAAATTTATTTGGAGTAAAAATAATCTGCGGATTTCTTCTGTGCGAGTGAATGAAGTGTATTGCTACAGTATTGCAGTTGAAGTGAAACACGAATCGATTGAATTCAAGGGTTTATGTTACGTGACGAAATAAATGACTCGTGTCATCTTTGCATCTGGACCGCAATAGTAGTATACGAATCTGTTATGTACGGAAGGGGTTGCGCGTTGCTACCCGTTTTCACGCAAAGTCACCCCACACATTCATACATAAAGAATGAAAGAAGAGAAAGAGGAAGACCCTGATTCCCGAATAACATCGCGGTCTATACACTCCCCAAGACCCGAAGAAAATTCAAGAAGCGGGCCCAACCGTTTTATAAGGAATCTAAAGAACATATACGTAGCTTTGACAAAGTAGCGAACTCTCTCAAAGCGCGCTTGATATTTCCACACGATTAACTTTTTGAGAAAACAGTCGATCCCCGCGAGACGCCTTTCTCACCCTTCAAGTATTGTTAGATCTCTTGGTCGATTAGATGATAATAAAGAAGATACACGAGGCTCGACGTATACCGGACTAAAAATTCTTTAACTAACGGGCTAGTCTGATGTCAGTTAATTTTCACATAAACTTAGCACCTATTCAACTATAGGGATCCATACCTAAGACGTCCCGATAAAATAACGATACGAGGTGATTTTTCCTCGCCGAGTTTACACGGTGAATTTTCGCATTTTTTTAATTTTGTTTTCTACTTTCACATGAGTGTGAATGAATTTATTCGTATATAGATCTGATGTGAGCGATGAGTGAAGTGAAGAGCAAAAGAGATAGAGAGAAGAGTTTCATTAGCACAGAAATACACAGACACAGATACATAATAATTCGTTGTCCGATGTGCACAGAGAAGCAATTCATAAGCGACATGTGTTACTTGATGATTCAAATGCTTTTCTTGCGCTATAGTGATACTTGTATGTGAAGTATATACATTGCATTTCAGTACGACGTCTGGTTTCGTTATATCTAATCGTCAAATTGAGCGAAAAATTTCATTAAGATGCGGGGAAGAAGAACTAGAAGAATCGTGAGAACCAAATCAAGTTATGAAGACTTATGGAGTAGAATACGTCCATATTATTTTCACCATCATAATTTCTGTAAATTATACTGAAGAATGTTTTCATCTCATCTTTTTCTAGCAAAGTACGAATTTGGGGAATGAACTAATTTCATTTTTCCCAAACGATGAGACGATATGTTTTTTTTTGATTTTCTTGCATTTATACGTAACTTCAGCGTTTGAAGAAAAGATGTGAGTTCAGATTCGAAGAATAGCTGCATCAGACTACTGCTGCTGGCAAGTTCGAATTCTGAATCATTATTTACACAACGTGCGTACGATTTATTGTCAGAATGATCTACGATCCAGACTTTGATCACAAAAGGGATCTTTGTCAAGCTATTGGTACGGGCGAATAGCGTGGTACAACAATGCCTCGATGTGACACAAAGAATTTGTTTACCTTAGAAATTATCAGCAATAGTTTACAAACCGGGCAAAAAAATCCCCTGAGTTTAAACCACACCCTATAATATAACATCCCTCGCGAACTGAGAATCGTCCTAATAATACGCCATTTGATATCCATTAAAAAATTTCCAGAGACTGTGAGAGGCTGGGTTGGGTTGGGTTAGTTTAGGTTTACGCTATTGTCTATTTTTTTTTTTCGTTCTTTCTTTCTTTCTTTCTTTTGGATACCTATACGTCTTTCCATCCGTTAGATACCGTAAATTTCGATAAATTTTCACTTTAAAACTACAACCGTGGTAAATCCCTATTTTCCTATACAATACAAATGATCATATAGTTGCAAAGGATTCGATACGAGCTCGTCCTGCATCCTAGATTTATAAAAGTCCAGAGGGACTATAGATCCTGGGAAATTCTACCAGATCACAATGCGCGATTATAATTCTTATTGATCGTTTAGGGATTCAATTAAATTCTTACGTCACGTTCAACGTTGCGTTTACTGTGAGTGAGTATATAATGACGTCAGCAAAGTGCAAATAAAATTCATGCATAATTCGTTCGTAATACTTGTGTTGCAAGACGTAACAAAAATTTCGTATTAAATGACGCGTTCATTGCCGCAGAATAAAAATTCAAAATTTAAAATCGTAGCGAATTGAATGAGTTCTGTTAAAAGACTTGAAAAAAAAAACGTCCCGAGAATAAACTACTTTCCCATGCCATTAATAACGTCATTTGGTGCGCAGGGCTACGGGGGCTATATTAAGCCGTGTATGTCACGACCTCGACCACGATGCCCCGGTATGGGGTCCCACGAACTATACACGGGGGTGTCAACTTCCATGCAGGCCATTCTCTCTTCCTCCTCTCTTTTTCTCTCTCTCCCCTAAAATTTTCCTACGGATCTCCTTTTGGCTCTGTAACACGAGATGAACTCAGGAAAACTGTTACCAGAGTGAAAAACCTTGGTTTTTCTAGGTCGAAGAACGGCACCTCATGAAAAGAGAAAGTAGGTGGGGCTGTACGTGCCAAATACCAAAATCTATAGATATTTCTAATTTTTGGTGTAAAATTCTACAGTTCGTTTCCAATTGCCGATAATAATTCCGTTGGTTAGCTAAACCGACGAAATTTTATCCCCCGTTATCCAGGAAGTGGGGTAGAAATAATTTGCACAAAATAAATGGCAATTCACTCTAAGTAAGGCATACATATCTATACATGTGTGTATGTGTGGCCTTTGCACGTTACCGCGGGCTCGATAGCTGTTGTGAGTCGTTAACCCTCGGTTAAAATTTTGATCTTAGTAGAATCTGACAGCTGAATTGAGCCGAGTAGACATAACTATAATCTTATCGTGAGCCGTTGAGTGAAAGACCTCCCTACATCGTCCTTGGAGGTTTGGTAATTCCTCCTCGGCTACCCCTATAAGGACTTCACCATTGGTGTCCGCGTCCTATGGGGCCCCCTCGTCAAAAACCACGTACGCAAATCGCACTTGAAAATTCCAAGGCTTATAAGACTCTTGAACAATTCATGGGCATTCGAGCGTTTCATAAGTATTTTTTCCCCCCGACTCGTAAATTTCCATGCGAACGCGGAGGGCCTTCTTATATCCCCCCATCCCGTATAAGAATCTCTTCTCTCTTTCTCTGGTTTTTCTCCGACTGGTACCTGGGTAAAGGGTGTTTCGTGGTTTTGTTACACTAGGTATATGACACACATATGTGTACGTATTTACACGTGTTTGTATCCGTAGCTGAAGAAACTGGTAATATTGTAAATAATGCGTATTCGCATGGTGGTGGAGAGAGCAACAGGTCCTTGAAAGAAATGTCGTCAAGGTCTGCCGCGTCGGGTCAGTCAGCTTGTTCATCCTTTTTTCAAACTGTCCCTCATATGCCGGAGGCGAAAATATCTGGCTACACATGTTTTAAGTAGCAAAACTGTTTTCTCAGCTGTCGCCGGGTGCGGTTGACAAAATTTTTCTTTCAGTAAACGATAAATATACGATTATGGAAAGAAACCGTCTTCCGAAAACTAACACCACTACTACACCGACCCTATTACTTCGGCTATAATATCAGATATACTCAAAGCCCCAGTTTGAAAGATCGATTAAAGCGAACCAACAGAAACTCAATCCTTCAGATATTTTATACAAAAATTATAAGTGATTAACAGCGACGAAATGTTGGTTATTAAATTTTCGTTTATAATCGTATAAATAAATTTATAGCCGATTTTATAGGTCTATCGCATATAGATATACGAAACGGAGCTGTTTATGATAGAATTATACACAGGTGTGTTTAGATATCTTGTTAAAAAGATTAGAAAAAAGAAACCAACGGGTATTTTATTAGGTCAATAAATAAATTATCCCGAATTTTTCGAAGGTAGGTACAGGTATTCGATATAAGAAGTAGCCGAAGGCAATAAGACTGATTTTGAGAAGGGATATTATGTCTCAGAAAGGAAATAAGCTCCATATAGCTAGTATAGCTCGCCGGAAAGACTGAAAGGAAGTTATAAAAGGGTTGAAATTCTAGCCCCGATATGCATACCGATTTTATTGTTGTCTTTGTGTGTAAGAGTATGCCTACTGTTACGGAATTATAACCCTAGTGCTTATAGGACAGACGGTAGGCTCTCAGACGTACATTGATATACCGATGATTCTATTTCATTTAATTTTAATACGAATATATAAATATATATAGTATATGATTCATAAATTCATACTTCAGAATGATAAGATATTTCTTACCACGTGTCACATGTGGGATTGAATACAAAAATACTAATTGAATACTGATAGATCAATAGAGCGAGAAATTGGATAGCTAACTTAGAACAAACTGGTTCGATTTCTCTTGTCATGTAAAAAGGAAATAAAAACGAAGAAGAAGAAGACAAGAAGAAGAAGAAAAAAGAAAGAGTCATAGATTTAACAGTGAAAGTGAGGAGGAGACTAAACGAGTTATTAATCAACTCATACGGTTAATTAACAATTTTATTTTGTTAGATAGATTAGAGAGATGAATAGATTTGTCGTGAAAATTAACCAATCAGATTATTACAATTGATTATAATCTCGTCGCAAGACCGGATATGAATGCTCACAGAGTTTCCGTCAACTCTTTGAAATTCACCGTGCATAAATCGCGAACGGACGTCATCACTTAAAACGCCAACTTCTTCAATTACCTTCGCCTACTCCATACTGAGTAACACATTATATCTCTGTTTAAGTTATTCGGTGAATCTTTTTTAATATTCTTCAAATTTCGTAATTATTTTTTAAGTAATCAGATCATCATGAATCTGTCTGATTTTATCGTCTATAAAAAATGTGCGAATTATTGTAAATCTTTTTTTTGTTGTTTCTAAAATGTTCTAAACTTCCTTTTTTCGAGTGGGAATGTAGCACGACACCTAAATATTAAAAACGATGTGCGTACTACACAATACAGGGTTTGCGCGTTTCTGCTTGATAAGCAATTTTCAATTAATTCTAAAACGAGCTTAATAAGCGATATAATTTCGAAAGTCCTCTGTCGTACGTATGACGAACGAAGAGTCTATTTCCTAACCGTCCTTATATAGGTAGATACATCATCTCGTCCAGTCAGCATTTACGACCGTTTTACTCGACGACATTTTATTCATTCGTATCTCTCTAAGACTTGACGTACTACGAAGAAGAAGAAGAAGTAGAAGAAGAAGAAGAAGAAGAAGCGCAGAAGACGAGGAGGTAGAGCTGAGATCGAAGCACAAAGAACCTTGGTTAGCTCTTCCACATACAAAGCCCTTTTCTCACGCGACACCATGTCCTTACTCTTTACCTCGCAGGGTGATGTTGCTGGATATATGTTAGGGGATGAGGTGTTCAACTTATTCTGCGTATGTGTTCAAGGAAATAAAAAAAGAGACGGAAAGATAAAGGGGAAAGATGGGTAACAGCCTGTGACCAGTCGGTCCAGCGTCAATACCGGGTGTCATCTTCCTATACACCGAATAGCTCGCATTGTCTTCCCCAAAGGGGGAAAAAAATCAAACCGAACTTTATGCACGGTGTCGAATATTGTCACGTTTTTTTCAACCCCTTTATTCGATGGAATAAAATAAATATGTATAATGTATATAAACGTGTTGGATTCATCCGTGAAAGTCTGTCTGGACTGATGACTCGCAATTTATTTCAGTCACCGTGGTGCTGCACCACCACCCTTTCTTTACTCTCTGCTCGATTAATCTTATGATTCTATTTTCAAAGATCGGGTTGTTCGCTATGCATCCGGCCATTTAGAGGCTGGAAGATGGATGATTTTTTATATTTAACTAGGTTTTTACTGACATTTTGATGCATTTCTATGTCATAGATAAATTGAGGGGAGACGGTTGAGTGATTTTCATAAAAAAAAAAATTTAACGATCTTTCATACTTTCTAGAAATTAAAATCAACGCTAGTACCATCTATAAAAATGTTTCATTCGATTTCTTCATTTTTCACATATTTTATTAACAACTGGGTGAATTTTTATGACCTGTATATTAAAAACAGCGATTTTATATTTAGCAATGAAATAGTAATTACCTATTAACGAGCACTTAGTTTTTATTTTTATCCAATACTTTCTCTAAATTTATTAATTTACCACTAACACGATAATCGATCTTTATTCGCACACAGTAATCAATTTATCTGATAATTTTACCCGATTTAATCGCATTTGAATCTCTTAACTCGATAAAAAGCCAAACTTTCTCAAAGATGAAACTAATTTCGGGGAAAAATTTTGGTCCAGAACGGCTGAGAAGAGAAAACCAAAAAAAAAAAAGGAGCTTTTTTTTATTTTATTTTTTTGTTTTCTGCATTCAGAATTTATGATCTCAAGATTTCTATTTAGTATACGTATACTAATAGTAAAAAACGACACATATGATTACATTAATTTTGTATAGCAAAAAGCTGTGGTCAATTTTTAAACAATGTTTCATAATATGTAATGCCTAATTCATTCAACTATAGTAACTACATGTATCCGGTCCGAAGGGCTAAAGGGTCAATACTGGCTGCATGAAAAGCCTGGAGCTCTATAGGTATAGATATACCCAAAGTAATAATAATCAAATTTATGCAACTACGTATGTATAGAATAAGAGAAAAATCTACGAGTTCTATAATAAGTTGTACCTATATAGGTATATATACCTAACACATTGGGTTCTGTGGTGGGTCTATAAAAATTATCTAGTTTTTCTCAGGGAAAACAGGATTTCGTATTAACGACACCTAACACGCTACGTGGACATGATATTTTTCAACAGGGTCCAGCTCCTCGTCCCCTCTAACAGGGTACTGGCAGCACTCGGTCCAAGGACCCGTTTTTGAAGACTCAATCTTCAGCTTGGGACCCCTGCGGTGCAGTTCAAATCTAGATAGCATTTGAAAATGATTTTTCATCACGTATTAGCGTGCAGCTGGCCGTCAGAAGAGTAAATCCATTTGTTAAAAGGCCCTAGATACGGTTCGAAGCTGCATTAGTAATGCCAAAAATTATGATAATTTGAATGCAGAATAAAAAAAAAAAAGGTCCATGCTACAAAATCGGGAGGAAATAGACAAATCGCCTATATTTTTCTCTTCGTTCTTCACGCTGCATTTTCCTTTTTTTTTTGCCGATATACCTACACCTATGTAGGTCTTTTAAAAAAAGGACAGAAGACAAGAATTTGAAAAAGTCTTGACAAAAAAATTGAAGAAAATCTACGATTTCATTCCTAACTTTCTAATTTACGACACGACCTTAATTTCTGGGCATATATAAATGTGACCAAAAAATGTCATGCATATGGACCGGTTAAATACGATATAAGATAATTATCGGTGAATAAAACTAGGAATTTACCCCAATTTTTGAATAATTATTAAACATTTGTAATTTATCATCGTGTATAAAAGTTAGGCTTAGGTAACGAAACTAGAACCGGGCAGGGTGCAGAGTCGGTCTCCGCGGGTTCCTTATATAGTCCCCTAGAATAGGAATTAATAAAAGACAGGATACGCCCCCGGTACTTGCCTGGGTGACTGACTCACCATATTTCCACCCTTTAGAATCTTGAATTTTTTTTTTTTCTTTCTATTTTCTTCTTTTTTTTTTTACTCTTCTTCTTACAACGGGGTGACCGTACTTTGAGAATTTTACGAGCAAGATTTAAATACCAGGGGCTCTACTGTGGGCATATATATACTACGTTATTGGCTTGAAAAAAGACGCTGCAGCATACGTTCCTATATGTCTCTCTTTTATTTACTTTTTTATGTACTACCTACACACGTCAAATATTGTATATAGATATGGGAATAGGAGTAGGTAGGTAGGTAGGTAGGTAGGTAGGTAGATATAACCCTAACGGACAGACAGTTACATAGAGGAACATTGTCACCTCTGTTAGCCCAGTTTAAGCAGTTAAATTACAGATTTTTTATTACTCATATGAGATAAGGTAGTTCCCGGTGCAAAGGGGACTAGTTTGGTGTAGAAAACACGATTAACCTAATAAACTAAGGTATAAATTTCAACGTTTTTTTTTTTTTTTTCACGTTCAGGAGAAAGATGTTAGACGAGGAGTTAAACGCCAGTCACTTTCACGCTTCTGAAACGACGCTGCAGTGTGCTTTTTTTTTCTCTTATGATATGACACGTGTATAGGTATATGCATATAATTAATTCATAAGAAAACACACTAGCTTATAAAGTTTGATAGTGGGTTCATAGTTCACGCGACCTTTTGAGCTGGGCGTTAAAAATTGCCTCGATCAAAACCAAAAGAAATGAAAAAAAAAAAGTAAAAAAGTAAAAAGAAAGGAAGTAGGTTCGGTGAAAGCGCTTTTTTTTCTTCTTCTCTCTATATCCTACGCCTTTATTATAATTAAGAGAAAGATATACGGTTGTTTTGGTAAACGTAAACTAATAGATACACTAATTTTGACCCAAAAAAAAAAAATTAAGAAAATATTAGGTGCCACGGTAGTGACAAAAATGTTATAATTTATGATCAGGTGTATCGTATCGATGTATAATATTCATTAATTCCCCGAAGACACGTCGCGAGAATTGAAACAAGCAGATTAAATTGATACTGTTCGCAAATTGGTTTCTAAAAATAACTTACCATGCGAATGGTAAAGTTATGGGATTAAATTCTTTTCATTTTTATTCCATAGAACGTAAGACGACACAATCAGCTCTGCTTGATGTCGGTTTGGTTAAGGCAATTTTTTTTTTTTTTCTTTTTTTTTTAGCATGTATAAATATAGCATATCCTGGTTTATATTATCAGGGTCGCAAATAGCCCGGGTAACTTTCATCGATAGCTTTGTTGCAAGGTCTACCTCCTCGAAGGTGTTGGAATTGGCCAAGGACAAAACATGAACATGAACGATGATAGGTATATAAAATCGAGAGAAGTAAGTGACAATGAAAAAAGAAGGAAACTATGAAACAGTATACGTAATTAAATTTGCCATACAATAAACGTACAGGAATTTTCACGAGTCGAGATACAATTAGCTGGAATTTCTGCACACTCTGATCTTTATACCCATACCGCAAATTTACGTAACTAGTTAGGAACTGAGTATAATAATAAATTATCAGTTTTGCGGTCAAGAGGGATAAAATATCTGCCACAGTTACATCTTTGTCATTTCCTAATTTTCACACCGAGTTAAATTCTATTTGATAAATGAATCATTATTTTTCTTCTATAAAAGCTCTTTTATGTATAATTATAAACGAGGTAATGAAATACAATAAATTTGTATGATAAATGAGGGGGGGAACAGAAAAAACTAATAAAAGAATAAGAGGAAGTATAGATGAAAAAACGGAGTGAATTGATTAGGCAATCGGAGACCTTTCACTACCGGTATAATATTGAAAAGAAAAAAAAATATATATATATCTGCACACACGAAGAAACAGAGGGAAATGCTCTTATATGTAGATAGAGAGAAGTCGAGAGCTAGGATAAGACCACAAGAAAAAAAGGCGACCATGTCGATTCTACTAAGCCTGGTTTTTCTCGTTAAAGATTATTTAAATCTGCTCGTGGTCAGCGCGACGCTGACCGTCGCTTCGACTTGACCGTCGTTCTTGTAACTAGAGACTTGAAGTGTGTGTGGTTATCGCAGCAGTAAAACTACCAACATACTAGTTCTACGCTGTCAATTCTTTTGCCAAGAATTTTTCCTTTTCTTAACTTTTTTTTATTTATTTTTTTCCTATTTTTAGATGCAATTTCGATACGAAATTAATTTAAGAAAGGGTATAAGTCTTGATTTTTCAAACTAACTTCCGGTTTCATTTATTTACCTATACGGAAGGATTTGTCTTCTGAAAATACCCAGCGGCTGGATAAACAAATGGTACAACGATCTACTTTACAGGGTTTAGAATAATGGGGAAATGCCACGTCGGTGGGGCAGGAAAACCGAAAATGCAGTTAAAACCGGAAACATAATATGCAGCGGTGAGTCAAGCTGAGAAATCTCAGGTTATTGATCAAACAAACACCGGTCTTTGACGACACAATCCAGGATATCTGCATCCAGGAAATATATATACAATAAGGAGGTGAGACGCGAGTACCGTTGATCGCTTACTCGTCAGTAGGCCAGTACTGAAAATCCAGTTCAATGAAGAGATGATATTGCCAAGATTGCTCTGAATTTAAACAAAAACAATTTTAAGTAGTCTAAGACGTAGGTAGATCGAGTCATCGGGTTCTTTGCAGCAGGCAAAAATAATTCTGCGATTAAAATCCGTCAACGAACTCTTCGATTGTAAACCCGCAGGCGTTCGTTAAGAGCAAAGAGCGATCCATAAAGATTGATAAAAGTCGGATAAAATTAGTAAAACAAATTTTTGTTCATCGGTAATTAATTGATAATTAATAATCAATAAATTATCATGTTTAGAAAAAAATTTGTTCGCTAATTTTGTTGAACGAAAAATATGCAAGTCTTTTGATACACTTTAATGTTTTGTCGCTCTCTCCATCTATTCGCTCTCCTCAAAGTCAGCGAGACTCCAGCCAGAGGACCAAATCATTGAATAGGCGCTGGACCGCTGGAGGCTGCGAAGACACTGGGTCACAGCCAACGGTGCAACGTCCTGACCTCCCTCTCTCTCTCTCTCTCTTTCTTTTTTCTTTTATCTGTTTCTCTTTTTCTCTCTTTAGAATAGTACGTCTTTCTCCGTCGACGACTGCCTCTCTCATACGCAAGATAGAGAGCTGTCTAATTATATCCACTTGAGACTTCGTATGCTGCCGCAGTAGCCGTCCCCGCAAAGTGCTCGTTACACTCTCTGAAGAGTATAGCGAGGTACCTTAATTAATCTGCATCAGTATGCAGAAAAGGAATTGCACCCGTGCAGCTGCAGATGATTTTAACCAAGTTTTTATTCGTCTAAAGAAATATTTACGCAGTAATAATTTCACGGCGTTAAATAATATATTATATCATATACCCATGTAAATTTCATGCTCATATATCAGACAGAGGAATTTCATCAAATTTGAAGAAAAAAAAAAAAAAAATTATGCGATCTACCGCATGATTTTTAAACAAAACATCATTTTTGACCAATAGCTTGGGATAGAAGCAAGGAAAAGTGATTCCAGGAAAATTATATGGTGATTGTAAATTTGTGACGCGTCAAGTTAAGTAACATTATCCATTATCTGTTATTTTTCTTTTTTTTTTTTCTTTCTTTTCGTTCGTTTTTCTTTTTCTATTTTATCTGTAAAAAGTTGTGAGTCACTGTTACAAGGCTTAGTTTGAAAATGAAAGGTCCTGTTCAGTATATACCTAAGCTAGGTAAAAACAAAAGGTGAAAGTCCGGAATATCTTAAATGTTATTTATTTCTTCTTTTTTTCTCTCTCTTCAATAGAGTTTCAGCGCTCCGACTCTCTAATTTACACGTATATACTTACTTAAACGCACAGAGAGACAGCTGATTTGCAAATGATGATAATTTATAATTCAAGATTTAGTAAAAGAGACAAGCTTTACACCAGGCCCTGTTCTACACCCTAGACAGCCTTTCAACCTTTAGTTTGATCTTGATCGATCCCGTTTTCTATATTTCTACTACTACCCGTGAAACCAGCTGCTGTGCTGTTTCTAACTACTCCAATTTGAACGACGTGTGATTGATCACGTCTCAACACGAGAGAGTAAAAGAAAAGATTTCAAAATCGGAAAGTAGCGATCGAGTAACAAATGTATAAATAGATACCGGGAAAAAGTATAAGCACCTCAGATAAAAATGATTTTTTACTTTGAAACTAATATACGAAATATCGTTTCGTAATAGAAACAGCATAAGTGTGTACATTAATTGGTTTGAAATAATGTAAAAAAAGGTAGAATCGCCTTTTCGTTTGGTATTCTATATAGGTTGAGTATTTCGAAGACTTTGAATGATCGAAAAGAAACTCAGTTAATCATTGTTAACGTTATTTATACCAGATTTAAGTGCAAACCTATATCAATCCATCGATAACGATGTCTACTCTTTTACGATGTATAGAAATTTTCTCGGCTCGTTGATGAGACGACTTCTCCGCATTCGAGTGTAAAAAAATAAAAATAAAAAGAACAAAAAAAAGAAAGAAAAAAGAAGAGAAGAGAAGAGACAAGAGAAAAAAATCTACTCTACACCCACGTGAGAACAGAAGAGGCATTTGTCGACAGAGTTATATCAGTATTGCTCTATCTATCCAAGTTCCTGCCGCCAACTATAACTGCGATAAAACATATCCGTCTAGCTGCTACTGCTGCTGTTAGAGTTTCGGTAACGGGGTAAATATGTAATCTAACGCGAAGAATGAGAGAGATATTTATTGTGCGAGATAAATCGAGACTTAAATATGAAGGTTTCCCATGGTATAGTAACAAAATTAATTGCAATATATATATGTAAGGAAAATTGCATCTAAATGAAATCATCCAAGTCCCCAGACATTTCGTGGTATATGCATAGTGGATATAAAGATAACCGAGAACGACAAATATAGAAGAAATTTAACGCAATTGATTCATAACTTAATTGCACTATCAAGCTCTGAGAAAAAGATGCAGTTCCTGATTATTAAGAATTGAAGAAATGCTGATTCAATTGAAAAACCGAGGAAATAGTCGTGGCGATTTTTCACGGATTGAAAAAGCGAAGGAAAAAAAAATGTACCGATAATAAGTTTGAATGATAAATACCGAGATTTTCTTTCTGGGAAAAATGTTATACCTATATAATCGTAAAACGTGACGATTAGAGACAGCTGGGTGTAAAACGCATAAGATATATTTAAATCGCGGTGTAATTTGGTAGACATTTGACCCATGATTCAGAGTTCATGATTTGTAATTCATTTATAGAAACTGTATATTTAAATAAATTTTTATGAAATATACGAGTTTCCGGTTTCATAATTACTAATTACCAAAAAATAAATAATAGAAGGTTTATATTATATATGAATATATATATATATATATATAATTGTTGTAATTCGAAACTGTAATCGGCATAATATGCGGTATATAGAGACGTAATTTAAGATAATAGAAGGATGTGTGTATACTTGAATTATTTGGAAATTATTTCAGTCATTTTATCGTCTGATTATATAACAAGGCTTGAAAATGATATCTAGACTAGACTAGACTAGAATTTTCTCAGCTAAAATTTCTACTCGACTAAAATAACCCGAAATAGAAATAGTAAGTATTCGTACTAACGGAGTAAGTCTAAACGTGTACCACCTACCACCTACGTTAAGTTGTATGTATCATAGTTTATACATATTCTGACAACGACTATACGTCACGCAACGGGAATTGTTTATTTTCAAACTGGGCCATAAGAAATATACGTGAATAGTAACAACTACAGGTGCAGAGACTCGATATATATATGTACCGCCTAATTAGTAACCTGTTGGCCTAGTGTGCCGTTCTTTTTTCTCTTTCTTCATTCTAACGATTCACGATCTTTGGAAAAAAGCCTATTTCCGTTTATCTTTGAGCTGTAGATATTATTATATGAGGGAATAAGTGAAAAACAATCTTGGGATTTTTATGATGTTCACAATGACAATTTCGCGAAATGCTATTACGGTCGTTTAAATAAAATGAAAATCTAACTTTGGGTTATAATTCAACGATTTGTTTAACGGCGAATAGATAAGATAGCGGACAATTTCTGTTTCGAACCTTCGAAATGAACTCTCGAAGTAGGTATAAATGATCGTGGAATGCATGGCGACTTTCCAATCCGTCAAATATGGACATTTCAGTTATTCAGGGATAGGTTGAAATGAAATAGGTAAGAAAAAAAATTCTATACCAAGGTATAGATGTATAAGTGCGTACATAGCAATGGCAATTGAATTTGTATAACTGTTTAGAAAGAAAAAGAAACTTATATCATCAACAAGAAAAAAAAAAACCTCTCGTAATTCATTTATTGTAGAATGACTGACGTAGAGAATTTAATTGTAAACTGAAAATAGTATTAATTGGCTTTTCTATTATAAAGGCAAACGCTGCAAAATCATTTGCACGGTTTCATCGGATCAAACAAGACGAATGAATGACTCGATTAGTCGCGTGGTTCAGGCTTCGGGCTTCAGGCTTCAGGCTTCAAGCTCCAGGCATCAGACTCCAGACTTCAGAGTTGAAGATTATCTTTGCCAAGGAGATACTAAACAGATATTATAATACCATGCGATAGGTTAGGATTTTCAGATGTCGGTCACAGACGTCTCCGTCTACCGCCTTTCACTGGGTCTTCACACGTGGATGAATCCAGTACCTATGCCTTTACTTCCATGACTGTTGAAGTGGTGCCACACCGATTTAATGATCGACTCGATATCTTAGAGATTCATGAATAATTTTGCCATCTTCATTTTATAAGATAAGCGAAAATCTCATTTTTCTTTCTTTCTTTTTAAATAAGAGTTTATAAATTGTGGTAAATAAATGATTGAAATTGCAATTTATTTTAATTTCCGATCTGTATGAAATTTCCATATTTTAATATTCTGATCAGATATACGTACATATGTGTAACAATGGTCTATCGGTTCGTATTATAGTCTCGCGATGAAAATATGAATAGTTTCTTCTTTTTTTTTTTTCTTTCAACTCTGGGAAAAATAATACCCCATTATTCAACGAAACCGTACGTTGACTCATCGAACAATCGTACTATCAGGTAAACGAAAGAGTAGACAATGATGATTGACAGTCTTTTCAATCAATATCGAAGCGAACGCGGTTTTGAAAACAAGAGTAGCTACTAGTGCATGTGCGAAACCACCGCGAATCTGAAAGGTTGATAGCGATCAATACGCGATAATAATTTATTCATTAACCCCGAGATTATAAATTAAGAAAAAAAAAAAAGACAAACGTGGAACGAACTGGCGAATTTTTATTTCTTAAAATTGCATATATTTACCTATTTACTTATTTTCTACTTATTTTCATCTGGATATTTGAAGAGAAAATTCGACACATCGCGTGTCAGAATTGAATAAATTTGTCAGTCTGTTTCGAGGGAAGAATTCCCAATGTATATGCTTAAATTTATTGTCTTAGTCATTACGATTAAGTTTGGTCACGCGATTTTGTCAGGTTGTAAAAAGGGGATAAAAAAAACTGAAGAAAAATTAATGATCAAAGATCAACGAGTGCAGTACGACGTCGATAAGTCTGACAAAAAAATGTTAGCCGATCAGGAATATACGTACTAAAGCAATCAATATCACCTCCCCTCCCCCGCGATGAAAGTTCGTTGATCCCTTTCGATTCTAAAGTTAAAAAATGACATCGCGTTTTAAAAAAGACAGACACATCTGAACTGTAATATATTAAAGTTATGTGAGATACGAGGCAATTGGCGTAAGGAATTTGTTTTGGCAATTAGATTCGTTTGATGAGGTTAAATAACTATATATGCGACGTCGTGAAATACTAGTTGTCTCTTTTATATACATATACCTACATAATACTAGACGGATGAATTTTTTTTTTTGTCTAATTTCTTATTTCTACGCGGTAAAAAAATATATTTTAGTAAATATAACAAATCACGTCGCTATTTGAAACTGTAAAACTCAATAATTCTTAACGATTTGATGAAGAGAGAAAAAAAATCGAAATTAATATCAGCACTAATCTCAGACATGAAATAACAACTAGACCAGTGTCATAGATTCGTATGTGCCTACTAGTAATACGGAAGTCTTTCAGCTAGCTAGCTATTCGTTTAAAAGTTGACCGCTCTCAGTCACGGCTGAGAGGATAGATTATCCAGCGTGTAATGCCATGTCCACTCGAGGCTGTAGCCAAGCATCTGATTCGCAATAGACGAACGACTGGCTGTTTAAAGTGTCAAAAAATATATCAGCGAATGTATACCACACGACTTAGGTAACGCTTGATTAGTTTTCGAGGCGAAGGCTGCAGCAGTAGCAGTAGCAGTAGCAGTAGCATTACTATTACTAATTCTATGTATATCGCGAATGGTATAGATCGCGAATTGTCAGTAGTTGTAGTCGAATACTTCTATTTGCTTATATGAACCGAGTAATTCAGTATTTTTATTTTTCTTCAGTCACAATTAATATAAATTCTGAATATCTTTACTTTTATTGATCTTTGATTAATCGGTTTCGTTGATGATTGGTAAACTATCGGCGTAATATATCGGATTGAGAAAACCCCATAGAGAAAAAAAAAAAGAAAAAAAATAGTAACGAATATTTTCCATTTAGTATTTCGCGAATTTCAATATTATTCTATTTTCATTTTCTTGTTTTAGTCATACGTATAACTGGCGTAGAATCTAGCCGCAGCAACCCAATCGAAGTTACGTTACATATAGTAGAATGGTAATATAGTATGTCAGTATCATCGATAAGCTTATAAAAGATCACGTCTGTTTAGTCGCGTTTCTGCTGTATAGCCGATGAATTTAACACGCATAAATAGTTACCTGTCTCAACGCTGTTATATAGTTACATACATATGTTATCGTGAACATATTGTGTATCTATATGTGGTCGTTGGCTGATTGATAAAATCAATTCGGTTCTAGCGAATGGAATTCGCTCATACACCCAAGTCTACTGCTATTTAAAGCGTGCAGAATTACTCTGTTGCAATATCAGTTATCGCCTATCATATTCGGATACCCAGGAGTCTCTGGAGTGTCTGAAAGAGTGTCGAATATCGATGATAGAGAGATATAGAGAGATACGATATCGAGGCGTAAGAATTTTTTCATCAGCTGGGAATACGGTGGCAAAAAAATTTCAACGTCTCATTTTCCATCCGTCGAATAATGAGGAACCGTGAAGAAAAGTCGATTTTACCGAACAGCCAAAATTCTAAATTTGAATATATTAGGAATTTCCCCGTAAGATTTGGAACGAAGAACACCGGAGGTTCGAAATTGCGAAAACTAAAGATCCGAAAGTTGAATTTTGAGCTATTTGCTCTATTTGCATTCCGACCTTTCGGAACTTCAATATTCTGAATTTGAAAGTTTCTAAAAATTCGTAAAAAAAAATGCTAGGTGCAGATGCGACGCTGTACCTACTTACATACTTCTTATACTTATATGGACCGATGCGACTATGCAGCCTTATGGTTCTGTGGCATAAGAGGATCATAATGCGTCAACAGAAGCCGACCCCATGGTATACGTAGTCAGTATAAGGTATAAACTATAATACGATGTATTATACGGTCGCGCTTAACGTTTCGCGAACTGGCCGGTGAAAAAAAAAAAAAATTGTAAAAGCTATATCCTGCCTTCGTACGGATCAAATAGTCGAGATGAAAGTATAAGTAGGTACCTTTACTTGGCTTAAAGCTCGTGGGGCGACCCGTATAGATGTGTATATAGGTATATCTAGGTATACGGTACCTCTATAAGAAACGAGAAGAAAAACGCCCCGTTGGCACGGCACTCCAGGGATTTAAGACTTTAAAAGAGCCATAGGGATACCATACCGTTCGAATTCATGTGGGGTATAGAATGTGTAGAATCGTTAAAGTAATGTAAGAAAGACGCGGGACCACCCTGGGCAAGGTAAACCACGATAGACGTCTCCTCTCTCTTTCTTTTTCACACGACTATAAGGGTCTTTCAAAAACTCGGAGTAAAAAGTCGTAAAATCAATCAAGAATATAAAAATTTATCGGAACTTGATCCACGATTAACAAACAAGAAAGAAAAAATGCAATAAAAAATCCATAAAAATTTCGGTACGCGAAAGGCTGCAACTTTTTGACTGAAACTCCGCAAGTTTATTTCATCTTTCCGTTTTTTTTTTTCTTCTCTTTATTACTAAATGGTCGAAATTTTCTCGTGGGAATTTTCTTTTTTTTTTAAATTTCGACGAAAAGATTAAACGCTGAACTTTGAGGTCGGATATCAATAGAGATGGACATCGGTCAGTTTTACCCGACTTGTTTGATGAATAAATAAAAAAAAATATATGTACTCGTCGAATTAAAATCCCTAGGTTAATATATGTTCTATCTAACTATACATAGGATATACATATATGGTTATACATAGATAATCTATGTTCTAAACTCTGAATTAGAGTAGCTAAACAGCTGCTGCCACAAGATCAGATATAAGTAGAGATTATCAGATGAGATAAGGGTATAACATGTATGTTGGTATGTATGCATACAATACGTAAAAGAAAAAAGAGAAGAGAAGGGATCCCCGAGGCCCTGTTCTCCCTTGTTATATTTCATATAAGGTGGAAAAACTTACACGCTTAAACAGTGATATATAATATAAGTATCTGACCTGAGACAGGGTGCTGGTTAAGTTACGGATAGAAAGGGTTGTGTACACATCCTGGTTGATAATTATATTTGTACGATATAAATAAGTGAATATACTATGAACGCGGGTATGAAAGTTCGCCTGCAGGTATAATGTATATATATATATATATCGTATGTCTATAATCTAGGACCTAGGCTACCGTTGACCCATTCATTCGTTTGACTCGAATTAGACCCACCGAAGAAGCTACTAAAAGACTAAAATACACGTGAAAAACACCCATATAGGTATATGGGTAACTTTGCAACGCGTATAATACCGCGTCTTATGCATAGTACGCGTATTATACTCCGTTGGGAGTCGTAAATCATTGCCGAAGAGTGAGGCACACGGTCACGGAGATTTTTTCGTCATTGGATATGCACTGTCACGCAGGGTGGCGTTTCGTCCATCCCTGTCCCTGTCCCTATTCCTATCCCTATGCCTATACCTAATGCCTGAGTTCCATTCTCGAATTTGCCAAACCAAAATCTTAGGTATATAAAATGTTTTTGTTGTCGATACAGTGGAGGTAGACATAGGTAGCTTTTCACCTTTACATAAGATTCTTTGTGTAAGAAAAAGAAAAAAAAAAAAAAAGAAGAGAAAATATTGTAGGCGCGATACTTTAGGATTTATTCCACCAAATATTTCCGACCTTAACGTAAGGAGGTGTGAAAGTGTTTGCAATTACCTTATCCGAAATGATGAAAAAACGAGATTCGCATTAATTGAATTTTCAGTATGTAATTACTTTAAAATTGAATAAACATTTTCTTCAACTAGAACAGAACAAAAAAAAAAAAAACGTGAATCTATTCTTATGGGTATTATATAATAGTTGAAAAAGGTCAAATCGTAATTCGATACTTTTTACCGTATAGAAAATATCTCCTGTATATTAAGATCTCACTGTTTGTGGCATTGGCATTTTGTTACCTGGTTAACTTATCGACAATTCTATTTAAGGATATATATAAGATATATCTCTCGTCTTCATTACGCCTATATAATAATGATCACAGATATGAATCAGAGTCTTCATCATATCATATGATGATAATAATAACAACAATGATAACAATACTAATAATAATATATAAAAAAAAAGTACATAATCGAGACTAAGTTGAGTAAGTGTATCAGATTTTACAATACCACAAATCAATTACGCACTTTTCTATATATGTATTATGTATACCTTATATGTAGTGAAAAACTAATGTATTTTATCTAAGGAAAACGAAGAAGATAATCCCTCGTATGACGTAGAGTTAAGGCTTTACGCATTACCTTTTATTTTTATCAATTAAAGCGCTAAGTTCAAGAAACTAATCAATTGAAGTCCAATTGAAAAGATAAGAATTTTACACGTACACTCGAGTCATCGTTGGCAAATAGACATCATATATAATATAACTGATTACGTGAAACTGATAATAAAATAAGGAACCTATCCTACATTATTTTTCATAACAAAGATAAATATTGTATTGTTATAATGTATTTCCTTCCTTCCTTCCTTCCTTTCGTTCTTTCTTTCTTTCTTTCTTTTTTCGACTAGGGAATAATATTCGTGACTTGGTATTATAAATCCCAACGAAAAAGATAAAGAAACTGAAAAAGACCCTTTAAAAGATTAATCATTAACATCTGCCGATTCGCAAGGGTAGGGTAGAAGAGTAGGTATTATAGACGTACAGTTATAATATCCGGTCAAATATTCACCACGTGTTCGTTATACGGTATAGATACATCATACAGGTATATATACAGAATATATATATATAAGAAATGTTACAAACTTACCGCGGATCTTTATTTCCTGTGGATCCAAAGGCGGTATTCTAGGATTATTTTCCAAATCTTCACGTTGTCCGGGTTTTTTTAATAAAACACCGACAACTTTAGGCGGTGCCATCATCATCTTGGTGATTATTAATCCAGTTAATCCTTAGCTATATGATAACACTAGTTCTTCCTTTTAAGATTAATCATTATTTAATATTATATTATATTATATATTTACACCATACGAAGATAATCACTTTACTTATCACCTTTTCTTTTATTTCCTTACTTTTATTTATTTTATATATTATATATAATTGAGTCGCTGGTATAAGTTTCAGAGATCAGCTAAGACTTATTATTCATCTTTTCATTTCCTTGTGTTCACAGTTTTTTATATCATTATAACCACAACTTCACAGTCTTTCTTTTGTTTTATTTATCAACTGTATAATAAATCTCCTGAAAATTATCGAAAACCAAATATTCTGTGTTTATTTATTTACTTACTTACTTACTTATAAATCCCAATTAGTTAAATGATTCAACAATTAACAGCATCAATTACTTTCGTTAGATGTTAAAACCCTGTTGAAACAAGAACAGGGGCGCCAACAGCTGTTCTATCCCTATGCCGTATGTCTTTTCTTTATAACAGATAAACTACGATCATTTTTACTCGAATTTTCTTTTATTTGAATTGTTTGATATTGTGTTTTGATATTTTAAACGATCACTGACAGTAGAAAACTCTTTATTTGACATTTATTCTTTAATTCGATTGTTGTTAGGTTAAGAACAGTTGCACGATGATAAATTAACAATGTGAATGTAGGAAAAGGTTGAAATAAACAATCGAAACTCGTATTATGAATTTCACTCGATGTATACTATATCACGTGTATACAAGCGACAATCACCGTTCACGTATCACTTGTTTGATGAAAATAATAGTTTTATAGTAATCCTGGATCATTGACACTTACGAGAAAATAAATTTTGAATTTTATCGTTATACTAATTAGTAGAAAAACGATGAATAATCTTTATACGCGTGGTTTATAATACTGCACTGCACTGCACCTCACTTGTCACATACTAACACGACGATATTTCCAACATTGCTCTAGAAAATGAACTACTAGCAACAAACGCGTGTCCAATATTTAGTAAAAAAAAAAAATTATTTAGCTTCCGCCTCACCGTCATCCGTGGCGGGCGTTCAGCCAGCGACTAACAAGCAGCGTGTATAGTACGACGCTCAGACCCACTGAACCAACTGATTTTCTCCCCACTGCAGCAGCAGCAGCAGCAGCAACAGCAGCTAACCCTATATAAGATATTATTATTCGCTCTTCTCGCTCCTCGTCCTGATTTCAAAGCTGATTAACGGAGTAAAATGAAATTGAGAATTTTTATGTTTCATTTTTATTGACTTTTTAATGAAAGTCTACTGATTTTAGGGGCTTAGTATTATCATTATTATTATTAATAATTGGATAAAAAAAACATGACGGTTTATCTTATTCAAATGATATTTATTAATCATTATTTTAGATAAAAAATATTCATTAAATTAAATAGATTTTGATCTTTAATCGAATGAAAGTACGGTACGGCTTGGCTCGGTGCAGCGGTTGTATAGTGACATTAAAGATCTGTGCAAGAACGAGGCAGTGACCGAGAAATTACGTGTGAATGAAAACTGACGGAGCGATGCATGTGCAGCGTCTTATTTACAATTAGTTTCGTTTCGGTTATCACGTAGCTTAGGTATATCTGGTGTTGGTGCTGGTGCTCCGGTTTGCTAGTAAAATTAATCACGTGATTTCTACGGTGGAGAAAACTGATGAGCAATAAAAAATTTAATGATTATAACCGATGGGATTCATGCTTAGCCAAATATTGCCCATTACTACATGTAATATTCGACGAATCTGTGTTATTGGGTTCAATTTCAAACAGGTTTATGATTTTCTTTGAAACTTTCTGGAGAAAGTTCTATATAAGTATTAATAGATAAAATAAAGAAATTTTTGTTTCGATTTTCGTTCATCTTTTACGTTAGCAAAAAAAAATATTCGTATAAATTTAAGCGATATAAGTTATAATTCTCTGCACCATTCACTGCCGAGCGATATATTCATACATATACACACATTGTAAAAGTGCAATCAACCTCGAATTGATTAGCATAATTATAACCGCCTATAGTAAAAGGCGAGTCGAACGTTCAACGCTCTAGAAAGTTATCAACATTAATAATAATCATAGAGAAGTTCTTGACCTCGGAGAAGTGGGATTTTATTTTTTCTTAATTCCTTTTTCTTTTTTTCACGTGGGTAGAACAAACGATGAACAATAATAATATTAATGAAAATTAGTGTCATTATCATTATTATTACTATTATTTTGAAAATATCATTTTAGAATGTGAAAACCGAAGCGAAAGCTCAACACTCACTCGTGTATAGCTCGTGAAATGATCGCGAATTACTATAAGAGGGGTCGGTATATTTATGTGGTATACCTAGTTATATAGGTAGGATGAGTAAAGTAAGAATAAAAAGGGTCTGCAGCCGAGTACTTTAAAGAAAACATTGTCAGGTAACCCTGCAAAGTAACTATAGTTCAATTTGAAAGTACTTTCAGAAGCGAGGGCATTAAATCAACACGGCAGCGACACCACATAAACCATAAACCAGACTATGACTGTATACGAGGGGAGTTTAGCTATCAAATGGTACATCTTGCAGCGACGACGTATTAGCGGATCTTCTTATTGTTCGAATTGTTGAAGAGATATGAAGCAAAAAAAAAGACAAAATAAAAATAAAAAAAACTATATTATAGAGATCGAGGACAATACGATGAATTTTACTCACGCTTATTATACGTTTAGGGTCAGCTGTATAGAAAACATGAACGAAGTTCATTTTATTTCATCGCAATTCGTATTCGTTACAAATATCTGTGAAAATGAAAATAAAAATCATTAATATCATCAAATAATTTCCATATCCATCGTTTATTGCACCCTGTATTATATAATATAACGTTGAAGGATTTGCGGAGGTCTCAATACCTATATATAGATTATCAATGAACCGTAATCATCTTCGATGTCGCAAATCTGCATGCATGGATGCATATTATATAGCAACGTTGGTAGGTCAGCCTAGCTGATGCACATCACTGATCGCAAACTAACTCTTCGTAAAAGATTTTCAGAATGGCAGTGAACCGTGTGTCATCGACGGCGCCAACGACGACGATGTTGACGGCGCTTCAAGATCTATATGTGTAACAACGCATCACATGCGTATGACATTAATGTACGACATTCTTGGACGCAAAGTTTTTTCCATGAAAAAATAGCTCATGTAGAGACGAAAAATTGATAAGATTTTTTTTTTCTTCCTCCTCCAAAATCTCACGATCGTCGATCTTCATGAATTTAAATAGTTCCTAGTTATTTCTTTACTTCCACCTCGATGACATTAGGTGTTCTATTAATAGTAAAAATGATTCTCTTAAAAAGTGTACATAACTGATTTCTTGGGGCAGACAATCGTGTGACACCTTGATGTATAATTTAAACTAATTTTCATTCTGAATAATGTTTATCGGCGATATTTTACTTCGTCTTCTAATCGCATAAAGGTATAACTATATGTATACGATTTTAAGTCGTTGCAGTGACTCACTGATGTTCAAAAATAATTTACAGCTGGCTTCACTGCGACCATATACCTACACGATGCATTTATAGCGGTTAGTAATGGGGGTATATGGATATGAGTGGAAAATATCATATAGTAGCCAGCGGTCTAATTGGTTCGTTGAAAGAATAGTTTTATAGGTTTTTCAAGAAAATCAAATACTCTTTATACCCACGCTTACGTTTATTTGAACCATAAAATGAATTTTTAGGTAACGGAGACATAAAAGGCTGATCTTTGAGAATGATCGTATATATTTTTCTGTTAGCTACTGCAGAGAGAATAAATTGCAAATCAGTGATAATCAACGAATAGGTCAGACCAACGAACCAACGAGGCAATCGGGAGATGCTTTTCGTTCATTAGTCTAAAAATTTTGGGAACATGAAACCGTACATGTTTAAAATAATTATGTCAAAATTGAGCCGTTTGATCTCGTGTATTCCACGTTGCCAAAAAAAAAAAAATCCGTGAATAATGAATATACATGCACCAGGGAAATTTGTGGAAATAAAACTGTCAGCATTTTACTCTGTACCTACGTATGTGTTATTTTCTGAAAACTAATGATAAAACTGACCCGATTGCACGAAAGAGACAAAGGATTTACTGGTATATATATATATATATATGTGGATTTCGCGTGGCTTAGCAATAGCATAGCGTTTTCGTAAAGTTTATTAAACTCGTTGTCGTAGCGTACTCAAGTCACGGGGACTCTGCTTGACTCACATGAAACAGGACGTGCCTGAGCGAAGTATATATGTATAATATGTACATGTGTGGATAAACGTATATCCATTTATACTATGGAATATGGGTATATGTGTATACGTATGCGTGTAATACTTATAGACTAACTTTAGTCATTAGTTAATTACAACGAAGGGCAGGACTTAATGTGAAATTTAATTCTGTAAAACTAACCGCGTGATGCGTCTTCGGGTTAACAGGAATTATGTAGGAACGAAGATTATGACGATTACGTATCTTCTTGGTTCTATTTCTTCGCCTATAGATCGACTCAAGGCGGATGTGGGAATCGCGTAATTCATTAAAGTTAAAAAAATAATAATTCACTGATTATTTCTTTAAGCTATATGCAAACAATCCTCTTTCTGATATATTTATGCATGTACATATATTTTGTTTCTAAAAATATACTACGAGATAAATTTCGAAGAAAGTTTCGATCTTCGTTTCGTTTTTCAATATCGAAAATACGTTGTAAACTTTTACGAATCATATAATAATGAAAATTATTATAATCGACACATATGTAGGTAATATTTATCACTTGTTGTTACATATTTTATAATTGATTTGTAAAATTACTGTTCCGTGACCGTAAGATATAGGCATAATTATAAATATATATATAATACGTATTATATATATAGATCGTTGTATAAAATCGAAAGTAAAAGCTGTGTACGATTTTATTCTTCCTGTCATTAGACAAACGCGGTGTAATCAAGAACCGGGGATTGTAAGTTCTGTACTGTAATAGTTTCCTTGGCGTATTTTTATTCAGGAAACTGTGTAATGATAAATTACTATTCAAGCTTGTGATAAAATTCATCTGATTTCAATAAACGTGGTACCTACTACGTACATATGCCTATACCTAGACCTATACTGCGGCTATTTACAACAAATCAATGAGTAACAACGACGATATCTACATCAGAGAAAAAATAAAAACATACACCATCGGATAATCCTGTCTTCTGAGAAAGCTACGATATACAATAGTCAGAATTTCATTACAATATAATATCGTACTTTATCGACCTCGAGCTTTGCTGATACAATATCATATACTATAAGTAACTGATTTCGTTCAAAATTTACCGTACAAAATTTTCCCAAATTTTAAAACGACTGAATATAAGTATAAAAAGATATATATTTCAAGTGTTAAGTGCTTGGTGAAAAGATGATCAAGTTATCTTGGTATACGAGAGAACGTTGGCAAAGCATAAGACAGAAACTGGAACTCTTAACCGTTTATCCACTGGAACGAAGTCGCCATGCGTCTGATCCAAATTTAGCCAGAGTTTGGGGCGTGAGTTACAAGTATATAATACATATATACACATACATATATTACACAAATTACCTACACATTCACATATACCGTGTAAATCACGCTTAAGCCGGTGTTACGACGATGTTATTAATTATTCTGTTATAAAATCACAATTAAACAAGTCATCGTGATATCATATGCGATATAGATTCATTGAAATATTTTTAAACCCTGAGTATAGTTGCTTTTCGAAATTAATCTATGAAGATAAATGATCAGGCCTACCTACTTTTCGATTGTGTTATAATCGATCAAAGATCCTGAAAGGATTAATACGTGTATGAATCATGTACGAATTGTTATATCTAACCGAATGTTAGTGCAAATTATTTACAGATTAAGCTAGAGAGAGATTTCATTTTTAGATTACAGTTATTACAGCGTAAATCGAGCGACATTTTTGTCGCATCTTTCATTGTCTATTATTGAGAGATCGATTATGATGAGGATAATGAGAATAATAATTATTGTAATTATAATAAGGCGACTGATTTTCAAGACACTAATCATTACACGGTCATTACCTACGCGCTTTCACTACATCGAGACAGCGAATAAACACCCGCTTATTGTTAGTCTTGTACCGCAGTTCGTCAATCCTATTATTTTATCGACAACAATCGCTTGTGCGATGGATTTATTGGCAAATTTATATCCCTATATGATTCGTTAATGAGATTAAGAATTTTTCGTTAATTAAAACTGTTCAATTATTCGAAAAATCCTTAAAGCTTGAATTCCTGAATAAGAATAATGAATTTTATTTATTTTTTCTAATTTTGTTCTATTCTCACGATTCTATTAATAGAGTCAGAATTCTAGGCAAGGTAATTAGAGCTGGTTAATTAACGAGTGTTCAATCTATTCGCTATCGATTTAAAAAAAAAAAAAGAAAAAAAAAGAAAAAAAGAGAATAAAAAATAATCTTTCCGATGATATTAATGAGAAAATTGTTAAGTGCTGAGTGCGTGTATAAGTCTGGACTAATTGCCACACAGAAAAACCGATTGACTTCGCCCAAGAAAATTATATTGAAGACCAAGAAATCTCCCGAGCCAAGTCAAAATTTTTCGAACCGAGAGAATTCTCTTGGCTCAAGCAAATTTCTTTCTTGACGTAAGAAAATCTCGGTTTACAATGCGAATTGCAGAAATTTTTCTTGGGATAAGCAAAAATTCCTTGGACCAATTTAATCGATTTTTCTGTGCAGTTATACAGCATTAAGTTCAACAGCCGTTAAACTCAGGTAATTACGGATTAATCAGACGGCAACAAATCTTCGTTGTCTTTATGTTAGATTCGTTAATGTCGTAACTCCCTTATAAGTGTTGGGGGGTTATAGTAAGCCCACATTCGTTTATTCGCTTGGTAGTGATTGATAAATCGTTTTCTGGGTGTAGCTGTACCATTGTTTGACCACAGATGACGTAACGCCGTTTAACTCTATAAGGCTATCTTTATATTATTGAGTTTCATTTTTTTCTACCACCATTACCACTATCATATTCATTAATTGCCATAAATCAGCTCCCATACTCCCATTACTTTATAAATTACCATTTGCAATATGGGTGAAAATGTTTTCGGTATTGTAGAAATATAAAATGGTAATTTTTTAAACTGTTAAAGAAAACGTGGTACGGAGAGATTTGAGACTTATAATAGACGAGTTGCAATATTGAATTTATTTTCGATGTAAAATGGGATAGGTATCTGTTCTTAGGATAGTAAATAATAAATTCCTTAGATGTATTCAGTTTGAAATTGAAATTAGAAACGGAGATATATAAATTATAATATATCTACCTATGGGTGTGCGAATGTTAAATGAATGTACATACAATGAATGTATATCTTAGATACCCGTAATTATTGCAGAGTACGCAGTTTTCTTCAGCTTATGTCAACGCGTATGATGATGATACGCGCGAACTCTTGCTTAAAAGAAACCTTATACACGTGATGATGCAGGACAGCGCTGTTTATCGTTTGCATTAATGATATTAAATTAATTGCACTGTCAGCTACGCTCTAATTGGTACTATGTGTACTGGTTTTTCAATATACAAAACGATTTTATTCAGTAACAAATAAATAAATTATTATATTCAACTGAATCTAGATCGGGACGTTAATTAATAAAGTCGATAACGTGTCGACGGATATCTAATACCCAAAAAGATCTACATGGATCTATGGAATATACTGGAGCGTCAGCTACGGTCTAATTGATACGATGATACTAGTTTTCAATAAAACAAACCGATGACATTCACTGAAAATAAATAAATTCTTCTATTTAACTTAAAACCGGATAAAAAAAAGGGTGATTTATAGTTACGTCGGTAACTTATCGACGGAAATATAATGCCCAAAAGGATTCATACGATAAGATAGATCTTATCCTATGGTAATTTTTAAGCTGTTAAAATCAGGTAATTTTTTTTTTTTTTCAATTTTCTAATTATTTTTGTCTAATAATTCGAGAATATTTTCATTTTCAGATTGGGATCGACAAATGGGATAACGTCACTATTTTAGCGGAATCTTTTTTACCGATACAGAAACAAGCATGGACAACACCCCATGGGTTTGGAGCTAAAATGTACTTGTAATATTGCTGTTTCTAATTTAGCTCACGATATTTGTGGGATGGAAGCACTAGCTGGATTTGTCTAGAGATAAGGAAGATTACTGTAGCTGTTTATCATCGTTTTATCTGAATCCTGAGGGAATGGCAAATCAATATCGGGAGAAAATGATACACATCAAGATATACATCGATGTATAATTTTTACTCCTAAAATCTTACGATCTTGGGCTGTTTGAGATTGAAATTTATTTCTCTACGGATATAGCCAGTCGATTTGCCAATTGTTACAATCCAAATAACGTATCTTTATTAATACGGGCACATAGGAATGTCTAGTACGACCTGATTTCCATCGAAACGTCTAATTTACATTGCTTGATACATGTGTAAGGTTACTCCATTAATTCAACTTAGCGTTTTATGGAGGCTGTTTGTTTTCATTTAATCCGTTAGCTACATGTATAACAGCAAAACTGTACTCAAGCATCTACCACCCACATAGATATACGTGTATAAAATAACATTCAGAAAACGGACGTTATAATATATATCACAAGGTATAATGTCATTGCCGCAATGCTGCAGAATTAATTATCAACCCAAATTCGCTGCACTTTAGTTTCATACATATATACATAATACGAGACTTAAATTAATGCCAAGAGATGAAATTGAAAATAATCAATTCAGGACCGTCAATATGAAATGATAAGAACATTTTTTTTTTTTTTTTGTGAATACGAGGAACAGTAGTATATAATTGATTTCGGAAAGGTATGTGTATCTTATCACCTGGTTTTTGAATTTCGAATCACACATTAGCATCGCTATGAAATAGAGATGAAAGACGTACGAGAGATCAGCCGGCTGCTTGGGGGAGCGTCACTCTGCACTCTTTTCCTTGAGTTTTTCCCCCGGGGTCGAGGGTGAGGATGGCGCACTGCGGCCGATCTGCCTCGCATCTCAAACAGCAGGATACCTAGATCATCAAAGCAAGATCTCATCGGTCTCGGTGTTTGAGGTGACTGCTAGCATCGCTCGCTGCATCTTTTGTCTAGAGATTTCTCTTATCTTTGAAGAAGCAAATTTTACTTTTCTCCCTTCACTCGTGATTGCCAAAAACAGATATCTCTGATTTCGTCCTGTACCACCAGACCAAGGGGAACTCAAATATATTCAAAAAAAAAAGTACCTGGGGCTTATCTTCCATCGTCAGTATACCTGACAGACTTTTGGCCATTTTAGTCAATGACTATACTCATGAGCTTCTACACGAATGGAGTATATAATGCAAGTAAAATACGTGCAAGGGTAGGTATATACCTGCATTTGAGTATTTTGCTCTGGCCTTTTCAGACATTCATTGATCTATCGCTGCGAATTCTTTGGAATAGTATCCGCCTTGCGCTTTCGCATTGATTATTTAAATCACCGCTTCTTATATATACCTATATGTATACCTAGGTGAGCCCAAGGTGTTTCAGAACTTTGGCAACGACTGTATTTTCGCACACCCGTATATATTTATAGGTATGTCTAGGTAAAACCTTGTATAAACGGTGATGAGATGCGATTTAAAACTTTTAATGATAAAATCAGTCAGAGGATGCACATTTTTTTTTATTTTTAATTCAATGTGCATTTCGAATGCATAATTAATTGATTTACAAATCTACAGGGTATAGTTTATAGATGAATATTAATTAGTCAGAATAACCCCCATAAACGGGGTGAAAAGACTATTAGAAATTGTTTGAGATTTTTGAATAGAAATTTTCGTACTGCTTTTGACCTACTCGTAACAGAAACACCGTGTAGATATATACTGGAGAAAAATTCTTGATAACTGATGTCGCTCGAAGGCAAGAGTTATGAGTTTTTTTTTTTTGTGTCATTTCTGTTACTCGTCGCGTGAGTGAAGATCTTTTGTTACGAAGTACCGTTGTGAGAAATTAATGCAGTGACGTCAAATTGAAAATCACAACGGACACGAGAGCGTGAAAATTCGCTGAGGCTTTTCTTCTCCTTATTTTTTCTAACATATATTTCCAAGATTATTATTTATAGATATAGATGATTATTAGCTGATTAACGTAATCTAGCGGTCAGTGGGTGTACAATAACATGATTTGACGATAACTAGGTAATATCAATTGGAGTAACATCATTATCTATTGGAAATGAACTGACCAATTTATTTCATCGTAATTGGGAGAATGGGAAAATTACAGACAATCATACGCAATGGAATTCTGAAATCATGCTAATTAGTTATTTTCTCAATTAGGCGGTGGTATTGCGGAGAGGCGTTGAGTTACATAGCAGCTGATGAATTTGATTGAAATTTTTAATCCTTTTTAATCCCCCATTAGGTCTAAAAAAGAAATTATTTCAATCATTCCGTTTATCCATTTCAATCGAATAATCCAAAACAGTAATTTTTTTTTTTTTTTCTTTCTTTCCTTCAGATTAATTCTTCTCATACGTTCTTTCCCTCTTTTTATCTCTACCTCTTTGTCTCTATCTCTCTCTCTTTTCGCTTATCTCCGTTAAACATCCCCACCACGAAACTCCGGTGTATCGAACGCTCCTGTGACGTCACTAAGGTTTGTGTGACGTCACGACCGGGGTTCTCATTTCTTGAAAATCGCACGGTGTCCCCTTTCGCTAAATCAGTGACCACGATGCTTCCCTTATAATTTTTTTTTTTTTTCTTTCGCTAATTTTATCATTCTATTAGTTTTTGGTTATCATAGAATCCTAAATCCCCAAATAAAAAATTACAGTATCAAGCTTCCAGATATTTTACCATAAGCCTCTCTTCGTGTGCAAATTTTCGGTCATTTTATCAACCCGCGTAATTAGACAGATATAAGAATTGGAGCCAAATGAATTTTCACGTGTTTTTCGTATGCACAAAAAGTGCATTCGTAACTATGAAAGCCTCTTCTCTTTGTTTGCGAATTGAGAAATGAAAAAAAAAAAAATCCATGGACCAAAAATGAGGAGAAAAACGAGCTACCGTAGGTATACAACTTAACACCAAGAATTTGCGAGGCGTCTTTGCCTAAGGGTATACTATAGGGTACGTGTAGTCGGTCCTTTGGCCTGAAAATGTCCTCTCACTTTTGTGCAAAGAAAAAACAAAGAAAATGTAAAAAAAAAAGTAACCACCTCGGTTACCCGCGAGCATTTTTAAAGGTGTTGTACACATACGTATACATGTAATGTATACAACATACACATTTATACATTTACGCAGGGTGACAAATTCTGACATCCAAAGACCTTACCCTCCCGCGTAGGCGTAGGTATTGGGTATCTATGACGTATATATTATACAGAAGTCTAGATATATGTGTATCTATACCTATACATTCGCCTGGCTATGTGTCGCGTTCTATTTTTGGACCAAAATCCTCTTCTCGAGTGGAATTCGCCCTCTCTTTCCTCTCCGAATAGGGGTTGTCGTTGTTCCCTCAGTACGACTGATGGGAAACGCTCTTTTACACGCTTGCACGGTTTTGCAAGTTCAGATTATATCCTGATACGTGCGATGCCACGTGCATATATACCGATGTATACCAGAAATGGATCATTTATGGATTTTTGATAGGATTCATGCAGGTACGCTAACGAGCAGCTGAACTGACCACCACCCTCCCTTATACACCGACCAGTTTAAATTTTAATTTTGCATCACGTAATCACGGAACGAATAAAGTACCGTATGATATATAATATGCTAATTAATGACTGGTGACTAGTTGCTTTTGTAAAATCCACATGAGTCATACTTGTCATCTGAGGGTTGGTTCACTCCAATTCTGACCGGCTTTTGAGGTATATGAGTTGATTGTTAGTACATGCGGTACATACCTATATAAATAGTGGGCTGTTTCAGGGGTGGAGGTTTTTCTCTCGACGCGGGACCATTGATCTGACATTTGCTGGTTGTGACGTCACTGTGGCAAGGAAGCAGGTCAAACGTCACGAGAAAAAGAGAAAAAAAAAACGTAAAAATAAAAAAAAAAAGTAAAAAAATTTACGACCGCAGGCTTTGAATCAAGTGCAGCCCATAGATGCTGATATTTACTGGTCCGGACAGAGTATTGGTTTGGAAAAGCGACTTATGGTTCGTTAGTAACGTCGATAAAGACGAGAGCGAACAGAGGGTGGATTTTCAAAATTGGTCATTATATTATGGTTACTTTGAATTCCTCAATTTTATACATTAAATTTATACTCCCCCTAGTTTTTATCCGTTCAAAGCTGTTTCGGAGGGGGGAGGAAGGGGACGTAGGTACGCGGTGTGATAATAACTTTGTACGAGCTGGTATAAAGGGGGTTATTTTGAGTAAACCTTGTTACATATCACAGTATGTGTGTTAGGAGTTTGTCGTAATCGTTGAACTGTTCGATTCAGAGGTTCAATTATTGACGAAAAAAGGTTCACTAACAATAACGGTGAATTTCAATCCTCAAATATTAAATAATTTATGTACTTCACCCCTCTTTTCAAACTCGTTTACAATTGCGTACATATACGTACGTATAATAAAAATCATAAAATATGAGAATGGTATGTTTCTACAGGTTTTAAAATTAAAACAAAATAAAATAAAAAACAACCCTTCACTCCGTTCAATGTCTGAATCGTTCATTTATTGTCCGATTTACGGCATTTACCTCAACCACGGAACGTCATTTGAGCTTTGAATTCTACGGAGAATAATTAAACAGGTAATGGTCTAGCGACTTTTATACCCCTCTAAAAGGACTCGGATTTCACGATCGCCTCGTGACCCAGCTTGAGCACGTAAAGAGACAACAACATAGCTGTATCTAAATACCAATGAACAGTCGTCAGAATGTATTAATTTGTTCTATTGCAAAATGTAAAATCGATCGAATCGTTGATTCGTTTTTAAATAAATAAAAAATGAAGATCTAAAAATATTTAGACAGATGAATTTGAAAA
This sequence comes from Tenthredo notha, assembly GCA_914767705.2. Taxonomy (NCBI): domain Eukaryota; kingdom Metazoa; phylum Arthropoda; class Insecta; order Hymenoptera; family Tenthredinidae; genus Tenthredo; species Tenthredo notha. Next base: position 9,501,476 of record OU611909.1, read on the forward strand.
ATCAGGGAGTTTGGCCGGAGGAAAACGACGAGCTGCTACCGCATCCGGCAGTTGATTTATGGACCACTTAAATTGGACTTACGATATACGTAGGTAGGTGCACTTACTTATGTCCTAGGCTGTTTTGTGCCATACCTTAGAGTTATAGAGGTTGCCTCGTTGGTCAGACGAGAATTTTCACAGAGTAGAAAATGAAGAAAAGAAGGGAGGAAAGCAGGGAGGAAAGCAAGGAGGAAGGAAGGAAGGAAGGAAGGAAGGAAGAACATGATACAAGGAAAGTTGATCGTTTACGGTCGCGTGTTTATGGGGTGGTTGGTGCAGTTTCGTGACAACCACGCGAACCGAAGACTCAGCAGTTTTTTACACCCGTGAATTCATCGTCATGATACATATGTATGTCTGTTTTAGAACGGACTTACTGCGGTCTACCGCTGATCGTTTGGGTCAAATAAATTCCGATTGATTTACTACATTCACCGGAAACTGATCATTCACCACAAACTCTCGTAACTGTGACCTACACCTATTATACATTAATCCTTTCACTGCTCCACTATCATCCCTGCCCCTAGGATTACGGCGCATTCTCCATTCAGAGATTGATGAACTTTCGCTTCGAAGATACTATAAAGTCCGAGAATTCATAAATTGGTCGTTTTTGTAGAAATAATGTTCGCAAAAAAAAAAAAATGAAAAGCCACAGAGCACAGAGGGTTAAAGAGCAACAGTTTTGTACAAATAGATTATATTAGGTACATTTAAAAGCAAGATGGCAACTGCTTTATATAAAACTTATACGTATAATTAATCCCATAAGTTTATCTGGCTTTAGGGTTGAATTAGAAATGGTTATTACAGGCCAACTTTTTTATCAATTTTAACTATCCAAAAAGTTTACGAAAGTTTAAGAATTGTTACAGAGCTGGGCAACAAAGATTATCAACTAATTTATCAAGAGAATTGATACTCACGGTGGAGAATTGCCAAGAATCAAAAATCGGTTGTACTGCATCCGCCTCTTAAATCCCAAATTGCAGTTGGGTACTTCATGAGCCAAGAAAAGTTTTATAGAAAAATCCTTTCAGTTTTTTGATCATTGGCGTACGTTGGAAACCCAAGAAGGACGATGCAGAGGATAGCTTTCTTGTTCATTTTTATCGATTTTTTAATTTCCTCTTTTGAATTTGGCCAGCAGTTTTGAAAACGATCAATATCGCGATTATTTACTCGGCAAAGAAATCAATTTCCGGTTAGTGCGAAATTTAATATCCGCAATCTTCCGTCCCGTTACCGTGTGTATACCTTGGCACTTATTAAAAGACTATATTGGCTATCATGACAAAATCAGAAAAACGAAAATCGTAAAAAAAAAAAAGGAAAAGAGAAAAAATCTTAGAACTTGTACTTGAAATTGTATATGAAGGTAGCGTTCTGATTATAACAACGTTTGGAAATCAGAGATTCAGAAAATAAATACAAACTTTCTTGCCTCTGGCAGACCGCAGGTACAAAAGCAAACAATTTGTTCACTTGGGTTTTAAATGAAATAACCAAAGTCCTTGATTGTAGGAAAATACAATTGCCTTGATTTTGTAACTCGTTGATGAAATTAATTTAGAAAAATAAATTCATTATCATATTATCTTTTTTGGCTTTTGGGAATATAAATTGCTTCATAATTCCTTAACTCCTAATCACCATTCTATTCCGCATTTTTGAATCCAGATAGTAAAATGAAACATTAATAGTATGAATACACTATAAGAAGTGAACTGTAGTGTTATTCATGCATCTAACATCCTTGGAGGCCCTGGGTAAAATCGAATTATGAAATTACGTCGTTATAAGATGAATGCAGCCAATTACTCTGGCAAATAGAATTACTTCGGTCCTATAGCAAGGCTAAACTCAGGGTATGTACAATCAAAATATACATCTATAGAATAGATAGAAGCGTTGTTCGATCGCCGATTAATCCAATCAATAAATTGGTCGAGTTTTATTTGCCACGGGTTATCCATTAGCAGTTTCTTCATACGCATTAGTTTCCCGCAGTCCAAAGCTTTCCTAAATCTTACCAATTTTTATCCTCTTTCTTGGTTTCTCTTTATTTCTGTTGCAGAATATTTTCAACCTCAGTTATCCGGCTCTAGACAAAACTAGTCTCGACTCTAATCCCCGATGTACAAGCTATGAATTTTTATCGAAATAAAGAAAACTTTTCTCGTCTACACGGCCCCCTCGTATTTTTCTATTTCTTTTTTTCGTCCTCTTCTCATTTCTTTTTCTTCATCATTTTCTTCTTATATTTCTACCCTACTTCAGGGTATTGCACGTCCTTCGTATCGCCGCTGAGCCCTTCGACCGAGGCTTAACACGAGTCTTAGTTTGGCATCTGCAGGATCGCATATCTACAATCTTATCTATTCAGTCTTAAATTTCTGCAAAATAGGGAAGGTGAGATAGAGAGTAGCTGTATAATAGTGATGACAAGCCCGTTATTCTGATACAGATAATCAAGATACTGTACAACATATCATGGGATATTTTTCTTAATTTATCATCGAGGAATGCGCCTAGTCTTAGAACGGCATATTTCTTCGTATAATTTCTTCGAGCTAAGGGTTCAGTCTGGGTTGTTAATGAGGCCGTATACCATGCGCGTGAGCATTCATTCAGCTTTGAAGCGAGGTTCATTCGCTACTCGAAAGATCAAAGCATCTCTTCTCACGTTGGATCTCAGACGATCCTCAAGACGAGCCGCAGTATCACTCTGAACCATTCGGCAAACCGCGAAAAAAAAATATTGAAACAATTCTCGCTACCTGCAGGGAATAGGGATTCTTCCATTTTCTCATAATTAAAACCCTCGAGGATATAGGCGTTCTTGACATATTTCAATGAATTATCTAGATATTCAACAGTATCTTTTAGCTCATCGGTACTCGTTAGTCACTTTTAATCTAGGCACTTAACGTTCTGGCATTTGAGTGGCTGCTGGAAAGAAGGGTGACCGAAGAAGAGTCTCATCGTCAGTTAGATTGCCGACCGTCAACACCCTCGTCGAAGGATAGTGAGCTCCGTTACGTAAAACGGCACGTTTACAAGAGTATTTATCTCGTCGAAGCAGGAGCCACTCCTTGAGTTCTTGGTACAAATTTCAGTCAAGTCTAGACTCAGTCGAGTAGATATTCGAATTTAACAACAAGAGGGTCAAAGATATCGGCGCGAAGTACCTTGGTCGTGACTTTTAACAAACCAAGACAGACGCGTTCATGATCAGTAACGGGGTTGAAATGAATGAGTACAAAGTGCGAGAGCACCATACCGCGTTATTATCGCGAAAATTGACAAAGTGCTATTGCTTTTACCTTGCTGAATTTACGAAGATAATTTATGGCCGATTTAACCGTTACCAGAAAGTCTGTGCAGGGGATGGTGAGACGTAATTTTCATCGCCAGGATATTTAATATTGAACAGACCCCTGTCGTCATGTTGAAATCGTTTTGTATAGACTTTTTGACTGTTTTTTTTTTTATATTTTTATACAATTATTTTCTGATCCATTTTTAATAAGTACAATTTGTTTGTTCATTTTATTTGAAGTTTTTCACGGTGAAATTTCAACAAGGGTACATATTTACGGTACTCTTATCAAATTTTCAGATTTTTTTTTTTTCTGCAAACGCAAGCAGAATCCCGAATCTCGTGAAAAAATAACTAATTATAATATGTAGATTATTCAAGCTACATTACCTACCGTAAGTTGCAGCACGATATTGCGTCAGCACTGTCATTAACCGGAGCGTTAATTAAAAGTAAATAGGTTAATACTAGGCTCTAAAAGAGATTAATTTTTACAAATAATTGGCGCAAGTTCGTCGCCTCCTTATCAGTAGATTTAAAAAAAAAATGAAAATGAAAATTTGATCAGCATTCGCGTGGCTAAGAGCTCGAAAATCAATTATTCATAACCATCAGATAAACTGCGGTAACTATTACCGAATTATTACCCCGTTCATAAAAAAAAACAAAAAAAACGTGAGTAATCAAATATCAGATATATAATCACATCTTTCGAATATCAAAATGTTTTATTTCTCTACGTGTCTAACTTGGTGTGTTAGCGGCGTCAGCATCGGCGTCGCGTCGGTCAGGGGAAAAGTTGTTTAGCATATCATGACACGCCAGCCACCCGCCATAGTCCATAAAAAATTGTGACGTGACTTATAGTTAGTTAGATAAGAGTAATAGCTTGGTAAAATCCAATCAACCTTTAGTTTTTGCCGATCGTTCAACGATTTGCTAATAATATCAAAGGTATAGAATATAAATATTATATGGTAATTATTTTTTAGCCCCGATTTGTTAATCTGTAAACATGTGTCCAATAGGCGATTGATTTGTAACGCCACAAGCCTTTAAATTGCACTAATAATTGATGTGCAATAATTTCAGGAAAGATTAGTATCTGAGCTACTCCATGACGGAGATTTTTTAGTTGGATCATGCGAGAGTGGTGGTAGTCGTGACCACGGCTATTCAATTTCTTCAATTTCTTATTTTCTATTAAATCTATAAACTCGGAGCTCTCGTCAGCCGGCCACACCAACATCCTATAAAGCAACCCAACCCCCCTTCTCGTCAACAGAACTCCGCGACTTCTCTCAGCTTTTGCAGTGATCGCATTTTTCTATTATATCATTGTTTGTCTCGCCGAGTACCTACTCCCCGAGCTTTCGATGGCTCTGGATACTTTAATATTTGCCATCCTCGAAATACACTTCCGTCTTTAAAGTGTCTTACTAGCTCCTCTTCGCCTTACACTATACTAGCTGTTTCTACTATAAATGTAGCTTGCAGCATATCCAACTATTTCCTTTTGAGGAGGATGAAAAAAATAACAATACAATTATCATTTTATAGGATATGAATAAAATTTGATTACCGGACGTGCATATTGGTCAAAAACACATTACACACAGACCCACATTCTTCCAAAGTCCGGAACATGATATCGCACGAGTGGCGAAAATTTTTCTTGATGTTGTTTATCGCACGCGTATCCCGAGGGTCCCGTTTATTTTGTTTTCCCGAAAATATATCTCGCGTTAAGTTCACATGGTGCGTGAAAAAACCCGAAGGAATTTCGTCGCTCTCTGCAAAACCTGAAAAGAGAGAGATAGAGAGAACTGAAATTAATTTACTTTTGGGAAACGTGGGGCCCGAGATCGCCGTCACCTTTTCTTTGGATAGCAATTTCTGCTACTCTCCAGGTGTTAGGAATTGACCTTCGAGAGCAATTCTTCGAGGGAAACACGCTCTGATAAGTTGGCGTGGGCTGGGGTAGATTCAGACGATCAAGTTACACTCCATGGTTTGGCTTCTCCATAGAAATTGAACAGGGCTTCAGAGCCGTCTGTCTGTAGCCAGTTCATTAATTTCAACTATTTGAACCGCAATTTGTACTAAAATTTTTCCCAAGACTAGTGGAAACGGTTAATAATAGAGTTTTATAAAGGTGGCAGAAAATTGCTAGTATAAGAATTTCAATGACTCGTTATGACGGAGCTGTGAGCTGTTCACTTTTTCATTAGAAGTGAGATAATTTTGCCTTCACTTCAAATTTCTCTCTATTAGTAGACTGACGGAGTGGGCTTGATATTAAATTCAGGAGACTTCCTTTCAAGCACTGCTTCAGGGCAAAGACCCCTAATTGTGTTGCGATACTCGAGCTTTTTGTCCAGGAAAAGCTTCCGGAAAGCAAGCAACAGAGAATAGAAACCGCATTGTGATGCAACACACAAAGAAACATGGATGTTGTATGAATTTAGCACAGTGGCAACGAACTCGCAAAATCAAAAGCCAAATCCTGAAAAAAAAAAAAAAAAAACGTCACGTTTCCGAAATCTATGATCATCCATAAAATCCACATCTGTTTAATATTCACTTGAATTTTGTTCTGGCCAATCAAAATCCATCGAACATGATTTGAAGGGGTTCAAAGGTTCAATTTCGCACCGCCCCACGATAGCCGCGAGCACTGATATCCCCGAGCAAATAACTCCTCGGTTTCATCTTCGACACCCTCTTCAGTGCACAACATCACAGGGCAAAAAATGATCTCTATAAAGCAGAAAAATTTCTCAATTCCCTCCGCCTACGTGAGAAAAGCGCGTAAAATAGCTATGGAAAACTTGCACCCCACCTGGCCCGTAACTATAAAAAAAAAGTTCCGGGATGAAATGAAGGTAGAAAACAATATCGCTTAAAAAGACTGATATATGAAAGCTGATCATCGTCAGATTATGTTTTTCTGAAATCATCAAGTCTACATTTTTAACGATATGAGAGAAGAAATGGGATGAGTATAATGTTAATACATGTGTGACATATAGGTAAGCGGAAAATCAGTTGATGCCTTGGGTCAGGAGATGTTGCGGAGAAAAAAGGATACCGAAGAATAACAGTGTGTGATGTCAGCCACGTAAGGTAAGCATGTATTCACACAATAAGGGCAACGAGCGTTCCTCCGCAGCCGCAGCGGTTTACGTCTTGTCCTCGCGTCTTGGAGCGTTCCTCTTCTGCACTGCTCCTGCGCTGGCCTCCTCCACCCTCCATCAAATGCTACATCGGTCTCACTCCCTTTATCGATCTTTCCACCGTCCACACGTCTCTCCTCGCTCATCCTCGCCGCGTATACGCCGGCCCCTCAGTGGCAGCCCGGCCACCACGCCGGCACAACTTAAACGCGTACGTGGCTATAAAATATCAAGAAAAATCTCGTGCATGGAGTGCGCGGTGGTTATTGATAATTTTCAAAAATCGTGAGCCTCGATGACATTGGCCAAGCTAATCGCAGTGCGGTATAAACGCATGAAATGTATGGACTGCAGTGTTCTCCACCGAGCTTGCGACCTTACTTTTCTGACAACTAAAAAGACCATCTAAGCTTAGCCGAAAGTGAAGTGTGAAGTAAGTTCATGGTGTTTGTTTCGGCGACTTTAAAATTCACGGTGTTTCCTACCTTATATATTTCTATTTCTATTATATTTATGACTTTATGCAGTACTTCGAACTCGTCAATAAAACATTTCGCTTAGATACCGAAGAAGCAATCAAACGCGCAAGGCTTCGCCTGCAAGCGGTTCAACGAATTCAGTTGAGATTAATTTGGCGCGAAAATTCTCGCGCGGTTTTATTTTATTTTTTTCATTTCTTTAGATTTCTATACAATATCTCGTCTTCGGTTTAATCTCTGCCTTTCCTACATACTAGAAATGGAAATCAGTTTCTCACGACGAAAAGAATGACGGTATTAATTATTGAACAAATATAATGAAGCTGCATTGGTATCATTAAAGCTCGTTAACCCTCACGTATATTAAAAATCTAAATGACTTATGAAAAGGTTGAAAATATACGTGACTGCAGTACAGCGATGCGGAATCGAAGTATAAATTATTAAAAATCCTCACTCGTCGAGGACTCTACAATCAATCGCGCGACCTTCGCGTATATGACAGAACTCTCAGCGAGTGTGTAATTTCATCCTTGCTTGACATTTTACCGCAGCGTGACTCTTCAAATTTAGCTACTTCTCTTTTTTTTTTCTCTTATGCTACTCTCGGAGGAATTTTTAGCACCGGTGTTAAAAGATTTATTAACGGTTTTAGATACCTACCCTTAACGCGATGGAAAACTACTAGGGAGAATGAACTGCACGAGTAATGCAGAACGGAGTAGATTCATAAATAGATAATATACCGTACAGTCTAGCTATTCTATGATATTATCCTGCGATGTCCTCGGGGTTTTGTAACGACGCGTCCTCGACATCAAACTTCCATTTTTCATGCAAAAAATGCAGGGCTTATAAAAATCTAGCTTAAGTAATTCTCAGATATTCCAACGTTTGCTTAACGACTCATTGTTTACTGGTTAATTAATCAGTTAATCAACTCATCAATCTTCACCAGCTGATGCTGAAGAGACCAAGAAATGAAATAGCTTTGCAAAACATTTCTCAATGTTATTTACCACTATACCTATATCCTCTTATTTTATTATCATCATAAAGTAATCTATGCTAAGTAAATGTATTTTAATTTTTGGCGCAAGGTAGACATTGATGTGTGCATGTGTTCCACCAATACACCCTAGTTCCTATAGTTCTGCGGATTGTGTATTTCCGGAGCGAACGGTTAAGAATAGATCGCACGTAGACCCATGAATTAAATGGCTATAGGTTGGCGAATGAACTCAAAGTAGACTATGTGGCATCCTATAAGTGACTTGAACTCTTTTCGTGATATCACATCGATCTATATCGATTAAATTAGGGAATAATCATGCGAGCTAGTATGATAATGAAATTGCAGATTTGTGCTGAAAAAGTTCACCGTCAATTTTAGCCGAAATTTCTTCCTTGTAGAGATACATGTGAAAAGCTTTAGCGAGATTGAATGGCTCGAAAGAAAATGAGGATAAAGCCAGGATCAGAGGGTTGATACGTTTGTTCTCCTTAATCAGCTTCCATCTTGTGTCACCAGTGTATCTCACGTTTACTCGCTTAAATTACTTCTAATTATTGTGATGAGCTACCTCGACATGTATTGAGATGAATAATGAGGATATATATGAGAAAAAAAAAAAAAGCTTATCTGCACTGATTAATAAATCACCGTGAAATTTTTATCACATCTCATTCTACACCGAAAAAGGGAAAATAAAGGAAGAAGAAGAAAATGTTAATCCTATTAAATGGGATGTAAAAAAAAAGTTTGTCTACTTGCGGCAATTTATACGAGTCACTAACGAACCCCTGAGGAATGAGCGGATCTGCAAGTGGTACGGGCGGACGTGACTCGTGAGCGGTGATTAACTAAGGGAGGATATAACTGCCTGGCGGGAAACGGTTTGTGGAGACAACGGGTTCACCGGAGATATAAGGCTGTCTCATTCGCTCTCACAACTCGATCAGAGCGGTAAGGTTAAACGGTTAATCCCCGGTGGTATATAGCAACTTTGTGGTAACCCAGAGGCTGAAGCCCACAAAAAGACGCAGGTATCTATTCGCGTAAATAAAGTAGGTACAGGCGAGTGCCATCGAGTTGATCGAGAAACCCACAATTCCTCAAAGCCTTTGAAGCTTCGAGCTTCAAGTTTCCAGTCGAGTTTAAAGTTTGGAGAACAACATACTCTATAGATATTACTCGGTCCTGCAGTCTTTCGATCTGTGGTCTAGTTTGGTAGAGGTTCGTCGAAGGCAGAGAAATGGACCGTTTCTACTCCCAAGACGTTTACGAAGGGTATAAATTTCAGGGGGATATTGTAACCGGTTCGAGGGTTCGGTGAAATCTAATATTCCAACTGGTAGACAGACTCCGGTGAGTTACTCTTCACCCTCGCATACGCCATGGAATTTTGTTCTATGATATACACTATATGGTACTTTAGAAGCTAACGGTTCAATTTTCGGCGTCAAGAAATTTCAGCGAAAATCTTTTCCTCGTTATTATCATTAAATCTATCGTATATAAGATAATTTAACAAGAAATTCTACCTTCCCTTTAGGAAGGTATATGACTGAGAGCACTTTCGAACGCGTACCATCTATTGTTCAAAGAAAATATAAAGCATTCGAAATATTTTCGAGACCATTGAGTTATGTGAAAGCTTTGAGACCATCTGGGATCTTCTGAAGTATTCTGAGATCTTGAAACCTATAGAGAAAGTGGTTAACCATTCGGTGGTAATAATTTAATTAATTATCCATTACTCGCTGGAATTAGGAGATATTCATCTATCTTCAATTACGCATCTGGATTTATTTGACTCGTAAACAATAAGCGTGCTTTCATTATCATACAATGAAATGTCTCTCTGACAGTTCCAATAACGCGATGTGAAATGTCGGATAAACCATCATGCTGCATCGTTACAATTAATTAACGAGGATTGAGTACCTCTCGTATACATATTCGAGCTTTACGATTCACCAACCCTTGAAAATGTCCGCTGCAAAATACAAGACTGTTTAATTTGACGTGCGGCTACTGTTGATCCAACCTCGTCCACACTTATCCACTTTTCAAACAAGCTTTGTCACATGTAAGTCAAGTCCGTCCACCTCAAAGCATCTTTCTTTGCTTGTTTTTAGGGGGATAAAAAAATGCCGGCGGAGGCGGCCGTCGTCGAGGTGCCAGCCGAAGGTGCGGCTGGACACCCTGAGGACTCGGACGAACCACCGGAGGACCTTAGGGCTCATGAAGCTGCTGGGGCTGCTGGAGGTACAGGGGGACGTGGTGGTCTGATGAAGCCTTTGGTGGTACTTGCCTTGCCAGGGATGTACCTGTTTTATAAATACAGTCAGTATAGACGAGAGCAGCGTGAACTTTCAAGACGAAGAGTAACTGAGAGAGAATTGCAGCATCTGCACCATAAAATCGTGAGTAATATGAAATTTATGTTACATATGATCGTATAAACTTTGAGTTTCTCTCAAGACCTCAGAGATAGGTAAAGTTCAATCTGTTTACTCATGTAATGTGGGTTTTTAGCTTTTTCTTTCCCTCACTTCTTTGCAGGATTCTAAAATCTTGATAATTTTAGTCGGGAAATATTCTGCCTGGAATATTTTAAAGGGTAGAATTCCCGAGAGCATAAGGGAGTCTGTAAACTTTTTACACCTTCTATACCCACGGGGTAATATGCGGCAGTGTAGCCGTGCGCGGGTTGAGATACAGTTTATAAAATTTATCTCTGACTGTTTGCGTAATCCGCTTCTGCCGCACGAAAGCCCGAACTTGCGTTTGTTATCTGTTTATTTAAACATCGACAAATATTACAGTATACACGGTTTCACGCCCCTAGGTAGGAACCCTCCGTGCTCACGGTGCGCAAACCCTTTTAGATAGCGATTTATTTTCAGAATTTTATTCGTCTTTAAATATTTTTCAAAGAAATTCACGATCAGATTGTTGAATTCAACCTACTGTATGACTAAAGGTAAAAGGATGATTAACTTCGAGGTGAAATGCTCCATTATCCCAGGCTAACGCGATCACCATTCAACGGCAATCTCTGGATCCTCTCCTGGGAGTATACCTTTGACGTTTCAGCCTCAACTTGGTCGTTATCCGTGCTGAGTTAAGAGAGCGCACGTATATAATGTGTACCTACTCAGGTGAACGGTTAAAAAGTTAATGCTGTGGCATTACTGAAAAAAAATATCTACAGGACATGTGGGCATTTTTAAATTGGCAAAAAAAAAAGTAATTATTAGGGTGACAGCGAAAATGGCTCATATTTTTTTTTCTTTCTTTCTTTCTTTTTTATACACCCCCATACATCCTTCTCCATTTTCATACCAAACGAAGCTCCTAAATAGATTATTTTCTATACGAAGGGCGAGTCTTTGAATAGATGAATTTTATGATCGATAAAGACAGAGAATCACACTTCCGGAAAAGCTTCGATGACAGTGCTTTTCAGAACATGATGTGACAATTCTTTGTAACATATCTTCCACGTTCAGACCATTTGATAGCTTCGACGCAAATGTTAATCAAAAACTTCCGATCCTGTCCACTTCTTCTTCATCTCTTTTCACTGAGACTAATACTGATCTTCTTAGACCAGGCATAGCTGAGGAAAACAAGTGCCAATCGCTAAAACCGTTCATTACTTAGGTTTCTTAATCAAAGTTATAGCTTTGAACCGACTTAAGAAGTGCGTCATCATACGGTATACAGATATAAGAATTCATTTCAGGAATATCAGGCGTAATCAAACGGCATTCGAATTCGTCTGTAGGATATACCTAGTCATTTTTATTTATTACTATCTGAGGAAGAAATATAATATAGTATTGCGAATCTTTTACTCAATAACGAATTTCTCCTGATAGAAAGTACATTGCGTCAGTTTTTGCTTTGCTAAGTACATACAAGCTTTCATATATATTCTAATTATTCATAAAAACCTACATCGGAAGCCACTACAGCGGTTTTCTTTTGCTGCCTATATGAAAGCACCAACATTTCACAAAATAGGCGCACGCGGCTCGGCATATTTCCGCGGTATTATACGATACAAGAGGCAGGAGGAAGAGGCAGGAGGGAGTCGCGGTTGCCTCGAATAGCGAATATGTATCGATTTGACCGACTCAACCTCTCGCTCTAGAGTACCGAAGTCCCATGTACATCCCCGGGTACAGTTTTGGTCAGTTTCGTACCCTGGTCTCTGTTTACGAATTGGACCACCATTGACCACTTCAGCGTCGCTTCATTGTCCAATCTGTTTCTATAAACCGCTACAAAACCGACCAACCGACTGAAATCAGTCAAACAAATTGGTGCGTCTGCACGTTGGTATTCCATAATGCGAAGTATTTGGGAACGATTATGTCTGATTTATTCTGCTTGTCGAATTAAAGATCGCATTTATCGCAGGGGTGTTTTTATTCGTATATTCTTATCCCCGGGACGAGTATAAAATTACAGGTTTTCTTTTAAAAGGTGTTTTACCAATGCTGATAGATTGCGGATTTATTTCCTCGCGTATCAACGCGTCCGGAAACAAATCTAGTATTTCGTCGAAGTAGATCGAAGGACGAAACTAGTTTTAGGTTTTTTTTTTTTCATTCTGCCCAGCTAGTGGTAAAAAATTGTCAATCCCAACGAACCCGTTTCACCAATCTCATTTCGGTCGACCCAATTCCTTTACTGAACTACTCGGGTAGCTGAAGAAGCTAAAATGATGCAGTCGCTTATACTGTAGAGTGTAGTGCAAGGCGATCAGTGAAACTTTACTACTCCCATTTTCACGGTTGAGTTAATCAACTTCTTTGAGGGTAGGGCGTAGCCTCCCCCACGTATTAACCTTTCAATATCTTTTTGAACTATTAATAAATTTGGTAACTATATAGTTAGTCCAATGTTTTACAACTTGCTATGCCATTTCCGTGTTTATAGATCAAGGTATGCTTCATATAGGGTTGATTTATCGGTCTAAATTTTACGAACCATTGAGACATGCGATTTTTATGACCTCATTCATCTTTACCATTTTGATAATTATACAGTTTGCCACCACGTTTCGGGTCAATGATGAATTATTCTCGTATTTCTCTAGGATTTAGGAGCCTGATTTTTGGAGCTTTTTCACATCCTTCTGGATAGTAATTCATCTCCGTATACGGATACGTGAGCAATTAGGAGCTCAAGTATCTGCAGACTTTAGTGTGATATGTACGATACACCCTAATCTCGATCCTAACGCATGTAATAATGACATAACTGGAAAGGGGTAAGAACTCCTAATGAAATAATGCACGTGACCTGGTAATTAAAGTTTTTCCAGTATTATCGTAGTAGTAAATCGCAAAGGTCAGGAGGCCTCGGTTTACATTAACAACTCGGAAAGTATTAACGACCAACAACAGGCCTTGAGCACTTGGGACCTTGTCTCGCCAGAGCGTAACCTCGAACAACGTATAACCATATAGGTATAATATAGTCTATACCATAGTTAGCTTAAGCGTTCTACAATGATCGACGACAACATCATATTTCTATACAACAGTAGTACTTCAAACGCAAATAAAACGAGAATATAATGCAAAAATTTACACGAACATAAGCACTAATACCATTCTCAAGCAAACTAGTATGCTTGACCAAAGTAGAGATAAAGCTCACGCTAAGTTCGCGTTTAGAGATAGTATATGTTGTGCAGTGTCAAGGTGTCGATTTAGCTCGGGCATTGCTGAAGGTTTGTGAAAGAAATAGAAAAATAATTGGGTCTTCTGTTATATAGGCTGGTTATGTTTTCGCGTGTACACACATCCGAAGGTTTCGATTAATTTTCACGATATTATTCTACAATTTCGTTGTGCAAATCATCCCTTATCGAATTTTATAGATCTTTATGAATTTCAGGTCATTAGGTAGTATAGAAAAATGAAACAACTCTGCAACAGCGAAGGTTTTGTTAACAGAAAATTGAATAAGAATCTTTAGACAAAAAAAAAAGTTCTTAGACTGTTACAATCAGGTCGTAAATTTATCACCAAGTATTGGAATCGGAGTAAAGCTGTGGAGTTTAAAAATCTCAACTTGTGAATCGATCAATGAAACGTTTTCTATACGTATATAAAATCACTTTGAAACTTTGTTATATTAGACAAAAAGTTTTACCGTCAAATTTATGCTCGTGAACCTCACGAGCAGGGATTGAGGAAAACCTGAAGGCATAGAAAAATTTTCTACACCTCATACACCTACCTGGCTGCAGTTTAAAGAGATTTTAGAGTTTATTAAACACTCGAGCGTTTTATTTAATCTTTTATGAATTTTTTTTTATTTTTTATTTCCTGAAACAAAGTTGGTTCCCGTAAGATAATTATAATAGTCTGAGCTACTTGAGAGGTCGAAAACTCGCGATTACGTTAATGTGGTAAACTTGAAGGAACGGAACTCTGTCACTTCCAGGTGGTGTAATTATAAAGAAAGGAAAGAAAAAATCCATCTTATAGGTATAAGACGGATATTTTGAAAATTTTACCACCTGGCAACCAACGGACGAAAAATTTATTTTCTTATCTTCGAGGTAAAAAAAAAAAAAAAAAAGGAATTAATATAATTCGTTCGAAGACTGTCCATTCATAAATGAATTAGCCATCCAATTTCAGAGATCGTCGAGTTAGCCGCGCCTAAAAATCTATGCTAACGGTAGTTTGCCACGAATACATTTATACAAACCCATCATGTTGTATAGGTGATGGAGATGACGTAGGTGGGACCTTTTGCTCAAAAAATCATCTAAAAAAGAATGACTACGTTATAGTATCGTCTTCTTATTAATCAAGAATTTATATTTTTTTATCTCTCTTTTTCTTTCACCCTCATACGTGTATCTATGGGACGATGGGCCACTGTAGACTGTTGTTACTTGTTACAATTATTATTTATCGAGTCGTCTATTTGCACCCTGGTGTTGACATTATTCATGCCTTTTCATAGCCACCCTTGTATACTAAGAGATTTCCGTGAAACATCGCAGTCAGTCACCGCCAACTCGGCACCACCCAAGATTTTCGTCTGTTTTTCGCAGACTGGCCATCCCCTTTTTAATTTTGAACTTTCAAAGGCCGTAAAATGATCAAATAATGGTGTGAATAAATAAATGAATGAATGGATGGATGGATGGATGAACGGATGGAAGGATGAATGGATGGATGAATGGATGGAAGGATGAATGGATGGAAGGATGAATGGATGGAAGGATGAATGGATGGAAGGATGAATGGATGGAAGGATGAATGGATGGAAGGATGAATGGATGGAAGGATGAATGGATGGAAGGATGAATGGATGGAAGGATGAATGGATGGATGGATGGATGGATGGATGATTAAATAAATGAATAAATGGCTTCGTGAAATCCATGCATCGTAAAGGCAAAGCAGTTAAGTGAAAATAATTATTAATCTAATTAATGTTATTATTGATACAACCAAATTGTACTGAATAATTTTACTCTTTCAATATAATTTATTGTGATAACAATAGTTAATTGTTAACATTTATTTGTTTATTTATTTATCTATTTAATTATTCATCTAAATATTTATTTATTTGATTATTTTACGGCCCTTGAAAGTTTAAAATTGAAAAAGAGATGGCCAGCCTGCAAAAAACCGACGAAAATCTTGGGTGGTGCCGAGTTGGCGATGACTTAGTTCGATGTTTCACGGAAACCTCTTAGTATATATACATGTAACCCGGAAATATTCGACGATTTTCACGAGTCGCCGCACCAGGGACAATCGAAAGGTTCTTGCACGTAGGATAAATAATAAATTTGTGGTTGTCTGGCCATTGACCTCACCTTAGATTGAATTGGGATCGAGGCAGCAAATTTGACGCACATTTGTGAGGCACAAAGCAAAAAGGCTCGTTTTGATGGCATTTAATATTTGATTACAAATCGCCTAAAACATCACATCAAAATCGCGTGTCTCGAATCAGTTAGCTAATTATAAACTAATTTTAAAGCTCGAAATATAGTTTTTATTTCAATTTTTTTACATTTTTTCAGGCATATTATTTCCAGCCCAACATCAAAACTTCAAACATTCTAGAGTTCCCAGTCGATTGTTAACTATTCAGTCGTTAATAAACGATTATATTTTTTAATACGGCTAAAGGCACTTCAAAGTTCTTTTAAATTTTAATTCCTATACTTTCTGCACCGTAGTTATAGCCAATAGTAAAACCATTTGATATGGGATATCTAAAAATTCTACTTTATCGAATCTATCGGTAAATTATACATTTTTTTACGACCATCCTGGTGTTAAGTATTCAAAGAAAGATATGAAATATCGTTTCGACGATCTTGAAACGCAACTGGAATTCAAATTCATCTTGGAATGGGAAAACTCCTGCTTATAACGATGAATTAGCTTGAAAGAAGAGACAGTTTTGCCCATATTTCATCTTCAGCATGTATATTTGATGTAATCCAAAGTTAATGTAATCTCGAAAAATTTCTTGCTGAATATCTCACTTAGTCAGTTCAAGTCGTTTCTTCTATCTTGTCTTCTATCCATCTTCTTCCTCGCAAACAAAACGATTGATCAGAGAGGTCGAAATCTTTCTAAACGTAACATAACTTGAATTGAAGCTCATGTTCGTGTGGCAAAAGCCTGTCTGACAAAGTATCGGCCTTTAAGACAGCTTTCGTGATTTAGAGGCTCGCCTAAGAGTAGTTATCACCAGGACCGAGCCTTCTGGACCAACGTGACCATTCCGGAGAACAAAACATCATCTTTGTTACTCGCTCAGAATCCTTCCAAATCCTTCTTTAAGAGTATAGGAGTTCGTGCTTTTTCCGGGATTCAAACATTTGTCAGGCTACTCTGAAACGGCTAGCGTCTAGAATAGACCGCGAACAAAAGGTGAAACATTTTTTCTCTTTTTTTTTTTTCTCTGCTCATTCTTCACAAGGGACATGAGATTCCGACTGTATATGTTACCCAGTTATCGTATCTTTCACATTTTCCTTTTTTCCTTTTTCTTTTTTTTTTTCTCCCCCATATTCTTGGCATAGATTTCGGTTTATATCATGTATAGCTGTATATATAAGGTACATAGAATATAGCTCTAGATTTCTGATTGTGCAAGTAATCTAGGGACCGAAACTCAACGGGAAAATCTTTTATTTTAGTCTTTTGTTCACCGTATATATATACCTACGAAGTAAAGTTTATATTTTTATCTTCGTTCTTTGACGCTCTTTAGCCATTTCTTTTTTACGACCTGTAGTACGTTTTTCATTTATTACTAAGACACGAACCGTTACCTATCTTCCATCGTAGTTCTTGCCT
Organism: Tenthredo notha; assembly: GCA_914767705.2. Lineage (NCBI taxonomy): Eukaryota > Metazoa > Arthropoda > Insecta > Hymenoptera > Tenthredinidae > Tenthredo > Tenthredo notha. Next base: position 9,518,872 of record OU611909.1, read on the forward strand.
CGTATACTTGCGAGTATACGGCCGCGGCGTGGGCGACTCTGCGAAAGAGAATTAATCGAACCCGCCCAACGCCAGCCTGGACGACATCCTTCTTTTCCTCCATGTATTTCTATCCTTGTCTGTTAAACGAAGCTGAAAAATCAGGACGCCAAGTTTACAAGTATAGAGATATACCTATATATTCTGCGTTTTCGACATTCTCTGCAGAAAGAAATAATGGCCAAAAGAGTCCCACCTTGGCCTGAAGCTTACCCAGCGATTTTACGAAAAATAAACGAAAAAAGATTCCTCGTGATTTTTTTTTTAGTCCGCAAAGACTTTTACCTTTTTTAACCGAGTAAAATCTCGTTCTATTTTCAAACTTGGTGTCATTTAACGTCATGGTTCGTTCCAATTTCACAAACTTAAAGAAATATTAAAGTCACGTCTTTTTCTCGAAACTTCGTTCAAACTTTGACAATGATTTGATAAGATCTCAAAAGACTGAGGACGAAAATCCCGGCTGGATTATTGTAGTCGTGAAGATTTTTAAAAAATGTTCTATTCTGATAATAAGCCGAAATTGATGAATAAAAAAATATTTGAAATATGGTCCCGCGTGTATTTTATGATAGGTAAACAGGGTCGATGAAAAAAATTCCCGGTTACCGCGATGGTGCGTAACAAACGGCTATCCTCGATTCTCAAATATCTCTCAGTTTGAAGGGTTCGAAGGGTTTCGAGTGCTAGAAGGGTTCGTGAAATCCGCACCACTGATTATACCATCGATGTTCGGCCTTTTCTTGCAGGGCGTGAGACGCTCTTTCGTTTGATAATAAATTCATACCCCTAGGACTAATAAGTCGCGGATTTTGAGTCGAAAAAGAGATTTTCATCCCAAAATCGACCTCGAACGGACGCTGGATCCTTCAGTTCACCTTTCAATCTAATTCGGATCGACGAAGACTATCGATGTTCGGCCTTTTCTTGCAGGGCGTGAGACGCTCTTTCGTTTGATAATAAATTCATACCCCTAGGACTAATAAATCGCGGATTTTGAGTCGAAAAAGAGATTTTCATCCCAAAATCGACCTCGAACGGACGCTGGATCCTTCAGTTCACCTTTCAATATACCTGTATAATATACCTTCCAATATACCTGTATACAATCTAACCCGTTCTATATTCTAGAAAAATATCGTTCAAACGAACCGACGAACGTCTGTCTATCTTTTCCTCCTTCGTTCTTGGGCAATTGACTTATCGTAGTATTTTTCACGCTTCAAACTACCTCTGCTAGATACGTAATATCACGGGGAGTTGATAGCTTCGTAAAAGTACCATTGTGCTTCCTGGTAATAGCACCGTTGGCTTTTGCTCGTTCAACCTTTAACGGAATGCTGGTAATTCTGATGCGAATAACTATGTAACACGTATAGCTACTGATATTAATCCATAACGCCATACAGTGATATATAATTCGAAAATATCTTTTTAAGCGGAATATCGCATTTCTGCATGAAATTATGTTCTATCCCTTATCGCTGCTGTAACAATTCATCTGCTACGTAGGAAATCCCTATTAATAAATTAAAATCCTTACCCCATTACACCGTACAGGTATTTAAAATTTTTATGAAATGAGAGTATGGCAATAAGAAACCGAGCAAGAAGAATGAAATATTCACTATGGAGTAAAACTGAGCTTTCTATCAACTTTATAAAAAAAAGAAAATTGTATTCCAACCGTTTTCTGGGAGACTCTGAACAATGGAAAGACACTTGCAGACGTATCATTGCATCTGGTTCTTGTTCAAGAGCGTACGCATTGTTGCGGTAAATGTATACTATGACGAGGAACTGAATAGATGACAATAGTGGAAGGAGAATGGAAGAGTAGAACAATGGTGCAATTACTGAACAGCAGACAGCGATGATATCGGGTATTCAATCGGTTGCGTTTCTCTATACCTGAAATTTTTCGATAAAATTGAAAAAATGCGGATTCGTTCTCGAAGTATTTTTCATATACATATGTAGAAACCAACCGACCCATACTTATATGCCAGTTTTTCAAAAGTTCGATAAATTCTCTGTGAAACAGCTTGGTGACAGCTGTATTCATGGATTGATTGTCAGTCGGACAAGAACCCGTAGGTTTGAAGAATCGGGTTGCCAATAAAAGAATATAGATAATTCGTTGAATCGGTACCAGGCTATTAATCTTAGAAAATTTGATAATTTGACATTTTATGAAAATTTTGACGCGCTGTTGGGTCTTTAATTATTCGTATTTAAAATCAAATGAGGAAATTATAGTGAAATTATAATTTCGTGTATATTTATTCTGGCAAAGAATTAAAGCTCAAAGAGTTGACGTTTTAATGTTCACATGGATCGTTGGCCATAGAGCTTTGTGTCGTCGCACGACGTTATTACGAGGATCGTTTTTCCCGTCGATTAACAACTTTGTACAGCTTTAATCTTTAAAGCTATCATGATAAAAATATTTAAAAAAAAGACAAAGAAAAAGAAAAAAAAATCTCACAGACGTGACGGAGGACCGCGTCATTTACAGACGCGTTAATGAGGCGTGAGCCTCAGGCGAAGAGCGAAAACCACGTGGGGCGACAGCCGTGTGAAAAGAAATGAGATAAAATAATAATATGACGTCGTTGGCCACGTTTTTGCATCAATATACAACGTCATTGTCATTAGCGACGAATGTCTAAGTATCGTTGTGTAAGAAATGAAAAAAAAAATATATATCGTAATTAAAAAATCCCTGCATCCGAACAAATACTTGAAATTGTATGTTGATACCTCGCGGAAAGAATTGCAGACGTTTATTTTTCGAAAAATAATATCGCAAAGGGTCACTAGCGAACTAGAGAAAATTTCTACCTCAGATTTTTTCTCCGTGTAAAAAAAGAAAGAGAAAAGCAAAAAAAAAGAACACAAAATAGCAAAATAAAACTCTCATCTCAATCCTACGCATCGGCACAGTTTCGGGGCACGCAATTGCTATCATAAATCTAAAAATCGATCTCGCCAAATTGCCTCTATACTAACGCATTAAGCCGGGATTATTTATATATTATTATTGGATACTGTTTATAATCTCGTTTTATACCTCATCTCGGATATAAAAGTAGGCATTTAACCTAAGGGTATAATTATTAAAGTAACTCCTGCTGAGCGGAAATCTTATCATTCAATATTTCCAGGTAAAAACCAACCAAGGTTCCACTTTGGCGCCGATGACTCAGCCGTCTGACCGACACGGGTTAACATCACGTAGCGTCTGCACGCACTCGATATGTTCCCCTTGTTTCGGCATACAAGACCACGAACGAATTATTTAAATTGGTTCAAAATGTGACTGATTCTGATTCATCTATCTTGCTAAGTGGAACATTTCTTTTTTGGCCATTTATTTTTGTTATGTTATTTGATTTAATGGCACAGGTAGCCTTTAATGGGACAATGGAAAACTCGACGATCAATGACGAGTAGAAAGGTCGGCTTGTAATTCGTGCTCACAAAGTCTGAGTCGCTGAGAGAGTCTCAGAGTTCTTCTTATACATACATACATATTACATAATATAGAATTCCAGATATATAGCTATATACGTTGTTCACATATCCCATGGTACATATGAAACCAATAATGTACTGGAGAAAGCACCTCATGCCATGGCAAACCTTATCGGTTAAAAGGCGTATGTGACTGGATAGATTCAATTGTCGACATTGCAGTAACTATACTAGTATAGATTGATCGGATCGTAACTACCACCGCTATTCTAGATACGTTTGAAATACGGTGAGTTTCCTTCATCGAGTTAGAATTGCTTCAATCGACTGAACGCGCGGAAGCGAGGCTAATTAATTCCCAATCGCGTAGAAAATTATTTCATACATTGAAAGAGGACTCATACGGTATACCGTATACCTATAAGTACCCATCACATTCGCCGATGAATTTCACCCTCTTTCATTCGATACTCGTAGTGCTATTCAACTTTTATACAATATGTTACATTTCAGGGATAATTCATTATTTTTTAATCATTGAATCTTTCGATCTGTTTGAAAATCTTTTCAGGATCTGTTTCAACCCTATATTCATCCACAATGATAAATGAACGTTCGGTTAAAACGCCCCGTAAATATACTATAATGATTAATCGAAAGGTTTATATGTGACGAGAATATTTATACTGTGAAGTTTATTTCTAAATCTAAAGAAAATTTTTCCTTCAAATTAAAACACGTGCACTGACATTATATGACTCCTTTGCATTTATATTTTCATGAGTTTGCTCGCTCATTCAATCCCCGATATTATTTTTATTTTTTTCCCTGTAACTATCCGCGGACTTACAATTAGTATGATCAGATATTATTGTGCAAATGATATCGGGTATACAGATATCGTGACTGAATTTTCAAAATCATTAAAGTTGTTTTTCACGTTAAATTTTTCACTATTTAAAAACTCTAATTAAGCTCCTATGTCGACGTAAATCTATAATTTTTCGAATTAGGGAAAAAAAAAGTAATTTTTTTTACACAGAACTAATGAAAATTATTTACAGGGAGAGAATGAGCGACTCATATTACACGGCTTAGAAATTTTTAAGCCACATTTTTTTTGAATAAAAAGAAACACTTGAAAGAAGCACAAGTGCCACTTGACGAAGGAGCAGCGAAGAGGAGGCTGTAATATATGGTTTATTTTTTAACTCAACATGAAACGTAAAGAACTAAAGCGAGAAAATCCACTTAAACCTTGTAGAAAAATTCTCAACGAAGAGATGGATGCATCATCCTCTTGGTTTTGACCTAAGGCTGCTACCGATCTACGAGGATGTGTCCGGTAACGAGTAGAACCTACGTTTTCAAACTCTCGCTTAAATCACTAGTCTCGGTATTTCCCGTGCTGTCAAGGCATTCAATCTGCTCTGCTTATTTGAAAAGTTTGCATCGCTGCAAAAATTCTTTTGAAATTACTTTGAGTTTAGAAAAAAATCTAATTACCAAGTTTAAAAAACCTTTGCGATAATTAATTCATTGCAAACTATTCTATTTCAGGATTATCCAGTATTAATTAGAAGCAATTTTTGCAAATGCATTTGATGAAAAAATCGATAATTTTTTTTGTTTTTTCTTTCATCAGGTTTATACAGATGCCCTACGTATTAGTTGTACATCCGTCGGTTGAACTAATCCATTCTAGTTATAATTTTGAAATATTGATTAGAAATAGGAAAAGGTTGAAAATAATGAGGAAAGTAGACATCGATAACAGAGGAAAATACTATTTCTATAGTTTGTAGAAACTCTAGGGTTTCTAGTTTGTAAAGTAAACTCTAAAAGTTAGGTAAAAATCGATATTTGAGAGTTGTTTAGCAACTTAGATGTCCTTCTTCCATATTGTTATCGAAGAAGCAATTCTTTTCATGAATTCTTTATGCTTGTATCACGTAGTTGCTTCTCAATAATAGTACGACAAAATTATTCTCAGTTCTGTTAGCCTGCCTGAATAACGATGAGCCAAACCTTGAATTTTGCTTTTGCCGATAATCTAACTTCGTCTATAGCACAGCTAACAATAAAATGCTATTGTATACTATTATAGCCACGTTTCTTGGTTGATATTGAAAAATATAACGTCTCAAGATTTTTCGACGAAATTTCTATCATCAAAAATCAAACGATAATATCGAAAGGTTACGCTAAACTGTAAGATAATCAATCTCAACCTTAACGATGAACGAATTATGAAACTACTCTACTTATGCATCTCTTTATTATCCAACATTTGGTAACCTGTTCAATGAAAAACTTCAACTGAAACTTTAGAGCTAATCTTAAGATAAAGAATAATAAAATACAACATGCAGATAGGCTGACTTCGTTTTATCTACCTGCGTGAGCTGCTTCGGTGCGTGAGACACGCAGAGTTATGGTCTCTAATAAGCAGTCCTGCTTTAATTAATCTTCACATTCTGTCTGACGAAAAATAATCAGATTAACTTCGTTAAGACTTCGTAAATGAAAACTCTTAATTATTAAGAAAATATTCACAATCGATTTATTCTATATTCGTAAATTTTCGATAAAATTAACAATGATTTGCGATACCTTAAATAAAATTCAGATCAGAGTTAAACACGAAGATCAAAAACCTATGAATCTTACTTCTCGGCTTTACCTGCGTAAGCTCCAGGTACGACGCAAATTTTATTAAATACAATGAGCACAACGACGAAAAGCAACGTTGCGTTGCGAGGGTCTCGTATAATATCAGATAAACCGAGAAATAAGGGTAGCTCGAATCTCCCCATATTTTTTGTGCTGGTTCATCCATTTTTTTTTTTTCTTTTTTCTTTGTTTCTTCCCTGCCGCGTGATTCTCATCTTCTGATACCGTAACCCGTTGTGTTTCTGGCGTATGGAGACTGGGCATTTGTCCTGAGATAAAACTTTCCCCGGGCCTGACGGTTCACGCCAAAACCCATGAGGGCATCTGGGCTCCAGGTACAGTTACCACGAATTTCCGGTCTCCAACGAGGACATTGGCTACCAGGAAACCCGTTAGGATTTAGTACGGATTCTGCGTATAGTTGCCAAGCTCGATTATGACCGCAGGCAACTGCAGATAATAAAAAAAAAATGATTAATTACCCCCAATGATTAGGAAAGAGAAAAAGCAAGCCTAGGAATAAAAAATTTGTGGGTAAAAAGTTTCTTCATTAATTTTCGAACCCTTACAATAAATCAAAAACTTACTGTACTGATTGATGATGAGAGTAACTCCATCGTATAGAATATTATCGACGGTACATCCTGGCTGGGTTGGTCGTCCACCGTTTGGATAAAAATCAACATGTCCAAGAGGAGTAGGAAATCCAAATATCCCACCATCGGTATGAATTACGTCAACGAAACTGGCATCAGACGCGGTCAAGTGTCCATCGGCTCCAGTATCCATGTACAAAGGAAAGGCGGGGTCTAGCCCAGTTATTCTACCGACCTTCCGGTAATTATTAAGAAAAAAAATTGTTCTTACGTTAGAAATCTACACGCGACATGATTACGATATAATAATCAGCTGTGGTACGCTTGACTAATTATTTAGTCACGTTTAAACAATTAGATCTTTCAGATTGAGTAGTCATGGTCGTTAGCTGGACGTAGATAAGAAATCATTACACAAAAAGTAAATAGCTATAGCTATATATAGCTATACACGGTAATGAAAATGACCTCTTGATTAATTGGAAGATTAATTTTTTGCTGAAGTTTAAAAAGCTGTTTATCAATTGGTGCCAAAAGACTGTCCAAGTCGTATGGAAAACACATATATACACACATACGTATGCGCGCGTAAGCCGAGAACCAGCTATCCGGTTTCCGGAAGTTCTCACCTGCTGTGGGGCAAGAGACTTCCCCATGAAGCCAGCGACCTCGGCTCCAAGACTAAACCCTATTACGTGTACGCGAGACATTGGAACCGCGCCCTGGGCGTCTAGCCATCTGACCATACCAGCAACGTGGGGTCCAACTAGCCTGGTGTTTCTCACAGCCGTAATGTACCACGGAAGTGCCGACAATTTGCCCCAGTCTACGAGGACCACGTTGTACTCACCCCGTCTCAGATATGCTGCAGCGAACAATTAAGGATAGATTAATGTATAGATGCTGGCTATTGAATCAAGTGTAATTAAAGAGAGATAATAACTCCTCGTAAGAAGTGGGAAATCAATAGATCAGAAGTAAAATGAATTTTTAAAAGTTTCAGAAAAATTGCACTCGTTCTCTTCAAACATTATCTTAAAGTTTCTGTTTACCTGTACATAGGTACCTATATATACGAACCATTTCGTTTTCACAGAGGAACTTTATCGCGTTTTAAATACTTAACTCGGGTATAAACTATCAGGTTTCGTGACCAGAATAACGGTAAAAAATATAGATAAAAGTACACAACTAACTACCCTTGATTTTTTATTTCATTAGTCAATTACCAGTAAAGAAAATGTACAAACCATCTCGTACAGTTGCAGCACTTAAACCTGGTGCTCGTTCACTGTAACCATGGATGTAGATGATGGTTGGATTGCTAATGTTGAAACTACTCCTTTGTAAGGATGTCGCATCGTTGGTTGTCAGGGTGTTAGGGGTTGTTGGATTTCGCCTTTTTATAAACACATTGAACACGAGAATTAATTACATATCGAAATAATTCACAGTATGTTAGACAATAATCTTCAGACAAATTTCTGAAATATTCTAGCCGAGACGAAAACTGGGTTGACATGGTTGAAGATTTTTTTCAGGTCACCTCGAAACCGCGACTCCTTAGCAACGCAAGTTCATAGTCGATAGGATTGCTTAGCTGATTGCTCTTCTTCTGCCTCAGTTTAGTATCGATTGTTGTATTTCGTAATAATATTGAATCACCTGGTATAGAGCTGATACAGAATATCTTGATCGGGTTGAATTGGACAACAAAAGGTGCAATTGCCCGTAGGAAAGGGTGAAATGTGGGCCGGGTTATTACCTGAAACAAACAAATCCCACGCACTCTTGACATTCGTGTATTAAAGCTATAATAAAGGTAACTATATAAAAACTGGGCTAGAGATCTTCTGTGATTAAAACTGGCAGAAAAAATATGGGTTCATTTTTATTTACCAGTTTGCACATGGAACGGTTTTCTTAATCGACTCACGATCGGTTTTTACAAATTAATTATTATAATTAAGAACAAAATAATACAAGTCGTTTTACACATTGAATCAGGATGAATCTGACAAGTTTTAAGACCACCATTCATCATCAGAAATAATTGTTTAAGAAATGATGATAATTACTTATATCCGCCGTATCGAATTCAAATAGTATTTTTTTAAATAAATTCTAACGTTTTCTATACTTTATAAAACGAGAAAAGTAAGTCACAGCATTGTTAGAAAAGACAGATCTTTGCTCTCCGAAGTAAAATGAAGAACTTCCAGCTTTGTAACATTGGCATTGTTTGAGACAAAAAATAATGGCAAACAAGAGAATGATATAAATAAATCTAGGCCATTTTATTCTCCTCGCAATTACCCGCTGCTTATTTATTACAATGCCAATTTTATTTTCTGTTTTAACAAACGACCTTTTTCGATCGGCTAAAGTCTAAGGTCTATCTTAATTTCAAAAACTTTTACTCTTGTCCTTAACCAGATGAAATATTACAGATATTTCGAAACTCGATTTGTTACCACATATAATACACAGGTATCTATTGTCAGGTGGTAATTGTTAGACTGTGGTGTCAGGTTTAGAAATTTTTTTTCTTGAATATACCGCAAAATCTGCCTGTAATACTCGATTATTACTTTTGGCAGCCAAATCGTTGAAGATTGCTTTAATTCAATCCTATCAAATCACTCTACCGGGACGCGATCGCTCTTGGTCGTCAAAGGCTTATCCTTACACTTTCGTTTTCATTATATTCCACGGCCACGAGCCGATCCGATATCGCGTTTGGACACCCAAGTCAAACCGATAACCAATTTCGCAACGAAAATAATAATCGAAATAAGAAAACCCTTATTTTTACGCCACACTGAATTCCGAGGACAAAATCCCTGATCCTGCGTTCAATTTGTACAATTTCAGCGGGAATTATCATTGCCTAACAAGATTCTCGACGAATTCGTGTAATCTGAAAATATCATCTTGAGATAGATTAGTGACGAAAAAAAAATATATATATACGGATACGATATTCACGTCGGAAACAATTACCGCATTATTTAGTAGTATAGGATTTACGGTTCAACTTTGATCTCGCAATTATTGATTCTTGTAATTCTGTCAATTGTCATCAATGGAACAAAAACTACTTATCGTTTATAGCACAGGAATATGAAGGACAGAGAGCTTTTTATTCACGTTGAAGCGATTCGTGCATTTGAAACTAAGTAGTATAATTATTTCACAACACTCATGTAGGGATTGTTTAAAGCTAATAAGGGAGAGATAAAATGCAATGAAATAAATTATAGAATTTTAAGGAAATTTTTAGTTTTCGTTAACGGAAACTGACCTCTGTACACGACTAACAATCGGCAAAAATACGAGGCCAAGAATAAAGGCAACATTTTTCACTTTTCTCGAACTGTTTATGGCGAGGTTGTAACTAAAGTTAGAAACCTTTAATACCTCGACTAATACCGGAACTAATCATTTTGCAGTGTCTAATACAGCTCAAGCATAAAGTTACTGAGAAATCACAATGCAATAGATTGACAACAAATTTGTCTCTATTATAATATTCAGTTCTTGCGAAATGTCAGTAACCGTATAAAATTTTATAGCTGTAAAAAATATGAGTACAATGAAAGCGATTTTATAGCGACTAATCAACGTTCTATTCAGACGTGAAACACTTGGATCATCTCGTGCAGCAGAGCTGCTGCATACTTAAACACTCACCTATGTCAAAAGTAATGGTGATGCAGAGGAAAGAGCGCAGAAAAACCGGGATCATTTCTTCGTTTGTTGAAAGGAACTTTGCCTAAAAAGTTTCGAACTTCCAAATGAATGACACAGTTAAATTAGGGTTTATAAATTGTTCGTCAAACGGTATAGTACAGACGTTGCGTGGATTCGGTTACCTAAACTCAAACCCTGACGTAAACGGAATCTGTTAAACAATTTCGTTGGAGTATATGTAAACCGTCTCTTAGGTATTTGATCCAGCTGATTTTCCCTGTTTTTACAAAAAGACAGTTTATTCATTCAACCTTACGTCAAACAAAAATTCTGTGAATATAACGTGACACAAGTTGAGTTACTCGATTCCTGACAATCTGACACAAACGGAATCCATTAAACAATTTCGTTTACCGAAAGGACGGCTTTACCGTTTTCACTAATTTTCATTTCTTTGTATATATAGGCAGCATAACGATACCTTATCTCAGATCAAACGGATATTATTCATCGTTAGGATATAAAAAAAAAAAAAAGAAAAGAAAATGAACGTTTCTCTTGCCGGCTTTTACTTTTAAATTCACCTCTCTTTCTAATAATTAATTTTGCTTTCGAAATCCTGCAGTCAATTATTAATTAACAAGTATAATATCACATCACCGTGAAAACTTTGATGAATTTCTAAACTTTATGATATTCTGTTCAACTATTCTGTACATCACAGATACACGCAAATTTTATGACAATAATTCTTGAAAAATTGCCCGATAAAACACAACGATCATCTCCCTACAATAAATTAATAACCGATGCCAAGACCCACAAATTTTCACGAGTTCTCAACCCCTTTACTTGCTGTCAGATTGTCAACAGTTTTATTTTAAACACGTGGCTATCCTCAAAGCGCTTACTCTACCGTAAAAATAATTATTCCAACAAACAGCCGGAATTGATGATCACTCTTCCGCTCTCGCCATTCTACCGCTAAACACCAAAAACTCTGCACTAAAAAGAAGAAAAAAAATCTATAACCACGTGGATTTACCGAACCGTAACGTTTGCTTATTATTTTTCCGTGTGATGTGTGAATAAAAAACAATTTTCGTTCACGTTATCATATCATGAACAATTCTTTGAGTTCCGTAATTAACTTGACTGTATGATTGTACTGGACACCTCGCAAATTAGGTGTTACACTAATCAACCCTCGAAGTATAATGATTAAATGTTTTAATTTTGATTATATCAATTTATTAATAACAGTAAACTTCTTCGATACGATTTTATCACAATCATATGTAATGCGGAATATCAAGCCCGTGTCTAAACCGCGATTCCGCGAGAGTGGAATGATTGTTATACCGGCAAATGAGCGTAGCGTTAGAAGTTGCTTAGACTAAGGCGAGAGTGTTGGGATGAAAGGAGAAGGAAGGGAGATTTTATTGCTGCAAAACATCAAGTACACAAAACTCTTACACTTTAGTGTTCTTGGCTGATCGTGAGCGCAACTCTCACAGTACAAAGTATTTCTCAATCCAGTTCAGCACCACGTAGTACATACCTATAGTTAAAGCATGCCTACGTGCAGTATAAGGTACTGTTATACTCTCAGAGTCACGAGTGAGTTTCCTTTTTTTCTTTTTCTTTTTTTTTTTTTCTTCCACTTATCTCCCGGAAGGAACAACTTTGTTAAAAATGCTTAATCCGTTTTGATCCTTTCCGCACTTTCGCCTCGGGTTATTAAAGCAGATATTATACGCTTCTGACATATAGGCAGATTGCAAATATCATCCAAGGTTCATTCCTAATTTTGCATAATTCAAATGGCAAACCGAGAATTTGATTCCGGTACCTTTTGATCAAGAAAACTAGTCACTTTCTCGCAGTGAACTATATCTCTATGTATAATACATGTATGTAAATCAATGTGTATCTACTCCACAGAGGATAGTAACTCGCCCGGCTTTTCCAGTCGAGAGATCATTAGACAGACTTAACTGGAACCTGTTCAAGAAAATAAAGTGGAGTAAAACAGCGAGTACAGCTTGTATAAAACTGAAGCTGAACTCTTGAGCATCTTTGAATGATTATGAAAAATGTATGATTGGTAAAAAGCCAAAGGTCACAGTAATGATTACGATCGATCTCACAGGAAGAATTTTATCGACTAGGAAAGACTAGGATTTTTATTTCAATTACAAATTATTTGAAAATGCTGAAATCTAGCTTCTTAGAGTATTTGGTGACTGATACAATTTTCTCAATAGGCTTCATTTTCTCAATTCAACACAGAAGCCCCTCTGGCATTCAACCAGTTCTCTGTCGATTTCAATTTATTGGTAAAGTTACATTTCAGCTATTTCACATTATTGAGCTAATGAAGGCCCAACATCGTGATAAACGTAAAATCCCATTATGTGGTAGTCAGGAATATACACAGAATTATATTAGCCTCGTAAGAACAGGTTGAATAAAACTACATTGAAATTATAATGCAATAAAAATCTTAGAAGAAATCTTTTTCGTAGTATAGCACGCGTTACACACTTTGCTTATTCAATTCCCGAATGAATATCTTCCAACCGCAATAAAAACTAGGATATATTCGGCTAAAAAAAAAAGCGAACTTTAGCATGCTGAACAAGCGAAAATAGCGAATAAAAAATCACTCGTGACTTGAAAGACAGATGTGTCACTCGACCCCCGGACGTCTGACTCATAGGAATCAAGTCTACATAGGCGAGTAAGGGTTTCCTATCTTCATAAATATTTAACGTGAAAAAATCCATAAAATGTTTGCAAGCACAACCTTGAACCATACGTGCAACTGAAACATTTTGATATTATAGAATAAAAAAAAAATGATAAATAATAATAATAATGATAATAATAATAATAATGTCGCGTGTTAGCTCGCATGTAAATAGTATGCTGAATCTAAAATAGGAGATTCGTAGAATAGCGAGCTTCTACCTAGATATACATACATATATGTGCTATATTCAAATCGACCCAACTCAACGTTCACCTAGGTTATTCAGCTCGGTTCATTTTGAATCCTGAAGAGCTGTGGATTTCTTATAAAATATTAAGGATTAATTCTCTTCGCAGCATCATTCGTGAATGAAGTTCTATACTCCTCTTATGCGCTCGTCATTAGACACCATTGATGGCGAATCTCTATTATAGGCGACCTATCGATTTGCATCGGTCTAGCCACAAAGACTTCTATTCTTAGCTTAGCAATTTAAAATATCGGTCTCGTGTCCTGGATTTAAAGACGATAACGAACAAACGCGCAACGCGATAACACCGATAAAAGTGATAAATTATATAGTAGTACACAGGTAATCGACCTGATAACAACAGTATAGAATCGATAAATCTTAACGAAATTGATTATATTTTCAAAATCACTTTTATTGTCCATCAAATTTTCAAGTCATATTTAAATATCGGTCATTATTCTTCGACAACAAGAAATTTCAACGCAAAATTAGGTACCTCACATCGTCAATAAATTCTTGCCACGGAGTAAGCAAATATCGATAAACTGGCGATCACGCTGCTACATAATTAGCAAGTTATGTATACCTATATGTATATGTACAGCGTACTCGACGATACATATCATCGTGTACTCGAATCTTATCACTTCATCGCTCTCAAGGCAAGCAACGACCACATCAAAGGGTATAATTCCTGTGTATTCGATGCATGATACGATGGCCGATCTAAATGATGGTGCAAAACTTCTATATTGAAACACGTTTTATAATTACTTTTTTTTCTTCTAATTTTGTGTACTCAATTTTTTTTTTCGTCCTCTTATTCAAAAGCAATTATCATTAAAGACCAAATAGATGGTCTAAACTATATTCTGAACCGCAACGTTGTAATCGTGCCTTTATATCATTGCATATCCCTATTATAGCACAATGTGAAAAAATCACGCATACATATTTGTGTAATTGTATTCGTTAAGAACAGTTATGTACGTGTTTTACAGTTAAGCATGATATAGATATACCTATATCATAAATGCAAGGCAATACACTTTGACAAACAATTATTATGCAATTTCCCGTCTCAGTAGAAAAAGAGAGAAAGAGTTGGGACATGATTTTCTCAATAGAATTATTCTCTGTAATAATTTGTATTGTTCTAATGTTCCCAGGACAAGCTGTTGACGAAATTGGAAGAAAACGAGCCCGAGTTGGCCTCCTCCCAAGAAGATGAGGTAAGAAGAAATTTTTTAAGGGATGCTAGCAAAGCAGAACGGTTAATTAATTCATTAGGCACACCCTCCTGCACTCTACGGACGAGGCCTAAGGTTATCTAGTAACTCCTAAGCTCATTATCCAGGGTGGTTTCTCAGACGTGATCAGAAATATCGATATCTCGTATCGAAGGATACGAGAAAAAAACAATCAACCCAATTAGGATTCAGCCGTTCATACAACCCGTTACATCAACTCTGAAAAGATACAGATGTAATGGACCAGTTTGTGTCAATAAAATAAATTTTATCTAAACTCAGCGTCCCATCAGCAAATAAAAATTTAAGGGTTGGAAATTTACTTGATTTCCTGAAATCGATACATGCCAGCATGTATTTCTTCTACACGGTGTCGCATACAGTTATATGTTATACCTACTCAGTAGGTGTACGTATGTACACGTATACATACATAGGTATATCCAATATAACAGAAATGTAAAGGTGTCTGAATGTGTATCGTCTTGGCAAATAACAATTCGCAAGTAAATATTTTCCTAGCTGCTCTCGCATGAGAGTTGCCGAGAAAAGCTCTACCAGCCATATACCTATCTATAGCTAGGTATATAGGTGCTAACGTGGCGCGTTGTATCCGCAGGATGTGACGTCATACACCCAGATCTGGACCGAGAAAACTGTCCAACGACCGTGAAACCAAGTTAGGCAACTCACCTACGTTTAGTGAATTTTCCAACCAGTTTCTGGAAAAGGTGCTTTTCAATGTAATATATATTTAGGATGAATATCAGGGTGGTCCTCGATTTGATCATTTTTGAACTTTAATACTCCCATGAGCCAGGACGTCTCCAAAGCCTTCAGATTATTCTCAAAGTTTCAGATTATTCGTTTCAGAATGCGATAGGAAGTAAAAAATAACACCGAAGTACTGAAAAATTGTGTGTTATATTTAAATAAGAAAATTCAAAGGGTTTGGGGCAGTACTTAGAATTGAGATGGGAATCTGGGTATATTCATGACTTATTCTCACTGTCATGTAACGTGAGCCGTTTATACCCACAAAATAGGACCTCAGTAGGACGATAAGCGTGACAGCACATCAAACGTCAAAGAGCCAATGAACTTTGACGTCTGCGAAAAAAACGTGCTATTTATTATGGGACAAAGTATATCGCTGCTTCTGTCTCACGTAACCGCGCACGTTGACGTCGGGTGAATGGTTGGATTTATGAATTCATAACCGGAAATGTTTTTTCTACATCGACAGGATGACGACACGATTCAACAATGGAACAATTGAATATAATCTGACAGTATCCTTTTTTTTTTCTTTTTTTACCACATTAAACGTCCTCATGAAATTGAAAAAAAAAAAAAAAAAATCGTATTATTTTAACCACTGTCCAATAGTTTGCGGATTTTACAGTTTTACGATACGCATAAAAGTGCACAAAATTCGCGAATCTACCACATTCGCTTCCAGTAATGAAAGCTATCTTGTTTTCTGCTGTGTTCACAATTCTCCTAGCCACTACGGTAACTATGATACTATTCGTACTATATTTTATTTTACTTAAAAATCTCTTCCGTCACTATGAACTATGATTTTTACTTTTGATAATACGTACGGCTCTCAGATAACAAATATAAATTAAGCGACTAACGTTTCGAACATTTTGTCATCTACAATCCCAGATCATTGAGTTCCCAGTGAGCCTAATTTTGAATGATTATATACCGTGCACTAAGCTCTTATGCTCAACATTTCTCTCATACAGATGGCGGGATGGGGCCCACCACCTGGACCACCACCACCACCTGGTGGTGGAGAAGGAGGTGGTTGGGGTGGCTGGGGAGGCGGTGGTAACAGCGGAGGAGGAAGTAATGGTAGTGATACTTCGACATATACTACATCGACTACTACTAGTAGTAGCAACGCAGGATCACTGCCCCCTCCAACAACTACGACTACGACGGCGTCCTCTTCGTCTGGTAATTCTGATCTAATTAAAGTGGCATCACTTCATATGATGACAAGTTTGATATTGATCTGATAAAGGTTTATGTAATGAATGGCGTTTCATGTTTTTCAATTCCAATTTCGGCTTGTTAATGAATGAAGTATTCTGATGTCAGCTACGAATATTATTAACCGTTGAATATTGCGATATCAACGATCTTCAATACCTGTATTACTTTCATTCATTACAATTATAATACTCGTAGGTAACGGAAACGGCGGTAGTGGTCGTGGTGGTTGTAGTGGTGGTGGTTGTTGGGGTGATCCTCCACCACGTCGTTCGTTCAAAAGTGACTGATGGACACGCTCTTGCATTTCGATATACACGGGGATGTGTGTATGACTTGGATATCATCCTGCAGTAGATAATTTTATTAATTCTTTTTATAACCACAGCTCATGAGAATTATCAGCAGCATGTAGTTCGATGAATAAATATACACATACATACTAATTTGAGACAGTTTATTTTTTTTCCATATTGTACTCTGTGCCTTAGAAATAAAAAAAAATAAAAAATAAAAAAAAACTACCCTTCCTACAATGAGTGGATTCTTTTGTATTGGAAAGTCGTCTACAGAGAACCATGGAGTCGCTGTAACGTATTCCTATACGTATGTCACTGTTCAGCGCTATTGTGCTTTTCACTGGCTTTTATAAACTCCCTTTCTTCTCACCTTTTCTACCTTTTTCTTGAAAATGGTGAAGTTTCATCGGGATTACGAATAACGGGAATTTCTTTTCCCGGAAACAGCCCAGCGAAAAGCGATTACTAAATCAAATTTAAGACTCCCTTTTCCCCATTGCGAGTTACTCGTCCCATAGTCTGTAGCTACTCAATGTTGATCTCATATTCCTCTCTTTATCTACTTATTCTTAGACTTTGAATATGCAAAATAGACGATCTTTCTATGCGCGTGGTGATTTCAGTTGTTGATTCAGCTCTTCATTTACTGGAGATCTCATTTTCAGTCGAAAGTTAATAGTGATCTTGTCGATGAAATTAGAATAATTATAGGCATACCTATCGTTCTTTGGAATCTCACGAAACTTCAAATTGTTGACATTCTGGCTCCGTTCTTGGACCCTCGAAGCGATTCTCTGCACGTCATTCTAATGAGTGTTTTCCATGCATCGCGGTCACGCACTGCCTTCAATCGGTTCGAATTCTGTATTCTATACTCACCATGAAATTTCGTGAGCTCTGAGTAAAGGTTTACACGGTATTTACTGGCTCATATTGTTGCTGTGGAGACCGAAATGACATAAAACTGCCAAAGCCGACATCACGCTTTGTCAATATTCCAGCAATTTCCTTTGTTCCAAATGGTACGAAATTGAAATGACAATTCACGTTGATTGGAATTTGGAAATATAGGAAATTTAACGAGCTACCTGCAGCCCGGAGTAGAAAGATTCGGAAGATTTGTAGTTTCCGGTCATCCCAGTAGCAAGAATATGAGTTCAGCAATCTACATACTAGCAAATACTGTTGATTGGAAATCCTAACACAGACACATCTACAGCATCACGCGACAATTAGCAGACCTTTGGAAGCAGATACGCGCAGGTTTCCAGAAAATTTTCGTACTTCCCTGAAACTGTTCAGACTTCTAGTCTGATCGACGGGCCAATAAGCCATATAACAGCAGATTAGGATCGACAAAGAACGAGGAGCGGCTCGTGGGTCAAGAGCGAAGTGAAACGGACAGGTAGGTAATATATAGAAGCTTGCTGTTTGTTCGCCGGAAATACTGGTCGAAAAATATAAGACGAATGGCTGTTGTTAGGCAAGGTTAATCATCTGCTTGACCTAACTTCAAAAGTATAAGGAAACGAACATGCGCAAAGCTTTACTGGCACACTTCGACCTTTGCCCTAATCACCAATAAGGTGAACCAATTTTATATCATCGAAGACGCTGCACAGCGTAAATATAACTCCGTAAATTTGACAAAAATTGGATAAAATAAGTCAGCTGAAAATCTTTCTTAAGTAAATTTAGAGAGAAATTTGATCAAGCGCTTTTCTCAGCACAGTACCGAACAGGGTTAATGAAAATACCGTTTCCTAGATTAAGAGTCAATTCTTTCAACGTTCTTTCACAATTGATAATTTCAAAGAACGCTTGGATCTGGTGGAAAATTTTACTGAAAAAAACAATCGGCTACTTTTCCGCAAATATTACAGTCTCCCTTGGTTCGTGTCTGTCAAAAAATGAACGATTACTCCTTGTGTCAGTGTTCGTTTCTTTCACACGAATTTCATTTCTTTTCAAGCTGCTTATCCGACAATCGTCGGGAAATGAACGACTCAGAAACAGACTCTTTCTGTCCCGATATATTCGCAGCCTTTTTCTACTTATAAACGGCAATGATACAGTAGGGGAAATAGGATTGTAGCTTCTTCAAGATATAATAACATGAGGAAAAAGACTTTCCGGATTCCCATTCGTACGTTTTATCGGTTGGGTTGATTTTTCCTACATTTTGGTAAACTTATGTTTATTCATTTCTCAGTATAAATACAGTACATGCATTCTTTCTGTACCCAAATATTCTTTGCTTGAAGAATTTCATAATTATGCCAAAAATTCGTGTGATGGAATTTAGGAGGTAGCTGTGGAGAGAAGAAGAAGAAAAAACTCCGATATTTAATATAACACCGGCTTTATTTTACCTCCGTAATTAGTTACGTAACATGAAAGAGTAATTGCAAATGACGTACTTCAGAGTTCTTTCGTATCCGGTCCTTGATCATGTGTATGAAATATACTGCGATTATAATGTGTTTGCAAATTGTTGCGATTATCCTGGATGTTTTTACAACATCCGTCGTTACCTCTCAGGTGCTAAAAGCTGTGAATAAATAGGAGTGCATTCTACCAGTGGTCGCAGAATCAGTTAACAAATTCAGCAGCAAATATGAAGTCTCTCCTCTTCACCTCAATCATCGCCATTCTCCTGGCACTCGTGGTAAGTGACACGCAGGTACAAGGGGCTGCAAGCTCTGTAGTGAAAGTTCTGATATCGAAAAATCTCTCAGGCGTCCTTATACAAGTTGTATAGTGCCCCTTGGGCGTCTGGAATTGGAAACTTGTCGGCGGTCACAAAAATCGTTGGGCGAATACTGTTATGTACCAAACTCCAATTTCAAAGACGCATTTGCCTCTTGAGAGCTGGCTTCAATACACATAGGTCCATCAATTATTAAGGACGATTCTTTTTATTATACCCACGTACATGATTCGTTGCTTTTCGCATTTCATTTCGTGTGTATTTCTAGTTTGGAATGAATCTGGGCCATGTAGGGGACCAGAAGGAAGCAGGATATCGATCAGGACCTGGTGGAATGCCTGGAGGACCCGGATGCAGGGGCCGCAATGGAACTTCGAACATGGGTGGTAAAGCAGTGAAAACAATGAATTTTACTCGCAGTTTTATCGCACAAACTTGTGTCTTTTAGAAATGAATATATTTATGATTTGAGTGAAGCTTATCAAAGTGTATTGGCGTCTTGTACAAATCATGATTCAACTGACGTAAGAACTGTGAGCAGAAAAAATTGTAATCATTGCAATTTTGACATCTTTTTTTCAGGAACACCACCTCAAAACATGACTGTGGGCTAAACAGACTCCACCTGATTGGAATAACAAATGTCATATACCATTGTGAACATCTAATTCTGTATATGACAAATAAACGATGTGAGACACTGCACATCCTTTGACATAAATTTCTGTGTGATTATTTCACTTGAATAAGTTTCGTACCAATTAAAGACAACTTTTGTAGCTAATTTTACGTATGCTTTTTTCATTAAATGTGGCAGAGAGACCGAAAGAAAATTGAAAATTAGAATTCTCATATGCAAAACCCGCATGTATGCAAAATACCGGAGAAACTTGGTCACATGCTGTGATATTAGATACAGTTCACATGTACGTAAATAGGTACATAATGTTTGTCAAGATCTATCAACATGCCAGACTTAGTTTTAGCAAGATTGATTACATTTGTTGTGTATGTACACATCTGTTTGCTAAGGTGTTACACTATTGTATGCCGTGATCCCGGTACAGCTTGAAATTTAATTAGCTAAATCGCATGTGGTAATGAGCGTGCTACTGTATGTATATTGTATACATACCTATAATTGCGAGATCGCGTAATTGTCTGACATTCAATTCTCGCGGTAGTTTATACATGAGAGATTAACAAGGACTACTCGCTTATCTCTGCTCCGATATACAACGCGGGGTATAGTATACTTCTTCAGTCTGAAATTTTTCTCATTTTTTACTTGCCCAAGAAATTCTGTGGAACATTTTTTACTTGAGTTAAAAATATGAGAAATATATGAAGTGGCAGAGTTGAAAACCTCTCTCTGTGTACCTACTCCAAGCTTTTTATATGCATAGCTATACGTATTGATCTTGAGTTATATCACCGAGTGATCACTCAATGCCCTAATAAAGAACACCTCACAGTGCCTAGATTAAAATAAATCGTTAATCGATTCAGCCACTCTCTGTTTTCTGAATCGCTTTTTTCCTGCCTTTACTCTTGTCCCCAAAGCAAAATTGGTGTCAAGTCTATGACATCGAAGATCAGGTCCTGCAGATCAGAAGTTCGAAAATCCAGACATTCCATCAAGTCTCGTAGTATAACTCAGATATCATGAAAGCGCGTTGAACTCTCGGTCAATTTCATCTCTAAGAAAATTCTTCTCTCGACACGGATCCCTAATGGGAATGATCAAATATTTCTGCAATGTTGGAGTCGTTCGTCGTGTAATTACGGCATTCTTGGTTTGGGTAGCAGGCAGAAGGTTCGAGTCACCAATAATTATTAAATGGAAATAACTGCCATCTTCAGAACAACAATAAAACACCTTTGCGCAATTAAAATCGTTAATGGCTTGTATTTGCTTCGTGAAAGGTTGGTCAATTCTAAACTGAACGTCGTAAAATCGCGTAGGTTTTTCTCAATTTAGTCAATGAGAGTTCATCCAAATAATCAATGCGTTTAACAAGGCGAATAATTCTAACGGTTCAACTTTTTCAACCATTTTTTTTTCAATCTATGTTTCAGTGCGTCATATGCGTAAATGCAAGAGCGTCGATGCAAACGGCGCCGTGTGGCCATCGCGTTGTATGCAGGTAAATTTCTGAACCACTGAAAATGAAGATCTCTTAAAAAAAATCTGGAGAAAGAATCATTTGTCTCGAGACATTGAAAAATTGTTTTCTAATTCACAGACGGTGCTTTGTCAAAACGATACAGATGGCTGTTTCACAACGACTGTTACCCCTGAGATGTGTGATATGCAGAGCAAAGATTCTCCGCTTAAAGCAAACCCTAATCCCTCGAGACGTAAGTATACGAGAGCATCTCTTGGTCCTTTTTAACTCTTGAGAGAATCACTGCCGAAAATTTCAATTGCAAAATCACTTTGACCGATTCCTTCAATCCTAGTATTCAATGTCGGGGAAATCGTGGGTCCTGCCGCAAAGCGCTTCGGCTTACAGCATGGGGGCTTCCGTAGCAGGGAATGGTGCCTCGGGACCTGGTGTCCGATGGAGTCCCAGCAGCGTGCCTCCATCAGCATCGCTTTATTCAATGGCCAGTGGTTCTTCCTCTCTATCAGGTGAAAATTACGTGGCTTAATATTAAGTGATAAGTATACGTTGATTAAGGGATCCGGAAAAAGCTTCCAGAACAAATTAACTAATCGAATGAATTTTTGATGCTTGGCCTCAGGGGTGTCTTCCGTATCTTCAGCCACTTCCGCGTCTACCAGTAGCTCGGGGATTTCCACCGGGAAACCGAATAGGCTTAGACAGCCAACGGGGGCAACGCTTCGCCGCTCACAAACCCAGTCGATGAAACTCAGAATCCAGGTAATGTTATTAAAAGTTAAAATGTATCTTCGATTCAGACGGTTCACCTCGATGGTTCAATTTCAAGTATTATTCAAGTTCATCACTCGACTCGACTTCGTATGAATTACACTGAAAAAAAAATTACTTTTCGAGATCTAATTAGGGATTTATGAACAGACACAAAAATTGATCAGACTAGTTATTGATAAAATAAAATAAGATGAGAATATAAGATATAATTCCGGTTATTTTCTGTTTCCTTTTCTCTTTTTTCTTTTTTTTTTTAATAAAAAGGCTAAGAGGACAAACTCAACCAACTCGTAGTGGTTTTTTGAAAAGTGTCTTTATCTGAAACGAGCAGCTCCAAAGTAGCGGAAACGGTGTTCACAATTTTGTTTTAGAATTTCAAATGAGTTTAATTTTATTGAAATCGTGGACAAACTGAAAAGTTTTCAACTATAGTGGAGCAACGTGATAAAACGTAGAGTACTAATACTACACTCGGATGAATGTTACAACACGGTATATAATTCCAAAATTGCATGAAGCTTTTAATTACAACTTTTAATCTCATTACACGCTATGCCAATAATTACGTTACAAGGATATTCTTGCAGCATATAGTCACTCTTACAAAAATGAAAAACGCTGCATAATCTTAAATAGAAATTCTAAAATTAATGAAACGTTAGCTTCACATCATCCTATTCTATGTTATAATATCGACGAGATATAGTGGTAATTACAATTTCCAACCTTTCAGTCGTTATAGTAATTAATAATTACTCCTGGTATAAAAAGAGACAGTATATAGATATTATATAGACAAGGGATCGTATTACCTTCTCTAACGAGGCCAGACTTTAGCCTCGACTCTCATTATTCCCCTTTGCACAGGAATATCAGGATCCTATACAGCAGGTCCCCGAAGAGGAAGAAATAATAAGGGAAAATCGAGAACGCCGGTTACCCCCAATCAAAGAGTTTCAACGAGACTATCGCGCTGGGAAAGCATCAACTAGGATACGGTGAGTTTTCTTATTTCGTGAAAACATCATTTTATTACATTTTTATGTTTTCTCTTCCGTTATTCAATTCAGGAATAATTGAATAACTCATAGCAATTTGTATAATTGCACTTTTCAGATGCGCACAGAAAATCGTTACACAGCTGGAAGCTTCGCCTTCACCGCGTAGTGTTCCAAACGTAGCCCCGGTTATAACGCCGCGTGAGGTACCAAGCTCTGCATCAGCAAGATCGTCGACAAAATCGGCAAAGAAATCTCCCTCGATGCCAAAGACGCCTATGACTGTGGCTCAGGAAGTTCAAAAAACAAAAAAGGAAAAAGAGAGGGAAAAGGAACGTGAAAAAGCGGAAAAAGCGAGGCAGAAAGAAGAAGAGAAGGCGGAAAAGGCGAGGCAAAAAGAAGCAAAAAAAATGGCAAAAGAGGAAAAGAAAAGGGCGAAGAAAGAGGCTAAGGCTAGACGGAAGGAGACGGAGGAAGCTCTCCTAAGGGACGACAAGTAGCCTCCCTCCTGCAGCCACATTATACATAGTATATAGCCCACAGCTGTGCGTACGGTATAATAATTGCGCATGTAATTACCCTGGGAAATATAGAGAGAGGTTTTGTTTTTTTCTCCCTTCAATAAGTCGACAGTAAACTAAGCAGATGATTTGGAGCAAAAGGATGAAGATTCTCGATCGTAGATGAGGCTGGATTTCGGCTGGACATAAAGAATGGAAAAGACAATCCAAGGAATTGATTGAGTCTTTTTTAAATTTTTCCTTGACTCTGTTCTTTGAAAAAATATCAATTGTGTTATCGACTAACGAGAAAAACGATGTGTAATAACAGCGTGAAAAATTAACAATATCGTTATCATACCACGTTGTCTCGTTATCGCTGCTTAGTGAATGAATGGAGCCATGATAGCTGATGTAACGTACAGGAAGAAATAGGGGAGAAAAGGTGTAATAGATGATCGGGGTTTACATTAGAGGATATAAGTAACTTAAATGAAGATATCTAAATGAATAATAGAAGCGGCCAAAATTAGTAACCCATCGTATATCGAGTTATGCTGACTTAAGTTAACAATATATCGATAGTAAAGCAGATTAGCTGCAGAGTAGTGAAACTAAATTGAATCTAGACATCCTTCGAATATTAATTAATATATGTATCAATAAGAATGATAAAAGCGTACTTCTCTCAAGTGCAATGTACAGTGTCTGTAAATCAGGAGAAAAGTTGATCGGTAAGTCTAAATAAACGGTAGCTAAATAATTTTTTTTTCTTCTTTTTCTCAATTTATCTAAATATAATGAGATAATTTCGATCGTCTAAACACATATCGTGGTTTTTGTCATGGATCCATATACGCCTCGTTGTAAATAATATTTTTATTCAAATTTCCATGACTTATTCGCATTTTTTTTTTTCTCATACATAATGTGTATACCGAATCGTATCTGCTCCTGAATTACAGATGCAAACAGCTAACTTTATTGTTAAATAATGTTTTTGATCCAGTATAATTATTCAGTCGAGATTGTTGTCTGTGAAAAAAATTCTTCGGCCAATTTCTGAAATATTTTAAAACTGTTATCTAAAAATCTGAACTAATAACTAATTGGAAAAGTAGAATTTTCAAAATTCTATAAATGGCAACGGACTTGGCAATTTTTTCATCAGTTCTAAGGTACGTCCCTAATCCATATGTATAGATACAATCCCCCTTTCCCATATGGTCAAGTCAATTTACGTAGTCCCATACTTATCTAAGACTAGTCGCATGTTTAGAAACAACATAAACGAGTGATGTAACGTACTCGATTTAGTGAATTATTCAAGCAAAAGCAGCGATCGCGATTTGCCACGTTAATTCGTTATTAAGAAGTCATTCTATATATACATAGGTATATTATAGATAAAGTTAATAATATAAATAATATGACAAATATAGTATATCGATAATGATAACAAAATTGAAACGGAATAATAAGGCTACTAGCACAATGATCGTTACACCAGATGTAAATACACTTAACGCGTGATTCAGACTCGTTAAAAACATTAACATTCTATCAGTTAGCCTAAGAGATCAATTATTAATAATTAGTCATTACAGAGGACTAGTCCGCGTCAACGTAATACATATAGTATACAAGTATATAGGTATATAAACATATATGCATAAGTCGGACGGGGTATTGCAGGATATAAAAAATGAAAACTAAAAAACGAAAAATGAAAAATGATAAAATAAACCTGCAACATGTGACACTGATACGGATGACGCCAGCCTTTATGTCACACATAAAATTATCGAGATAATAATTATTCTCGATATTTCTTTTTAATCATCATCTATATAATATAGTTGTGATCTTTAATCAAAAAAGAAATGTAGGCTTCATCGGGATCAATGGCACAAGTGCATTAATAAATGAAAAAAAAAAAAACAAAAAAACTGATGAAATCAAATTATTATATGTAGAACACTTATAATTGAGACGTTAATCTGAATATATTATAATAGGTATGCAGAATAAATATCTAAACTTTAATTTGCAGAATATCTGTAAAATAAGGAAACTCTAATCAGTATAAATTGATTTTCAATTATAAATATTAATTAAATAAATATATATATAATTATTGATTTATATAATTAATATGTTAATCATTCTTAATTTATGAATTTATTCATATATAGGTATACATTTTAATATTCAGCGAAAATCAAAAGAAAAGTTTTTTTATAAATCTAATACTACAATGAATAAACCGATCACAAATTAATTATTATTGTCACGATATCAAAAATGAATGCGCAAATTTACATGGACGTAGGCAATTTTTCTACATCTTATTAAAAATTTATTAATTATTATTTCCGTATTTTAATCGTTCTAGGTACTTTGATTTTCTAGTTTGTACTGTAATACCTGAAAATGCTATTTGTTCATGATTAAATTCATAACAAATTGCATTTTCATTGATATACTGGGAATAATGACGGTGTTGAACAGAGTTCGGGAAATTCGGAAAATTCACAATCTTCGTTGAATATGTGCCGATAAAATTCAGTCTAAAATACTACTAAAAACACTATATCTAAGCAAAATATTTTCGAATAGTGTTATTTGTGGCAGAGATTTTCCATCAGTCATCTCATTTACGGGAAAATTTAGGTAAGCTTAAAAGTTCTTTCTGTACATCTTCATTAATAATTATACTTGTACTTGTGGGTGCAGATGTATATGCCTGTTCAATTTACAATTTTGTTGTATAATCACGTTGCGGCAATAATGAATGTGGTGTAAAAAATGTTGAAAGAAACATTTCGATCATGCGTCTAATGTAAAATCACATATCAAAGGATTACATAACTCTGTTCGAATATAGTTCGTTATAGAAACTATCTAACTGTATCAATCAGTGCAAAAAATTGACCCTGACGGTTTAAGAATTATATAAAACGAGGGAAAATTTTCTGGATTGAATATAAATGCATGGTTTTCTAATCACGAGCAAAAACACTAGTCATTATTACCCCGTGTGAATAGAGTCTCGTAGTAAAGTAATACGGTTGTGAAATTTTCTCGTGCAAAATCTCGAAAGAGATCACGAGGCAAGGTAACACAACGGTAATCAAAGATTTGCTGCCACCAATATGTCAATTTAAGCAACTACTCGTTATGTTGGCTAATTCAAAAGTCACTACGTTAAAATATAACAACGGAAAACTGAAGCTGAAATACGATTTGCAAATTTATTAACAGCAAAATGGAAACACCAAACTATGTATTCTTTCAATTATCAAATCGATTTCATTATGCAATTTCATTCTATGAATAGCGATGATTAGTTCAAATCAAATGACAATATTCAAATTGTAACATCAACCGCGAATTTTATGTTTCTTCTATTTTTGATAAGTTGATCAAATGATTAAAGAAATTGTTGTCTAATTTCCGAAGTGACTTTTGAAATAACCTGTAGTTGTGCTGGGTAGATGGAATGTACAACGTACGGTTCGTGTATACACAAAATGTTGGCAATAATTTCCAATTATATGAGTGATGAATAATATATGAGGTAAAGTGGGCGAAGATGGGCCTACAAATTTACAGCGTCATTTTCTAATTTTTATCAGCTCTAAAATGCAAAACCACTTTATGCGATTTCACCGTTTCGACGTCCCCTTTAAAGAACAAAATATAGTACCTTACGGGTAAACGTTCTTCCATATATAAATCATGGGGTGAACCAACTTCTGGGTAGAATTTACGCAAAAAGATAAAAAATAATCCGTTCAGAAGGATTTGATCGTTATTTCTGAATGGCTCGACGGAATGTGTTTTCACCCCCTTCAATTAAAATTTGGAAACATCTCAAATGATGTAACTTTGGCCTAAAATGTCGGGAATGAACTGAACTCTTCAGCTTTTCTGTATATTACCAGATGTAGATGATGTGTAAAATTTCAAAAATTATCATCGGCTATATTTGGTACGAATTTCGCAACTGGTCTAACTTCGCCGACTTTACCCTACATAATCATGATATATACATATACCTATATCAAATACAATTACTATTACGTAAGAATTTGTAGACAGTTTATATAGAACGTTATAAATGAACTAGAGACTAGGTATCAAATCCTGTATATTCAAAGTTAAAGTTCAATATATAGAAGCGATTGGGACAAATAGATCAGAGATCAGATTATAATCATCAATTACGTCATCAGCAGTACATATTCATTTCAAGTTTCACTTTTTCATGATTCATATGCGATACCTAACTGTTTCATTTCTCAGAGACAGTAAAGTAAATTCATTTAATAATTAAGTTCCTACAGAACTCCCATCAAATTTTCGTAATTAGTATATCTGAAACTCAATTTAATGAAGAAATGAGCGAATTATCAGTTAACAAACTTATTTGTTCTCCATTGCCGTGAAATCCTACGACGGAGCTAAGCAAAAGCGGGTAAATTTAATGTCTATAAGTTACGATAAGCTTGTTTCATTAATTTTTAATGATCTCTGATCCGTCGCCAATCGCATTGTAGTTGAAACTTATCTCGGTATATGCCGAGATATGAATATAGCAGTTATACTAAAAAGAAATTTGAGACTCGTTTTACTATTAAATATAATTAGTTACTGTTCAAAAACACTTATTTAATAGAACGAATTTTAATTTATTCCAAGAGCCACAACTACTTTTAAGAAACTACCTAACACCCTGCCACATTTATTTCTAGTGTAATTTAGTTTTCTTTATTTTCATTATTCTTCAGTAGTGAAAGTAATGAGATTCCCAATTAAATGATAAGATTATTATTTTCCCACGTACTGCAGATTACAGTACGATTTTATTATATCTTTATTTTCTCGTTCGCATCCCTAATACGTCTTTACGTGCTCGCAATTCTACAGTTAGATTTTTTACATAAAATTTCTCCTCCTTTCTTTTACTTGTGTCAAAACAAAAAAGATATCTAAATATATGATCACGGTAAAGACCTTGATCGAGATATGGGAAACAACTATTCCCGTAACTCCGAATATACTAAAGATTACGTTAAATAAAAAAAATAATTAAAAATAAAAAAACAGTAATTATAATAGTAGTCAAAAAGTTAGCGGCTAGAATACGTAGCTTTTTATTTCTCAACATGCGCTTGTTAGAAGATTAGGACTGGGACCAAACTCTTTAAGACGTAACAAAATGATCGATTAAATTTCGGCGATGATCCCAGTCACTAAAAAAGCTTAAGCAGTTGATTTTATCAAGTCTATTTTAGTAGTTTACTTCAATGATAATTGATAAGCCGTAAAATCTAGAATACGATATGTTATAATGTATCCTGTAAGAACAACTATTATTAACGAGAATCAAATAAAATGTTATAATGAATGTTAGGGAATTATTTATCGGCTTTATTTATTCAAATACTTATAATATCCTAGTTATTATAAAATAAAAAAAAAGCATCCCTTTTCATTTATAATCAAAATTAAACACAAGTCATGCAGCATTTTTTTATTTTGTATTCATAGTTCCCACAATTCAATTTCTTAACGAACTAAAGTATAAAGAAAATACATATAGTGTTCTCTACAACTCCATAATAACTACTAATTCAGATATTCATTTAATTATTATCATATTTTATGATAAACTAATTCATTCATCGTGTCATCTGTTATCGCTAATTCATAATCTACCCGCGCCGCCGAATATCTCGATTGCGAGTTATCGGATGAAATTCGATTCTGAAATTTTGACAGTTGTCGATTGAGCAGTACGCTAGTCTGCTAGTCGGCGAGGTGAATTTTCTAACCTTTAAAAAAAAAAACTGATATAACCTTCCTAATAAACCACAATCACTAGTCGCGATCAAAATGCTAATTGGGATTTAGAATTACTTTCAAAAGTTCGATAGTTTATTGGTACAGACATTATTTTCCCAGACTTGTTCTCGTCGACGTAAAATCGTACCATGGCTTTACAGGTTAGAAACTATTGCATTACGGTATCAAGAACTTTGATAAATCGTAATCATATAGAAACCCGATTAATGAGTACAACTTCTGGCGATATTACGTCGAAATTATTACGTTATCAAGAATATGGAGAACCGGTTAAAGTTCTATCAATAAAAACCGAAAACTTAGCAAAACCCACGGGAAACCAGGCAAGTAGTAAACATATTAAAAACGATCGAATAATTTCCAATTTCTAAAATTAAACAAACTAAATATCCAGAATGTAGAAAAACCTTTTTTTTTTACCTGTAATATATTCTCATAGGTTATTGTAAAATGGCTTCTTGCGCCAGTAAATCCAGCAGACATAAATACAATCCAGGGTAAATATCCTAGTAAACCACCGCTGCCGGCTACAGCTGGTAACGAGGGTGTCGGCGAGATACTAGACGTTGGATCTGAGGTTGAAAACTTACAAGTAGGAGATAAAGTAGTACCTAACATTACCCAAGGTGGTACATGGTGTACACATGCGGTTTATGATTCAAAAAATGTAATAAAGGTACATATCTCGGATGGAATTAATCCTGAGTTTTATATCTTAGCTTAAAGTTTGTCAAATTCATTATCACAAGTTTCTATTCAGGTCCCAAAAGAATTAGGGAACATCGAGGCAAGTATGCTCAACGTAAACCCATGCACAGCTTATAGAATGCTTAAAGATTATGGAATCCTAAAACCGGGTGATTTGGTTCTTCAAAACGGTGGAAATTCTGCTGTGGGACAAAACGTTATACAACTTTGTAAGATATGGGGTATTCAGAACGTCAGTGTCGTTCGTGATAGACCTCAAATTTTAAAACTAAAGGTACACAGGCGTTCGTTTCTGTTTTTTTTTTCTTTGAATTTTGTCATCATTCGGTATTCGCGTGCTTTTTAATAGTTGTTACTGTACCGAAGATCTTTTCATTCTACCTCTCTCTCTCTCTGTCTCTAGGATGAGCTGATGAAGTTGGGGGCAACAGAAGTATTGACCGAAGAAGAAATGCGCACAGCTACTATCTTCAAAAATAATCTACCACGACCAAAGCTAGCTTTTAATTGTGTAGGCGGCAAGAGTGCTCTTGAACTTTTGAGGCATTTGGATCATAATGGTACTATGATCACTTATGGAGGCATGTCGAGAGAACCAGTCACTGTACCAACCTCTGCGCTGATTTTTAAGGTGGCTTTTCTCACCTTTATGTTTTAATTGATCTTGTATTTCCCTCGTTTTTAGTATTAACTGGGTACAATAATTTATGCCTTACTGCTGTTAAATATAATATATCTGTGAGATCTCGTGTTCTACTATAACGAACTTACTTCTTTATTTTTTTGCAGAATGTTACGGTCAAAGGCTTCTGGGCATCAGAATGGTCAAAAATTAATGCTGAATCAGAAGAACGTAAAAAAATGTATGACGAATTAGCCCAGCTATTTATCGCGAAGAAATTGAAAGCCCCGACAGCTAGGCTCGTGCCTTTTAGCAAGTTTCAGGAAGCAGTTTTAAATACCCTAAGTATCGATGGTAAAACTGGACTCAAATATGTCTTAGATATGACGAAAGAGTAGGTGAAATAATCAAATCACTAAAATAGGATGGATTGTATGAGTAAATAGCATGGGGAAGCAGCAACCAATGCCTGAATATATACCAGAAGCATTCACCCAACTATTTCGTGTAAGATATCCTCGAATTTGACTGTTTATTATCAAACTTTGATGACAAATGTTATTACCAGAGATGTAAAAGTAATAACATCTTGTTTCTGGTGGTTCCTTTACTTTGAATGAATTTAGTATAAGTACTAGAACAGAAATGTACATACTGATGTTATGTAATGTAGATTTATAATGTTGTACAGGAGAAGGATTAAACTTATTTGGGTATACTCGCTAAATTTGTTAGTTTTACTGCGTTCGTATCGATTGAATAATAATTTTATTTCATATTGACTTCCAAGTACATCATTCAACTTTAGGATATCTGACAAATTATGCAAAATATACCAAAAAATATATGTTTACTCAGGTAATAAGCTGTTGAACAACCCTTGCTGACTATCGAAGAAATTAGAATTTTCAAAGTTAGCTGTACTATTCGACTATCACTGGACACTTTTTTAAACGACGACAACAATTGATGATTATAACGCTCATTCAATTTCGTCAAGTAGTTCCAATAAATTCACACTAGTCTTCTTTTCACCTAGATCAAAATCTGCATATTTTTTGTTCAAACTATTTCTATAGTCTTTATTTGAACTTGAGCTTTCTGTAACTTGTGAATTATTAGCTTCTGTTGTATTTTCCTGCTCTAAGTCATTCGAACTATCATTTTTGTCGTCAATAGGATTACTATCCTCTGTTAATAAGTGTAAATTAAATATCTTCTCTCTAGCTTCTTCTTCAACGCCCAATTGTGCCTCGAGCATTTTCAATTCTGTTCTAATTCCATAATCTCTTGAATATTCTTGCTCATTTGTAGTGAATTGTTCCGTTTGCCCATACGAAGAAGAGTATCTGAAAATACCATGCATTATATTTCGTGAAAATGTTCAAACTGCCTACCCTACTCATAATAATAGAGGTATGTAACTTTGAACCCAATGAATCAAATCGATTGTTTTAAAATAGACAATATGTACTTTCATTGGAGGAATGCTTTATTAATCACGTACATATTTCTACCAAGAACAGTACGGCGATTTCCAAACAGCGCAAAGGACCCAATAGTACAATTCTCGCAGTCTGTATCATTCAACTTAATACCATCAAGCATATCTTGATACTTTGTATATTTTTCATTATATTCCAAGGGTCTGATGTTGAAGCTTGCATCGCTATTTTGAAGACCTAGTCTCAACAGAACTGAAACTCTAACACAGTATTCATCCAGCACCTTCAAGCAATCGGTTCTGGTTTGCCAAACTTGGCCCATGGTCATGTTACCATATAGCTATAATTGAACATATGAATTTGATAGTTCAACTCCTGTTTAGAAATGATAGAAAATGTTCTTGACATCGAAATTTTGATAACTCTTACATCAACCAACATGTGATGCACTAAGTTTATACATTCATGAGCACTTTCATCCATAACTATCTCCCTCATTGCATCAATGTGATTAAGAGTCAGAAGAATCACTTCTCTTGGTCCAGTACAAACGGTCAATTGATATTTGGTAAGCATGATCATTAGATCGAATAATTTGTTCATACTTGCTTTGTCCAATCTCATGATTGAGGACAAAGCCACACATTCCAGTGTAGATCGAATGCAGGAAATGCTTGTTGGTTTTGATGGTTCAAATACGGTAGATAATATTTTTGGATTTAATAATGCAGCTGTCACATCATCTAAGACTGTAAAATAGAATTTTGAAAAAAAAAGATCATTTGTGATCGAAAAGCGTGAGAGGAATAAAATATGTGAAATGTGGGTAGATTTCGTGAAATTATTTATTCATCATGTGTGCATAATACAGGTGCTTGTGCCATGTTCACTGGATTGACTGGCCTTGAGTGCTTTTGATAAAATCAATCCCTTGAGCTGTTAATCTCTGCTGTAAAACGTACAACATTTCTCCACCCATATTCAAGTACAATATTGGAGTTGTATACATCGACATTTTAGTTCGGATTAAATTTTTATTAACAAGTAAACCGAGTGTTAAATTATTGTTCACTAATGAAATCTACTACGAGTTAAACGCAAGAATAGAAAATGGATTTCGACCCTGGAATAAAACAGTATTGCGCGCGCGCGCGCGCGCTTGTGTCACGCATATATGAATGTTTTATATTTCGTATAGATTAGATAGAGGAGTAGGTATAACCAGCCATTATACGTATAAAATGTTCCTTAGGTTCTACCGTAGTTAGGAAAAAGGTAACATGGAATAAAAAAATTGTTCCTTATATTTTATTTGTATGATTTCTGTGAGACGTTTGCGCGCATGAATTCAAAAATTCAAAATTATCGACGAGCGCCACGAGTCTTTCATTTTCAAATTTACGCGCTCATATCTTGATCGACGAGAAAGGATCGTTACCATTTCGATTAGTTAGTTAATGACATCATTATGTCACGATGACGTAACAGCAAGGAGCGGCCACAACGAACAACTTCCGGATCCAGGCCACAGGATGTCCTTACGATATCATCAATTATGAGCTAAATAGTTTACTATCCGGACGATGGGTACTAAATCAAAAAAGAACACGTTTCTAGGTTAGGTTACAGAGTTTAATCTTCATAACATAAATGCATGTTTCGTATAGGATAGTCATTCAAGATACATGAGAGTTCAGTAAAGTAGTTGATTTAGATTATTTCTACTCTAATTTAAAAGGAAAAGGAAAAGAGGTGCCATCGCTCGTATGAGTTGAGGTTAGGGAAACGTTCCAAAAAATATTTAATATTCTCTTTTCTCGGCTAATTCTTCTCGCAATTAAATTTCTCATAATTCTAATCATCTTCTTGTGCAAATACCTATATTACTTCTTTGATTCTTATTCAATCACTATAAATCCTCGTTACGCTTTTCCCTCACACTTACGATCACGTCTATAATGAACGTGTTTTGAACAAAATCGAAACTTACAATTATTACAACTATTAGACGATATTATAGTCAATGACTCCAGTCTTGATACAGCTAACGATTCTCATATTCATTGAGAAAACGGAACCCCAGTGATTACACAGAATAATATGATGAATAATCGATAAGTTAATGATGATTGTAATATGTGTGATAAGATATTTGGATTCCTTCATAAAAGCTTTAGCACTACTATAGAGATATTTTAGATTCTTTTAGTTCAAAGAATTTTTTAAATCTGTTGAGTTTGTAACTAGAGAAAAACAGAAACCTCATATGTGTGAACCATTAATTTTTATAACTGTATTTTACTTTAGATGGACAAGCTCTTGAATGATTTAAATTGGAAGATAGTAAAGGCGAAAGAAGATCACCAATTATGCAATACATTTGGTAAACTTAAAACCGACGAAGAACGATTAATATTTACTTTACAACTATTAAAAGAACATGATGTGTTGCCCGGGTGTAAATGGAAGATTAAAAATGCTATGGAATCAACAAAACTACGAGAACAAGGCAACAAGATATTCATTGGCGGATGGGATTACAAAGCGATTGAAAAATATACCCAAAGTATATCATACGCTATGGATAACTCTGAGGAACTTGCTCTGGCACATGCTAATAGATCAGCAGCATTATTCAGAATGGAAAAGTACAAAGATTCTATAAACGACATCGATAAGGCTCTGAGTTTAAAATACCCTGACAAACTAAAAACAAAGTTATTCGAAAGAAAAGGATTATGTTTAATAGCATTGGGTATGCCCGATGCAGAATCATCGTTTCAAAAGGCTTTAGATTGGCTCGATAAAATGTCTTTGAGCGATGATAAAATGAAGAAATTAAGGAGCCAGTTGAAAACATTCATTTCAGCTCCCTGTGCGATTGTAGAGATATCGAATAATGAGATAGAACATTCGATGCCACAGATTGGCATACCTAATCGAGAAGTTCCCTGTGCTTCAGATGCAGTGGCAATACAGTATTCAAAAGAACTCGGCAGACACCTTGTTGCAACTCGAAAAATAAGCCCGGGAGATGTTTTAGCCGTAGAAAAACCATTTTGCTTATTCCTTAAGCCAGAGAATTTTTATACACACTGTTCGCGGTGTCTCGACGTATCTTGGGCCATGATACCGTGCAAATATTGTGTTAACGCTATGTATTGTTCGCAAACTTGCAAAGAAGAAGCTTGGGACGAGTACCATGAGATGGAATGTCCAGTCCTAGGAATACTGTTGAATTTACAATTACATATGCAGGGCTTGTTCAGTACGCGACTAGCCATTGTGGCTACAAAAAAAGGCAAAGACTTGGATGCCTTGAGAAAAAAACTTGCAGAAATTGATCGCTCTGAAGGTGTTTTTTGCAGAAGAATAATTATAACATCCAACTTATTGTTCAAATGGTTTTGTTTACTTGCCTTAACATTGGCGCCCATTACAATTTTCAGATCCACGCACCAAAGGATATTCTGCTGATGGAAAATTTCACAGCGATCAATACAGCAGTGTTTATAGTCTGGTTACAAATACTGATAAACGTTCGGCATCGGACCTGTTTGGCAGAGCATTCAATGCAGCACAGATAACATACATACTTGGTCGTGAGAGTAACTTATTTGGAGGAAAACCAGTGGCAGATATTGAGGCATTGGCAAAAAACCCAGATGCCACGTTTGTGGGAGGACTGATATTGACGCACCAGCAAATAATTCCCAGTAACATTCACACGGTATAATTATATCTAGTGAAAATCAAACTTCTCATACATTTCGTCTTTCATTCAATTCTATTGACTGTCTTCATATGATTTTCCTTTAAATTACTATGTAATTAATAAATCATGTACATAAATGATACCATTTTCTTATAGTTTGGTGAGCTTCGTGGTCTTGAACATTATGAACGTGGAGCTGCGGCAATGCCATTTTATAGTCTAATAAATCATAGCTGCGATCCGAACGTTACAAGACAATCTCGCCAAAACCATATCGTTTTGTACGCATTGTATCCCATTGTGAAAGGTGAACAGGTAATCGAATAAGAACTGGATCTACTAGGTCACAAATTTTTCATTCCAAACAACGTTTTATTCAAGTTGATTTTCCAGAAAAATGAAAATTGCGATTGTGTCATACCATCATCAAACAATTATACACTTCTTGCAAGGAATATTATGACCAAGAACACATAGTTTCAAAATCATTAAGTTTGTTGAAAGTTGAACTTTCTGACTCATAAGTTTAATCTATTCGTAAGGCTCATCAAAATAGTATAAATGTACTTATTTGCTATCTTATAATATTTTCATTCCAGATATTCGACAATTATGGACAACACTATGCTATGACAGTGAAGAAAGAGAGGCAGGAGAAACTTCTCCAACAGTTTCATTTCGCGTGTCAATGCAAACCTTGCACAGAAGATTGGCCTCTATATGATCAAATACCTAGTTATAACGTAAGAATTAAGAGACTTTATTGACTTACTTACATTTTTAAATAATTTTACCCCTTTCTACAAGCGTATCGTGAAACATATTGCACCACAGTATTTACAGATCTACATTTTCTTACTAATCCAAATAATTGTAAATATAATATTATATGGATTGCCATTTATGTTTCAGATGCAACCGTTACACCAACATACTAAGACCAGGCTAAATAAGATTCTCCAGAAGCACAATCGATATATTGAACTTGCTTATGAAGGCAAAATAGAGGGTGAACCAAATATGTTACATAATTTATTGAGGATGACTGAACTACTGTATGATCTTGCACAGAGACCATGCGTAGACCTAAATAACGTTGTGGAGACAGTAAAGCATGTATATTCTTTACAAGGCAATAGATTTGATGTACCGGAGAAACCATATACGGTGAATAACAACATAAAATCATAAGCTGTTACGTTTATCGAAATTTATATTTTTTGCTTCGATTTTCCAGAACAAATCCTAGTCTTTTCACCACCAGCTAGTCAAAGGGTTTGGTTACTTCAGTGTAAGAGGAACTGTGGAATAAAAAGTACTTCCTTAAAAGTATCAGTCACAATATATTCAGAGCAATATTTTTTTCAAATATATTGTACAAAACAAATCTCAATACCTTCACATATATTGCTATGATTCCAATTACTGTAAAAATCCATTACAGTTTTCTAACAACTATAGGTATTCAAATAAACTGTTATTCGTTAAAGTATCGCAGTGTATAGGGAGGCTGAGGAGTTTTTAACGTACTCTAATAATCATCATGCCTTGTTGAGTGCCTTATATTAAGATACGATAAAATTTATTGTACCGTAATGTAAAGAAATAAAGACTAAATATTTTTTTTTTTTGCTGGTAGTTTATTTCATATAAATATAAATATAAAATACATACGTATGTGATTATAAAAAAAAAAAACTGGTGCTCAGAACTAATACAAATATATACTTAAATCTATTATTGTACTCTAAATGATGTTCCTAAATTAAATTGTACTCTAAAAAATATGCGAAGCATAATTATAATGTATCACATATTATTATAATCCCAGATGCTGTTTATTAATAAAATTAATTCGAAGTTAAGAATCAAAGTGAACATGATCATTCAATCACGTTATTAATTCATTATCAATCAATGGATTTCTCCCAATCTTTATTAAAATGTATATACATCCGCGTCTGAAACATTCATCTGATTTATTGTAATGCAAAAATAACACATCATGTATAAGTCTACTAGTGCGTGCGGACGGGGAATCCCCGTAGTCTCTACACCTATCACGGATTACTATTGAAAGATCGTAGACACGACAACGTCACTACGCTAGTTGAATTTCGGCTCACAAAACTACGCCATACAGATACAGTCACAAGTTTGACTCAAGCAGTTAACTCATCTTTCGCCAATATCGGAATTAGCGACTACATGCCCTAACGGGCGATAAGTCATAAAAGGAAGAAGAAGAAGAAGCCCATATCGGAAATGGGGATCCCCCCACTGATCTTAAACCTGCCGGGAATGTGAACCTTGAACAGTGTATCATACGATATGTAGAATCATATCGTTTTCGTTTCGCTCCTAGCATAGAGAA
Organism: Tenthredo notha; assembly: GCA_914767705.2. NCBI lineage: Eukaryota > Metazoa > Arthropoda > Insecta > Hymenoptera > Tenthredinidae > Tenthredo > Tenthredo notha. The sequence goes on from OU611909.1 coordinate 9,557,757, forward strand.
CAAAATAATATGCATCATTTGTGATGATTCATGACGAGATGACAGCATGTCACTGAGTTATCTTTCCCAAACTACGTCCTACAGTCCCAAATTTGACTTCAGACTTCAGTATTACATTGCTTTCCGCCATGTGAGCAACGGGAATCCCCCACTACTGTAGAATTTTCCCCTCCCCCACAATTCGCCAACGCCGTACATTACTTTGATGAGTTTCGTATGTAGTAGTCATAAGAGAATCAGCGGTTTCAACAAGAACACAGGTCAACAAAGCTTGAGATTAATCGCGCCTTATTGTTACGGTATGTTACTGCTGAAATTAACGTATAATAAAATCTGCTAATAAAGCGTTTTATAGTATGTTGTGCAATTATTTTGCTATTACAACATTGTATTTTTAATTCCCTATTTATACAAGTCTGTTAACATTTGAATTTTATGTTCCAGATGGACGAATTATTGTCTAATTACAAACTGGAGTTACTGTCCAGGCTTATAACTAGGGATGTGATTGACAGAAGTGGGCTACAGTGTAAGACTAACGAAGAGCGCTTCAAATTTGCCTTAGAAATCATAGTTCGCAATTCTGCTGCTCTATTCGATTCAAAGTGTAAGCAAAAAGATTCCGAGCGCTCTGTAAGTTCACGTGACAGTGGCAATAGGGATTTTGCAGTTTCCGCGTACTACGAGGCCGTAAAGAAGTATACCGAAAGTATTGTCTACGCTGTTGATTCATCTGAAGAATTAGCCCTAGCATATGCAAACAGATCTGCGGCGTTATTCAATCTGAAAAAATATGCCGAGTGTATTACGGACATAGAAAGAGCATTGAATCAAAAATGCTCAGACAAATTAAAAACAAAAACAAAATTATACAAACGGAAGGGACTGTGTTTAATAAGTCTGGGTAGACCCGGGGCCGATGCTGCATTCAAGGAGGCTTTGGTCTGGCTTGAAAAAATGGATCTGAGCGAAGGTGACATGAATAAGAATAGACGCAAGTTGGAGAAGTTGATTTCAGACCCGGGAAAAGCTTCAAAGCCGCCAACAAAGGCGATGAAATATCCATTGCCAGAAATAGTTGTGTCAAGTCCAGAAATCCCCAGTGCATCTGACGCAGTGGCGATTAAATATTCAAAGAAATTTGGACGGCATCTTGTTGCTACTCGACAAATTAAACCTGGAGAAATTCTGATACTAGAAAAACCATATTGCTTGAAGCTAAATCCCATGAATGTTTACTCATACTGCTCATACTGTTTACAAACATCCTGGAATCTGATCCCATGCTCATCTTGTGTCAACGTGGCATACTGTTCGGAATACTGCAGAGATAAAGCCTGGGATGAATATCACCAGGTCGAATGTCCCGTCGTGGGACTTCTGCTTTGCTTCAGATTCAACAACGTGTTTTATCTCAGTCTGAGAACAGTTATAATGGCAACACGAAAAGGATCGAAGTTGAATGAATTGAAAGAAGAGCTGAGAAACGTGAATTGTAACACAGGTATCAATAACTAGAAATTATACTTGAACTTAGTTGAACTTTGAGAAACACTAACAATACGGTCGATCTTATTATCGATTTTCATAGCGAAAATACTATATAAATGATGATATTTTTCCCGAGAATATGGCTGCTAGCAATTACATTCTATTTTGTGATTTTTCAGATCCACGAACAAAGGGATATAGTGATGATGGAAAATTTCACAGCGATCAATACCGTAGCATTTACAGTCTAACGGATAAAGTGAAGTGCGCTCCGCCAGAAATCTACATCGGATCACTCTGGGTTGCCCAGACAGTTTGTATGCTAGCAAGAGAAACAACGATGTTTGGAAAAAAGCTGAACCTGGATACATTGACAAAAAATCCAGACGTTATATACATTGGGGGCTTGATGCTGAAGCATGTGAACGCTATTTTCAATAACGCGCAGAGTGTACGTATTACGTCAATTGAAATTACATCATTAACTGCATTGAACATAATTCAATGCAAATTTTGTGAAATACAGATTTTCTGTTTACTCGTGGTAATTTATTTAATCTTCTTTCCATTAGCTGATTTACATTATGTGTTTCTCAAAATCAAATGAATTAATAATGTTTTATTATTGTTTCATAGTATGGAGCGTCACGTTGTGTGATCCAGTCCAAACATGGAAATGCATTGATGGCTGTTAGTAATCTTCTAAATCATTCCTGTGATGCGAACACACTAAGACAATGGTACGCCAGTCACATGGCCACGTATGCTGCCTATCCAATTGAGCAAGGCGAACAGGTAACAACATATATCCCCTGCTTGTTTCCACAGAATCATTGCCTGATATGTACTGATGGCTGTTTACGTATCAAAAATGAATGCGCCTACTATACAAAATATATGAATCTAAATTGCAGATATTTGGCAATTACGGACCACGTTTTGCCATGATGCCAAAAAGCGAAAGACAGGGATATTTCAGAGGACTTTGGTATTTTACCTGCGAATGTCGACCTTGTATAGAAAATTGGCCTCTGTCCGAACATCTGCCTAGTTACAAGGTAACCATGTGTTGATGTGACTGATAAAATTACTGAATTATTAGTATGAAGTTTTCAAATTCACAGTTCTTTCGTGTCGAATGAATTTTCTTATTTTATACCTTTCATGGAATATTCTTTTATATTTGGATTTGAATCTCATTTTGAATGTTATTCATATTTCAGAGACAAGTGATACCTCAACAAGATAAAAACAGATTGGATAAAGCTATGCAAATATATAGAGTACACAACTCATCAATCCAGAAGGGTATCATAGAGAACTCGCGGGATGTATTGAATCAATTGTTAGAAACAATCGAACTACTGTTTAAACTCACTCAAAGACCATGCGCAGAATTAATGATGGCAATATCGATGCTGAAAGATTATTACGAGGTAGCAAATGTCATGTTTGACTATGAACCAGTCAATTTCTCTGAATTGGTAAAATCACGTTCAAAGTATTATCTAAGTATGCAGCTACAGCTCTCTCAACAATGATATATTAATTCTACTTTGCATTTATCAACCGAATTCTAACTCTGTCAATTCACGATACGTATGCAGCAACGTAGATAAAAGTAATATATTTTTCATACTATATTCTTCATAATTCTATTCATGTAGTTGATAAAAAAAAAGTTCCTAACTTTTTCTCCATTGTTTAGAAAGGTCTAATTATTATTAATATTACCTATGCATTGATTCTCATGTACTGTTTTTATATCTAGTGTATGAAGATGCGGAGACTATAGAATACAGTAACTCTAAAGTCTAAACCGTTGAGTTTAAGTTTTTTCAAAATTGTTATATCAATGAATATAAATAATACAATAATCCAACTCGTAATCTAATTGTGTGTAATAAAAACAATAACAAATTATGATTGAAAATTTTTTATTCGAACATTTTATTAATAATACAATAAATATAGTATTATAATTAGTTTTAAGAAACTTGATTTATTTTTACGCTCTATGTTTGTATTGTAATAATATTGTTTCCGAGATGGAACGGAAGAAGGACAATTTAAGGATATCTGTTTTTCTTTTTTCAACTACTCTACTTTATTAAATTCTTATAATCATTTCATTCATTCTGTGCTTGAATTTATTTTCATTCGATTCAGATTTAATGCGATCACTAATGTAATAACAGGTTAGGTTGTTTTTCCCACCTTCTCCTTATTATTTTGATTAATCGCTATCTATTCATCCATTCATTAGATATGTATAATAATTATTTGGCATCTCCGCATTTTTTCATCTGACCATTATCTTTTCATTCATAATTATTCTTTCTTCGGGTTCTGCGCATTTTTTTTCATTCATCTTTTCTTTGGCTTCCCCCGCATTCTTTCAACAAACCACTATCTCTTCATTCATAACTCCCCTAGCATTTCCGCATTCCTTAGACGAACCACTATCGTTCATTCATAACTCCCCTAGCATTTCCGCATTCCTTAGACGAACCACTATCGTTCATTCATTATTCAGTCACGTGACGAGCGGCTCTGTATTTATCAATGAGATAGTTTATGACGGAACGACGGAACGGGTATCTGAACTAGCGATATAAAGAAACGAACAAACAATTAAAAAAACAACTCAAACTGAAGTTATTCAACGATAAAATCAGAAGGATGAAATGGAAATGAAGAAAACGAATAATATTCATGACTACAAATAGATACAATAAAATAAGAATAAAAAATGAAACAAAATATATATTGCATTTTTCTCCCCTTTTTTTCTCAAAGATATATGATACGCACTGCGTTAGACATCACAGTCTGGATATAAAAACAACGAAGCGAATAGTTTGTAGTTTATTTCATTTTATAAATCATTTTAGATTCAAATGCGTATATTATACTAACACCAAATATACTTTATCAAATGATAATACTCGTCCATAATCGCGAGTTTGACTAGACAGTTGGTCACCTTCCGTCACATTGGAAATGGGAATCCCTGATTTCACAGAACTCGACGTTAATCTATCCTACAACAGCATATATTCTTTATAAAGAAGTAACTTATGTAGCCGTAATCAAACGTAACTCTGCTATTCAACTAGAACGCAAGGAAACTAATCGTAAGACTGTTTGCCTCCTCTTATAACGATATATCTATATTAGAAATAATAGTAAACCATTTAGAAATGTTATGCGAAATCGTTCTTACCGCACAATTCAGAACGCAAAAGCAATTAACAAATACTTGAATACACTTTGCCTACAAGCTAGAGTTTATTTATTCATTGTACACATATTTAGGGTGAAATTGATACATTGTTGCATTGTCTCATTGTTTTACGTATAAAATTATGTCTTATTCCTGATCACGTTTTAGATTGCATAACAATCAGCCATACAGTGCTTTCATTGTGTAAATTCTAATTTCTATAGCTTTTTTTTATTAAACTTATGCGTTTTACGTGTTTTAGATGAGTGATCATCTAGACCACTGTAGGCATGCAGTTAAATTAAGATTGATATCGAACAATGAGGTCCTCGACAAGCTTAGGCTGCTTGAAACTGACGAACAGCGTTTCTTACTTGCTTTAGAAACAGTAGTTCAATATTCAGCCACCTTATTTGATCCAGAATGTAAACAGAAAGATTCTAATCACGCAATAAAATCGCGTGAGGATGGGAATAAGAGTTTTAAAATCAGCCAGTATTACAAAGCCGTGGAAGATTATACTGAAAGCATTGTGTACGCTGTTGAGCAATCCGAAGAACTGACTCTAGCATATGGTAATAGATCTGCAGCTTTGTTTAAACTAGAGAAATATGCAGACTGTATTAATGACATCGACAGAGCATTGAGTCTCAAATTCCCAGATAAATTAAAAACAAAATTATATCAGAGGAAGGGATTATCTCTATCTAAGCTTGGTAGGCCAGGTGCTGATTTTGCATTCAAGGAGGCTTTGGTATGGCTCAATAAAATGGATCTGAACAAAGCTGCAATGAATGATAGTAGGAATGAGCTGGCTAGGTTGATCTCAACTCCATATCCGCTTATCGAACAACCAACAAAAGTAAAGCAGCATCAAGTGCCAAAAATATCTATGCCAAGCACGGAAGTTCCCTGTGCTTCTGATGCAGTGGGAATCAAATATACCAAAAAATTTGGCAGACACCTTGTTGCTACGCGTAAAATAAAATCAGGAGAGACTTTGGCTGTAGAAAAACCATATTGTATAGGACTAATTCCTCAGTATCTTTATAAATACTGCTCATATTGTCTGCAAGTATCATGGACTCTGATCCCATGCAAATTCTGCATTAACGTTGCGTACTGTTCAGAAGCCTGTAGAGATGAAGCTTGGGAAAAATGCCATGAGATTGCGTGCCCTGTGATCGGATTTTTACATAAATTCGAACTGAATGAGGTGCTGCGGACTGCCTTAAACACAGTCATAATGGCAACAGATAAAGGAAAGACTATAAATTCTTTAAAACAAGAAGTGATGCGAGCTGATTCTAACAAAGGTGTGAATATATAAGATTCATCACAGCTCATCCGGTTCGGTCATTATGTTCGGTCTGTCTGCTAGGATTTTATTTTAAAAAAACACTGATATTTATTATTTCACTTGTCGCGATAGAATACAATATGAATATTTTGAATCATGACTCCATTTCTCAGCAACTGAGCTCTTGAAATATGAATAATTGAATATGTGCATTTCCTGCAGATCCGCGTACCAAGGGATTCTCTGACGATGGAAGATTCTATAGCGACAAATATCGCAGTGTTTACAGTCTTGCGGATAATACTGACAAGAAATACCCAGAAGAAATACTCGGCAGAGCATACTGGGTGGCGTTAACAATTGGTATTCTAGCAAGAGAAAGCAATATGTTCGGAAAAAGGTTATCACTGGATACATTAGCTAAAAATCCAGAGGTAGTATTTGTTGGGGGTCTTATTTTGAAGCAACTTCATATTGGTTGCGTAAACATGCACAGTGTATGTATTGGACAACACTTTTCATTCATTTTACTATTTCTTATATTGCTGCACCATTCTTTATTCCCTTATATGAACTTGAGGTGATGTTATGATCTTTTAGTTTGGATCAGCCCGTTCCGGAAGCATGACTGAGCATGGAAATGCACTTATGGCTCTCTGTAGCCTTTTAAATCATTCTTGTGATCCAAATGTATTTAGACAGTGGTATTCTGGCCACATGGTGTTGTTTGCTATGTATCCTATTGAGCAAGGTGAACAGGTAATGAAACAATATTTCACATCATCGTTTAGCTATTTTTCTTAGATTTACCGGTATGATCACTGTAGTAAGTTGAAGCAACGGCACATCTAGTCTTATTTAAGTTGCAAGGGTGGTATTTTGAGAATTCATGAAAGTAATATGATATAAATATGGTAAATATGTAATCTTCAAAATTCTCACTGCAGATATTTGACACTTATGGACCACGTTATTATGATATGCCAAAGGCTGGTAGAGTGATTCTTACTCAATATTGGAATTTCAACTGTGAATGTATTCCTTGCAAAAAAGATTGGCCTTTATTGCCTGATTTACCCAGTTATAAGGTAACATTCACAGATGATATGCTGCAGTTTGATTTCTATCTAAACTGATCTTAATATTGAAATTCATGAAACCTAATAACTTTCTCTCGTTTTCTGTGTCGCATCTCTAATGATATTCCCAATGTTATTTATGTTTCAGGAACAACTAATATCTCAATTGAATAAGAACAAAATACGCATAACTTTAGACATTCTGTACCTTGCATGCGGATACTCGTTTCGAGGAGGTACCATAGAGATCACGCTAAATATGCTGGAAAGGTTGTTTGAAAGTATCGAAATACTCTGTGATCTGGCGCAGAGACCATGCAAAGAATTGGTCGATACTATCCTGATGCTAAGAGAATTTTACCAGTCAGCCAATATCATATTTAACTATGAAACAGTCAGTCCATCTCTGACAAATAAACTACATTCAATATTTTACTCAACCCTTCAACACATGCTATCGCAAAAATGAAACATCGATCATTTATCTTTTTATATAATAAGTTTTGGTCTCAAATACGACTTTGCCTATATTGATATATGAATAATTTGATAATTGTGCCTTACATTAGTATTCAAAAAAATATTATATATTCTACGTATAAACAGATAAAAAAAAGAAAGAAGTAATTACTGAACATTTTTCTATAAATACTTTTATATTACAAATATCGTATTAGTACACAACATTTAGATTTTCATACTCTAAGTAAATAAATATCTATTATAAATACAATGATATGTTATTCTTATCAATAATATTATTTCTTAATACTGTATTATTGAAATGTGACTATTAAAATACTTATCATGTTACATATCGCGTCAAGTATAAAAAAATTCCTGCAAAACAGAATTATAATTTAGTGCTCTGACCTACGAAGGCCAATTGCAGATTCATCAAACATTAAATAATCAACCTAATAAATAAATTTATATAAATGAAAGTCTTTCCTATCAATTGCTCTAATTATTAGAATGATGTGTCTATTTGTCTCATTTATGTTTAAATTCAAAGTAACCGCTGTGCCACTAATGGCCGTAGTGTGATGATATTATGACGTCATCGAGTTGAGTTCTCGATTCTTGTATATCCATCCGGAAATCACCGGTACGTAACATCTTTCTGTGCAAATTGAACTGAAAACTTCCTCGCTTGCAGTTGCAACCGTCTTTGTTCTCAAGAATATCTGAATCAGATTCTTCGAAATGAACCGACCAAAACCAGAGGTGAGATTATTTCCATATGATCATGTCACGATATTTTAGCAAAACTACTAGCATTCACGATATTCAGAGATTTAACGTTAACATATTCTAACCGGCAATTTAAGGGCGGTTATTTACCAGGCTGAACTCGAACGCCACTAAACAGCAGGTTTATTCTTCATATATCAAGATTATGCCGAGTTTTTAGTTCCGTTTGAACTTAAAATTTTTCCGATTACATTGTTGTTACCCCCTCATTTACTTCTCTGACTCAATACATTCTTTCCGTTACCCGATTCCTGTATATTTGTTTTCTACATGCGAACTAGAATTAGATTGGCTAGTAAACTTAATTCTCGTATTCAGTTTACCAACACTCGATTTTCTCGTTTTAGATGGAAAATCTGCACGTTATCAGGCAGTTCTTTCTTGCCGGGCTTCTCACAGATAAACACCTCTTAAATAAGTATGAAAATCTTAAAACTGACGAGGAACGTTTCCTCCTTGCATTGGAAACAGTAGTGGAATTTTCTGCTCTCCTAATCGACAATGAGTGCAAACAGAAAGATTCTCAACACTCCATACAATTGCGTAAAAATGGTAATAAGAGCTTTGCAGATCATCATTGCCACAAAGCTTTGCAAGAATACACTGAAAGCATTCTATACGCGCCTGATTCATCCCAAGAACTAGCTCTAGCATATGGAAACAGATCTGCAGCCTTATTTGTATTAAAAAAGCATGCTGAATGCATTGAAGATATCGACAAAGCCCTCGATCTAAACTACCCAGAAAAACTGAGAACCAAATTGTATAAACGAAAGGGATTGTGTCTGACTGAACTGGGAAGGCCTGACGCTGGCTCATCGTTTCAGCAAGCATTAGTTTGGCTGCACAGAGTAAATCTGAGTCAATGTGAAATTGATCGAATTGAGAGTGAACTGAAAAGATTGGTTTCAGCCTCACGGACACATGCTTTAAAGCCATCAGCAAATAATGTCATGCAGTTTCCAGAACCGAAAGTACTTTCACCAAATTCAGAACTTCCCTGTGCCTCTGATGCGGTCGCACTCAAGTATTCGAAGAAATTTGGCAGACACCTTGTTGCTACTCGAAAAATTGAACCAGGCGAAATTCTTGCTGTTGAAAGACCATACTGTATGAGACTGTTCTCTGAGAATACTTATACACACTGTTCATACTGCTTGCAAGTATCGTGGACTTTGATTCCATGCAAACTATGTGTTAACGTGGCTTACTGTTCAGAAGCCTGTAAAACAAAAGCCTGGAATGAATACCATGAGATAGAATGCCATGTTGTGGGATTCTTGCTTGGGTTCAATGTCGTTAATCAGCTATGGCTGAGTCTGAGGTTGGGAATAATGGCTACGGAAAAGGGAATGAAGATTGATGCTTTGAAACAGGAGTTGACAAATATTGATTCTAACATGGGTAAGAATATGTGGGATCTGTGTGTCTATTTGAATACATATACATGCTTTGGATTATTTCTCCTTTTTTTCAATCAAAAATTTCCCAGCAGCTCCCTATGATCACAATCCATAATTTGAATTTCCAGATCCACGTACCAAGGGATATTGCTCTGAAGGAAAATTTCATAGTGACAAATACCGCAGCATTTACACTCTGGCATGTAATGTCGATAAATGTCCCACGGAAAAACTATTTGCTGGAGCACTCTGGGTGGCCTTAACAACGTGCATTTTGGCACGAGAGACTGAGATGTTTGGGGAAAAGCTTGGACTGAATACATTGGCCAAAAATTCCAAAGTCATATTTCTAGGAGGGCTAATGTTGAAACACACATGTATTATTTTCATAAACACACACAGTGTACGTATTTTATATTTGTGATGATATGTTTTGTTTGAAAACTTGAATTCCGATATTATTATTTTACCTGGGGCATCCTGTTCAAGATCATTATTATTTTTGCCACTAAGTGCAATGTTTAGATTTGTCTGTGATGGTTCAACTCATATTAAGTCATTGTGATCTTTTTGATTCATAGTTTGGACCTGCTCGTGGCAAGACCACTTTCGAACATGGAGATGCACTAATGGGTGTTTGTAGCTTCCTCAATCATTCCTGCGATCCAAACATATTAAGACAATGGTTCTCTGATTCCATGGCTCTATATGCTGCCTATCCCATTGAAGAAGGTGAACAGGTAAACAAATGATGTGTTATGGCGTATTTATAGCTATTTAGTTTAGCTAAATTTATGAGCTATGTCAGCAGTTGATATAAACAAAATATGGTGATGATATACAGTTATTTGATTCTCAATTTCAGATATTTGACAACTATGGACCTCATTATATTATAAAGACAAAGAGCGAAAGACAGAGAGATTTGAGTACTTGGAACTTCAACTGCAACTGCATTCCTTGCACAGAAAATTGGCCCATGTTAGAGTCTTTACCCAGCTTCAAGGTGACAATATAGATACACCGATTATAAAGATCACGTGGCTAGTTTGTCATAGAGTTTTAAACCATGATAGAATTATTTCATCAACAACGAAGTTCATTCCTTCATGAGTTCACGAAATCTAAATTACATGATAGTAAATAAAATATGTATTATTTCTGTTCTAGAGCCAGCCTATAAGTTCAGAAAATAAAGAAAAAATCAATGAAGTTTTACACGATTTTGCAATAACGCACATACGCTTCATACAGCTAGGCATCAAAGAAAACGTGCCGAATATGTTGAAACAATTACTGAAACTAATTAAAACACTGTCGCAACTTACACAGAGACCCTGCAAAGAATTGGTATCAGCGGTTACAATGCTGGAAGACTTGTATGCTATACCTGAAGTCATCTTTGACTACATACAAACCAATCAATCAAATGCAGAAAGACAGTATTTACTGTCGTTCTCATTTTTTGAGGATTGGATTTGAAAAGATTGATCCTTTATAGTACCTATATTCTTCTATATTCCTAACTATACTCAGTCAGGATTGATACATTACTTAGCTGAAGCATATTTTTATGCGTGGAAAAGAGGAAATATAAAACAACGTACTTTTTATATCATTATAACATGTTTTTGTATTTGTCATAAAAAAATAAAACTATCCATTTAACAAAATAAAATTATTCATAATTTGTTTATGACAAAATGAAATTATCCTCAAAAAAATAATCTAAAAGTATTAGAACGATCCTATTGATGGCTGTAGATAATCTTTGAAAATTACATCGCTCGTAGGCATCCAGAAAACTTTGGATTATGTAAATATCAAGCTAAACTCAGTACTGTGAATGATTAAAGCAATTTATTATTCAAACTTGGAATAATCAGTCTGTTACTCCCGGACTGAACAAAAAATAATTTCTCATGCTGTAGCCTGCCTATTCGATCTAATAATGAAGAATTCACGTTGAACTAATCCATTTTGTCTTCCGAAAATGTTCATATTACCCGCCGTACGATTGTCGCGCTGATTGGTGATGATAAGATGACGTCACAGCCTGGCTACATGTGCCTGCAAGTTCATCCGGGAATTACCAGTAGTAACAGCACATTGGACAAAGTGGTGATGCCGTACACAGCGTGATTGCACACCATCACGCTGTAAGTTCTTTTTATAATTCATATATGAATTGTGAATCTGCTCTTCGAAGATGAATTCAAGTAAACCAGAGGTAATACTATTTCTGATTTATTATGTCAAGATATTCTGATAAAACTGTAATAGCAATAATATTCAGAGAATTATAGTTAAATCAGGCTTACCGGTGATTTGAAAAGGGCTGTCGACACCAGTTAGTTGAAAGTTTCATTTTTCGTATCCATTAATATCCGTATAATCCGCGATTGTACAGAGTAAACTCTTAACTTAAAATAATTGTGTTTTTATTAACTACTCTAGACCTCGTTAAATTTTTGTCATTATTATCGAATACGGTGAATTTCATCAGTCACAAAATGCGTCTCTTATTTCTTACTGTCTGAGTAAGTCCTACAAGTTTTACAAGATTTAGACAATTGGAATCTATCTTAATCTATATCAAAGAGTTTGGTCATATTTTCGTTATTTTTCATCTAGTATTGCATGATTTCAACCCCATAACACTCTATGTATGTTTAAGATGAACGCAAATTTAAGTGAGCAAAGGCAATTATTCCTCTCTGGCCTTCTTCTGAATAAAAGTCTACTCCATCAGTATAATAATTTCAAAAATGATGAAGAACGTTTCAAACTTGTATTGGATCTCATAGTCGAACATTCAGCTACATTATTTGACTCTGAGTGCAAACACAAGGCTCCTGAACACGCTACAAGAATGCGTGAACAGGGAAATAAGAGCTTTATGAAAAGTCTTTATTACAATGCTGTGCAACATTACACAGAAAGTATTGTTTATGCTGCTGATTCATCCGAAGAACTGGCTCTGGCATATGCAAATAGATCTGCTGCCTTATTCAAAATAGGAAAATACGAAGAGTGTATTGCGGATATAGACAGAGCCCTTAGTTCAATGTACCCAGACAAATTAAAAAGCAAATTATACAAACGAAAAGGATTTTGTTTGCTGATACTAAGCAGACCTGGTGCTGATTCTACGTTCCAGGAGGCTTTGGTTTGGCTTGACAAAATGAAACTGAGCAAAGATAAGATCAACGAAAGTGAAAGGGAGTTGACTAAATTGATCTCAGATCCAAAGACAGATCTTAAACCCAAAAAAACATTGATTCAACATCCACTGCCAGAGATACATACTCCGAACTCAGAACTTCTCTGTGCTTCCGATGCAGTTGCACTTGAGTATTCAAAGGAACGTGGTCGGCACCTTGTTGCTACTCGGAAAATTAGACCTGGAGAAATTCTTGTTGTGGAGAAACCGTACTGCTTAAAATTACTTCCCAAATGTGTTCATACACACTGCGAATATTGTCTACAAGTTTCATGGAATATGATCCCATGTAAATATTGTGTTCAGGCAGCATTCTGTTCAGATACTTGTAAAGATAAAGCCTGGAATGAATATCATGAGATGGAGTGCCCCGTTGTGGGAATGCTGCGCTGTTTTGCAGTCAGTGATTCACTTTGGGTCAGTATGAGAACGACTATAATTGCAACGAAGAAGGGAGCCCAGCTAAATGCGTTAAGACAAGAACTTGTAAACATGGATTATAACATTGGTATGAATGAGTAGAATCCTTCATAGTAGCAATGTCTTGAATTTGGTTTTGATTACTAAATTTCTTTTTCTATGCCTTAAAACAGATATTAAAATTAAATACAAGTGCCTTGAACCCTAAATTTTTCTTAGCGGTAGAATAATTCAATTCTGTAACGTGAATTCTCAGATCCACGTACCAAGGGGTTTTCTGAGGATAAAAAATTGCATAGTGATCAGTATCGCAGCATTTGCAGTCTAAGAAATAATGCTGATACATGCGATGCGCAGCAGCGACTTGCCGGAGGATTGTGGGCAGCTTTAGTAATTTGCGCTCTGGCAAGAGAGAGCACAATCTTTGGAGAAAAACTGGCGTTAGATACGTTGGCAAAAAATTCAGACGTCATATTTGTAGGAAAGCTGATGTTGAAACATGTGCATATTGGTTGGATAAAAACGCACTCTGTAAGATGAAAAAACCAAATATGTAGAAAAAACTCTTCAGAATTCTTGCTTATATTCTCATAGTTATTTGAGTCTGTAGCATAGTTACGAAATTTTATCTAATCTCTTCAGAATTTTCTAGTTATTCATGCCTCCGAATGTGCGGCAAGCGACTCCTCTTGATACCTGAAATATTTTTCACCTAGCATAATGTTCTCAACTTTGTTTATCGTTTCTTTTTTTTTACTGTGATGTGTTGTCCGTTTCATAAATTCATATGAACTCAATGTAATATTATGATTCTATAGTATGGAGCATCTCAACGATCCAGAGCTTATGAACATGGGCAGGCACTGATGGCTCTTTGCGGTCTAATTAATCATTCTTGTGATCCAAACACAATTAGACAATGGTATGCAGACCGCTTGGCCTTATATGCTGCCTATCCCATTGAGGAAGGTGAAGAGGTAATAAACAATGCTTTGCAATGTTATATAACTCAGAGCCATGATTTAAATCAGAGAATCATCTGCAAGAAAACATATCACTAATGTGTCAATATAGCAGAGACTAGTGCCGGCAGCTGTTTATGGCTTCCTGAACATCCTGCATGTAACATTAATCTACGATTATACGAAATCTGATTTTAGGTAACGTATAACAACGGACTACGTTATATTACCATGACAAAGAGCCAAAGACACGAATATCTCAAACGCCGAGACATCATAGAGTGTAAATGTATCCCTTGCATAGAAAACTGGCCTCTATTATCCGTCATCCCCAGTTATAAGGTAACAATTAAGATCATAGATTGGGAATATGGATTCTTGTTGTTAACAGTTTTTCTAGATAAAATCTGTATCTGTCTCACCTTATGAACAGTTTGCATTATTCACCACTTGCTGATTGATTCTTGCATCACATAATATGTTCATTGATAATGTATCTCTGTATTGCGTCTTAATATAAATGTTATTTAAATTGCAGAGACAAGCGAAGTTGGGTTTAGAAAGTAGGAAGAAACTTGATGAAGCCCTGCTGGAATTTTCCACTACATTTCAGGGCTTCATAAAGAAAGGCGCGTCGGAAAACGTGCCAGATATTTTGAGAGAAGTAACAAAATTGATTGAGACACTGTTCACAACAGTAAAAAGACCCTGCAGCGAATTGGCTATGGCAGTTGTAATGCTAACAGATCTTTATGCATCAGTTGACACTATATTTGACTACACTCCATTAGGATTTTCTGGGATAGAAATGCAGTGTTCAATATTCCAATTATATATCCTGGATACGCTCACGAAAATAATATAAAATATCATATAATCACCCATATTCTTTTCTATTGTTAAGATCACCATCTAAAAACTCTAACTTCGATAGAGCTGGTATACATATAATTATTCTTTGGTAGTATACTTACATGAAGTCTGAATAAGTTTAGTAACAAAAAAATATTTTTATTTTATCCACAATTTTCTGTGTATTTCGATGGTGAAATTAAATTAGCTAACCATCAGTGTCTGTTAAGTAAAATTTGATAACTCATATCGGTGTTCTAGTCTATCCGATTGTTTATGAAGACAATTATTGAAAATATTCATCTATGATCTATGAGGTAACAATATGATTGTAATATAGCATATTCAAGTAAATTGTTTTATTTTAGCTTGACGAACGTCGTCAATCACGTACTATCTTTTCAACCTCCTGTGTTGTATCCAGATTTTGATGGTACTTGTGTTACAAGAGGAAAAGTTAACTTTCCACAAGGAAAAGAAAATGGATAGAGCTATGCAAAATGAAATGAATGCAACTCTTTAACACGGATAGATACCACAGAGAACGAGCCGAATGCGGTTAACGGATTGACGAGAGTTATCAAACTATTATTCACACTTGAGAATAGACCTTGCAGGGAATTATTCCTGAAAAATATTTCGCAGCTGATGAAATCTACCTTGACTTCAAATGAAGTCGTTGTGATACCGAAACGCAGACTGATGTTTTCTCCTCACTCAAGCAAATGCTATAGTTTAAATAACTTTCATGTATCTTTTAGTACTGAATCTTAACGTTGACGGCATTGATAAAGTAATATTAATGTCCTATAGTGTCCGTGCAAAAACTATGTTTTTTTGTACGATTCATTAATTCATTTTTATACGTTGTGAATAATACAAAATTTATATTTGACAAGTATTTTGTATTGAACATTAGATCGTCTATACCTACAACCATATATTTCAACAATAAATGATCTATAATTCTGATGCAAAAAATTTATTCTCATGAATACCTATCAATCAATTATTTTTCTATTCTGCCATTTCCCCTTCCTGCCTTTTTTTATTCCAGATGGGCGATAGGTGGACACACAAAAGGTGTGAATTTTTTTTTAAATTTAAAATCCGAGAATTCTGGCAGTTGATACTTTATTTGGGAGTCAATTTTCTGGCAGTTGATACCTCACTTCTAGTCTCTTTTAGTCCCTACATAGTTTATTCATATTAGCTGTTTTTACAATTTTTTGAATTTTAACTCGAAAAATACCTCCTGGTCTCAGGAGAACATCTGACCCGAGGAGGTGTGCTAAAATTTTTGGAGGGGGAAAGGCATACTGTATTGATACATGCATGCATACGTTGCTACATGCACGTCTCTCTACGTTCATTCATATTAGCTATTTTGACAATTTTTTTAATTTTCACTCGAAAAATATCTCCTGGTATCAGGAGAACATCTGACCCGAGGAGGTGTGCTGAAATTTTTGGAGGGGGAAAGGTATAGTGTATTGATACATGCATGCATACGTTGCTCCATGCACGTCTCTCTACGTTCATTCATATTAGCTATTTTGACAATTTTTTTGAATTTTAACTCGAAAAATATCTCCTGGTATCAGGAGAACATCTGACCCGAGGAGGTGTGCTGAAATTTTTGGAGGAGGAAAGGCCTAGTGTATTGATACATGCATGCATACGTTGCTCCATGCACGTCTCTCTACGTTCATTCATATCAGCTATTTTGACAATTTTTTGAATTTTAACGCGAAAAATATCTCTTGGTATCAGGAGAACATCTGACCCGAGGAGGTGTGCTGAAATTTTTGGAGGGGGAAAGGCCTAGTGTATTGATACATGCATGCATACGTTGCTCCATGCACGTCTCTCTACGTTCATTCATATCAGCTATTTTGACAATTTTTTGAATTTTAACGCGAAAAATATCTCTTGGTATCAGGAGAACATCTGACCCGAGGAGGTGTGCTGAAATTTTTGGAGGGGGAAAGGCATAGTGTATTGATACATGCATGCATACGTTGCTCCATGCACGTCTCTCTACGTTCATTCATATTAGCTATTTTGACGATTTTTTGAATTTTAACTCGAAAAATATCTCCTGGTATCAGGAGAACATCTGACCCGAGGAGGTGTGCTGAAATTTTTGGAGGGGGAAAGGCATAGTGTATTGATACATGCATGCATACGTTGCTCCATGCACGTCTCTCTACGTTCATTCATATCAGCTATTTTGACAATTTTTTGAATTTTAACGCGAAAAATATCTCTTGGTATCAGGAGAACATCTGACCCGAGGAGGTGTGCTGAAATTTTTGGAGGGGGAAAGGCATAGTGTATTGATACATGCTTGCATACGTTGCTCCATGCACGTCTCTCTACGTTCATTCATATTAGCTATTTTGACAATTTTTTGAATTTTAACTCGAAAAATATCTCCTGGTATCAGGAGAACATCTGACCCGAGGAGGTGTGCTGAAATTTTTGGAGGGGGAAAGGCCTAGTGTATTGATACATGCATGCATACGTTGCTCCATGCACGTCTCTCTACGTTCATTCATATCAGCTATTTTGACAATTTTTTGAATTTTAACGCGAAAAATATCTCTTGGTATCAGGAGAACATCTGACCCGAGGAGGTGTGCTGAAATTTTTGGAGGGGGAAAGGCATAGTGTATTGATACATGCATGCATACGTTGCTCCATGCACGTCTCTCTACGTTCATTCATATTAGCTATTTTGACGATTTTTTGAATTTTAACTCGAAAAATATCTCCTGGTATCAGGAGAACATCTGACCCGAGGAGGTGTGCTGAAATTTTTGGAGGGGGAAAGGCATAGTGTATTGATACACGCATGCATACGTTGCTCCATGCACGTCTCTCTATGTTTATTCATAGTAGCGATTTTTACAATTTTTTGAATTTTAACTCGAAAAATACCTCCTGGTATCAGGAGAACATCTGACCCGAGGAGGTGTGATAAAATTTTTGGAGGGGGAAAGGAATAGTGTATTGATATAGGCAACTATTCCGAAACTTCTCACCTGTATGCCACGAAGCAAATGTTCTGGTCTATGTTTGAAAAAAGAAAACTTTCTTTCATTGTTTATTGATTTTTAATAAATCTCAGATTTTACAACAGTACTTTATAATTATATTTACTAAAAATTGCATGATCCGAGATTTCTAACGCTCACTAAAGTCTGTCTTGCATGATTCAAAGACAATTTATACTATAAATTATGATTGAAACATGCAGAGCATTATTTTGTGACCAAAGAAATAGTGGATTCATGCAGTACTGTTTTTGCGCTTATGTTTCTGGTTGTAGATTTTTTTTCACTTTATCTATAATAAAGGAAATAATAATAACTTATTAGCCTATTATACAATTATCTCAAACTATCAGGATGCCTGGCGTAGCATTCTGTTACAATGATGTCCACATTTATTTTCATGCGACTTTCTTCATTTCTATAAGCAGTTTTTATTACAGTAATAAGAAGACAATCCACATGGTAATTGGTTTTATTATAACAGAATCCTATACTATGTACATAAATAAGTCAACTTCAAGGCTACTATAACTGTGCCTGACGTTGCTTTATTACAGCTTGCACGCATTTAGCCATCGTTGGCGATGCCCGAGACACTACATCGGTCATGAAAAATTCATCCAATGACTTCTGCTTTACTTCTAGTGGATTTGATGCAAAATTTCCAGATTTCTGAAAGAATTCAATGCATGTTATATGTTATATCAACTATTATCACTCTCAATTTATTCCTCAATTCATAACTAACTACTAACAGTAATTGATCAGCATACCTGGGATAATTCAAGGGCCTGAGCAAAGAAGTTTGCTGGTTCAGTATCTCCGTATCTAACAAGGTGTGGGGCTACCTCTTCTAGTCTGTTGCGTACATCGTGGATATCATCATACGGTAGTCGGGCTCCAATGAACTATTGATTTTAGAAGGCATTGAAGAGTTGTTCCATATATTATAAGTCGCATATATGTATGAGCAATCAGATTATTACCTCCGATAAAGCTCGAACAATTTTCCAATCTGGACGTGCCATCCCTGGTGGACTAACTGCGGTTCCAGTTTGTTGAGCTCGACCCTCTGTGTTTACATAACTTGCGTTCTTTTCTGTGTAAGCAGCTCCTGGCAGAACAACATCTGCGATAGATGCTCCTTGGTCACCGTGGCTTCCTGGAAAAACCAAACCAGCCATCAAACTATTGCCAATTTTTCGAAAATACGAGTTTTATTGTGACAATAAATCAGCCAGAAACCAAGATAGATGATGAACGTATTGGGAAAGTCTTCTTTTTTTATTTCGGCATCATCTGCTCCTAACAAGAATAGAACTTGTGGCTGTTGGTTCTTGATTTCTGCCAGACTAGATCCGTAGCCAAGATCTAAGGCAGCAACTTGGGAAGCATTGCTGTGAAGCACATTCAGCACTTTCCAATCTTCCGGGGCCTGTAATATATTTAGAATCTATTATCCCAAAATTGATATTTAGAAGTCTGAAGGCAGAAAGAAGTTCGATAATTAATATACCTTAACGGTTTTTCCCAAAGTGGCAGCCAGAGCCTGTGTTTCACCAAGGATTTTACCACCGTCGCTTCGGCTCAACTGTTCAGCGCCCAAGATAATAAGTGGAGCCTTTGCATTCTTAAGAGTTGCAGAAAATGGATGTGTGCCGTTTTTCAACTGCGATATAACTTCAGCCGAATCTCCAAGGTGCTGAAATTTCATGACATATCATTCAATTTAGGAAAGAATGAAGATTCATAATATTCTTGATTGGATTTTGGATAACTATGACTGTAAAAGCTTGATGTATAATTTTTATACCTCATACTCGTATGTTAAATCCACTTCAGGTCCAATCAGACCGATGGTTTGTTCGCGATGAAGGTAAGCTTTTCTGAGGCGAGTGTTTATTAGAGGTGCCTCGAATCTGGGATTGGTACCAATCAGCACTACAACATCAGCTTCTTCAATACCGGCAATTTTGTTATTCAGTAGGTAGCTGCTCCTGAGATCAATCCCTGCTCCGTCTTTTGGGAAAGCTTGTTCTGTAGCCAACGTTTCGCTACCAAGTTTGTTCAGTAAATCTTTTACAGAAATCAGAGCCTCTGCATCGGCGAGTTTTCCAGCTACGGCAGCAATCTTTCCACTAGAAGCTTGTTGTAGAGATCTGCTTGCTGGTTTTCATTCGAGAATCAATAATATTAGATTATATGTTCACCAGCTATTTTACATTTGATGCAGGTTTTTTTTACATAAAAATAACTCATTTATAGACTGTAATTGTTCGTTCGATTTTCTTGTACAATATCAACACGCGACTGAAAAATCTCACTTACTCACCAGCGATTAGAGCATCTTCCCATTCAACGGGTTGCAATTTAGAGTCTATTTTCAGCATGGGAGTAAGCAGACGTTGACGCTTAAGACCATCACATGCAAAACGAGACTTATCCGATAGCCATTCCTCGTTAATTTCCTGAAAGAAATGGAATAAATTGAAGAATAGGTTGCTACATTAAGAACATAATTACATAAAAATCAGAATCAGATAGCGCACAGCCACCTCATCTGGTTAGAATTGTTCCTCCAAACCTCATTGAGCCTTGGAAGAACTCTGAGAACTTCACCGCTCCTTGTAGAAACAACAATATTGCTGCCTACAGCATCTAACACATCGATACTGTCTGTACGACGAGTCTCCCAAGGACGTGCCACAAAAGCATAAGGTTTGCTGGTCAGGGCTCCAACGGGACATAGATCAATGATGTTACCAGATAGCTCAGACAAGAACATCTTCTCAACATAAGTTCCTACCTGTTATTGTATTGCGTTATATAATGTTAGGAGAAACACAAGTATAAATTATTGAACAGTATCACTGTTTTGTTTTTTTCATTTGTTGTTTGTATTTGTAACTGGAGAAATCTTGCCTGCATATCAGAGCCACGTCCAGTTGTTCCTAAATCATCGACACCGGCAACTTCAGAAGCGAAACGAATACAGCGAGTGCAATGAATACAGCGAGTCATGACTGTCTTTATCAAAGGACCTACGTCTTTATCTTCAACTGCTCGTTTTCCACTGAAATTAATGTCGACAAAACGGCTTCTGTCATTGCCAAAAGCCATGCTCTGATCTTGCAGATCACATTCACCACCCTGATCACAAATTGGACAGTCCAATGGGTGATTGACCAATAAAAACTCCATCACACCTTCACGAGCCTTGCGTGTTAAATCAGAATTCGTCTTTACTCGCCAGCCTTTCATCACCGGCATAGCACAAGCAGCTACTGGCTGAAAGTCAATAAAATTTTTCAATTTGGTAATAGATTAGCTTGGGTATAGTTTGCTGAAACTTGTTATATAGAATTAGAGAATTGACAAAGTCACCTTGATTTGCTTCTCGATCTCCACCAAACACATTCTGCAATTTCCAGCTACTGCGAGACGCTCATGGTAACAGAATCTTGGAATCTCAACTCCGATCTTAGCAGCAGCCTAAGAGAGGTAATCAAGAATATATCTTTTTTTTTTTTTAAGCCTTTGAATTCTTATAGGTACTAAAGGAATCAAAATTTGTATCTATGAGCCAATGAATTCCAAATTGTATAAATGATATCTACGCAGAGTAGTCTACTCATTCCTTGAAAGCTAAAAGACATATGAGATAGACCCGAATCTAAAGAATGAGAGAAAAAACGTTACGTAATGAAGAGTTTATCAATCATCTCAGAAAGTAATCAAATCCTGGATATTTTTCCCTACAAATAGATATTCAGAATAAGAAGACATGTATCGTCGACTTTAGACCCGTTCGGCACAATTTCAGCCTAGATTGCCTTAATCAATGAATAAAAACGGACATAATATTTATGAATATAAAAAAAATTGGTCTGAAAATAAGAATTCGAACATATTCATACCTGAAGTACCGTAGTTCCTGGATCAACCATAACAGGTACATCATCGATGAAAACTTCAATCTGTTCCGGTGGGGCTTGGAGCTTAGTAGCTGTAGTGTGAAGTCCAGCTGTGCCTAGTCTGCATCCGGACAGACCCGCCGCTCTTATTAACGGAAGCCTCAACATTTTCTAAAAATCAATCAACAAATCATTTTCGTTTTCGTTATATAATAAACAGCACTTTTAGATGGCAAGGTATTGGGCCTGATGTGTTAACCTAACTCGATATGTTGTAACCGAATCGATCTAACGAGTTAATGATTTATTTGACGTAAGAGATGAATCTTGTTGATGGGCAGCAATCTCTAGTTTTATTTAATCGTTAATTAGATAAGAAATGATATAAAAAGTATTAAACAATTAACTAAATTGAGAAAAACGGAGCCCCCTACCTTTAGGTGTTAGGACTGTCGCCTACTCAGAGCAGACGGCTCACGATCATTGAGTAATTAAATGGGGAGAAATTTTTCAAAACAATTATAAAATGGAATAAAGTTTTATGGAATAGAATCAATAGGGAATAAATAAGGTCAAATAAAGAAATTAGGTTGAGGAATTTCTATATATGAGTATGAACTGCGCAGAATTAAAAGGTGGAGAATAGAAGTAATGCAGAAGTCGATTGGTATGTGGTCGGACAAATTTGTCCAATATTATTTACTCCTAGTGCGCATGAGATAGATATATGGAATGATTTTTATAATATTTCAACAAATCGAGGATAAATTTTCTCGATTAAGATTATTTATTAATCTGTAAATTCTATATTCGATAATTATGGTAGCGTATAACCAGTAGCATACGATCTTTATACTCGGCCTTTGACAAGCCGCGATCTCATTGGTGAATGGTAAAGATTTAACCGGAAATCGACTCTGTATAACAAGTCAAGTCTTCTCTGAGTGGGATAGGACCTTTTTGATACGCAGCTCTCTCTTCCGGCGAATAGACTAGACGGGTTGACTGCCGAAAATTTTCGTATAATATTTATTAATAAAATATACGCTCACAATGGCCATTGGTGATCTTAAGACTGACAAGGGTTTAAAGGAGCTTAACCGTTTCTTAGCCGACCGTAGCTACGTTGAAGGGTTAGTCCATTATACATAATTTTTTTCACATATTTTAATACACGTGTTCCACTTGTCGGCATGTTAATACCAACCTATCCTTTCTCGGCATTTTACCGTCACTATTCGTTTAATTTTTCGCCAAAAATACAACATATTTTCGATTTTCGATTTGACATATGTCACGTAACGTCGTCTGCCAGATCATCTCGTTGTCAATGTCAAAGCCTTATCTCTTTTTCGACGTAACAATGAAAACGCATATTCGACCGTTATCATAAATTCATTATCTCAATCCAATCCAATCCAAAAGAGAATACCGATTTTTTTGGTTATTTCATGCGTAAATATAACTTTCGTATCCTAACGCAGATGGCAGCCTTCGCAAGCTGATGTAGCGGTGTTCGAAGCTTTGGGAAAAGCTCCGGCGGCGTCAAACCCCCACGTCCAGAGATGGTACAATCACATAAAATCCCACGACCTCAAGTCTCTTCCAGGCATTAAGAAAGTACCCACAATATTTGGCGAGAGTGAAGCAGTTGCGCCAGCTAAGGCTGCAAAGCCCGCTGCTGACGACGACGACGACGATGTAGATTTGTTCGGTTCTGACGAGGAAGAGGACGCGGATGCTGCTAAAGTTAGAGAAGAGAGGGTGAAGGCATATACTGAAAAAAAATCTAAGAAACCCACCATTATTGCCAAATCTAGTATAGTTTTGGATGTTAAGCCGTGGGACGATGAAACTGATATGAAAGAAATGGAAAAGCATGTGAGATCGATTTCCATGGATGGTCTTGTCTGGGGAGCTTGTAAGTATCCAACTTTTTCCTCTTATGTTTCATTTCCTACATAATTTGGCTTCTGTTATTAAGATTTTTAACGTTTTCAGCAAAACTGGTTCCCGTGGGATACGGAATAAACAAACTACAGGTCATGTGCGTAGTGGAGGATGACAAAGTTTCTGTTGATTTATTAGTCGAGGAAATCCAGAACTTCGAGGACTTTGTACAATCTGTTGACATCGCATCTTTCAATAAGATTTAAAAATCTTCCTCTACTTTCTTCGATATTGAATTAATAAATATTAATTGTTTGTAAATACAAGTCGTTAATTTATACACCTGTACTTATATTCCGTAATCAATGTTTCCTATAACACTTATTACCTTCGCTAAAATTATTCTTACCTATCGTCAAATATATTCCTTCCTTTTCCAGTCTCTATACAATAGTCTCTCATATGTTTATCATCAAATACTATAAAATTCTACTTTGTTCGAAATAATAATGACGATAATTGAATAACAACTTGTTACCTACAAAATATCAGTATTTTCTTCTATTTTTTGTTATTTTGACTGTTTGGAAACCTTCAATATCATTTGAGTAGGCTTATATCCGAAGTTTAATTTTATTATTTCTGAGATAAGAAAGGCTGCTACGATATCTATTCGAATAATATCATTCAAATGATTTCTGCAACTACAGTATGTACTGTGTTGATGTCGTACTATTGATTAGCACTTCAGAGAAACATAAAATATTTAAATGTAGTGCCAAGCCAGGATGGTTATACAATCTATGACACACATTGATGTGATGCTATCTTGCGTGCTACCAGATATAATATGTTTGAATTAATAATTACTTTTGCGGAAGAGTGTGAGTATATTACCGAAAATTGTGAAATTCGATAGAAACTGATCTCCCCTTTGAGAATAAAGGTACAATAGACTTTTATATTAGGTATTGTTGTAGTGATTGATTCAAGAAATAATACATTCGGAATATTTTACTGATCATATTATACAAGAATAAATTCTAGCGGATAATTCGAGACATTTGCGGGGTACTCTCGAAATAGATAATTGTTATGCCACTCATAGTCGCTTGCAGAACTGACCACGACTAATAAATTGAGTTACCGTAATAATAAAGCTATTGATTGCACGGTAATCTGTCATAATCCGTTATATTCCATCGCGTTGACAAGGTTTCTACATTGTCATAAAATGATCATTATTGAGAAACTCTACGTCTATATTATTATCTCAACTGATTCCTAAATAGACTTGTACTTATTCACGAATATATCTACTCGCCGAAATGAAATCTCAACTAGGCAGTGCAGCGCTAGGATAATGAAAGTTCGTCGACCCCTGAACCTCGCTATTCTCGATGATATAGGTACTATACATTCGAATCATATTGGCTATTATGGCATCTTGATAAATGCTTCGTACGAAACCTTTCTACCTACAAAGTTCATTCTCTGGTTATAAGCGGCAACCTCAACGGAATCTTTTGGAGTAGGGATACAGAACGTATACCTATGTGGCAGGGAGGGGATATGATGTTGAGCGACGTGCGCGGGGCGGGTGACTCGTGTTGAGAGCAGTTTGCCCCGGGGGGTTTGGGAGGACAGCCGAATGATCAATGATGATTTGAATAAGTGTATGGCCTGATTGAATAGCAGAGAGGCAGTAAACTAGTGAGGGAAACCGTTGAACGTTTACGGGAAATCGTAGTTTCCGTATATCATTAAATAAATAATTCGACCTGTTCATCGATGGGTTAGAATAAATATAAACTCGTTATTATTAATTTTTATTTTATACAAATAGTACGTTCATTCTTAATTGGGTTACAGTAAAAGTATAAAAATATAAAATAATTCTCTCAAAGTGAGAATTGATTTATAGAAATGAATGCGCGAACAGGTGTTCGAACTCTGTCGACGATTTAACAATGTGTAAAATGAATCGAGGTCAACATATGTCGAGAAATAAATTTATCAATTCTAGTAGATATTATAGCGCGGTAAAATGGACCGATTCGAATTTGACGCGTGTGACGTGAGAAAATACCAGTCGAGTCGCATAACCTCCTGGTTGGCCGATTGGTTTCTAGTTTCTCCTAACCGGCGCAGTGGGATCCCCTCCCGTTTGCGCAGTAGCCCCCGATCAGCCATCTTTGTCAAGTGGTAACCTTTGTTGATTTGTGAAATGTGACGCTGTTTTACTAAATAATTAGTGTTTGTGATATCGTGGTATTAAAGTTTTGGTGATTAAATAACTATCGGATTACACATGGGCAATAATTGAGAGGTAATATATACTTGAACATAGTTTCAAATCACACGAAAACACATAGAATTTGTTTCCGACGCATACAGGACAGCGGGGACAGCTATCTCGTCCCGTACGCAAAGTGTCCACGTTTAATTCCCAACCGTTTCACAACCTTATCAAAATACCTGCGTCATCGGTTAAAAAATGAAACGAAACTATGAAGTATACGGGTTTAGAATATACGCTCAAATTTTATTAAACTCGTTAAATATTATTAGAAAATAGTGTCTAAAGATAAATCGTAACAGTATGCCCAAGATGGCTGCCCGTCGGGCTTCGAGAATGTTGTTCACATGCCTAACTACAGTCGTAATTGCATTGTTAAACACATCCAACATTGTCGCAAGGTCGCTCAGACAAACTCGACACATATCATCTATAGTTTCGATTGATTTTAAAGGCTGTAAATAAGTTTAAACCTAGCGCATCTCGATCTTCGCCTTTTGGTAAGCGACGGGCGGCGGTTTACCGTCCCGGTCAGGTCGGGGCTCGCCGCGCGGCAGCTGCACCTTGGGTGAGAGCCTGAGAGGGGCCAAACACCCGGCCTGTCTTACCGGACGGACGGAGAGACAGACAGACAGACGTTCAGCCAGTATTTTATTTTACTTAATAAGCTAAGCGTTCAGAACTCAGACTTTATTGTCGTTCTTACCCGAAGCGTTTGCGCGCCACTTTCAATCCTAGGTCAAGGTGGATATCTACGGTTAGTCATATCGCGTATCAAACCATTACATTCAAATTATCATTAGGTATATTAACTACTGATTACCATAATCCTTGTCGTCGACTCGTTAAATTAGTGAATGTTATTATATCATCTTACGCGTTAAGGAGAGAGATTTCATGAATTTTGATACATGTGTTCCTAGCGTAAACAACTTTGCGGGTAAGACGATAATATACTCTTTGACTATTCAACGCGGTGGGAATTATTTCATAAAAGAAATAATAATCATAATTATAATTAACAAAAACTTGATATATATATATATATACTCTTTTTTCTCTCTCTCTCTCTCTTCTTTACTGCTTGTCACGGTATTCGCATTTCGTCACATGTAGCTTATTTTGACGTCGGTATTTTTTGGCGGGAAAACTTACCTATCTTTTATCGTATCAATCGAATTGTTATCGCGATAATCTTATACCGATAAAATTAATGAACTATTAATTTTTAACAGTAGTAAATACATATATTCGTAAATTCTTTTTTCTTAAACTCAAGTAAAATAAATAAATCAACGGAGGGAAAAAAATTTTTGTTCTTGTTTTTTTTTATTTTTCTCATACTCATATTTATCCATTTATTCGTTGAAGGTTGAAATTTTAATCCCTGGTTATTCTATGGCCACCCCATTCATATACAGATGTTTTATATTTACCCATACGCTTCCTGTTATATCTACCTACTATACTAGAGTATTTTCGAATTATACTATACGATATATTAACCGGACTGAAATACACAATATATCTAGGCGGCGATCTATTAATATTCATACTATCTGGATTATTTAACGAAACGTAATATACCTTGCAATACTTTGGCATATTTCAGTCAGATTTTATTAGATCCGAATTTTAACATTATTTAAATTCGATATTTACTAAAAACTAAAAAATAAAACGATTTTTTCTTTTTTTAGAAATAGATTTTACTTTATTGCGGATGAAAGAAAACTTATTATAGTAAAATGAAGTGAAAAATATCTTATTCTCGGGTAGATATTGACATCAATCTCTCTTTCGCAATCCGATTGACAAAACTTGGCTTCCGAAACAACGAGATGCTATAATTATAAATTCGCTGTGTTAAACGGAATCAATGAATCTCTAGAATTTCGATACATATTTTTTTGGAATAGAATGAATTTTCGGAAAATTGTAAAATAATATAATTGAAAAGGTTCGATCGATGAGTCTTATTTTCATTAAATTTCGTCACTCAATCGTCGTAGCTAGTGGGACTTGAAACGAGTTATTCAAATCCCGATCGGCAACCACAAACACATATAACAGATACATGCATACTATGTATAATATGCGTTAGAATGGAACAAAGTTATATTATTCAAAAGTTGGTAAATACTGATAAAATTGATGACCTCGGTAATAAATGTAACTAAAAAATTGTCCTTCTTATTCTCTTTCCCACAGTTATTCCTCCTGGGAAAAGAAAAAGAAAAGGAACAAGTAACAAGTAAAAAGAAAAAGTAAAAAGAAGAAGAAAAAAGAAAAAAAAAAATTTATCGCGTGTGTTGAAGTAAGAAAATAAGAATTAAATAATCGAGAAACGTTGTGTAGAGAGACGAATGGTTCGAGGTGGTAAAAGAGAACTGGTTTGACATAATGTGAATAAGATTGAGTGAATGCGGGACCGGTGGTCAATAAGAGCCGAGTCAATTGAATCGCGAATAATTCGCGACTCATTGTCAGTACGGAGATATGGGGGAGCCTGAGTCCGCGGACACGTGGTCGGCGTGGTTTCTTGACGCAATAAGAAAGATACGTAGTCAAAAACAGCGGCCAAGTGTCGAGCGGATTTGTCACGCTATACGTCAACACCATAATTATCACGAGGAAGAAATCGGCGAGCATCTCGAAGTCGCTGTTAAACGTGGCGATGTTCTCAAGGTGTTCAACAAGGGACAATCATCGTACAAAGATCCGGGTGGTTTACAGTCACGGCCGCTTAAAGTATCGAAGTCAACTGACTTAAGCAAAGTATTTGGTAAAGCAGTAAGGGAACTCGGTGAACGGGAAGGTTCGACTTTAAAAAATATCGAAAAATATATTAGACAAAGTCACACAGTCGAAGAAGATAACGATGGTGATCTTAGAACGGCGCTAAGATTATCAGCTAAACGTGCCGTTGACCGGGGCTTCGTCCTGCAGGACGGGAGGTTGTTCCGGCAACCGGATAGACCGCCGAACACAGGGAAACGACTCAGCGAATCTGCCGCTCATAATTCATCGTTAGATTCGCCGGTAAAAGTGAGTATATCTCTTTTTATTTTTTTTATATATATATATAATTGATTATTGTTTTACAATCGAGTACGTGATATTTTTTTTCTTTATGTATTATTATGATATATTCTGAATTTTAGCGTAATATTCATATTTATAGAAATAAATATACTAACGCATTTGCGTTTATATGATTATCTATACAGATATATCTATGTAGATATTAGTAGTGAGATAAATAATAATTAATGCGCAATTCTTTTATCGATAATATAATTGTCTTTGACTCATATTCGCGCGTGGCAAACGGCTTATAGTTGTATTAGAGGCGTAGTAGTAGCAATAGTAGTAGTAGTTAGTAGTTAGTAGTATAAGAAAAACCTTTTGCGTTATTTAGTTTTCATTTTATTTCTTAAAATTTTTACTTTATACTCCAAAACTTGAACTTATATATATAGCTGGTTACATCACGAATATAAACCGAACAAATATCTCCAGTTTATAATATATGTATTACAGTGTGGTACGCGCGACTATGTTCATAATCTGCGATCGTATTTGTAGCTATTAAACTACTCTATACCACAATAGTTAAACTACCGTTGCCAAGCCGGTGGTACCAGCTCGCTTTCTATCGTGGTTTTATTACGGGTCAAATCTACTACCGACAAATCTATAGAAGAACTGTACAAATATGCGGTTTTCTTATTAGTTTTATTATGATTATGATTATTACTATTATAGTCATTAGAATGAATTTCTTAAAATTTGGAAAACAACGTTACGTTTTTTATTTTCTTAATTTTTTTATTTATTTTTTAAATAAAAAACGAAAACAGTGTATAAATTGAAAAAAAAAAATTCAGAAAAGTGTTTCAAAAAACGCCTGAGAATATTATAATCCTGTAGTATAGTAGTACAGCGTTTATTCTCTTCTGGTGGCTAGTTGTTGTAAGGTAACAAGACGATACGGGCAAGTGATCACCCCATCAGTACCGTGGCAGTCGCTCTTGCACCTTCCGTTAGCCTTTTTTGATGTTATCGCGTTTCTTTCGTCTATAAGAACCCTGTGTTTTTTTTTCTTCTTTTTCCTTTTTTTTTTTTTATCTTCATTTATAATTTATATTCTCGCTTGGAAATAACTAGCGTAAACGAGGGAAATCTTTAGCTGTTAGGAATATACTCGTTGTTTGCCCCCTCGGGTTCGTAGTATATTCATGTATCCATGACGAGATACCAAATTGACCGGATTATTTATGCCGGTTATATGTTAGGTATCTTTCAAGGAGTATGTAAAGCTTATGCCTTTTCTTTTTTTCCCCGTCCGAAGAATGCAATTCCTTCTTCTTCTTATTTTCGAAAAAAAAAAATTTTGCGATTTTTTCGAATCCTATCAAAGTTTTCTATGGTATCATTCATATCAGTGTACTATGATACTATAGTATTTCTATTATTATTATTATTTTATATTAACTTCTGCGCGCACGTAACACACACACAAGTTTTTTTTTTAAATTCTAGCTTTTTTTTTCATTCTTTCTTTAGGTTTTTCTTCTTCTTCTTTTATCATATATACATTACTGCTATATATAGTGTATCTATATACCCATTTATACATAAGTCGAAGAAAGATTATGTATGCATGTATATGTATGTAGAGAAAAAAAAAAGGGTAGCGTACGTAGTAGTTTTTTTTCGGCTACACTCAATTCATTAAATGCGCGGCTTTCTTTCTGTCATTCATTATTATTTTTTATTTTTTTTTTTGTCAAGAGTTTTTCCTCGAATTTATTTTCAACGCCCTTCTTATTATCATCATTTCCATTTCTATTTTTATTTTCTCTTTTCTTGTTTCTATTTCCTTTCTGTGGGTACGACGAGTGCTCTAATTATCAATGAAGTAGTTTTCGACGCAAGGGAGTGTCTATACTATACACATATATGTACTTTAGCGATGTAAAGAAACGAACGAACAAATAAATAAGAATAAATTATTATTATTATTATACTATAGTATAACCATGGTATAGAGTAAGGGATAGATAAAAAACAAAATAATAATCAATGAATTATCGTATATTTGATTATAATTATATCTTAAACTCGTGCCTTCCGTTTATACGTCTATATACTAACATATAAAATTGGAATATGAGCTAACGCTGCGATTGCTATCTACCGCTGTTGCTCTCATTCGCGTACTTATATGATTAGCACGAAAGGCAGCTATAATAATTCGCATTACTTATAGTATTCAGGTTAAATGCTACCGTCTCCTCGTAACAGTTTGAGGAATTGAATAATATCAACTATTTAACAGGTTACGAACCAAGAATAATTGACGGATTTTATTTCTTCATTTAACTTTTAATGTTAATAACAAATTAATTTCAAATTATATATTTATATTCCATATTTACTGACTCGTATAATGAACGATTGACTAAATTTTTTGTTTTTTCATTTTGTCACGGTTACATTCGGGCACTAATTTTTTAAACCAATTTCTTTTTCGTTTTTTTGTTTTTTCTTCTACTCTACGTGATAACTGTAGAGTCAAATTAAACTCGACATCCATAAGCGCACATGTTATACCATCATTCTCGTTTATTCGGGAGCGATACGAGGTAGAAAAAAAAAATTATTCGAAACAGTTCATTACATTCGTACCCTTATAAAAATGTATATGATAAAATAATTAAAAAAAATTTGTAAGTTCAAATATTAGTAGGAATTAAATTTATAAGGAAGATCGTTATGTATTTATCTATTTTTTCTTATTCGATTGAATACACCGATGTAACGATTCCTCTTCCTTTCTTATATTGCACTTCCTAACGATTACATTATAACAGAAAGCCAGACTTCGTATTAATTGATTAGTTTAGAATATCTCGTTTTCGCTCACTTTCCCGGAATCACGCGTCTAACAGCGTTCATATAAGTATATACACACATATGTATAGAGATTAAGTTTCAACGTAAATGAATTGTATAATCATTTGATTCACAAACTGCAACAAATATATTTATTCCCAATTCATAGTATATATACGTAACAACACCTATGTATACATATACATATATATACATAATTATTTTTTCATCTTTCGTAAATTTCTTATCATCCTCTTATACATATTTTTCAAATGAATATGAATTTTGACGTTTTTTTTTTTCCTGCGTATAATTTCAGCGGGAAATATAATACTCGCTCAAGTACGAGTAGGTATTTGTATGGAATATGGTATAGCGGTGGAGGGGTGTCGGACTGTTACGGCGTGATCGATTACCGTCCGACTCTCTGTATATTACGCATATAACATATCGCGCGTAACAGTATGTGTTATAATCAATTATTACGAGCTTTCAACCATTTTATACGCAAATATTTCACGTTTTACATAAGCCCATATATGTATGTGCCCAGGGTTTAAAAGTTTCTTGCAATAATTTTGGAAATGACAAAATTTATTCTTTTTATTTATTTTTTTGTATTTGCAATTTTGTATTTCTACTAGAAACAATTTTTCTTTTTTTTTTTCCCCCCAACATCTTGTTCTTTCTCTCACATATCCTCGTCTATGATAAATATCCTTGATAATATACAAAAAAAAAAAAAAAAGGAAATTCGTCACCCATCTACTGTTAGCATTATTGTTGAATTTTTCTTTTTCTTTTTCTTCTTGTTTTTCAAGAGCGTCAGGTCTCTAGAGTCACACCAAGTCACGCCGACTGCCCACGCCTCGATGGGCTGAGGGTATCTCGGCTGACTTCCGGTGCCTCATTTACATATCATTCCTTTTATTGATCCGTCCTGCTGTTGCATTTGCAAACAAAACCTATTTTTTTATTTTTTTTTTATTTTTATTTTTTCCTTTATTCATTCATTTATTCGTTTATTTATTTGACCAGGTTACACGCAGTGTGTGACCAATACCTATTCACTAACGCGGTTGAACGACGTCGAGCGTCGCGTCGCGTGCGTCTCGAACTATACCTACGTTCTGAAAATTCCCCTCAACTTTATATGATACAGTCAGAAATTTATTAGCTATCTTATTCATTTAATTTATTCTAACGAATGAATAGCCGATGTAATATTATCAAATGAAAACTGGTTTTAGCAAATTAAACGATATTTAAATTTATATATATATATCCTCGTTGTATACGTAAAGTAAAATGAAAAGATTTCTCACGCATGAGGGGAAAGTGCGTGCGCGAGTTTCCCGAGACTCGAAAGCTCGTTTTGATCAATCCTTTTTTTTCTTCGCATATGTATATCGCCGAACTATTAAGAATCAAGCAACAAGTTGTACAATTCAAATTCCAAATGGTCGAAAATATCATTTCGAAAACAAATAAAGGATAGCTATGATTCCGAGGCACGTTATATGCGATTGACAATGAATTATAGTACGCATGTAATATCGTTTGAATCAATTTTTTTAGAAAGTTATTCCTTTTTTATATTCTTAGTTATACCGTACGTATAATATACATCTTAGTATAGTATGCCAAAGATAAAGAACCAAACATTAGTCTTTCGTTGTACATAGATCATCTCATCTTCTTTATTCTCAATACTTAGGTCTTAGAAATAGGTATATTAGTGCTATACGCACAACTTTCTAAGAAATAATTTCAACCTAAACATATGATAATAACAGAATAATATATACGCTGACATTTTAAAGCTATACGATATGGTGTGTTTGAACACTTTCATGTACAAGTGAAAGCTGTAGGTACTGCGCTTTATCGGTAAAAATCTATCGACGAACAAGATTGTGTATAACAATAATAATAAAATCTTTCACGGATCAAATCGGATTCGTATCTAATTATACGTTTTTTTTTTTTCGCACACTCCAAATGTACTCTGAATTAAATATTTTTCAGATTACTTAATTAATTAAGCATTTTAATTCATTAATATTGATTCGTACTATAATCATTGAATTTTATATACTCAGTTTATAATTGAAGGAAATTAATTAAACATATGTTTATGTTACAAGAATTTATTTTTATTCAGTAAGACGTAATGCAAAACAGTCACGTTTAGAAATGAATGAAGAGTTGAAAGAAGATAGCTAAGAGATGTGTAGAATTATATATATCTAGTCATCATATTCATTATATGCATGTATATGTCTTGCTACTGATAAGATAAGATTAACTTAATAAAATCCAGCTGTGCTTTCGTCTGACAAACGTGTTAGAAATAAACACAAGATATTCATGATATATTCCTCTAGTTTTCAAGTTATTCTACCCGATTATATATACATAAAATGTATTTTTATTACGTGACCGATTTATTTCTAAACTCACAAAAATTCTTCCGTCTGTTTATATTTTACCGTTTCGTTAAACGATACGTTTTCCTCGACTAGCTAGTCTTTCTTATTTTTCTTATATTTTTTCATTTTTATTACGTTTTTCCTTAAATTACTCATAGCTATAACGCCAGACGCGAATTCTTTTCAGAATTCATGATCTTGACTCACTAATATCACGCACAAAAATTATTAAGAACGAGTAATTTAATAAATAATTTTTATCGATTTTTTAAACACTTATTTATTTATTTTCATTTTTGAATGAATTTCTTCTTCAGCCTCCCGCACCTCTACCAATCTGCAAAGAGTGTCTTGGAACAACGACGGCTGGTAATAATAACAACAGTAAACGTAACGCGGCAGAGAAATTGAGCAGATGTAGTATATGCGGTGCAGCGCTTCACAACTCCTGTGCACCTTCAGAATTGTCGATTCTTGTCGATAGAGGTACGACGTGGTGCTGCGATGATTGTTCTCCAACATGCGCTGGCTGCAAATTGGAACAAGAGTCTCAGAACTACTTAGTTAAGTGTGCTGGATGCGTCAAGTGTTATCACCCAACGTGTCTGGATCCTGCGTTGGACAAGAAAAATAAAGCACCCTGGAGGTGTCGGCATTGTCAAACAGCTCATGCTCCCAACACACCAAAGGAAGATAGTAAAAAACATAAAACACAAGATGCATCTACTCCTGGAACCGGTACACCTACTAGCACTAGGAAAAAACTCAGCAAGATTCGTGAGAATAGAAAGTAAGTTCAATTTTTCATTCAATTCAAGTTCATTCGGTATATTGATACACAGAGTTATGAAATTCCGAATAAATGTATCATTAAGATACCTACAATACAGATAGCACTTATTTTTTATCAAATTCACAGTTTTAATTATTCAAAGACTTCTTCGTTCTCAACTTGCAGATGTAAAACCTGATTTGAATGAAACCGGGTGGTTCTTTTAGACTTTTTTCAATTGTATAGACTAATATATAAAGCATTTGGTTTAATTACAGATTAGAAGTGTCGCGGAAGAGCTTGGCAGGTGCAACTCCAGCAAAGAAGAGCACTGCGGCCGCAGCTCTGGTGGAGAGCTGCTCGGACGGTAATGCGGGTGTTGTCTCTCCCTGTCAACCAACCCAAACTCCTTCTCCATTACCACAACCCCCCACCCCACTCGCAGGCCAGGGTAGGCTGCTTGAAGAAAAGAACGACAGGATCTCTAAAGAGAAGCAAAAGTTCTTTAGATCGAGCGCGTTCAACGCGGATCACAATAAGCTGAAGCGGGTGGGGGGCGGTGATAAGTCTAGGTCCTCTCAAAGTCTAAGTCCTAAATCGTCTCAGAGCAACGTTACCCCTAAAAAATTCACCCCAAATAGAAGGGTGCCACCAGTGTCTAGCAGCAGCGGCAGCGAGGTTAGCGAAAGCGATAGTTCTGATGATACGGATAGCTCTGATGACCAAGATAACAACGACGCAGAAGGTAGTTCGAGTAGTTCGAGCGAATCTAGCGATTCGTCTTCCTCTGACGACGAGGAGGAAGAACAGGAAGAACCCCAGAAATCATCGGGACCTTTCTCTTGTGATCTTAACGAAGATAAACCTTGGGGCTTTGCTGCAGCTGCTGCTAAACTTAACGTTGAATCACCGTTTTTTAGCAACATAACAAATACCTTTGGCGCTTCGTTGCCTAAACTCGATTTGAGTAGTAAGCCTACTTTCGGATTGAACATACAACCAGCTGCAAGTCCTTCGGATAGCAAAAAGAAGCTTAAAACTACCCATGACAACTCGAGTTTTACCTCTGACAATAAAATCAAACCGGGTGTAGGTCAATTGAAAGGGTTATTCGATGGGCTTAGTCACTTCTTTTCAGCTCCAACAAATAGCAGGGCAAGATCAGGTGCTCAGGCTCCAAATTATGCCCCTGATAGAAGAAAAAGGCCTATGCCTGAGGAGCGAAGCAGTTCTAATGCCAATATAAAGTTGAATAAAATTTCTAAAGGGAGTCAGAAATGTAAACAAGAAGAGCCAACGGGTAGCGCGGGGAAAACTGAAAGAAGAAAGACTGAAGAGGTGGGAGAAATTCTCAGAGTACCTAGACCCGGTATATTCACACCTTCCGACGAGTGTTTCTTTCGATCTGATTCACAAGATTCCCAAGATTCGCAAGATATGCAAAAGCAACCAAAAATGACACCCTCGAATTTAGTGAAAACTGCTGTTAATAGCAAACGTCATGAACAGGATAGAAAAAAACTGTTGAAAGGTGTCGATGAATCTCGATATCTAAAATATGGCAGCATGGTATCGCCTTGTTCGTCGCCTTCAAGTCTAACGAAGACCGAGCAGCACTTGCGAAAGAAACAACTGATCACGGAGGCCACCCAGACTCGCCACCCTGAGCCCGCTATCCTAAAAAATTCACCTGGCAGCAATCCCAGCCCAAAACCAAGTCCAAAACCCAACCCTCGAGCCTGTACTAGCGCCACCACCACCAACACCACCACGACACCCCGCGCGACACCCTGCTCCACCAAGAAGGGTAAGAGTCTACCCCGCCCAATCACTATCCAAACCTGAAAAATGCACCCATTCGCGACTTCCCTTAATCTAATCCTCGCTCACCACCGTGGATGTGTTGGCGGTGTGGTGTGGTGTGATGTGTGTGTGAGATACTCTCTTTTAGGATAACGTGATTGTTCTAGGGTTGAATTGAATGAATATATTAGATAATCTGCTTAAAAGAAAAAAAAAAAACATTGGTAACAAAGCTCAGTTATTAATAATTGTCAATAACTTTAAAAGTAGAGATGTTCTTAATATATTGAACAATCATGTTCTTACATACGCTTAACAAATCCATGGTGTAATTTGAGTAGAGGTATACAAATCAAACATTATCTGCATTACAAAATTCATATCAAACTTACAGTGAAATATAATTCAATAGATCACAAGTCTTTACAATAAATTAACATATTGTTATGCCTCCACTTCTTTTACATTGTGAAAGAACATTCCACATTTACCGCATGTTACTCTATTATTCTTTGGCACTATGGTTTCTGAATATAATTATTGTGATTTGTCTCGTAGAAAGTGTAGCATGTATTATTGCTTTAGGCGCAATAGCTGACAGTGAAGATTGTCTTTTGCTAAATATATGCGCACTTATTACGGCAACATTGAGTAAGATAGTTTTTTTTCTTCTCTAAAGGAAAAATTTCGTGTATCAAACACAGCTACTCGTCTGTATTCAATTCAAACATTACGATACAAAGTTTGATATGTTTTCAAAAACAATCTATCACCTTAACTCGGCACTCTCTGCCTAATGCGCGAGCCATTTTTCCTTGTATATAAAGAAACTCCTTTTTCTTCCCATCCCATTTAACAATGCATCCAAATAAAAGGCACTGGGTGGCATTTCACTCATTACTACCACCATCATCCATTCTTCATCAACAGGGCTACCTACCTGCGGTTGTTGATATCTACCAGGCATAATTTATCGCTCCTCAGTATTTTTCCTCCGCTCATGACCCCCGAGTACTCAACATTCTGCCAACACATTTCACTCTCCCTGAAGCTTAGCTTTTGTTACTCACCATTAACACCGTTATCTTTCATTATTATTTGCACCCTGTTTCTTTAACATTATTTTTTTTCACACATAGTAACAGTATTTATTTCACGAATGATATGTTTGTTATATAACATGTTGCACAATACCGTAAATTAATGTGAAATCTTTGTCTGAGATCGAGGAAAAATCAATTCGCAAAACTCCCAACGAAAATATTTTGCTTTTTTCACTAGTTTATCTTCTTATCTGATGCAATTTAAATTACGCTACAGCTAAAGGTTGATTTTAAAAGACAATTTTATTCTTTGACTTTGAGCAGCAGTGTCTTGAAAGTTATTGTGTAAAATAATAATTTGCGCATTATAGAGCATTAAAGAAACGCTACAAACTTTTAAATCCCTACACATTTTTGAAAACAATCATTTATATTTTGCAGACGAAGCTATCACAATCCAGACACTTCCTCCGGGTGTTACACAGAAAGACGTCGACCTATTTAAAGAGGCTAGAGAACGAGCTAATGGTCTCACCGTTGTGTCTGATGAAGGAACAGACTCTTCTGTGAGTCCTGGTGGCACAGGACCTGGTGTTGGAAGCAGAAATCCTGCGGCAATTGTCTTTGGAAGATACGAAGTAGAGACGTGGTATTCCAGTCCGTTCCCCCAAGAATATGCAAGATTACCTAAGCTCTTCTTCTGCGAATTTTGTTTGAAGTATACCAAGAGCCGAGCAGTGTTAGATAGGCATATGGATAAATGTCAATGGAGACATCCACCTGCTACAGAAATATACCGATGTAACGGTTTATCTGTGTTCGAGGTGAGTTTGACCATATTTTGCTAACATCAATTGTAATCTGGATGAAAGCTCTACTCTTGAATCGCATTTATCTTTTTTATCTTCTTAGTCTTCTTCCCTAAACTAGGGTTATATTTTTGTTTCAGATTGACGGTAACGTGAATAAAATTTACTGTCAAAATTTATGTTTACTGGCCAAACTGTTCTTGGATCATAAAACGCTCTACTACGATGTTGAACCATTCTTATTCTACGCAGTCACAAAGAATGACAAATACGGTTGTCATTTAGTGGGATATTTCAGTAAAGAAAAACATTGTCCCGCGCAAAGGTACAATGTTTCGTGCATAATGACTCTGCCCCAGTATCAGAGACAAGGATTTGGCAGATTTCTTATAGAATTTAGTTATCTCTTATCAAAGGTCGAGGGCATTCCAGGTACTCCTGAAAAACCGTTGTCAGATCTAGGCAGAGTGTCTTATCACTCTTTCTGGAAAAGTGTTGTATTAGAGTACCTGGATTCACACAGAAAATATAAAGATATAAAACTAGGAGATATCACTAAAGAAACTGGGGTATCAGCTCACGACATTGCCATGGCAATGCAGCTGCTTGGTTTTATTAGAACGGTCAATTCACCTAAAGAGGAAAAACCAAAGGTAGTAATAGTGGTGGATTGGCATAAAGTCGACGTTCATATGGCTAAGGTCCGCAAGAGTTCACGAATAAGTTTGGATCCGGAATGCTTAAGGTGGATTCCATTACTCAGCCAAATTTCTAATCCGTACCAAAGTCCCGAAGAAGGTGGGGAAACCGGTTCAGAAGGTTCGCCGATTCTGGAGCCTAAGCCTATACCAACCATTGTGGAGAAAATCCAGAGGGTGAAAATCAAAAAGAAGCCACGTGGAAGGAGATCAGGACATCGAAGAGCATCGCCCTTGAAACCTAAGTCTGCACAAAAAGCAGTTAATCATAAAGAAAAAGAAAAAGATAAACCAGTAGTTAAAGATAGACGGAAAGTCGTGGAAGTCGAAGAATCGAAGATGAATATGGAGGTGGATAGTAAAGAAATCTCGGTGGCACCAAAAAATACAAAAAATACTCCGGCAGTGAAAAGTTCTGTAGTTATAAACACTCCCAAGGCTACTCCGCTATCAACTTCGAGAAGAAGAATCAGAGCTCCGAAAACACTCATAGTTGAATCACCAGTCTCAACTCCTTTGAGAAAACGAAAACATTCCGAAAAGACTGAACCCGAAGAGAAAGAGGAAAAGGTTGAAAGTAGCAGAAAACGTACTCGTGAATCTATAAGAGAAAAGGAAAAAGAAAAGGAGAAGGAAAAGGAAAAGGAAAGAGAGAGGGAGAGGGAAAGGGAAAGAGAAAGGGACAAAGAGAAAGAAAAAGAGAAGGAAAAGGAACAGAAGAAGGAAAAGGAAAGGGAAAGGGAAAAGGAAAAGGAAAAGAAAGAAGAAAAAGAAGTTCCAACAAATGAAACGGCGATAGAAGTTCCAAAAAGTCCTCCTAAAGCTGCGACACCGCCTTCACCAGTGCCCACTCCAAAGCCTTCAAAGAAACAGAGTAAACTAGACGATATTCTGTTGAAAGTAACCAGTAGACAAACGAAAAACCTCCAAGCTAAACAAGCGAGAGAGAAGAAAGCATTAGAAGATGCCCAGTGTAACGGAAAGGAGGAAATTAGGGATGTTAAATGTTCGCCAATGTCAAGACGCAGTAGAGCCAAAGCTGCAGTAGCTGAAAGCTTGAAAATGCCAGAGCTAAAACCCGAAGCACCAACGAAGGGTAGACCAGAAAGTCCTATCATACTTCCACCTTCGCTATCGCCTCCTCCTGAGGAAGTACAAACTAAAGCAGCCACCAAGCAGATGACGATTCCTGAAATGTTTCCATCCAGGCCAAGCAGTGTGAAGGATGATAAGACGGATCAAGTCGAAACACCAACAGCTACAGATCAGCCTGAAAGTGAAGTACCAACCGGCAGTCCTGGCGAGTATGAGGGAGGGGATGAGGACGAGGGAGAAGAAGAAGAACCTCCGCCAAGGCCAAAGTCAATTCCGCAACAACCACCTTTAACGCCGCCTAGTCCAGCGAAGGAAAAGATTGAGAAGCTAGAGAAAATTGTTGAGAAAGAAATCGTGAAGGATAAAATGAGTAAAGAGAAGGAGAAGCAGAGTCCAAGAAAAACTGAACCAGAGCGGCCTACTGGCGAAGAACCTAGTGACACACCTGTAGAGTCCCACAAGAATTCCGAGACTACTGCCAAAGTCCCAGAGGTCACAACGGTGGCTCAAGCTCTATCTCCGATCAACGAAAAGGTTCCAGAAAAAGTAGAGAAAGTAGATCAAGAACAATCTATTCCTCAACAACATAATATGTGGGAGAAGCCCAAAGAACTAAAGGATAGTCTGGCACAGGGAAAACCTGATACAACTCTTCCCGAAAAGAAGGATGTTTCTAATAGTAATGTAGTGGTAATGGAAACACAACCACCTACACCTCAAGAAAAAATTGTACCTGTCTGTGAACAGGATACAATACACCATCTTCAAACACACCAAGAAGAAAAACAGCATTCTCCTGAAAGTGGGAAGACGACACCACATTTGGAAAATCCTGGATCCGTCAAGAGAACACCTCCTTCTCAACCTGATCTGCCTTCGATGGGTGTCTATACTCCAGATTCCACGACTAATTCCGTTCATTCGTTGCACTACGGACAATGCGACCTGGACGTTAGTCAGCTTGGATTAGAATCTCCTACATCAATAGCTAGCGATTTAGCATCCCAAAACAGTGTAGAAAGGCCTCCAAGTGCACTTCCATCCATGCCTCCATCTGCCCCAGCCGCTATTCCAACTCCTGTGCAAATCACCGCACCGCCAGTATCAGTTAATATTCCGCCACAAGTGCAGTACTCAGATTGTTCAATGCCTCAACATACACCGCCTGCACATGTGGCAATACATCCTATGCATCAACCGCATACACCACAGCCTTTACAGCAGCCACGTACACCTCAGTCACATACTCCCCAAAGTATTCCAACCCAAAGTCCTCAACCAATTCCTCAAAGCCACACCCCGCAACCTCATTCACAATCCCATACACCACAGCCATTGTCCCATACCGCGCAAAGTATACCTATACAAAGTCCACAACCTATGCCACAAAGTCATACTCCTCAACCACTACCTTTACCTCCATCGCATACGCCTCAGCCAATGCAATTGTCTCTTGGAGGACAACAGCAGGGACAAAATCAGAGCATGGCGCATAGCCAATCGCAACAACAACAGCAATCTGCGCACCAGCAACAACCTCAACCACATAGCAGTAAGAGAGCAAGCGGATCACAAACTCATAGATCGAGATCTACTCAACAAAGATCTCATCGTGCTACTCCGCCAACTTCTCACACTCAGAGTTCTCAGCATTCGTCGGCCCACGTTAGTCATAATACTATTGCCCACACACACGGATCACATTTACCTCCGCAATATCAACAGACTTCAATGACCGTACCTCCGATGCCTCATCCACACTCACATACACATGCGACGCATTCACATAACATGGCTGTTATTTCTCAAGGAAATTATATGGCCGTAGCATCGCAGGCTTTTCCTACACAAAATACATATGTTATTCAACATCGTGGCGGCAGATCTGGCGCTCCCACGCCCTGTACAACGGCAACGAATTTTTATATTCAAGCTAGCACAATGCCTCCACATTCGCATACACCTGCTCCACCCTCCCTGGCGGGATCCGGTAATCATCAAACTACTAACTCTTGTAATTTAGGTAGTTTAGCAAAGTTACAACAGCTTACAAATGGCCTGGAGATGATACCTCCCACACCTCCACCGGCTATGAACTTAACACCACCTCCACCCATCCCTCATACTATGACACCGCCACAAAATTCGAGACAGCTACCTACTCCGCCTCAAGTACCTATAGGGTATGGTACGAATTATTATAATGTAAATAAAGCCCCACCCGGTACTCCTGGACCTTCGAGCAGATCTGCTTCTAGACCATCGGCTAATT
Organism: Tenthredo notha; assembly: GCA_914767705.2. Taxonomy (NCBI): domain Eukaryota; kingdom Metazoa; phylum Arthropoda; class Insecta; order Hymenoptera; family Tenthredinidae; genus Tenthredo; species Tenthredo notha. Next base: position 9,600,954 of record OU611909.1, read on the forward strand.
CAAACATGGGATCTTTGAGCCAAGCTTATGGAAGCGAAAGCCTATATCGACAACCATTGAACCCTAGCGGTACTTGCCCACAAATGCAGAGCGCTGCTTCTAGAGTTAGTCCAAATGTTTCATTGGACCCAAATTTGTACGGCTACAGAGTACAACCAACGACCGGTTACATGAACCAAGCGGCACCACTAGGTGGGTTTATGAATCAGGCGAGTCAGTTACCAGTAGGCGTGGTAAACGTGCCTGCGCCATATTCTCAAGACCCGCACCAACAAAACCCAGCAGCGGTATACACGACGTATCACAGCTACATAAATGGGGGCCTTATGCAACCCCTTAATGGCACAATGAGACCACGCTAGCCTTAGTTTTAACTTCTGGCTTTTTGTTATAATAATTAAAACAAAAAAGAAAAAACAACAGATAATTTGTAATATTCAAAGCTTATGACAAATGACAAATTAAGTGACTAGTATTGATGATTTTTTTCATCGCAGAACTTTTAATGTATAGATAAAAAAAAAATTGGATAATCGGACGTACTTGGACTTGAAACAGTCCTATTTTGATTGAACTTGACCAAATTGTAAGTTTGTAGAAAAAAATGAAGTGAAATTTTGGGAACTAAATTTGTCTAGTATTTTTCTGAATAAACTTTGAATATTATAGAAAATAGCCGAGGGAGACCCCACGTCAAAGTGAATACATATTTTTAGTAGGGCATTTTTCTCAAGGTGTTACGTTTGTGTATCATAATATTTATATATAAATAATTATGAAGAATATTCTGTTTGATATTATCGATTGTTGAGCATTGTTGTTTACGTTTCGGGGGGGGGAGGGGCACGCTGTACTTTATGTATCATAAACTACTTATTACTATTAATACCTACACACAATTAGACACACATAATTATATTTTATTCTTATCAACACGTTCACTCACTCACAACCGCTATTGTATGTAATATTATTAATTAGCATTGCGAGGGCACACTAGTTCCGAAAGGATTGTGACTGTATAGTTAGGGCTATTCTGGAAATCGTCCCAAACCTGATGTGGAAATTATTTTTTGTATTATTGTGAAAAGTATATTTCATATTTTAAACTTTGAATGTGTATGGTGCTCGTCCATGTATTTTAAATTTATATTATTTCCATTGATTATTTTCAGAATAGCTCAACAAATATATTTATAATATGTATACATATTCAAGTTAATTTTTTCAGACAACGGACAGCGAATACAAATCGCTAGTGTTAGTATAACTTTAAGTAATACGGAAGGTCTTTAAAATATAGTGTAAAGATACATCAATATTTATTGTACATAGATATAAAACAAAAAAATACTAACAAATAAAACTAAAATCGTAAATAGTTTACACAGAGTATTTCATTTATTCTTTATAAAATTACTTATTTCACTATTACCTAATCTAATTATTCAACACATTCAAAAGTGGCTAAAGATCAAAGTTTTGAAATATAATATAGATCGATTGTGAAGTTTCAAATTGTGGTAATATTAATGTAAGCTTGATGAATTTTCTATATCTTGTTACAAATCCGAATTATCAGTATACTTTTATACAAGCATGGTGAGAACATTTGTAAAATGAGAAATTGCACGAAGTGTATTTTCACTCAAAAATTGTTGAAGTGATTTTTCAATCTGTTATTTAATGTTTTGTGCATCTTCTACTATTCCTTTTCGCTTCTTTGCGCTTTTTCTCAGCTTGTGCTAATTCAATGTATTTCCTTCTCTGATTGATTGACATTTGACACCATAATTTTCCAGCTTTTCTGGCAACTTCTACCACTGGCTTCTTCGGCCTCTTTCTTTGCATTCTCAGGTAGAAGAGAATGAATGGATTCGTTGAGCGGGCAAGTCTTGAAATATCCGTACAGTTTCTTTTCTTATTTTTCTTGAGACACCTACGGCCACGCTTTTTTGATGAGTCTTCATCTGTGCTAAAGACAGATACTGTAAAGGACGTTTTTTTCTACTACAAAACTGACCTTACCCATGACGTCCTTTTCTATTAACTTTACATGGCGTAGATACTTGACCACCCATTTTATTTCACTCTTTCTCTGAGTCTCCAAATTCTTGTAAAAAGATCTACTTCACTAGATAATTTTGGCAAAATATTATTATGACATTTATATGAAAAACGATTTTCTTTTTTCTATTTTAACAAAAGGCAAAACATTTGCTATTTGGTTTCTATGTGGTGAAAAGTTTTCTACTCTCTCATTTTCGACAAACATATACACACAAGTTTACTATATCAGTGTTTCGTCAAGCCCTTATAAAAATAAGTATCAATAGGTGAATGGTCAAAAATGAATAATAACAAATCCGATTAATTAACATTCGAGGTAATTATATTTAGCTTGATAAATTACAATCTTGAATTCGTCTATTCAGATGAGTACAATCAAAATACTTGAATCAAATTTAATAGTGTGAAGGAAAGTTGCAGTTCATGATCAATCCTTTCTTACAGTGAAAAACATGATAGCCTCATCGGCACTTAGGAACAAAATTTCTCTACAAATAATTAAGTACTAACACCAATTCTTATCAAATAATAGTTTGATAATATTCAACATACGCCAATGCTCACTCAATTATTATAACTAGTATAAATTCGAGGAATACTCCGATAAGATAATCTTTTCTTTTTTACTGTTCTGGAGTTTCATTTTGATTTCATACTTTCAAAATTATTGCTATTCTAATACTACTAATCACATTTTTAATTTTAGAACCGTTATAGTCCTACTGGATAATTAGACATGAAAAGAAAAAAATAAACAACCCAACAGTTTCTTTCTACAAAAAAATAAAAAATCGCCTAAAATCTCGTAAAAATCCTTTTCGTCAAATTTTCTAATGAGTAGTTAATTCATCCTCCAGCTTGAGTATCTCTTTTGGATTCTTTATACTTGTTATTTTTTCGATCGGTACAATAACATGCGTTTTTTTGAGCGTCCAGATAACTTTTACAACCGAGAGTCGTAGTGCCAGAGAAGAAGAGTTTAGCTGCTGTTCGGCAAGCTTTTACAACGCTTACGCTAGTCGATTCAAAACTATCGCAATACTTATAAAGACAGCGTTTGAATTCTAAATCACATTTTTCTTTGTCTGAGTTACAGGTGTCGTAACAGATATCATGCGCGTTGCAACAGATTGTGATTTCGGGAGTTTCAAAAAATTCTTGCCATACTTTCTGAAAGAAAAATTATAGTAAACATATGAATGAAGAAATATGAGTGAATTATAAATCTAAGAAAATTTTCTTACTTAATACAAGGATGAATAGTATTTGTTATCATTTCAATTTGTTAACATAACTCATACTATAATATTCTAAATACAGGATTAAAAACTCTTTACTTAGAATCTTGTGAATACCTCTAATCCCAGAGAACCACATCCATTGCTCTGTGGTTTATGACTCCAATTCTCTTTCGGTTTTCCTCCTGTAAAATTATACGTGAAGAAATATGGAATATCTTAAATATCGTAGCAGCTGACAGTCTAAAATCGTTGCTGATTATGGATTAAGCCTTTGGTAAAAATCGGAATAACGTTTGATTTATTTCTATGTATGTATGTAAATTTTATAGGTTAGAATCGGAAAGGTGACTTGAAGTAGTTTTGAAAAGATTTTATTACACGTTAAGTATATACCTCCGGGACAAGTAAAAGAGCATGAATCTTCAGCTGCTGCATCAATGACTTCGTGGACGTCTTTAAATTTCCTTGCGACTCTAAGTGCGTCTTGAAAAAAGTCACCGAATACTGTTTCCGCAGCCAAAACCGCGTCGCGAAGATTTCCCAATAAATCAGCCCCATAACCAGACCACGCATAAGTAAGAAAAGTCAAAACGTATACAAAGATTTTTCTGTACTTTGAAAAACGCATTTTTCATCGATAATGACCTATTCAGACTGATATCACGCTCCCTATTTACACAGAATTTACGGACTATTTTTAACTGGCCACTTGTCAAAACGTGGAATATAATTACGGATATACTACATTTGGTCTTTTTTCCATTTCGCTGCCAAAACCATTGGCTACGTATTTCTCTAAAATATATAATCATTCTCATTGTATTTAATTATCAGCTACATAAATTACCCTAATATTTCATATAACAGAAAAAAAAATTGGTCACTGGTATAGTGACTAAGCGATTGCTCATAAGATTGCATGAGATGCTGCAACATATTCATTTCTTGTTTAAAAAAGGCATCAAAATTACTGAAGGAAGTTTTTTTTTTTTTTTCTGGGAAAATGAATGAACTATTGATATCGAAATATGGAGAAATTGCTTTTTTATTGATCTTCACAATGATTGGATACACATATTTGAGCACATAACATATATAAATTCTTAATTTATTTTATATGAGTAGATAATTGTTGGATATGGGCTCAAGTTAGAGTTTCTTAACAAGTTCACCAGTTTCGAACAATTTCTTAACGTCTGAACCTCCTCCCAGACATTCACCCTTGACAAAAACTCTGGGTACTGTTCTAGCACCGGTTATTTCACCAAGAATTGTTTGAATGTCGTCTGCGTCGTCTCGCGAGTCTAACTCAATGGCAGTGTACTTTTGTTTGAGTTTGTCGAATACCTAGAAATTTAATCATGTTTGTTAAAATGAATATACCTATTTAGTTGATAAAAAGATTGAATTTGTTCTAAGAAAACACGATATTTGTACCTCCTTTGCCATGTTACAGTAAGGACAGTAAGTCTTGGAGAATATCACAACACCGTCAGAGGCGATGAGCTCGTCAACTAGTTCACGTGTTGCAGGCATAATCTCAGATTTGCTGGAACCTAAACCCATTGCAATGAGCTAGAGAAATTTTCATTGTCAACTACCGTATTTCTATACTTCATGATTTTTCTTTTCAAAGGTTATTGGGATTGAGGGATCATTAGTGTTTCTTTATAATTGTTGAAATAAGGAAATAACTCAATTCAAGCACCTAAATCATCTATATCGTCATACACGTAATCTGGACTATCAAAGTCTGTATCAATATCCCCCATCTTAGTTAGAAATGTATTTATAAATTTTTTGAGCAACGAAGATTACGAGTATTGATGTATTATGTTATATTCTAGTTTAATTTACAACATGAATTTATGAAAAGGAAACAAGTAGCAATCGCGATACGGGTAATAGTTGAAAGTCATATAATTCGAGGACCATTCTTATCGGTAAATTAAATTCAAATAAATTATAAGATTCTTATGGTGTTTATATGTTGTGAATAGTTCGATTCTTACCTATCAAGATTCGAAATATACGTCGCAAAATTTCGGCGTTATATGAATCTTCAATAGCTCAATGATTTCTACTAGGTGTGTAGATCCGGATCGTTGAAATGTGTCTGAAACGCAACAAACTCTAAGATGATAATTTGTAATAAAAATTTCCGAGTTTCCGATTACTTATATCATGCCGACAAGTAATTAATTTCCCACTCGTCGATTCTGACTTGACGAATGCGCAATATTTGCGCAAGCGTATGCAACACGCATATAGCTTCGATGGTCAATTTCTCTAAACATTCTCTCTATGATAGTAAAGATGGCACTACGGTCGTTGAAATCGAATTTCATATGTCATTGACTTTCTATACAATACTATTTGCTCCTGTATATCGTGTTGGAAGTCTTGACATTTGGCGTTATCTTATCGAGTTGTGTGAGAGAAGATTTTGTTTAAAATGATGTAAATCCGGGCTTAAACACGAAGATGAACATCGGGAAGATGGGCTGCCCAGGAGGTGGCATTTACGTGGTTGAGGGTGAGGTCAGCCTCCTTATGACAGCGATGAAACGTGGTGCTCGATGGTCTTCACATTCCCATCAGGTTAGACAAGTCACGTCAGCTGATCCACCTTTTTAATTATCTCATATTTAACTTACCCAATTCAATATTCATAAAATATAATATTATATTCAATATTTATCACTGGATCAAAATATCAAATTAAATGATTCAATTATCGCTTATATCCCCTATTATTGCCATATGATATTCAAAGTTTCTCTTGTCTAATTCATTTCGTATTTCGAACAAAATCCATTTCGTAAATAAACCGAAAATTTATCCTTATTTCGAAATTAAGAGGTTTTATATTTTACAATCTGCGTATAAAATAGAACGATTTTCGCCTCATATTCGAAAAGGTATTAGAACTTAAGACTTTGATTGCAATTTCAATGTCTTTCATTACTCTTCAGATTATGAATTATTGTTCTTTTCTTTTAAGTCTGACAAAATAATCCGTGTAAATATTTCAAGCAGGAGTTGGTCCTTTGATTTTAATAATAAGTTATAGGAAATGTGCTTGTTATTATCATTTTGATCAAATTATCAAAGTCGCTTCATTCCTATAATGAATTTTACATAATCTATAGGACGAGGATCAGGATACTTTGATGAAAGGTCTAGCAAGTCTGAAGGAGGTGTTAAACGATGCGGAAAATTTGTCGCAGCTTGATCCCGGCGTGTTTCTTGCCCCATTTCTTGAAGTCATTAGATCCGAAGAGACAACTGGCCCTGTTACAAGTCTTGCATTATCGGCAGTTAACAAGATTATATCATATGGCCTCATTGGTAAGCATGTATCTCTGTGTAGCATACGTGTTATATTTTATTCATTGGAATAAAATATTATAAGTTTCTGCTTCAAGTTAAGAGTATGAAGGATTCATATTTCCACCTGTTCACAATCACATTTCAGATCCTGATCATAGCGCAGTTCCTACTTGTGTAGAGTCTGTAGCTGATGCTGTAACTCACGCAAGATTTGTGGGAACTGATGCATCGGGAGACGGGGTTGTTCTTATGCGCATTCTTCAAGTTTTACGGGGTCTCATGCTTTCACCTGCAGGCAACTTTCTTTCAAATGAAAGTGTTTGCGAGATCATGCTAAGCTGTTTCAGGATATGTTTCGAAACAAGGCTCAGCGGTAATTTGAAAACTTATTTGAACCCAGAAATACGCATTTCTTTGATGTATAATATAATTCCAAATGATAAACATGTTATTTTAGAGCTGCTCAGAAGAACTGCCGAACACTGTTTGAGAGATATGGTTCAGCATCTGTTCATCAGATTACCACAATTTGCAGATGATACGAGGGTTCTCTTGAATATGAAAGTTAGTGTCTGAGTATAGGAGATATTGATGAAGTTATTGTATTTTTTTAGTATTATCTTTGCATGCCAAAGGCTAAAGTTGAAGATTTTTTTATATTTGTATTCTATGTTTGACTTAATTTCAGAAAATGAGAACAAACGGAATGGAAAGTACTCGCACTAAAAATAGGAAGAATAAAACTCATGTTAAACAGAAGTCAAAATTATCTCCTGAGGACGAAGAAACAGATGCTCAACTTCTTAGTCCTGTTGAAAGAGTCAGAGTTGGTCATTTGGCTACCACGCCAATTACGCCGGCTAGTAATATAGTTGATATGCAAGGATCTCTTGATCGGGGTACCCCGGAAAGAGGAGAAGATGAGAAAGGCGAGAATAAAACGACTGCAACTAAAACTGAGGGAAAAGGCGAAGAACCTGATAAGAATCAAGCTAATACAGAAACTAGTAACGAGCAGGATAGTCTGAAGGATTCAGTGAAGAGTGATGAGTCTGCTAAAATTGAAAATAAGGAAGCTGTAGAAACTGAAAAGGGATTGCCAACTGATGAAACACAGAGCATAAATAAAGCTGATGGTACGAAAATCGTTTCTAATGAGCCAGAAGATAAAAGTTCCTCCCAGCAGAGCCCAAATGATGACCAGGGTACATAATAATCATCATCAGTATGCGTTTGAAATAGTCCTTATATTCTACCAAAGACTAAAATCGATAATTTGCCTTTTCAGCAGTGAGTCCAGTTGAGGAAGGAGAGAAATCTGTGAATTTTGTACAATCGCCAGTCGGAAGTGTAGAAGACTTGTCTGTAGATGATAATGGTAATACGAATAGAGAAACGGGATTACCAAAGATAAAAGTTGAGATAGAACCACCAGAAGATTACGTAAATACTCAGGGAGTCAGATTTACGCCTCTTCAGCAACTAGCACCATACGGAGCTCTGTGTGTTCGAGAACTCTTTAGATTTTTAGCCTCCCTTTGCAGTCCTCTCGATAAACAGAACACCGAAGTCATGATGCATCTGGGGCTTAGTTTGCTTCAGGTAGCACTTGAGGTGTCGGCAGATGCTCTAGCAAATTTTCCCTCTTTACTATCACTCGTTAAAGATGATCTATGCAGAAATTTGATTCTGGTAATTAAGCACATAATTCAATTATTTTCATATTCAATAAGTGAAATCTGGTTTCAATCCATGGAGATTCACTCAGAAATGTTTTTTCCACTTTTATCCAGCTCCTAGGATCGGATAGACTCTCAATCCTCGCAGCAGATCTTCACGTTTCGTTTTTATTATTTGAATCACTAAGAGAATATCTCAAATTCCAAATGGAATATTACTTCACCAAGTTAATGGACCTTGTGAATTCAGATTCAAATAGAATAACTTACGAACAGCGAGAGTTAGCTTTGGGTAAGTTTTCTCTCAGCTCAAACATTAGCAGCCCAAATTTAGCCACTAATTTCTTTTATCTAAACGAATTTATACTTGCAGAAGCTATAGTAAGACTGTGGCGGATACCTGGCCTACCAGCAGAATTATATCTTAATTTTGATTGTGGATTGTATGCTACAAATCTTTATGAAGATCTAACAAAACTTCTTTCAAAAGTAAAGCAAATCTTCTGTTTAATTTCAAGTTTAAGTTTTTTTGATAATAATTTTCTGTATATTCATATTTATACTATATTGATATTATTTTGATTCAATTCAGAATGCGTCTGCAGTCTCAGCCGGTATGCACAGTATGCAATTGATATCCTTGGACGCATTGATAATGTTGTTTGAAGGAATTGAATCCAGATGCAAGGGAGTTGAGGAACAAAGAAGAGCTCCACGTCATTTACCGTCACAAAATTTACCCACTAGAGAGGAGTTGCTTGTTACCAAAGCTAACAAAAGAGTAAGTTTCATCTCTATCTGAGTATAATCAGTGAAAATTTATCGATATCATAACACAGCAAGCTTTCACAATTTTTTACAGTGGCTAGTCCTTGGGACGGAACAGTTCAACGAGAAACCAAGATCTGGAATAAACGTGCTAGCAGAACGGGGCTTGTTAGGTGGTACACCCGGCCACCCAGACCCGCAAAAGATTGCTAAACTTTTAAGAGAGAACCCAGGTCTAGATAAGAAAGAAATAGGAGAGTACATAAGCCGGAGAGACAACAGAGCAGTTCTGGAATGCTTTGTAAAGAGTTTTGATCTTCGACAGACCCGCGTTGACCAGGCTCTAAGACTTTATCTAGAGTCATTCAGACTACCAGGCGAAGCACCTCTCATATCCCTGCTGCTAGAGCATTTCGCCGAACATTGGCATGTGAGTGTAATCTATTTTCAGTAAATTTCACATTGGAATTTTGTCCTGAAGAACTCTATGTGTGTGTGTGTGTTTTTTTGTGCATATTTTGATCAATTAATTGATCAAGATCATACATACATGTGTTTCAGACTAGCAATGGAGAACCGTTTGCATCTGCTGATGCAGCATTCACTTTGGCCTATGCCGTAATAATGTTGAACGTTGATCAGCATAACTATAATGTCAAACGACAGAACAACCCCATGACGCCAGAGGAGTTCAAGAAAAATTTGAAGAAAGTTAATGGCGGTGCTGATTTCGATCAAGACATGCTCGATGAAATGTATACCGCTATTAAGTGAGTGTAAACGAAATTCGTCTTGACAATTTTCTGCTAATCTTTTACAAACTATTTAATATAATGAAATTTCAGAAGCGAAGAAATAGTCATGCCAGCTGAACAAACTGGACTAGTGAGGGAAAACTATTTGTGGAAAGTCCTACTGCGTAGAGGTGGCGGGCCCGAAAGTACATATTTAAAAGTCGGCCGCGGAGGTGAACTTGTCGACAGAGATTTGGCTCTACATGCTTGGGCTCCTGTTGTTACTGCCCTTTGTAGAGCTTACGACAAAGCCCCAGACAGGCGTTTACAGCACAGAGTAGCTCAAGCATTTCTGAGGCGAGTTGACGCAGTCCTGATAATCTCGTCTGGATAAAATCTCGATTATTTTATCAATTATTTTAATTAAGAATACTTTTCTGTCTACACAGATGTGCTGCAATTAGTGCTCATTATGGAATGAGCAGTGATCTGGATACCTTAGTAGTCAGCCTATGTAAATTCACTGGTCTTGCTACTGGCGGTGAGCTTGAACAGCTTGTTCTTCAGCTAGGGGGCAGCGGTCGGAGCCAATTAGCTGCGCGGACACTATTTGAAGTAACACATCGGCATGGAGATGCATTGAGAGCGTCTTGGAGAAATGTGGTCGATTGTTTGCAAGCTGTGTACAGAGCCAGACTACTGCCAAGAATTCTCACCGAAGGCGAGGACTTCCTTGATTTATCAGGAAAAGTATCGCTAATTCGAGAGCCTACTACACCTAGAGCACCTCCAGCTGAGCAGGGACTATTATCGAGTCTATACTCGTACATTGCGCTAGATGCTCCTAGAGTTCCACATCCTGCAGAGGCTACTGCTAGAAAAAGAGCTACGCAATGTGTAACTGATTGTCGTCTCGAATTGATTATTGCAGAAAGCAAGTTTTTACAGGTAAATACATTTGCTTGGATCAGTGTAACATTGATTAAAGGGTGAAATGTCCTGTAAACTTTACAACATTTGGTCTTTTTCACTTGCCAGGTTGAGTCGCTTCGGTCTTTGGTGGGAGCACTAGTTGCAGCAAATCCTCCGGACGAAGATCTTTCAGTTTTTCTACTCGAACTTCTCTTAAAAGTTACAATCCAGAACCGGGATAGAGTGATGTGTATTTGGCCGATCGTACAAGCACATATTGAAGGATTGCTGACAACAGCAGCTCGAGAGAATCATGCTTACCTGCTCGAAAGAGTCGCTGTTGGAATGTTGAGATTAGCCATTAGGCTGTTACGCGGAGAAGAATTAGCTGGTGCTGTCTTACCACCCTTGACACCATTGACTCATTTACCCTCCGCAACTACCGCAACTTTAGCGAGACAGCTTGCTTATGGATTATTTGAACTTCTGAAAACAGGAGCTGCTAATATCCATACGACAGAAGATTGGAAAGTCGTGTTCAGCTTGCTAGAATGTGCAGGTGCCGGAGCTTTGGCTCCAAAACATTCAAATACAGTCTTAGACGATGTACCCAGCAGAACGTCTGTTCTAGATCCAAGACCTGTTAGTCCGGTGCCAGAATGGGTATTAGTTTCTCCGACTGGCACAGAAGCTCCTTTACCAGTCACTGCCGATACCATAGTCTTGGACCGGGATCTCCACGATCACGATCCAGCAGCTCTCGTCAAATGTTGTGAAAGTCTTGCATTTTTAGTAAGGGATGTAGCTCACGTTACTCCATTCAACTTTGAACTGTGTGTCCGCTGTGTGAGAACTTTCGCAGAGGCTGTTTTGATTGGTCCAAGGAAACGACACAAGGCTCAGACTACCCAGGAAGAACCAGCCGGGTACCAGCAAACACCTATTCAATTATTGGACCTAATGCATACGTTGCACACAAGAACTGCCCAAGTATTTCGTTGGTGGGCTGAAGAAGGCGGCGCCGCAGAAGGAGTTTCTTTGTGGCCACAGGGATGGCGACCATTGTTGCAAGGGATAGCAAGATTATGTTGTGATGCTCGTAGATCTGTTCGCACATCGGCTGTAACTTATCTCCAGAGAGCTCTGTTGGCTCATGATTTAGCACAGCTGGCTGCAGCAGAATGGTCCCAATGCCTTGAACACGTCTTATTTCCATTGCTGGCTCAGCTTCTGGGTCCGATTTCACCCAAAGATCCCATAGGTGTAGAAGAGACTCGAGTACGGGCAGCAACGTTACTTTCAAAAGTGTTTTTGCATCATTTAACTCCCTTACTGACACTACCTGGATTCTTACCATTATGGCTAACAGTCTTGGATCTCTTAAAGGCATACATGTATGCCGATAATAGTGAGCTACTTTTCGAAGCTATTCCAGAATCCTTGAAGAATATGTTACTGGTTATGGCTTCAGCAGGCGTATTAGCTCCCAGCTCAAATTTATGGTCTCCTACATGGCGAGCAATCGACGCCTTCTTACCGAATTTGAAAGACGAACTTTTCCCAGAGCCGGCACCCCAACCACAGCAACATTCTAAGCCACAAGTTGTCAATTTGGTTGGGCAGCAGCAGCCTTCTTTCCCGAGTCCTATTGCACCACAACCGGATATGTCTTCTCCAACACATTCTCCACCTCAAGTTGAAGCCGTTAATGAAATTCTTGTCAATCCAGCATCGCCAGAACCTGATAAATTGATATCTGCTAGTACAGTTCCAATTCCAGTGCCATTGCCATCTTTAGTGGCTGAAAACAAGGAGCCCCAGCAAGTCATTACCCTCGTTAATCAACCAGCTCCTAGTGTAGCTAGTCCAGTGGCTGTTCAACCGATGGCACAACAGGGATTTGATTTTACTCATACGCTATCTCAGCAGCATAATTTCGAACATCAGCAACAGCAACAGGTTGATTTTGAACATCAGTCTCATCAGCTACACTATCAACATTCAAAACCAGAAGCAGATCAACAATATTCTTCCTTGATTCAAACGAATGTTGATAACGAGAAATCTTCAGAATTGAACGAGCAGCATCAGATCATTAAACAGCATACTGAACTGCAGTTCCCTGTGATTCAGCCACCACAACCACAGCCGCAATATGTACATTTACAACAGCAACAAATTCGTCAACAATTCCAATACCCTGGAACAGCCAGTCCAATTCATCAAGTGCATCAGGGTTCTCCTCCTGTTGTAAGAAATATTTTCATATCTTGAGTAGATTCTAAAACCTGCATTGCATATTGGCTTATTTTTCCAGTGAGAACTCAGAATTGAAGTTGCAATTACGTTCCAGAGCTGAAGAAATGACTTGAAACTTATTTCAATGAATTATATGATTGCAGATATCTGCAGAGGGAGCCTCGTCGGCCACTGTCTTTAATTCGGCAGCATATTTTACAGAAGATCCCGCGGCGGATCGTCTATTTGCAGTCACCACACCGTGACCGTCTGTACATTATTTATGTATATTGTATCATATAAATGTTACCTCTAAGTTTTATCATATCCTCGATAAGAAGAAATTTACAGGTATTAAAGAAAAAAATTAGACAATTCTCAGTATCTTTGGCTTGTATATTTGGCACAGCGATATATAATAATAACAATATTAATTATACAATAATAATTATTTGTATATAAAGTTCTCTTTCTCATGGCACTTGGTGAGTAAATAATTATACAGAACGTGATTATAACATATACAACTTGAAATATATATAAATATATATGTATAAAATATTGAAAAATACGAATTTATACAGATTAAGTGGCCCGCGGACTGGACCTAGTTTATACAGAACACATTGATCCGCGGGATAGGCTTCACTCCATGGATCTCACCTCTGACATTAATTTTATAATTTATTAGCAATTTCTCTTTGGGATCTCAGCCTGGAGACACAAATTGGAAGGAAACAAAAGCTTTTCGCGAATGCTACAGAATGCAAATAGATACAGTGATCTTCTTAGAGCTGGTATTCATTTTTAGAAAAGAATAATTCAAAATTTAGTTCAACATTGGATATTTTTAGATTATTGAAAATGTTTTAGGTACACAATTGGTTCCTTCCTATTTGATACGATCCAGTAATACGTAAATAGCTTACCGAAGCACCTTGCCTCCTCTCGGGAGTTACTATGGCTCTCTAAACTTAGCCAGGCTATGAATAGTGCGAGAAACAACAAATATAAGATCAAACTCCCCTTTACACTATGTTTCAGTTAAGCGTAAATTTATAAGTTATGAGTAAAAAGGGATAGGTAACTCGTATAGGTATGATGAAAAGGATGTTATTTTCTCTTCACTGTTCAACAAACGATAGAAAATTGTAAATATAGTTTCCGTTTTTCATTTTTTGATTATATCTGAGAGTTTAGTAGTGAATTGAAATCTTTAGTTATCTATCCCTTGTAAGTATAGCAATTCGTGGCTTTAAGTACACGATCGTTAATGTACGAATGTGTAAAAAAAAAAAAAATGATAATGCGTAAATAATTATTGCACACGCCTGCAATAATATCCTAGTGTCTTGCATTTTTCACAGAGATGTTGCGGGTGTACCTTGCTTTGATCGGACACGTCCAAGCCATCTGGTTTTTCCAATGGGCGCTAGAAATAAAATTATTTGTTTTATCGGCTCCATTAAAATTCGGTTCTTCGTTTAAAATGCCCACAGAGAGTTGGCAGTTGAAATAAAAATATTATATCACGTTTTATCGGTACAACGAATTCATTACCTCGTGTTTTTTATTTTTTTCTTTCTACTCGCAGTTATTATAATATTACGTCGGAGAAAAAAAAAAATAAAAAATCTATTACACTGTTCAATAGCAAAGTTCAAACATAAAAAAGAAAATATTAGCTCGGATACGTAACATTTTTTCTAAAAATTACCTAGCCGGGTTTGAAAATGTTTTACTTCTTTTACGCATTTTCTGTGCAAATGAATTCATCCAGTCTGTATAAATTTTTCGAATTCTGACTGATAGAGTTTGAATTGTTGAAAATATGTAAAATTTTACAAAGTGCTTCAGTATTAGTCATATTATTTATTCTATCGCCAAACGATGATAGGGGTAATTTTTTTAAATCTAGGATCGCCTACGTAGATATATATATATATGTCTACACACAAAACCGCGTGTGTATTTGAGTAACTCTAGGAATTGAGCGCGATATATAATTAGCCAGCATTTGCCAGTTTACTCAGCACTTAACGCGTGCGGGGAAACGCTGCTATATAGGCTGATAATTTTTAGCCTTTGTGTCTCGCGATGTCTTCGTTTGATTATAAATAAATAAAAAAAGAAGCCCAGTTTCAAGCTCTTTCTCAGAAGCTTAAAATGAGCTAAATTAAGATTTTTTTCATTTTACGCGACACTCATTTTAGCTTTTCGGGATAATCTTGATCGGTGTTCATCGTTATCAACGAATGTTATAAAACTTTCAATACTTTTTTTTTTCTACTCGGGGAGTTAACGAGCTAAGGGATATTCGCGTGGGAGAAAGTATGATAAAATGACTAAGATTTCACTTGATCCAAATCGTACGCATGCAAGCAACATTTATACCGACACATACACCAAAAATTGATTTAAAAAAAAATATATATATATATCTAAGCACCGAATCAACGAAAAAAATTACGAAAAATTTGATGCAGATTATTCGTAAATTAATTCGTTATTCGAGATATTGGAACTAGCGACTTATTGAATAGATGTGTTAATAATAATTATAAGTTAAATGGGGATTTTTCGAAACTTACATATAGGGAGGGCGAGGGTGAGAGCAGCACGTGAGACGGGGATGTAGCTGCAGATGCGACCCCGAGACTCACCTGCTTGTGTGGATAGACGTTAATGTGACACTTGATGCATTCCTGTCCCATATTGGCCCAACTGTTTCCAGACATCCACTTGCGTTTACATTTTGGACATTTGTACTCCCCGAAGCACCTCTTCTTGCCCTGATACGGCGTCAGACCCTCACCCTTAGGACGTGCCTGTAACAAGAATTCGAACCAGTTCATGTGAGTACAAAGCACAAATTTTTCAAACATTTATTGCATTTATGAATTAATTTGAATTTTATCAAAACTGCATTTCGTCATTTTGGTTGTTGAATGATTATAACGATCACTGATCATCCATATGGTGGATTTGCCGAAGGGAAAGAAATAGAATGTTCAAGAAAAAGCCGGTTCTTGAAAACAGTAGGTATATCAGATTGTGGCGATGGTAGAAGAGAAATGATAAAAGATCAGAGGGAAAACGAATGAATCATAGTCACGGTTGTTTTTCTTAAAAGTAAAGAAGCGTAAAAAATAAACTTGGCTCAAGAACCTGGCGAGTTGTTTTAATCCGGCCAAATCGAATTTAGGAGATACGTGTTCAAAACGTACGAGTTGGTACTGTATAACGCTTTGCGCTCAAAGATTATTCCGCCTCGTATATAACTTGCCAAATACTATAATCTGCGGGTAATACTTGAAACTTAATTTTATTCAAATTTTCAGAATTCTCAGTGACTATTTTCATCAATGGTCATTGAATGGTTACAATACGATATGATATATGTATAGTGTGCTGAAAATAAAATCAGAATTCAAAAAGAATCGCCCGCAATTTCCGATCAGAATTCCGCTGAACGCGTTCCTTCAAAATTATCATTTTGCCGGAAACACTCCAGGAGATTATGAAACAGATTTATTTCTGTAGAATTTGAATGATTTTTTCGCTCGTATAATGTGGTGAAATTATGCCGCAAATGCTGTTTTTGCATAATAGATCCGATCTTATGGTTTAAAATAGTCAAATTACCGTACATATCGATCCTACGAGAAAAAAACGCGTTGCAATTGCATTCTGGATTGTGTATAGTGAAACCACCGAAGATTGACCATTGAAACATTACCGCAAACCCGCATATCGCGATTACTGCCTATTTAAAGACGTAGGTGTAAGGCGAAGCTATAGAAATATATACCCACACTAATTTGCGACAAACTGGTTCAACTGGGAACGGCCAGACCTTTTATTGTACATATATTACATATAATTTATTTGTATGTATTTACGGTCATTTATATTGACACAGTAGTTGTGTGTAATGAATGTGGTCGGTGCGTCCGGCTGGCACGTGTTTGTGGCTATAGGAGATCTCGAGCGAAACGCGTGTCAGGGTGTATATAGTGTAATAGTGTAATAGTGTAATATAATGTATAGGGTCAACGTTTTACTTTAGACTTTAAAGGCTCGAGATATGTGTTGAGTAGTCATCAAACCAGTCGCGAGATGTTTTGCTCAATTAAGCGGTAATTTGAACGACAAACAATATCACCCCGAAGTACCATGCGTGACGTAATACGCATCACACTCACATATATAATTCTTAACCGGTATGGTATGCTCCGTAGAGCGTGTTCACTTAATAAATGTAATAGTCTAATTCCTTTGCCTCTGCACTCGAATATATATTTTATACATACTTAATCATTTCTATGCACCATACACGATAAGATGAAAAATTTCATCTATCAATAGATTCTTAATGCATTAGCTGGCGGTGCTTCCTGTTTATATTCAAATATGAGTATAGGTAAAACAATATTTGACGGAAGTTTAGGTTTACATACTTGAGGGCAATCTTTGATGTAGTGTCCCTTCTTGAAACACAGATGACACAAATAGGTGGATGGTGGCCTTTTCGTAGGTTTTCTCTCCAAGAGACCAAGTTCCGTAAAATGTTCAGCTAGATCCCCGATGCTGTCTGCCAGGCTTCCGGGTCCTATGGGGGCCGCTGGGCTGACTGCATTTTGGTGCAAATAGGTTTGGGACGTAGCAGTTGGAAAGTTTCCCCATACTGCGGGAAGAAGTTTATTCTAAAAGACGAAAAATAGTTGTTCTCATTCTTTTTCATTGATTTACAGACGACCACTGATGACTAAAAAATTGAATTTGCTTTATAAAATGATTGAAAAATGTGGCGTCTGGAACGCGCGTGTCAGCCAAAAGATACAGATATCATATCTATGTTGTGAAAGATGATCTCACCTCTTCTCACACCTATATGCATATGATGTGATTGGCAGTTGTATACATTTACCCACACAAGGGAAAAAGGAATTGAAGAAGTATAAAGGGCTTGGTACAGGATGAGCGAAAACATTAAGCGAATGATGAGCTGGGAGCATTTGCGAGTTCGTGCTTACTCGAGCCAAGAATCCAAGACTTTGGCCAACTTATTTTTACCACCTTTATCCGAGTCTATTGCGTCTAACGTGAATCGTACGCGATACTCACAATCAATGTATTTTGCTGATTTGATCTTACGTTTGTGTAATTCAGTTAGAAGGAAGTCCTGATAACCGCGCTATTTCTACTTATTATCACACTATTTCCGTCATTTCTTATATATATACATTCCCGATTGCTATCTTTACATAAGAGAATAGCCACGCAAAATTCTTTGAAAACAAAGAATTAGGAGTGCAGATCGAAATCGTAAGGATCCGAAGACAGAAAATTGGAAAAGTATTCTTAAATTCTTCATAAATCTGTAAAACAAAATCTTACACTTCTTGCCTGATCCTGTGGCTGCGGAGGATTCTGATCAGCAATCGCCAAGTAAACCCAGTTAAGAAGATGGGGTGGATAGTGAGGCTGTTGGGACGTCACCTGGGACTGAGTACCAAGATTTCCTAGGCCAAGGCCCACACCAACGCCAAGACCGTTTGCATCCTGCAGCTGAGGATGCTGCAAGTGTTGAAGAGGCGGTCGGGGATGGCAGGCGGCCATATTTCTTCAGCCGTTCAAGGCCGAGGCAATCGTTGCCGGTGATTAAGTAAAGTCAAAATCTTATATTGACTGACGGGCATTTCCTCACTATAAAAAGACCACCAATACCCTAATACCAAAATCTGATTCTGATAGTTTTTTTTTCTTTTATATATATATATTAAAAACGCACAAAATAAGCACGTGCAACACCACTTCCTAGATAACTCGCCACCCGACAGCCTGCCGGGAGCGAAATGATCCCGTTGCTCTCGGAACACGCAGCACCTACACATGCACTCGTACACACACGTGGATATTCATCCGCGTCACCTCGTGCGTGCATGAGTGCGTGTTTCTGTGTTCTTATACACGAAACGCAACTTCGGCCAAGCTACGGTTCGACCGCGATGAGATACCCCGTATTCGAGCCCTTACCAAGTACCCAAGTACACTTCAAAAACTAGACAAAACCACTCGACGTATTCAATTGCATGATTTATCGTTCGGCTTTTTACCTACGTCGGATGATCTAGGAGGATCTATTTCCCATCATGCAACGCGTACTTTGATATATAAAAATCAAAAAAAAAGTCATGCTTCCGTACAGATTTGAATTTACTTCAATTTTTGATGCTGGAGTTTGTCTCAGCATCCGAGAAATTTATCGACTCTGAGAAAACTGCTGCTATGAATTGGGAATGGGGGAAAAAATGTTAAGCTGTACTCCCACGGTATAATACTGTACGATATTATACCCGGGGATTTTTTTGTCACGGTCAAACTGTAGCCTGGGTTTGGTGTGAGAGCGAGTAAAGATCCCCGCCATGTGGTACGTCTATTTCAGTGCCTGCTCGTCGACAGGCATACCGTCGCAGATCCTATGTCCCGTTCAACGGTCCTCTGACGTTGCATTCAGACGGAGTTCCCCGTTTTCATAACGCGCGAACTCCAACAGCATCCCGACCGTCTTAATGTATGTACATAATATGACTTTTTAAATCGTCATTTCCTCTCTAGATCCAGATGGTTTTAGCATTCTGCATTCATCTACAGACTCTGGATTGAATCAGTGCAATGACTCTACTAGGAATGATATTTAGATCACGAATTTTTATTCCGGGTCATAACTAGGGGTGAAGAATTATCCAGCTTCATCAGTCGCTGAAGAAAACCATTAATTATAGTTAACAGGAATAGGGAATCAGCTCCCTCATGCCCCGATGTAACTGCTCTAACCCATAGTGATGCAACAACGATTCAATTGAACTTGATTGATTGTTTGTTACGGTGAAAACGCTACGTCATTTTTATCATCGTTAAATTGTTCTCGCATTCTTTTTTTAATCATTGTTCCTATTTTTATTCTTTATAGTGGAAGTCAGCTTCTCATAGATTTTGATAAATCGATGAAGAACGGATGCATACAAAAATATACGTGCAGACATTACAATCATGAATAATATCCTTTTCCGTTGTTCATTTTATGGATTTCGTAACTCAAGAAATGATTAATTTTTTGAAACTAAAGCTGATTTGGCACTAGCTCGAATGTTCATATGAGAAAACTATTTCGCCAGACTTGGAAGGCTAGCAATTACGTGTTTCGTTATTACATATTATCATTGAGCCGTAATCCTTAATGCAAATGAGTAATATAGTCGGTTAGCTGTGGTCGTAGAAATCTTGGCTACTCCACCAGGCACCAACTATCGTCTAAATGGAATAACTTTTCGACATTATCCATTCAACAATGTAAATTCCACGTGGAAGGCAACGCGAATCTAATTCTGAAGTTACCATTCCGCAATCGCCATTCGCAAAAGCTTTATTCCTGGATGACGCGAACATCGGCGAACAACGCTGCTAACTTTGATATATTAAAGAAGCTTTGACAGCTACAAGGTCAAGGTATTGGATCGAATCTTTTGAATCCGCGAATGTACAGCCGGAGTGACGTCACATCGTATTCTCCCTATCCCAAAAGAAACGTATAGAAAATTTCCTCGCTATTATATTTAATTAAAATCGGTGAACTCAATCTATAAATATCCTACTTCCGAGCATACTTCTCATGATCGATTAATGATGTGGTATGAAAAACTTTCTTGCTCTACCGGTCCCCTAAAGTTAATGCAAACTTCAGAGCTAGAAGATTTTTGGCATGATTTTAAAGACGTGAATTATTTGTCGCATAATATTCGACGAAGTAGCCCCGATATAATCTTTGAAGGTGAACGATGATCTATATAAGTGGGAAAATGAGACAAAAAAAAGTATCTATCCCACCAAAAGTAATACAATTACGTTTTTACGCAGCTAAGAATTAATGGTACCAGCCAAGGGATTGACGACGTAGTCGTAGGTCGCGACTAATTCGTCTGTCAGTCGATGGTTCCAGAAAGTCGTGGTACAACCTTTCTCTGCGACCGCATTTGCAGAACATCCCCCTACTTACCCGGGTACAGGGTTAAATTCGCAGTGGTAATTATGCCGATATATCTGATATGTCTAAGAAATTCCGGTGGTTTATTCTAAGCAACTTAATTTCTAAGCAATAGATCAAGAAGTCCAAACGTGGTCATTAATCTCAATGAGAATTGCTTTTGCAATTTCTATCTGACTCGGTCCCTCTGGTTCCGGTCGCGACATACCCGACGAGGAAACCTAAGCTAGGCTCTTCTTAATTAACCACAGAATCGATAGTTATCGATGGAAGTTGCATGGCATATTTTATTGTATAAAAGCGAACGTCGACGGAGCAAGCTTGGCGAGCTCCTATTCCCCCGTTCTTTATAGCTTTAACTAACCTGTTTACAATCGATAAATTTATTTTGGTGACGTGCGCGTGACTATCCAGCTCGCCTGTTATTCTTTGGCGACCGAAGGTGGTGCACCCTGACCACATCACCAGAGTTCGGGATCAGATCCGAAGAGAGCGTTCGATCTGAGATAGATTTCGCCGTTCGCTGAACTGCGGAATTCAACTTCAACTTTTGCTACTAATTGGTGACCTTGAGAAAAGTAGCAAGTAGCAGGTGGCAGTTGGTTATTTTATCTACGATATTGCGGTACTAGAGTAGAGGTAGCGTAAACTTTACGCTAACGTACCGATATTCAATGTACATTGTGTGAGTTCGAAACTATTATACAGAATCGTGTGTTAAATTGGATACGAATATCGGGAAGAAGCGTTCTCCTGGATCCTTGACCTTGAAACTTTGAGGAAAGTGAACACGCTTTCGAAGAACACGTGTCAACACTATATCAGCTTGTAAAAGAGTCCTCAGGAGTGATCAGTGAAACCGGGATATCGTATAATTCGGGATGCAAGATGATGGAAGGAAATTGCAAGATAAGCTCTCGCTTTTCAATTTAGCTTGCGATTTTTCTAGTTGCGAATGCTGAGTTCTGGGAGATTTGCATAGGTTGAAATTGTAAATGTTTCAAGTTTGTCTATTTCAATACATAAAAAAATGTAGCGCTAGTATAAATATTCAGTTCCGAAATGTAAGATATTTCGCGAACCATATCGAACGTCACGAGTCACCACCGAAATATGAACTCGAGAAGAAATTATTTCTGTTGCATCAATTTAGCAAGAGCTTTTTAGATGTCTAATTATAAGTCGAACATAGCATCACGGATTACAAGCGGTATGGAAAAATACGAAAGCTTGGAAGTTGTCGGTGAAGGGAGCTACGGCGTTGTTATGAAATGCAAACATCGGGATACGGGGCAGATTGTCGCAATAAAGAAATTCTTGGAAACCGAAGAGGATGTTCACGTACGAAAAATGGCACTACGAGAAATTCGAATGCTGAAGGTAATTATAATGCTGCTAATTCAATTCGCCTATAATCATAACGATCAGAACTCCTGAAACAATACATATGGCATATAATCACAGAAACTAAGTTATGATCTTATTAACGAACTCTATTATACTGATTGCGCGTGTTTTGCGAAAGAGGCCAGTTTATAAATGATTACTGAATAGTAATGTATCGCTACTTCTACTTTCCCTCGGTCTTTTATTGCATGCTGAGCTTTTATTGCATGTTTATTGGTGATCCAGTGTGGTTCAAATTACCCTGATACTTTAAGTTCAGACTTTTTAGGGGACGGTTTATTTATAATCGATTACCGATAAGCCAAGCGTATAAGGACTTATCTGCTTCCTAATCTGACTAATCTTTTAGTTTATTCTCTTTCAAAACTGCAAACTCCTATCATGAAATAATATTATTCATCCCCACAGAAACTGCGTCATGAAAATCTGGTGAACATGATCGAGGTGTTTCGTCGTCGAAAGCGATTTTACCTGGTTTTCGAATACCTGGATCACACTTTGCTAGATGAATTGGAGGCTGTAGGAACCGGCCTTGGAATAGATGCATCTCGTCGTCACATTTTCCAAGTTCTTCGCGGGTTAAACTACTGTCATATGAACCACGTGAGTTTTGAACTCTATACCATATTGTAGACATAGGGTCGTCACGTAACCGGACGTAATAATAATCAAATAACAAACAGCAAACAGATGTTCCAGATTTGTCATGCGGAGAGACGCGTGGCTTTTTGTTATTTCCAGAAAAAAAAACCCCATAATGAAGCGACAATGCTATTCAATATGCTCAAAAAATATCACATTTTTATCTTCATTCAAAATTCCTAAGATAAAATGCACTGAAAATGGTTATTCAATAATTGAACCTAATATCTTCATAAGATCCTGGCTCATGCTCCAATTTGTAAAGTTCAGATATTTTCATTCAACGTTTCAATCCTCATACGTAATTTGTTGTGCAACACTCATTATTATTCAAAGATTTCATGAAAGGTATAGATATATTATCAACTAACATATGGGATATGGGTGCGGTAGTAAAAATAAATACTTTTATTTGTAACATCGTCGGGTGTAGTTTGGTTTACATTTTCATCCCACGCTATTAAACAGGCTAGAGATGGTTTAACATGGTCTAAGATGTTTGCGCCTCAAATCTCTGCAGCTAGCAATACAAGTTAACGCGTAGGTTCGGATTAAAACTACACATGCGAGTTAAGTCAAATATGGTTTTGTGTTTAGCTTGATGATACGTACTGCACATACTGTATACTACATAGGCGACGTATGTATGTAAGATAGAAACGAGTATAAAGGCCTCGTTGTGGTCAAGTGATGTAAGAATGCTTGGAAGAGCTGTTCCTCGAAAAGAAATTATGATACGGCTAACGAATAGCCGATACTTTAGCGCGAACCACGGTCTCATATGCGTTAGTTTTCAACTAACAACGACCGATTGTATGTATATCGGTTATCAGGACAAAACTATCGCCAAGAACTAGCAATCTATTTTATTTATCTGAATTTAAATTACCCATTTTATTTTCGCTTCGTATATTAAATTGAATAAGAATTATATGTATGTATAATATTATCAAATAAGGAATAGGACAGCTAACATATGCATAGTACCAGCCATCAGATTTGTTTATCTTATATCGTCATCCATCCTGCACTATCTTATTCATTGATTCGATGTGATCTAAAAAATATTCATCATCCTGTATGTCTGAATCATTTATACGGTATATATTCATGCCTGTACGATAAGAGTCAGTTTTTCCCTTTATATGTTTGCATACTTGAATTCAAAAAAAAAAAAAAATTGTGCAGACATTTGGGGGATGAGAAATGATATTTATGCTCAAATCACGAATTGGTTTATTTTATTCAAAATTACAACAGATCATGCATCGAGATGTGAAACCGGAAAACGTCTTGGTCTCTCCAAACGGAATTGTAAAACTATGCGATTTTGGTTTCGCCCGAATGTTGCCTGGGCCGAATGAATCCTGTACGGATTACGTGGCGACGAGGTGGTATCGAGCCCCGGAACTCCTCGTCGGTGATTCTCGATACGGTAAGGGCGTCGATGTTTGGGCTGTCGGGTGTCTCTACGCCGAGGCTATAACTGGGGATCCCTTATTCCCAGGGGATAGCGATATTGATCAGCTGTATCAAATCATGAAGCTTTTGGGTGAGCCAGACTCCGTTTAAAAAGTCTTTTGTAAATTAGGAAACTTTGCTGTATGTGCCGATAATTGAGCATTGCAGCAGTACCTATATTCATGATACAAATCATCATTGAAGAACCTTATTAACTTTTGTATTTTGCCGTGCAGGCAATCTTTGTCAAAGGCATCAGACAATCATGTCTCGAAGTAATAGTATGCGTGGTATGAGACGTGCAACAGCCGAAATCGGTACAATTGGTAGCGTTCGATCACTCCGATCAGCTTTTCCATCTTGGCCAACAACAACGATAGACTTCCTCTCGCAATGTTTGAGAATGGATCCCGATATGCGCCCGATGTGTGCTACGCTACTGGACCATCCTTTATTCACGCAAGATTCTTTTGCCGAACGTTTTTTAGCCGATCTTAAGGAAACTATAGCTAAAGAGATTATGGCGTCTCCTCTTACTCAACAGCGGCTTGAATCTCGGAGATTGACTGCTCTACCCCCTGAAAGACCAGCCAGAATTTGCCATAGCAGTACTGGAAGGTACGCATTCTCTTTTCCTTGTAACCGGTCTTTGACTAGTTCGAAAAATCGAATTTTCTACGCGGGCTTTCGTTCCCTTTAAAAATTGGATACCCCGCAACCAGGTAATGGAATTATAAATACACCCGAATTTCTATTCAGGTGGCAAATGACCTTAATACGCGGTGGAGGCACGTGCAACACAATGTGCCAACCGGAAGTTGAACAAGCGAGAGAATCCGTAGCCTCGATTGAAAGACCACCACTTCTAGCGGTAAATCGTACCCGAGAGCCTTGTTATTTCGGACCAGTTTCTGTAGTTCCGAATACGACTTATATACGACGTTTAGAACATCGGGGTATCATGGTCCCAGGTACGAAGGGATGTTCGCTGCCTGCTCTAACTTCGCGAGAATCTAGCCATGCAAAAGAAAACACAAAAAGGAAGAGAGTAGATCTGCCGCACGTGGACCGCTGACATCACTAACGACGATTAACGCAATTATAATTTATAATTCGCGTTATCGTACGACGTATGGTATACAGCCTTGACGACATCGGACAGCTGCCATCGATTGGACAAGCGTGATTCGCACGATTTTTTTTTTTTTATGCCACGTAGGTATATATCCCTGAAACAAATATACCGTCTATGCTATGATGCTAAACTTTTTCGCGAAGGTCGTACCTGAACACGTGTGTGTATAGGTATATTTAAGTGCGAAACGTTTCATCGGGCATTCCAATTATATTATTATTTTATTTTTTGATTTATTTTTTCTATACTATAATGGCAGTAGTTATATTCAGTAATATTCTCGAACACTAATCGTATGTGTATTAGAATGTTCAACAAAATTCACCCAATTTTTTTGACCTCTCAATTCTGAAATCTTTTTTTTTTTTTACTGTGGCGTATTTTTTTTCATTATTTTGTAAATACTCCTCTGAATGTATATCATCGACGCGCTTATAATATATGCGCTATTATGCAAGTTTAGATAAACTGCAAGTAAGTATTTGATCTTTAAATAAATTTGAAAATAATTCATTTGTAAATAGGTATAAATTTTATTATCATCTGTTGTAAATCATGATCTGGGAGATTCGGGTGCTAATGATATCTCTAAAATTATCCTAACAATAAAACTATCACATTCTTTAATTTTATTCGTCATCGTCGTATTCTCGAAATAAAGTTGTAATTTTTTTGTATCTTTCGTATATTCGTGTGAAACATTACATAATAAAAATAAAATTAGTCAAAATTAGTAGGATGGATACGTACACGATACGTTATAAGTCACGGCTTGTGGCTATAACGATAAGATACATTTTTTTCAATGTCTAAAACTATGAGTTATATGATTTTTAGAAAATAAAATAATCATATAAAGACGCGCCTATACAATATTATAACGTAGTATACGTAACTTATATTTATGTATAAGCCATCGAATGATAGACTGAACGAGTTAAATAAATAAATAAATAAATAAATAGATATTATATACCATATGTATAAATCAATTGTTTATCATTTTATAATCTATAGTATCTATAAATATGCGTTATTAGAACGCGATTACGATAATATATTGAGCAAATGTTATTATTATAATATAAATTCACGATCCTTATACTACGTAAGTACGTGTTCTATTTTATTCTATTCTATTCTATTCATTTTATTACTTTTTTAAAACTCTAGAAAAAAAAATGCTTCTACTATTGAAGATACAAATAGTGTATAATTCAAGTGAGAGTTCGTGTGTACGCGTGTATAGCGCTGTCAGTTTTCCTACAGATCGATAATTAGGATGAAATATTGATATTTCCCATACTCGTACACACAAACTACGTGAAAATATGCAAATACTATAATTCTATAAATACAACGCTCGTTATATATCCGGTATTCCGTTGCTGCGTAACATTTTATTTTGTCTCATCGATTTAACATTTTAAATAACGACGCTATCGCCACATATTTACCACCTAGTGGCGACCACGCAAACTCACAATGGGGTTCCCATTTTTAAATATCCTTTAATAATCCTGAATGTAAAAATTTTTAATCACGTTCCACAGGACCTAAACAGGTCTATGATATTCCACATGTCGCCATATGTGACTGTACCTCGATAAAGGTAAGAAGTATTTCATTTACGTCTTACAATCCATCGAGTTTTATCTCATATAATTGGGAAAATGCTGTAGGATATACTCGATCATACATATACCGTATGTATACGAATACAATCATATGTTTACTCAGCTCGTAAGCTACTTGTTTTAGAACAGCCACATATTGTATATTCTTTGATTATATTACGCTAAATAATACTTCGCAGAACTCCGTATCAACTGTATATCATATAACAGTTGGACTGGTCAAGAATTGCTGCATATAACCATACGAAGTCTTGTTATTTATTCATATAGAATATAATACAGGGTTAAGATGTTCAAGCGCTTTGTCTTATCCCTTAATGAAACTTTAAATATCAGCCGGAATTTTCATTCCTCAAAAACGCTGTATGTATACATCAATCAGTTATAATTTATAATAATATATCATATAATCACTCAGTTACACTAGGTTCTAATAATATATTATTTATAACTCATCATTTGTGTAGAAATGAAGCTGTGATAATAGACGGCAAAAAAATAGCCGGTGAAATTTTACAGGAAGTTAAACAGTCCGTTGATTTTTGGGTAAAATCCGGTAATCGAAGACCAAAATTGATCGCAATACTTGTCGGAGAAGATCCTGCGAGCAAAACTTATGTGAACAATAAAATCAAGGCAGCAAAGTCTGTTGGTTGGTATAAAAAGCTGTTTTGTATATGATAGAGGAGAAACTAACAATGAAAATTGGAAAATTTGTTACCACGGCTTCACTTGGATTCGGAAAACACGAAAATGAATGATAAATGTGTTCAAATTTTTCCAGGAATAGATAGCGAAACAATATTGTGTCCACCGGACGTTTCGCAAGCTGAATTAATAAGCAAGATTCAATCTTACAATGCGGACTCATTGGTAGATGGGGTATTGGTACAATTACCTTTACCAAAGGGTCTGAATGAGAAGGAAATTTGTCACGCTGTAATACCGTCTAAAGACGTAGATGGATTTCATTCTGAAAATATAGGAAACTTGAGCTCAGATAAAAGCGGTATTGTCCCGGCCACAGCGTTAGGTGTTAAAGAGTTAATAGTCAGAACAAAGATAGACACTTTTGGAAAAAATGCTGTTGTTATCGGAAGATCTAAACATGTGGGATTACCGATAGCTCTACTGCTTCATGCGGATGGAAATGGTATCCATTTAAATTCATTTGAACGAAAACTTGTTATTTTTCCCGAGGCTGAATAGATTGAAAATATCCTTTCTCTTCCAGGTGAAACCGGTGCTTTGGATATGACGACAACAATTTGTCACCGACACACTTCTCACGTAGAATTACAAAAATTTACATTACTAGCTGACGTATTAGTCGCCGCAGCGGGCGTACCGGGTTTAGTTACTAAAGAAATGGTCAAGCCTGGAGCTTGTGTAATAGATGTAGGGATAACTAGAGTCAAAGATTCTAAGGGAAATTTTAAATTGACTGGTGATGTTGATTTTAAAGGTGTTAAAGAAGTAGCCGGACACATTACGCCTGTGCCGGGTGGTGTTGGTCCTATGACTGTAGCTATTTTAATGAAAAATACTCTATTTGCAGCTGAACGCAATCAAAAAAGTACACAGTAGCATTGTTTTACTATAAATTTGAATTTGTACTTAGATGATTTCGATAGTCATCAATTTGTAACTCCTTATGCTGTATAATATCCATAGGATATAAAAGATCATAGTGAGCTTATCAATTATAAGTATTTCAATAGAATTCTTCTACTAGATTTGATAATATATTGTTATAGCCAAGTATTGAGATTTCTTATAAGTTATGGGAACTAATGTAAGATATATATGAGTATGGTCAAATCTATTTTATATATGAATGAGAGTATTTAGTCTATACTAAGATACAATATAGTATTTAATATCTACAATTAATTATATAGCAGTTGATCATTCATCAACTGCAATACAGTATTGTTTTTTGCAAGTATTGTCCAATCGTTTTACAATATTAAATAATTGAATAATATTCATTGATGCTAATGAAAATGAAGATGAATAATGTTTATACCAGTGGTTCGTGAACTGACTGCTCTCTACATCTTAAAAAAATATTCAACTTTCCATTTCTCTCTCTATAGTTCTCAAACATATTATATCCCTAATTCTAGTCAAGGTGCGATTCATAAGTCATAGTTTCAAAAACTGGTTCTAACGTTTGAGAACCACTGTTCAAAGATTATCTCCAGGTCAATACCCCACCATCGAAGTCAAGTGTAGAATTATGTCCTTGATAGATTAGAAATGGGAAGATCTACAATATCGCTAATTATATTGCGAAGACTCTTTCGCGAAGAACCTAAGTTGTTCTATACCCAGAAATCATCAATGTCTACCTCTACCGACTCAAGTCCAGAAAATAGAAGACCAAAAGTGTTGATTACAAGGTCTGATGTACCAGTTGTGGGGTTAGAGCTTCTAAAAAAAAAGTTAGTGACTATCTCAATAATTCAGAATTATCAAATTCAATATTACATGTTTGAAATTGAACTATTTTCCATCTATTTTCAGATGCTCTTTAGTCACTTGGGAAAAAGCGATGCCAATCCCTCGGGAAGCATTGTTAAAAAATATTGTCGGAGTTGACGGAGTCTTTTGTACCCTTTCTGATAAAATAGACGAAGAAGTCTTGGCTGCGGCTGGACCTCAGCTCAAAGTAGTCGCTACAATGTCTGTCGGCTATGATCACCTAGATATCAAGGCTTTAAAGGAGCGAAATATCAAAGTTGGATATACCCCTGGAATTCTAACTGATGCTACTGCGGAACTGACCGTCGCATTGCTCTTAGCAACTTCGAGAAGACTTTTGGAGTCAAATAAAGCTATACTGAGGTATGAATATCAGAATACGTTGATTGAAACTCCGAAACAACAAAAATGATGACCTGCTCAATAAATTAGCCCAAAAATTGTGCAATTCAATTTCAGATGATGTAATTGATTAACAAGTTATCAACGAAGTCGTTTACAGAGGTGAATGGACATCCTGGGCTCCAACTTGGATGTGTGGACCAGGATTGCGCGATTCTACAATCGGAGTAGTCGGGCTTGGTCGAATCGGTATCCAAGTAGCTAAATGTCTCAAGAGTTTCAACGTTGCTGATATTCTCTACACTAGTAGAACAGAGAAGAAAGAGGCGGCGGAATTTGGGGGTAGAAAAGTTCTGATAGAAGAACTAGTCTCAAAAAGTGACTTTGTTATAGTCACATGCGCCCTCACTCCGGAGACCAAGGGATTGTTCAATGAAGAAATGTTTAAAAGGATGAAGAAGACAGCCATTTTTGTAAACACCAGTCGAGGTCCCATAGTCGATCAACCAGCTCTAATTAAAGCATTGAAAAACGGTACTATCAGAGCGGCTGGACTCGACGTTATGACTCCTGAGCCTATACCATTAGACAGTGAACTTTTGAGAATGGATAACTGTGGTGAGAAGTTATCTCTGATTGGCCCCGTTACTACTGCATATATGATAATTCAAATCTAAACTCTGTATTTCTGTTTCAGTAATCTTGCCACATATAGGGAGTGCTAGCTCTGAGACTAGAAATGAAATGGCTAAAGTTACAGCGCTTAATATTTTGGCTGTTTTCGAAAACACGAAGATGCCTTTACCCCTTGATCTGTAGTAGCTTTATTATCTTTAAATACAATCATACATAGTACATTGAATAAAGGTATAATAATGTTATAATTTTCCTCGCTATACATCTGTGTGCAAATATATTTTCTACTTAATATGTAGACAGATAATCAATAGTAGTTGAGAACCACTGTAGAGTTTTCAATGGCTGATGCGCATTTGAAGTATGTCTAAAAACCACAAATACTAAACAAACAATACGATTACTTCGTGTCTTGATTTGTTTAATAGCATTAAAAATGAGTAGTGACATTCCTTGATTTAAAATCTGTCAAGGTTTTACTTAATTAAAAGATATAACTGTGTCCATCGAAAGGTGACAAACATTTTTTAGGTTATAAGTGAAGATTGATATAATATCTGCGATAAGATGTTTAAATTATTTATTATATTAGGTACGTATAATAGTTTCTCTATATTTCTAACGTTTGAAAAATTCTTTCATCGCGAATTGTTTTATTATAATGAGAAAACAAATTACCTATTTCATCTTTCTCTTTCTCTTTCTCACAGCTGTGATATGCGTTGTAAAAGCCCAAGAAATATCGATAGAAACCCAGCTTCCAGATATTATTGCTAATGAACAAGAAAACGAAAATATTCAAACGGATAGTTATGAGGAAAAAACAGACGAAGATGCCGTAGCTATTGTAGATCAAAATAGCCAAGATATTGTCACGTCTCTCAGCGAGGTTGATGATCAACTAAAAGTGAACGTAACGACTGAATCTGCTAGCCCAAATACAACAAAGGTCAATTGTCTATCAAACAAGGAGTATGGGCCAGTTGAGGTATAATGGATCAACAAAATATACTCCGAATCTTGATTTTGAATTTTTATTGTATCACATCTTTGAATCCTTGAAAAGCTTTGGTAAAATTGAGCTACGATTATTTTTTGATTCCGTATTCAGACAGAATTCGAGAATTTATGATTTATTCCTCCTAGATTAAAATTCTCTTTGTTTGCAGATGGTGAATGCTAGCAGGCTCATGGAATTATTGATTCTTGAACCAGGACCAGGCAATAAGACGAGAAGTGCGAAAGAAGGAAAACAGCTGCCAGGTGTCTGTATACTCGTTCTTTTCTACGCTCGTTGGTGTGTTTTCAGCAGTCAAGCAGCGCCCCATTTTAATGCTATGCCAAGGGTATTCCCACATTTGAAAATGGTCGCAGTAGATGCGATTAAATATCAAAGGTGGGCTCGGGTGTTCAAACTAAATAATATATCCGCTGTTTTTATGTAAAGCTTTCTCTTGTAGTCTCTGACTAAAATTCTTGGTAATCAATACTTATCAATTCTTCTTTTTACAGTTTCAATACACAATATGGAATAGTCGGTGTACCAACACTGATGCTTGTTCACAATGGGAAGCCTGTGTCAAAATTTAACGGGACAGAATATACAGTGGAAAAGTTCCACAAATTTATTCTGCATTTAACGAATCTTGAATCAACTGGTTCGCTCTATCTTACATCCGCTGAATTCGCGGGTCCAGTGCCAAGCACACCGTCTAATGAGACTGATTATTGTCTCTTATTATCATGGACATTTATTGCTGCATGTTCGTTGTATTTTACATCAAAAAGCCGATGGTGGCGTCAGTTTGTTGAGTTAGTACAAAATACATGGCGTGAAAGTAACGCTCAACATGAACACACTGACTAGTAGCTCAAACCTTTGGTTATCAATGGAAATAATGTATAATAGGTACGAATAACGGGTATTTTTATCTCAATGGACTGTTTGGATTAAGAAAAAGGTGTCATTATATTCTGATAAAGGTCCCCTACGGAAGTTGGAATTGTTCTGAAAAACAAGCATCGAAAATTTATAATATTTATTATAGGATATGTGATATCCTGTATTTAGGCATTGAAACCTTTCTTCTCGGATAGATTCTTCGTCCAGAGTTAAATGTTTATAGTTTGTTATACGCTAATAGTAAGTGTGAAAGTGAATGTGTGAACTGGAATGTAGGTTGAACGAATCATAAAATTGCATTGAATAATTCACAATTTTAGATATCAATAGTATTCTCTTTATTGAAGAAGGATGATGATCTTTAAAAATTTACAAAATTTTCTAAATATAGTTCATTAAATTTAATCATAATTACTTATTGAATTGATTAAACATTTAGTGAGCTAAGTATTTTTCTCGTTTTATTCATATAGTAGATATTTTTTCAAATGAGTTTAAAATGCGCGCCGTGCGCAGCAATAACATTAGTACTACGTAGATCGCTTCGTATTCAAATTTCGATAGAATAATTGCCATATAATTCCGACCTGGAGATATATTGCAGTTGAATATATTAATCAGATATCCGTATAGATATTTCCGTACGATTCGGTGAGGTTTAATGAAAAATTGAACCTGAGAAACTATAATTTGACTTTATTTGTGTCCGTGACAAATCTCGTAGTGCAATGGCAGACTTCGGAGTTCACTTATCATTTCCCTAACTTCATGATTGTTGTGTTCGTCATTTGTTCGTGCTGAAGTTTGTCTCCTATGAAGAGTAATATTTATCGTTGCGATAAATCGGTGTTTTAAAAATAATATCAAACCCGTAATAACCCGCCCTTTGAAACGTCTTGTTTTCAAACAATTTTTTCAACATTAGATTGACCAAGATGACAGAATCTGGTACGTCGACACGTTCACTAAACTATGAAGATTTTATAATATCTTAACGCAACGTCAGGTTAGGAATTACTTGAAATAATTTAAACTAAGATAAATATTTGGATTAGGTTATCTAAAGAAGACAGGTTAGGTTAGAACCATCGACCCCCTTCTTCAGGTCAAATTATAATAAGTTATGGGATCTATGAGTCTAATATGTCCGATGTGCTGTGGGGAAACATTCAACAATCCTCAGTCCTTAAAGTATCATTTATTAAGTATTACGGACAATCTATATTGTCCGAGTTGTTCAGACCGATTCGATTCCGTATTAGCATTGATTCAACATTTGGATCGTTGCGGTCAGTCCCCAGAACCAGATACAGAAACAGAAGTTTTAATGGTGAGTTGAAAGGGGAAAGAAAAACATTCAATTTCTCCTTTGTTTTTATATTTATTATTATGTTTTGTTTTTTTATCACCGCTTATCACAGGAAGCAAACGTCGAACAAATAAATCGGAGTTTCCTGGATGATGTCAAGAACGGAGGTATCATGATCGTTGGAGAACCGCGTGATATTCAAGTCGGAGATAACGGTGAGAAATTTTTTTCAACTAATTTAACAAATTGAAGGTTTTAGGAAATAATAAGATAATAAATAAAAAATGAGCTCGTTCACTCATTTTCCATATCTTTAATATGAAATGTTATTTTATTGTCATAATTTCCTAAAGAATAGCTCGGAACGATCCCAGAAATGTTAAACAAAATTTTTATCATTTATTCGGGCGTCAAAAGTTTTTTTTTGTTTCGGAGCAAAATTTGAATCGTTTTGTTTCACTGTGTAACAGGAGAGATCAATGTGGTGGAAAAAATGGTCGTTGATGACAGGAAGTCTGATATTGTTGCGTCAGTTTTGGAAGATGAAAGCCGATCTCCTCCGTCTGTAGTCGATGAATCTAATCGTAAATCTCCGACTCGACAAGCATTGGTAGAACTAAAGGTAGTCGAAGAGGACACTAGAACAGTGAATGAGAAAAATATTATCACTATTTTACCTGGGGGTTCGGAACTCCTCGATAATGATGATAGTAATTTAATGGCTGATGGTCATTCGCTCATGGAGGACGACGACACAGAGGATACTAACGACGGAGGAATGCTCCAAGTGAAACAGGAAATCTGCGAGGTAAAACTGGAGGAGGTAACACTAAATTTTTGATTTGTAAAGCATGTCAACACATTGACCGATGTCCCTGAACCTATCGGTAGCTCTAGTATCTTTGTTTTCTCGGCAAGACATGCGAATAAGTACACTGACGTCAGAATTTTATTTATGCAAATAAAAAACCATTGTATTCATTTTTATACTTGTAATAATCGTATGGATGCATTTACTGCATTACTCTATGAATAATTCAATCTATCTTTTACATTCTTTCGAGTGCATAATTCAATTTCATGCATAACTACTATTTTTTTGACTATTCATAATCGATCAACAGCATCTAGACTCAATTTAGTATAGAAATGCTAGAATTTCGTGGTTTTTGTTAGCTGAATATAAAAAAGAATAACTAATCCTGGTCAACTATATTTTTCAATAATCCGAAAATCACTTTAAATTCAAAATTCAATTTACATGTATTCATTATTCTGTTTCCTAGTTAGAGGCTGAGGCATTGTACAGCTGTAGTAGTTGCGGCATGAGCTTCAACTCAGTTTTAGAACATATCAAGGAGTTTCACGATGGTCAAGAGGTAGTGTTAGAAATGGCGGAGCAACAGTTAGATGAGCTGCCTGCACCGGCTTCGATTACACCGCCTGAAGAGCCAACATCTGTGATAGCAAATCGGCAACGTCAAATGATGAATACTTTAAGAACGGAGGAATGTGTGGATAGCGAGGGCCGACTATACACCAGAAAAGTGGTTCAGATTGAAAGATTTTGGGATCGGCCAACCTCTTCGCTCCCACCTGCTAAGGCGCCGATGATTGAGAAATTTTTTTCGAATGTGGAAGGTGTGAAGGTAATTGACAAATTGGATATAAAAGCTACTGAGTTATTCGTATTCATAATTTCTCTAATTCTTTGGAGCATTTATAACTTCCAGGTCAGAGACAAGAACTTGCCTACAGGTCCAACACGGATGTACCGTTGCAACCAGTGCCTTGAACATTTTCCAAAGTTGGGAGACTTTAGAGTTCATGTCTGTCTTCATGGTAATAATCAATGTGGCCACTGCGACCAAGCTTTTGCAACAGCCAGGGCATTGCAGCTACACATGAAGGTACATGATAGCGAATCTGATGGGGTCCAGCGTATGTTTGTCTGTTCTACCTGTGGCACAGAATTTTCGTCTCACAAAAGCCTACGATTACACTCTCGAATGCATGCACCAGTGAGGGCGAGGCATGTTGATGCTCCCGAAGGCACACACTGTGCCACCTTCACTTGTCCTGAATGTGGTATGATTATTGAATTTTATCAAACTTTATTTTCATCGCACCTTGATATGCAAATTTTCGACTAATTCCACTCAAGATTATGTAGTAACGACAGTATCGAATTCTGATTACAGGACTAGTTTTATCTGAATCTTATCGAGTAGCACACATGGCTCTACATTCGGGTGGTTCAGTGACCTGCAGCGTTTGCAATCGAAAGTTTGATTCTGCAGATAGTTTGGCAATGCATGCAGCAGTGCATACAGAGTCGAATCATTCTCACTCACCGACACCACCACGAGGCGAGGGAAGCGATAGTACAGATGCCCAGAAACCTTATCAGTGCCAGCATTGCGGACGCCGATTCGCTAGACCGCATGAAAAAGTGAAACATGAACGCATACATACTGGGGAGAAACCGCATGCTTGTGAGGTGCGTTTCACTATACTAAGAGATTTGAATTCCTTTTGGTTCGTCTTTTTTTTTTTTCTCTTCAATTTATTTGGGTTTATTTTGTAATGATAAATAGATTATTGAAAATAAACATCGATTGCTTTTACAGGTATGTGGCAAGACATTTCGCGTCTCTTATTGTTTGACTTTACATATGCGAACTCATACCGGAGTTCGTCCATACGTTTGTCAGCATTGTGGCAAGAGATTCAAAGCATCTTCTGTTTACAATCATCACTTGCTTACTCACGGAGAAGAGAGAGCATACACATGTCCGTACTGTCCAAAGACTTTTAAAACTCGAGTACAACTTGCTGGGCATAAAAATAGCCACACAAAACCGTTCAGATGTACGGAATGCTCGAGACCATTTGCCTCTTTATATGCAGCTAGAGCGCATATACAAACTCACAAGAAAGACAATAATCTTAAATTCAGTTGTTATATCTGTGGAGCTTCTTACGGCAGAGCATTTGCGCTTAAAGATCATTTAAAGCAACATGGCCAAGATGTATTAGCTCCTCCTGAACCTGCTAGAGAAGAAGAAGTGCCCGAAGGAGATGATTTTCTTCTTGCCGAAGAGGAAGTAGAAGATGATGAGCTTGTTATTCCTTCACCTTTGCCAGTTGCTCAATCCTCAGAGGCAGAAGATTCAGATTAGGAATATTGTAGCTAGTGAAAAGTTAATTTATGTTTATTTTGTCTAAGATGCCAGGTAATAGTCAGGTAGCAACAAAGTTCAAAATGTGTGATCTACTTTGGTCTACGTCTTTCAAATAACGTTGAACGTAATTACTTAATCACCTAGACTAGTATCTGGCAGCACAGGACGTTAAAAAAAAAGAAACTTATACGGCTGAGTTGATACTT
This sequence comes from Tenthredo notha, assembly GCA_914767705.2. NCBI lineage: Eukaryota > Metazoa > Arthropoda > Insecta > Hymenoptera > Tenthredinidae > Tenthredo > Tenthredo notha. The sequence continues at coordinate 9,638,326 of OU611909.1, forward strand.
TGATGTTATCACAAAATAGCTAATTTAATGTGATGAGCTTCGCTTGGCGTCGACAAAAACGTTCTATATTAATTATATTGAAAATAAGAAATTATTTAACTTTTTATTGATTATAAGTTATTATTTTGTTGTTTTTTCAAAAAAACTTTACTAACAGTGCCGAAATTTTTAACTTATTGAGCACAGATTAATTTGTTGAAATGCAGTAATATTTTTTTGCGTTTATTATTTTTGCGTTTCACTATTTTTTGTTATTCTAGTTTCAATTTCTCCACTCTGAGTGGAAGACTTTACAGCTTTATCATATTAATAGTTGGAAATGATCGAGACCTGTTTTCACACAAAATTAGGTGGTTCCAAATACTAACTGTTTTTTTTTGTTTGTTTTAATACTTTCTGAAAAATTCAATGCAACTTTCAGTATAAACTTTTTACAAATTCTATAAATAATAATTGGCCATTGAAAATTTATGCATTGAACAGCCATTATGAATGACTAATAGTCGTACATTACTTGTATATTTGATTTGCTTAAAACTCTTCGAAGATTAACTAGTTCAAAGTTTAGAAATGGTGAACTATTTGACCTAAAAATGTAGGTCCGACTGATTAAGGAGTAATCTTATAAGTACAAAAGGTACTGCTATAATAGTGCAATGATAGGAATTAATATTATTTATTATGAATAAACACACGTTCTGTGAGTACTATATTAATTAATTTATTAATTTAAAAAGATCAATATATAGAAACGAAAATACTATATAACAACAAGCTTTATTACATAGGTCAATCTAAGGTAATACCTTAGACTGTGTACATGTACATAAAAGTATATCTGTAATTATTTAAATACATGTATACTGGAACCTAACGTACCTTAAAATGTACCCACTAACTCTGCCAAATAAAATACTCTAGTAATTTATATTGACACTAAAAGTGAAAGACAAAAACAATATCATGTTCAATATCATCTAAGAATAGGTGTAATATGAGAAGTTTAACATGCAGAAAAACACCTGGCAATACAGTACTATTAACTAAAGATTGGGAAAGATCCTCTTCCAGTCAAATGTTGTCTAGCTGATCTGAGAATACAACATTTTGCATAATTGAATTTTATTAATCATCTGTGTACAAGAAAGTAATACATACATACATTAGATACATCATTTAATTCTTTCAGATTCCTGTTTATATTTGAAGATGAAAAATGAGCCTACGCAACATGATGAAACATCGTATTCTCTTTGAAATCGAGTGGTGAATATATCAAGTATCACGATGAAGCATATGTTATACACCTTTCATTCAACACATCTAGCCAGAGAGCACTGCAAACAATCTCTCTATCAATGGCTAAAGTGCCACTTGCTCCAATCTGATGGATCCTTGGAGATTCATTATTCAAAATATTTCAGTTTTTTCGGCAGTGAGGTCGCAAGTGCAGTGCAGTGACTTTAACTCAATCACACAGAATTTAATTACACAAAGAAGCCGTTCGTGGAATGTGGAATACTACAGCATATCATCTCGTGCGTCGATGGAATCTTGAAAGTCCTCGAACCGATGGCACTGCTAGAATCTTAGATGTGAGATTAATTTCATGTTCTTAACTATAATACTGCATTTAGAATCTTTGGCTTTGATATTCGTTGAGATATCTGAATCAAAGGTAAAATATTTTATTTCGAATCTAAGTAAATCCTTCGCTTTTTCAGTACTCTGACATTGACACATCGCAGGATTTTTTTCCTAATGGAATTTGGAACGTGAGACCAGCGTGGGAAATAACAGTTAAACTAGTGACTTTACTTCCTATTGTATTCTTTGGAATACTAGGAAATAGTAGTCTCATATACGTGATACTAAGTACACGTTCTTTGAAAACGACCACTAATCTTCTTGTTGCAAATATGGCACTTGCTGATCTGGGAACTCTCCTGATGTCCTCGTGGATGCTTCTCGGCGATGATTTTTTCCAGAATTATATTTTCGGAGCTATCGGTTGTCATCTGGAAGGATTGCTATCACACGCTTCAACATTAGTTGCCGTATTCAACTTGAGTGCCATAAGCTACGACCGGGTATCTGCCATTGTGTTAAGCTACTCTGGGAAACTATCCCAAAGGTAGTTCATTTCAGATATTGTTATTCCTTATTGTGTACTTAGCTATCTTTGATAAACCGACAAACTTTCTACTATTACTGAACTCAAAATTTGATTTTATTGTTCAAAGGGCAGTCTATGCGCTGATATGCATGAGCTGGTTGGCTGGACTAATTGTCACTGCGCCCTTAGCTTTTTTTCGCCACTATAAAAGACAGCAGTGGATCAACTTCATACAATTATACTGTACCGAAGACTACGATTACCTTGCAACCTACTGGAATATCTTTGTCGGTGTTAGCGTATGCGCTCCTTTGGCTATTATGGCCGTGTGTTATTCAGTCATTCTTATACAGGTGGTTATTTCCGTATTATTCAGTCTTTGTAATTATACTTACACTTATCTAAATAAAACAAATTATTGTTGGGAAGAATCGTGTTTTATCAATAGACAAATATAAAACTTTTATTTTACAGCTGGATAAATACGAAACTCTTGCTCTGAAGAGTAGACATCCCATTGCAGTAAAGTATAAAGGAAAAGTAGCTGCAATGTTGGGACTAGTTGTTCTAGTATTCATAATATGCAGAGTCCCATTTACGGTCTTCATTCTACAGCGAAGGAGGCTGTTACAGGAAATAACTAATCCGGAATTCGTAGAAACAATACATCAATTATGGTGAACAGTCCCGTTTATAAAAGACATTGAATATCTATGTTCTTATACTTTATTCTTAGCTGCTGTCGATCCAAATACCTAATAATCGCTAGCATACTACTGGCTTTCTCGCATATAGGTACGCAAGCCGTTATTTGCTGTTATTCAACGCAGCTGTTGATCCAGTTTTGTATGGTTATACTAGCAGTTCATTAAGAAGAGCTCTATCATCCTGTCCAACCATAGCTTGGATTTTACGAAACAGGAAAATGAACTGTGGAAAAAGATGCGGGTCTAATTGGCAAAGCATGCCTAATAAATACGGAATCTTAATTCCACGATCTCCTTGCTTCTGTCCAGATAATCAACAAGAACCGCTACCTAACATTTCCTCAAAGTTTGAAATCTGAATCAATGCTGAAAACTGCGGTTTATATAAGGTCAAAAAATAATATACTACAAGTAATGAAATACAGATCTGTGTTATAATTTATTATAATGGTATAGTGATAATGGAGTGAACAGTATTGACGAATTATATTGGGAATTCGAACTGGTAGGTAAATAAATAATTTACAAAATATTTTTTAAACGATTATTATCGATTTATTCATTTACGCTGATCAGAAATATGCATGTTTAAATTCTTATAGGGAACATCAAAGTGTCTTGTTCCCGCTACGACTAAAATATAAAAAATTTTAATATAGTGCTGCGCTAACTCGCGAATCCCCATAGTTTGAGATTCGTAAATATCAGTCGGTAAATACGGTATTTAGGTATTTATTGTATGCATCATGTGGAACTACGTGCATCAAGTGTTAGGCGTGTGAGAAACATAAGAAAAGGAGACGAAGAGGCAAGCTTATTTTAAACAGAAATTACCATTATTTTCATTATATTTGATTGAAAATTAAATTTGGAATAGGTAATACGGTAATATATTGTCTTATCATTCCCGGAGTACAAAAAAGAAAAAAACAGCGCTCAATATCGCGGGGTGAAAGTCCCGCAATTTTAAAGATATAGGTTATGTTTAAATAAACTGTGATTATTACCTATAAATTAACTACACGATGGCTGTTGTTATCGAAACAACAGTAGGTGACTTTACAGTTGATTTGTTTACCGATCAACGTCCACAAAGTAAGTCGAATAACGATTTCATTTATATAATATACGTTTAATTTTATTCCTTAACCTAAAACTTAATGAAACATACGATATTATACAATAATTTTTATCTGCCTCTATCCTATACGAAAATTTCTTTTTACAGCATGTCTCAACTTCTTAAAACTCTGCAAGCTAAAATACTACAATTGGAGTCTGTTTCATTCGGTCCAAAGCAGCTTCATAGCACAAACTGGAGACCCAACGGGTACAGGAAAAGGTGGAGAAAGTGTATACGGCGTTGTTTTAGGAGAGAAAGCTCGGTATTACGAAGCAGAACAAATGCCTAAGATAAAACACGACAGAATGGGATTAATATCGATGGTTAATTGCGGCAATAATATGCTCGGATCGCAATTTTTTATTACCCTTGGTTCTGAGCTCCAGTCATTAGATGGAGAGCATTGTGTTTTTGGTGAAATCACTGAAGGATTAGAAGTTGTTTTGAAATTTAATGAAGCAATTTGCGATGGAGATTTCAGACCCTATCAAGATATTAGAATTTCACATACCATCGTTTTAGAAGATCCTTATGACGATCCAAAAGGGTTAATTATACCAGATAAAAGTCCTGAACGTACAAAGGAAGCCTTATTGGTAAAATTGATGTCTTTATTTTTACGAATTTCTAACAGCATTTATCACTGTGATAGTCTTTCAATAAATAATATTTTTAGAGCGATAGAATCGGCGCCGACGAAGCTATCGACGATACCGCAGGCATGACTGCTGAGGAGATAATAGAGATGCGTAAGGATAGAGAGGCGAAAGCACGTGCTACTATTTTGGAAATTGTCGGAGATTTGCCTGATGCTGAAATGGCACCACCTGAAAATGTTCTATTTGTTTGCAAACTAAACCCGGTAACGGGAGACAATGACTTGGAGATTATTTTCAATAGATTTGGAAAGATTGTCGGGTTCGTTACACCGATTTCCTATTTGATGATATTTATGTGCTGACGAAAATGTAAATTGTTTTAATATATACATTTTATTGATTGTTTTCAGATGCGAGGTGATAAGGGATCGACAAAGTGGAGATTCACTGCAATATGCGTTTATTGAATATGCGGACAGAAAGAGTTGCGAAGAGGCCTATTTCAAGATGGACAATGTCTTGATTGATGATCGTCGAATACATGTGGATTTCTCCCAGTCAGTATCTAAAATGCGTTGGCGAGGTAAAGGGAAAGGAATTCAATATTTTGATGATAAAGATAAGGTGAATCAGAACTACGGTAACTCTAAAGAAGCTCACAGCAAGAACGGCAAAGGAAAAAGGGGCCAAGATCAAGTTAGAGACAGGGAAAGGAAGTGCTCACTAAGAGAGGAGAGTGAGAGAAAAAGACATCAGCAGGATCATAGAAAAGAAGCAACTGTGGATGAAAATTATAGAAAAAATTATAGAAACAACGAAAGACGATCTCGGGATAGAGAGACAAATCGTAATTTTGTAAAAGCACGAAATGATTCGCGAGAAACAGGGAAAACTTTTTACAATAAAGGTAGAATGGAAATTGATAGAAGGAGGAAAGAGGAATTTGACAAAGATAGGTGGGAGAGAAATGTTAAACGAGATGATAACTGGAGAGGCAGAGATCGGAGGGATGATAACAGGTATAATAACAACGAAGAAAGAGCAGGTGGGAGGGACAGAAGGTATAGAGAAGAAATTGATAGGAATAGAAGGATACCTAATATGAGAAGAAACGAGGAAAGAAGAGACCGAACTAACGATAGATGGGAAGAAAATCAGAGGCGGAAATTTGAGAACGATCGTAGATACAGAGGCGGTGTTGACGGACAAGCTAGAAACCGAAATGAAGATACAAGGAATAAAAATGGTCGAGAGCATACGATTGATGATAGAAAAAAATTTGTTGAAGAAGGCTTGAGGGATCGGCCGAAAGAGTCCGTGGGTAAAGAAATTCAGAAGAATATTAAAAACAAGGAAAAAGAAGTGGTACCAGAAAAGCATGGATCAAAATTACGAAAAACTAAGAGTAGCTCGTCATCTGAGGACTCGTCGAGCGACTCGGAATCAGATTCGAGTTCTGAATCTGATCAGAAACGACGGAATTCAAAGAAAAAGCTGAAGAAAAGAAGGCATGATACATCGTCAGATGATTCTTCAGATTCCGATGAACCTAGCAGTAAAATTAAGAAGAAAAAGAGGCATAAGGATTCCTCTGATTCGGAGGACAGTGAAGACAAGAAAGCAGCGAAGAAGAAGGTGGAAGTTCAGGACAAGAGGAAACAAAAATTGAAGAAAAAACCAACGAATATTGAAAATGCTAAGAAGAAGCTTAAGCTGAGGGATAAAAAGGTCGAGGATATTAAGAAGAAGACTAAAACTAAGAAGGGGAAAAAGACGAGAGTTACCTCGTCTTCCGAAAGTGAATCTTCAAGTTCAAGCTCAGATAGTTCGGAATCGGACTCTCATAAGAAGAAGAGAAAATCTACGTCTGCGAAATCTAAGAAAATTAAAAAATCAAAGAAACCGAGAAAACAAAGTGAATCAAGCTCAAGTTCTGACTGACGGTGATTGAAAATAGGCGCTAGGTAGTCAATCATCCAATTGATTCTACCCTATCATTATATCTCGGCATGTTTAATAACAGTGGGAAAATTGTACGTAATATATTAAATAACAGGGTATTGCAATGGACTTTTTACACTGTAGGTACTGATTCCCGTTATTTCGCAGACTACTTAATTGGACATTGGACATACATACATACATACACCCTGTATACCCTGAATAACAATAGATATGAAGATTATGTAATATTTTTATGGAAAATACTATAATATTAGTAAGATGAAAATAAAAGAAACATTTTTTATTCTTAACTGACAATCGTCATTTTATTTATTAATCTTGCGAAATAACAGTATTGATGTACAGTGTAGAGTATATAGAGTGATATGGAATAAACTGCAAAATAAATATAGGAATCCTGTGGAGCATAAATAATTCGGTGAAAGAATTTCGAAGGAGAGAAAAAAAGACGGTGAAATATTCCTCCAGCCCACCCCCGTTGAACCCGTTTCATGAATGAAACCATCCCTTCGCATCAACAGGCGTTACTACGACGGTTCGTCGATCGATCCCCGGACTACCAGGAACTCCCACTCCGAAACCCCGGTTGCGGACTAGAGCTAGGTATGTATGTATAACATCGAGCATCCTTTTCAAGAATCAACCGATGACGTCAACGCCGCGGATTGCTGCATCCCCGCACACGCCCCAAACCCAAATACGTTCAGAGATTCAGGAATTTGAACAGAGCCCGTAAATCGGACCGAACAATTCATAACTTTTCGGCGGATATTTTTGATTGATTCATCATTCTACTACCTAAGCGTGAAAAGAATTCGTGATAATTTTATTATTGATTTGTATACCGATTATCATTATATTTTCGAAGATTATACGCGATATTTTTTCAGATATTTGAAAAAAGGCGAAAATTTTTTTTCGCAAAAATTATTTCCGCTATCAGAATCACGTAGGGTATTGTACTATAGATAAAGAACTAAAGAAATCTTAACAAAAGACGATCTTGTCTTTGACTCATGCTTCATCAGTTTGGTGAAAAGAATCTCAAAAAGTCTGACTTATCTCGCGTTAGAAATACGAACGCTATGATCAAAGTTCCTAATACCATTACTATAGTATACATAGGTATATCGCGATTCGTGACCCTCCCTTCTTCTGTACTTCGATTTTGGCTCGGTGCTAAAATAAATTTTATATATTACATATATATATATGAGAGAGGAGAGAGGAGAGATGAGAGAGAGAGGAGAGAAATACTCTACCGCATCTCAAGATAGGAGTTTCGTTCATCCCTTGCGATGACGCGTGGGCGTCGCGGGCGTCGTGGGTGTCATGGGGCAACCTGGGTGGGGATGAGTTTGCGGGGGCGGCTGATCGACCGCCTCGCGGTCCTGCGGCCGTGGCTCCCGCGCCAAGCCCTGCCAACTACCACTGCTTCCCGGACCGTCAAAGCTTCAGGTGGTTCGGCTCTCTGATAAAAGCAACCCTTAACGACAGACAACCCTTAAGACAGTCTAAAGAAGACTACTTACGATCAGCAAGGGCGGCTGCGTCGAGATACGAGATAAGGCTTCTACGAAGGTAAAATTTGCTTTTTATTCTTTTATCGTTCTAATTATTTCATTTATTATCATATGGTTTAATATTTCTTTTTCATTAATACCTTCAAAGTATTGTCTGACTTCAATTCGAATGCAGTCTCTTTTTACTTTGTAAGATGAATTTACGATATGAAATAAAATTTGTACCAGGAGGATTTTTACTTACTAGAAATGATTTTGAATCTAAAAAGAAAAATGGATTTTTAGTCAATATACAATGAGTAGGTAGTACCTAGTTGACGATAAGGGTTGAATTGTCGAAAAATTCATATTTACAATCTGGGAAAAAAATTGTTACTGAAAATCATGCGAGATTCAAGAATTTTTTCTCATATTCAATTATAGTATATATAACTATGTTTCTGTTTTTGTAAAGCATTTATTTATGCGTTTCTTATTTCTGTTGAATATATACTGATATAGTGTTCTTTTATTGCATAATTTAGCACGACAGAATAACCGAGTAGATATAAGTACGGATATAGGTACTTGAAAGTAGGATTGATGTGTGGGCCGTGCTCTGCTCGCACGTCGTATTGTATAATTATTATAAAATTGTATAAAGTGTTGAATTGCAGTGCAGTTGCACGTTTTATACGTATAGCTATACAGCAGAAAGACGAAGCAAACAGATTTATGCTGTGCACTTGTAATATAACTTCTTGAAGTCACTTCTTATGTATAAAGGGTCATAAATTTCCACCTGAATACTTGATTGCTTATTACAATGTCTATGGGATGATATCCCCATAAAATATGCAGAGGATCAGGTAGGGATTTACATACCAATCAAAACAGTCGGAAACATTTTGCGAACTCGTTATCAGAGAATTTTTATTTTTGAAGCTGATGTATCGTGGAGAAATTCCAAAGATATGGCCTGGAATGAATATATGAATTCATAAAAATTGTAGTAACTACTAAAATTTAAATTAAATTTAAATAAAAACGGGTAATAGACAATCAGCGGTTGAAGAATTAGAGGCTTTACAAAATTTAATAAGTCTAACATTCAGCAGCTGAACTTTATGGGAAATTTGGTCTTTTATATTATTCATTTCGAGTGCTATTTTGAGAGCCTAATTCTGACGCAGGCATAACACAGGTATATACCTCACGTCACGGTTTATCGATCAATTCATTTTTATTTTTATGTTTTTCAACAACCACCGTCGCATGTTCTATAAATCTATATACGTATCTATAGATTAGAGATATATTAGCACACATTGTAGTATATGTATACGAAGAGGTAGGCACACACATTTGGTATACATACAAATTTGATATAACTTATAGTATATGCGATTACGTTATGAGTGGTTTGTGTGCCTATCTTAAATAATACTGATAAAATCATAAAAATGAAATTCTAATTTATCAAAGCAAACAAATTTTTCAGTTTCAAAAGTAATTGTTTTCAGAGTTTGATAAATCGAAATCTCCAGTAATGCAAAACCATACTTTTTCTCTAGCATAATAATGGAATCAGGTATTTTTTCAAAATTCCATAAAGTTATACGCCTATATTATATATTTCCGGATCGAATACAAATCGTAATATCAAGAACTGGCAAAGGCCCGTCGGTAGACAGATTCGATTATACAGGACACATTTCTCTCACGAAACCCATAATTCAGGATACTACATCAAAGATATCAAAGCGATATGAGTTCAGAATGTACAAACGCTTTGATGTAGGTACCTACAGCTTTTGAATACGAGATGTCGAGATGCGCCTTTGGTCGCACGCAGATCGGCTGGGGCTGACCAAACAGTGCTCATACTACTGCCAATGTGTTTCACAACACTGATTTAACTACTCGATATTTATTTTCATGCACATTCTTACATTGAAGTACCCAAAACATGTGTAGGAGTAAACGAAAGCCATTTCTAGGGCTTATGGTAAAGCTAAATGAAGAAGTTAACTATTGCCAGTAGTACGAGTAGCCGTATGGTCAGCCACGGCTGTTTCACGAACGATTGATGGCAGATGAATGCATATCTCATTCAAAGAAACTATGCAGCATAATACGATATTTTGTCATGAAAAATTCTTAGTTATTGATGATTATATACATATTCGACATATTTTTATTTTAAATATCGATGTAAATTATCAATTTGTGAATTGTATAAGAGTATAACTAATCACCATTGGTCGTAATATAATAGTTTACAGAGTAATATAAACAGGGAATTTGTTCCTAAACGAACAAGTCGTTTTCCCTCGGTTTATTGCTTGGAATCTGACAATAAAAAATGACATAAAATAAGAGCCAAGTAATTGACAAACGGGTGCTTATTCACGGGTAATAGATCTTTGAGCGGTGTATAAGGATATAATGTTCGCATCGTTAACTTGGCAACACAAGTTCCCTTGGCTAATTAATATTTAAATAAGCCACACCCTGTGCAACCAAGTTGACGTTGTCAGCTACCAACAAGCACGTATACCCCATTCTACTTCTACGAACCTGGCGATCAAAAACCTATGGCAAGCATCCAATTAATTTTTCACTTCATCGCCCAGCATTTATCTCAAACTTTGTTTACTCTTGGTTTACTCTATATTCCAAAACGGTTTAATCATATTTCTTGCCTAAACTTGAATCTATTCATCGTACAGTAAAATTATTCTATATCTATCCTCATAGACGTATAAGATAGAACTTGATTAAGAAATATAAAAGTCTCGTCAGAAAGCCACCTCTATAGGCTATAACGTCTGATATATTTCATTATCTGAACCGACAATAAATTAGTTATCATCATTCAATCAGTTTATTGATCATTTGAACACTGTGAACGTGCAGGGGGAAATAAAAGGATGCTGTTGTCTTCGTCTCATTTGGCCCAGATCGTGCCAATTCAGATCAATTTCTTTTTTTTTTTTTGCAGATATGGTTTCAGCGTGGCTTGGAATTTTGGCCATAGGCCTTTCGACATTGATGGCTGATGCATTGTCCACAACATTGATGGAAGATGTCCAGCGTGCAGATCAGGCCTTACGACCAAAAGGTGCGCAAGTCTTAACAGCGAAGCGAATAGTTCATCGATTGTAAAACTAAGAGATCTAGTGATAATAATAATTCCATTGTAATAAATTTTAGCTAAACGTGCTCAAGAGTTGCTTATGTTTGGAAATCAGCAAAATCGTCAAGCTGAGAACGTGCCGGTAAACCTGTTCTCGCCAACTGCTGAGAAACGTAATTTACTTTCGATTTTATTATCCGCGTAATAACTTCGCCAACTTTTTCGCCTCCCCTTTCCCATTATTAAAAATTTTCCCAATTACTCAGGAACACTTGGCTCGTCTGGATTAGAAGAAATGAAGAGCTCGTTTCCTGCAACAGACAAATTTAGCCGTACTAAGCCGCTTGGAAGTGTGATGCACGAGGCATACGAAGAGAAACATTTACCATCTTACTACAAGGGTTATCAGTGAGTAAAATTTATTACATTTTACTCGTAATTTGTAAAGTGCTTTACTATCACCTACAGTGTACTACATGCGTATATATAGGTATGGAAAAATACTAGACAACCAGTTGGAAGATAACGCGCGTAACTGGCTTGAGGACAACACCCGCACCTGGGACGTTCCTGCTTATCCTCGATATTACAGCGTCGGGGATGACCGTCGCAAAAGGTCTGATAGCAGCTCTTTCCCAACTGTTTCGACACACGCACCAGTATCAACTTCAGCTCCTGTAGTGACCGAAATTCCCCAGCTACCCGTTGCTCAAATCAAACGAAGGTAAGTTGTAATTTTTTTCATGCAGCTAATTCTTACTTTTTCGGATTTTTTGAATTTTAGGAAAAAAACTGAATGTATGTTTTGCGAGTTAGTATAACTTATATAGGAGACAATTCACGAAAGATTAGACCGTATTTATTTTTACATACTGACTTATACCTCGTCATTTTGGATTTTTTAATGAGCTTGAAATATCGGTCTTAATAAAATTAACGGCTTCTATAGTTGTATAACTTTGCAATTAACATCAATAGAACTTTCAACGCAGCTTTCTTCCTGCACCTTTCGGAACTCTGTCTGTCACTATGGAGAAAGTTTTACCATGTAATTTACCCCTTCGCAACTTTAGGCGATTTCATTCTCCAAGTCGAGAATCCCAAGGCTTTTATCATTCGAAATGAACATTTCGTGGTGATTGTATATTCTGATCATTAAGCTAGCTGAATCTTGATTGTCTCAGCTAACGTGCTAACGAGTGAATAAGGTCGAGATAGATGAGCATATGAACACGTACAATAAAGCCCATGAATGCGAGACAAGAAATGGCCCAGACCCCTAGACGACGACTTATGTATACATAAGTATGTAACAGCAAATCGTCCATGAAATACCACCAGAAATACTACGACATTATTTCAATGCAAATTCTTGCCTCACTCGAATCTCATTAGGCAGATACGAAGAAGAGAGAAAATGTTGCCGGGAAAAAAAGTTATTCTGGTAATAAGCGTGGACGTGACAAGTACTAGCAAAGTACCAACGATAAACGAATCATTTGCATGTATACGAAGTTAGAAAAGCCTTTATATATTGAGTTACAACCCTCGTGAGCCGGCACTTGATGTATGTATACCTATACATAAATATCTCCTTTTTTTTTAAATGAAATTCAAATGAATTCAGAAAAGCTCTTTAAAGAATTCCTGAATTCCTGAATTTTTTTTGTTTAAAATTTCAACGTTTCTCGTAGCTCTTGACATTTTAAGTCACGTCATGGCAGTAGTTGACATGGCATTTTTTGCTTTATCAACTTATTTCTTAAGAAACTCGTCGTTCTTCGCGAACCTCATATTATTCGCCTGCAAAAAAGACCTTCTCAGTATAGCTGGTGTGCCCAATATATCTCTGTTCAACTTGATAATATTATCAAGCAATGAACACCTCGTGAATGATAAATATGTACTTGTAGCATACGTCGGAACCCGGTGCCCCCAGAATACGCTTACCTATTATAAAATGTTCTGGACGCTTTAGCGCGATGCTATCACATGATGAGAGTTTTGCCGCAGGTTACCAGACCACCTGTAGCGTGGGTGCGGGGGGTAAAATGGATCGATGTGTTTTGTTATCTGGATAGGGTCGTCAGTTGCGCTTGCGAAATGGTTGGCATGACGGTTGCCAGGCAACGTTGATCGAGAGAGAAAACTGCGAAGGAGAAGGGTGTTTGTGTAAGACGTAGAACCGGTGAGCTTTCGTTGCCTATAGTAGGGGCGAGGCTGTTGCACTTCCGATAAAGATTGAAGATGCATTTATTACATACAGAATTTTATCAGAAATAGAAATACAGCCCTTATATATCTATACAGCCCTTACGTAAGTCCCTCTTACGAATCTATGAATCTTAAGAAAGCCGGTTGACTGCGTGAAATTTTCCTTCACCCCCTTTATTACGTCACGTTCTATACTTATAACCCCATCCTCTACCTTACCTCTCAGGTCCCAACCCCGAACCCCTTATAGAAACAAGGACGTCGATCAATGTTTGTTCAAGCAAACCGATCCTATTGCCAAACCAATCATAATCTGATTAGTCGGAAAGTTTTCTATAGCAGAATAAACTAGCAGATGTGTGTCAGCTAATTCAGAAGTTGATATCTACCGATGAGCAATTCGTACCCCTGAACCGTAACCCAAAGTCGTTTGAATTGCTCGTTACGTTAGAGTACCTCTTGAAATTAATGTTTGCTAAACTATATAGATGTTTAATACTGGGATGGTCCGCACAAATGCTGTGGCTGGGGTGGTATGGCGCCAGTCTCTATACTATACATGTATATAACAATGCGGATGGGAATGGGACGGTCGATATTCGTACAGAGTGTACGATTTCGAATTTTCCAAAGGGGTTTGGGAGAGGTTCCTGTTAGGGATGGGAAAAAGGTGAATGGATGTCCCACCCTCGAACTGGGTCATCTACTTTTCGGGGCTTATACCGTTTTGGCAAATATCCAAAGAGCGAGTCACTGCGTCACCAGGACGACAAAGTACGACCCTAAAGCTGGGGGTAGGCTTGTATATTGACCGACCATAACAATTTCCCAATTTTTTATACAGCTATGGGTCCCCTGATTCATATGAATTTGTCGAGAGGGATCAGGGGTTTTACAGTATGATCGTTGCTCTCGATTTTACGAATATCTTCCACGAACCAGTTCAGCAGATAAATTGATTGTCCGCCCACATATACCACAGTTTCATAATTTACGGAAACTAATTATAATATTGCGATCTACTTACGCTTATAAGTTTTACCTACGACCTACGTGTTGCTAGGTGAAACTATTATACGTTCTCATAACACGCGATGATAAAAGGTCACGTCAATATTCATTCCTGATGAAAATCTTTTTTTTTTTTTTCACCACACATAACGCTTACCACTAACTGGCAACTATATTAATTCTATAGACGAGGCTAATTGTGTTAGGAATTATATTAATCGATGCAACAGTTTGATGGCATTGATTTTACTTGAAGTGAATATCATTGCTTTGTGTAAAGTTTCGGCTTCTCTTTTACCTCACAGCCTTCCGCTGTACCAGGAACCTCGTTACAAACGAGATCTAGACCCTCAGGATGTTCTGGCACTTCTTTCTCTCTGGGAGGCTGAACGTCGAGAAGGGTAACGATCATATTCAACAAGATACCTACACAAAGTTTTTCTCACTCTTTGAAAAGACTTACTTACTTACTCAGAAAAAATTACAATTACTTTACATGGACATTTTTACAACTACAGCAGCTGGCCTGGATACGACGCAGACGAATATGATAACGGCGATGACGACAACAGCATCGTTGATGTCGACGATGAAGACCCTAGGAATGGTAAAACTAAAGCTTTATCATATAGTTGGTGTCTTATATTTTTTGAAAATTCAACAGTCGTCGTCATAATTTCTTCGATTTCTGCCAAATGAAACAGGAGCAGCTTGGTTAGAAGGGCCTGTTTATACACCCCGACACTTTAGCGTGGGAGGTGACTCCCTTGCATCTTCTGATATCGGAATACCTCGATCACGTCCTACAAACTATTACGACCGATACGGTACTCAGTTTGGACAACAATACGGCAGTGCTCTTTACGGCGCCCCTCAATACGGAGCTGGTTACGGTCGGAACGATTATGCCCCGGAGAAGAGGTTCATGGTTTCAAAGAAGCGATCGCAGGTGAGTCGGGAAAGAACAATAGATATTTTTTTTTATAAATTTTTTTATAAATGACTGAGTTTCGCGATTCATTAGCGGAGAAAGGAGCGCCGGGTGTTGTACCAGTTGTCTTTAAATTTTTCTGGGTTTGAATATGGGTAATTATCTGTTTGGTACAGGCTTATAGACCTTACGATGGAAGGAATGCCATGGTTGATCTTGCTGAGCTGTTGAGAACCCGTGCACAGAATTATGGTAATTACCCGAACGAAAGAGCTGAGGCCAGCTACTATCATCGTCTCAATTTGTAATCTTATTAATTTAATCTGAACCCTTACGATAATCCAATGAGACGAACCGATTATTTCAGGTTCATATACGTAAAGGAATTATTTAACTTGGTATCAGGTGAATAAAAAAACGTCAGTTGATATAACGTAAATAAAATTTTTCGTTTCAAGCATCAATATCTTGTGTATCTATATTTCCTGTTATACCGTCAGACAGATTCTTTCATCTACGGTACTTGCTGCTGAATAGCTATGAAATTGCAATCGATACTTTGAGAAACCAGAAAAAAATAATAATATAATAATAATCGTCATTGCAAAGCCTGGTTTTCAGACGAATTAGAACTGCAATATAAATGACCAACAGATAAATTGTGATACCGTATTCCATTTCATAGAAATTTAATCCATAAAACGTTGAGGATTTTTTATTTCTTCATTTTTTTATTTTCAATGAACATAAATTTACGCTTTTGGTACCTGCAGCGAATTATGTAAAGTCAGCAAGATACTGGAGAAATAAATTGAGGTATGATACATCGTTTTAATGATCATTTTTTTTTTATCTGTGCTAAAAGAGAATTTTATTTCAAATGAAAATGACCGGTTCGACTCTGTACTGGAATTAAAAATAAAAAGAAAAAAGAAAAAAAAAAGAATGAAAAACCGCCTTGTTTCAAGTCAAAGTCAAGCAACTAACATATCTTACCAAATCACTGTGCTAAAACGCCTACAAAACCATTAAATTGAAAGTTTGTATTATAAATATCTACGAGATTTGCGGTAATCGTATACAAGACTACATACATATATATATATATATATATATATATCTACATAAAATAACGAGATGAACGTGTGTATTTAATCTATATATGCTTGTATCGTTATGAGCTATGGTTAACTGGAGATCTGCTGCAGTCAGACTATGGAACAGAAAAAAAAAAAAAAATTCATCTACCTCGCAAAAACACGGACTAAACTTTGATCCGTAGTGATTTGTTGGTAATCTGGTCTGATAAATTTAGTTCGTTGTTGTTACACAAATCGAAGTACAACAGTACATAAAAAATAAAGTAAATATTAATGAAATTCATAAGATCGAGCGAAATATTTGAAATAATTCTGATTTGTTATTTCATATGGGAATTAGACATCGGTGAGGGAGGATCGGGTGGAAAAATATAAAGAGCTCTTGGAATTGAATTAATCTGAAGGATTTTTAAACGCGATGCAGGGAAATTCTTGCTTTATATTTCACTCGCTCGCTGGACCAATTTTGGTGATAAGCTTTTGATACTGATATGTGGGGATGATAGCTGATGAACATTTTTTTTAGAATTAAAACGCCTATATTATTCTCCAGTTAACCATGGGGTAGGGAATTATGATAGTGTACCAAATAGTATACCTATATTTGTATCATCCAAATGCGTATGGTGTTTATGTCAAAGTGAATTTCGTTATAACGCTGGAATTGGAACCATTGCAGGAAAATAACATGATCAAATTTTTGCAATCAATTATACGTTTAAGTCAATGTGCTTAGCTGTGGGACGATGCGATCCATCAATTATGTAAGTTAATGATTAATTATTGTAAATTGCTCACTGACAGTACGATATAGTCAAATTTTAGAGCCCTGGAGTCTCGTTTGCTTGGTGAGACATACTATTTTACGTGAATTATATCGCCTTCAAAAATCTGTCAAGTTTGAAATTTTATTTGATCAATTTCGAACTTAATGAAAATTCATTGGCAAGTTTTTTCCACGAAAATACATACTTTACTAAAGTCTTTTGAATTAACGAAACGTTTAAGAATCTTGTAAAATTTATTCTAAATTCTCCTAGCACAATGACTAGTAGCTCACGTTGGATTATGAGTACTAAACTCTATTCGAATAAGATATATAATTATATTGACGCGAGCAGAATGAATTCTCATTTCTGTAAGCCGAGAAATTTAAAGTAACTTTAAATCAAGATTAAAAGATGAAGTTTTGAAATTATTCTATGGGAATATGAAGGATCGTTCGATCTTCGATGGCTAAAATGCAATTGAAGACCAAGGATGATGTTGAGGAAGTTGTTCTAATACGGAGGACTTATTTTGCATGTGCTTTCGATCTTAATTCTAATTATACCTTATATGAACGCTATGTATCTTTAGTCGAATTGCGAATTTTTTGATCGATGCGAATAATTGATTGCGTCCTTAAAGTGAGAGATGCGCGGTGATGCGGTATTCCAAGGTGCTACTCGGATTGTCATTTTTCAGAAAGTACGGGAATAACGTGGATAATTTGATCGGGGGGGCCAGTGAGCAAAACCGAGATAAAAAATAATGTAGGGACAAATTTCATTGAAATATAAATTGAATTTAATAAGAAGGTTGGAAAAATTTGTCTCCCTTGGTTTGAATATAACGAAATCAATTACTTATCGAATTCAATTACGTAGCCAGTGGTTGTCCTACATTAAATATGATAATCTACTTAATAGTCAGATACATATATGGTCATTTATATATAAATATATATACATAATAATACATTCATTTATGTATACCTACCTATTATATAATATAATGTTACAATATAATATATTATAACATATATATATATATATAACTTTATCTCGAAAATATTTTTTAATCGGTGGTGCTTTCGTTCGATCAATGTATGATTAAAGTGTAAAGATGAGATGAGAGACAAACAATAAATGATTATATTCTATGCATGCACTCTCCGACTTTCCCTGTATTCATATTAAATTTATTTCCAATATCAGGGACTCCCTAGGATGGGATTATCTTATTTACATGAAGGAATTATTCAGAAATTATTAATACGGATTTGTCGCGATGTTGAAGAATTTTTGATGCACCACAGTCAACAGTAGCTACCTGAAAATTATTTTCCAAATAATTTCGTAGATGATTTGATTGATAACATGGATATACCCGTTCCATAAATTCAGCTGACTGAATGATAAGAGAGGGAAAAAAGAAACGCTTGCCGATTTCTCAGACTCTAGCCAACATTCACCGACAAACTTCACTGCGGGCTGTATGATTCTGTCAAATAATCCTTAATCTTTTATTGTGATCAAAAGCATCTCATAATACATAGCGCTTTTACTTGAATCATTGAAGAAAGAAAAAAATAAAAATAAAATACATAATAGCAGTGATGGCAATGAACAGTACCACCGACACAGTTGAGGAAGTGGCTTCGCCGAATTCTTCGAAATCGCAGTCAAACAGAAAACTTATGCACGCCTGCATGAATCGTGATGTTACTATGGCTAAACAGGCTCTTATGCAAGGTGCTAATATCAATCACCGGACATCTAACAACATCACGCCACTTCTTGTGGCCGCTGAACACGGTGACGTCGACATAATCGTCTTATTGTGTAGTCAGCCCAACAGCATCATCGATCTGCAAGACATATCCTTATACGGTTAAATGAGAAACATCTCACTTGGAGTTTGATAAAGCCTTGAATTCAATTATGGTTATCCGTATTATACATTGACCACGATAATGACTGATAATGTTATACAGGGTCGACTCCTTTACATTTGGCCGTTCTCTTCGGGCACAAAGAAGCAATGATAGAGCTATTGAATAGGGGAGCTTTGACGAACTGTTGTGATAATCTTGGTCGTTATCCTCTTCATTTCGCAGCCATGCATAGAGATGTGGGGTCAGCGAGAATTCTTATCAAATTTGGCGCATGGGTCAATATCTATGATGCGTTTTCCGAAAGTCCGCTCTACTATAGTGTTATGAGAAGACCTTCTGTAGCCATGGCAAGACTTTTACTGGCAAATCGGTACCCAAAACTATATCATTGGAGAGCCCATTCAAATATATATGAAAAATTTTGAGAAATATACACATCGTGCAATTTTCTAACTGACAGGGCATCCTCGGATCCACCACCAAGAAGTCTGGGCATGGGACTGCTCTTAGAGGCAGTTCTGAGCGTTCGCGTTAATTCCGACTTAGAGGCTATCAAGGTTTTGATTTGGTTCGGAGGAAATGTGAACGTTATAGACCCCGTAGCCTGGAGAACGCCTCTTCATTTAGTAGCGATTAACGGGAATTTCGATTTGGCTGAGTAAGTTCTGAAATCGTGGGTAGGTTTTGGGATAGTATGAAAAGGATTTTGAGTCTCACTTAATTTGCTATAAACTTATGTTCCGAAATCAACCGATTAATTATAGTATACGCATATTATGACTCTAAGTTAGATGAAAATGTCTTTACGAAGAGCGCAACCGAGCGTTATGTGTTATTTTCAAGGATGAACGCGCAAAGCATCCAACGAACTGTTAAATTGTGGCATTAATTCAATATTAATTACAACTTGACGGAGGATTTCGCGTTAATTTAAATTGTTGGGTTTTCAAAGCCGTGGATGTAGATAATTCAATTGATATTAATCACATTAAGAGAATTGATTTTTTTTTTAAAGGAAATTATGATGATCTGTAAACTCAACATAGACTTGTAATCAACGCTTTTTCAAATTTCCAACTTTCGCAGGTATTTAATCCGACATGGAGCAAACTTATATGCGAAGAATCGAGCCGGACAAACTCCATTAGAAGTTGCATTCAACTATCATAATCTAAAGATCGCCTACTTGATCGAGGAGAGCCGTAAAGTACAGGAAACTAGCTATACAAGTCAAATCCTTGAATCTACTGAAGGTTCTGATGAGATGTGCAATCGCGTGCGATAGAAAACGAAGTCTTCGGTATACTTACCGCTGCTCTGCTCTCTAAATTTGAATCAGTGGAAATCCACTGATTGCAGTTATAAGTATACCACTGATACCAATCAGTGGTATACTTATAACTGCAAACCAGTGACTATTCACTGATTGTCAGTAGTTTTCGGTCATAGCGTGATAATAAAGTAAGTAATCGTAGGATGAAGTAATGCGTATAAATCTTGGCATTTTTACGAGATATTAAAACTATAGACTGAAATGCAATTAAAGGTTGAATTCATACATCGATAACCACCGTGTGGTATAAAATATTTATTTGAGTAGATGTCAAATCTCTTTTTTTCTCAGATAAGCAAGTTCAGAATATTCCTTTCATAATGAGATGCCTGTAATAGTCGTATTTCGTTGACGCATCCTTCGTATGAACCCTTTGAGGCCAGGGGGTGTGAGATAGGATTGCCACTTTAGCCGTGAACATCTATATGCCTCAGTATATGCAATCGGGATTTAGAAATTACAGTCAGGCATTTAGAAATCAACGCCGGGCCAATTATATTGCACCTTATTATCATTATTGGCTTGGTTTTGAGTTTATATTATTGTTGTTATTAAGGCCCTTATCTGGAATAAAGTTTGTTTTGTTTTTACACGTTCACCCCGACAGACCGTTGTTTAATTCTTTGGTACGCCGATCGGTCGCTCGGGGACAGGGCTTTATATACCTCAACGAGAAAGAAAATCCACCAGTCCACAGAAAATCTTTGAAAGTTGAAACCTCACGTGTCCAACTATCCGCCAGTTGTTTGTTTTCTCTATTTTCTCATCTTCCCGCCTATATCTGTCGTGAACACAGTGATTCGCAACACTGCAAGTATCCATGTAATAATAAGATCGTTTATGCAGTAAACATGTATTATTATAGTAAATTGGCGCATTCTTGAATAAATATCTCTTGAAATTGTATCGTTGAATCATTTTCCCTTGTCCTTTCCTTGCCTATAAGTCGAAATTCATGAAAATCGCACTGTTAATTAATGAATATTAATGAATATCAATCCGCCTCACCATATGCAACCCGCATGCCATTCGTGTAAACGACAGGGTCCATGTTAATTTTTGTTGCCCATTTGGTGTTTTCCGATTGCCTATATTCAGGCGTATTGAACTGAGGAAAAAAAGCCAGAATTCTCGGAATTCAGCTCGAAAAAAAGGTATGAAAAACACTCTGTTAAGGAGTCGGATTTCTGGCAGTTGAGACTTTTTGAGAAATCGATTTTCTGGCAGTTGATACCTCAATTCTAGTCGCTTTATGATGAGGCTAGAAAATCGACCAATCAGGAGGCTGCTTTTGCAAAAATTGAGCCTAAATTGGCTCAAGCAGCCTCCTGATTGGTCGATTTTCAAAATAAATTGAGTTACGGCGTTACATGGGCTAGCCATCAGGAAAAATTCTGGATTTCTGGCAGTTGATACCATCTCAAAGCGACTAAAATCGAGGTATCAACTGCCAGAAATCCGACTCCTAAAATAGGGTATCAACTGCCAGAAATCCAGAATTTTTCCTGATGGCTAGCCCATGTAACGCCGTAACTCAATTTATTTTGAAAATCGACCAATCAGGAGGCTGCTTGAGCCAATTTAGGCTCAATTTTTGCAAAAGCAGCCTCCTGATTGGTCGATTTTCTGGCCTCATCATAAAGCGACTAGAATTGAGGTATCAACTGCCAGAAAATCGATTTCTCAAAAAGTCTCAACTGCCAGAAATCCGACTCCTTAACAGAGTGTTTTTCATACCTTTTTTTCGAGCTGAATTCCGAGAATTCTGGCTTTTTTTTCCTCCGTTCAATACGCCTGAATATAGGCAATCGGAAAACACCAAATAGGCAACAAAAATTAGCATGGACCCTGTCGTTTACACGAATGGCATGCGGGTTGCATATGGTGAGCCGAATTGATATTCATTAATATTCATTAATTAATAGTGTGATTTTCATGATTTTCGACTTATAGGCAAGGAAAGGACAAGGGAAAATGATTCAACTATCGATGATTTACAATTTCAAGAGATATTTATTCAAGAATGTGCTATAATAATCAAGAATTTACTATAATAATACATGTTTATTGCATAAACGATCTTATTATTACATGGATATTTGCAGCGTTGCGAGTCACTGATTACATTTTTAATGAAAATACCTATTCAATGACCCAATACTTTGGTAATGTGTAATTGAACTCGATTCAATTGGTAAAAGTAATTATCAAGTAAAGTAATTCAAAGTAGTGATAGAGTAAGAGTAATTATAAAGTGATTTAAAGGTAATGTGTAATCAGATGAAAATCCAATTACACATTACGAAAGTAACGAGCATGTAATAAAAATTCAATTACAATTTTCACAACATTGAATATTTGATCGGAAAAATTGTAGATGTGATCATAATACGTGTAATATATTACGCATATCACTGGAAACTACATATTTGACACTTTACCAGTTTGAAAATAAGCTAGAACTATAATTGGGCTATAATAAAACTATTATTATACTCTAAACTAATCGTTCCGACCATAATACATACATATACGTACGAAGGTATATTTTACAGAATGCCAAGTACAATGTTACAAGCAGATAATTTTATTAGTATAATAATTCATTACTCTATAAATATAGTTGTTCTCTCAAAGATACTAATGAGAATCGTCTCTACTCTCTATTCGTTATGGACAATTTTACAAGAGAGTGAATTATACCTGACAAATATATATCGTATTATGCATGTATTATGCTCTGTTACCTGAATAGTTATTGGTAATATTTCGTACGGTAATGGGTAATCCCAACTATCCCAAATACAACGAGTTTAAACAAATAAAAAGCATCAAGACCTTCCGGTCAGTACCCGAGGGCTAGATACAATATACCACATGCAAGAGAACATATTGTTAATAATATATCATCACGAATTTTCATCTATTATGTAATATTATAAGTCTTTTCCTTGTACGATTATATGACCGGATAAACTGGTCAAGTATGACGAGCTTTATAAAAACGAGTTATTATATTACCGCTTATGGCTGTTATAATTAAATTGATTTGGAATAATCTGTACAGCGATTTGTAAAATGATTTGAAAGTTATTGTTGAATATTGAAACTAGTATCCGACATGTCTCGAGTAGGACGTTGATTTTAATGTTACATAGAGCGGGCAGCAGATGCTGTGATATAAAAGCTTGTGGTTGTCACTAATCGTAGAAAATATTATAATTAGGTTTTTCATTATCTATCACACATAAACTGGGTTACAAAGTCTGCTGGCTGAAAATTAGTGACAACCAGCTCAGCTTGTTTTCTGTACAACGTTTGAAACGGAATCGATTCTTAGACTAGATGCGAGATTTTACCAAAACTGATTCAAAAGGTATTGTAATTACGAACCCTTTGCTTCTGCTACTTTATTAACACTCCGCCTCGAAGAGTTGTCTTGCGATTATTCCCCCGGTGCTCGGACTGCTTCACTCCCTGGTGTGAATCCCCTGTCCTGATGAATTTTGAAGAGGTTTTGTTGAAGATAGGCAGGAACTGGTTTCCCTCGATGAACAACGCCTGTGAAGATAAAAACTAGATAAACATAGGGTACATTGGATAAATGAAGTTTATGTGTTTTTCAAGTAAACATTCTAAACCAAGGGAGCGTTCAAATATTACGGAACGTTTTTTTTTTTTGGTCATTTTTGACACCCTCTTCCCCCTTATAACAGGCGGTAAGTCAACCCCTCCCTCCGCCTCTCTTAAATACGTAACATTATCGTGGCCATATTGATCTATAATACGTTTTTTTTTACTGACAATTTTATTTTGGAACTTTAACTATCCATCAATCATGCTGATAGGAATATGATTATAGAGTTTATATTAAAGCTCCGAATTATATTCAAATCGTTGTGATCGCGGAGTCTGAAAGACCGCAACCCAAAATACGTCTACGTATGCGCGGTGCACTTGTACCGCAGAGCGCGAAACAAGTTTTATAATAAGAATCAGTGAATAATTGAATAATATCCTGTATTTCAGTAAATAATAATTCTAATCAATAACAAAATGTATTCTGCCACGATTAACTATAATTAAATGTCTTTGAGGACTGTTGAAAAAACAAGAAGAGTCTTTTTGGTACTAGTGTTACACATACTTTCAGCTACAATTCACTTTCATTCATTGAGTAGTGAGTTGAATAAGTTCGCGAAACGATAGAAATAAATATTTCACATAGTTGCAAAAAACAATAGTAAATAAGAAAAATGTGAATTATTCAAATATCTTGTTGCTCATGGTGAAGTCAAATCAGCACTGAAACTTACCGATAGTTTACCATGTAGTGTGCGCCATGCACCGCACGATGGTGCTCTATCAAATCATTAGCCAATCAAATCATTCGGTATTCTGCCTTGCAGCGTGTCCGTACAGCCTGCTCCAGGGATCCCTGTGGCGCGCGGTCGATGTTCGACGAGCTAGTCGACATAGAATTGAACCAAAAATAATGCCTTAGGGAGCGTTCAAATATTACGTGACGTTTTCTTTCGGTCGTTTTTGACACCCCCTTCCCCCTTATAACAGCGCCTGTGAAGATAAAAACTAGATGAACATAGGGTACATTAGATAGATTGAGTTTACGTGTTTTTCAAACAAACATTCTCAACTAAGTACCAAAGAATTTCTAATTGTGATTATACATCTGTATGAAATTTATTATAATATATTTCTCATGATTGATTTTGTAAGCCTGCCTGAACCATTTTTAAATGCGATATAAACTTTTAACTATTTTCAACAAAATCAAGAATGTCAATAAGCTAGTATTACTAGTGCATGCATGAATAGATATTTCAATCTTTCAATTGTTGTGACTGGTACGTGAGACTCTGGAGTAATTTATCGCCAATATCGAATTATGTACCATGTTTAGAAAATAAATGCGATGCCTAATTAGGCCTACAGCAATCTACCCTTGTATTTATTTTCAAACCTTTAAATTCTGATCCTCGTTATTCAAATATTTCTCTACTACGAGGCAAGCTTTGAAAATTGTCGATTATTTATTGCCGTCCTAAAATGTTGATCCAAATAATTCAAACTCACTCATGTCCAACGTTCCGCCGTTGATGTCAGCCTTCCTGAGACGCAAATCTCCTCGGCACGCGTAATCCATGTGCACTCGAGGATGCCGCGCGGGAGACTAAACTTTGCGCACAGCGTCCGAGGTTTATATTCGGGTGGCGCGGGTGGGGGACGCCATCGTCGTCTGTCACTTTACGCCGGTGACGCGCGGTTAGGCAACTATAGAACTAAAAATGCACAAAAGATCCGCGGGTTGCGTATAATAAGGCGTGTGCCTTTTTCCTGCATCTGGTGAAAGATGCGAGAGTAGCCCACAACTTAATTTCTTTTTGCAATGATTTATAATACATTTTTTTCTTCGTTTCAATAATAATTGCCCTACATATTTAATTAATCGCTTCAATCTACTTTCTAGGATAAATAAAATAAGAATTATGATGGCGTTTCGGGTAAATGATACCTCTCTCTCTCTCTCTCCTTTTACGACTTATGGTAAATGATACCCGAAGGCCAAAAAATAAGGAGAAGGTGGGAAAAAGAACCTAACCTGTTATTACATTAAAGATATCCTTAAATTGTCCTTCTTCCGTTCCATCTCGGAAACAATATTATTACAATACAAACATAGAGCGTAAAAATAAATCAAGTTTCTTAAAACTAATTATAATACTATATTTATTGTATTATTAATAAAATGTTCGAATAAAAAATTTTCAATCATAATTTGTTATTGTTTTTATTACACACAATTAGATTAAGAGTTGGATTATTGTATTATTTATATTCATTGATATAACAATTTTGAAAAAACTTAAACTCAACGGTTTAGACTTTAGAGTTACTGTATTCTATAGTCTCCGCATCTTCATACACTAGATATAAAAACAGTACATGAGAATCAATGCATAGGTAATATTAATAATAATTAGACCTTTCTAAACAATGGAGAAAAAGTTAGGAACTTTTTTCTTATCAACTACATGAATAGAATTATGAAGAATATAGTATGAAAAATATATTACTTTTATCTACGTTGCTGCATACGTATCGTGAATTGACAGAGTTAAAATTCGGTTGATAAATGCAAAGTAGAATTGATATATCATTGTTGAGAGAGCTGTAGCTGCCTACTTAGATAATACTTTGAACGTGATTTTACCAATTCAGAGAAATTGACTGGTTCATAGTCAAACATGACATCTGCTACCTCGTAATAATCTTTCAGCATCGACATTGCCATCATTAATTCTGCGCATGGTCTTTGAGCGAGTTGAAACAGTAGTTCGATTGTTTCTAACAATTGATTCAATACATCCCGCGAGTTCTCTATGATACCCTTCTGGATTGATGAGTTGTGTACTCTATATACTTGCATAGCTTTATCCAATCTGTTTTTATCTTGTTGAGGTATCACTTGTCTCTGAAATATGAATAACATTCAAAATGAGATTCAAATCCAAATATAAAAGAATATTCCATCAAAGGTATAAAATAAGAAAATTCATTCGACACGAAAGAACTGTTAATTTGAAAACTTCATACTAATAATTCAGTAATTTTATCAGTCACATCAACACATGGTTACCTTGTAACTAGGCAGATGTTTGGACGGAGGCCAATTTTCTATACAAGGTCGACATTCGCAGGTAAAATGCCAACGTCCTCTGAAATATCCCTGTCTTTCGCTTTTTGGCATCATGGCAAAACGTGGTCCGTAATTGTCAAATATCTGCAATTTAGATTCATATATTTTGTATAGTAGGCGCATTCATTTTTGATACGTAAACAGCCATCAGTACATATCACGCAATGATTCTGTGGAAACAAGCAGGGGATATATATTGTTACCTGTTCGCCTTGCTCAATTGGATAGGCAGCATACGTGGCCATGTGACTGGCGTACCATTGTCTTAGTGTGTTCGCATCACAGGAATGATTTAGAAGATTACTAACAGCCATCAATGCATTTCCATGTTCGGACTGGCTCACACAACGTGACGCTCCATACTGTGAAACAATAATAAAACATTATTAATTCATTTGATTTTGATAAACACATAATGTAAATCAGCTAATGGAAAGAAGATTGAATAAATTACCAGGAGTAAACAAAAAATCTGTATTTGACAAAATTTGCATTGAATTATGTTCAATGCAGTTAATGATTTAATTTCAATTGACGTAATACGTACACTCTGCGCGTTTATGAAAATAGCGTTCACATGCTTCAGCATCAAGCCCCCAACGAATATAACGTCTGGATTTTTTGTCAATGTATCCAGGTTCAGCTTTTTTCCAAACATCGTTGTTTCTCTTGCTAGCATACAAACTGTCTGGGCAATCCAGAGTGATCTGATGAACATTTCTTGCGTAGAGCACTTCACATTATCCGCTAGACTGTAAATGCTACGGTATTGATCACTGTGAAATTTTCCATCATCACTATATCCCTTTGTTCGTGGATCTGAAAAATCACAAAATGGAATGTAATTGCTAGCAGCCATATTGTCGGGAAAAATATCATCATTCAAATAGTATTTTCGCTATGATAATCGATAATAAGATCGACCGTATTGTTAGTGTTTCTCAAAGTTCAACTAAGTTTAACTATAATTTCTAGATATTGATACCTGTGTTACAATCCACGTTTCTCAGCTCTTCTTTCAATTCATTCAACTTCGATCCTTTTCGTGTTGCCATTATAACTGTTCTCAGACTGAGATAAAGCACGTTGTTGAATTTGAAGCAAAGCAGAAGTCCCACGACGGGACATTCGACCTGGTGATATTCACCCCAGGCTTTATCTCTACAGTATTCCGAACAGTATGCCACGTTGACACAAGATAAGCATGGGATCAAATTCCAGGATGTTTGTAGACAGTACGAGCAGTATAAGTAAACATTCGTGGGAGTTAGCCTCAAGCAAAATGGTTTTTCTAGTATCAAAATTTCTCCAGGTTTAATTTGCCGAGTAGCAACAAGATGCCGTCCAAATTTCTTTGAATATTTAATCGCCACTGCGTCAGATGCACTGGGGATTTCTGGACTTGACACAACTATTTCTGGCATTGGATATTTCATCGCCTTTGTTGGCGGCTTTGAAGCTTTTCCCGGGTCTGAAATCAACTTCTCCAATTTGCGTCTAGTCTTATTCATATCGCTTTTGCTCAGATCCATTTTTTCAAGCCAGACCAGAGCCTCCTTGAATGCAGCATCGGCCCCGGGTCTACCCAGACTTATCAAGCACAGTCCTTTTCGTTTGTATAATTGTGTTTTTGTTTTCAATTTGTCTGAGCATTTTTGATTCAATGCTCTTTCTATGTCCATAATACACTCGGCGTATTTTTTCAGTTTGAATAACGCCGCAGATCTGTTAGCATATGCTAAGGCTAATTCCTCAGATGAATCAACAGCGTAGACAATACTTTCGGTATACTTCTTTACGGCCTCATAGTACGCGGAAACTGCAAAGCCCCTATTGCCACTGTCACGTGAACTTGAAGAGCGCTCGGAATCTTTTTGCTTACACTTTGAATCAAATAGAGCAGCAGAATTGCGAACTATGATTTCTAAGGCAAATTTGAAGCGCTCTTCGTTAGTCTTACACTGTAGCCCACTTCTGTCAATCACATCCCTAGTTATAAGCCTGGACAGTAACTCCAGTTTGTAATTAGACAATAATTCGTCCATCTGGAACATAAAATTCAGATGTTAACAGACTTGTATAAATAGGGAATTAAAAATACAATGTTGTAATAGCAAAATAATTGCACAACATACTATAAAACGCTTTATTAGCAGATTTTATTATACGTTAATTTCAGCAGTAACATACCGTAACAATAAGGCGCGATTAATCTCAAGCTTTGTTGACCTGTGTTCTTGTTGAAACCGCTGATTCTCTTATGACTACTACATACGAAACTCATCAAAGTAATGTACGGCGTTGGCGAATTGTGGGGGAGGGGAAAATTCTACAGTAGTGGGGGATTCCCGTTTCTCACATGGCGGAAAGCAATGTAATACTGAAGTCTGAAGTCAAATTTGGGACTGTAGGACGTAGTTTGGGAAAGATAACTCAGTGACATGCTGTCATCTCGTCATGAATCATCACAAATGATGCATATTATTTTGTTCTCTATGCTAGGAGCGAAACGAAAACGATATGATTCTACATATCGTATGACACACTGTTCAAGGTTCACATTTCCGGCAGGTTTAAGATCAGTGGGGGGATCCCCATTTCCGATATGGGCTTCTCCTTCTTCTTCTTCCTTTTATGACTTATCGCCCGTTAGGGCATGCTGTGAGGGCATGTAGTCGCTAATTCCAATATGGACGAAAGATGATTCAACTGCTTGAGTCAAACTTGTGACTGTATCTGTACGGCGTAGTTTTATGAGTCGAAATTTAACTAGCGTAGTGACGTTGTCGTGTCTACGATCTTTGAATAGGCGATAGGTGTAGAGACTACCGGGATTCCCCGTCCGCTACTAATTTAATTAATCGCTTCAATCTACTTTCTAGGATAAATAAAATAAGAATTTTACATGCCAGTTGTAGCCCCATAACTTTAACTTTGTGTATCGACCAAATGTATGGGTATTCGACGATTTATATTACATCAAATCGACGCGCGATACGAATAACAGCACATTTCGGATTCTGGGTGAAAAAGAGTATGTTTCAAATTCCGGGTGGAAAAAAGCACATTTCAGATTGACTCGAATACTAGCACGTTTCAGATTTACTCGAAAACTAGCACAATTCAGGTCGAAGCGAATATTCGCAAGTGTCAGGTACGTTCTGAAAAACTCGTTTTGTGTTAAGTGTTACAGTTTCAAAAATAATCATACGCTTGTAATTCCGTTATGTTTGTTTTTCCGATACAAAATTCGCAATGATTCTTAAATAATTGATACATTACAATGAACGATAGTCATGGATTTTGGATAGTTTACAAAACGTACGAAATTATTTTTGTCTTTTCAGAAAAAGTTTTTAATTTCACAAATTTTAGAAATATTCCATTAGTATATTACTCACCTAGGGAGTGAAGAAGGCCATCCCAAACTGCGTTTTTACCACTCAATCTCACGCGCAGTTTGGGTTAGCCTACTTTCCCTCCCTAGGTGAGTAATATACTATATTTCATAGACTATAGGTCCTTATAACTATATTGTTACTATGCGAAAATCGCTACGGTTACATAATTGTTTAGATTATAAAACAATTGCCATGTAACGATTCTGCATCGAGTTACACAAATTTCAGGAAACTCTTACATAATAAATATGATTGGCACATACATACTGCTCGCATAATTATATTCAAAACTTTTATCTGATTTTTATATTCGGTAGCTACAATTGATATATATATAGGACAGGTTTCAATCAGGCTAATGCAATATTGAATTCAT
Organism: Tenthredo notha; assembly: GCA_914767705.2. Classification (NCBI taxonomy): domain Eukaryota; kingdom Metazoa; phylum Arthropoda; class Insecta; order Hymenoptera; family Tenthredinidae; genus Tenthredo; species Tenthredo notha. Next base: position 9,669,220 of record OU611909.1, read on the forward strand.
AGATTAGAGAAATACCTTTTTCCTAGTTCTTCATACGACTATAATTGGTTTACAATTTAACACCTTAATTCATATACATTGAGCGAAGCCAGGATAATCATATATCTTCTTCAGTCCGATGCCTTAATAACAGACAATTCACTGCCTATTGTTTCCACTGTCATTTCATAACTCATGATCTGATAATATGTGCCGAAATTGAAATATAAGTACACATTCGATGAGAAGACAATAAATGACGAATAATTCATATCCGCTCGTATAATGCTTTATTGGAAATTAAGCATACAGTAGAAACATAATTTTATTATTGCATCTGACTTTCATAGAATATTATGTTATTGTAAAGATTACGAATTTACACTAATGTATATTATATAATGTATAATATATGTATATTTATATGTTATATAGTATATATGATACTTATATACAGTATGGATGGATTTTTTTAGTATAGTTTCAGTACACTGAAGAACTTCTTTGAAATTGAATTATGTTTGTTCCTTATGCTTGGATATTTTGATCGTTAATATATTGTATCTTACTATATATAATCAGATTATGATTAACATTTGGGTTGTTTGCAAAAGTAGGAAAATAGCGTGGAGAGAAGGTTGAATTTTCGAATTAATTTTAATAATACTAAAGTTAGGTAATATGTTACACATCAAAATATCCGAAATAGCGTTCATTTAAAAGTTCGAACGAGCTTTCAAAGTGATCTCTCTCCATATTCAGAGCAATGTATATAATGTATGTAATTGCGTATCTACTATAAATTATGTTTCTCACATATATCTGTAGTTATAACTTCTTGAAGCCTATATATGTGGAGTGAGTTTCAAGTAAAATGAGTAAAAAGCTTATTGGGTAGAAGTCTGTAGTTTTAAACTTAATTATCTATAATATATTAAACCTATTTATATACGTATGGTATGATGGAGCTTTTCTAGTTTCTCTGATAACAAGATTAATCAACGTACACATATTTGAATTTCACAAGTCCGTATAATTGGTACATTGATTTCTTTACCTTTGTTATTCAAATTTCAACTGATTCATTCATCACACTAATTTATTACAATAAGATATGAGTACCCCTATGGAATAAATTAGTCGACTGTGCTCAAAGAGAAAAAAAAAAAATAATAATAATGTAGGTAAGTATATATTTTTTAAAGTAATAGAAAAAAAATCTTCCAAATTAATTATATGTGTTTATACATATATTTCATTAGAAGAGTCTGCAACCAAATATTCCCTTTGTTGCTTTATCGTGTATTTATGAATGCAGATCATTTATTATATTGTATACTGAAAGTTGTTGACTTAATTCATTTGGATTTTAGGTAATAATGTATCTAACGATAAGTTAGTGATAGGAATCTCATATACGCTATTTAACAGACTTCAAGTTTTGAGACTCTAGTGGAAACTGTTGTCTACAAATATGTCTCAAATACTCTGACACCAAAATTCAAAATATTTCAGACAGATGGAAATTTTTTCCTGATCAATTTCTTTTTGCTAAACCAGATATTCAGGAAGAAATTTGAAAGTCTTTCACCAATTTACAAATAAAAAAAGGTCCATCAAGGAAGGGCTATAATTAATTGACTACATACCATTTGCATGAAATTATGTACTATAGTCTATACATAGGTATATATATTACTATATTTCGATTCTCACACGCACTTTGTAACAGATGCTTAGATTACTGACCTTAGAGCTAAAAATTAAGACTTTAGACCTTAGACTTTAGATTTTCTCGCTGCTTTCATACGTCAATTGTAAGTATTAATTTAAATTTCAATTGACTAATATGTTATATGTTAATAATTGCTGATATACACATGTTTCAAAATTGTGTTAGATTATGAAATGGATTGTGAGTGGGAAAGATGAATGTTTCCAGTTTTTTTTTTCTTGTTTTCTTGTTTTAAATTTCAAATAATTCTTCCCCTCTATTTAGCAATAATATACGATTGCATATAGATACATATCTCATAAATTTTATTAAAATATCTAACAAAATATTTCAACTTTGTAATTTTTCAATATCGTCAAATAAGTCAAATTTCATTCATTCGCTCTATAAACGATATACAATTATGAATAATTTATAACTCAAGCAGTTGAGCTTCATTTGAAGGCTCTAAAATACATTTAGTTTTAGCAGATCCATTTTGAAAGATAAGATCTTTATTAAAACTTATTTATTAATTCATTTCAATCACTGTAAATTCGCTTTCTTCTTCATTCGTTGCTTTTATACTTCACAACCCTCAAGTCTGATCTGAATTTGGGATTTTTTTTCCCCCTAACACACAAGTAGAACTACTAAATAGATTGACTGGATTGGGAAATGAAATATTTAAATACCTAATTATTCTATACCAGTTCACTGACATCGTAGACAAATCTAAATGACCATTCATAAATGAATTGACAAACTGTACAGCTATATTTAATATATAGTATATAAACAACTCCTCGACAACTATGTGATTCAAATACTTTTTAATAATCAATTTAAACTAGTTTTCTGAAAAATTTCAAGATAATTTCTACCCATTGACTTATTTACCTCGAAAATCAAATTATCAAAAGCCAAACGAAAATAAACTCTATTATACTTATCATAAAGAATCTTCGACTTCTCTTTCAAATAAACTAAAGAAGAAATTCTTTCCACACTTATGATATAGTGAACATTCAGCGTTTAATAAGTTTAGTATTTCCTTAATAACTTTAATAACGACTAGATCCCTTGAGTAAAAAACAATAAAAATCTCATGCCAATTGATACTTGCCAAACATTGATCACAGCTGCACAGTCACATAAAAAACAAGAAATGAGTAATAAACAACAGTGACTGGTGGATATAGTACGTAAACGAATCCGAGATATCGCGTCTAATTTGAGTCATGAAACTGAAAAATACTGAAAAAAAATTGCACCTCACATTGCACCTCTTATATGTATATTAGATGTCAGATTCTTTTTTAGTCACCATAGATGGAAAATAGGATAAAGCTGTTCTACAATTTGAATACCGAATACACTATTTCTTGTAAGATAGCTGTCATCACTTTACTATACACCACAACTATCTAACAATTCGACTCTATCATCACGTTTGAATTAGCACGTTACAATTTATAACATACTTTTATTGTTGATAGCCGTTGGTGTGGTTGTGAGCATCTTGACTGTCTATACTGTACCCAGTTATGCTGTCTGGACTTTGCAAGGATGCAGCATACAACGGGTTCACCGGCGTAGCACCAGTGTCAAATTGTGTTGAATCGTATACACTGTTATTCTGTGAACAGAAGAATATTCTGTTTTGGAATCAACTGACGATCAGTTTTTATTATTCTTAAATACCTACTCTGTATTAGATATTTCGTTTACAATACCAATTTTCTGCGCAATATTCAAAGACACAAAAGATCATATACTTTAATCAGCTAATAATAAAAAGCCTAACATTTATGTGTGACCAAGTTTTATCTATTATCTCTATTTGCTCATTGTGTTAAGGACGATATGCTGTGACCTCACATTTTGAGCTAAATTAAATGAAGTAAATTTATGTTAAAAAAGGAACGGAATGGGTTCAGGCATCTGTGAATACTGTGTAATGTACAATGGGATAGATAATCTGTTGGTATAATGAGAATATTGAATATTACAATCTATAATGAGCTTGCAATTATATTACGTAATTTATACCATTGCATCATCGAGCAATGTAATACCAAAAAAATCTTTACAAAAGAGATATAAAATTTGGTAAGTATACGATGTCTCTCCTCTAGCTCTTACTTGCTGAATTTCAAATTCTATATACATCAATACATTGATTTGCAAGTATTAGTATGCCTCGAATGCAAAATTAGTGTGAATAAATAAAACGAATATGACATCTACAGTAAAACGTTTAATAAAATGAATGTTGCATGCTAAATATTAATACAATTGATATCAATAATAAGTGATCCTCTGTGTACGTTATTGTGCAACTAATGATCTATGTGGCATGTGAAATCTAGTATCATAAGATTCCTTGTCTACGAGTGATCAATAATGGAATTATTTACAAGTTATACTCAAAGTCCATGCTCTCAGCAAGAAATTATATTTTCTATATAAGCTTCTTTCTATAATATACAATCAAAGAAATCAACGATGCAACTCCTGTTTACATCACTAAACATTGAGAAAAATAATGATATTATGTACAATTGTTTATTTTAAGCTCTAGGAACGTACCCAACGTACATATGGAGTATGGAGTTACAGTATTTACAATACTCAAAAATTACAAAGACTTTTGGAGAATCTTTTTGAAAATGAAAATGTTAATCTTTGAGTTTGGGCAATTTATTAAATAATTTTAGATAATCACCTAAGCCAGATGATTCTCCAGAATTATTATCAGAATTATTGAGACTGTAAAAAGTAGTCGATTGAGAATTTCCCAGAGACAAGCTCAGAGTGTTTTTACCACTATTACTACTATCAGATGTATTATTCATAGAAAAAAAGGATAAATCTGTACTTTGAGTTTGCGAAGAAGTTGGAGAGCTCCGCTTTGAACCTGTTGCTGTATCTTTGTATGGCGATTCTGATTCACGCTTTAAATTTGCGGGCCTTAGAAAATGACTCGAACTACTCAGATCCTTAAGGCTGCTCTGTTCTCTTGGAGAAAATGTTTTGAGATCATCATCATCATCAACTCTACTCAGTAGAGCGCTTGAGCTTTGCATTAACGTTAACAAATCCGAATCGTCGGAAGAAGATTCGGACTTTAAACTACTTCTAGGAGATTGGATCTCGACCAAGTCTCTCTGTTCTCTATAGTCCGTCAGATTTTGTCCTTTACTAGTTGATGGACCGTTGAATATATCGGAATTCGGCTTTTTACCCTTATCAAACAGTAGATTTGAATCGGACAAGTTCTCTATGTAATTCGTGAATATCTTCGAGTTACGTTTTTGGTTTCCGACATAATCTAAGTTGCTTTTTAAAGGATATAATAAAGCATCGGTATTTTCGGATCGCGATATGCCACTGTTGATAGATAACTTTGAATAAAGCTTTCCATCTTGTTCCAAAAATTCGGATGACCTAGGCGATTTATCTGCAACCATTGCAGGCATTTGACGAATATTTCTAGATATTGATAAATTTGATGCGTCAGACGTTATTTCAACTGAAGATTTAGCTTTCCTTTGCAAATTTCCAACTTCATTATCGTTCGATGGTGAGAACAAGTTGACGTTACTATCGCGGCGTTCGGGTATATATATGAAATTACTTGCTGTCGGTGAGAGTGTGTAGTTTGAAACGGTATTAAAGTCTTGATTCGTCTTTGAATCAGTCATAAAATTCCATACTGGATTATCAATGTTCAAATTTGGTGTACTTAAGGGTGAATATTCTAATCTCTGTAATCTAGTTGATTTGATTTTCTGCGAGCCTTTCCTGCCTTTTGAAATATTTTGCTGGATATCAAACTCCTTAGAAGTTGAACTAGCATTGAGACTTAGCTGAGAACTAGATCTACACGACCAATCTGTTGTAAGAACTTCGCCAGGAGCTAAGGAATAAAGTGAACTTCTCTGCTTGGATGTGGAAGGATTTTTTAGCAAACATGGATCGTATAACGGCTGGTGAATAAATGGTGTATGGACCTGGTATATGTAGTCACTGTCCGTTTTCAAAGAAGAAAAACTCTGTTGATGAGGCAATGACACCGTGTCTTCGTCCATAGCATCGTCCACTTGTGCCTTGTAGGAGAACATTATAGACGGCTGTGAAACACTGTATATAAAATACAAAGATGTTAAAAAGAAAACGGTCTTTCACTTCAATATTTACACAATTTATATACAAAAAAAAAAAAATGACAACATACCCGAAAAATTCTGATAGGAATGTGTGATAGACCAACGGTGTGAATAAAGTCAAGTACAGCCCAGCGGTAAGATCAACTACACACAACCCAGCTGGATTCTGTGTATAGTTTAACAGGCCTGCTCCCACCGACTGTATCAGATTAAGTAATGCCAGGGTTCCAACGTAGATGTAAAAACTTTTTCGAGCTAAAACGAATCGTTATAAAATAAGAAATCAAGGAATTGAGAAGCCTTTGGTATTTCCTAGCTGTATGAATGTAGGAGAATAATGACTTGGAATGAAATAGTGTAGATGAGATTGAAGAATGAGAGTTATTGCTTACTTGGCAAAGCTAGTCTCTCGCGCAATCTCGTTCTTGGCAGTATTAATATAAAGAGGTATATCTGTAAAAGCAAATTTGTATCATTATTTTCGGAAAATCGAACGTAAATCTACAGAAATCTGTCTGGGGATTATATCACTTGTTCATAAATTGATTTGAGATAATTCATGGCAAATTATTCTTGTCCAGAAACTAAATTCCAGTTGATTTCTTAAACGTATTTGTTCAATATTTGATTTGATCTCACCGTTGTGAATACAAGACTGCTGCAGAACCAGAACATCATTCCTCCGTGACCGAATAAAAAGAAATTTCTACTCGGTATTTCAAATGTGTCATCAGGTAAGACCAATTCTAGTGTACCTTGAGTTATTGTAAAAGTTAGTGCTATGAATGATGTAGCTAACAAAACTCTACGAATACTTGAACGGCTGTCCAAGTGCCCTGGAAATATGATCAAATATTATTTAATACAGAAACCAGCAACTTTGTAAGTAGATTATTTAACTAGTAAGCATAATTGGTCAAGATTCCTTAATTCTATAAGTACAGTGAATAACAAGAATAAATTTACCAAAGGCTAAGCCAAATATGACTACGCTCATTTCTGTCGACAGTAGGAAGAATCTGACGGTGACCCATAGAACCTTGTCGGCTAAACCGCCGACTGTGGCTGCTGCGTTAACAGTCATTGATACAACGCAGCGTATTACTGATATTAATATATTACTTACAACCTGTAAGGATGCAAAATTTATATCAATTATGATTAATTATCAAGATTTAAGACCAGGAGGAATTATCGCTGCCTAATATGCCACTTACAAGACCATAAAATGCTAAGAATATTGGACTGCTAGTTGCACGTAGCTTCAGTCTTGCTCTGTTAAATCTTGCCGCGATGAATATGAGGAATATTAAGTTTGGTACAAGTATTACGATGTCCCATATTCTCACCCTGTAAATACAAGATTTGTTACAGTTTTTTTTGTCAGGAATGTCAGTAATATTCTCAATCTGATTATACTGCGATTTTCAGAGGAGATAAAAGGGATCGTCCAGAATTTGAAATAAACAGAATGAATTGAAGTTCGAAATGAATAACACGATCAATCCTGACTTCCTTTTTTCAAACGTTAATAAAATATTTGCTACTTTCTTTTTTTTTTATTTGCATTCGATGACGTCGATAATTGGATTTTTTGAGCTAATAATATCTTGTTATCAAATTTTTAAAAGTGACTAAATTCTCACCTAGATTCAGCAATCTCCTTATACAAGATTAATTTGCAGAAATGATCCTCGACATCCATAGGAGAACTGATATTTGGATCAATCGTTGTGGCAAGTAATCGTCGAAAGTGTACTTCGGACACAGTTTCCAATTCAACGTTACCGTACATGATTTTCTTCGTCAGTTAATATTTTTATGTCACCTTTAGTCAATCATTTTTTTATTTAATCTTTAACAGTGATTAGATGCTGAAAAATTAATAGACTCCCTCAATGCGTGAATAATAAACAATCAAATTTTACGATATTAGAGAACAAGATTATCCAAATTTAGTATCAAATATTAATCCTTTGTTATAGAACTAATGAATGAATATTATTATGTGTGATAATTAGCTCGTAACAATGGAATGAACAAACAAAGAAAATCCAGATACTGCGTAGATGATAGGATTGACTCAGAGCATAAACATAACCTCATTGGAAAACCCCATGACAAGTTCAACGTAGGAAATATTTGTTAATTTACAAAGTAAGGAATTGTTTGTTGAGTAAATGGTGATTGTTATTGTATTATGATGAATTATTAAGCAATTAATTGAAATATATTGTGTTAAAAATCGATGAAAAATGTAAAATTTTTTCAGCTGTCAAACTCTTTGGTAAGTTTTAGAGAAAATGGTCTGATAATTTGTTTACGGTAATAGAATTATTTAGTATAATTAACTTAGGTAGTGAATAACTCACGTTAGTATCATAACTGTATAGAAATCAATTCCCCGTAGTGAAACTTAGTCAGAATTGACGATTATTATCGTGAGGTTTTCTTAACTTCTCACAAATTTTCAATGTCCATTTTGTCCTTCGCGTAGCAGACAGCTACTCTATTCGACGAGCAGAAGTATGAGTCGATCTAGGTGAATTATTAAACGAACCATGGATAAATCTCCATGCAAAGTAACCCCATATCGCGTACTTTCCAGCTAATATTAAAAAAGCAACACTTCTCTCTCGCGGAGTCATTACATTTCGTCAAATTATTCTCACAAAGATAATATCGTGTTTATTGGTTGGCTTATTCGCAATTTACTATCAGCGGTCAGGTGACGCTGGGTGACGTTATCTCGTATGTATCATAAATATGGTTCGCTCCTTGACTCTCTCGGTTTAGAAATTTCAATATATAAATATTATTCCTCGTTTTATTATACCTTTATTAACAATTAAAATGGCTCTAGACTATTCAAAATATTTGTTGAAAAACTTGCATCTAGAATTGCCACAGCCTCGTAATACAGGTGAAAGTTTTTTGGTTAAAGGTGATTACGAGTACTGGCATTATGGTTGCGACGGTATCAATGACAGAGTAAACAATATTCTATTATTACAATTTACACGTCATAATTAACGTAACATTATATTATACAATATCATAAATCTCATTCCAATAAATCTCATTCCAATTCTTATCACACCAGTCTGCTATATAGTTTCCAAGAATATCATTATAACGCGAACTATTTCAGACAAACAAACAAACAAACAAATTTAATATTTTTTCAAATCATGATATCATTAATTTTTACATTATTAAACTTCCGCGAAAGATCGATATTATCAAAATTATTTTCTTGACCATTATAACCGTTTAATATAAGATTTAGGTTTTATACTTACAATAAAATCATGCGATCTTTACCTCGTATTATTTATTACATTATTTCACAATCTGCAATCTTATCACTACTGAATTTGATAAAATCTGCAACACGGTATACTTGTATAATACAAGATGAATGTTCTAAAAATTTTCGATCTCATTTATCACTGATTAAATAAAAAATGAAATAAAAAAACTCTTCGCCTGATTTTTAGCCCGTCTTAGCTAACGTTTGAATACGTTGAAATAAGCAATAATATCCCAGGTGTTGGAACGACGTACCCAACTCTTAGTCGAGTTCTGAGACCTGAATGAAACAGTCTGTTTAACAGATTGCTATGCTTGGCAGAGCATGAATCCTCATAAAAGTAGCGTGACGATGAATTAATGTAACTCAATAAAATTATTATTATAATTATACTGTCCAGGGATGGGGCTGCGGATATCGAACACTACAGACCATTTGTTCCTGGATTAAAAACAATTCAGAAACAGCCAAGCCTGTACCTAGCTTAAAAGATATCCAAGAAATTCTTGTTAGCTTAGAAGACAAGGAAGCCTCGTTTATTGGCTCTCGAGAATGGATTGGGAGCTTTGAAGTAAGAGCAGTGTTTGCTCAAAACTGCAAATTGCACTTTAGAGAATTTGGATGATATATCGATAGCTCAATTCCAATTGTCATCAATATTCAAACCCTTTTTCTGCTAATTTCAGTTTCTTATTCATCTAATATATTTTTCCATTTTATTTCTAGGTGTGTCTGATCATCGACCAGCGATACAACGTTCTAAGTAAAATAATTCACGTACCCAATGGCAGAGATTTGATTAACTTTACAGATGCTGTTAAAAATCATTTCATACAATTTGGTAGTCCAATAATGATGGGCGGAGATAGAGATTGCTCAAGCAAGGGAATTATGGGTATACACTATGGGGCGCAGGGGACTATACATCTACTTGTTTTGGACCCACATTTTGTTGGTAAAGCAAAAAGCGCTGAAAAACTGGTTAACGATTATTGGGTGAAATGGCAGGATTTAACAGATTTTCTCGATAGTTCTTTCTATAATCTTTGTTTACCACAAATGAAATGTAAATCATTGAAATAATAAAAAAAAAAAAAAAAAATGAAAAATAGGGGTTTCTATTTATATTTCCCTTATCAATGATTATATTAATTATTTGTATAAGAATTTCGGATTTTTATATCGTTAATTCATCATTTAATTTAACATTATATTATGTTATACATTGTTAATAAAATATTACCAATTATAAGTTAGTCCCTTTTAGTTTTTTGGCCTCTCTGTTTCAATAATTTACCGATTTCTTGCTCGTTTAAAAAATGTATAATAGCTAACTAAATAAATACAATATACTCGTGCTTGTCGAATTGGCTAATCAAACAAGTTTGAAAACTACTTTAAGTATAATATTATAGATGCTGATTATCCTGCTAGTTAATACTATATAAATAAATACCCTTATTCGTTACACTAATCTTTCATATCACATAGACGGCTCCTCATCATCCTCATCTGCTGTCGTTTATAAATAATATCTTTGCTCCCTTGTATTCAGTATTTTTTACGAATTTACAGTCTATGCAAGGCAGAGATTCAAGAGATGCAATCATCTCTAAATTTTTAATCAGAATTCAGCAATAGACACACTCCTTGCAATACCCAATGCGAAATATGTTCTGCAGTTGCCAGATCTGCTTCAAACACAAGTCCAACACCCATAGCGTTGCGTCTATTCGAGGTCGTGTATACCGGTGTCTTCAACGTATTCTAAGTTGGAAAAAACAGTAATTTGTGAATGGATTGTGGGGACGAATCTTATATGTTTGTAATTATACCTGCAACTTTAATCTATGGGCTTCGATTGGTATAACAGTCAACACTGGCAATTCTTCGATCAGTACTTTTGGATATGAACGTTTTAAACAATGTGTGGCTGTGTCCCAACGCGCGCCCTCTAAATACAATCCTTGGATGTAACAACCCTGAAAATAATTTATTTTTCATTATTATGAGATTGAATAAAGTATCGAAGCTTGCAATTATTTTGCAGCATATTTACAGCATGTTTTATATTTATTTCTATACCTGATCAGGCCTCTCCTCCACCTCTGCTGCGTCTTGGAAATTTGAAACCGCGGTGTAAGTTAACGAGCGATCTAAGGGCCAATTGTTTTTTCGACATGCCATTTGCACTAATGCTGCTAAGTACGTTTCCGGAATATGTAATCCTGATAGCCAAATAACTACTGGTTCGTTGCAGCCAGCCTAGAGAATGTTTGATCAATGAATATAGCGGGAATTCAGGCGACATTTTTAATAAATTATTCAGTTTTAGAAGCGTCTGTAAAAATGACGAATTTACTCGTTAAATGGAGAACTCACCCATGTAGTGTATTGCGATATTCTATTTTCAAAGTGCTCCATCCACCCTGCGAGATTTTTGTTTGTGGCTGGAGCTAGCCGTGTCCATTCCTTTGGTAATAATCCGTTAAAAAGTGCCACAGATACACTATCCAGTACAGCATCCATACCGATTTCACCTGCAATTGCCTGCAGACGAGAGTTAAGATAAATAATAATTTGGCTTTGGATGTCGAAACAGTTCTCGAGCATTTGGTTTAAATTTTATACCTTTCTGAGCTGAGTTAATGTCGTTGTCATTGTTCTTATTAACTTATTGAACCTTTCAAGTTCTTGGAACAATACAATAGCAGTTGGAGTTATAGCTAAACCAAAGTTCCGCTTAACTTTTATCATGTCGTATTCTGGTGGTATTTTTACCAAAATATCCTGAGCAACGTTGTCTATGAAATCGTCTCTGCTGATGCCAGTACTACTTTCGGCTAGAGGAAGTAAACAGACAAAAAAATAAGAAGAAACGAAGAGTAAAACAACCCAATTTTCGATTTTATTACATTTAAACCACAGTTGGAATTGACCATTTAGTCAACCGTATCTGTATAAACTTACACAACTTGACCAAGCAGGCTAAAATCAGACGTTAAAAAAGATTCTTTAGAGCCATTATTCGAAGTAACATCATAAATATATTTCCTCTCTTTAGATATGATAGCGATTATGATCTATATACCCTGTAATTTTTGGGCTTAAATTAATATTACCGGTTTGAGGCTGCAGCTCGATCAAGTTCCTCCACATATCTCTCGTAGCTTGGGTAAAATAACCGATTTCAGCATTAGGATGGAGCCCGAATACTTCCGGAGAATTGACTAATGGCAATTCTTCAATAAATTCACAATAATGATCTTTGTCACCTCCGGATGGTATCTGATAATCTACTTCACTGTCACAGTAAAAGTGAAACGGTTGAAACGTGTCGAATAAGAAATCACCAAAGTATTCATCCATGTAAACTTTGACGACACGTCGGTCGTAGTTATCAATTACTCTGCCTCCATACATCACCTTAGAATGATTATAGAAGTATTCGTAATATTGATAAAATACATTGCACATTGAGCTGCTGTAATCTCAAACACTTAACAGTTTCAACCGACACACTATATTCTTGGAAATCGAATACTCACCTCTCCAACTAAATACTTTAGACTGTTCCATGGTATTCTGCTCTCGTTTGCAACCAATGCTTTGCTTAGATAAGTATCTAATATAATTGTGCAAACATTAAAATCCGATTCGTTGAAATCGTAGTTTATGTTCCAGCCAATTTTATCATATTTTCTTCTTTCCTGAATAAAAAGGGGCGAACCTTAATGCCTACTAACTATTCCTATTTGCGATAGGAGTAGGAGAACTACAGCGATATACTCTCATATAAAATTATTTTTTCCAACTAATTGCTATACCATTTGGTTTTTGATTTACCTGAACTACAGCGTGAAAGAATGCTAGTACATAAATAAGATCTTTGTACATATGATGACCACAGACGTCCAGGGCATGATGATGCATTTTTAAATACGTATTCCGTAGGTTTAACTTCAAACCATTCGGTGGTTCCGTAACGACTGAAACATTTAATTATTCCTTCAGTTAGAGAGACCCTTCTACTATATGTATATACTTACTCGAGAATCTGTGCTGACTTTGTAAATAATGGTACCTTTAAGTGATTGTTGTAAAATTCCAATCGGGAAACTCGGCGTTGGATCCGTAGTTAGCCAAAGACGAAAATCTGGGTGAGGTTTTCGGATATTTTCTAAATGTTTCTCCAAATCCCTCATGAAGCCTAGAAGTAAGTGGCAGTTTTGCAACATTAGCCACTGTCCTCTTGCCACAGCAGTTGTCAAGAATTCTACGGCGCTCTGAAAGGATATATAATAATTAATCCCAGTCTTAAGAATGCCTAGGCGATTTCATGTCTACGGTTCCTTCAGTAGGCAACATTCATCTCTTTGTACTCTAATAATGAGCGGAAATCATTTCAAGTCTCCTAGACTAGTAGCCGAATGTCTAAATGTTGGAAACGAGGCCAACCCAAAAGTTTTACAATATCCTATTTTTGAAATTGATACAAACCTTCTCCTGCCCTTGTCCAAGCGATAAATATCTAAATTTGCCACCACCACAGCCATATCTTTCAGCTAATTTCATCAATTCTGAAGTAGGATCAGACCCAGGGCTCAGGATAAATACAACGGGCATAGTAGCTGTGCTTTGCTCAAATATTCTATCGAAGCTGACATTGGGCGGTGTTATGTATTCCTCTCCCATTATTTCGCTTATGTAATTAATAACACCACGAAAAACACGATCAACACGAAAGCAGCGAATCAACATGAGTTTTTCAAATGGTCGTAAGCTCCAAGAATAATTGCAGGGAAATTCCATAGATTCTGGATTGTCCAGATCAAACCACTGTTAAAAAGGAACAAACGTAAGAGTGCCAATTTAGTATTTAACATTGTGTACTAGTTGCATTATCGTTGATTCAATGTTTATTGATAACGTATAATGACCTGTTTCCACTCGCTCGTCTTCGTCGAAAGTTGGTTCGGCAAATTCGCAAATACTCCAGGAAAATCAAGTGCTAGTTTGAGAATGTCCTCCCAGCTAGAAGCAGGTAGCCATTTAGCTGGATTAGGCAAAGGAGATTTTTCCAAGGAAACATTTCCCTTTATAAAAAAGTCCAGTTCCAATTGACTGATCTTATCTACACTTTGCTCTATACGTGTAGTGATTTGGAAAGAGTATAACAATTTATGTTTTTCAAAAATTCCTACACAACCGTATTCATACACGTTCTTAGTTAGCATAATGATGATATTTTTCAGTCGTTTTAAGAGCGCTGGATCTGGAACAGCTTTTTTCAACGAATATATGAAGACTTCCAAATAACTAATCAGCGAATATTGATACATAGAATTAACGGCTGCCATATCTGCTAAGACAAAGAACAAAATTGCGCCTCTTTTTGCAACCGGTCGATATCCTTCTCTGAGTTTGTTTATATCGATCGTAGTCAATTCCGCTAAAAGTAATTTTGCCATAACTTCAGTAGCGCTGGATTTTGTGTTCTCTAATGTCTGAACAAGGTCCATATTATCCAGCATGTTACCCTGGTTGGTAGCAATTTCGCGCAACAAGCTATCTTCCAATTGTTGCAAAAGGTTTTTGTTATCACTAGTTTCTGCTATCAATGTTTCTCGTTGTTCTTCAATATCTGGACGCTCAGTTCTTACAACAACTGACAACAGCTGATCTTCCAGGCCCTTTACAAAATAATTTAATCATTTTTTGTATCTTGATGATCGACAAACGTTGAACAGAAAATTGTATAGTAGGATTTTTCAGCTACATACTCACCGACAACGTCACCATGTAATTGATGACCATCGCTTTTGCGTAGATGGCCGGGTTTAACACTGGGTTTGGTATTTTTGTAGTTAAATACAAGCGAAACTTTGGATCATAGTCCACTTCCTTGTCTCCAAGTTCGATGAAACTTCGCCCTTGTACATCTGGCAAACACACAAAATGATACATAGATTCTTGTCCCGTGTGCAGATGAAAAATGAGTTGAAAATTTTCGTTAACATAGAGCTTGAGAGAAATTTACTTCTTATGTTCTTCATCAGTACATTGTCGAGGACTGGATCTATGTAATCGACATCTTGGAACAGAATCGGAAATCCATACATTATAGCCATTTCTACTTGTTTGATAAAATCTGAGTCGTTGAACGTAACGATTTTCAGATTGTTTCTTCCCTCTCGTTTTTTCACCCAATTAAGCGCTTGCTGTTGGGGATCTATGCAAAGCGGGAATCTCGAAGCTCGTATTGTAAGTATGCCATTCTGAACGGACAGTTCGTCCGGGGGTAGTCCTTGCGAATTCCAGCTAAAACGAGGACAGATATTGCGCCTTTATTTTTTGTACAAGCAATTAGGTTTAACAAGGCAATAATGAGTGATTGTATAGTATTTTTCTTCAACAATGTATTATGATAAAGATATCGTGCCTACTAATTTCGACATCATTGCTTAATTGCGAGTCTATTTTGTATGGCTGCGTCAGGGGTATATCTTTTTCAAGTATACTATTCTGCCAATCGTTGTATACCATTTGTATTCTAAATTCGTAAGAAAACGGTCCGCTGTACGAGAGAAATGCGGCAGACAAAAGACAGTTTCCTATAATTTTTTCTAACTCATCACGCAGATTTTCCAGGTCCTTTTGCCATCTAACATTTTCAGATGACAGTCCACTAATGAGTTTGTCAGCAGCCAGCAAACGTCTCTGAAGAATATCCGTTTCTTCTTGTAATCTCTGTCTTTCCCCCATCGCAACGTCGTATTTTGCGTTTAATTCGTCCAATTGTTTCTCTATTCGCTGTAATTCTCGCTCCTCTTTCTCCAGTGCTCGTTTAGCCTTTTCTGCCTCTGCTTCTAACATTTGGACTTTATCCATTTTCGGCTTTACCTGTAGAAATATTGATTACGAAATAGTAAATGGTCTTGAAAGTTCATCAATTTTCAATATACGAACCTCTTTGAATACGGCACAGTAGTCTAAAACAGCCAGGACAAACTTGTAAAGACCGTAACCAGCTTTGCTGATTGTTTTCATTTGCTCAAGTTTATTAGATTTCTTAAGGTGTTGCCTAATCATTTGCTGCTGCTTAGCGGTAATTAAATCGCAATTCATTTCCTGCAATATACGCAAGAAACTGGGATCACTCATCATCCCCTTTGCACCTTTCCAAGAAATCTCTTTGACTCCACGAATTATTGCTACAGCTTCGCAGACTACTTGGACAGGTTCCGGAGGCGTAGCAAAAGATCTGGGAACATGGATTCCTGCTGATTAGATCAAGGCCTGAATATACACAGAGTCTAATGTCGTAAGCTCACCTAATTTCAGTAATGTCCGATTTTTCCAAATCGGCTAGAGCTAATCTTGCAGCTTCCAATGCTGGCTGAGCTTCGCTCAAGACTTCTTTCGCCTCCGCAGCTTCTTTGGCGATTATTTTATTCTGTTCCTCAATTTCCTCTCGCTTTTCTATCCCGATATTCTTCTTCACCAATGCAATATCTGTGCTTTCCCCAATAGTAGACAATAACTTTTCGCAATTTCGTGTTTGCTCCGCCACTTTAACACGCTGAACAGCAAGAATTGCGTTCAAATGTCCCAAAGTCTCAGAAGCTTCTGCGATCTTGAGCAGTCCTATATCATTTAATAATCCACTGATCAATGAGCTTTTGAATGTATCTCATAAATTTTATAGTCATAGAATTTCTTACCTCCAGATAAACGGTCGCACTGGGACATAATATACTCCTTTTTTTCAACCAGCAAATTCAAATACGTGTTAATAAAGTCCAGATAATGTTTCGGCGTTACGTAATTTCTCCTTCTCAATTTTGTAAGAAATTCGGCAGTGTATTGCCCGATAGACATGTGAACATGAACCACATGTTGCACGATTAAATCCCTATAAGCTTCAGGAATTTTTGGATTCTGAAAATAATTTTCTCAACTATATAAGCTAGCTCGAATCAGATAGCAAAACTGTTTTCAATCTTCCCTCATCACAACCGAATGTGGTACAATTGAAACTCACGTCTCTCAGAACCACATTCGCCACAGCATACAAAGCTTGTTCAGGCCATGGAAAGAGCCAATCTATAGTTGTGCTGTTAACAAGCCCGGGGTAACTTCGGCAGCGTCCCCGGAGAACATCTCCTGCGGGACTCATAGACAGGGCTAATCTCAAGTTCGCGATACTTGTGGAGACGAAATAAGACCATACAGATTCTCTGAGAAAATACAAATGGGTTATATTAACGTTGTTGTAATCGCCGTGCTGGTCGTTGTATGTTTTTATCGTTGACTGGATTCACCTGGTTATACCATAACCAGCTTCTTTAGCTGAATTCCTACAACTGTTAACAACCGTGTCTTTTTCTTCGTCGGAGAACAAGGCTGGGACAACTCCTGTCATTAAAATGTTATTTACTAGTTCCAAGAAGCTTTCATCGGCTACGTGTTGAGCGGTGAATAGAAATACCACTTTTTTATTCTCGACTCCTACTATATTATACATCTTTTTCATGTCCTCTCTAAAACTCGACTCGTTGTACCCACGACTCAATGTAATTTCAAATATTTCACAACTCGCTGCGAATGATGCTAGACGAATGATACTCTGTTTTCCACTACCTCCTATACCGATTACCAAAACATGCCCACGATGCATACGTAAAGCTCGATGGACTCGAGTTAAATGCTCCAAAGCGTCGTTGAAGAGAACCATATTGATTGGCATATTTTGTGCATTGTAATCTTCTAGAATCTGAAAAAGTCGTTAAAATAGAAAACATTCCATCCGGTCCTAATTTTCTTCTTCATTGTAGAATAATCGACACACTACCTCCATCAAAAGACTGTATATCGCTTCGTAATCAAGTAAATCTTCGTAGTATCGCGGCTCTTCTTCGTTACAAGCATTTCTGTAGTCACCAAATAGAAGTGGATCTCGTAAAGCGTACTCAATCGCTTCTGGTTCTTCTTCGAAACTTGACTTTATCTCCGACTCTATATGAACACGCATCAATTCTTGATCCTTGATAAAAAAGAAACACCCGAAAAGTGACATGCTTGTTTCTTTTTATAGATTCAACAAGTGACCCAGTCAATCCAGTCTTACCGCAGAACTGATCAATCGATCGCAAATAACTCTGTAGAATTCGTTCCTCCAAACTCTGACAAAATGCATCGCGGACGTGTACAAAGTCGGATGAGTTAATAACAAGCCAGCAACGATTCTGGACAAGTCGCGTAAGTTGAAGATGTAGTGAAACTTTGATGGTGTCGGAGGTAATTCTGCAATCAGCATCTGAAGAAAAAATGATGCGTATTGTTTCAGTTGGTCAGTATCCTACACGCAGAATCCGTCATCCGCTCAACCTTACCCTGTAAAGATTCAATGTGATATCTATCAACTTGTTTCCTGTTGCCTGAACATTCTCAGAAAAGATTTCCAGGTGTCCGCTTAAAATGCTGGAGTAAATATGGTTCAGAGTACCATCGGAAGGGAACGTTACGTTGTAAACAGAAAACATGGAGATGAAACGTGGATCTACTTCGTTTCTTCCACCACCTGCTTTTCCCATAGCAGCTAAATAGCCTGTGGAATTTTATTGGTCATTCACAAAGGATAGAATTAACTGGATTTCAGTCGCAAGATCATTGTTATACATTCGGACTCACATATATCTTTAAGGACCTTCCAATTAAGGTCTTTGCCTCGATCGTAAAGGCCTCCTCTTTCGAACAACAGCTTAAGCAGAGCAATCGGCTGCTGAGTTCCGTAAGTATCTACCAAAGGCATATTCATATCATCGATGAAGATGATCAACTTCTTTCCTGGTGGAGGTCCGTACAAATCCTTTGTACGTTTTTCCACAGCAGATTCTATGATCCTTTGAACGTCCATTGAAGTAGTTCTCGATGAAAAGTTAATCAATAGTTGATTCTGTGAAAAATGATACGAGAAGGACAGCGTTGAATGAGATTATAGGAAGTAGGATACCCTCTTGATTGTAATGTTTTACTTACAAATTTATCACTGTCTAATCCTCTCAAGAATTCTTGAATGATAGCAGTTTTTGAAGTGCCAGTTTCTCCAACTAGAACGACAGGTCTTTGCAGACTGTTCATTAGCTTTACAAACCACGTTGTTCTCAGGGTGTCAATCGTTGGGACTAATATTTCGCTGAAGTTCTTTTTTCGATCATGAACATAATCAGGGACAAGCCATTTCCACGGTTTCCAAATACGATTCTCAATATCCAAGACGTAGTCGAAAAGAGATCGATAATATATCGGGATGTATCCTATGAAAATAATTTGCTATGGTGAAAGGAGTGGTGTAACTTCAAATCAAAGTGAAATAATTCCTATAAGCTCACGGCAAGTGGCTGGCTTTTCGAGTGTGTCATCAGTCACCATCAACCCTGATATTTTTTTTATGTAATCATCGAACACCAGCCTGCAGTCGACAATTAACGAAGCACCGAATGAACAGTAGCATGACTGGATATAAATTGCTTCCAATAGCTCATCTCTGTGGGCCACTTGAACAGCACGTTCCTCTTCCTCTTCAGTATTCGATATCTCTCCAGGTGCTCGAGAAGAAGGTGCATCTTCTTCTTTCGAAGGATACAGACCATCAATCATGTAACATAATTGCGTGACCTGAAAAGCGTCGAAGAGAAAAGGAAATTCGATCAATTTTATGTCGTGGGATCGGATTTTATTTTACGGAATAATGCAATTCAAGGCATTTAGTAGATACCATATTCAGCCCTGTTTGGGGTATGATCATTTTTAATGGCACAACTTGTTGCATGTCCATCATTCCGTCTATTATAAGTCTGAGCGATCCATGAACGTATTTCTCACACATAGCTGCGAAGAATTCTCTCTCGTTTTGGCATCTGGAGTTTATCCATTTATCCATGAATGGTTGATAGCCCAAGTTCTTTGGATCAACGTAGACCATTCCAGCTCTGGATACAGTAGCTGGTGATGCGTATTGCAAATCTCCGACCTACGAGATGATGTGTAAAATCAATGTCATGGAATATTCATTATAGAAAATTAGAAGTAAAATATTATATGCTACCTCAAATAACAATGCAGAATGTTTTTGCAATTTTATTCTCTCTTGATTGGCTAGAGTCAGTATCTTGTTGTCATCCATTACGGAATTCATATTCTCTATCCAAAGAGCATCCACGTCTCCGTCGAATAATATATATTTTCGTTCGTCTTTTTCTGAATCCAGGGGCTTGTTGATTTCTCGAAAAATGTTGCTCAGCAGACCGTCAGTCCAATCTCTCGTTAAAGGATCCAAGATTCCATAAAGCTCGATCACTGTACATGCCTGGAGAAGAACGAAAACGACATTCGAAGAAATGTGTAAATCTGTCCCATAGCAAGGAATATGCAAAGTTTAATGTTAAACTATAATACCTTCGGATTCAAAATATACAACTTCGTAGGTTTGTCAAGATACGTTTGAGCACTGCACAATGTTTTTATTACAACAGATTTTCCGCCTCCAGTTGGACCAACGATCATCGTGGAGTGTCTGGTCATCATAACTTCGTACATTTGTACAACTTTGTCTATCTGCAAGTAAATTTTCAGTAAATTGATCTAATGATCGCTTAAATTTTCGATAATTGTAACATCGTCTGTCAGAAGATTAAGTGACCTGATCTGGTAGGAGAATATATCCGTGTTGTACGAGCGTCCTTTCAACAGCCTCGTTAAAATCTGGATATCCCACCCTCGGACAAGCCAAACCAGGGAATAAATCTTTAATTAATCCCAAAAATAATGGAACATCATCGAATATAAATTTCGGCAAATTCATATCTCTGAGTGCTCTCATCAAGACAACATCCTCCGATAGATCTTCCGAAGTTCTTTTCAGTTGCCCGGCCATATTAAGCACAGACTTCAATGCCCGGAGACCAAAATCATAGTGTGTTTGTTTGCTCAGTTGCTCTCGAGCGAGAGTATAAAGAACAGTCATTTTCTTGGCAAGGACTTTGGCAGTCAAAAAACCAGCGGAAAATAATTTGATCAAACATATCATTTCGTTATCAGGTACAATGCAAACAACAGGACGAAACAAGGCCTTCACGGATTCTGGCAATTCAGTTCGTCCCGCGTATCCAGGATTCATGGTAATGAATATCCCCACTTTTGAGTCCAGCAATATATCTTGACCCTCGAACTGTAAGAAAGGTTGAACTCTGAGGGGGTTCCTGAAATAAATCAGAGCCTAAAGCAAACTGAGGTATTTACCATAAATTTTGCAACTTTGAGCTGCAAAGCTGATCTGATGGTCTGCAATTGAGTCGAGATTACGGATAGCACAGAAATATCGATTCTGTTAAACTCGTCAAAACATCCCCATGCCCCACACTGAGCTAGACCGCCCAAAGTCTTTCCAATTGCAACGTAGTCCATTCCCTCACCGCAATTAGTTACAAAACAAATTAAACCCAAAGCTTTTGCCAAGTCTTTGGTCGTTTCCGTCTTTCCTGTGCCAGCAGGTCCTAATTATACAGTCAGAGTGAGCTATATCACGGAAACAGTCTGAAGCCAATTGTATAAGAAAATAATTAGCTTGCTGAATTGCGAACCTGCTGGTGCTCCACCTAGCTGCATAGATAACGCTTGTGTGATTGTTAGATAAATTCTGTCTGTCAGAGGTGTAACAACTAGTCTTCCATTCAGACCCATATATTCGTAGCCGTATTCGAATGCGCCTGTACATTGGTTTACCCATAAATTGTCCAAATCGTGCACCCAGTAAAATCTATAAATATTCATTAATTCATTCAGGTCAACCAGGAATATATTATTCGGTATTTGCGTTCCATGAGAAAAATTATGAGTAGCAAATCAGAATAGTGTTTCGTTTATTCAGAGTGAATCCTACCTCAACTGGCTTTCCCACTCAAACTCCATCGCGTCCATAATACTATCGCGGACAAAGCTATCAATTATGTCTCGAATGTGCACGTCAATTGTCAAGACAGTATCTAATTTTTTTCTGTCATTACTGGTGAGAGAATTCCCACCCATCAGAGTCACGACATCATCCAGTTGTTGATTGAGTTGTTGCAAATACTGAAACGAATCGACGTAAAAATTTGATAAATATTAAAATATTGTCGTCAAATTTTCATGTCTCACCTCTTTCATAGCTCGCTTTCTTCCCATCGCGATCTTTTTGAATACGTTCTCCGTCTCTGCAGTCCACCATACTTGATTCGCTGCGAGAATCATCATCCCTTGGAAATCCAGCATCCATTCCGTCCTCGGTCTTCTTACCTATATCATACGCGATTAGGGACGATGGATTGGTCGTGTTAAAAAAAAAATCTTCGTTCGGAGAAATCGTTGTTTTACCTTTCCGTAGTTGTAGATTGCTTTTTTGGTCAAATATCTATTCGACCTACGCATTTCGGCAAGGGCCATAACCATCCATTCCTCAATTTTACCCTCGGCAGGAACCGCCGTTCTAAATTCCATTACTTCGTGCTCCGCAGATATTAAGGCACTAGCGATTATTCTGTCCTGATGATTCGGAGTTAGCCTGAATTTATCTAAATTATCAAACATTTTGCCAACGTGTTCTTGAATCGCTGAAGGGTCGCTGTTTCCCAAAATACCGAGCAGCTCGTCATCGCTGATGAAATTGAAGCGTGGGAATATTGCTCGCTTACTGTTCAAATACTCTGTCAGAGATTTTTGACACCTTTCTAAGCCCCAACTTAGAGCTTCAAACTCTTCCTTGCGACCTATAAGGTTGTTCGAAGCAAAAAAGAAGACATTACGAAGTTCGTTGAACCTCGTACATTTCATAAAAAACGTTTTTTCACTTGCCTGGAATCATACAACACTCTAGAACATTGAGTCTTTTGGATGTATCCATCATGGCTTGTCTGAACGCCTTGTCAATGTCATCAAACTTTTTCGCCTCGTCAGGAAGCTGTAATCTAATATCACCACCAACGAATATCCCTTCAAGATACAACCATTTACGTTGCAAGTCTACCCATGCCTCAACAACCTCGGAAATAGTTTCCATAGACTTTTCCCACTTTTGTACCATGCCTAAAAAAGGCCCGATGAACTGAGATGCCGACATGCTCTGCAAATTCATCATATTGTCCTCTAGAACTAACATAAGATCATCCAATGGGCCCAAGATATATCCACGATCTTCATTGCCTACAATTTGAACGAGCAAAAAATTACAATTCGGGCTTGGAACCGAATTTTTTTAATAAAGATCGACGAATATGGAAACCCGAAACACGATTACCTATATAGTGTCTGACTACCACAAATTCCATTGTTCTCCAGACATCAACAATCTCTTTAACGCCTCGTTCAATAGCTAATTCTTTAACGGCATTAGTTACTATTCTTTCGGCAATGTCCTGAAACCTTGCTAAATCCATAGCGAACATATTCTCCAGAGTAAATCTGTAAGTATGGACTTGTAACAATAATTTGTATTCCTGAATAGCAGATTAGACACATCGTGAATGGATGACTAATACCTGTCCGGAGACATGTCAAAATATTTTCCAGTTTTCTCCATGAGTTCCAACCAATGGCGATCCCTCATTGCCTCATTTTTCAACTCGACGAAAAGTGGGACAGAACTTTTGAAACCCTTCATTAGATTATCTAGTGCTTGACCAACGCCTAGCATCCTAACTGCTCGTGGCATTCGTCTGAATTCTTTCATGAATTGATCAACACCATCAGTGAGTTGATGAGGATTCAAATTGACCCACAAAGTTTTAGCCCAAACGTCGCGCATGATTTTTTGGGCTTTGAAAAGCTTGTATATCATTTCCATCCCCTCGTAATCCTTTTTGACTTTTAGAAAGCGAGAATAATCGGCTGGTGGTAAGTCAAAGAGGATCTCGGCATTCACAAGATCAACTCGCTTTGCTTCCATAGCATCGATAAGTTTACCGTATTCCTGTACATGTATAAAGTTACGAATTTTAACTGTTACGTTTCTATTAAATGTTGAAATTGTCGTATTATTCATTAGCGAATTCTTACATCCATCTTCTTCATGCCGGTCTCCAAGTCATCACCAACACTGCCAGGACCATATTTTTCAAAGTCTTCTGCAAACTTAATAAACTCATCCGTGAACTCGTGGATTTCGTCTTTAGTCATTTCACAGAATCGGTCTTTCGTGGTTTCTAACGTAGTTCCTCTGTAAAGCGCACCGAGATATAACGATTCCCATTCTTGCCGAAGTTTGTATGCCATATCCTCATCTTCTCCGTTAAATTCTATCTGATGCATCCTCATAGTTCGAAATCTTTCCTAATTGCAATATAATAGTTCCTGGTTTTCACAAGCTTAAAAAAAAGTACGTGCACACACATGATAACAGACAAAAACATTTACCTGATACTCTAAGTATTGCACTTCAGCTTGAACAGACATCTTCTTGATATCGGCAATCGTTTGCATCACTAGCTTGAAACGTTCCAATCCGTTAATAACCAACTCGACGTTATTTCGCAGACTACCCATTTTGTCTTTGAACGCTTTCATTGATGACTGAGTGTCGGCAATCAGATGATTACCTAAAATTTGTTTCCACTCTTTACCATGCTCTCTGATACCTACGCAGAGGGGCTTAATGTTGACGCTGAAATGATTGACAGTAATATGAGCTTGCGTATACTATCATCTAAAGTTCATGATAAAAGGGTGAACAAGTTCTCGGACTAACCGTATACTGTTGATATCATAGTAGGGTGTCATTTCATCCACCTCTTCTACAATAGCTCCATAAAATGTGAACTTCTCATCGTATTGTAACAAGGTGGGGTTTTTCGCGGCAAACTTTTCGCAAGTCTGGCTTTTGTCGTACCTCCATAAATTTCCATATTTCTTCCATTTTTGTACATAACGATAAAGATCTACGGACAATCTATGCGCAGTATCTTGAACTGATATTATCAAGTCGTTTACGATCTGAAATTATTTCACATTAATTAAATTTAGTCAATTTTTATTCCACCCATAGTTTTCAGCAACTTTTTTACTGATTAAATCAGCAAAGTTTCAATCCTTCGACTCATGAAGAGCATTTTTTACCTGGACAGACATTATATCCTCGAAAAAACTGAAGACGACATATTCGTTGGAATTAATCATTCTAAATGGTTTACATTCGAGGCAACTGTCCCTCATCCACCTAGGAATTGCTTTTATCCTTTCCAGCAAATCCTTGACATCGTGCAATATTATGTTATACACTTCTCCGGCAGACGGACGGAGGACAACTTCGGATGTAGAAAGAATAGCGTCGACTTGAAAGACGGCGGTTTGGCCATTGAGAATTTTGTTCAAAACTTCAAGATTCCGAATGATGCATCTAGAAGTAATCAAAATTATACGTTTCACTTCTGACGTCGTGCAACGGAACTGTAAATGGCTAAGCGATCGAGTCTTCCACCCTTCACGTACGTTATGAACGATGTAAATAGGTCGTATTCACATTGCTGGTAATAAAGCTGCATGTTTGGCGATCTGCCCGTACTCGTACCGAGTACTAAGCTTTCCATTTTCATAAGCAATGGTCCGATAGAATTGTAGCCCTGTAACATCGAGCAGAACAATTCCGTGCGCACACTTTCCATATCCAGGAAATACACCTAAAAGAAGATTTCATATTCAAAGAAAGAAGCTGGCGGATTGACACATTTAAATTTCGTGAATTGATTGACAATCGATACCTTGCAGCCTGGCAAAATTATTGATCCTTCTTGAGGCTGCTGTCTAGAAGAGCAGAAATTGTAGCATTCGATATCCTTCGCTATTCGGTTATAAAGATCGATTTTTAACTGATTCACTTGTTGAACGACAGAAGCCAAGCTTTTCAACAATTGCTTGCAGCCTTTTGCGTATTCGGCTATTCCCAGGGAATACCAATTGAATCGTGTTAATCCTGGCTGTATAGCTCGCTCAATATTCAGCAGAGTATTCTTCAGCATTTGAATCTACGATAGTATACAAGTCTTTTCAATCATAATCCATACGTTTAAAATTATTTCGATTCACTTACGTCTGTGGCACTCAGCTTCTCTATTATAGCATTAAAATCATTAATCATTTGCTCCGTAATTTCCATGTCATGTTTTAACCGGTCTCTCTGAACTCCAGCATTTCTTATAGCTGTTGGTAATTCGAAGCCTAAATTTTCCAGAAGTATTGCCTAAAAATTTGAGTATCAGGACTCAAGAGCCGAAAATATAAAAAGAGCAACAAGATATTCATGTACTTTGAATATACGTCCAGTACCTCGCGAATTATGTCAAAGAGTTTCAAATTAAAATTCATGTCAAATTTCGATTGAAGATCCACTAAAATCGAGTCTTGCATGAACTCTTTCCAAGTTAAATATGCACCTCCAGTTCCGGCTTGCTTTTCACTTATTTCTGACCATGATTCGATCGTTATAGCTTGACCACGAAGCAGTCTTCCAACTTTTGAAGCCTGTGCATTAGATTTAGCACCAGACGGTGGATCGCCGCCTGCATATCAGAAAAATACAATTAACTCTCAGACTGCCAATTGCAGTGAGAACTGTCTCTGCTTTGTTATTCCAAGTAGACAAATCGAGTGAAAATATTTTAATTCGAGAATGTAGAATATTAGCAATCAATTACCACCAATGTTTGACTTTGAAAGATTTCTGTCATTATGTTGACCCGAATCGAATGGCCCTGGTTGATGAATAGTGTAAGGGCTCTTGTCTTGTTTGGGTGGCACAATCATCGCACCGTACAATTTTTTATGGAATTGATTGACTGTATGCGTTCGTGAGAAGGCAACAAGAATCATTTGGTATTAAAAATAAAATTGAAGCAATTTTTGATGAGATTGGCAAATGATTCAGAGCTCACCTTTTTGTCCCTCACAAGGAACGATAGTCAGGACACTTTTCTTCAACGTACTTTCAACGATGAGTGTAGCAGTCTCGATCCATTGGCTGTACTTCATGTCTTCAAACAATTTCATCTGTTTTGCAATGTTTAAGTACTTTTCAAAAGCGAGAATTTTTAATCCACTATTCTTCAATTCCTTAACGTTTTGGAATTTTAGTACGACTCTTTTCAAACGGTGAAATAGCTGTCGTTCCCAAAATATTCCACCACCAATAGGGGGGTGATACCTGAGAAGAGGTGGGTTACGTTTTCCTCTGCTAAAAATCTGTCCCACTGCCGATATTTCTTTTGTAAACTGCTGCATCACGATATCAAACTTTGTTAATAATTGGGCTTGAATTGCATCTCGCGTTTTCATGTTCTTGAACTTGAGGAGAGCCTCCATCGCATCTTCGGCTGATATGAGAACGGTAAAACAATCATTGATGAAGAATTTCGCTTCATTTTCCAGAGATGAGACCTCAGCGTAAAAGGAAGACATTAAAACCTCCCAGTTTTCTTTATTGAATTCCGTGTACAAGTCGAAATCTGCTTTCTGTACCGGAACTACAAGTTGATCGACCCGCTTTATCACTCCGTCTATTTGTTCGGGATTGTTCATGATGGATTTCAACTCGGCACCAAATATATTGTAAAAATCCTGTAGTACACTGCAGATTTTATTCAAGTCTTTGCATACCCTAGCAATATATTCCGTCTCTTTGAACAGACGAACTTTATCAAATTCCCATCGAGCTCCTTTCCCAGATAACTCAATCGTTTCCCTCGTCTTCATGTATGAAATTTTCCACTGTTTCAGCATGTCGTAGGCTTCGTTCGTTTTCCTGAGAACCGACTGTATCGGTTGTCTAAAACGTACAGCACCAAATATGTAACATTTCTAGGATATTCTAATGAAATTTTTTTCTCCAACTCTAAAAACGACGAGGATAGGGAATTCGCACACGACGTTATATTGTTACCTGAACAATCTCTTAACGGCCAAATGTTTTGTAACATTTTGACAAAGTTGCCAAGCTATTCGTTCGAATAAAGGGGACATTTTATCTTCAGTACAATAATACCGTGACAATATCCATATCATTTTTAATCCTTCCATAAGAAGAGGCATCTGATCGGTGATAGACTTGAAGTTATCCGATTCCGCGATAGTCTGATAACGAACAGAAAAATTTCAACGCCGAGCTTGTTAGCGAGAATAAATGATATTCAATTACCTTGAAATGTCTGGTGATAGTATACAAGAACTTGACGTTATCCGAAGCTTCGTGAAAAAGCTTCAACAGGTCTGTTCGATAATAATTGAATCCGCTAGGGATTTGTGATCTTGCTTTATTCAATAATAAAAAAATTCGTTTCACCACCACCGTTTTTAATTGTTCTACCAATATCGAAAGACCGTTTTCTCGATCGAACCAGTAATTATATTCTGCCATCGGACCATTTCCGTTAGGATTTTTGCTTGTAAAGCTGTTCATGACCTACGTTTATCAAAATTACTGCTCAGCACCATTAATCTCGTACAACTCCATGTCGGTTTGTACATAATATTACCGTCTTCATGTGATGTTCCCATGATATCACTACGTCTTCTAGATGTATTATAGCCTTCGGATTTGAGCAGAACATTGCATCAGTTACCCCAGGATCCGTTAAATCGGGTATTTTGGGTATTGGCAACAAAATATCACCCTCCGTGTGCTCGAGTGTCCTGATTGAAGGAGGGTTGAAGTTTTATTGGAGATAATTATCCCGACGAAAGACACGAACAACGGGTAATAATTTTGGCAATGAATACTCAAGCGCAGGGGGTAGCGTGGGAGTGTTCGTCCGAGATTTTCAGAAGAGAAATGAGAGCACTGAAGTGAATGAGATTAAAAATATTTTGCGTATACGAACCACTGAACGCTGTTGGTAAGACGTTCTAAAGAAGCTAGCAGCTCTTTCTTGCTAGGTTCTTCCTTGCTAGGAATTTCCTTAGGTCTTCCACTGAGAGTTCCCGACGCAACGGACGCCGTGGACTTCTCGGATCTCAAGTCCCCGTCTAAATCGAAACGAGAACTTCTTTGCGAGGTGCTTATGCCCTCCGAGTCCGATTTTCCCTTGGAAATGACTACAGAAATTCTTCGGAAATTCGACGGTCTTGCCGTGGCTGCCGCCTACAAGAAAGACAATCATCACACATACTTCACTCTTAATTCTCAATATCATCAGTCAATTCCTACGAGCCGTTGTTCTAATTCTGTGTATTAATTAACTGATGGAAATCAGCGTATTAAAAACATAATAAAACGTCCAACAATCCTTGAACCCATTGTAATTTTACTTTCCTTGATGTCAACCTTACTGGAGATTACTTCCCCACTAATTACGGAGAACTCAATGAATCAGGAAATCAAGCTTAAACTTACCGTGCTTTTCATGCTTAGCCTACGAGTTTTTTGAGCAAGTTCTCCGGCCTGAGTGTTTGTAGGTTCAATATCTCTGTGCAGTTCTTCGTCCATTTCTTGTGGTGATGGGGCCATCGGTTCACGAAATTGCTTTACTACAAGTGGCGTGAAAACCTGTTGCATATGCGAAAGAAGTTCGTTTATTCGACTACGTAGTCTGCCGTTTTTATTTCATAATACATGAATGATCATCTCTTTCATAAACGCACAGAGAGGACAAATTAATCTGCAACTACTCACATGTACCAGAAGTTTATCCAGACTTGCCAGATATCTACCATTCATCGAACCAATAATTATGTAATCAGGCATTTCAGCCATACACTCAGCAAGGTTTTCGAAAGCTGGTACGGCATCCTCGACATTCCTCAGGAAGTATACTATGTTTTTATCATGCAGCTCAACATTGTTTCCATCCAGATGACCAAAAATTAAGTGTATTTCCGGAATTCGAACGGTTTTCTCTACCATTTTCTGCACTCAAGAACGTCAATCATTATGTCTTTTTGCAGGACGATGAAAAATTAATTTGCTTTGATTTATATCAATTACCAAAAGTCATCAATCCTTTGATATATTTATCATTTCATTTGAACTTTTGAAAGATTACTTACCTTCGTCATGACGTACTTATCCTCTTCGCCTGGCGGTGGCATGAAGAGTGAAGATTCCACTAATTCGAAGACATTAAATTAATATTCATATAACTGATAATCACACAATCATCAAATTAATTTTAATATGGGACACTATTCAAAGTAGTGACTGTATATTCTGTGACTAGATCATCATTTTTCGATTCACGAACAAATAGTCGGGTAATTGATTATATAGGAAGTAGATTTACTGACTTGACGATTTGCTCTTTGTGTCTTTGGATTCGGTATCTGCGCCAACTTCTGATGACTTCGCCTTGTCTAATGATTCTGTTTTACTAGCATCATCAGCGTTGACACTGCTTGTTGATCGATTGAAACCCGTTATCGTAGAATCGGCGAGACTCATTCCAGTGCTACTGTTTTCTTCTATCTTTGTATCAGACTTTGAACGCAACTTTCGCTTCTTCAGTTTCTTGTCCTTCGATGCTTTTACTTCTCCAGACTTACCATTGTCCCCTAATTTATCTGCCTTTGCTAAAAAGAGAGTCAATTAGGGACCACCCATAAAGAACGTCTGCAACTTTAGACAATTTTTGAAATCGTAAAAAGTGCTTGACCAAAGGTTTAGAATCTCGTACAAACAATCCCATGCAAGAACGCCATGCATAAATTTGAAAAGAAAATTATTAAAAAAAAAAAATACACTTTACCAGGCGCACTTTTTGTCAGCCGTTGAGGTTTCATTCGCGAGCTGAACACCGTAATTGCAGAAATCTTTGCACGATGGCCTGTTATCGATACAGAAATATCGCTTGTAATTATTAATCTAACTAAAGTGATTTGACAATAATTGAGGTCAGAATCATTGTTTCTTGAATGTTGATATTCTTGTTGTTCAATTAGCAAGTTGACATAAATAAAATCTAAAGTATACGTCGATAAATGGTCTCTTACTTTCTTCCCAAACCGTGACCTCTTCTTGGACTATTTCCTCCTGGTATGTCTTGTAAAAAAAGATGACTTTCTTTTCCAGATCCATAATTCCATATAAATTTGTCATAAGAAATGTCAACAATTGATCTTCGAATAATCTGTCATTTTTCTGCCGCGGCAACATGGAATACAATATTCTTATTGCCAAAATTCGATATGATTTAAGGCAGGCATTGTGAAGAAGGTATTTCACTTACGTTTATAAGGGCATCGAATAAAGGACCTCCGTCTTTCAGGCCCAAAAACTTACAGAGTTTATCTCTCATCCAATAAAGTCTATATAAAGAGAAATTCGACTAGATTTTTTTTAACAATACCGCGAAAAAAGATTTAATTCATGAAACAAAATTCATGAAAAATTTCAAGCTATGAAGTAGATATCAACCTGTAATCCATAATCTGCGAAATCGACTGTGTGTCTTCTGCAACATTTACGGATGACGCGTACGTCATAAGGGTGGGCCTGGAATGGTCGTTTAAATCCACGACAGGATCCATTCTCCTAGTTGAGTTGAAAATACTGTGTCTTTTTTAAATCGCACATAAGTATTATTATGAATGCTTGAATAATAAGTGAGTAATAAAAGATGAACTGAAAGTCTCCTGTCATTACAGCATGTTCACTAGGACTTCAACTGTCTTGAATCATTCGGGTTAATTTTTCAACTTTTATTATAAAGTCCTCGATGCTCGTGATAATCAAACCAGCAATTGATGATAATTATTAGACAGTAAAACCAGTAGCTTAGGAAAAATACACATAAAGTGGAGCAAGGCACTCACCCTGCCGTGTCTATTAACTTCTTAGTAACCAGCCGAAAGAATAGGTCCGATTTATATGAAGACCGAAATTGTGAAATCGTAGCCTAAATGCCAGTCGCTCAACGTTGCTATGGAGAGAAAACAACACAGGGGTGGTGTGCTGTGAATTATAACACACGCGAGCTTCGCGCACACTGAGGCTGATAGCAATTTTCATTGTAACTTACATCCGATTTATTATCTGTCTCACTTCATATATCATTCATTAGTTATGATCATTATTTTAAATACGGTGAAACTAGCTAAAAATATTAGAATAATATTTGGTAAAATCGATAACATTTTTTTAAGACTGTAATAGAACATGAACCTAATTATCACACTAGTACTTCTAAGTAACTTCTAAGAAATATATCTGAATCTGAAGAAAGCGTGAAATTTCTATACACCTACGTGATAGCTAGTGAATTGCAGAAGTGCGTATTAGTTGATACATATCATATGTCTAGTTCGTTGAATCAAATACCTAAGGGATGACGAGGATAAATAGAAAATAAATGGCAAATTATCACTTAAAAATTGATTTTTAAGGTCGATAAAACGTATTTAAAAAAATTTACAATACACAGTTATACAATATGTACAAATTCTTACTCAATGTAATATAGTTGGAGTATTATAGGTATGTATACTAAATATATACACGTAGGCTCCTGCCCCATGTATGCTAAGTCTATTAGGTTTTAGTCGTTTGATTACTTGGTTTTAAATTCTCTCTCGAAATCCTGTAAAAGTTAGTGTCATCCGTCCAGGGATCTACAGGGTGGTTTTCCGTCAAAAGTCCTTGAAGAACCGCATCTATATATTCCTTACGTCCGTCATCCGAATCGAAGGAAAAACTCAATGATGGTATGAATTCTGTCTGCACAAATGTCTTGACGGGCTTAAGCGTTATTGCGGATGGTGCCGGTGGCGCAGGACTAGGCGACCCCGCTTCCTGATTAGAGAAGTCGTCCTTTCCGACCCTGTATTGCCCTAGATTGGAAAACTGCTGTCCAGCATTGTCATTCAAGTTTCGAAAAGCTTCGGGCGAAGCAAAATATCCTTGAGAGTCACTATTGTACAAGGGTTGACCAAAATTCTCAGTTAGCTGCTTCAGGATGTGCTCCTTCGTGAGTGGAGGACTTTCGGGGCTATGTGGTGCTAATTCGAATAGTGACTCGAAGGACCTATTGATATCTTCGGGGTTTGCTTTCAGATCAGACAAATTTATATTTCCTTGAAACGCTCCATGCTGTACGCTGCTATCCAAGAATGACGAATTTATGATCGAAGTGTCGGTGGATTTTTGTCCAGTCTGCGAAGCTACGTCCTGGTTATTGCTGAAGAAGAACGGTCGGGCAAGATTTTCAGAATTTAGTAGCTCTGTTCTCGGAGAATCAGTCTCGCTAGCCGTTTGGATCTGTGTACTAAGATTTGAATTCTGATTATTGAAGCCATCTTCAGGGTTTTCCGATTTAATAATTTCATATCCTTCGAAACCGTCAAGACCTAGCGGTGAGTCATTCGCCCGCTGCGCAAGAATATTGCTGATAAATTCTTCCGATGGATTGAAGTTCTCGTTAGCGTTAACAGTGAAGTGAAATTCATACGGTGAATCATTATTGTTAAGCGAAGACTCTATTCCACTGATGGCTGATGACTGATGGGATCGCAAGCCGCTTGTTCCAAAAGCTTGCAACAATTCATTGACCGATGTGTCATGTTTCTCTGCGGGCCTAATGCTCGTTGTGTCTAAGATGCTACTCAGTGTGCTAGATTCAAAGCTTTCTCCAGAGAAACCGAAGTTTTCATAGGAAGACGGTGAAGATATCTGTATAAAGTCATTCCTTACGGAAGTCACTCTGTCGAAGACATTAGGAGTAGTACTTTCCTGATATTCTTTATGAAACGGATTCTCTGAGTATGAACCATGGTCTATATTTGAATCTTTCGCTTCGAAAACCCCTTGTCCTATAGCACCTAGTGGCGAATCGTTACTTTGAGACAGGTGAGTAGGAGAAATTCTGTTGAAAGAAGGAGCTGGAGTTGTGGTAGGAAACGGGAGAGAACCTCTTATTGTGAATTGTTGATCGCCATTAGATTCTGGCAAGTGACCAGAGCCAATATATTGGAGACTTGGCCTTTGAGGATCTGAAATTGATGAGATCGCAGGTGAAGCTTCATTGAACGAATTGTAACCGCTGCGATCTTCGTTTGGAATGGATGGCGTAAACGTTGGACCCTTTACTTCTGTATGGGTATGTTCATTCACTTTTTGTTCAGTTGGAATGGAGAATTCGCTATGGTTTCTTGGTGGTAGTGGAGTCAAAGTCATACTGGGAAGATCGGTTACTGATGACTGCTGGTAATCAATCGTTAAAGAATGCGGAACAACTTTAGGAACCTGGACTGGAGTCTGTATTATGTGACTTGGTGCGGTATATGACTTCTCGTTGATGCTGACCACACTGGGTGATTCATCAACCGAAGCTATCGAAGGGATTGCACTTGGCAAGTAATGATTTTTTGGCGTTGACAAAATGCTACTCTGAGTAAAGCAGGGTGTCTGCGTAACTGGGAATTCAGGAACATTTATTCTGAATTCCTTAGTGGCAGAATCAACGAAATCTCTAAATGGGCTGTCCGTCACTGTTTCCGTACGAAGCCTCCACCCAGACTTCACGTTAAAATTGTAAGCAGGTATTTTAGGAGTCGGTGTCGTTACAAATTGATGCTCCGATAACGATGGTGGTGTCTGGTGAAGGCCAAATGCCAGTGGCCTCTGATACTGGCCTTGAAATGTGAAATATGATGGTTGTGCTGTACTGGGGAACGAGTTGAAAGAATCAAATACTTTGTGAAACAACGTGCCAGATGAATGCACAGGTCTCGGAGCTCCGAAGAACGGAAGTGATGTCTTATCTGATGACTCTGAAGATTGTTTCTGGCCGAAAATATTCGTAGTATACGTGCCTGGTAACTCAAGAGGTCGCGAAATTTGGGAACTGAATGGTGGTACCTTCGGCGGTGTATAAGAATTGAATTTTTGTTCAACAGGTTGCATAGGATGAGCCCCTGATGAAACTATAGGTGGAAAACTTTGCCCATGTGATCCAGATGATATTTCAGATTGCGAAGTGTCAGGAATCAACGTTGGTATCCTAGTAGATGATTCGAAAGTTTTCGTTGGATCTGTAACATCTGTCGATCCAGGATATTGTGGAACTTCAAAAATCAGCGGTGGTTTTCTGGATGGAGAATCGAATGTCTGATCATCTCCGATAATACTCGGCCCCTGTGGCCTAATTGTTGTTCCAGATTGCGGAGTTTCGGGAATCAACGGTGGTATCCTAGTAGATGTATGGAAGGTTGTTGGTTGATCTCTAACATCCGTCGATCCAGGAGATTGTGGAACTCCAAAAATCAGCGGTGGTATTCTGGATGGAGAATCGAATGTCTGATCATCTCCGATAATACTCGGCCCCTGTGGCCTAATTGTTGTTCCAGATTGCGGAGTTTCGGGAATCAACGGTG
The DNA here is from genome assembly GCA_914767705.2 of Tenthredo notha. Lineage (NCBI taxonomy): Eukaryota > Metazoa > Arthropoda > Insecta > Hymenoptera > Tenthredinidae > Tenthredo > Tenthredo notha. Next base: position 9,704,780 of record OU611909.1, read on the forward strand.
GTATCCTAGTAGATGTCTGGAAGGTTGTTGGTTGATCTCTAACATCCGTCGATCCAGGAGATTGTGGAACTCCAAAAATCAGCGGTGGTATTCTGGATGGAGAATCGAATGTCTGATCATCTCCGATAATACTCGGCCCCTGTGGCCTAATTGTTGTTCCAGATTGCGGAGTTTCGGGAATCAACGGTGGTATCCTAGTAGATGTCTGGAAGGTTGTTGGTTGATCTCTAACATCCGTCGATCCAGGAGATTGTGGAACTCCAAAAATCAGCGGTGGTATTCTGGATGGAGAATCAAATGTCCCACCGTCTTCGGGAATAGTCGGCCCCCGTAGCCCAGTTGTTGTTTCAGGTCGCGAAGTTTGAGGAATCAACAGTGGTATCCTAGTAGACGTCTCGAAGGTTTGCGGTTGATCGCCAGCTTCCGTCGATCCAGAAGATTGTGGAATCTCAGAAATCAGTGGAGGTATTCTGGGTGGAGAATCAAATATCCCATCGTCTCCGATAACACTCGGCGTCTGTGGCCCAGTTGATGTTCCAGATTGCGAAATTTGAGGAATTAACGGTGGTATCCCACTAGATGATTCAAAGGTTTGTGGTTGATCATCAAGATCCGTCGATCCAGAAGATAGTGGAAGATCAGAAATCAGAGGTGGTGTTCTGGGTGGAGAATCAAATGTCTCGTCGTCTCTGGTCAGCCCGGTTGATACTCCAGACTGCGAAGTTGGAGGAATTAACGGTGGTATCTTAGTAGATGATTCAAAAGTTTGTGGTTGATCAGCAATATGCGTCGATACGGAAGATTGTGGAATTTCAGAAATCAGTGGTGGTATTCCGGATGGTGAATCAAATGTGTTGCCGTCTCCGGCCAGCCCATTCGATGTTCCAGATTGCGAAATTTCAGGAATCAATGGGGGTATCCCAGTAGTTGATCCAAGAGTCTGCGGTTGATCATCAACATCCGTCGATTCGGAAGATAGTGGAAAATCAGAAATCAATGGTGGTATTCTGGGTGGAGAATCAAATGTCTCGTCGTCTCCGGTCAGCCCGGTTGATACTCCAGATTGCGAAGTTGGAGGAATCAACGGTGGTATCCTAGTAGATGATTCAAAAGTTTGTGGTTGATCAGCAATATCCGTCGAAACGGAAGATTGTGGAATTTCAGAAATCAGTGGTGGTATTCCGGATGGAGAATTAAATGTGTCTTCGTCTCCGGTCAGCTCAGTTGATGGTCCAGATTGCGAAGTTGGAGGGATGGACGGTGGTATCCCAGTAGATGATTCAAAAGTTTGTGGTTGTCCAGTAATATCCGTCGATCCAGGAGATTGCGGAATTTCAGAGATCAGTGGTGGTACGCTGGGTAGAGGATCAAAAGTGTCTTCATCTCCGGTCAGCCCAGTTGATGTTCCAGATTGCGAAATTTCAGGAATCAACGGCGGGATCCCACCAGATGAGTCAAAGGTTTGTGATTGATCATCAAGATCCGTCGATCCAGAGGATAGTGGAAGATCAGAAATCAGAGGTGGGATTCTCTGTGAAGAATCAAATGTCTCGCCGTCTCCGGCCAGCCCATTTGATGTTCCAGATTGCGAAATTTCAGGAATCAATGGTGGTATCCCAGTAGTTGATCCAAAAGTTTGCGGTTGATCATCAACATCCGTCGATTCGGAAGATAGTGGAAGATCAGAAATCAGAGGTGGTATTCGGGATGAAGAATCAAATATCTCTCCGTCTCCGGTCAGCCCAGTTGATGTTCCAGATTGCGAAGTCGGCGGAATGAACGGTGGTATCACAGTAGATGATTCAAAAGTTTGCGGTTGATCAGCAATATCCGTCGATTCAGAAGGTTGTGGAATTTCAGAAATCAGTGGTGGTACGCTAGATAGAGGATCAAATGTCTCTTCATCTCCGTTCAGCCCACTTGATATTCCAGATTGCGAAATTGCAGGAATCACTGGTGGTATCTCAGTAGTTGATCCAACAGTTTGCGGTTGATCATCCACATCCGTTGATCCAGAAGATAGTGGAAGATCAGAAATCAGAGGTGGTATTTTGGATGGAGAATCAAATGTCTCTTCGTCTCCGGTCAGCCCAGTTGATGTTCCAGATTGCGAAATCTGAGGAATCAATGGTGTTATTCCAGTTGATCCAAAAGTTTGCGGTTGATCCTCAACATCTGTCGATCCAAAAGATGTTGGAAGATCAGAAATCAGTGGTGGTATTCTGGGCAGAGAATCAAATGTCTCATCGTCCCCGGTGAGCCCAGTTGATGTTCCGAATTGCGAATTTTCAGGAATCAATGGTGATATACTGGAAGATGGATCGGAATCCTGTATGCGAGTACCCACACTCATGGAGTTTGTATTTGGCACTTCAGACTCTGTAGTTTCAGGAGTTGAAGTAGACATATTACCGAGTGAGTCAAAAGTGAATAGTTGATCAACAATATCAGTCAGTGGCCGGCCCGTTGATCCCGTAGGCCGAGGAATTTGAACAATCAATGGTGGAATCCCGAGGCGAGAATTAATGGAATTCACACTCTTTCCATCTCTTGTGTTTACTGTGCTTTGAGCCTGTGTATCATTGTCTGCTGAAACACCGTCCAAATTTCCTGTGGCTCGAGAAAATTGTTTCATACCCGGATTAAGCAGATTAGAATAAAAATGTTGATAGTTCTGTTCATTGGCGGATACATCTGATATAAAGCTTGTTGGCTTTGTCCCCAATCGCGTCCTTGTGGTTTCAAAGTTTGCCCTAGAGTTCAACAAGAATGTATCTTGTTTCGGTGACTCTCCTGTCTGCAGAGTAGTACCGGTTTGACTTTTGGCCTCCTCTTCAACGTTGTCTTTGCCTTGATCTGAGCTTCCTCTATAACTTTGAGGGGTTGCAATAGTTTCTTTAGCCTGAACAATCTCCGAAAAATCATATTGGTCTCGTCTCTTATTTGCAGTACTTTGATCAGCATGATCTGATTGTTGATATATTTGACGTTGTAAATTATTTGGATGTTCGAAACGTCCATCGTCCACCCGTGAATCGTGATAATCTATCGTAGATCGTGTTGGCATAAAGTTCACATCCCTGCCATGAGTGTAAAAATGTTCGGAGCCATCGAAATATTGGTCTTCTTTATTATAGGATATAGTTGAAGGTCGGTACGTAGTTGGTACCGTAGGTGAATATAGTCTTCTCGTTGTGGTGGTAACGGTAGGCACCGTCGGAGCATATGACGGTTGAAATTCATACCCCACGACTTTTTCGTTCTGCTGATAAGAGTTTGGAAAGTTGTTCTCAAGTCTGAACGGTCGCAATGTTGAATAACTATCCTGCGGATTGTAATTGGCATTTTTTTGTATGTAGACTATTGATGAATCCTCACGGTTATTCAATCCTGAGTCTTGGCCCCGGTAGTTCACTTCAAAGTCCCTCGGTCGAAGATTAACATTGATAATGTTCTTCTGAGACTGAGTGTTGTCATTGAAAACTGCTTCATTTCTTCCAAGTTGAAAATTTTTAGGAACTCCGGGCTGTTCCGTAGGATTATAGCTGTAATACGGTCTTTCGCCAATCTGCAATTCGCTTTTTATATTATCGCGCTCTGGTAACACCGTCATCGGGTATGCCTTTTGGACCATTTCATTTGCATCCTTAAATGTTCCTTGGCGCGAAGAATGGTAATTTTGAGTCGATGCGCAGTCTACTCTGTTCCACCAATCACAAGTCAGTAATTTTTGTGAAAAAATCGCTCCAACTGGACAAATGAAAGAAGAAACCACCACGTCGTGACAAACATGGAAGGCCTGACACCCAGCTTCCTCGTCAGCATAGTAGCCTGAAAACAAAAATCAGTAAAAATAATTTACCATTTTACGCGATAGCAAGAATCAGATTTGTATACCTGGGTGCACTTTTGCCTAATTAATTTCATTGAAATACTGATAACAGTTACAATTAGTTTAGAAAATAGTCTGCTTCTAAAAATAATTGCTCAGATTCTATAGCAAATCATTCAAAGTCCCTGAGATGCTGTAAAAATTACGCAATGCAATATGTGCGTGTTTTTTCTCCGTACAGAATACTGTGGTTTGTAAGTTACGACACCGCGATCTAATCTAATAGCATGATCAACACAAATCTCATCGTAGTGCTCATCCACAGTTGAATTAATGCCGTGTGATTGATATGAAATATGCGGCACTATTATATCGTATTCTAGAACGAATGGCATTGAAGAGATTACGTTAAACTAAAAGTGGACTATATCTCTAGTTTGCTAATTTATTTGCACCTCTGACCATTACTCTTCTGAAGCGTTTTGGAACCGGAATATGTAAAGACATTTGTTAACCACTATATACTGACGTGATTCGAAGAATCTTTGTTTCCCAGCTTTTCATCACGAGAAATAAGATGCTAATTCATAGATATATATGAAGATACTGCGTGCTTAGTTTTATTACTTTACAGAGGCTCGGTGAAAGGAACACATCCATTTCGCAGTAAAACTTATGGTATATAAATTTGCGCATGTTCTTGTGGGCCGAAAAAGTTTCAACCACTTAAATCTGTCCGGAGTGATTTTACTTTCGACTTGCACAATAGGATGCTGCGATGCCTACAGGCGTTTTTATAAACATTTACAACTGATTTTTTGATCAAAACCAAAACTTATACTATACAAACTGTACTGTACTTTCACTAAAAAGCAATAATCTTAAAATGGTATTCAATAAATCTGTTCGCACGCATATTTGTACACGATCAGACGAACTTAGTGTGATCATCTTTCTATTTTTATCAGCAATCAATTTTGTTCGAATTTCTGGTACAGTCGGATGGCTCAATAAGCGTACCTTAAATTTTTAAAGACTCTAATGAAACAGAGAAAAAATACAACTGTTCGCAGCAAATGCTTGGTTCAATGTTATCGATTCTTTGTCAAAAACCTGTTTCAAGAGGCAGTAATAATAATATGAACACCAAAAACGATAATTTGTAGTTGTATTTGGGACACGCCAGAGGGTAATAAATCCTGTTTTCCTCCGCTCACGGTTACAAGACGCGACTTTTTTCACCTTTACCGTGATGTCAAGGATGCGTCCCTTCCTCTACTTCATAATGTCTCACGTTAGTATTTGTCTATCACTACGCGCAATTCATGATGCTACGTTGTCGACATGTTATATTCTTTGGTTTCTCAATAGGTCACAGGAGCTGGGAATATATAAATTCCATAGGAGTGGTCCTCGTAGGCAGAAGAACCGTGAGAATAGATTATTTGCAAAAATTCGGTGACTGATAATATCGCGAAATCGTATATCTTGAGGTTGACCGTTCAAGGAAAGACCTTTGATTACTCAAATAGTTTTTATTCAATAATTATAATTACCATGAACCCGACCCTCGCAGGAGAACCTTGTCTTAGGCACCTTCTCGTAGACTGGATAATCTACTCCTGGTTCACCAGGAACGTTACTCTTGATATCGGAATATCCTGATTTCACCTGACTAGAATCATAATGGCCAGCTGCCGAATGGGAGCTATCGTAAGATCCATCGTTGTCGTGATCGAAGTAGTTTCTGTAAAGTAATTACTTCTAGATGATTCGCCCTCGTCAAAACACTCGATTTTTATAATGATTAGATTTATGCATTGAATATTGATTACGTCAAAATTACATACCTGGCTCCCCTGCCATCGATTGCTCTTCGGAAATTGAAACTTTGCTTGACTTCGTCGAAGTTTTTTAGTCTTGGTTGTTCTATGCACAGAACGACTGTCACAAGACCTGCGAAGAAAGGAATATGATGAGAAATTTTATGTCGAGTAGAATGATATTCACGATATGTTAATCTACAGAGAATGTTGTCCGCAATAAATATTTGCCTGATATTATTGATTTAGTGCGCATTTAATTAATCTACCTGAATTAATCTCTGACTTGGGATCGAAGCTCTCAGGTATAATAAGATAAAAAGACGAAGAAAAAATAGGACAAAATGATGAGTTAATGAGAAATTGTAGCCAGACAAGAAGGTCAGCGAGTGTTATAGTGGATTAATTATCAAGTCGTTAAATAAGCAATCTCTTAGCAGTTATATAATTTTTGTTAACCATCGTTGTGAAAAATTTCAGGTATATGTATCATCGACAAAGTTTATCGTTAGTTTAATTCAGTAGGTTAAAACAGCTGCAATCTTAGGTAAAGGACAGGTGAACAATGATTACTTGCTTTTACTGGAAACGCCTCTCCTTTCGCTTTGCGAAAATTGAGAATCGAACAGGCGAAGAAGCGAGGCAAAATTATGGTTTGTTACAAGCGAGAATATGTTGTAAATTTATTTTGTTGTATTGTTATATTTCTTTGTATAAATCCACGTTGCTTGGCAATATTTAAAATAAGATGAAGAATAAATGAACTTTCGAATGCCACTTTGTACTTTCGCTAGTTGAAAGTAATTCGCACTAAGCATTGTACTAATAAAATCGCGTTATCGCTTGCATCTGAACTCGTTGAAGGCCTTTCGGTTTTTCGAACTCCTGATAATAATAAGATTTAGAAAAATATATTGCTCTAGCAAACGATGAGCTAAATAAATTGTTACAAAAATAGTGCTAACTAGTAGAGTTTTGCATCGTAGCTGCAAATCATTTCGCTTACGAAACTAACGTAAGTATTAGTTTTAAATTTTTGAACTAATCGTCAAGTATCTTTGTTTAATGAAAATTTTCGGACAAAGATCGTACATCTCTTTGGTAATACCCGAATCTGGAGCACGGGCAATTAAAATAATTTCCAGTCAATATTTTCGGCACAGTTCTGCATAAGGTGTTCACTTTCTTTTCAATTACATCACCGATTTTATTCGCACGGTTTATATACGCAAGTGAGTGTGCCTATAAACCATAATTTTATCTCATTGATTGACATTATCATATTTATAGCTAGGACTTTTACAGGATATTCTAACAAGAAATCCGAGGAGAATGTCCATCATTGTTTAATGTACTTTCACGATTTGGCCCGCTGGATAAACTATCCTAAAAATATGGTCCCCGTACCCGGCAAAAAGATTACAGGTCGATGACTCCGTACATCAACGATATCGAGTCACCGAATTCATGTGCACTTCTACGATATAAAATTTACATTAACATATCGAAATGGTGTTATTTTTAAAACGAAGTTTATCTTTGAATATCATGAGTCACCTATAAGTTATTTCACTACTTTTTTGCTACTGTATCGGTAAAAAGAAGGGAACAAGTAATAAGTAAAAGTGATAGTGATAGTGATAGTTCTTCTCAATCGATCTACTTCTATACAAAGTACTTTTCCACTCATTAGATTTATTGGTAAATTTTCTTTTTTCAATAGCATAAGGCCACGCGAAAGTCACATCAATGCGGTATGCTCTTGAATTTGAAATTAATGAACCATTTATAAAAAATAGTGCTATACCGCTACGCTCTGAAAAAAAAGTTACGTTAATCATTTCGGAGCTAAAAACTTAATTAAGCACCGTGTCTGACTCCGTGATTGGCACTTAACGCGCACTACGTTCAATTATTCATTGGTCACGGATCTTAATTCAACTATAAGTTAATAATCTGGGATAAACACAGAAACAGTAACGACTCAAAAAAAAATCCGCTCACACTGACTAATCACGCTCACATCGATTCACGAATTGATTACTGTTTACGAGCCCAATTATTTACCTAAAAAATAAGACTTACACAAATAATGTAGAGTGAACCACATGTTGTCTCGGACTCACATGAGGGATACTACTAAAGTTTCGGCAGCCCACCAGTCGTGGAGTCTGCGATACACTGTCCTCGATCTGAACTGAAGACTTCTTTGGTTCTTCTTACTCGTCCAGGTCCTCAGAAGGGGAATCAGCTGATTACGAGAGAGTTTACGAATGATCGGCTGACCACTGATCCTCTAGGATCTTTAGATTAAGTAGCCAAATACTAAATACTACTGTTAACTATCGTGGGCGATCACTGCAGCCCACATCCGAAGTAAAACGTCCTAAGAAAGTCCCGATTTTCATAGTGAAGGGATGCACCAGTCCCGTAAAATGGATTATCTTAAGTAATATAATCTACTAAAAATTGAAGAGTGAATGGTCATGATTGATTCGAATTTAAATTCGTTTAACGATCATATGTTCATTATACGCCACCTTGCATAGCATCTTATTTAAAGTTCAACAAAATTTCACTTTATCAATCGATTATAAATATACACTCATAAAACCTGCAATATTTTATTTTGAAGTATAATAGGTACAATCAGTCGTATTGAATAAAAAAGAAAGTACATTGCATATCAAATTATTGAAATATTTTCATTTATTATATTGTCTCATGTTGCACCTTCGAACATCATAGCGCATGATATTCAGATAATAGGTTGCGAGTTATATAACACGAGTGTTTCAAAATATCTTGCATTTTTTGAGGCATTTTGATATTGATCACGTAGAAAGATGACTATCATAAATCATGCATCCATGGAATGTCCTTCATATGTTACATCCCGTATATGTCTTTTAACTTTGTAAAATCCATTGTAAAGTAACATGAAGATGGGGCTTTTTGTGAAATTATTCGGATATCCTTTTTCGGAGTTGTGTGTTGTGTGGGTGAGACACGAAGGAAAAATAATAACCTACGTGCCTATGAGCCTACTATTTCCGGTTTCGTAATTAATGATTACTCTCACGAAATCCTGTAAAATTAATCTATGAACTATTATGTTCAGGTTTTAGTAGTGAACCTCTCACCGCCACATGACAATGAGTCCAAAGATCTTATAATAAAATAATTTAATTACACTTTCTATAAAAGAATCTTATGCATAAAGAGTTAAATTATCAATTACAGAGAGAAAAGATATTATAATACTCGGACAATATTACTTAATGCATAAAATCATATCTTAATGGGACATAGGAACGTATGTGGGGGTACATTTTATTCGCTTTTATCACTTTCTCACGTTCAGTAGATTGCTCAGTAAATTACAACCTGAACTTCTTTTCCTTCCATAATCATTCGCCAAAATAGATCCGACGAGGATACTGAATTAAAAATTGTCTATCCTGAAATTATTATATGATTAAAAACTGACCAAGTAAGATATTTTCAAAAACTGTTATACATTTAAACATTTCGGAAAACTTCTCACACCGTAACCAATTATCATTCTACCACCACCTCCCGGATTCCATAAAAATAAAAAAAAAAATGTCGAAACATTTACAAATTGGATAATACATGCTTACCGGTACATATTCTTGGGTATCAGACTACGTGACATACATACGAGTTAAACCAGCCCAACCCAAGGCTATCCAAGGCGTGCTATCCACCTCCGAAAATATCGGCAAAGATTCTCATATGGTTACCTGACTGCACGTATATTATACAGGACTAGGTCGTGGTGGTAACACTTTCGATTACATAAGTTCGATGACATTTTAGTCCTGAGTTCACCTGAGCACCGCGTCTTCGGGCCAGTTTTGTCTTACGCAACGTAAGAAGTGGTCGAACTCGTTTTGCTCAATGGCATAATAATAAAAGATAAAACAAAAATGATCATTGGTTTGTCTAAAGTCCCAACTCTTTATGCTTTATATCAGATGAATCAAAAACGTTAAACGTATCTACGAAAAAAAAAAATTCCCATCTTCGAACCAACCGAAAATGGATAAATATTATAGTGCCTCGTTCCTTATTGTGCGAAAAAGTCGAAAATCATTAAAATATATCATAATTACTTAATTCGTTAACGACCTTACAAAGCTGTGGACTGAACTGTGACGAATAGTATAAGAATGAGAAAGGATCATAAAAGGAAATGATTGTGTAATTTATGCATATGAGATCTGATAATCGAGACCGAAACTCTCTGAATAATATTCGAAATCTAAGGAACCCGCGTCCAATAATATGACGAACTATTTTTAGAAAATATTGCAAACTATCAAAGATGTGCTAATAGTTAACCGATAGACTCGTTTCCATATAATTTCCACATATGTAACTACTAATATTTTTTGTTCAACTAATAGCTCAGAGAATGCATCTGGAAGTATTACTAAACCCTCGGGAATAAGCCTCGAGGAATATTAAAATTAGATTTTATAGGAAAGTACAAAGTGAGAATTATGATGAGGACATTGACGTGTTCATATCGTGTAATCCTACGCGAATAGCCTGAGTCCAATCCAATTGGGAAGATGTTCCTTTCACGTTTGCCAGTGGCTTAGTCGTCCGACGAGTCTTTATGCTCGCATAAAGCCGGTCACTATGTTACATTCTTCCACAAGCGGATAGCTGCTGGTACATACGAGATCTGATGATGACACTCAAAAACTGCCAGCTCATCCAACCTTTCACTGACCAAGGAGCACATATTAATACGCTGACCGCGCCTAGCATACAGCGATCGATGTGGCGTAAGGTACACGTAATTCAAGGAGTTCAGGATTGATTAATGGTCCGCTTTACAAAATTATCTCGTTTACACTTTGTCATGTTTTCATTAGCTATTACAAATTTTCTATGTCATATGTCATATCCTCAAAACCATATCAGGCTTCCGTTCCCTGAAATAAAAGGACCCGTCAAATAATTAATAATGACGTTTCTATATGAATGAAATGAATCTGGTAATAATATGAATCGTCTATTCATTAATCGAATGCTAATCATTTTTCATTTTACCGCATCGTTGATTAAATTTTTTGAGTGTTCTTAAGCCCAAGTTCTTTTTTGAAGGTATAATACGGCTCAGATATCTCCACAGCAGGTACTTCTGCTTGAATTTATAGTGAAGAGCCGTAACCTCGACTGAACAGAATTAATATCGAATGAAAATGTGTTGATTGGGCAGATTTCGTCAGGATTGCGTCGTAGGCAATGAAATTCGATGTTTTTTGCCGGCATAATTAAAAAGCAACGTCAATGATATATACCAAAACACACCAGACACCGATTAGATCTATAAGTGGTTAGTCGGTGTAATTGACTGAGGTTTTCTAATTCGTTATGAAATCAAGGCCAAGTGTAATATCTGTTTCAATGCCAATTGCCAATACTAACAGAGCTAGATGAAGTGACGAATTTGTCGGCATTCCCCGAATTTGGTGACCAAAAATTATCTTGATTAGGTAGCATCTGCGACCCAGAAGGTTTATTCTCACTCCAGTGACAATTTTGGATGAAATCTGACCATCTGCACCCCAGTGATGAACGTTTTCTTGAACTTTTCCCAACAGATTATCTGATTGATGTGGTTTGGCAGATTCGCAGACTCTCGCTCGAGTCTTGCTAACTGATATTGATCATTCAACATCTCACTGTATCTCTTTAGCATTAATGTTTCTTTACGAATCTTTTCTCTTTATGCCTTTTTCCTGGACATACTCAACGGAATAATGACTTGTAAAAATGAAGCATCACATTCAGGATCGCAAGAAACCTACTCGACCGTTTCACCTTTAATATTAGCACTCAATGGATTTTCAAAGGATTCAATGAAATCGGAGATCAGGACCCAGAAAGACGGTCAATTGTTAAACTTTTGGACGTTGAATCATGATACTTCAGTTTTGAAGCTAATAAATCCCTGATTTAGTTATCAGCTAAACGTTTAGGGTTTGATTCAGGCGTTCTAGGTTTAGGTTTCCGCAGTTGATCCTGATTGCAAAATGATTTCAGAAAAGACCGAGCATATTATGGCTTTTTTACAATTATATATTTTTTCACACAACTATTTTTTTCTCCATACGCGTATAATTTCATCAGCTTTTTATAACTCAAATCTATAATCAACTACGAAATTTAGCGAAAAATGATTGAGTTCGTGTATATTCATGTGTGAACAATTTATATATCTAACTGGCAAACGGGTCAAGGAAGGTAACAAGTTAGGCCTGCTTCCAAATGTGAGCATAGATACTATCGAAAATAAGAAGAAGCAATAAATCTATGATGGAGTAGGATTTCGCTATTTAATTAATATTACTGGTATATGTGTAATAATCACACGAATTAAAGATAGTTAAGTATGATAAATTACGATGACATTTCTAATAATGTATAAGGCGCATAAACTCTTACCCAGAGTTACGATTATCGGGACTACTTGAGCCATATCAATCAACCGGTGAAATTACTTTCAATACAGTCAATTGGATGAAATGAATTCTGAAGCTGATATTCGACACCTTTCAAAAAGTCGTTCGAAATGTCGTGATTCCTTTAATTTCGTAATATTGAACTATGCGAATATGAAAGACGGAAGCATTCGTATCTCAGGTATTCAAAATATCGAATCGATTAAAGCTCTGATTTATGTTGAAAACGTTGTAATTATTATTATCGTCCTGGTTGAAACAGATTCATATCTGGAATAATAAATTAATAACGTAATCGTTAATCTGAAGAAACATGGCATATTTTATCGTCTCATATTCATATCTAGACTCGAACTATGAAGGTACAATTGACAATAGTTATTTTTACTCACGAAACGCGTCACATAATCTAAGATTAAAAGATTAAACTAATCAGTCATCGTTATTTAAAATATATAAAACTCATTCAAAAGTCCTTTTTCTGTAACTATTATGTAATAAAGTCAGAACCGTAGAGGCGCCGTTTAGATGAATCCAAACGATTGTCTTTAAACTCGTGGAATTGGCATTTGGCAGTGCATACCTATAGCTATATTGTATCGATATGATAACCCGTGGCTTTTTCCCATTCATATTGGCGAGCTTTCTTATTTAGCGTAAAAGAAAAGAAAAAAAAAACAGTTTTTTCCGTGATTAAAAATAACGACGTGGAACCTGTTCTACGTTTTCCCAACCGTGCGGTTTTCCCATACAATTCAACGATTCTGCGAGTGTCAGACTTTTCAGACCATTATTTCTTTCTATTCCTTTCAAGACAGTCTTAAGGATGCGAAATCAGGGTGTATATGAAAAATAATCCATATGGTAGTATTATAATGAACAAAACAAGAAATGTAATACAGGTGTGAATCGTATTTTGAAATGAATTTTTATAAGGATTTTCGGGAAACCATAACCGGATGAAAAGGAATACTTGAAGGAACTTTCCTGTTGGAAATGAATAAAATGATAATAATAATATGAATACAGAAAATCTACTCGCCTATTATTATAGTAAATCAATGAAATCTCACCAAAGTCCACGACGATCGACAAAAAAATGATTTCAGAATAATTTCATACTTACTGCTTCGTTGAACTTGACTCTTCGAATGCGAAACGTAATTGTTAAAGCAACAACCATTCTAAAATCTCCTTGAGAAGTTCATGATCGATATTCGTATCTGTTATTACAAAAAAATGATTTTTCAGCGATGGACAACTCGTTGTGTTTAAACATTTTTTAAAACAGGTTTATCTGAGCCAAGGCAACACAAGGTCCTTTTTTGCAATGTAACAAAACTTCCGTACTCGATCTGTTGTAGATGTATTTTTTTACTTAAAAACGGGTAAAACCCATAATCATCACCATTGTAATGAGATGATGTCTAGTCTAGCCTGAATTTTTCTTTTGTTTTCTTTTAATTTATAATTATGAATCATTCTTTCAAAGTCATCATACATTGATGTCCAAGGATATCAGTAAAACAGTGCCTCTCGAGCTATTCTCGTTCGTATTGTTATTATCTTGTCGACTAAAATTGCTAACATAATTATGCCTGCAAGGCCTTTAACCAATTGACTTTGGCTTTCCAATGTTGTATATCTATTGAATAATTCTTATTTAAATTTACACAATTTCAAATAAAATAAAATATATTATACGTACGATGAAATGTGAAACTAATTTTTGTCCGCGTTTAGTGAAGGTAGAAAATATTCGACTGGATATCTTTTTTTCTTTATTAAACCAACGATCATAATGTCGAGGGTTATCAACTAATTAAAAATTAGTATTTTTTTAATGTATTTTATAGACGCAAAAATTGCGTGACTACATAATAACGGTCGTTGCACGATTACTTCTAACGAAATAATAAATAAGTAACGTATACTTTCTTCTTATTATATCTTATATGAGGCTCGTAGTTTACTTTTAAAACAGTTATCTGAATCAAATGCCAGCCGCCCATATTATTGATATTTATAAATTTTTTTCACCTGTCCAGCTTCAATCTATTGTCCGAATATCCATTATCCTGATATAGGCTGAGATGAAAGTGTTCAAATATTTATTACATAGGAAGTATCAAGTATCAAAAAAAATAGAAATGATTTTTATTCATTTATTTAGTCAGTTTATTGTTTTTAATATTTAGATGACAATATACATATATTTGGATTTATATTCTCACAATACTTATTTTTCAAAAATCATTTTCTAGCAAATATTATCAATCAATCGTCGAGGCTCATCATGATTGATCTATTATTTTGGTTCATTGTTTTTCCAGAAAATTAATACACACGCATGTCTCATCCATACCACCTCCATCGATCAATAATTTCGTCTCGAATTTCGTCAAACTTTTCTATCCCAAGAGATATTAGGCGACTAATTTCTTCGCCATGCGTTCAATTTTTGCAAGAAGGGGACCAAATATTGTTGAAACATCTACAACAATAATTATATACGTACATCCATCACGTTATGACGAATCAAAATTTTATTTAAGACTAAAACTTTCACGGCAACAACTCATTCTCTGCGGCTCATTATCCACCGATCACGAATCTTGACCGTTATATTAATATCGTATTATAATTATGAAAACGTAGCTGATTTAGTTATCTTTTTTTTTTTTTTGTTTATTTCATTAACATTTTCTCGATTTTATAGTAAAGCCCGTGATTCAATTGGATTCTGTGATGCAGTACAGTTGAAAAACAATCGATCTGATTACATTTCTTTATATTAGATTCAAGGAATTAGAATTGCACTATATACCGGGAATATTCGTGGAAACGCTTAATAGAACGCCTGCCTTACAGGCAACTCAAACATCAAGTGATTAGGTTTCGTTTCCACGTAGCCAATGGGCACGCAATATGCAGAACAAAAATTAATCGCTTGATTTCTGAGTTGCCTGTATGCAGGTATTTTCACTTCCTCATGAAGCGTTTCCACAAATACTCTCGGTATATACATACCATCTTCTTTACCGTTTCCGACGTTCTAATGGCTGCTGCTCTTGCTAAACTGAGGTCCTATAGGATATCCGAAAAACTGGAGTCCAGCAGAGACGTGCTCACTTCTTCGGACTGGTTCTTCAGAATTAAACGCTGATCTTCTGGTACCTATAGGGAAAGAATTATGGGTAAAACCTCCCTTCCAACATGGACGCGAACTTGAGCAACGTTTTCTTAGCTGTATATTTATATGATTCCGTACTTTCCCGTGATATTTTTATTGAAAAAAAAAAAAAAAAACAACGTAACGTAACGATAATATCAATTTGATAATATTAAAAGTCAAATATATTACAACACGTTGTAATTTAATATTGCATAAGTGATATTTAATTACCCTCTCCCCTGGGGAAAGTTTCTGATTCTGCAGGATCCCTGGCTTGAAAAATCCCTGTGTGCTGTTTTTGTTTTAATTGTCCAACAGGAACATGGACGATTTGTTCTCCATCATTTGCTTTGCTTTTGCCAACGTTGATTATTATCGACACTGGCGAGTACTCCAACACGGGGTTCGAAGACTCTAAAAGATACGATTCCGTATTAAATAGAATATTAACTAATCGAATATCTCGTTGTATACAGAAATTTTAGCGATTCGCAAAAAGTATCAAATCTGCGTAAGAATGCTTGTCAGAATTTCTATGATGCCGTATTTTACCGAAATGTGAATGAAAATAAAATTCATCTGGAATTAAGATTCGATGAAATTCATCGGTTTTTAATTGCAGGGCGCGGGATGTTCTGAACATTTCGAATTATTTTACAGTTACCTTTGTGCACAGGTTCTTCGCTTGCTTCTCTCACTCGAATATCGGGAAATTGGGGTCCGCTTGGAATGTCTGGAAACCAAAGGCTTTATAGAACATTTTTAGAGGTAAAAAGAGATGTGGAAATTGATGTGATCTTAAAAAAAAAAAAAACTTGACGCTTTTGCATTCGCCCACATCAGGTATGATGATGAATTTTAATTCATTTCAATTAATTATTAAATAATTATTGAAATTCCCTTGCAAGTTTGATGAATAAGAATTAGTCGAAGTTTTTCTTCAAATTCGGATTCAATTCGGTAGATTTTATTGTACGAAGTAAAATTAAACTGGCTCATAAAATACGAATAGTCATATTGCATGAAATATTAATGCTGAAAACGATAGACCTACCATCGAAGTCATCCAGCACATATCTACCTTCGGAGTTCTGGTCTTCTAGTGAACAAAAAAATATGTTTTTACCTTTTATTTTGAAACGAAGTCACAACGATATATTGATCGTGAAGAAAACTGTCTGCAGCTTACCATTCACAGTTGAAAGTAGCTTCTGGTGTAAAGGATCTAGAAATGATAAAAGAATTTTCGGAACTCAAAGTTATACAATTTATTCCCTAAAAAACAAAAAATCACATTCTTCCGCAGAGCTATAAAAACTGCTGTGTACAATCCACTTGAGAGAATGATTTCAACCATTTATACAACTCGCTTTCTCATTCAAAGCATTTCAAAACTAAACCGTAATAAAAACAAAATAGGTGCATACATCTATGTTGGCAATTAATAAAAATCTAATAAAACAAAATATCAATACAACTGAAACGAAAATAAAAAGAAGATCAAAAGCATGTCCTGAGCGAAGCAGACAGGTTTCCTGAGTGAAAAAAGTCACGTTTTTCGTAGCGAAAAATCTGCCTCATCGAACACTCGTTCAATTGTCAAATAAAATGCTTTTGCAAATATTATACACGTATAACAGTTCGAATACCATACTCACTTGCTTGACTCACAGAAATGAGTACTAAAACTAAGAGTAGCTTATGCGTCCACATTTTGGTAAATAAGATTTGAACACTGTATGAAAGACAGTCTCGAATTGTGAAGAACTACTGACGATCCAGGCATCAGATTTGTTGAATTTATATGCCCGGATATTACAATCTGCGAGCGTTAATTTTCTGCGACAATGGAATATATTAGATATGGAGCATGACAATAGGAACCTATTACGTTTATCACTAATTCCGGACTTTGATTTATTACTTGTGTTATTATAGATTCAGAATTCCTACGCTATCACAATGGAATTATAGATCTAGGCTGTTATGCTCTTTGGGACCTCTATGATATCCACCCCCACCTGGGCATTTCTTCCCTTGCAATAGTAAGTCGGCTAATTTAAAAACTGGCCATGTTACATGATTAAGATTTTTATGACACATTTATTCACGCTTAGGACGCCAGAAGTCAAGACAAAATGAATTATTTTGTTTGTATTGTCTGACTGCCTGATAGCAATGAATAATTTTATTGTCATATTCATTAATGTGTTAGAGAATAGAAGAGAAACCAACATTTTTATGGAAGTAAATGACGGGATTTTATAATACCTTGATATTGTATTATAACTTTATAACTACAGAAGTTTGAGTATATTCACTATTGTATAGTTATACACTTTTTTCGGGTAGAAAATATTTCTTCTATTATAGAATATTCCCCGCTCTATACACAAGATTGATAATTCCGATATTTCGACGAATTTTATTTTTGATACCCACATAGGTATAAATTAGTTAAGAGAATTGAAAATACAGCTATTTGAATTATTGAATCGTTATGGTCTTTACAGACTATACATTGAATACTCAATAGCGGATCTAATTGATATAGTTCGCATGGAGCTTTAATACAATCGTCAACTATGCTGTAAAAAAATAAATAAATAATGACGAGCGGTCGTTCGGTCAGAAAACAATTATTTTTTATTCATCTTGGTTTCCGTACAAATTTACGATGCCCAGAGAATTGATTACGCTGATAATATCCATAATAAAATAGCAACGCAAGTACACTGGGATAGAGTGAATTTATTTTCAAATTGAATGGATATTAAAGTCATATGAGATACACCAGAATTACAAATGTAATTTTTTTTACGATTCGAATATTGGTGTATGATATGACGGATATTTTTATTATTAAAAACATTGCTCAAAGAAACCTCGAAAACCTTTTTAATGAATAAACTAAGAAACTTTCTATACAATACAGAAAACAGTTCATCAAAAATGAGGTTTCAAATCAAGAACGTTCAAAAACATGATGATGTATGGGTAATATGCGCAGAATATATCTGCGTGAAATAAATGATGCGCTAGCGTCATCTATTGACTACAGAGATAACTCAGAGATTGAAAATTGTATTATCTGTCATTTGAAGTGTGAAAAAGGTTATGTTGATACTGGGCGTTTCAACGCTGTTTATTACTTTTATCTCTAAAGCAACGTAATGACAGTGTATTCTCTATAGAAATAATTATAAAATGAAATTCAACGAAAAAGAACTCGCTGAAGCTAGTAGCGGACCCGCTGATCTTGAGGGACGACTTAATCATAAAAGGGCACACAAGTCAGGTTAGTAAACGCAGTTATCACCAGCCTATTATCAATAAATTTCAAATAATTAGACCTCAATTTTTGCGGAGTAAATATAAGCCAGGTAATTCTTGCGCGCCAACAATCAGACACCGATAATTAAATCGATAAACAAAACGATCAAGGCTGTGTCCACATAACCTAAAATATTTCATTTGATTCAAAGAATTCTACTACTTTCGCGGAGGAAAAAGTACGGTTTCTTTATATGCTCGCATTAATTAATACGCGGAAAGTTTCTTTTTTTTTCTTATCAAACTTGAGAGATGAAATGAAAAGATTGAATATTGATGAGATTGTGGTTTATACAAACAAGGCCAACATTCCTTTATGCTTGTTTAATATTAAACCGACTTTTTACAGGCTTTAAGGAAAAATGGTTCAAGCTGAAATCCAATCTGCTATTCTACTTCACAATCAGCGAACTTGGTCAAGTTGAAACAAAGCAACCATCGGGTGTAATTCTATTAGAAAACTGCAGTATCAACTCAGACACAACAACAGAAGGGGCATTTGCGTTTAGCATATCATTTAGAGATGAACATGAGAAAAGACACGTATTCACTGCTCAATCTGAGTCCAAAGTTGAACAGTGGGTAACGGTATTGAGACAATCTAGCTATGAATATTGGAGGTCTAGACTGATCATGTTACAGGAAAGATTGTGCCAAAAGACTGGCAAAGATCCGCTATTGATGTACCCAAGAAATCAAGGGGTAGTCAGAGATCAAGCTTGGGAGAATGTCCCGAGCTTCAGATCTCATGTTAGACATCTGAAAACTTCTGTCGTTACTTCGTCAGGGCTTAATACTATTAACAGAGAAGTTAATCTGATAGAATTTTGACAATACATCAAATACAAAGCATAGATCACAGCCATTTCAATGATCAGACTGTTAAAAGAGGAAAAACTAAGAAAAAGGAAGAGAAATTTATATTTTTCGTTATACTTCCTTGGAATTGCAAATGCCTTGTGATCTGTATACTAAATCACATAATTGTTAGAAAATTTTAGACAAGTATTGGGCAAGAGCAACGCTTGTGTATCTTAGTATTATCAGAATTAGTTTGTCCGCATTGTTATTGTAATGAGTGTATGACAATATGAATATCTATACTGATATGATAGTAAGAAGGGTAATTGGGCAGGTTTTGTTCTGTTGCTCAACTGATACCAGTGTTTAATTATTTTTAAGACTTTGAAATATATTGCTGGGAACAAAAAATGATAATAATCCATTAGTCAATTTGAAGCTGATCTTCATTTGGCTTCATGAGGTATTTTAGAACGATATATTTCTCTCCTCGAACGTTAGATAAACTATTTTAATCAGGCTATAGACAATGACTAATTTACGCTTAATATTGAAGATTACGTTGTTTTTTATTTTTCATTCAAGAAAAAGAATCCTATTGATGCTGTGCCTAGTTACTAGTTTTAGCCCTTGATAATCCCGATACCAAATACTCGTTTTATTTATTTTATGCATACATAACTAATACGAATACTATATACTCACAACAAGCCTGTATAATTTAAGAAAATAAATGTATTTTTCTATAGATTCTTGAGTTATTTATAACATGAATCTAATAAGCTTTTGAAATCTAGCGGCAAAGTAGTGTAGATCTAGTAATAGTGAATTTCTCTCAAATAGAAGTACATATATGAATAATTATACATAAAATATTGTTAATATTGTGCAAAGAATTGACCCGATTAATCGAGTGAGTAAAAATCACTCGTATACTTATAGATATGATAAGATATTATTGATTTTACTGATTATGCAGTGTGTTAGTAGATGGGGAATTGATTTATGCTCCTAGTTATACCGATTGAAATAATGTGACTCGTTTCTACCCAAGCTCAGGTTATCATATATTGTATTTTTTTCCTTGAGAATAAAGTTCATCCGTATGCATCGCATGCGTTAATATTATCGTTTAATAGGAAAATCAATCGATCCATCTACGTATGTTTTTGTAACTGTTCTCAAATCGCTGGGATGTAGAGATAGATAAACAACAAAAACTGAAATATGGTCAATAATAATTCACCAATAATGGTATTTTATTCAACATTCATAAAAATATACAATTTCGCAACAAAAAGAAAGAAAGAAAAAATACAATGAACAGAACACATGTACGCCTGCTGACCGCAACTTACAATACGTATATGTTTGCGTATAAATCTGATCAAAGGATGCCGTGCTTGATATAGGGTAGATGTACCATTTGTGGCCACTGTATACCGTTTCTGACCATGCTTGACAAATGCTTCCCTCCTTGCTGGCACTATAAATCTATTCAATTATTGAATTAATTGCGAAAACATACCCTACCTTTTATTAGACCCAACTTTTCCAGTACTTGATTGTTTAAAAGTGAAGTTTTTAATAATTAAGGCTATTAAAATAGTTTTGTACCGTTTGTGGCCAGGCTGAGATTTACATGGTAATTCTATTGCGTGATATGAATGGATATTATATTCTCTGATAGCGTTTTGACTTCGCGATAATAGAGCCGGAAGGAATACTGTAACACAATTATTAAGAGTAGTACTATATAGTAAACGATATCGTTTAAAAAATATTAGTCATTCATAATATTACTACTTAAATGCGATAATTAGTTCTAGTGGTTATTGCGGTTTATGTTATGTAAATACATACCACCGCGCTTATCATTATTTTTATTACAGATCACGATTTATCGGATTATTTAACTCTGCGCGTTGATAATTAGAAACATGATAAGTATGGTAATCTTATAACTATTATATCTATATGGTCCACTGATCACATACCACTGCTTGGGGGTACTGACCTATTCCATGTATTTATGTTATCGCTACTAATTCGTCGCCACGGACGCCCTCAACAAAAAAAAAAAGAAACTGGTTTGTTGTGTGTTTGAAAATATTTTACCTATGTACAGAATTTCAGAATTCACGCATTGAAACAGCTAGATGATATTTTTTTCTCAAATTTCTTGGAACAGGCGAAGTATGATACACCTGATCAATATTCTAAAAGTTTTATCATTTAAACTACGAGTTTTGGTTTTTGTCTGGTAATTTTTTATCGTTAATAATATAATACCGCATCTATTAAACACATAGAATATCATTAGCTACGTGAAACTTTCTGATTAAATTTGACAGCATTGAATAAAGATGACTTAGAATAACGCGCGTCATTGTCAATAAATATTGGCAGTATTTCAACGTTGATGGACGTAAAGGATTACGTGGTTCAAAGTAAACTGAAAACAGCTTTTTTGTTCGTTTCTATTATTTTTCTGTCATCATTAATACTTTGCAATTATAGCTTTTGCCATACTTAACGTAGTTCAAGGGCATTGTACAAATATATCCAGTAAAGATATTTCACATGTCTCCGAAGATTGTTGCCTGACATACACCTACCTGTACGCAAATTAACAAAACATTATGCTATCGCTGGTATCATGGTAATAAAATCATAGTATTTTTACATTTTTTATTATTCATATAAAAATACACAAGATATTCGATTAAGACATGATATAGTGTTTAGTGTTATACATCTGTTTACTTAAAAAACTGGTATTAGTTGAATGTTGCAATATGGAACAGAAACTAAAACTGCAAACCATGATAGTAAGAGAAACCCGCACACCTGTGTACATAACATACATAAATACAGTCCCAACTTTGCGTTACAATAGACTGTATGAATAGCCACGTGCAAAAAACATTTGGTTTGACGAAGTTTATATCGCGCGGAGAATAAACTATTCATTTGTACAGTTTAGTCAGTAAATAAAACTTTCCGCGTTGTATGTCAACCGCTTAAATGTTTTCGATTCTGCGTAATACCTATACGTGTATATACATAATTTTGCCCCCACACGACCTTAGCTTTGTTAAAAATAATTTCGCTCGATCTATAAAAGCAATACGAAAATTCAAAGTCATCTGAAAATACGTCCCGCCTGATTGCCTGGCGTTACTTAACAGACAAAACAGATATATTTGTTGTTATCCAAACGAGGTATAATTCTCGTTAATAGAAAGAATCAATTAAGTGTGTCCCTCCATAGAAGAAATTAGAGTTATTAATGCGGTAAAAAAGATGCCACTACATCAGTCATATCGAACGTCAAAAACAACCGGCTACAGCCTGAAACGGTACTAACATAAAAGTCGAGCCCACGCTCGCAATCTCTTTCTCTCTCATGAGCTGTATGTACTACATGACAACATATAAATACGTCACGGAACTGGTGATCATTCCGATGACGTCACAGTTCGCATTTGCCGGTGCCGCCGCCGACACACGTGGACCACCGAACGTTACATCGCATACGATAAAGCGACTATAATCGTCTATTATACTGTGTCATACGTGAGCGCGTATAGCTCGTGATTCAGGTGGCGGCATTAAGTTTGAACGAATCGTCCATTAGTGTGATTCACGAGTTCATATGAATGGACAATTTGTAGAAAACTGAAAAATGGCATGTGAACGTAGTTCGGAAATCTCGAGATATACGGTATTCGTGATTCGATAGAGTCTCGCGATAGTCGAAAGGTAGATAGAAGCGCCTGCCTCGGTCGAGCCTCGAGGTCTACGGACCCGGTGAAGGGGAAGCAGCGTCGAACACCGAACATAGGGCCGTCGTCGGCACGGTAGCTGTGCCTTCAACAACAGCCTAGGAGCCTACACAACGCCAGTTACATTGGTGCGCGCGCCGGTGGCGCGATTCGGTGCGTCACACCAGTTCCTCCCGTGTCGCCCGGGCGAGTGAGACGTGCATTCGACGGGGCGATTACTATATGCCACTGACCACCATTCTAAATTTTTTTTTTTTCACCCCTCACGACATCAAAGAAGAAAAAAAAAACCGCACACCCACTCGTCCCACCTTCTCCTCTAACTCACCTGATATATTAAACACATATATTTATAGCGAGCGACGCTGGTGAGACAGTCGTACGTCTCCGGTGCGATTACAATTTTCAGTGTGTTTACTCGGAGTGGTGGTATCCACCGAAACTAGAGAATACAGTACTAGGAGGGTGCCTGGTGGATCAGTGCTGCGTGTATTAACCAGAGGGGTGACATGGGGTGGAGTAATATTTTCAGGCTCGTAGTAGCCGTGTTTCCATTTGTTATTGCGTTAATAGCAACTGTCAGCATCGTCGACGCTTTTTCTACCGAAAGTAAGTCAGGTGTTTTCTAAATATTTGACATTAAACTATATTCTGATGGTGTAGGTGATTTTGTTGGTACACTATTAACAGTGTGAATCTGTGACGACGAATGACTAATGAGTATGAGTATGATAACTCGATACTCACGCGTGTTTTTACGGTACAAGACAAGACCGGCTTACATAATCATACACGTACTACACACTAAGTTGAAGACAATTAGTAGCTATCTTCCAATCCCTGCAATCATTGGATTCATCGGTCTATTTTATCTATCAATTCTGTCATAATAAAGACTTTGCGGATATGTTGTCGTGTATATAAATGGATGAATATAATATACGGACGAGAATTTGATAGATAAATCTAACTGGGCCAGTGTCAAGATTAAATAACGTTAAATCTCAGTCGGTGTTAGTCGAATTTCAATCGTTCTTAACACTATCAACGATTTTCTCAATAACTTATGATCTGTTGTCTCCGATATTTAGCCACGATTAATTCATCGGTTTTTCACGTATAGACGCGTCAGGGGACGCGCAGCAAACATTTACTTGGATATAACCATTTGCCTCGCGGTCGTATTATTGACGTGTCATCGTTGCGTGAAATTTTCGAAAGTATCCAATGTCAACATTTCCACGCGCTAGTCGCGGTCATGTGTCACTTAGACTTAAGAGGATATGCAAAGTGCATTTGTATCTATCTCAACCCTTCGATTCAACTGTAACACATCGCATCATTAATTTTAGGAAAGAATTTAAAGAGCGGGAGGAAAATTCATCACCAATGTCATTTAAATAACAATATAACGTTATTAATCAGCCGATTTGTGAGTCATAACCGGTTCATCGATATTTTATTAATAAACATGTACACATATTGTATATGCTAAGATCCAGATATGTTGTCGTCCGGGGATTTCCTTCAAGCTATCACTATTTATCCGCATGAATTTCGATTACTTGATATCTTTGTTAAAGTAATAATGAATTGATCTCTTTGACCTGTGCGCAATCATTGAAAGATATAATATGGTATATTTGTCAGTTTTTAAAAATATACATCACGACATTGCGTGTGTAGTGTAGTATAAAGGTGTGATATATTTCTTTGAAACTTGTCATAGTATGGTAAAGCTAAAGACTGCTCTTGAATGGATATGATGGATCGTATAATAAAGAAATTTCGTTTGAGTGAAAGGGGTTTGGCGCGTGAGATGGATTTTTTTAAATCACATTACCGGATACGTCTTGATCAGGAGTCTGAAATCGGTGGGCAGATTGAAATTCAAAAACATGAATCGTGTTTATGATTATATATTAAATTTCGCAATATTTACCAGCTCGTAATGAAAAAAAAAAAAAAAAAAAACAATATCCAGTGATTAGTAGAAGGCAAAAAATAGTATAACATGATTAATATTTTACAAACGTTACTATGCGTTTCGGGTAATTGACCCCGCAGTGTATAATATCACTACCGGTAGTTTAAAATAGATAAAAACAAAAAGGTATACTATTTACGTACATTTGTATAATTAAATCAAGGTCACATACGTCAGAACCTAGCTCCGATAATTTCCCGCGGGCTTTGAGATAAACAAACGTTTGGCAAACGTTACCTTCGCAGACGATTCTCAATCGCGCGCAGTAGTATGTTCTTATAGAGATTCGCAAGAAGACATACTACATACGTAATTGAAGACTGTAGAATTGTTGTCTCCTATTCTTCGTTGTTTAATTAAATGTATATAATTTTCGTTATTTTTTTTTCCTCATTTATTATATTTTATATCATATATATTATATACATAAATCAGCGATGATTTTCAAATAGACTGTACAAACTACGAGCTGGCATTTATGTCAGTTGTGCGCGCGGTTCAATTCACTCTCGCTATTGTAGTACATAATACAAGTTTCAAAGCTTACGGCACATCGGGCACGCCAAGATTAGACAATTTAAATCTACCACTTGTCTTTAGTACGTATAAGAAAATACTCACCCGTATACATAATATGGCAATAACAACAATATATAATATATAGGTATATCACGTACATAATACGCATAATATTAATATCAACAATTCTACAAGCCAAGATCGTCTTCTTATATTATTCCCGATTAACATACTATAAGAATTATTTAATTTTAAGGTGAAGTCGCTTGTCCCCTTCGACAATATCGGTGTGGTAATGGCAGATGCATCCCAGTTACGTGGGTCTGCGATGGTGACGATGATTGCGGTGACAATTCCGACGAACATCCAGAAGAGTGCAAGTGTGAGTATTATTATTATTATTATTATATGCAATAAAATTATTACTACAGTCTATATATAGACACACGCCTAATTCAAATAACTGAGATATTATTCATATCATTGATATAAGTTACGACATATATACCTAATATGTTTAACGTCGTGAATAATAAATCGCGCGATAAATAATTTGCGAATATTTATTTTCGCGTAAAAATAAGGTATACACTTTAGTTATTATATTACAGATGATAGTATTCTAGGTACTAGTTCATTTGTGTTGTAAATATTTGATTTTAGTTAACTAAACCACTATATACAAAATTATAGTACTTAATATTTGTTCAACATTTACTACAGAACTTGGTACTTACATACTAATAGGGTACGCTTTTGCTAACCGCGCAAGTTATACATAGGTAATTTATATAACTATATATTTGCCATGAGTGCAAAACCTGGGAGAATTAATAGTCGCCGAAAGAATAAATTACAATTACATTTTGTCACACCTATGAGCAAAAGAATTATTATTATTGTCATTAATATATAGGTATATATTTTTTTCATTATTCTTTTCCACACTAATGGTAAGAGAAAAACGGTAAAAAAAAAAAAAAAAAAAAACTGAATGAAACTCGCTCGTTTTATTCCACTGAAATATTATAGCGAAGTGTAGATCGTAATTCTTGAATAATCACAAACTTGACCACGTATAACGTTACGTTTACGATACGTTATATATAGTAGATTACGTGTGAAAAAACCGCGAGTATGTAAAACGTTTGCGTATTCATAGTATCTAATCTGTCCGATGACTAAATATGTGTAGTATAGCTATATGTATACAAGTTAGATAGAATCTGCAACTCACATCGACACATCATCGATTCGTATTTAAATTCAAGCTCATTATCGTCACGTCATATACTGCGGAGTAAATCAGCAATCGTATCCTCTGATAACGTTCACGACGTTGTACAGAATATATATCGTGATTATTATTATTATAGATTATAATATATAATACGCATTGAAAAAATTGATCAGCAACATGTATAATTATAGGTATACAAAAATTTGATCGAAATTAAATTCAAATTTTTGTCCTAATATTTAAATTGTGAATACGTTTTTGAGATCAAGCTGTTAGATAGCTTTGGAGAATTATGGACTTGAGTTAAATTAAGTAATTGTTTATTGGAGCAGATTGAAGACCGTAATAATTTCACTTAACGTACTTGTAGTCTAGAAGTCATTTTTATAAATCGGTGTCGAAGATTTCCTGAGAAAATAATAGAGAGAAAAAAAAAAACATGAAATAGAATAAAATACGACCAGAAGCACATTACAGCTGACTATAATATATTGAACAGGTAGATACCTACGTATACTCTTAGATTAAACGCCAGCACGGCTAGTGTCCCTCTTATCATTCTGGATAGTAGATACTTTAATGAGAAAAGTTTTTTCGGACTCAAACAGCAGCAACCCGCTTTATCTGAATTCTATAACGACATTGAACGTCGTCTGTACCTATAGAGACTGAGAAACTAAATCTTTTAGTTCGATTAAGCTGTGAGAATAACGTTCTGTTTTTTTTTTTCTATTATTTCCCTTCATTCCTTTTTACTTTTTACTTTTTACTCACAATCAACAGAATACTCTGAAGTTATTTTAGCTTTTTCATTAAATAGGGTATATAAATGTATGAAGCTGGCGGAGAGACTTAATTTACTTTTTTCTTTTTTGTCTTCCTTTACCTACGTATAGCTAAAATATTCCAGGAGTGATGGAACAAAAACTGTTATTTTCATTTTTAATGAATTTTTTTTTTTTTTTTTGTCTTCTGTATTTAAATTTCGGCAAAAAAATTGGCTTCAAAAGTATTTAATACATTTCTTGGATCTATAGGTATACTATTAAGTTATTTAGTTGAAAAATAACATCTGTTTCTACTTCGCTCCGCATTTATTAATCAATTATTCAGACAATTTCTATAAAGTAAGAGAATCCGCGAGTTTATAATCTAAAGACGTGATTAATGAAATGACGATATAACGATTTATCATACGATCAATCATTAGTCATTCCCTCATCCCAACTCGAATTTAATATTGCGATATTGAAAGAACAAAAAAACGAAAATAAGTAATTTGAGAAACTACAGATGATATGCGTAAATAATAATTTCACATTTTAGAGAAACGTTGACTAATGAGGAATTCTGTAAATTCACTTTTTCTCATCTTTTTGTTTTTCTATACCGTTCCCATAAATTATAATACAATTATTTACTTATTTCACTGGCTTAGATTTCTGGATTTAATTGATATTTCAGAAACCAGTTATACAAAACTATCAAAGTTCTAGGTCGTGGATAGTGTGGTTCGTACGAAACAAACAAAAAAATAAGTTGAAAAAAAAATGTACGTAGAAGATAAATATTTCATATGCATTCTATATACTCGTTCGTATATCTAATACATCCAATATACATGATATCATACCTACACCATAATTTAGCTTATCATATTACCTATGCAGGAACATAAAGCTGATAGTATAGATATAGATTTCGTCTACTACCGCAATACAAAGATAAGGTGGTAAATTTCAAAAGAATGCAAAATGAAGAATAAAGAAAGAAGAAGAAGAAGAAGAAGAAGTACAAAAGAGAAAAAAAAAAAAAGAAAAAATAACTACACAAACGGGGATAACGGCGCGGCGCCTCGAGTATAACACGAGATGCGAACGAATAAGATTGGCAAGAGACGAAGAACGCGGTCTTATCGATCGCGAGTAGTTGGTCGGTTGGTTGCCCGGTCTGTCTGACTGACTGACTGTCTATCTGTCTGTATGTCCGTCCGTTCGTCCGTCTGTATATCTGTCTCTCAGTCTGTCGGTCTTTCGGTCGGTCGGTCGGTTGGTCCACGTCTGTACCAACTAGTATATCTACGTACCTACCTGCTCGCTATGTTGCTTCGCTTTTAGTACGAATAACGTGCTGTTGCAGGCGTTATCTCCGGGCACAAATTCCCAGCGCGAATACCCAAACCCCCTTTTTATTTTATTTTATTTTATTTTATTTTCTTATTTTTCTCTTTTCAATCTTTTTCCAATCGTCTACCTCTACAGAGTCTAGACTCTAGATATAGAACGTATAAATGGGCTTAACGGCTTTATATGCATACTTTCGATTTTTTTAAACGTCAATTATCGAGAAATTTTCCCAATCATTTATTGTTCCCTCGAAAGGTCATCTCACGAGGTAAAAGAAGGGGGAGAAGAAGGTCTTTAAGGTCATTTAAGAATACGAAGAAGATTGACTCGTTGCTTCATATGAACCGAGCCGAATCGGGCATCAATTGGTTCTAATTGGTTGTCTTGGCGACAGACGCGCCCTTGGTCAAATGAGTCCTTCGATCGTTCGACAAAAAAAGAAAAAGAAAAAAAAATAAAACTCTGCAACAGACGAATATAAATATATCGTAGATATATTAGTTTTGATTAGAAAAAAAAAATATATATATATAACATAAAGTAAAATATGAAATTATTTTCACAACCTTTAATATCGTCTACATATTTATATTTTATAAATGTTTTCAATTTACTTTTCCGATACCTAGATATGTGAGGATTGGAACTTTTGTTCGTATTTTATAACTCTGCATTTCTTTATCCTCATATATGAATATTTCTATACGTATATAAAGATGAAAAGAAGGAAAGAGGAAAACCGACGAAATCACCAACGAATCGATCTTTGCGACTGGGTTGCGCGGCGTAGAAAACCCTGGAGACGCAGAAATCTCGCATTTACTTTTCTTTTTTTTTCGAATTTGTTTTCGTTAATTAGAAGTGTGTTTTTTAGCCGTGAAAATCGTTTATTAGGTATATGGACGTTTCTAATTAAGCGTTACTGATGCTGGAATATATATATATATATTTTTTTTTTCTTTCAAGTTTTGTTGAAGCACACAGGGAAACCTGATACCGATAGATCAATTGGAGTTGGGAGAATGTATTTCTATCACTGTATATACGAAATTCGGACTGAGCTATTTTTCAAAACAGCTATTTTCCGAAATTAAATTGCGTCATTTTGAGACCTTCCGAAAAAAAAACGCGGTAAAAAAGAGAATTGCAGTCAAAAATGGGGTCCTGCTTGGGCTCAAAATCTTAGCGGTTTATGTCACTTGATTGTCCGTGAAAAGACGAAGATTTTAAGTCCCAGTTGGGCCTTTTTAGACAAATGTTATTTTTTTTTTTACAGCCACTTTGCTGGAAACTGAGAAAAAAGGTGAAATTCTATTTCCTAAAATCGAGTTTGCATTCTGAAAAATCTAAGAAAAACGCACTCTCGTGGTTTTCGCATGCTCGTTGTCCGTCAAAAAAGGAAGACTTTCACTCCTCACAAGACCTTTTCGGAGCTCAATTATGTTTGCTAAACAGCTTTGAATGAAAGGTTCCGAACAATTTCCTCCGGAAAACTACAATTTTCGGCACTTGGATTGCCTTTAGCGGATTTCTGGCGATAAGCGCACTTCCAAAAAGTGTCGTGCCGTCATTTTCTCACGAACATAAACCTACCCCCTGATAATTTAGTGACAGAAAATTAATTTTTATCTGTATTCTTAATTAGAAATGCCCGTATGCTATGTATACCTATTCGGTAGGTACCTACATGGGTATAAAGTGGACAATTGATTTTTTTTTTTGTATTAGAAAAACGAAACATAGTACATATTATTTATAGTCATCACATACACAGGTATGTTACTTCGTTCAATTCGAAGTTCTCTCGTGTATAGCTCAGTTCATCTCCCATATGCATATAACATGTGCAAATTTCGTATCAGGAGGGACATCGATTTTAGCTGTATACCTAATTAGAAAAACCGTTTTCATTAGCAGCGTCACGTTACCACTTTGCTGACCCTCGTTTATTTGAATATTAAAAGCCTAGTTACTGGTTCGTGGAGGGTTTTGAATTTACCTCATTTTCCATTCTTCTGTATAGTATTATAGTATTATACCATATATAGGTATATTAGGGTGGTCCTTATTTAGGGCTCGGAGGAATTTTTCATCAGATGCCCGCCCAAATCGACTTCAAATAATTCAAAAACAATACCATAATTTTTTCAGATTTTTATCTAGACTCTAACCCCTTCCGCCAAGAGGGGGTGGATTTCCCCATTTTAAATACACGTGTTTCGGCTATACTCTCAGGACATATTTTATTCCGCAGCTTTATTACGAATGAAGAAAAACCGATTAGCTTTTTTCATTTTACTTTTTCTGTTCATAATTTTTTTTTTTTTTTTCCCCTGCTAAATCACTCGAGATCCATACGTACTCTATAAACCATTCTATCTCTCGCGTTTTATGAACTGAAAATGTACGCTACGGTAAGCATATAGTCAATATTGCGCCAGGTAGGTATAAGGTACAAGCTGAAACAGACGAAAAGCTCCAGCCTTCAAACCCTGAGGCACTCGAGGTCGGATTGGATAGACGTCGTTGATTCGTTTTTTTTTTTCTTTTTTTTTCTTTATTTTTACTGAATCGCATCATGCGGTTTCATCCCAGGGTTATTTATCCTTGCCTATAGTAGAGATACTGCAGCGCCACAGTGGCGCGCAAGGTTTGCCCGAGTTGCATCAGTCACTGAAAGCCAATTCAGCCTTTGGGTTCGTTGATACCGGATTATTATGGTGAAAGGCTGCCGTTGCAGAGCTCCTCGCAAACTGCGTATAGGGCGTATACGTCAGACGTTCGTTGTTTCTGGTTGTCACATTGGCGTCGACTTTATTCCGCTGCACATACCTGTACCATATCAAATCTTTATAAACTTTATCCCCGCAGTTTATCGTTTTACTCTGAACCCGAAACACGATAAGGAGGAAGAAGAAAAAAAAAAAAAAAACAATTTCAGCACATGAAAAATTCATTTATTCGCATAATCTGGATTAGGAGAGTGGATCTGTCCCTTTTCTCTCCTCTCTCTCTCTCTCTCTCTTTATATACTATATACGTCTGAAAAGCTCGGGAAGTAGAATTTGTCGTAATATTTAATTAATAACGAGTTTCAAAGTACGAGATTAAATTCAAGCTAAATACTAGAGGGAAAAGACATTCGCTAAGTCAACTATCGAACGAGTAATATCTAGAGCTTTATATATAAGATGTGGATAAAGATTGAGAAGGTATTCTTATATGAGTGGGAACTCCGGTGTGTCTCCGACATCAGAGATTGCTATGAAAATCTCTTTGACCCAGCTTCGCATATATAGGCTGAAACCTTCTGGCTCCAATTTGTCACCCTCAGTTGGCTCGTTTCACTTCTTCGTTAGTTCCATTCCTTTTCGTATTTTTTTGTTGTTCTGTAACTTTTTTCTGCTTTTATTTTCCTACATTTAATTAGTCGAAAAATTTCGCACTTGTACATGCGATGGAATAAAAGCAACCCACACATAATACATATAGAAGAGACGAGAAAAGAAAAAGAGAAGAAGAAAATACAAAACTACCAAATTATAAATAAAGAAAAATAGAAAGAAAAAGTAAATAACAACTGATTATTTGAAAAGTTTCGGAATTCTTTTCCTCACTCGATTTTAACCGTCACGAACAGAGGTCACGTATGGGTCAAGGGTACGATGAGAATTTCGAACGTTTTAGCAGACGACTTCGACCCTCGTTCTCCTGGTCCTCATCCTCATCCTCCTCATCCTTCCCATCCTTCTCCTATTCTCTATCTCTCTCCCAGTCTATATAGTTGGAAGAAAACTTTGTGGACAAACCTTACTGTGCGTGTGTAATACATGCACATTGTTATACCTTGACAGGAATACACTTCTCCATATAAATGGAACGGGTAGGCCCTTATCAGTTCGAACCGTTGCCAAGTTTGGCTTTTGAATTTGTAGGACAGACGATGGAGATGGGAGACAAAAGTATGTCAGATTCTCACAAGTAACATGACCTTACGTCTGCTTGGAATTTTATCAAGAGCCTTGAATTTACTCAGATTTGAAAATCATCTTATTTTTATTTCACTTTAAAAAAAAAAAAAGAAAAAAACCGCTATGACTTCTGCACAGCTTTTATATTATATCCTCAAATTCCTGTGAAAGTTGATAATCTGAATAAGTTGGTAATCTAAACTCTGCAAAAATCTAATCCTACGTATATCCTGCATCGTCAGAAATCAGCTGCGTCCCAAAAGACCCGAGCCCCTAGGGTTCGGAGTTAAAAGATTCTAGGACTCTGAGAATGACAATAAGTTGTACCCGCATCGACCCTTGCGGGATAGAAAATCCTCTTTTGCAATCAGTTTTTGCAATAAGTGCAGCAGTAGCAGCGTAGGGAATGTCCCTCGTGTTTTCTCAGTTTTTTTTTTTTACATCGTGTCGTAAGTTGATGAGGTAATGCGGTTAACTCCAGAGGAATGAACAAAATAAATGAAAAATGAATAAAGACTTTGGCTTGAAATTTTAGACGATGCAAATGAACAACGTCATGTTTGATTCGAACGTTTGACGTCTATGGATCAGACCACCTTCCGTGCTTCCGTGTATCGACATATGTAAAGACACGGTAAAACTTGACTCGAGAAGCGAAGGGAATGGATAAGAGGAGAAGACGGAGGTGGCAGACCAGTGATTATATCAAGCCAGTAGTTTCTGGTCATAAGAATGTTGCTTCCATACGCAAGAGCCAGTGCTGCATTTCAGACGTACTTGCTTGTCCGCCAGTCTGTAAGTCGAAGTATGGACTGGCTCATTTTCTCGCTCCCTACTCGTCGCCCTTCTGTTCCACTTACTTCGAATCGCCATTTCGTTGCCCCGTTAATATATACTCGTATGTAGTTCTTTTCGTGGCCTCACGACTCGCTTGAATTCCACGAAATACTAACGTCTGCGTAAACGCGAGCGATCAACGAAATTTTTCATCGTTCTTCAGCAAACGGTTATTCATACTATACAATGAAAATTTCACACCTTTTGCGAGTATTCTTTCGAGCGGAATGAAAAGAACCAATAAAAATGATGAGCTTCTTCTTATTTTTTATTTTTTTATTTTTTTCTATTATCGTTATTGTTCATTCTATTGATCCTATATAAAGTCGAAGAACTCCGACAGTGAGTAGGGTTCAAAATGATTTACCCATTTTTTTTTTTTTTTTTTTTCAAACCGTCTTTATTTAATTTAGACGTGAATTTTTCTGACCCTGAAACCTCCGCCGTCACTGCAATTCGACGAGTCGGTAAATTTTCTTATACTTTTTTTTACATCGATTTTTACGTCTCGACTATAATTATAACGAATCAATTAAATGCCATTTAAAACTCCCCCGAATAATAAAAATCGCTCGTCACACTCGCCCAGCGATTTGTCCTCACGTTATTATCGCCATACGATGGACCCGATTGACCCGTATCGATTCAGATCGGTCCACCGTTCATGGAACATGCATTCTCGTGCTCCAGCCGTCTAGCCTGATAATCGGTCCCTGGATCCGCGGAAGACTGGTATATATAGAGGCGAGTTACCGCCTTCACGAGTTTACAGCATCCGAGACCTGCTCCGCGTGCGGCTCGCCAATTTCGTGAAAGATACTCGCGCGAACGTTAATTCTTTGATCGTTCATCTTTTTCCGTACTATTGCTGATATAAAATCAATCGATATTCGCCAATAATTTTTTGATCAATTTTATAATTATGCCGCGTAAAAGAGATTGGCTAATGTTAGAATTGTGGTGTTTGGTGCTGATGTTTAATACGGGTCAAAGTTTGACTGAAAAATCGATTTTTGACGCGGCTGAAAATGTTACAGCGACCAAGGCCTGCACGAGTACGGAGTTAATGTGCACAAACGGACGCTGCATACCTGCACATTGGCATTGTGATGGTGAGACGGACTGTCCTGATGGCTCAGACGAAAATCCCAGCATCTGCAGTGAGTATTTTTTTCTATTTTCATAAAATTTTTCGAGATTATAAGTGAGGAGCTGGTCTTGTCAGTTCTTTTCCCTTTGTTCAGCATATGGAAATAATGAAAACTGAATAAAACTAGTGAAAAAGTAACCGTCTCTTACATTGCGAAGAGCACCTACTCGTCTTGGTTTTCATGTATGAATTGAAATAATTCATTTCTCTATGAGTGACACAGTTCTTTTGAATTATACGAAAACTAGCAAAATTCTATTTCCTTTCACCTGAAACCCTGAGGATATATATACCTATACCTTGGTGTTTGGTGGCTCTTCAAACTGCGAGAGTAGAGCTAAACTTATATTCAAATTCATCTTATTGTTCTTCGCAGAAAACAAAAGAGTATAGAACGGATAATATCAGCCATTGAAACTTTTGATTATGTACAAAAATATAGTGTGATACACCATTTCTTGCCAATTTCTTGTTTGCTTTTACCATAACTATTATCATAGGAAAAATGTTCACATTCTTATCTTCTCGTCAGATGTAATTTGCATTATCGCGAATGTTTTTCCCAACGGGATGTCCCGGATATCTGGTAGGCTAAAAACGATAATGATAATTATTATGGTATGCACGCGATTTCAAACCATGCTAGCGTGGAAAACGTATACGAATTATCAAAGCACTTTGAGCCTCCGTTTAATCTCGTCTAATGTAATGAAATAGGCGTCTTGTTGAGAGAAATATTCGAGATAATTAAATCATATGATATGACAGAGAGAATTCACGTGTCCTCTGGATCTTTAATTCGATTATCTTGCTACGACGAAAGCAGTTCGGTAATAACGAGTGGTTCGTCTCTATGATAATATAGGTTTTATATAGGTAGGTATAGAGTTATAAGAATGTACTAAAAACTTGTAAAAAATCATGAAATTTTGTAATTTTAATAAGAAAAATGTCGAGACTGAACTGAATTTGGATAATGTTATAAAGGTTCGGGAATTTTTCATCCATTATGCGGTTCAATAAATCGTCTCGTCCAACTTTTGGTAAGCTGGTCCATCTTCGTCGACTTTATTCCGCACGTAAATAAGTGCCTAGGCGCGAGGGAAATCAATCTTTGAAAGCATCAGCGTGGGTATAAGAAAGGGGTGCAAGAAATGGCTTTAAGTTATAATACATCCCTCGTCTTACCCCCTGCTGCCTTCTCATCGTCAGCTAATCTACCTACTATCAAAGTTGGTCAATGTTCTGGGCGCACGTGCCTAGAAACTGTATATACCGTCCTGTGTGCAAGCTTTATAATATATTGTTGCCTCGGATATTATAATATATGCTGAAACTATTTGCGTCGTGATCGATTGTATCGGGTATAATGCTGACATCGCCGCTCCACCGCGTTGACCTATTATAATTGCATTGAATATACGCTCTTGCGCAATTAAAGAAAGAAAAGAAAAAAAAAAGAAAAATTAGCAAAATTAATCGAGATGCGCAATAGATGTTGATATGCGAATTCGCCGACATAGTTCACGTATGATATGATATGATATGAGAATTAAATGGTAAAGGAAGTCTATGAGAATCGAGTGCGTATCAAGATACGACTTTTGCATAAACGAAGAGACTTTGAACCCGCAATTATATATAGAAAAATATTTAAACGGGTCGAAAAATTCTGACTTGTATGTATAATACTGATTTTATGGAAATATCTTTAGAGATGTTGAAACTCACATATCCGAACTCCGACCTGTGACGACTTGTGCAATGATTTAATAGAAATAAACTACAACAAAAGTGGAAAAAATTTATCGAGCAATTGAAAACTCCGCAGCCGATCAGTGCAATTGATAAATTCTATAGATTTATCTAATCAAGGATTATATGCTCTACTGCGGATTATTATTTCATATAAGACGTCGAACATTTAAGGGTACGTTTATCCCGAACCTTGACGTAATCTTACCCAAACTCTTACATAACTTGACGTCATACAATTCGCAAATTTTTGAACAGTGTTTCAGGTCTGATTTTTACATAAAATGAAATGATTGACGCGTATAGAAATATCGTTCAATATTTTACGCCGAGTTTCATGAAATTTGTACTTTTCGTTGTTCGATAATTGAAAAAAGTTTGTCACCGCTAAACGTACTGTGCACAAAATTTTGTTATTATATCTTGAAATTGGGTAATAACTTCAGCGTGTCAGTGATTTACTCTATTTGTTATTTCCTAACAATCATATTTATGACTGACGCGACGCCTAGTCGTCATTCGATGATATATGTTCGTTGCACTGTTGCAGTTCACACATTGATCTTTGACAATGGTCATTAGATCATTTGCTAGAAAAGGTTATCACGTGTTTAATTTTTTTTTTTTTTTCTTATCCTATTTTTGTTTATCTTTAGATTTATTGCTCTAGTTATAAACTTCGAGTTTGTTATAAAAATGATAAAATAAAAATGAGAAACTCGGTCGCGATTGAAACTTTGTTTTGACTTGTAATCAGAATTGTTGTTTAACTCTTTAATTTAGTTCCTAAACGATTTATAATAATCTTTAAAATGCTTTTTATAATAAACTTGCAACAGCCATCACGAGTTAGCAAACTAGTGGAACAAACGGTTTATCTTTAATATAAAGTTGTTCAACAATTTTGATTATTCTCCCCATAGTTACGAAGATCCGAGGATCTAACAGAGCCCATATTATTAAAAAGTTTCTAACAGCTTCTTGAGACACGATTGTAATAAATAATTTAATGATAGTAACTTTCATTTTTACAAAGATCGATAAGGTATAGGATACAAACTTTCTGACCTTACCTTGCCTTACCATACGATACCCTCTCACAACTCACACGTAGTACTTTAAGATTCATCTCTAGTCCTCCGTTTGCGATCCTTCGTCAAGATTTTTTTGGTACATCTCTCTGCAGGCCGTCAGACGAACATTTCGTTTGATTGGTAGTTTTTCGGTCTAGGTATTCCGGTGAAAATGTTTTGAGGTAAATTCGTATTCCCTTAGTTTTTTCGAGCATCAATTTTCGGCAAGGAAATAAATTCAATTCAAATTTATAAACTCATTGTCAAAGTTCATATCAAGCAGGAAATTCATCTGAAACGATCTTTTCCCTTTTTTTTTTTCTTCTCAATTTTATATAGGTACATAATACCTTGGAAAATGAGAACCAAGGATAAATTTAATTATCGTTAGAAAATTGAGTAAACGTTAGAAAATAATCAAATAAGTAAATAAAACTGAAACAAAGGATAATTGTAGATGCTCGAGAAAAGTTTTTGGGGAAAAATTTTAGGGCGGTACTGGATCACGAACTTGTAATTAGGATCGTAGAACCGGTGCAATTAACGACGACGGTCCTCGACCGTAATAATTAGCGACGTAGCTTTTCTCTCGGATTTCTTTTCATTTGGACAGTATGCTATCCACGTATAACAAAACAGTCTGACCTAGGGGATTTAAATTTCACGTATAAGTACTGGAGTTCATTGATGTCTTAATTTTTACTCTAGTAAAATAATCAGGGAGTTTATTAATTCAAAGAAAAAAAATTGTAAGAAATACCGGCATCCTTGACTCGATCTCTCACCAGAATCAAATTCATCGTTCTATAGATGCTCTTATAGGAGATTATCTCAAAGTTTGAATGCCTGACCTTTGAGAAAAACGTGATACTTGACCTATAACATTCGAGAAAGGATAGGCCATTCACTTTGAGGGCCAGAAGATCTTGAAGATTCCTCGAAAACGTTTTCGGCAAATTGACCACCCGCACCTATAGATTATCTCGAAGTTGAAATGGTCAATTTTGAAGATAAACGCAATGCTAAAATCCTTATTCAGAATTGCGTTCACCGGAATTTAGAAATTAGAACTCCAAGTATAGATATAATGTGCGGCTGATAGTATTTCTTAAAATTTTCGTTATTGAATCTTTTTCGACAAGTCTGACGTCCAGTTCTCAAATTGAAAGATACATTTTGAAATGCTGATACGAATATTCTACATCTGTATAGAAGATATCTAATAAATAAAATCTCGATCTAATATCTGCGATTTTTTGATACGGTAGAACTTTCGGGCGATCGACCAAGCCGAGTTATCTGTACCCTGAGAATAATTTGATCGGCCACCCCACTGAGGCCTTCGTTTCTGACGGTCTGTTATTCTCAAAGGCGTTGAATCTAGGACTCGATCAAATTACCAAGCCACCGAGGTCCTCGTCGCCTTGGAATCGCTTCTGTCGTCTGTAGCTCGATGAAATTGTAGAGATTCACATAAGGGTTGATATTGATGTCGTAGGCGTTAGAATGTGTCTGTTATTTCATTCCATTGTGTATAGGTTTCCAGAAGAATAACATATTCTAACAATTTATCAACATTACAATGGTTAGTTTCATGATACAGAACGAAATACGAGGCGAGAAAAAAATAAAAAAAAAAAATACGAATGAATTCAATCTATAGATTGACCAGTATCAAGGAACACGTGTTACATCGCTTACCGAACTAATTGGCACTTATTATATGGTGATTAATCATTGAACCAAGGGGCTTTTTGTCTACTTTGTTGAATCGCTTTAACAAAGAGTTGGTCTGAAATCACAGTTAGGAGTGACTATAACCCGGGATTGGTGATTAATTATCTGCAGAGTAGCTGGTAAAAATAAATTGTAAGGGGTCTTGTAGATTTTTGATAAATTTTAATATATAGAGTGCTCGGATTTAAGTGGATTGAAATTTTACCCCGATCAAGCTTGATAGTTTAATATTAATATATTCTTCGGTTTCGACCGACCAGGAAAGGCAAGCACCAATGTCTACCATTTCTGTTCGCTTATTACAGTGATTTGCACTGAGTAACAGACGTGTCAATTATTTCAATTATATGGTCATGCTCCGGTGGTTAAGGGGCGCCAGTTTGACCGACTTTCTTGCGTAACCAATTTGCCTTAGAAAATCATTTTTCCCTGTCCATGATCGGTGCATAATCAATCATTCGATATTATATAGTCACCAGATTATCGCGTGTGAAAATATGTCACTTCAAATCACATTGTTTTTAAACAAAGGTGCTTTATCGCGTCACAATTACTCATCGTCATTGCATTTATTAAGTGAATAAAATCGACAGGGTATATGGAATGAAATTGCAATAAGTTTATCGCTATACTTATCAGTTAGCTTGAGTGACTTTTCGTTGAAAAAATATTTTCGGCTGCAATTGAAATATACGATGGTAATACTTGCTACGAATAATTGGCATTTATAATAAAGTAGGTTTTAGATTGATATATTTTTTCCTTTCTTTTTTTCATTCTTTCTACTTATAGTTCGTATAGTTAGCATCTAGAACGAACCACTCAAATAAAAACTTGAAGCTATACGTTCTCTAGAGAATTTATCACACTATATTATTGTAGAAAAGTTTTCTTTGGATAAAGAAATGAAGAAACGAAACAACCAAGTTTATATCCATTAGCGAATAAGTTATTTCCAACATTGAAACCGTGGTATATTTTTGTGTTTGGTTTCTTTCAAACTGTATAAAACGATCTATAAGCATAATTTCGACGTAGCTATTCACTGATAAAAATATGAATAAGTCTTCGATTACGTATCAATGATCTACTGGTAGCGTGATATATAGACTTTCTTACTCAAAGTAATGCTTCATCGTTATTTAAATAACCGTTCAACTGAATATCCGATTAATAAATGTCATGAAAAGGGGGTCGACCATGCACCGCATCGGAGTTTCAATGCAGTCCTGGAACCTGTATAACAAACGCATGGGTATGCGATAGGCACGAAGACTGTGTCAATGGATTGGATGAGAAAAATTGTAAAAGTAAGTTTGATATAGGTTTTATTTCGAGGATCTGGCACATTTCGAGAAGCAGTAAAGCTGGTGTGAAAACAGGAGACAACGATGACCATCAGGAACGAGAAGGAGATAATTTGGAGAATGAAAGATAGACTGCGTTCGTCCGTGTGCTGCCCGTTCATTTAGATCATAGATTGCATATTTCTTCGCGATTTAATTATCTGTTATTTTGATACTTGGACTTATTCGTCATGAATATAGACGATATTTCAAAGAATGTCCTCCCTGATAGGAAGTTCATCATGAGTTGATTAAATTTCGTATTAATATGCAAACTACGAATCTTCACGTGACTTTATAGATCTAGAATCATATATCATCGTCAGATCGACGGAACTGCATGAATACCTGCATATAAACATGGTTTTATAACATACCTATCTCATCTCCCTACGCCCTCGGCGTTTTAGGCAGCAAGAATTGCACTGCTGAACAATTCACGTGTCGCGGTGGAATCGGGGAGTGTGTGCCGTTGACCTGGATGTGCGACGAAAATCCGGACTGCTTCGATCATTCGGATGAGACTGACTGCAGTAAGCTTAATCCTGAGACATGGTGGATGAGCATGCCCAAGTATCCTAGTAAATCACATATCACAAGTCACATTATTCCTTTAGAAACTAATCCAGCTACAACCTCAGCCATGCCTTTGCCTCACGTAAGCAACGATCAATTTCCCGCACGCCACTTAGTATAATAAAAAGCTGTGCTTTTTTTTTTTTTTAATTTATTTATTTTTTCTTATTACATTATAACTGCTTTACTTTTGGTCTTATTATTGTTTGTGTCCTCCGCACGGAGCTGGAAAATTTCGATGATTGGTAAGAAAATACTTGGGGGCTATTTTCGATCGTATAATAAAAGTTAATCAATTTTTTATTTATTTTTTCTCTCTCTCTCTCTCTTGAAACATTATGTGAGTAACATTGGGGGTTCATAATTGAATGTTCAATGTATCCTGATAGCTATGATCAATTATACGTTAAGTTTCTCACATTAACGTTCTTCGTATACATAATTTACGCAAATGAATCGCCTGGGGAATTCAACTAACTATAAAATACGTGACTATTGGATTCAGAGTTCACCATCAGATTATATATATGTATATATAAATTATAATTATGTACATCATATAGTATAATATATAGTATATGTGTAACGGGCAGACCAGACGAGCAGATCTTTCGTTCTGAAATTACTCGTCTTACTTTTTTTTTTTCTGCATCGTGTTATCGTTGTCGACGTTATCTTTGGTTTTCTGATTGCGAGTTTGTCTTATGCTGTTTTTCCTGCCTCAAGAAATGACGCCTGATTCTTTATCGCTATCATGCACTGTGCTCCATTATTGTTTAGAATATCACTGACATATTTTTTTATTTCATGTTTTAATAGTTTATTTCAGCTTTCCTATGCTTCTAAGACGCCGTCCAGCAGTATATGCGGTCATTCTATTTCTATTTGCACTGTTAATTCTTAATCTTTCTCTCAGCCTCGAAATCCCAAAGCTGTTATCCCACTGGTCTTAGTCTTCCTTCCTTATTCACATCATCGAACACCATACCCACTTTTCCCGATTCCTTACACGTAGTCGATACATGGGACTATGTTTCGGTATACAGATATAATATTTATTTATGCAAAGACGTTTTGTCCACCTTTTAAATAATGGATCATCTTTTCGAGTCCTCCATTTCCCCTACACGTGACAAGGGTCGAAAGGGATTTTCCAATAAATATTTCAGATCTAAGAAATCGTCCTGCATCTTTGAACCTGGACAAATTTCATATACTGTAACGTCTTATCTCTCTGTGTGTAACGCAATACGGTTGTAAGTATACTCTAGAGATCGATCTTCGATTCCCAAATTTATTTTTCATCGTGGATCAAAGTCACGTAAAATTATATTTTTATACCTGCATTGCAAAAACGTTTCAAATATTTATATACCTCTACTTGTGTTTCATTGTTTATTTATTATCACGAGCTCGCAGTTATTCGATATTTCGAAAAGAAAGGCGTTAACGTGTTAAGAATCAAACTTCGACAAAAATAAGATCAGAATGGGCAGGATGCTGTCCAGTTTGTTGAAACTTTTCAAAAGATAAAAGTAACAAAAGTATATATTATATATATCTTTTGAAACACAGCTGCTGTGCACTTCCATAACTTTTTCTTTGCTGCTTTGAACGGATAAAATTTCCTACAACTTTATTCTTTGTAATACGGGTACCGTTAAGATTTTATCTTACGTAATAATTTGTCTGTTTATTATATCCTATAACGTTATTACAGTATACATAAACCCTTGTCAAGTAAAATACTATCTAAAGTTGGAGGTGGACATTTTCGTTATTTCCTTCACTAAGCTGAAATATTCTCGAGCTTTTAGCCGCGACGTTTTGGAGAGTATAATTTCTCGAAGCAATATGTGTATAGAGCATGATGAGTACATAAATATTCGTAAAAGTCATACATATACTCAAGAGA
This sequence comes from Tenthredo notha, assembly GCA_914767705.2. NCBI lineage: Eukaryota > Metazoa > Arthropoda > Insecta > Hymenoptera > Tenthredinidae > Tenthredo > Tenthredo notha. The sequence continues at coordinate 9,748,267 of OU611909.1, forward strand.
TGATCGTGGATGCTCTAAACGGTTAATTAAATTGAGAGCCTGCAAGATTACCGTGTCTTCTTTGTACGAATACGAGATCTGTTGAATGAGACTTTCACGAAAGTTAGCCATAAGCAATGAATTTATTTAGCTCAAGAAACTGGCCGATAATCTTTTGGCTCTTAAAAGTTTATAATTTTTTTCTATACGTCTGACTTGAGCACAGATTCTTCACTGTTCGATATAAACGTTGTTATAGTTGAACGATAATTAATTAATTAAATTCAATCCGAAGCTATTAGTATCATTAGTTGAAACGGTATATTTTCATACTGCCCGAACTCTCCTGACCACAATATTTTCCACGAATTCCTAAAAGCATGCAATATTCTAAAACTGCAACATGAACTACAGCTGATGCATTTATGTATACAAACTGTTAATACTTATTGAGTCTGATAAAAATGGTTTTCCAAAAGTTCATTATACATTCAACTGATGAACAAATATCAGTACTCAAATATGCCTGCAAGCTATTTTCATTCAACTAAATATCTGATTTGAAAAAAAATAAAAACTACCTGCTTTGAATCTCAGATGATACCTGTCGCGCTGATGAATTCACATGCGAAAACAAACACTGTATACAACGGGGCTGGGTATGCGATCATGACGATGACTGCGGGGACAATAGTGACGAGAAAGATTGTCCACCAACCACATGTCAACCTGGCACTGAGTTTGCCTGTTCTCAAAATTCCTGCATCACATCTAGGTGGCGATGTGATGGAGATGCGGACTGTCCAGATGGTTCTGACGAAGTCGGCTGTAAGGATCGACCCCCTGGAGGAAAATTAAATCACTGTGCTCCTCATGAATTTTCATGCGGTGATCACATGACTTGTATACATCAGAGTTGGGTATGCGACGGTGATAAAGATTGCCCCGATGGGGCTGATGAATCGACGAGTAAATGTCGAACTGGAACTTGCAGACCAGACCAGTTTCAATGTTCAGATGGAAGCTGCATATCAGGTAATTGTTAATAAAAATTTGATGATTGTTTAAAAGTACATTTGTATTCAATGCAATATTTATGCAATCTTTTTGTTCGCAGGACATTTGTATTGCAATAAGATAAAAAATTGTCCAGACGGAGGGGATGAGAAGAACTGTACAATGGCAGACATAGTTTGTGATCCATTTAAACAATTTGACTGTGGTCATGGGTCTTGCATTCCTATGAGCAGCGTATGCGACACAAAACCTGATTGTCTTGGTTGGGAAGACGAGCAGCCTCATCTTTGCGGAAAGGATGAATGCAAAACAAACAACGGCGGCTGTTCACAGATCTGCGTTGATCTTCCTATCGGTTTTCGATGTGAATGTAGAAATGGTTATGAATTGATAAATAATCAAACTTGCAATGGTAAGTTGACCATTAAAGGATTATAATTCAATGAACTCGACCATTCGATATTATTCTTTGTAATGATGGAAAACAACCACCCCTATTTTATTTTTTTTTTACAAAATTTAGATATCGACGAATGCATGGAACCAGGCAGTTGTTCGCAGTTATGTTTTAATGAAAAAGGTGGCTTCAAGTGCGATTGCATTGATGGCTACAGAAGAGATCCTCGAGACTTAACACGCTGCAAAGCAACCGAGGGTCATGCAAGTTTATTATTTGCAAGACGTCACGACATTCGTAAGGTAGCTCTTGACCGTCAGGAGATGACGGCGATTGTAAACAACACTAAAATGGCCACAGCTCTAGATTTTGTCTTCAGGACTGGTATGATTTTCTGGAGTGACGTTAGCGAGAAGAAAATATACAAGTGAGTAAAATCAATTGCTTTGATATCTTAATTTGAATAATGAATATTAAAGACGCACATTTCTGACCTAAATTTATTCTATTATCTATTTGTCAGAGCTCCTATTGACGAGGGGAACGATCGAACTGTTGTGATTGATCGTGATCTAACAACGTCAGATGGACTTGCTGTAGACTGGATCTACAATCACATATATTGGACAGATGCCGAAAAAAATACTATAGAATTAGCAAACTTTGAAGGTAACATGAGGAAAACTCTCATAAAAGATGGCGTTCAAGAACCAAGAGCAATCGCCGTCAATCCACTTGAAGGCTGGATGTTTTGGACAGACTGGGGTGATAATGCTCGAATTGAAAGGGCTGGTATGGACGGTTCGCATCGTTCGGTAAGATTTAAAGCAGATTTGCACACTGCAGTGTCCTACCAATAACATAATATTAGATTTTCATCATCTCTTTACTCCTGTTCACAGATAATCATCAGTAGTGATGTAAGATGGCCAAATGGATTGACACTGGATTTAGTTGGGAAAAAATTGTATTGGGTTGATGCGAAACTGAATTGGATTGCTTCTTGTGACTACAATGGATCTGGTCGACGAACTATCTTGTATTCACCCGATCTTCTCCGACATCCATTCAGCATAACAACCTTCGAAGATCACATTTATTGGACTGATTGGGACAAGGAGGCTATTTTCAAAGCGAATAAATTCACTGGCAAGGATGTTGAGGCGATAACTTCTCTTAAATCTGTTCAACATCCTATGGCTGTTCACGTATATCATCCGTACAGACAACCAGATGGTAAAAATCAGTGCCAGGCAGTAAATGGGCACTGCAGTCATCTCTGCTTACCCGCACCAAATATTACTGCAAAATCTCCACTACTTAGTTGCGCCTGCCCAGATGGACTGAGGCTTTTACCAGACGGTCTGATGTGTGTAGAGAACGGTGAGTCAGAATAAAAATTTAGAAACGAAGAGCTAGCGGCAACTAATTGCTTGGGAATGCTACTGTGTGTTTTATCTGGTAAAATTTCATACCAAATTAGGTATTGCTACAGTTTTAGTTTAGTCACAGTTTTTATTTTTTCAATTTCAACTATTTGGTTTATCACTTTCCTTATTTTTGGATATAATGAACGTGATTGATCTGAATATTATCTCTAGGTTTTTTTTCTTTCCATTGTTCAATTATAATTTATTATTTAAACCTAATTTCGCAATAGTTTTAGAAAGTTTTACATTTATTTAAATATTTTTTACACCTGTATTATTCAATATTTACGTTTGCATCGATGTTGCATGAAATCGGGGTATTCCAGTAACGACAACGGTCGCACCAACTACCCAAGAGGTCACCGTGCCATTCACCAAGCTTGAACCTCACAAGACACAAGCTAATAAAACTAGTAAGTATCAAGTTGTGCACTGGTGAGAATGCTTCTAGTAAACTATCATAAATCTTCTTTCTTTACCATTACCATTTGGAAACGGTATAAAACAATCTTTAGTAATGAATTTGAGAGCTATTGAACTGATTCTATGTCTTCGAATTCTTGTATGGAGATAAACTATATATATGTATCTAATCTTCATAAATTGAGCCATGAGTCCTTTAAACTGTAACGACAGAAGTGGACATCAAACTTCAACTGAAACCAGTTTTTAGGCTCAACCCTCAACTCTTCCTAAATTTTATCATATAAGATGCATGAATAAGGTTGATCCAGTCTTGGGCTATAAAGCCGCAGCATGATGCATGCCATGGTTTATTCAAATAGAGCATCTCAAGCATCCACTCAGAATGTACTATGTATAATTGAATAATATTTATATTCATAGAAATTAATACTCTCAATGGAAACTTTCCAATATTCATTATTTTGTAAATATAGGAATGGAAGTGAACTGCTATAATCAACAGTGAAGCAGGCTGTACCTTTGGTTCCCAGAGAATATCGATCCATAATCTATGCAATTACCTGAAAACTGGATCTTGCTATATCTCAAAGACCATGTTAATGCTCTATATTTATGAAACTGAGACTCAATCATCTTAATATCTTACAACAGGGCCAATAAATGAAACAGGAGGCAGCAGAGGAAGTAGCATTACCGAACAGGCAACGGATAGCGGTATAGTGGCAGGAATTGTGATAGGAGTAGTAACGTTGGGCCTTATTCTTCTTGCTCTTGTCGCCTTCTTATGCTACAGGCATTATCTTCATCGCAATGTCACAAGCATGAACTTTGATAATCCGGTGTACAGGAAAACGACTGAAGATCAATTCAGTCTGGAAAAGAACCGATTTCCGCTTCCTGCTGCTACTGTTGGCGAAGAGGTAAGTTCTAGGCTTATACCTATGGAACTATATTAGATAATTCTATAAAAATACAATCACGAATTTAGGACAATCTATATCATATTAATGTAGCAGTTGGGCAAACCAATAATTTCTATGATGATCATTGCAATTCTATATCAAATAATTTTTCTAATAATTCATACACTTGATCACCGTTTGCCATTGGGCCACAATATTCTTTTGCCATATTTAGCAAACTATAAATTTACGGCTTTTGTGACATTTTAAGGCCCAGGAACCGTTAACAAGCCCTGGAACCAATGACTACGTTTAAGATTCACTCGGCCTGCCACAGGGCTTTACAGCAGGTCAAGAAGCAAGCAAAAATCATTGAAAAATCAAAAATAATCATCAAAATCTAAATGCGATTGTGCAAATTAACACGCCTGCCCAAATGCCCAAATGCCCGCCCGCCCACCTGCCTGCCTGCCAACTCAGCTGTGATTATGTTTACTTTTTGTACTGTGTTTGTTCATTTGAAAATTGATAAAAATCTTGCGCCATTTGACATAATTCGTCTGCATTAGTTCCACTTTTCCTGTTGAATGTAAAAGGAGAAAATAACTATGGCGGAGTAATCTTTTGTAATTGCTTTACACAAAGATTATGCCATATTCGTTTGCCATCAAATACTGCAGTTAATTCGTATCTAATAATCAACACTTCAAAATCATCTCTTACATAACAACATACTATGATAACGAACAATCGTTGAGTCCCATGTCGGTAATCTTTGAATCTTCAAAGTTACTTGGATTCTATATAATAAACATTTGCTAATTGTTCAAATTGTACGAAAAAAAAAAAAAAATTATTAAATTTACGGTTGTTCAAACTTATTGTTCATCTGAGGTAAACTATACTAATTGTGATTATTTACTAAGTTATTAATTTTATGCCCAGTTGAATATTTATTTCTTACGAATAGTCGTTGAATTAAAGAGTATGCAATGAATCTGTAAAGAGATGAATATCTTCTGCAGTATAAAGCAAACGGTGTTTTCTCCTTTTAACTTTGTTGCAAGGAGGGAACGAGCGGTACTTGGCACGTCCAAAACATATACTTAGCGACTGCTCATTTCGTGATGAGTAGCTCATATCACAAAAAAAAAAAAGAAAAAAAAAAAAAAAGAAAACCATTCTAATTAGAATCTTTTAGTTAATTGTCGTAACGATTACGTATTAGAATTAATTAAAAAGCAAGATAGATGTAATAAGAGCGGCTCAATGACACTAAGTGTGACTGTACGTTTGTTAGTTAATCGAAGCTATGGTAAGGTTCTCGACCCTACTAAAAGTCAGTGTACGAGTATGTGTATAGAAATAAAATCTCGAAATAAGAATTATACTTATTATTATTATTATAATATTATTAATTATTATATTATTATATTAAATACTATTGTATGTGGGACTTTTGTGTTTAACTGATAAATTTTAGATATCTCAAGATATTAGTCAACATTATAAGTCCGACGATTATAGTTGCACGATAGTATAAAAAAATTTGCAACATTTTTCATTACACTGAAGAAGAAAATAATATAATTCATAAATTTGCTTTGTAAGTATAAAGTGATACAAGTAATGAGGAAAATGAAGAAAAAAAAAAATACGTGATTGACAGAAATATTAGAGTTTGTTTCAGCCAAAGAATTTATCAATATTATAGCTATTGAAATTAACTTAAAACATAATATTTTTATTATTATTTAAAGAGAAAGAAAACAAACAATTAACACATTATTCATTCCCATTTAATTAACACGAGATATTCTATAAATTCATCCAATCAATAATTCTCATTCTAATATAAGTATGTTAAATTTATTTTACCCTAATTATATATTATATATTACCTAGGATATTCCTAGTAAGTAAATACGAAAAACGATATGACAAGCTCTTTATACTCTGTTCGAATAATTAAGAATCAAAGCATATATTTCTATAGTATACGCTGCACCAGCACTTTAAAGTGCGAATTTATCTTTGATATAGTTGAAGCATTAATTCTGCAAGATGCGATCAAACGAACGAAAGTAAATGCGTTGGGCATAGTTATTGAGTATTCAAAAATGTGCACCCAGTGAAGGTGGAGTCAAATTATAGCTTAGCTATAATAATTGATGCTCAAAATTTGTTTTTGCCTGTAGCGCATCGTGTCTAATTATTTTAAAAAGAAAAATAACTGTGTAAATGCAGTTCTTTGCCTGCTAGTTGTTATTTTAATGCATATATTAATGGTATTTGGCAAATTGGATAAATGCGAAAGAATGAAAATGTGGTAAATAACGAAATTTAGCTACTCAATTTTAATCGATTTATTTAATTGAGTAAATGTATGCGTGAATGATTGAGATTTTTTTTTTCTTCGTTGTATAAATGATACGGCATATCCTAGCCATTTTACCCGCCAAAATCGTGTCAAACATTGTTTCTATATATATATATATATACACATACATTATTATCACTACCTACGCATGGGTATGTATGTATATACACACACAAACCTGTATTTATATATATATATATACACATATACATATTATTATTATTATTATTATATATAAATAAATACATAATAAATCATACTATTGTAATTGTCATATTATATTATTATCGTAACTATTGTAAAATGTAAAATTTGTAAATAAGTGAAGAAAAATATATGTATAATGAAATACAACGTGGGTATAATATATAATATTATCATATTTGAAGACCGTTACATTGTTATATAATAATGCTATAAATATCATCTATTTTTCATGTCATCGACGATCAATTTGTGTCGTAAAATATTCGTCAAGGCTTTAATTACAATATCTGAGCTACGCATATTGCGTATGCATATGTATGTGGGTATATGCATAATATATTCGAGACTGTTTCTATATAAAAATATAAAAACTACAATCAATTCTATAATCTAAGATTGTGGAATATTTATATCTGGGCACTGGAAAATAACAACCAACGAAGGTTATCGATCACCTCGTCAATTCGTAACTAAAAGACCGTAAACATAATGCGTTTGGAATGGTATAGTACGAAACCATCTAAACGTGGCATTTCGTAATGTGAATAATTTTCTTTTTTTTTTTTGTAGAATCAAATTTGAATTGCGTAAACATCATAGCTTGTAGTACATCTTCTTTCTTCTTTTGATTAGAAAAACTATAGATGCATTAGAATGATTGATATATACGAATTACGATTTATTCTAGTAAATAATCTGCGTCTGAAACGTGAAGCATAACGAATGGAGTAAAATAACAGTCAAAGGTCTCCGTGTTTTGTTTCTTCGTGTTGTCGAATAAATTAACAGAGAGTTCTAGAGTTTGAATATTGAATAAACGATTTAGAGTCGCTCAAAGGTCGAATCGTTAATGACTTTTTTTCGGTAGAGGGTTTTGCCTGTTCGGGGGAAAATATAATTTATTCAAATAAAACCGCTTCCGAAAGGACCTTTTTTTTATTACGTCATAATCGCGCTCACAGTATCGACCAATAGCGGTTAGAAGACCACTACGCCACTTGACAGGAATTTCGAGAAGCTTATTCCCCAATGAGCTGAGTCAGGCCGATTGGAACTGACTCTGGTTGTTTCAGAGCCAAGTGCCGACTGCCGAAAGTTTATTCCGGAATCGACGCAATGGAGGTAAGTAGTTAATATAAAATATTATCAAATTGCATTTAAGTTCATAAATTACTGTCTGAACTGCCTATTATGCTCTATTTTTAGATCGAAATAGTAAGCGCTGGTAGTTCGAAGTCGATATCGACGGTGAACGTAAGTAAGAAAATATCTGTGTAGAATTAATGAATAAATAAATTACAAAATCCTCGATACGAAGCCCTTAAACATACTAAAACTAACTCATTATGAATGAAACTCAAAGGTTACACCGGACACGACTATAGCAGAGATAAAACAACAGTTATACAAGTTAAAAAAGGTGCCTTACCCAGGAAGGCAAAGTCTAAGACCAGAATCTAAGGGCAAATCTTTAGCCGACACGGAGACTGTGAAATCACTAAGTCTTAGGGCTGGTAGTAAGTTATACTTCAAGGATCTTGGGCCACAGATTGGCTGGAGAACTGTATTCCTGGTAGAATACGCAGGGCCTATTTTTGTCTATTTATGGCTGTATCAGCGCCCTTGGTTATTCTACGGCAACGTTACAACATCCAAAGTCGAACCAGTCGTGGAGTAAGTTATTATTATGGGTATTTGAATGGGAAAATTGAGATGGAACCTGGGATTTTGAATGAATCCATAGATCTAGTTGTTTAATCATGAGCTTTGTACATTCGACTTTGATAATAAATGTAATTTTTTGTTATCGTTAAATTTAGCTGGGCGGCGATCTGTTGGACGATACATTATGCAAAACGGCTTTTTGAGACAATCTTTGTCCACCGTTTCAGCCATGGTACAATGCCGCTGCGTAATCTATTCAAGAATTGCTCTTACTATTGGCTGTTTGCCATGTACGTAGCTTATCACATCAATCATCCATTGTATACTGCACCAGACCTATCCCTGTCTTATATTGGACTTGCCATCTTTGCTGTATCTGAATTGGGCAATCTGAGCATACATTTGGCTTTGAGAAATCTCAGACCTGCTGGAACTACTGTTAGAAAAATTCCAGTCGCCACTGGGAACCCGCTAACGGCTTTATTCAACTTTGTATCTTGCCCTAACTACACTTACGAGTTTGGAAGCTGGGTTGGCTTCACTATAATGACTAAATGTCTTCCAGGTTTGTTGTTTGTTGAAAGCTAATTATTATGCCTTATCTAATTTGGTCTATAGATTTGATCATTGAAATCTCGATTGAATTCAACAATAATCTTGGGAACTGTATAATTTTACATCGACTTACTTCAACTTTTAGAAAATTTAATAAAATCGATTTGTTTTATGTTTCAGCCGGAATATTTGCGTTAGCTGGAATGTACCAGATGTCAATGTGGGCACTGGGAAAGCATAGAGCATACAAGAAGGAATTTCCCAACTATCCACGCAGTCGGAAAGCTATTCTGCCTTTAGTTCTCTAATGAATAGCAACACCGCAAAATTTGACATGATAGATGCCTGAAAGATGATAATATTTACACAAACATCTTGAATTGTTTTTTTTTATTTTAATTTTTTTATTTTATTATTACGTTGACGATCCCTTGTGTCACAATGCATTCCTCAGAACTTAGTTACCGTTACTGTTTTTGGTAAATAAAATATTTTGCAATATTGATTAAACCGTTTTTGTTAACTATTTATTTCATTATTATTATTGATACTTCTAGTATATTCTTCTAGCTATAACTTCGGTATAGCATTCTAAATGTTGATGTTAACTTTCCTAATTCTAATCACTAATTTGATCATCTTCCTTTAAGTTTAAGGAATAATCATAATTTAAAATATCTAATTCTGGCTTATTATTATTCAGAGAGATGCAATCTGATCGAGTCACGTGCTCTAATTGGTTGCTTGAGAATTAATCACCTCATTTGATAGAGCTCAAATACACGCTTCTGCCATTTTAATATGCAGTCTATAGTCAGTTACGTGATGTGATTGATCAGAACGATAGATAGTTTATATTCAAAACGGCTTTCGAGACACCTCAGGACTATCAGAAGGTAATTTGGCTAGAAGTCTCTTGATATCATCTTTCAATACTTGGACCATTTTTTCACAATCTCGCATTTGAGATTTATAGTTGTTTTGCAGCAGTACGTGACCATGACAAGCCTGTGCTAGCTTGTTTCTTGCTTCTTTTGGATTCAGCTCTTTACCCGTTAATCCCAACAAACTCTCCATGTCCGAAATGTGCTTCTGGGCCCCATTAAGCTCTTTTCTCAAAGCGTTCAGCTCTACTATCAACACCACGTTTTCTCCCATTATTTTATCTACATTTTTGTTCCCACCCCCATCGTCGTGATGAACTTGTTTTTGCAGAGATTTTACCGTTCTTTCTAAATGTTCTCTTTGCCTCATGAATTCGCACTGTGCTTCTAAATCTGCTGCACGATTACGCAGAAATTCTTCATCGTCGCTGTATCTGTGGTAAAGATTTTTTACGGCTATTTTCAAAGCGTTAGGCTCCTGTATCAAATTGGCTGTATCAAGTAGATCGATTCGTATCCTTCTCAATAGTAGTTGAGATTTTCTGTTTCGTTGAACCTCGGCTTGAATTTCATTCTTTGCACTGGATAACTTCTCTCTCAATTCATACAATTGCAGTTCTAAACTAACATTAGTCTTGTGAAGGTTTACCAGTTCCGTTTCCATATCTTGTATTTTTTCTTTTAGATCTTTGATTTCTTTGTCTCTAGGTTCTATTTGGTTCTTCAATTCGCTAATCTTATAGTCCAATACAAATTTGAACTTCTCTAACTCCTGATTGTTACGTTTGAGTTCAGAAATCTGTCGTTCTTTATCTTGAATCGTTATGTCTCTCTCAGCGATCTCTTTCTTCAGATCAATGACATCTTTCTCAAGACTTTGTATTACTGTTTGGAATTGGACAAGCTCACTCTGCAAATGGGTCACATGTCTCTTCAACTCATCAATTTCTTTCTGGCTAGCGGTAAGCTTGTTTCGCTGTACTCCGATTTCTCCAGTCAATTTCAAGTTGTTTTGCCTCTCCTCATGCAGCAGGGCTTCATAATTAGTGCGAACTTCAACTATCTCACGATCTGCATCGTCCTCTATTTGTCGTTTAAGCTGCTCATGTATTCGAACTTGATGTACCATCTCCTCGTGTGCTTCTTCAAGTTGTATCCCTTTTTCATGGAGTTGGGCCTCATACGATGTAGTTAATTTTTCTAATCCAGTAACCCGATGGTGCTCGAGTTCTTCTAAACGTTTTTCATAACTTTCCCTCATTTTATTGTTACGCTCTTCAAAGGTGTGGTACTTATCATATTCAGTAATCAATTTAAAGTCGTAGCTAATCTCCATCTGCTGCATGGCTTCTTCGTGTGCAGCCTTCATTCTCACTATCTCCACGTTAATATTGTTCAACTCATTGGTGTGATCTTCCTGCAGCTTATCAATCTTCTCCTTCAGTTCCTCTATAGCTTCGCAATATCCTTGATGAACATCTCGCAATGTGTCATTGTGTTGAACTTCTGTTTGTCTCATATGATAGGCGTGTTCTGTTTCTAGCTCTCTCATTCTTGTCGAAAGGTCTTTTATTGTTTGTATTTTTGTCTCTAGATCACCTCGGCTGATTAGTACCTCTCTACTGTACTTGAAATCTTTCTTTATTTGAATTGTTTTTCCTTCTGTAAATGATACTTTCCAAATACACAAGGTCCCATCGATTCCAGTAGAGACCATCATTTGTTCGTCGTAGGAAAGAGCCATCTGTAAAGAAGTCGGCGCATAAGTACATTATTTTTTTAACTTGCTATTATGGTCTTACTCAACCATACCTTGGTAATATTATTACAGTGAACACGAAAGTCTGCGTATTCCATTCGATCTTGTAGTGGACATTTCAGTGAGAGAATCACCCCTCCAGGGCAGGTAACGAACATCAGTAGATCTGCCTTTCCCAATACTATAAACATGATCTGTTGTCCTGGTATATTGTATTCACGCACCACCTTTGCCAGTGAAACATATTTATTAGTTATTCAATAATCAAATGTATGTAATGCTAATGTTTCGCAACTCTTTAGCATTCTAATTTAAAGCACCATTGGTATATTACCGTGCTATCCTTGATCTCTCGTAATTGATTATCACTGCCGATGCAAAATGACGTTATTCCATCAGCAGTATTCACTACACTGCTTAAAACAATGCCTTTCAAAATAACTTCAGCACATCGCTGGCCTGTAGTCATATCCCATTCGTAAATGGCTCCCTCTGATCCTACACTGATCAACTTTAGGTCTGATTGGCTCCACGTCATAGCTTCGATTCTTCCTGTGTGACCTTTTAGAACAAAGGGATTTCTGAATCCAATCGTAGTATAAACTTGTATGATATTTCCATTAACAGCAGCAAAAAGATGTCCATTGTAACTGAATGCTACATCTTTGCAGTTTCGTATTGGAAATTCTTGCATTGGAACAAGATCGTCGATGAGTATAATCATAAATCTAAGTTTGTCACTAAAACCAACGAGACAAAAGTGACCCGTAGGGTGTATAGCTACACTATAAATATCTTCCATATACTGCTTCATCATAACTAAGCTTTCATTTTCATAATCCCACATCCGGACAGTACGATCTGATTCACCGCAAGTCATAAAGATTGGCTTCCAGCTACACATCGATAATCCAACAATTGGTCCATGATGAAGTTGCTGCCCTAATGACTTCAAAGCTTGTGGTTCAGGATCGACGTTTATATCAGGACCCCATAACTGCGCTCTAAATAACTGGGACCATCCGGTTGTTACGACCAAGCGATCGCAACTCACATTTACATTAATGCTATTGATCTGATATAGTTCAGCGTTGTCTTCTCTTGATACTTGCGCTGGTACAACGTAGATGTTTCTCTTCTTGTACTTGTGAGGTCCTTCCTTCTCGAAGAGAATTATGGTGCCAGAACCAAACCCAAAAGCGAATCCTTTTGCAAATGCCACTAAGCAACGGACGTCATGCTCCCAAACCCCATCATCTCCACCTTCTAAGCTAGTCTGAGATCCCGAGACTTGCATGACGTATTCTTCTCGAATCTTTAAATTCATCGTCATGGTCTCAACCATTTTGTAAATGTTCTTCAAGTCACCATTTTCCAGGTAAAGTATTCTGCCATCTCGAGTACCGGCGAGAAGTCTATCGATATTTAACCAGGCCATTGAACATATCAGTAAATTGTCAGCTTTTGCAAAGCCATAAGGACGCCAGACACTTTCTGATACAGTTAAAAATTTGAAGCAATATGGACCACCAACGGCTACTACCCCAAGTTCCCCGGGATTGCAACTAATTACTTTGACAATAGCTGCAGGATTCTGAGGATTACCAACTTTAACGCTGGTTTCTACCTTGCCTTTATCCCAATTATAAAAAAGCATTGTTTGATCTGGTTCACCAGTTACAGCTGCTAAATACTTGCTGTCGAACGTGAACGAGACACTTGTAAATTTTGCAACGCCTGGAGCATCGTAGGGGATTCCCAGAGTTTTTCTTCTCTTCAACGAAGCAATATCGTATACAGAAATACTTGGCTTCTCTCCTGTTTCGCATACCGCGACAAATTTTCTTGAGAATAGAAACCGATTAGTTTTCTATTGCGCTAAAACGTAACGTTTCGCAAATTCCAGCAGTAAATGTTTGAGTACTTACTTATTTGGAGCGAGGGCAATGATATTCACCTGACGCTTATCTGGTAAGCGAATTAGCCTTTGTTTTTTTTGATTAAAATTATGGACAGCAAGTGCGCTGCCCACAGGGTACAAAATTTCAGCATCTGAAATATACTGTGCATTGCCATATATGTCTGTCCTCAAGCCGTAAAAGACTTTAGATTGCAGAAGTGGTATTGCCATATTGATAACTAACAAGTTTCTCTTTATTTTTATAAATCAACCGAGTCAAACCCACAGGAGTATTTTCATTTTACATGATATCCTGGCAATCAACTAGCAGATAGTTATTGTTGATCCAGGTTCCTAAGCAACCAATACATCTCACAGAAGAAGAACACAAAATAAATCAAAGTAAAGTATATATAAAAGTCTTCTCGCTTAGGTTTAAAATACATATTTAATTTCTAACATTTTAGTGTAATGTAAAAACATGTTTTATTCAAATTCATAACGATATAACATAAGAACAAGTATTATAATATCTCACCTATGTAAAGTTAGCTGGTAACTTGATTATTTTTCAATTTTTTAAATACCAAAAAATTTCTCTTTAATTGCTCTTAATTGCTCTGCTAATTTCGTTCATTGCTCCAGTGTAGTTTTTGAGAGAAAAAAAACGAAATGCAAATCTCCTATGTTGAAATGCTGGCCAAATTCAAATCTAGGTTTTGACCAAACGGATGAAGATACGAGTTTCTACATAGAACTAAAAAATTGCTCCCCTGATGCACTTAATTACACCGCCTTCAATTTTGATTGTTCCCTCTTGGTTTTCATGGAATAACATGATCAAAGCAACTAAGACAATGACGTTCTTCAAGGGACTGGAAAATTGCTCCTCGTCTGCTCCTTAGTTTTTAAGTAAATTGAACAATAAGTACGAGTTCAGCCAACGTAATCTCTCTATCATAAGACAACTAATTTCGAATTACACCGAGGCAGCGATTAAGTTGAGATAGAGGAAAAAAAAAAATCTATCTGCGATCACTAGCTCCCAAATCTTATTTCTGTTTTATAGATGCGAATGCACCCCCTGGTAGTGACTCGCCTTACAACGGAACTCGATTGAATAAATTTATGGAAATTGACAATGAGATATACCTGAAGAAGAATCAAGTATAAGAAGTCTCGCGGATCTACTATGAGTTAAATAACTCGTCGATATTTCCTGCGACACTATACCCTGCAGTTATTGTACGTATTTAAATCTCTAAACATTCTATTATTATAATTATTGTACATTGTTTGTTATCATAAGGGATCCTGTAATATATTCGAATACTTGGGCGACCAAGTGCTGCAGGATAAATGTGAACAAAATAATTTTTTCGTACGGTAGTTTTATTTTTATTATACATTACATTTTCTTATGTATAATACATGATATATTATTCGTGTAGGTCCTATCGTTTACGATATAGGAATTATGATGTTATATAATACGAGCAACTCTTTATTCTTAAATATACTTAATAAAATCGGTCTCAGTATGATTATCAATGAAGAAACAAGAATCTTAATTTTGTACTTATTTCAAATAGTACCTACTTGATTGCTTTACCCTCGATTATAATTAATCGCTAACAACAGAATAGTAGGAGGTGAGCCTTACCCGCAACCCGCAGATCTTTTGTGCGATTTGAATTCTATAGTTGCCTAGCAGATGACGTAAGCTGACCTACGACAATAGCGTCCCCCGCCCCGCCCCACTCCGCTCGAAGGTAATATAAGAACGTCGTCCGCGAAATGGCAAAATTCAGTGTCCTGCGCGGCCTCGTCGAGTAAACATGTGTGGCACGAATCGAGGAGGTTTGCGGCTCGGGAAGGCTGACGTCAACGGAGGCACATTGGACATGAGTGAGTTTGAAATATTTCGATCAATATTATACGACGGCAATAAATAATCGACAATTTTCAAAGCTCGTTGACAACAAGTGAAATTGTATTCAATACTATTCCGACAGATTTCACGCGTCTCGTATTTTAATCGTCGAAGTAAGCAACCGTTGAATTGCTACAGGCAGACTTTGATTATAATTGCAGATATTGTTTATTTTCATTTATAGAGAAATATTTGGATAACGAGGATCAAAATTTAAAGGTTTGAAAATAAATACAAGAGTAGATTGCTATAGGCCTAATTAGGCATCATATTTATTTTTTAAACATGGAACATAATTCAATATTGGTGATAAATTACTCCAGAGTCTCAAGTACCAGACATAACAATTAAAAGTTTGAAAAATCTATTCATGCATGCACTAGTAATACTAGCTTATTGACATTCTTGATTCTGTTGAAAATAGTTGAAAGTTTATATCACATTTAAAGATGGTCCAGGCAGGCTTACAAAATCATTTATAAGAAATATATTATAATAAATTTCATACAGACGTATAATCACAATTAGAAATTCTTTGGTACTTGGTTGAGAATGTTTGCTTGAAAAACACATAAACTTAATCTATTCAATATACCCTATGTTTATCTAGTTTTTATATTCACAGGCGCTGTTATAAGGGGGAAGGGGGTGTCAAAAATGACCAAAAAGAAACGTTACGTAATATTTGAACGCTCCCTAAGGCATTATTTCTGGTTCAATTCTATGTCGACTAGCTCGTCGAACATCGACCGCGCGCCACAGGGATCCCTGGAGCAGGCTGTACGGACACGCTGCAAGGCAGAATACCGAATGATTTGATTGGCTAATGATTTGATAGAGCACCATCGTGCGGTGCATGGCGCACACTACATGGTAAACTATCGGTAAGTTTCAGTGCTGATTTGACTTTACCATGAGCAACAAGATATTTGAATAATTCACATTTTTCTTATTTACTATTGTTTTTTGCAACTATGTGAAATATTTATTTCTATCGTTTCGCGAACTTATTCAACTCACTACTCAATGAATGAAAGTGAATTGTAGCTAAAAGTATGTGTAACGCTAGTACCAAAAAGACTCTTCTTGTTTTTTCAACAGTCCTCAAAGACATTTAATTATAGTTAATCGTGGTAGAATACATTTTGTTATTGATTAGAATTATTACTTACTGAAATACAGGATATTATTCAATTATTCACTGATTCTTATTATAAAACTTGTTTCGCGCTCTGCGGTACAAGTGCACCGCGCATACGTAGACGTATTTTGGGTTGCGGTCTTTCAGACTCCGCGATCACAACGATTTGAATATAATTCTGAGCTTTCATATAAACTCTATAATCATATTCCTATCAGCATGATTGATGGATAGTTGAAGTTCCAAAATAAAATTGTCAGTAAAAAAAAAACGTATTATAGATCAATATGGCCACGATAATGTTACGTATTTAAGAGAGGCGGAGGGAGGGGTTGACTTACCGCCTGTTATAAGGGGGAAGAGGGTGTCAAAAATGACCAAAAAAAAAAACGTTCCGTAATATTTGAACGCTCCCTTGGTTTAGAATGTTTACTTGAAAAACACATAAACTTCATTTATCCAATGTACCCTATGTTTATCTAGTTTTTATCTTCACAGGCGTTGTTCATCGAGGGAAACCAGTTCCTGCCTATCTTCAACAAAACCTCTTCAAAATTCATCAGGACAGGGGATTCACACCAGGGAGTGAAGCAGTCCAAGCACCGGGGGAATAATCGCAAGACAACTCTCCGAGGCGGAGTGTTAATCAAGTAGCAGAAGCAAAGGGTTCGTAATTACAGTACCTTTTAAATCAGTTTTGGTAAAATCTCGCATCTAGTCTAAGAATCGATTCCGTTTGAAACGTTGTACTTCAACACAAGCTGAGCTGGTTGTCACTAATTTTCAGCCAGCAGACTTTGTAACCCAGTTTATGTGTGATAAATAATGAAAAACCTAATTATAATATTTTCTACGATTAGTGACAACCACAAGCTTTTATATCACAGCATCTGCTGCCCGCTCTATGTAACATTAAAAGCAACGTCCTACTCGAGACATGTCGGATACTAGTTTCAATATTCAACAATAACTTTCAAATCATTTTATAAATCGCTGTACAGATTATTCCAAATCAATTTAATCATAACAGCCATAAGCGGTGATATAATAACTCGTTTTTATAAAGCTCGCCGTGCTTGATTAGTTTATCCGGTCATATAATCGTACAGGTAAAAGACTTGTAATATTACATAATAGATGAAAATTCGTGATTATATATTATTAACAACATGTTCTCTGGCATGTATTAATATTGTATCCAGCCCTCGGGTACTGACCCGAGGGTCTTGATGCTTTTTACTTGTTTAAACTCGTTGTATTTGGGATAGTTGGGATTACCCATTACCGTACGAAATATTACCAATAACTATTCAGGTAACAGAGCATAATACATGCATATACGATATATATTTGTCAGATATAATTCACTCTCTTGTAAAATTGTCCATAACGAATAGAGAGTAGAGACTATTCTCATTAGTATCTTTGAGAGAACAACTATATTTATAGAGTAATGAATTATTATACTATTAAATTATCTGCTTCTAACATTGTACTTGGCATTCTGTAAAATATACCATCTTACGTATATGTATGTATTATGGTCGGAACGATTAGTTTATAGTATAATAATAGTTTTACTACAGCCCAATTATAGTTCTAGCTTATTTTCAAACGTAATTGAATCAAGTTCATTACCTTTAAATAACTTTATAATGACTCTTACTCTATCATTACTTTGAATTACTTTACTTGATAATTAATTTTACCAATTGAATCGAGTTCAATTACACATTACCAAAGTATTGGGTCATTGAATAGGTATTTTCATTAAAAATGTAATCAGTGACTCGCAACACTGCAAATATCCATGTAATAATAAGATCGTTTATGCAATAAACATGTATTATTATAGTAAATTCTTGATTATTATAGCACATTCTTGAATAAATATCTCTTGAAATTGTAAATCATCGATAGTTGAATCATTTTCCCTTGTCCTTTCCTTGCCTATAAGTCGAAAATCATGAAAATCGCACTATAAATTAATGAATATTAATGAATATCAATCCGGCTCACCATATGCAACCCGCATGCCATTCGTGTAAACGACAGGGTCCATGTTAATTTTTGTTGCCTATTTGGTGTTTTCCGATTGCCTATATTCAGGCGTATTGAGCTGAGGAAAAAAAGCCAGAATTCTCGGAATTCAGCTCAAAAAAAAGGTATGAAAAACACTCCGTTAAGGAGTCGGATTTCTGGCAGTTGAGACTTTTTGAGAAATCGATTTTCTGGCAGTTGATACCTCAATTTTAGTCGCTTTATGATGAGACCAGAAAATCGACCAATCAGGAGGCTGCATTTGCAAAAATTGAGCCTAAATTGGCTCAAGCAGCCTCCTGATTGGTCGATTTTCAAAATAAATTGAGTTACGGCGTTACATGGGCTAGCCATCAGGAAAAATTCTGGATTTCTGGCAGTTGATACGTTTTTAAGGAGTCGGATTTCTGGTAGTTGGTACCTGAATGAGGTATCAACTGCCAGACGAAAAAGGTATCAACTGCCTGAAATCCAGAATTTTTCCTGATGCCTAGCCCATGTAGCGCCGTAACTCAATTTAATTTGAAAATCGACCAATCAGGAGGCTGCTTGAGCCAATTTAGGCTCAATTTTCGCAAATGCAGCCTCCTGATTGGTCGATTTTCTGGCCTCATCATAAAGCGACCAAAATTGAGGTATCAACTGCCAGAAAATCGATTTCTCAAAAAGTCTCAACCGCCAGAAATCCGACTCCTTAACAGAGTGTTTTTCATACCTTTTTTTCGAGCTGAATTCCGAGAATTCTGGCTTTTTTTCTTCAGTTCAATACGCCTGAATATAGGCAACAAAAATTAACGTGGACCCTGTCGTTTCCATGAATGGCATGCGGGTTGCATATGGTGAGGCAGATTAATATTCAATAATATTCATTAATAATTAATGAATTATATTATATTATATTATATTATATTATATTATATTATATTATATTATATTATATTATATTATATTATATTATATTATATTATATTATATTATATTATATTATATTATATTATATTTATTAATTATTAATAGTGCGATTTTCATGATTTTCGACTTATAGGCAAGGAAAGGACAAGGGAAAATGATTCAACTATCGATGATTTACAATTTCAAGAGATATTTATTCAAGAATGTGCTATAATAATCAAGAATTTACTATAATAATACATGTTTATTGCATAAACGATCTTATTATTACATGGATATTTGCAGTGTTGCGAGTCACTGATTACATTTCTAATGAAAATACCTATTCAATGACGCAATACTTTGGTAATGTGTAATTGAACTCGATTCAATTGGTAAAATTAATTATCAAGTAAAGTAATTCAAAGTAATGATAGAGTAAGAGTCATTATAAAGTTATTTAAAGGTAATGAACTTGATTCAATTACGTTTGAAAATAAGCTAGAACTATAATTGGGCTGTAGTAAAACTATTATTATACTCTAAACTAATCGTTCCGACCATAATACATACATATACGTACGAAGGTATACTTCACAGAATGCCTAGTACAATGTTAGAAGCAGATAATTTTAATAGTAGAATAATTCATTACTCTATAAATATAGTTGTTCTCTCAAAGATACTAATGAGAATGGTCTCTACTCTCTATTCGTTATGGACAATTTTACAAGAGAGTGAATTATACCTGACAAATATATATCGTATATGCATGTATTATGCTCTGTTAGCTGAATAGTTATTGGTAACATTTCGTACGGTAATGGGTAATCCCAACTATCCCAAATACAACGAGTTTAAACAAGTAAAAAGCATCAAGACCCTCGGGTCAGTACCCGAGGGCTGGATACAATATTAATACATGCCAGAGAACATGTTGTTAATAATATATAATCACGAATTTTCATCTATTATGTAATATTACAAGTCTTTTACCTGTACGATTATATGACCGGATAAACTAATCAAGCACGGCGAGCTTTATAAAAACGAGTTATTATATCACCGCTTATGGCTGTTATGATTAAATTGATTTGGAATAATCTGTACAGCGATTTATAAAATGATTTGAAAGTTATTGTTGAATATTGAAACTAGTATCCGACATGTCTCGAGTAGGACGTTGCTTTTAATGTTACATAGAGCGGGCAGCAGATGCTGTGATATAAAAGCTTGTGGTTGTCACTAATCGTAGAAAATATTATAATTAGGTTTTTCATTATTTATCACACATAAACTGGGTTACAAAGTCTGCTGGCTGAAAATTAGTGACAACCAGCTCAGCTTGTGTTGAAGTACAACGTTTCAAACGGAATCGATTCTTAGACTAGATGCGAGATTTTACCAAAACTGATTTAAAAGGTACTGTAATTACGAACCCTTTGCTTCTGCTACTTGATTAACACTCCGCCTCGGAGAGTTGTCTTGCGATTATTCCCCCAGTGCTTGGACTGCTTCACTCCCTGGTGTGAATCCCCTGTCCTGATGAATTTTGAAGAGGTTTTGTTGAAGATAGGCAGGAACTGGTTTCCCTCGATGAACAACGCCTGTGAAGATAAAAACTAGATAAACATAGGGTACATTGGATAAATGAAGTTTATGTGTTTTTCAAGTAAACATTCTAAACCAAGGGAGCGTTCAAATATTACGGAACGTTTTTTTTTTTGGTCATTTTTGACACCCTCTTCCCCCTTATAACAGGCGGTAAGTCAACCCCTCCCTCCGCCTCTCTTAAATACGTAACATTATCGTGGCCATATTGATCTATAATACGTTTTTTTTTTACTGACAATTTTATTTTGGAACTTCAACTATCCATCAATCATGCTGATAGGAATATGATTATAGAGTTTATATGAAAGCTCAGAATTATATTCAAATCGTTGTGATCGCGGAGTCTGAAAGACCGCAACCCAAAATACGTCTACGTATGCGCGGTGCACTTGTACCGCAGAGCGCGAAACAAGTTTTATAATAAGAATCAGTGAATAATTGAATAATATCCTGTATTTCAGTAAGTAATAATTCTAATCAATAACAAAATGTATTCTACCACGATTAACTATAATTAAATGTCTTTGAGGACTGTTGAAAAAACAAGAAGAGTCTTTTTGGTACTAGCGTTACACATACTTTTAGCTACAATTCACTTTCATTCATTGAGTAGTGAGTTGAATAAGTTCGCGAAACGATAGAAATAAATATTTCACATAGTTGCAAAAAACAATAGTAAATAAGAAAAATGTGAATTATTCAAATATCTTGTTGCTCATGGTAAAGTCAAATCAGCACTGAAACTTACCGATAGTTTACCATGTAGTGTGCGCCATGCACCGCACGATGGTGCTCTATCAAATCATTAGCCAATCAAATCATTCGGTATTCTGCCTTGCAGCGTGTCCGTACAGCCTGCTCCAGGGATCCCTGTGGCGCGCGGTCGATGTTCGACGAGCTAGTCGACATAGAATTGAACCAGAAATAATGCCTTAGGGAGCGTTCAAATATTACGTAACGTTTCTTTTTGGTCATTTTTGACACCCCCTTCCCCCTTATAACAGCGCCTGTGAATATAAAAACTAGATAAACATAGGGTATATTGAATAGATTAAGTTTATGTGTTTTTCAAGCAAACATTCTCAACCAAGTACCAAAGAATTTCTAATTGTGATTATACGTCTGTATGAAATTTATTATAATATATTTCTTATAAATGATTTTGTAAGCCTGCCTGGACCATCTTTAAATGTGATATAAACTTTCAACTATTTTCAACAGAATCAAGAATGTCAATAAGCTAGTATTACTAGTGCATGCATGAATAGATTTTTCAAACTTTTAATTGTTATGTCTGGTACTTGAGACTCTGGAGTAATTTATCACCAATATTGAATTATGTTCCATGTTTAAAAAATAAATATGATGCCTAATTAGGCCTATAGCAATCTACTCTTGTATTTATTTTCAAACCTTTAAATTTTGATCCTCGTTATCCAAATATTTCTCTATAAATGAAAATAAACAATATCTGCAATTATAATCAAAGTCTGCCTGTAGCAATTCAACGGTTGCTTACTTCGACGATTAAAATACGAGACGCGTGAAATCTGTCGGAATAGTATTGAATACAATTTCACTTGTTGTCAACGAGCTTTGAAAATTGTCGATTATTTATTGCCGTCGTATAATATTGATCGAAATATTTCAAACTCACTCATGTCCAATGTGCCTCCGTTGACGTCAGCCTTCCCGAGCCGCAAACCTCCTCGATTCGTGCCACACATGTTTACTCGACGAGGCCGCGCAGGACACTGAATTTTGCCATTTCGCGGACGACGTTCTTATATTACCTTCGAGCGGAGTGGGGCGGGGCGGGGGACGCTATTGTCGTAGGTCAGCTTACGTCATCTGCTAGGCAACTATAGAATTCAAATCGCACAAAAGATCTGCGGGTTGCGGGTAAGGCTCACCTCCTACTATTCTGTTGTTAGCGATTAATTATAATCGAGGGTAAAGCAATCAAGTAGGTACTATTTGAAATAAGTACAAAATTAAGATTCTTGTTTCTTCATTGATAATCATACTGAGACCGATTTTATTAAGTATATTTAAGAATAAAGAGTTGCTCGTATTATATAACATCATAATTCCTATATCGTAAACGATAGGACCTACACGAATAATATATCATGTATTATACATAAGAAAATGTAATGTATAATAAAAATAAAACTACCGTACGAAAAAATTATTTTGTTCACATTTATCCTGCAGCACTTGGTCGCCCAAGTATTCGAATATATTATAGGATCCCTTATGATAACAAACAATGTACAATAATTATAATAATAGAATGTTTAGAGATTTAAATACGTACAATAACTGCAGGGTATAGTGTCGCAGGAAATATCGACGAGTTATCTAACTCATAGTAGATCCGCGAGACTTCTTATACTTGATTTTTCTTCAGGTATATCTCCTTGTCAATTTCCATGAATTTATTCAATCGAGTTCCGTTGTATAATGCGGTTGAATTGTTGAACCATTTTTGCCGCAAACATGTGTACGCCTCAGCATGTTCAATTGCGGTTTAGAGCTTACATAAATGTGATGCGGGTTGCATACAATTAGACGTTCGCAACTACGTCAAGCCGGCAATATATGGCATCCGTAATTCAGCGCACATGGCGATGATACTTGTGATGGATAGTGGTGGTTTATCCTGGTTGGTGACAAATTGAATAGCTGCTGTATATTTAATCATGCTGTTATTTGCTGATGCTTACTCCATTCAATTACTAGTTGACTATCAGAGACTCTTATAAAGAATACAAATAGTTGATAGTATTTCTCGATCAAATGAAGATGTCGGAAACAGCAGACGAAGAGGTTACGGTCAAAGCTGAATCCGATGTAACAGAACCAGCGAAATGTAAAACTTGTAAAGATTTATGCGACCCTTACGAAAAGCCTGCACTGAGTTGCTCAGGAGTTTGTGACGGAAAAGTACACGTGCGATGTTTAAAACGTGGTGGAGTACCGGGGCCGTGTATAGGCGATGTATTCTTCCAATTTATTTGTTCAAACTGCAGTACATCAGGAGAGGAAATTCTCACAAGAGATAAAATGTCATGGTTAAATATCATCGTTCTCACACTTTATAATTTACGAGAAAAATCAAACGGCATTAGCAAGAGAGGATATTTTCATTGGAAATCAGATATCAGTACATTCGTAGATCGGAACTGGGAGTATTTGTTTAAAAGAACTGTGTAAGTTTCTTATATCAACCTTTTTCCATAACAAATAATAATCACGACATCATATTTCAGAAAGCGAAAAAAAAACTGGATAGGAACAATATCTGGTACCTTATCTCACTACAGCGGAGTATTCTTCAAGTCAGGCACAGCAGAACTCAACGAATCGGGCTGGTGGAGGCTCATAGACAATGATCCTCCTCAGGTACTCATTGCCAAGAGTAAGTGGCTATGAAGGTCTAAGAATTGAGAAATCAAGCTATTGGATGACCCGCAAACCTTTTCCTTCAAAAGTTATATTCCAACTGAATGAGGGATGGACTTTTGATATACAAAAGTGGCTTCCCTCTCTGCTACAAACTTTTTGACCTCAAGATAATTTGCTTATAGATGGAAAACTTGTTATGGAACGTAAAAAACCATTAGGTGGTCAGTCAAAGGCAGTGGCTAAACAAAGAAGTAGCCCAACACTTTCTGAATCAAGTATTTCTGTTGGTGAGGATAGCAATTATGGCGGTGAATCGTCGAGAAGTCAAGGACCTTCCATGTACTCTAGAGCTTATGTTCAACCTAGTGAAACATTGTCAGATTTTTTACTGGCTGAAGATGATGTGCATGGTAAACATTGATTATATTAATTATTCAGGAAACAGAGCTAAGAGTAAAAAACCTGATTCATTATTTATTATGTCATATGATTCATGTTTCACAGATATGGACATGCTGGACGTTGACGATGGAATAGAATTGAATGTCCACCGGGAACCACCGTCGTTGACTGATTTAATGAGAGATTTTCAGTACCAAAGCTATCAACCTTACCAATCTAATAATAATCACCTCACACTTATGGATAGCTTTGCTCCAGATTGGGGAATGAACATAGTTTCCTCTTCTGATATTCTCGGCAATCATAACGTTAAAGACAACGAGAATGATGATAATAAAGAAGAAGATGATCCATACGAAGAAGATAGTAATGATAGCCTTAGCTCTTCTCAAGAGCAGCCACTAGCATCTCTGTTCAATATTTCAGAAAAACGAGAATGGCCTTGGAAAAGGAACAACGTCCCTGGTATAGGATCTGAACAAAATACTTGTACTAATTTCTTGAAATATTGAGATCTGATATTGATTTGAGTAAAAAAACAATTGAGATTTCTCCAAATTCATTCAATTTTACACAAAAATGCTAAATTGTTTCAGCTGACTGTGAAAAGAAGATTCGAATGAGTGAACAGGAAGAGGCTTACATTCTGCAAAAAGTGGACAAACGTCATCTAGATTCGGCGCCACCTGCAATAAGACGCTTGTACAGAAAACTTGCGGTAAGAAAATTGAAAAGGGAGCATGGTCTGCCTATCTTTGACCTGGACAGTTTTGGTTGCAAACCAGATTCATCCCAGAGAAGTCGTAAAGGAAATAACAGAGTTTTAGACCGTTTCGTTAATGAAAACTTGGGAGGAGTTTACGAACAAAGGCTGCAAGGCTATAACGAACCAACAGCAGTTCACAGCCCGTATACAAATCGTATCTTGAAACCTTTCATCAGAAGAGACACATCCTGCCGACCTCAATGGCTCAAATTAATGGAAGAACTCCAAGTTAAGGCCAATAAAAATAATCCAGGATGGAAACCTCAGAGTTTAGCACCCATAGACTATTCTTATGTTAGACCGCAGCATATTCCTGCGATAAACAGCTTGTGCAGTCAATTTTTCTGGCCTGGTATTGACTGTGAGTGTTTACTTCAATAATTTCACAATTCTGAATATGCATACATAATATAAGAGAAATAGCAAAAGAAGCTGTGTAGTTAAAATGATAAACAATGTAAATGATGTTTGTTCCAGTAACCGAATGTCTGCAGTATCCAGATTTCAGCTGTGTTGTACTTTACAAGAAGCTAGTTATTGGATTTGCAGTCTTAGTACCAGATGTGGGATACAATGAGGCTTATATTTCGTTTTTTGTAACACGACCTGAATGGCGAAGAGCTGGAATTGGTACATTCATGCTATATCATCTGATCCAAACGTGCATGGGTAAAGATGTTACTCTACACGTGTCTGCGACAAATTCCGCATTAATATTATACCAAAAGTTTGGCTTCAAAGTTGAAGAATTTCTACAAGATTTTTACGATAAATACATTCCCCCGAACTCCCGAGACTGTCGTCATGCCCTCTTTTTACGATTAAGTAGATAATTGAAAAAATATGTAGCTTTTATAACAAAGACTCTACATGTTATTACAGCTATTAAGGTGATACAGAGCAGTATCAATCTACTACACGTATATTGATTCAGGAAATAGGAAATCATCAAGTTTCCTAGTTTCAATATAGTTTTATTCAAGACTGATTATTCTGTTATATTATTTCTAAAATTCGTTTATTAAACTGTATACCTATATAATTTGTAATGCAAATGAATAAAATGAATATTTACAACGTTTGTTTGATTTTTTTTTTTTTTTTTATCATTGAAGTAATGTGTAGCAAAGTATAAATACTCTCTAATCGTAAGATAGTAAAAATTATTGCGACCCACGAGCTGGTATTGCGTTTAAAACTGCAAATCATAAAAGACAAAATTTTTGCATGTGATATTGTTGCTCATTGTTAAAAATGATCTAAAATTTTGTTATTAGAAACGATGAGAAAGTCGGAATGAGCGTAAGAATTGGTTTTTTTCTTTCTCATTTTTTACTTGCAATAAAATGACGATAACATTGTAATTAGATGTGAGTGCGTCATACACATATTAATTGAACGTATAATTATTTGTTTTGACGTTAATAGGTTATGTTCACCTATCAGTCACCTGTCAGATCTTGACATGTCAAATTTTCAGTCGCAAAGCAAGAATAGAATAATATAGAAAACTATTTGGAAGAAATATATTCGAATAAAATAATAATAAGAGCGTAAATGATATAAACGAGAAAATTATCGGTGAATATTTTCTGTCAACGAACGACGTTGTGAGGTACGGAAGTTGATGGAAGGTTGGCTGGCTGGCGTCGAGCCATTTCTCGAAAGTTCCGGAAAGTACTAGACGGAACGTTTGTATATATTGGCCGCGCAGCCTACGCCATACTTTAGTGCATCACAAGACGTGAAACGTACAATACGACAGTTACATCTGCAACATATTCGAGTTTATTGAAATTACGACCAAAGCTAGTTAAGTGATTCAAGTGTATTTGGATATTCGATAGAATCAACACAATCAGGATATATTAATCCGAAAGGTAAGTTATTGAGACAATTATTTATATGAATTTTGATCTAAAAATTGAAAATTGAAAATAGCTTAGCATCTATATCTTTTACCTCGTTCATATATACACGACGTGAAAAAAAAGTAGGAGAGGCCCGTGATGATCGTATACATATATACGAGAATGGCAATGGCAAAGATTCTCAATCCACTTCGATCGTCGAGTTTATTTTTGAGTTGTTTGGAATCGCTATACACTCTTCGATGCTATAGGTTTCATCATATCCAGAAATAGACCGTGTAATACGTGGGTGTGTAGGGCCCGCTGTCCCCTCTGTGGTTTGCATGTAGTGTATCGTCTGTACCAAGGCACGAACGACCGTAAAGACTGTGTTTCAAAATTCGCAGACTCGATGTACCGTTATCACAATTCGTTATAATCAAGACTATAAACGTAATGATCAACAATATTAATTTTCATCACCAAATTTCCTATTTTTAAACACTTTTTCATTTCTTCATTTCTTCTTTCCTTTTTCTCTTTTTTCTTTATTAATAACTCGCGTCTGGCTACAGCTACTGTTAAAAATTCTCTTGAAAAAGTATCCTTGATCGAACGGTTCTCGTAGCAAGGTCGTAAATCCGAGGTTATAATTTTGCTGTTCAATTGAACGGTTTACTTTCTGTGAGTTGAAGCCATGGTTTGAGCTCTCTGTATAAGGCTCTGCAGATTTTATGACATTGAATTATTCATACTCGAATTAATAACTCGTTTCTCTCACTCAAATATTCTCGTATTGATCAGTCGAAAATTAACAAACTTCCTTTCTCATGTTATGAATAATTGTAAGCTATTGCCTTGATGAATTTATTCACTATTGGTTCTAATTGTTGTCCTTCGTTCGTAGATAGTCATACTTCACAATCTGCCCCAGAGTCATTGTCATTCTCAATTGTTGTATAAAAAAAGCGATCACTTCCTGTTGGCTTGAATAAATCCAGTATCAACAATGTCAGACTTAATTTTTGTCTTCCTTGATATAATACACTTGAAATGACCAAAAAATTCAATAACTTGATACTCCGAAATTTTCGCGATTTCATTGAACTTTGAAATTCATTATAAATCAACAATTCTAACTTTAAGTTGGAAAAATCTGTTACAGATCCACAAAAGATGGGAAAAGACTACTACAAAATCTTGGGTATAGCCCGAGGAGCAACCGACGACGAAATAAAGAAAGCATATCGTAAATTAGCGTTGAAATATCATCCAGATAAAAACAAAAACGCAGGTGCTGAAGAGAAGTTCAAAGAAATAGCAGAAGCCTACGAAGTTTTATCGGACAAAAAGAAACGGGATATCTTCGACAAATATGGCGAAGAAGGTCTGAAGGGCGGCTCCCAGTCATCTGGAGGTACATCAGGTCCCAACGATCCAGGATTCACTTCCTACACTTTCCACGGGGATCCAAAAGCCACATTTGCTCAATTCTTCGGCTCTGCTTCGCCGTTCCAAACATTCTTTGACTTTGGCGGACAGGGAGGGAATCGCATATTTGGTTTTCACGACGACGATATGGACGTAGACGATCCCTTCAATCTGGGAATGGGTCCAGCTAGACCGGGTGGTCCAGGAGGAGCGTTTAGATCTCATTCGTTTAACTTTGCCGGGTCGAATCCGAACAGAGGAGGTAATAAAGATCGTGCGCAAGATCCACCGATAGAACACGACCTCTACGTCACCTTGGAAGACATAACAAAGGGTTGTACAAAGAAGATGAAAATATCTAGGAGAGTCGTGCAGCCCGACGGCTTGATTAAAAAGGAAGATAAAGTTCTGACTATTAATGTTAAACCAGGCTGGAAGGCTGGTACTAAGATAACTTTCCAGAAAGAGGGTGATCAAGGACGTGGAAAAGTACCTGCTGACATCGTATTCATTATCAGAGACAAACCACATCCTCTTTTCAGGAGAGAAGGCAGCGACGTTAGATATACTTGCAAGTTATCTTTAAAACAGGCCTTGTGTGGTACTGTAACCGAGGTGCCGACACTAGCTGGGGATAAAATCACTTTAGATTTATCGAGGGAAATAATCAAGCCTAATTTGGTAAAGAGAATCCAAGGTCACGGATTACCTTTCCCTAAGGAGCCTTCGCGCAAAGGAGATCTATTAGTAGCATTTGATATAAAGTTTCCTGAAACGTTAACGCAAAGTGCCAAGGACATACTTTACGATACTTTACCTAATTGATTGATCAACGTCTATGATCAATAAATAATATCAGCTAACAAGTAAACAAATACTGCTGTGTAAATCCGTAATCGATCGATCCTAGAGACTATAGAGAGACTCTTGTGCGTTCCAGAAGTACAATAACTATATATTAAAGTTCTAGCACTTTTATTTAGCATCTAGGATACACGTGATCGACAATCTTGACTACGGCAAGTTTACTTTGTAATAGAAGCCGGCTCGTTTGAAATAAGAAATAAGAAATAGTTAATATTAGATGGAATGTTCCTCAATGTATTTTGGTGGTGGTTTAGGGGAACTTTTAAATATCCCTTGAATCACACTTTAATACATACCGGATATAAAAGGCCTGTAGAAATGTTCTCTTTACCTCATCATTTGGCGAGCAGCTTCCGTAAAAATTCACCTATATTGTGTGTATAAAACATGCGAACGTGTTTTGCTAAATGCTAAGTTATGTGATTACGTTGCGAGTGTTCTATGGGTATGAGTCTGTATTTACTACGCTATTTATGTAATTATATTATTGTGTTCGTACTGTGGAACTGTTGGTATGTATGAATGTGTTTATGTGTGTGTATGCCTATGTGAGAATGAATTGTAAGTGCGATATTACAAATATAAACTGCTCTGTACTGTCGATATACGATATAAATATCAAACAGTTATTGTATGTGAATAAAGGCTACCTATTTGTAATATTAAAAATATTAATATTCTTTACTTATATATAATTTAAATTCTAATTATTTTCATTTCTTAAGTTTTAATTTTAAAAGTTGGTTAATTATTTGTACACTAAATAAAAAAAAAATCATATGTCATATTTTAAGTTATTTGATATCCATGTGTTGTCGCATACATACTTCTTATACTATATTCCTATATTCCTTACGTCTCACTTTTCAAACTCGCATAGATATGTCTGTTTCCGTTTTAAGATTTTCTATATGAAGGTGTGTCTGTTGGTGAGGATAGCAGCGAGACACTCCTAAAATAGTCAGCCGCGACGATGACATCATCCGCCTACCATTCAAGATGCCCCTCACCTCTTTCCCCCCCCCCCCCCCCCCCCCCCCAACACAACGCTCGCACTGTGGCACAGATATTTGTGTATTGGGAAGCTGGACCTTAATATGTATTCCTGTATCTCTTCATTTATTGGGATCACTGTACACATATTCGACTGACATGGAGGATAATAATAGCGATAAATTACATAAAAATAGCTGGAGGTCGGCAGTTGAGGTATCTGGCCCACTCAGGGAGATTCTGAGAACATCGTGTCGAGGTCAAGCAGCTTTTTAGCACGAGGTTCAGAGACTTGTGCATCTAATATTTCTTCTTTAACAGGCTGTGGCAGTTCTATATAATCTTTGTCTGTCCACGCGTCTTCATCCAGATGAAGATTAGTATCTGGGGACAAGGTTGTTAGTAGTGGCAAACCGTCGGGACCCAAACTCAAATATTTGATCAAGTCTTCTGAAAGTATGTCTTTGTCAGGGCGGGCATTCTGCGGTCCTAAATTTAGATCTTCGTCCATCTTGTGTTTACCCAAACCTTTTCCAAAGTGAAAACTGTCTGGAAGGCAGTGGTGTCGACGACAGAAATAATTAGCACCCTGTTCAGAGTGACACCACGTACCATCTGGAAAATACGGATCAAGGCCAAGATCGTTCAATTCTACACGTGGGGTATAATAAGCGGTACCATCTTTGCGGCGACAAAATATTGCGCACGCCATCCATGGTCTTTCTGATTCATGAGGAGCCTGTAATCCGCTACCTTGGCTGTCTAGTTCTGGTAAACGTTCGCTAAATATACTGCATTTCATCGATCCATACTCTGTCGCACTCTTCCGCTTCTTCTTGCAAAGAGCCTCGTCTTTACAGAGCAGAACGTCGTAGCCAAATCCTTCGCATCCAGATGCTGTATTTTTTGGTACAGGATTATTACATATTCGTCTTCTGGCTTGAGCTCCTTTAGCACCTTCGATACACCCACTGTGACATGATTCTGTCTTCCACGCGCTCCACCCACCTTTTATTACCGTCGAGCTTTCTCCTGGTAGAGAAATTTGTAGCTTTGAAATACACTCCCCACCTTGACATTCTCTTCCCTCGGCGCAGTAAGTTCCATCCAGCGCAGGCCCAGCAAAGTAGTAGCCACTGCGATGTGGACTCTTGCATTGTAGAGATTGGCAAGCTTGGGATAACGTAACTACTACTGCGTCCTTGTCTCTCAAGAGAACTTCACATTGTTTCTTTGCAGTCCAATGCCTACCAGGTAAACCAAGGTATTTCTTGTGGTTCAAGGTTTTGTCGTTGTTCGGTTCTGGTACATCCAAAAGACAGTTTTTCGTGTCACTGAGTGTTCGAGCAACGTCACGGCTGCATTCAGACCAAATAGTCTCTCCTTGTGTACCCCTGCTGGGCGACATAATGTATCCATCCTTTGGACAAGAATTTCCCGTTGAGTCATGATGCATTCCCAAGCTTTCAGTGAAACAACAATGTTTAGTGGATTACAATACTATTTACATTATTATACGATTAAACTTGGAAGAAGAAAGGCCTAATTTATATTTTTGGAGCTTAAAAGGTCTTAATAAAAAGATACTGAAAAGTTACAGATCAATAAAATCCAGTATATACTAACTTGTGCCCAATTTCGTGAGCAGCGATGTAAACAGAAGTAAATCCTGCAGAAGGGTAAGGTTTTCCAAACACGTTGGTGGTACCCAACTCAGCAATAACACAGGCATATTTGTCAATACAAATTCCCCCGACTGTAGCTAGACCCATTGTTACGCCACTTTTTTTGCCATCTTCAATAGCGTAAAAATCTAGCCCAGATACGTAGAGACCCATATCCCAGTGATTTGGGTGGTCATCCCCAGATGGATTATGAATTTTAGCATAATTACAAAATGAGTCCAATATACTGCCTCGTTCTCCGTTATAATGCGGAAGATCAGTTGGCTGCCTTTGCATAAGGTCTAAACGAACTAGTGCTAAGTCAATTTTAGCACCTAAGGAAGGATGATGATAAAGAGCTTGAACCCCATTTATATAAGCTAGTAACATGTCCCGCATCTTTTCCTCGTCTCTATCCATGTATGGTGAGAATAGTTTGTAACCAGCTTCATCAAAGAATACTGCTAATTCTAATGTCAAGGATTTGCCGACCCTGCCTCTCTCTGGTCTGAAGAATAGGTCGTAGTCTGAGGCAACATTGTTGTTGTTGAAATTTGAAAATGCAATTGGCCGATCCTGAATGTCTTTGTGTAGCGCTATAGGAGATGAGACAAAAGCTCTTCTGACAATATGTGGTTCTTTAAAAAGTTCTCCGGAACGACCCTTGATAGGATGATCATTGAACGACCAAGGATTTTCTCTGTGCAATGGCGTTATCTCAAGCGTTACATTTTCCAAAAAGACAAGTCCGTGCTATCGCAAAATTATTATCAAATAGAATAATGGAATACAGCATTTTGATTAGCAATAAAAGTCTAATCTCATTTATCGATATCACTCTGATATGACTAAGCATAATCTTATATTCGCTTGTTGCGTATCACTAAGTGATTGTCACCTGACCTTCTAAATTGGATACTGACCATAGTACGTCGATGACAGACACTGATGGCAGCAGAAATTAGATTATCCCTATGAAGATAATGACAAGGAGCCGGTGCGCTTAACTCTGGTACTTCTTCCAGTATTTTGTCTTCTCCGTGCCTCCAAACTTGGAAACCTGGGGCCAAGAGTTTATCGTTTTTGCGTAATGTTAATTCCACTTTCCGTCCAAATACCGTGAAAGTCATGGGAACCTAAACGCAATGATTTATCACTATTAATTCCTCTCTGTACCTATGTACAGTAATCAAAAGTGGTACATCCCGAATCAAAAAGCACTATACATCTTAGCATACATTCATACAGGCAATAGACGAACCATTCTTAAATGCGTTAAGATTTGCTATTCTGCACATCAATTAAGGAATGCAGTAATTTTGCAAGATTTGTTACATATTAACAAGAACTTCAAATTTTTTGTACAGTAAAAGGCGGCTCACCTGAGCTTCAGTGTATGAATTCCAAACTGGTAAGAGAATAACTTCCACATCTTCTGGGATACTATCTCCCAATACAGTTCTTGACAAAATAACTAAGAGAATACTAAATTTTATGATCATCCTGCTTGATGTTGATTTCAAGTTCAAGTGTCTATCGAAGTGACGGAGCTATATATTTATGTGGAATTATGGTGAGCCCGCAGGTTTAATCATTGTCATGGAGACCATTAGGATGCAAAATGCATGCTGGTGCCTCCATTAATAAGACAGTGACCCCAAGTTATGAATAATCGACTTGTTCTACAAATTTCCTGAAACTTAAATATAATACAAAAATTTAAGCGAACTATTATTGGCCCTCTATAATCAAGTCTCTTTCAGTATTTCTATAAATTCGTACTAAACGATATAGAACTCCAAATTCGAATAATTGAACAATATTGTTAAGTTGTATAACAATAAAAATTCGCCTCATTGTTAAAACTCAAGTTACTTTTGTAATATGTACAGATATTGTTGTGTGATACTATTCTGTGAAATACATATACTCGTCTATGCAAGCCAGTATACGAAATTACGGTATATCTATTGATATATTCGTTCTAATTAATTCACCCGCACAAAGTATGTGACTTCCGTTAGAATGAATAACGGCACCGATAAGGCACGCGACATTAGGCTTATGCAAGTCATATAAATCAAAGATTGTAACATTTAGTAATATTGTACTGAAATTATCCAGTTTTTATACCGATTTAAATCAGGCTCACATTGTATACAAATTTCTTGCTGCCTATATAGGTGTATATGTATATATACATATATTTGTATGTATGTATGTATGTATGTATGTATGTATAACTATGTGAATGAATTTGTACATAGAATAAAGTATTTATAAAGCTGGTATCAAATATCTAGGTCGATTTTACTTAGTAAATCTCGTATACCTATGTAGTAAGGATTGATGATTAATAATAGTCTTTTATATTATACTATAGTATATAAAAAGATGATGAAGGGGTAATAGATAAAGAATCGACGTTTTGCTTGTTACAAAAACCTTAGTATTAAAATATTCCAATAAAAACAATAAATAATAATCATGATCAATAATAATAAAATTAATCAATAGATTTCGGCAGTGTATGTAACATGCTACAGTCGGCAGGTGACTACATTACAATAACTATATATGTACTGTTGTATAGGGGGGGGTTATTAAATAATCATTCGTTAATTACAACTATACGTTACAAATGAAGCGCTTTTTACATTCATTGGAAATTCATAATTTTCCTTTTTTTTTTCTATCTTTTTTTATCACACTTAGAGTTACTTTACAGTATCGAAATAGGAGTTGGATTCTCTAATAAATCATTTTACTTCATCTTTGCAGATTCGGTGCACACATTGTAAAATTTTCTAATTTAATCAAATAAGTGTCTTGAAGAAAAAAAAAAAAAAAAGTAAAATAAAAATCTTTGAAAATAAATATCGATATTGTATAACTGAAAGACAGGAAGAAAAAAACAAAGAAAAGAAGGAAGAAGAGAAAAAAAAGTACGAGCTTATCGATATGTCAATAACTATAGTACACTGTATAAACATAGATATTATTAAATTATTGCCAGAAGATTTTACATAATTGAATAATCGCAAATATAAGCATCATCCAAAAAAAACAACACATTATTTCTTACATTATTACCTATATTTCACATAACTAATAAATAGCATCTCTCGTGATCACGCTTAGACCAGCTTTGCGAACATCAATTTTTTTTTTTCTTTTTCATCATTATTTATACGACATACTTTCTGTGCCGACATAGCTGATATTTCCAGAAGATATTTAGGTGAAGTTTTTATGTTCAATATTATTAACTACTATAGTAGCCATAAGGCTTACCTTAAAAATTCAATCATTAACATAAGAAAAAAAAAAAAAAAATACTACTAATTACTATTAAAAATAGAAAATAAAAAAGATTTTCATCAGCTATGTCAACGCAACAGTGTAAACATGTCAAGCATGCACAGTGTTATACAAAGTCCTGGGTCTTACCTATAACTTATAGATTATAATATGAATATACACTGTTTTTTAGTATTTTCTGAACGGAAATACGGTTCATAGATACAGGGTAAAAAATTTGAAAATCTAACAAAGACACCGTCGGCTTGAAGTAAAATATTTGTCAAGAAACCAGTCTACTTTCGCATAATTTCATTTCTGATTGTATCATAAAAAGCACTTCAGTTGTAATAGGTGGGCTGATTAGGGATGGGTTAGGATTGATCACCGTTGGGAGGCCATTGTCCAGAACTATGCCAATCCCAGTCTTTTCCCTTAGGGCGAAACTTGCTAGTTCCACCCGAGTTATTCCAATCCCTATGAAAAAACTTCTTTTTGAAATGGTGCCGCTCGGGATCGGGTTGTTGACGTTGGTACTTTAGAGGTACCGAAGAACTGTTATTATTAGCTGGTGGATTTGGGGGACGTGGACTGGTTGGTGAAGGGGTTCGAGGAGGACCTAGGGCCTCGTCAGGGGAGGGTACTACAGGGGGGGGACCAGTCACTGTACTATCCGAGCCCAAACCACTATCTGGACTCGTATTTACTCCTTCCGTTGATCTCCTGCGTTTGTCCAATTCGGTCGATGCAAATGCAACTAGTCGGTCGAATCCCGAGGTGATTCGGTCCTGCCAGTCAGCCTCTCCATCTGTAAGGCGAACCTAGCTCAACCAGTGACACCTAACTTGATCTACGATGATCTTTCATATTTTCATAAAAATAAGCCAATGCCAAAATATATCTCCACCACCTCGGAAGCATTGTCCCATGAAGTTTGCTCAGTCATGAGCCTTATGAGTCATGAAGTTTACTACGCAAAAGCTTTACTTTTTCATGCAATTTATTCTCATAGTAGTCAATAAAGAGACTAATTCAACTTTAGTCATTTCCACCAGCCACTGACTCATTTTATTCGATTTGATAAATAAAAATAAGTAAAATTCATTTTGACCATATATAGATTTTGGAAACAGCAGTTTTAGTAGTTAGTAGTAGCTTAGTTGGTTGTTTATTAATGACAAAAATTTGACTATTCTTCAAGTTGATTCGGCGATGTAAGAATGAACTTCAGACATCAATAATTACCAGCTCTAACAACGACAAACTCTATCTGGAATATTACAGACATTAGGATGAATAAGAAAAAAGTATTTTGTTCTATGTGCTATGTAGTTCTACTACCTATGATACCACATTACTTGTGCGTTCTTCAAGTATTCAGCTAACCAATTTTCCTCTAAATATATGGCTTATTTTCATGCGAATATAAATGATCAAATATTGATGTGAAAATGAATACCGAATAAGTATAACATGTGCTATAAGCTAAGTGCAATAAATAGTAAGTGCAAGAAATGAGAGACGAGGTACTCAGAATGTAATAATAAAGGTTTGGAACAACCCCTGCGGGAGACAACTCACCGGCAACCACGCACCAACCCAAAGGCAGCCATTCTTTCTGATTTCTCCCTCTGTTCTGTGCGTCTCAATCTCTAACAAAACAAGCTTCAGGGGTTGTGAGTGAGATTGAGTGTGTGACAGACAGAGCTAACCAACATACAGCTACAGTGCATCTAACAAATACATCAAACAACAACAAAAATAAATATAAATAAAGATTAGATACCAGCTCCATAAGTGATACTTAGATACGTTTCAACGTAGATTATAATTATTATGTAAATCATAAGTGTGCAAAAATAAAAATAAATAAGAAATGTAGAACAATGCGCAGCAGAAAGGAAATACAATTCAGTCTACCAAGATTAGAGCAGAGTGTTTAGTAGAGAGTTATTGATACAACAGACCAGCGATAAACTAAGTAGAGATGAAATTCTTAATTCAGATTGAACAGTCAAGTTTAGTCTCATCAAAATACGACCAGATGAGACTTACTTTTAAGATTACCTTCTACATGCACCCTACTCATATAATATTTTATACTTCCGGTCTGTTGCTTCTAAATTAATTTACATACAAGGTATCCCAAAATCTTTTAGCGTGCAAATTTGTGTAGACTTTTAGGTGGTTGTTTCTTTGATAGAGTGAAAATCAGAGGTCATCTTATCTCAAGCATTCAAAAAGTCACTTAAATTTACAGATTAGATACCCATGTGATACTGCACTAATCACAGTCTTGGATAGCAAAGACTTCGTGCTTTGATTAATGCATTATAACATATTATTAGTTAGATGTCTTTCAGTAAATGTCATTTGAATTTATGTAATTTGGAAACAAGATTGATTCCCGAATAAAAATGATCTAAAAAACACATTTTACATTATTTTCAGACGATTTATAAAACCTTGATATTCAACACGTTAGCTTTTAATACTCTTCACTCTTAAAGATTAGATTAAACACCAGTCATCACACAGTCTTGACTGTTGTTGCAGCAACGACTGGGACACCATGTACATATACAAAATTTTTATAGGATAAGTTTATTTCAAATAATCACTCACCGTCATCCCCTGCTGCATTTCTTTGACGTTGAGTTGTCATTTGTGGTTCGTCAACAAGGGGTGTCGAAGTATTTGAATGGGGTTCTACCGAAGGACTTAAAGGCGCACCACTTGTGCTCACAGATGAAACTGGCGTTTCTGTTTTTATCGTTACCACTGAATGTGATTGCGAAGGAGCCCCGCTACCGTTGCTACTGCTATTCCCACTTGCATAACGTGGGTACGGTTGATACCTACTGATAAACGAATCTTACATTGAAACCCATAATATTTACATCCAAAGATTGTTAATTCCTGGTTTTATCCCAGTCATAGATATTCCAATATAAACGAGTAACTTTCTTTGTATGAAACATTTCCTTTCTTAATTATTATGTAATTCTGAGTTTTCGCAAATTGCATAAACTTGCAATTGATTTTCAGATGGGATTGAATAGTAAATTAAATAATTGCAATGTACCTTCTACTACTAACAACGGATGGTTCACTTTTGATACTACTCGTTGTGGTATTATGATTATTGAGTATCCGCGCGTGAAGAGAAGCAGCGAGTCCTTCCACAGGTAGCAATTCTCCATTGGCAGATTGAGAAGTTTGTACAGAAAGTGAAGGATGGGATTGCGTGGGAATTTGGGATGGATTGTCGGTAAAGTAAGACTCATGATAAGGCTTGATATCAGCTCGAGGTAGCTGAACTGGTGTATACCTGAAAAATGCATAAACTTTTGATAAACCTGAACGATTTCATTGATACTAAACATATTAGCAGACAAAAACTGTATCCGGAAAAATGAAAAGCTAAAAGAATATGGCATTTTATTATTCTAAATCTTCTGCAAGATAGCAAAATTGGACTTTACCTCTGCGGTTGCGTTGTAGGTGTGTATAGTACAGATGATCGCGTGGCAGTTATTGGAGTAGAACTTGTAGTTGGAGTAGGCGTAGGTGCGTAGCTAGCCACATGTGCCAAAGTTGCTAGACCAGCATCTCCTTCAGCACTAGCAGGTCTACTAATAGGTGAATAAACGGCCTCTGCCCGAACCATAACGCTCATATCAACCGCAGCGTTTATGATCGTTTGATTTGAGATCTCTAGTGTCCGCTCAATTTCACCGCTTACTAAATCACCAATCGTTCGGGTACCAAGCATTCCTCCATTCCCTCCTCCACCACCTCCTCCACCTGGACCACCACTGCTACCGCTACCGCCACCGCTACCGCCTACTGCGCCGGCACTTCCTCCTCCATTTCCATTTCCATTTCCACCTCCAGCTCCGCTTCCACTTCCACTCCCACCTCCCCCTCCTGGTGGAGCAGCGCCGCTACCTCCTCCTGTTGTTGGTGGTGCCGTCCCTCCTGTTATTCGACTATCATGCGTCGACTGTCGACTATCGATCGTAGATCGTTCTGATGTGGTTAAATGAGAGGAGAGACGTTCCTGTGAAAGATGTCTCCGAAGTGCGAGCTTTGCTGGAGAGACCTGGAACACGTGTTATAATGATATTATTTTACTGCGGTAGACTATTTGAGAGAAATGATTTAGTATCCTGAGTATTATTTGAGTTATTACCTAATTTATAACTGATTTGATATAATATGTTGGAAATGAAGTTTCCAATAAAACAAGTAGATCTTACCTGTGTATAATCGGGAGTAGTTACATTTTGTGGGAGTGCAATTCGTTTCCTCTCTGGTTCAGCTTGTTGCTGCTGCTGCATCTGTTGTACCTGCAACTGCATTTGTTTACTTCTATTCTGTTGATCCTCGTTGAGAACACTTGTGATGATACTTTTTAATCTATCTTCAAAATTAGCTACTCTCGGTGGTTCTTGCCCTTTGTTTGACGATTCTCTGTTGCTATTGACTTGAGATTGTACGGAAGAAGATGGGGAAGAGAAGCTGAGCGTAGCTTGGGGCAATCGAGCCCTGGCAGTGGTAGCTGTAGTTGCATTTGATCTATTTGGTATCCTACCAGCTTCTATCTGTCTTCCCGTCTCTAAGATTTTTTGGGCTAATATTTCAGGATTATTTTCCTGAATTTTTGCTATATCAGGAACGTCCGGCCACTCCTGAGACCTTGAACGTCCTTCTCTACTTTTACGCGACGATCCACCTTTACTCTGTAACGGTTGATGCTGATTTTGTTGATGTTTAGAGCCAGCCGCTTCACGCTGCTGTTGCTGAACTATTGCAACTGCTTGTTTCTCGCTGCTTACTCGCTCCAACACATTCAGCTCATGCTCCAACTTTGAAACCTGTAGCAAAATGGGAAGAGAACATGTAGACCGAAACTTAGAACCAGTAGAATCGGATTCGATCCTTGATTTGGTGTTTTCTGGTGTTTCAGAAGCAGAGAGATACCAATGAAACCTAATGAATAAATCCACGTATATTTAAGAATGAATGAATGCAGAAATCGAGCCATAGAGTACCTGGGAATGTAGCCTCTTGCGTTGTGACAACGTAGCAGATATTTCTTTCAATATATAGTCTTGGGTCAGAGATTGCGGTGGGTTTGAAACACTATTGGTGTTAGCATGATTGTTGTACTTTTCTTGTAGTTCCTGATGTCTAATAGCTGTGAGTCTAGATTGTTCTGCTTCCATAGAAGACACCTGGGCTTGAAGTTTGCTGGCTTTAGCTTGAAGCTGCTTATGCCTCAAGACAATCTCTTTGGCCTTAGCCAGAAGATCACCTGGAGAAGTGGCATTTATTCCCAATTCCGTCATCCTAGCTTTTAACAATGCTACACTGTCGTCAATCAATACTTTTATCTGTTTCTCAAGTTGGGCAGCTCTCGATTGAAGCTTTGAATTTCTCTCACGTTCCTTAGCGATGTCTGTATTCACAGATATCCTATACGCCGGTGTCCTCATCGATTCTAACATTACCATAAATTGGTCCCTGGAATACCCCAACGTTTCAAACATTTTACAATCTTATTCCAACGAGTTTAAACGACAATAACATACCTATAAAGATCAAGAAGAATCTGAAGAGCATAAGGAGTAGCAGATGGGGCAGCGGGTATACTGAGTTCTTCATGAACCGAGGTAGAATGTGGCTGCAGAGCGAGAGAAAGTGAAGAAAGATGTTGATCGACGCATCCTGGTGCGGGAGGTGGTTTCTTTCCAAGTGCTTGAGGGGAAGTGCTGAGTAAAGTTTGACTGTGAAGTAAATCTAATCCCGAAATATTTATAGCCTTCTTAGGCTTAGCTTTCTTCACGCCTCTACCTCTCTGTCGACCTCTAGCCGGAGGTCTAGGAACTCCATTGGTGGGTTTTCGGTTTAATTTTCTACGTAGTTTAGAAGGCTGTCGACGATTCTTTAAGTTATTTTCTTCTAAATCAGAATCACTGTTTGTACCTAATTGCTCTGAGTGATTAGGGCTGTCGAGTTGCCTGGAAAGATCTCTCTTGGCCCTGTCACCCCTTTCATTGCCTCTACTTGACGTTCTACTACTATGGCTGGCAGTGATACTTATCACAGAATCAGACTGTTCTATGTCTATTCCCCCCGTCTTGTTATTCTTTAGCCGATGAAAATATCTCTCAAGTTTCGTTCTATCGATAACGTGCAGATAATACGACACAGGCTTGCCGGTCCATGACACGGATCCTTTCAGTGGGGACATCTCAGACACGTGCATTATTGTACCTATATCTGAAATTTCAATTTCATTAATATATTGCCGCACATCGTAGGTCTGAAAACAAAGTTTTCACTTAGGTAATACAAGTTTACACACTTCGTACATTCTTTCAGTTCTGTTCAGTTCAGACCGCCGTTCTACCTACCACTAAGAT
Source organism: Tenthredo notha (assembly GCA_914767705.2). Taxonomy (NCBI): domain Eukaryota; kingdom Metazoa; phylum Arthropoda; class Insecta; order Hymenoptera; family Tenthredinidae; genus Tenthredo; species Tenthredo notha. Next base: position 9,790,502 of record OU611909.1, read on the forward strand.
TACGGTCAGTAATGCGGAAGTTTAACGGACAAAAAGACTTTGATGATACGATCCTTGCGCCGTCCCGCAAATCAGCGAAACGTTCTTTAAGCTGATGATCTACTGTTGGTCCGAACGCAAAATTGTTCACAAAAACAATCGTCGCTCCTGTTATACTCTCCCGGTGTTCGTCGGCCAGAAAGTCTCCCTTGACCAGACGATATTCTCCGCAACGTTTTCCGTACCAGCTTAACCATTTGCGGAAATTATGCTCCATGCTCTGAATAGAATTGATGAAAGAGATAAAATAGATACCGAAATAATATATTTTTACAGAAAGTGAATTTCAATATTTTTGAGAAATAATTACACAGCGTAGAAGATTATACCTGAGCATATTTCGACGGTACATCAGCTCTTTCGACACCAATGCAAATTTTACATGCAGTAGCGGCAGCCATTTGAAGAACTACCTGACCGACGCCAGAACCTAAGTCAACAAATACGTCATCGTCCGTAACATCGATTTGATCAATCATTTGGCAGACAAGTTCGTAGCTTGTTTCTCCATAGACTTCTGGCGAGAATGGTTCGTACTGATTTAACTTGTCTGGTTCCACTACCGCTTGATTATAAGTCTGCTGAAGTATGTGACGAAGCAAGCCTCGGCTTGGTCTTTTATTCAGTCTTTGCATTGGTAGACTAGTACCTTTTTCCTGAAAATTATGGTATTACTATGTGGCCTTTTTAAGAAGATTTAATACCAGCATAGAACGTAAAGTTTACTTTGAAATTAGTTTATCAATTATTAGTTTTTCAGATTCATCCTCCCGACGATTTTTGAATATTTTTTTTAAGTAAAAGTAAGTCATTATATGAATGTTAAAGTCAAGGCATGTTTAGAGGCAAGGTAAGTTTGGAGTTAAAGTTCATATGTTAGTCATTCTCTGAATGAAATAATTACATAAGCGGTTGGATAGCGAAGGCTCAGAATATTAACTTGCATAAAATAAACGATAATATACAATGGAAAAAGAGTGATAGATATACAGTGAAATCCTGATTCAAGTTCCCATATGAAGGGCCTTCTTTTCTAGTTCCTGGAGAAAAAGTTCGATATTCTACTTACAGATTTGAAATCCGCTTAGCCTGTAACTCAAGGAGATACATTAAAAGTCTGATATCAATCTGCAATGTCGAACTGCGTCAGTATTTCTTTTTTGCAGACTGGTTCAATCTTAGAACGTATGCAGCTCGTAGGCGCATAAAATAATTGCAGAATTGATACGAGTTGCACATTTATCAGTAGGTAATCACGGAGTCTGAGATAACTAGCATACCATTTTTCTACTACCGCATAATTTCATATGCCTTGAGAAAAACCCTTCTCCAAATCAGCTTGAAGAGATTTTCTCGAGAAGTGATAGAAGATTGTTATGTTATTCTTTTTTTATAGAAATCTGTACAGTTTATTGCTAGCAAGCTGGAATGAATCCAGCTTTGAATAACAAACTATTAGTACAGTAGATGATTGAGATCGTGATATCTTACTTTTAAAGTTACAAAATCCAAATTGTTAGCCGTACTGTTTTTTGATATGTATCTTGAATTGATGAAATTACATTTACAGTATTATCGACTTATAATGAGCATGAAATAAAAGCTTATTCTCCAGAGAAACGTTAAATAGGGATTTTTCTGTCTAACTTTTCACAAAGAGATTAACTGAACTCACCAATTGAACCCGACTATCAATAGCTCTGTTAAATTTGTCGCATAAATTTTTCATGCTCTCATAATTATGTGTATCATAATTGCAAAGTATATTGTTTTCCAGAGGCATTTTTAAGTCCGGTAGATCTTCGCATACCCATCGCATTGTTTCCACAACATCTACTGCTCCGTCGTGACGATCCTGTTATAAAAAGCGTCCAAATTAATAAACTATCTTATAAAAAAAAAAAAAAAAACAACAACAATGAACAATGAGATTGCAGAATATTTAATTCATCATAAGATACAGCGCCGCTTTAATAATTCCTATAAAAAAATATGTTTATAGTATTATTTATACGAGTGTTTGTGCAGATATAAAAACATCTCAGATTATAAAGTCAAAAAGTATTTATTTTGAACTTTCAAAATGGCAAAATGGTAGAAGAACTAAAATGATTCCATTCGCTATACTTTTTTTTTTACTATTTCAAAAGATAATTTGTCACTCGTCATACGACAGATTTATATTCATTGTAATAAAAACTAACTGTAGTTGAAAATACTTTAGTTTTTTTTTTTTTTTTTTTTTTTCTCCTCAGCTCAACAGTTAGTAAATATAAGAATTCAGGTATGTTATAACAGTTCAGGAAAGAAGGCTGTAGAAATATTGTGATTTATTTTGGGCAATAAAGACTCCCTGGTTTATTGACACCGTCATATTTTAGTGAAAATTCGTATACATTGAAGAGTTTACAACCAGTCCTATCGTTTAGATAAGTATTTCTGTTGTATTATTTAAATAAAGAATTTCGTATAAATTTATTTACTCCAAAATTTAAGCTTGAAATAACTGAAAACGTATACCGAAGTTAAATGGAGTAACTAACATTTCTTTATGAGGCAAATATCTCCAGTATTTGTAAAGTCGTTCAAGTCATTAATAATCTTAATGAACAAAAATTCTTTCTCAATCAATTCTTTGAAAAGAAAAATAGTTACGATTAACTATCAAGACCGATTTTAATGCCTAACATACAATGATAGCTGCAGCTACAGCTCTATAAGTAATCCAATGTCATTGTGTGCGAGACTGACCTACATTTAGCTTACTTGTTTACAAATGCATGTGCATATCATGGCTAATCTTAGAGCGAGTCGTAGTAAATGAAAAATACATAAAAACCAATGTGGGCATATTGAAAACGAATAACTACGCCGAATCTGATTAACCGATGAGTTTAAGATGGCAAAAATAATGAAAATATATACTTTTGGTGTTTATTATTGTAAAAAAAAATATCCAAAATATATTTTTACAAAAATAAAGATATACCAAAGCCAAATTATTCTCTTTGTTAATTTTCTAACCTATGCGTAGAAAGAGATAAAGTACTTTGTGTACCGAAGTGCATGCGGTGTGTTGCGATTGATGATAAAAAATAAACCCATTTTGATTGATTGAAAAAAAATTGATAGCTAATTTAAGAAACGCGAAATTGTGAGAATGTATAAATTGAAATGAAAGGTGATTTGACAGGTGTACAGGTTAATTATAATACAGTTTATCTACCTACTATATGCATAGATCAAGGATCCAAACAAATGAAAAATTTTGGTCAATTAAAACGTTGAGATAAGACGAAATGTTGTATAGAAAATTGATGGGTAAAAATTTCGTGAATTTAAGGCAGTTATAGAATTGAGTAATTGTATAATTATCGAATACTTACCGATCCTGACCCGGAGGTAAGAGGCCACTGATAAACTATGGGTTCAGCTCCGGCTGGAGAGTGTAATCGTAATTCCATTTTTTGTCAATCGAGTAAAGTTGATAATGTAAAAATGCTTGTTACGTGACGTAACCGCCCAGAGTCCCGTTGGCGCGCGAGCACTAGGACACCAAGACCACGTAGAAGACGCTCGCGGAGCCTCTCCGCTTCTCGACTTCTTTCCCGTACATTAAGAAAGACGGTGATGAGCAACGCTTCGAGCGTGCAAATGCACGAGAACTATGCCGATTTTGGAATCGCATGCAATTCCAAATGCGGAGAGGACCAGCAAAATAAACTACACGACACAGTGCACGGGTCCCGCGACAGAAAACACAAGTGGAATGGAGCGGAGCGGAGTGGAGTGCGTTTGGGGGGGGATGACGACATCAAAACATGGCGTCATGCCTTCCCGTCCGTCCGCGACTGTGTATCTTTCATCTCTTTCTCGCTCGATCTCCTTGTCTTTTATTATTCCTCTCTCTCCCTCTCGCGTCTATAGATACGCGAGAGTCTCTTTAGCCTCTCTTTTCTGGACGACGACCCATTTGGATTCGTAAGCCTAGGCCATAATCCGAAGCCTCTACGCATGCGGGATAAACTCGAGTCAAACGAATCAAACTCTGCAAGACTTCGAGCTCTGGGGGCTTGGATTTTACTTTTCGAGTATTATTTTTCCGACCAAAAATATATTTCCATACTTTATGATAGAATATCAAGGTTTATAAATATATTTCAGATTTTCATATTGTTTATTTCATTATAATATTTTTCTAACATACATCGTTCATTTGTTTATCGTCAATATTATAGACGAGAAAATTATCCTCGCTTTGTTATTGTGAAGTATTTCTTAACCTCAGTTCAGTCTAGCCTGGCTGTCATTATAAAAGAAAAGACCAGCTGCCATGGGGAGGAGGCAACTGTGGCATGGCTCTTGTCACGTAGGCACCCTTACTACTAGTGTCATCTTTCAGGTAATTTCTCAACCTAGTGGTTTCTCGCGTAAATTTTGTAATTCAACATTTTATTCAAAGGATCGGACGCACGAAACTAAATGGAAACGCTTGTTCGCTTTTTAATATATCTTAAATCAAGATACATAAATTTATTATCAATTTAGTTAAAATTTGTTTTCACAATTTATACAATCATATCTAACCGCTCTAGTTTATAAGTTACTACCTAATGTTATTTGTAAATTATATGAGTAAATAAAAGACAGAAGACGAAAAACTGAAAGAAAAGAAACGAAAAAAGAATTTCGCACCTCGCGGAAACTATGCACACTATTAAGTTACGGTATCGCTGCGTGACGTGTGCCTCTGTGTTCCTTAAAAATTAAATTTGTAAATAAATTTTATTAGGTTAATTAGCGTTCTAATATTATAACACGATGTCGGATGAACTGAAGTTAGATCACCGAGCTAAAAAACGGATTAAAGAAGTAAAGCGAAAAGCTAGACCAGGTATGCATGCATCATAACCTAATTTATAACCTATTTTATTTAGAAACACGATATGGGCGTGTAAATCATTTCAATTACAACTAGATGAATCTCGAGCATTTCTCGACACAATTATCGTATTTTCGTCTCAAACTGCATCACCATGTGAAGAAAAAAAAAAAAATAATAATTTCGCGAAGCGCGTGGGTCGTAAAAAATCTAAAAAAATAAACCAAAAAAAATTGTTTTTTTTCACTTCCTTATTATCTGCACAGAACTTGGCGATAAAATCGCCTGGTCTCACCACGGTTATCACAAAAGATTTGCCACCTTTTGGGAGTTCACCGACAATGTTGACCGTATCGACGAGACTTCGGTAACACCGTCAGAATTTATAGAGAAATATGAAAAGCCTTATAAACCTGTAGTAATACGAGGAACTCAACGCGACTGGAAAGCCCAGCACAAATGGACCATCGAGGTAAATTAATAAGCCGGTATTTTTTTTTATAATATTGGAGTTATTCAATCCTGTAATCAAATGATTTTTGCAGAGGCTGGCAAAAAAGTATCGTAATCAGAAGTTCAAATGCGGAGAAGACAATGAAGGATATAGCGTTAAAATGAAGATGAAATACTACGTGCGTTATATGTTGAATAATGAAGATGATTCACCGCTTTATATCTTTGATAGTTCATTTGGAGAACATCCACGCCGTAGAAAATTACTAGAAGATTATTCAATTCCATTATATTTTCGAGATGACCTTTTCCAGCATGCTGGTGAGCATAGGAGACCACCATATCGATGGTTTGTTATGGGACCTGCAAGATCAGGTGAGAATTTACACGGAAAAAAATTTAAATAATAACTTGTAAGTTATGACTAAGCACTTTATGAAGAAACTTAACGGATATTTATGTGACTCTGTATATAGCGTTACTGAATCACATTAGGTAAATTATATTCAGAGTTATGCACGGCAGATTTCCCTGGGGTTCATAGTACAGATTTTTATTGGAGTCATAAGTTTAGTGGACTTTGGGTGAATAAGCAAATAACATGAATCATGGCTGATATTCAAACGATTTGAAGCCTTAACTTTCATGTCTATTTGAAGCAAATGAAATGATTTTTTTCAATAATTCGTATTCTCGTATGTAATGTTGGAACAGGTACAGGTATCCACATAGATCCTCTGGGGACCAGTGCTTGGAATGCATTAATTTCAGGCCACAAACGGTGGTGTTTATTTCCCACTCATACACCGCGCGAACTTCTTAAAGTTAGCGCGATGGAAGGTGGTAAACAAAGAGACGAAGCTGTTACTTGGTTCTCCACCATTTATCAGCGAACTAAGCTGCCCTCATGGCCAAAAGACTGCCAACCGACTGAAATATTGCAAGGCCCAGGAGACACTGTATTCGTTCCTGGCGGATGGTGGCACGTTGTTTTGAATCTTGATGATACAATAGCTGTGACACAAAACTTTTGTTCGCGGACAAACTTCTCTGTTGTATGGCATAAAACGGTAAGACTCAACTACTCATGGTGAACCGTTCCTACTTATGAGTAAAATCTTTGCTACAAATCTTGTTGACTTTTGTAAGATTTCGATATTCGTTATGCCAAACATCTCATATCCTTGTAGGATTAATATAAGACATTAAAATAAACAGTGTCATTGACCCACGTCAAATACATTATCGAATATCTAATATTTGCATGTGATGACGCAATTATGATAAGAGAAAGGCGTTTCGATGTTTTCAACAAGCTTCATCATTTATTTGTCATATTTTTTCTGTTTTTTTACAGCTTGAAAATTGGTATATATCAATATTTGCGATAATAAATGTTCCTACGGAAATAATTAACTCGGTACAGTTGAAAACACGGCGTAAATTCATCTGATTTATAATTTGTATCTGTTTATATCTACTATCCATTATCTTATATCAGTTTTTTTTATGTTAGTCAAGGTTGCTATTGTGTGCTGCTAGGCTGTAGGTGAAACGCCACATCTATAGAATCAATTGAATTGTCAAAACCTATTATGACATGGCTTGCTATTATTCTAACATTCAAAAGCAGTTGAATATTCAGTAATTCATTTCACTGTTTCAAAGTTTTTAATGATTTTGTGAATATATTTCTGATGATATAGAGTATCACCTTGAACTCCGATACATGGAAATCACTATTCCTTTGTCAAAAATTTCCATAATTTAAAAATCAAAAACTATTATCCCTCTGATGTAGCGCTTCACCTATATATATCAGAAATTACAAGCAAGTACATTATAGCTATTAAATGAGTGAAACTACTCGTCTATAATATCATAATAATATTTATAGGTGAGGGGGAGACCGAAATTGTCACGTAAGTGGCACAGAGTCCTAAGGGAAAAAGAGCCAGAGTTAGGAGCTTTAGCTGATACTATTGACGTTAAAGAAGATACTGGAGTAGCGAGTGATTCTTCAAGTGGATCATCTAGTAGTTCTTCAAGCAGCAGTAGCAGTAGCCAATCAGAAGACAGTGCTGATGACAGTGGCCAAGAATCACTCACCGCGCACAAGAAAAAGAAGCGGTATTTAGAAAAGATTCTAGATTTTTAGACCGTTTCTATTTCCTTTATTCTAGTTAATTGAATAAAATGAGTGATAAATTATCTTCGTTCAAGTATGAAGGCTTTCTCGTTGTACTGGAGAGATAGGAATAAATATTTTCATTTATTTATTTCAGAAGAAAACTAAACAGCTGCCAACCCTGACAATATCGTATCCTTGGGACCTCCAGAGACCTCAGACTGTACAGTATTATGCAGCAATTATTGTTTGTACCAAGAGTAAATATTGTAATTACTATTATTACCGTATCCCTGTTCATAATAAAATAAATGCTAGATAATACCAAAACTGTTTTAATATTTTTGAATAATTTTATACTTAGTATTTATTAGCATTAGGCGCAATAGGTAAATTGAGTACCTAATTTCAACGTAACTGATACTACATTGTGTGGTCTATTGTCTAATTTAACAATGACAATTTAATTAAAATCTTAAATACGTATTAGATAAGAAAATACTGTTGTTAATTGCAATACTAAATCTATTTGATGTTCGATAGCTGCTCCGGGCTATGAACTAAAAAAATTTGTTCAATACTCATGATTATTGAATAAAATTACGTATACATACAAATCGCAATATTCTATTGATCAAAAATATATAAAAAATAATTGACTACAAATTTACAATTAAAGAGTAGCTTCGCTTCAGCGCCTCAAGGAGTTGCTTCGTTGTCGTTGATCTCGCTTGTAGTAGTGCCATAGTTTCACAGTACCATCACTTCACGTTCGTAGTATCGTTTGGTAGCCATGCAAAGCATTAAACGTAAAAGTAAACAACACATATGCAAAATAAGAATGATTTCATAAAATTATTATGAGGATGAAGTCATTTGAATAACACTCAATGAATATTCATATAATTAGCTTGAAATACTGTCAAGATTTTTGGCTTGATGATCCAGCTGACAAACTATCAGCAGTTATCAAATAAGTTTAGTAAACATCATCGCTTATAATTTATACGTCAATTAAATTTTCTGTAATGTGTTGATAATTCATCGCCGCTAATATATACTTGTAAATTCGACTCTCAGGAGATCAAAATATAGTATACATACTTATTAAAGAATTTAACGCGACCTTTGATCCAACGAGAGAAGTCTATGAATTTTGAATATTAAATTTAGCTTTATTCAAAAGCTATTTAATTCTTTATTTAAAGAGTCATTATCATATGGATAGTAGTTATATTAAAAGCCGTAGCGCAGCAATAACTGTTCATCAGTTGAGCTATCAGATAGATTCAATTCTTATTTTAATAATACAATAAAAATATGTTGTATTTTTTCTTTGATTCAATATTTTGGTACGCAAAAGCAAACAACATGCAGATCACGAGATGATAATAAAACTGAAAAAGGCGTAAAAAAATAACGAAATAGTACATGTAAATAAAATAAGTTAAAGCGAGACTGTGGACACAGACATTGTAAGCGAAGAATCAGGTATTCGCCACAGCTTCACCTCGCCGGAACTGTAATCAACATCCCGCACCACGTTAATCTAATTTTTAAGTAAACTTTGGACACAATCCACAGGGAAATATAAAATACATTACGGTAACTCACTTGCAAGCTGTGAAGACGTGCTGTTGATTCGTAACAACTGCATTGATGGCTGAACTGTGCGCCCTAACTTCTCCCAAGAGACTGCATTCTCCAGATTGATCACGTGGAACTGACCATGCTCTCAATAAACCACCACGACAACCAGAGACCAGAACTGAGCCATGATTCACCGTGCATAATCCCAGGACCCAATCTTTGTGGGCATTATTTAATGACTGAACCAATTCCATTCTTTCAAGATCCCATCTTTTGATGCACATATCTCGAGATCCTGTAGAATAAAGTCAGATAAAAATTCTATGTATAAAAAAATAGCAAAGATGTTTAATCCAAATGAAATTTGCATACCAGAGAATAACGTCGAGCCATATGTAGCTAGACATTGCACTCCGTCATAGTGAGGTGGGGCAAGGCTGACCGATTGTCCAGATGTATTAGGTTCAACGAGCGCTATCAGGTGATCTTTACTTCCTGTGATTACCCTGCCGTCAGCAGCAACAGCCAAACACATTACTGCAGCGGTATGAGCAGTACTTAATCTTCCGGTGTAAGTCAACTTTCGTAAATCCCATATTCTAACTTTGTCACTAGTAGCTGTGTACAGTTCTTTCTCATCCAGACTCAGCGCGACATCGTTGATTGTTGTCTCGCCAACAGGAAGTTGGAGAGTTCTAGAAGGTGTTGATAGAGCCAATGGACCACTCTGAGCTTGACCGGATGAAAATAACGTTTTTATACACGAATTTCCAGATCGTAGGTCCCACACTTTGACATAGGCCGCAGAAATGCTGAAGAGTAGGCGATGATCCAGGGAGTATTTTACCGCCACAACGTTATTTGGATGTCCACTAAGGGTCAGACTTTCCAATCCAGTTTCCAAGTCCCAAACTTTTACAGTTCTATCTGTGATTTCAAATCGTTCATAAATTAACCATCTCAAATTTGCAGTTTTACCTTATTCTGCAAACTTTTAATCCCCTACCTTTCGAACCACTGAAGAGTCGATCATTAGTCGCGCATATGGTAAGAACAGCCTTGCTGTGTCCTTCAGCAACGTGACTACATTGCAAAACTGCCCTCGGTTGTGCCTACAGAATATAAAGAGGACTCAATTATTTTCTCAAAGTACTCATACGTTCTTCCTGAATATTTGACGAACTAGCTTCTGTGAGTTATTTCTGAGAATTATACTCGCCTTCCCCTGGTATTGCGAGATGACACCTCTAGTCGGCTGAGGGTCAGAAGGTAAGGGCTGCCTACTGGCAGTCAACCTTGAGAATACATTTTCCTCTCGACTATTGAATCTTCGATAAGCAGTCGGCGAACCAGGAGGTGATGATACATCGGTCAGTCCTACCTGTTCCCTGGTTAGGTTGTTTGTTATGTTAGCGCGTTAGTTAGTCAGATTAGATGCATCCCAGGCTGATTACCATGCTTTTCTAGATCAGGGTTACTACTCATGCAAGTGCAAACGATTCAGTTTAAACCACGGACGAATTCCTTTTACGAGAATTGCACACTGTCTTTTTGCCAACTGCAGAGAGAGATATGATATAAATTATATTTATCCTGATACAAATACAAATCAATTCCATGTCATTGTGTGATGAGATTTTGGTGTCGATCGTGTCTTTATTAGGATAAAAACTCCAATATCTTTTCTTTTTTTAATTGTGTAGAAGTTCAATAAAGAAGAAATGGTTGACGTTAAAGAGTTTATTGTTGTGTATTGATTAGCTACAGTCTACGAATTTATTTGATGTTAAATTATGTTGAATTTTGGGTGATAATCTTACTATTGCACAAACAAAACATTAAATTGTATTAGAAATTACCGAGTACCAAGGTTCTCTCTAAGATATTAATTGGATATTATACTATGGGAGAGTGATGAATTTTCAAAGTTATTTTATTGTGGAAGTGTGTTAATTACGTTAGTTTTTTTTTTTTTCTTTGCGCAAACTACTGTATTACAAATCAGGTTTGACAATAAATGTAATTCTCAATAAAAGATATTTGTCCGTGAGTGTGACTGGGTAGTTTATTGGTACAAGTTTGGTTTTTTTTTTCTTTTTTTGTAGCATATGAAAACTGTATGCTTATACTATATATTTATTATTATAATGGCAGAAATTAATAGATTAAAAAATTGAAATAAAAAAAATAATAAAAAATAAGAAGTTAAACCAGTACTTTTTACAAGAAGATAATCGACCATAGATATAGGCCCTTTTAACTATACATATTTTTACGTGTAATATATGTATATATAAATCTATAGAGAATAAATATGTACGTTTAATGTTACTCTATTTTGTAATTTGTTATAATTTTATACTTATTCATTTTCTGAAGGAAATACAGTTGAAATCAGTGCATTATACAAGGCATTTAAACAGAGATATACAAGGAGTGCAAGGGCAAAGACGTGTTGAACCATTGACACTCACATGGAGCCACCTCCTGGATGGAGGGGTCGTCGCAGAGGCCTTGGTGAGGTACTATCACGACGGGCCAACGTCGGTGAACCTCCCACCATTCCAACTGCATATTGACTCCTAGTTAGCACCAATCCCCTGGTTTGCATAATAACATATTAAACTTTTATTTCTGATACAAAATTTTCTCAAATAAAATGAAATGGTAATAGTTAAGGGGCTAGACGTTTGAGTACGCTGACTACGAATCTAAAAATCTGTAAATGCAATTGATCAAACAATAAGAAACAAGGTTTTTACTAACTAATTTTCATCGGCAATACTCACTTCAGACTACCAGGAGCACTGGGAACTCTGGTGAGCGGGTGATTATGATTTTGGTTTTGATCCTCGTCTATTTTCGTTGTATCCGAACTCATCCCAACACCATATAGTAATTCCTGTGGTTGTGTTGTCCGTCGTCTAACTTTGTTGCTTCTCTGTTGTTTTTCATCGCTTCCAGATATTACTTGGTTGTAACTATCGTTGCTGAAAAAATAATAATTTCGGTGAATAATCACTACCAAGAAAATTTTTAAGACTTATTTATAGTTTTATGTGTAGCAAGATCAAAAGCTGTTAACTTTATCTCTGTTCTCTTTCTGTAAATCTGCCTTTATTCATATTTCAGACTCACTTGTCTGGAGAAGAACTTCTTGAACTGGGAGAACTGTAAACTGCGGAATTATTTTGATGATTGTTCGTCAGTGACAGAAGATCTCTATCGCGAAGCACGTGTTCAAGTAGTTGATGTTGAACATCGCTTTCCTGTGCAACTTGGTTCAATCGAGTTTCCATATCACGAACTTCTGACTGCCTTTGCGCAGCCATACAACTCTGTTCAACAGTAAATGCTAACATTCTTTCTAACAAGTAGCGTGCTTCGTCTACAGATTTAATCGTCGAAACTAATGCTTCAGCACCTGGTTCCGTCTCACCCTCAACTTCTCCCATTTCCACCATGTCATGTTGGCATTCAGCTATGCTGTCCTGTAATAATATTCTTCATTAGTAAACGGTTGGAATTAATAATTGCAGCATTATCCTAAACTGTTCGGACTTACCTGAAGATAACTTATCTTGCTTTTGACGTTATCAATCTCTTCGTCAATGTCAACTGTGTCACCATTTGTACCAGCCGCAATAGCTCTTCGTTTTTGAAGCCTTTCTAGATCTCTACCCAATTCTTCCCTCTCTTGTAAAAGTCTCTCCATCTCTCTTTCGGTTTCAGCTGCGGCCTGTTTTGCCAATGCCTGTTTAGTGATAGTTCTCTCAAAAGTTTGCCATCTTTGTTTCAGAGCCTTTGGACTTTTTTCTTTTTGTGTCGTTCTCCCAGCTGCCTTTTGGCTCAAGCCTCTATCCCGTTTCCGTAACGCCGTGACTTCTTCCTGTTTCCTTCGTAGCACAACTTCTTTCATTTTTTTATCCGCTTCCAAGCTTCTGATCATATTTGCGTTCTTCCGGCTTTCTTTACGGAGCTGGGCTATCTCCCTGTTACGTCTCAACTCGTTTTCTTTGTGTCTCTGCGCCTCTTCCCTCATTTTGTTCAATAGCTTTACCTTGGCTCTTTTCATCTCTGCTAGCTCATTCCTCAATCCTCTGAGTCTGTTCTCACTCTGGGATTGGCTGCGCAATAATCTTGCATGTTCTTTTTTAGCTGATTGAAGTAAGCGAACCTCTTTCTGCATCGACGATAACTTTCGCTCGTATTCGTCTCGCAATTTTTTCACCTTCTCAGTTGGAGGTGCAGGGTGTTGCTGCAAAGACGACAAAACCTTGTCTCTCTCTTCAGTTGTATTTCTAATACGAGCTTGTAATTGAGTCAGTTTATCCTCGTAATGTTGTTTCATTGTGTGTAGCCTCCTCTGAGATAATTCTAATTCCTGAATTAAACGCTGCTTAACGTCTATGTCTGAAGTAAGTGCTTCTAGCTCTCGTCCCATGGCTTCTTCCTCCTCGTCTTCTTCTATAAAACATAAACAAAAACGTTTAATAACACAGGAGCTAACTTTTTTTTGCAAGAATCACAAGACTTTGATAATGTCCATCAAATCTTACCTTTCCGGTCCGAATCATCCTCAGATTCATCTTCACTCATTGATTCCTGGACATTATCATTCTCCTCTTGGTCTTCATCTTCTCCTTCTACTCTGGGACTGGTTTTAGAGTTAGGTCCGTGTTGTCCCTTCAGTGCCGCCAAAGTATTTATTTCCTTCTGTAGTTCCTTCTTAGCATCTGCGAGAACTGAAGAAGACTCGCTATGAAAGACATAGGACGGTTCTCCGTACGGAGTAGCTACGTTAACCTGTAAAGGAAAACACCCATTAGAATAAAAACCGAACCATATATTCAAATTCACGATCTTTATCAGAGATTTCTGGATATTTTACCTGAAGTTGTCGCTTCTTTAGCTGCTGATACATTGCCTCTGCTTCCAGCAGCCGGGCTCGTAGCTCTTCAATCTCTTGCAGATAGCCTTGAACCAGGCTGGTAAGATCGTCACTCCCACTGCCTCCAGCTGCTAGCCAATGACCTGCTGCCTTTTCTGCTAATAACAGAGCGTTCTTCGCTGTTAGAGCTTCTACAGTCTCAGAGAGAGCTTTGACTCTTGTTCTAAGACTGCCCAACTCGCTCGTTAGCATCTGATTCTCATGCCAAGCATCGTTCATACCATCTTCACCAACTACCCTCTTGCCTGTAAAAAGTTTATTGAGTTGATTAAGTCGGAAGAAATGATGGATTTCATTGGATATTGATGTATTGATTAGGTCAACTCACCCTGCCTGTATTCCATAAGTTCAAGTTGAAGCTGTTGTATTTCTCTACGAAGTGAAGCAATCGTTCTAGAGCTTTTGTCTTGATTAATCGTCACCTTGTTCTTGATGTTCCTGGCTCTGTTTGCATATTTTAAGGTACTAAGTGTTTCCATGAAATCACGATCGCTTGGAGAGACACATGCGATCATAACAGTCTGACTATTTCCTCCTAATGAGTCCTGCAGTAGTCTAGTCAGTTTTGAATCCCTATATGGAACGTGAAGAGCCTTTTTTGTCTTGTCACCAAGCGCTGAGATGACGTTACCAAGAGCCAACTGTTAACGAATTAATAAGTATTCGGATTATTAGATTTCTTTCCATTATTATCAAGGAAAAATTATTTCATCTTACTTCCTAACGTCATAGTCCTTATTTTATTCTATATTTACCAATCCGCAGTTGATAGAAATTCCTTCTTTAGCTCTATCCCCAGTAGCTCCAGTTCTTTTCAGTCTTTCAGATCCCGCCAAGTCAACGAAATGAAACTTAGCAGTTAGAGTTTCAAACTCACTAGCAGGCTCCGTCCCACTCGTATCAACATCTGCATCAGGATCTTCAACCTTAACGCATCTTTGCTGTTTAACATGGAGAGTAAATATAGCATGCGATCTTGAAGACTGTGTGTTCATCTGTGTCGAACCAGTCGTTCGGGACAATGCTCCAAGTCGAAGACACTCCAATGCATCTTCCGGACTAGTAACATTCCTCGGCTCTACACCAGCCAAATGAATACTTCCTGTTGTATCCTCGTGAATGCGAGCCCCTCCCCTTGGACCACCTGGTTCTAACAAGTCTTTTAACTCTTCGTTATATAATTCAAGGAATTGTGCTGTCACCTGAAATAATCATTGAAGTTTTAATCTTTTGTACAAAAAAATTATACAAATTAGAAACGACTGGGTCTGCTTGAAGCCCGTGGAGCATGTAATCATAATAAATTCAATGAGATATCATCTAATCTTGTTATTAGTCTATAAATTTATGCCATTTTACCTTAAACTCCGGCGGCATTTGCCCACGCTCTCTGGCCCGCTCTTGTTTTTCTAATATTCCGTTGTACAAGTGCGCTATAGCTCTGGGAATAATGCCTATCACAGTTTCGTCTACTTCAACATCAAAACCTGTTCCCATGGTGTAAGTTTTACCAGAGCCAGTTTGACCGTAGGCAAGAACAGTCGCGTTATAACCATCTAGAGCACCGTCAACCAGACGTGCAACACATGCCTCATATATGGTGTTCTGTCCTACGCCAGTATCAAATACATGGTCGTATGTAAACGCTTTGTCTGGTCCAAGGAAGACCTGAGGCTCTCCTGGAGGCACCTGAGTACATACTCTGCACATGTCGATAACCTCGCGAGCAACCTGAGGCCGTATCCTAAATGAATAATTACAGGGCTTTTTTTTATCATCTGGAAGCTTGTTTTTGATGATAATGTTTATTGTTCAGATAAGTAGATTTAACTGTATTTTCTGATTACATATTGAATATCTAATAAGATATTGTTGAGGGAATTGATATGAGGAAATTCAAATAAGTCGGAGTTCAATTTCTTGGCCTTTAAGTCAGAGGGGACAGACAATTTCCATTCATTCTAAGATCAGGAATTTATTACGCATAACTCAGGTAGCGGCTAAGCCTACACACCCGTGTCTTAAAAGGAGAGATTATACTAGTAATGTAAACATGACAGAGAGACCGAGTATAAAAGGTGATGATGAAATCATGCAATTATGCAATTAGTCTATGACGGAAACTGATAGTAAACACTACAGCCAGATGATATTAGATGCTAATTATTTTGTCTATAGAACTTTCCTTGAGTTGGAATGAAACTACTAACTGATATTAGGCAATTGAAATATGAGAGTTTGTTTATTCTTCGCAATCCCCTCTGTTTCGTAATTAAGGTATGTTTAGATATGTATAAGGTAACCAGTTCTTGGGAGCTTGTTATTTTGGAAACTGTGTATTGTGGAAAAAAAAATGCATAATGAAATATATTAGTATTTTAAACTGGTTTTTAGAAATGATGAGTTTCCTTTTTTTTTATACTACATGAGAAGAATAGAAAATATGTATTGTTATTCGTAGCAGATGATGTGTTCCGTTGAAAAGGAGTATGCTGTCCTTGAGTAGTAGGTAATTACAGAATCTTTGGCTTTATTGAATGAACAGTTGGCGGGCCTTGAATTTTAAGTAAGACTAGAATATTTATGTATGTGGAAACCATGGGGAGATGCCGAAAACGGATAATCGTGATTATTATTCCGATCTTATTATGCGTGCATAATTTATTTAGCTTTACCTAAAATGATATGAATATTTAATTTTTTAGTTTTTGATGAGATCAGAAACCGTCTGTTTTGTACAGTGCCGATGGTTTATATGTCTACTAAAAAAAGATGAGATCGAAGATTTCATACTTTCGTAATATCAAGTTATTTCATTGATACTTCCAGGGCAAGATTTAATTATGCTGAAATATGGAGATTCGGGTCGTCGTAGCTGAATACAGACATTTCGAAAATGGAAATAAATAGTAAAAACCATTCCGAAAATAGAAATAAATAACAAAAACCATTTCGAAACTAAAGACATTGCGAATAAAAAAATTTCCTTTTAAAGAACCTACGTTAGTTTCCGACCCCCCACGCAGTTCCGAAAGTTATCTCCATTTATGCGGTAGGTACAAAGTGTGAAAAAATAATTGATTGCCATTCAACCAGAGCAAAACAATATCCTGATGGTATTTTTTATTTTTTTAAATTCTAATAAACATACCTTACGGCCACTCGTACGCTGGAATCATCACACATATTCTATAAATTATTGTTGTCGGATATCCGACCACTGACAGAAATTAGAAATGAGAATCAACTATACACTTCCCTAGGAGATTTCGGTAGAAATCGAACCTCCGATGTGTGTACCCTATTCGACGCGTATTTCGTTCTTTTTTTATTAGCACAAAATAGTCGCCCGATTATTGGGACTTTCGTTCAGGACAATTTGCGCATTTTTTTTTTTCTTCTATTCAGCCTTGACCAATTGATTATTAGCCCTCATAATTAACTAACGTCTTCTTCATAGCTTGGACAAAACTCTCTTATCGTGCATCGCGCCACTTCGACGCATCAACTGATTTTACTGCTACTAGTTCTCCAATGCAAGGCAGACATCTTCGGCTATGACATACACAACTAGCGCCACCTAGCTCTTCGACGTTATACTACGCTGAATCATAATATCATATGCTCCGTGTATCCGGACTCATTTGTTTTCGAGAGTTGATGTTAACGACAAATTTAATAACCGTTAATTTACCGCGTTTTACTTTGGCGCTTCGGTACCGCAAATATGTATAAACCGCGTCGTAAGTCAGCTAAAAGTCGTCGAAGTTCTAGCCGGAGTGTGATAAGTAATTTAGGAGAATCAGGAAATAATCCAGATGTCGGAATATCGAGAATTACGATCATCCCACCGTCAAATATTTCGTCGATCAAATGGCGCGAGATTATTGACGATGAAGAACAATATTTTATAGTGAATTCAATTCGGGATGAAATAATTCGCAGTGCAATGGACGCAATGTATAATAGATACCTAGAAAGAACGTCATACGATTTTGTTGTCCACTGTTCACATCGGGCATGGGTGAAATTCTTCAACGTAAGCCAAGCCAGTTTAAATTTCATTTATTCTATTCAATTTTTTTCCCGGTACGAAATAAGAGATAGGTTAACAAACAGCATATTTTTCTCATACAATTAATCATATCGTGTAACAATCTCGAGCATATTTATCTCCGTCACAGTTCATAAATTTGAAACATGATTCCGGAGAGAATGTGCAGACGATCACCGAACATTGGTCATATGACAAGGCGCCGGATCCGGTGCCTCAAGACCCATGGGGATGTCGTAGAATAAACGTGCCTAAGGAAAATATCCTATCTCAAGAATCTAAGCCTTGTACAGCTCCTTGTTCAACGATAATTAACGTCGAACCTGTAATAACAGTTCCTTCCTTTAGCTACCCATTCCCCGAGGCTGAAAGTGGACATGAGTCATCAGTTAGTAGCCTGAAAATCTTTAGTTTTCATTATTTCAATCGAAAAAGTCAAGATTACAATTTTGAACAGATGTTTTTGCCCGCCAGAATTAGTCAGGGATTCTCATTTCGCCTTGATGCTCTAAAGAAATAGTAGAGACTTACATTATCCATACGTTAATAGCCAGTCGGTAATCTTACGGAGACATACCTTACCTTCGGATCAGTTACCGACCGACCGGCCGCGTTCTACACTTTTAATGTTACCATAACCGCATGACGTCGCGTTGTGGCAGTTGAAAAAAATGAGCGTCGCTATAATTCAAAACCGGTATATGATCCGCTGATGTTATTGTCAAGTGTTTATTTCAACGGTGTTACTAGTTTTCACACCGGTATTAGGGATTATCCTTCGTGTTTTTCTATTGCTGATCTTTCGTTAATCATAGAAGGGTGAAAAGTAAATTGAAAAGTTATTAAATTTGGGAACTAAATGTCGAGATGAAGTGTTGGTTAACAGCGTGAAAAAAGTCCATTGTCCGAGAGTTAACCTCACTATGATACATTTCGGACGTTTAGTTTTTGTTTTCTTCTCTTTGTATGCAGATAGATTAAACGTTTTTGTTTTATCAAACTATCGTCTAACATCAGATAAAGATAAATACTGTAGCGTAAAATAAATGTGAATTAAATTGAGGTAAAGATATGCCTAAAAGGTCAAATGTAATGTAAAATTGAAGATATTATTGGTTAGTGTTCGATATAGTTCGCTAAATCCTTTTCCAAACAAGTTTTTCTTCTGAATAAGTTTTATTCAACTTTGTGGACCTAGAATTCGAAGGAATTGACCGAAAAAGAACAAAGCTCAAAACCGGATTTAATCACGGAGAGGCCTTTGTCAAGTCTCGGTGATAGAACTTCGTTAGCTTCGTTAAACCAGCGACAACAATCTATATTCACACGTACCATCTCCATGGCCAAGGCTAATCTACCGGTAATAATACCCAATGCTCCCATACAGTTGTTATAATTAAGTCAGACAAAAGATGGTTAGATAGGATTTTTTTAGAAAAGAAAATAAAGACGCACAGATATACAATTTTTTTTTCTTTCTTTTTTTTCTTTTTTTTTTTTTCTACTATGTGTAATAGAACTTTTTCGAAATATAGTTTGTGTCAGTGAATTTGTGAGTGAAATAAGAGTCAACATGTGTATGTGTGTGTGTGTGTTTTTTTTTTTTGTGTTTCTATTTCGGACTTCCAAAACAAATTTTCTTCGATTTTAAAAAATATATATATATATATATACACGCACAAATGGATTACATCAAGAAATGAGTAAATCTGCAATTACAAGGTGACGACATGGCAGTGTCAACGAGAATTCAAAGACACCACCCACGTAAGAGAAAAAAAGTCCCGTACAACACCGGAAGCGATTCAACTTCCCGAAAGACTCGACCCTGAAACATTACCGCCAGATAGGTGAGTTTTTGAAAGATTTTATCTAAGTCGTAAAAAGAAAAAAAAAAGAAAAATAGGAAATAGGAAATATTGAAATCCGTGTCAGTCCATAGGGTGAACGGAAAGAATATTATTGTATTTAATATATTATATCATATCGCAATGTGTGGAATTGTATAGAATAGAGCTTAATTGATCGCACTGCATCAAACCCTCCGTAGTTATTTAATTAATTATTAGATGGATACTGTGATGTTATAAGTAAGGCAAAACGGGTGACGACAAAGAAGGTAATGATTAGTGTTCTCTGTCGCAATTATGTAATTACATAATACGTGTGTCGTTCGTTCGGAGTAATAAACAGGGGGGTAAACGACCTGTGAAGTTTTATAAACTGTAGACTAGATGGCGCCGTGGTTTAGTTTTCTTCTTATTAATTCTATATACATTCTTACATTTAATATTGAATTCAGAATTTCTTATGACATAACTATACCGGCGAATATCAGATATTATGAAATATATGTATATATGTTTATATCAACGCCTGGTAGACGACGTTAACCGAGTTTTTGAACACTTGTACATACTCTACATATCGTAGCCAGAAACAACTAAACTAATGGGAATTATGTGTCAGAAAATTAAACAACGGTTGGGCTCATAGTCGAGCCAAAAACTTTATTGTATCTCGTAAACTGAGATGATGCGAGGTTGAAAGTTTCTCATCTCTGGTACGAAAACTACTTTTTAAACAAAAAGAAAAAAAAAAAAAAAACATTATTCTATAATTAGTAGGGACTGTAAAAATATATTTACACACAATAACTACTATAGAATTTCTTTTTAATCTTAAAATGTGTCTGCCTAGGTATATACCATACATTCACCTCTTAAATATCTCATTATCTAATTTACTTATCTCTCAATGAAAAATATCATAATTTTTATCAAGAATACGAGCTTACAGCAAGGTTGTCTGCGGGAATCTATAGGTACGACTGATATTGCATCACCTGTGTCTTACACGTGCCCAGCTGAATATGTAATTTTTCCTTTTTTGTTTTTTGTATTTCTTTTTTTGTTTTTTGCGTCGAAATTTAACAAGCCAAGAAAGAGTTTAAAGTTTTAAAAATACTCGAATATCTGTACGTATGCGGTAACTGAGGTTATTCTTATCGAATTTTTCTTCATAATAATGAGGCTGGGACTCGGACCGCATATATCCTGCAATTAATTACGAGTCGGTATAGTATATATACGAGAAACATTGCAGTCTTGAATTTCTGTGGTGCAAACAAACGCGATTATAAAAGGTTTGGCGTTAGGGAAGGGGTTGCGATAACATTTACTGTGTAGAATCTGAACTGTGCGATATGAACGAATATGTTCATATATATTCATCATCTCGTTACTGTTCGTTTTTCACAATCGTCAATTTATATATACATACCTACATATCCATATAGGCATATAGTATATATTATATTGAGAATTTATTTATCGCAAGTGAACGACCTTCAATCTTCGTTCATAGATAATAGCAGCCAGCTTTATCAGCGCCTCTACGTCTGGCAAATAATTTTAACTCTACACACAGTGTCACTTCCCTACACGATAATATCTTCCTCGCCTCAGCTATATTACATATATCATATAGGTATATGCTTGTTGCTGCTGCTGCTGCAGTCTCGCAAACACGTATGACGTAAACGTCCCTCGGGTACATGTGCATATTCGCATATATATACACACAAGCAATATGTCTACCTCTCCAATTCTAATATATTAACATAGGTATAATAGCAATCAGCTATCACTGCCTATATGCATTATACATGCGTACAGATTTGCAATACTTTGCGACAATTGCAGCGATATATATATAAATGTATATTATTATTATCGCGTTTCTATATCTTCAATCAAGTTTATGTATTTATCACGATTTACGGCGGTGTGGCTCACAAATAACTTGTTATTCAATAATTAATTAGAATGAACGGCGCTCGCTCGGTTTTATTGACGAAACTATATACAGATATATGCGTAACCGCGATATTTACTCGCCTGGTGTAGGTAGGTAGCTAGGTAAGTTAAGGTATATGAGATGTTTGTCTTTGATATACATTTATACATGAAAGTGTGTGTTCAACTCCCTACTGCATACATAGGTAGATATCACAGTTGTCTTAATTTTGGCGCAAGAGTTAAACGGCGTCGAGACACCTCCTCTTTTCTTACCTCTCATCTTCCTTCATCATACCTTACGCTTTTTTACCGAGTCAAAAATATATTTGCAAAAACAACCGCGAGACGTGTTATATACTATATTTATTTTATTTTATACATACCTATATATATTATTTCTTATAACTTATACAGAAATTTACCTAATTCTTACGTCAGATTATTTTCAAATTTATTTTCTTACGAAATATATATATGATGTTTCAATCATATACTTATACGAAACCGTTATTTAATTGTTAATTCTGCGGTGGTAACAGCTGTAGGAACTCCTTGTGAATTTTCACTTCGGACTCGTAATATCTATATAACTATGTGTATATAAGACACGTGCCGAGACATGCTTTGAAATAATTTACCTTCAATGTTGATATATTTTTAGATATATAATGTAAAAATATTCGAGGAAATGGTCGGTGTTAAAATTAAAGAATTTTTCGTGTTGGCAATAATTCAGGTTTTAAACATACATACACATATACACACACCGTTAGATGCGTGTAATTTTTTTTTTGAAAATTTGAGAAATGTAGAGGGAGGAAATTTAGCTTGAAAGCTGAACGATGTGATTGAAGAATGAACATCTATAAGCTTAGTTTTATGCACACCATTCAATGCCACGTGACATCCGTTGTCCTTGGTATAGTTTTGTATCAATCGTAAATTCAGATAACGAACCGCGTCTTGAAAGAATCATTGCCTAAAAGAGAACAAAGCCCCGGGTTGCCGCACGTCCGCAAACACAACTAGATGCACAATAATACTTCGCGCGTGCGACGAGCTTACCTGTCCGATACGCATCTTCTTGTGTCACGTATATGAAGTCACGTGGCACAATTCTTTACTAGATAATTCAGGCACGGAAAAATAATCTGAACTTTAAACTATCCAAAGGTAACAAAAAATTTACGGACGAAAATAAAGGTATAAAGAATACGAGAGCAAAGTAAAGGCAAAAAAATGTAAAAACGGTTTAGGCGATGCTATACACTCCGTTTTGATCAGATCAGATATTCATTGAACTTGGAAAAAAATTTCTACACGAAGTATATTATTGACTCGTGTGACTTGAACGAGATACAGTGAGAGATACGCATTTCTACATTCACAACAAAATCGAAAAATATTAATATCAGCCTTGAATAACAGGTGACTTGATGAAAAAAAAAAAAAAAAATCTGTAGTTCTCTGCTATTGATCTCTAAACATTTTTCTTATTTTTAAAATCCAATCGATATACCTTTATCACTATATCTCGAGTTGTGCTGTTCTTTATAACATGAATCGGCGAATATCGTCGTTAGATAAAAAGTCGATTCAGTATTTTGATGATTCAATAAACTGCATCAAATTTCGATTATAGGTATGAACAATTCGGAGTTTTACCTTAATTAAGACTGACACAACATTTTTGTCAGAACAAGTCGTCATATGTTCATATAGATACCTCGATTCTTCTAAAAAGTTCTAACAATGAGCTCAGTTTATTGTGTAAGAACTAGGAGGTACCTACGTAGTAATGTAATAAGTGATTGTTATCTCATCACGAAGCAGCCATTCGTCACTCACGTGCTTCATCATCCGACTCGATCTTTCTTTACGCGGAGGTCTTGGGCCGTTTTATCGGTGTTGTATGTAGCAGAATGTAGGAAGGTAGATAAATAGGTACGAGTACCTATATGCACCTCGCCTACTCGAGATTGACTTAATCACTAGCCGCACCGGGGTTTGCAAATAGCATTTGATTGGAACGATTGAGTGAGCTCTGAGGGGTAATACACTGTAGATCTATGTGCAGGCTTTTGAAGTAAATTTAAAAATTTCAATCAACTTTTATCTTTTTATATGTACGACGACGTTAGGTAAAGGTACCCGGAAACCGGATGACCGGATTAAGATCAGAGCGAGTAACCAAGCCGCAGGAATTATGAATATAATAAATCCCGCAGAATCTCTGACGTTGATTTTTTAGAATCTTGTTTTTCGCAAGATTTACCTCTTTAAATTTACGTCTATATGTGGGTAAATCTGAACCTCGTTTATTCCACTTTCTAACCGTAAATAATTATCACCTTGTCAGCAGTAGAAAACCGAATTACGACGAACCACGCTGAAAATTATTGACCCCCTCAACTGTCGAAGAACACACTACTACCATAAAAGATCAGATTGAATTCGAGAGTTTTATTCATTCGGGCGAAGAAAGAATAAAAAATAAAAAAAAATAAAAAATCTACCAATTAATTTCACTTCTCGTTCGGAGATTGAAAGGAAAACGAACTGCATGCACGGTTACATGTTCAGTTTATAGCTCGCAAAGAAATGTAAATTATATACGTAGGGTAAAGTGAAAATTCATAACTTCTACAAAAATAGATCATATTAACCAACGTAAATAAGGTACTTACATAAATAGACCCCCCCCCGCGTAAAATTTCACCGAGTAAAATTAGCTCTGTCCGCGATTATTTTCTTCTTTGTGCAAATTCGATTGCAATATCGATTTGTCATTTGCTTCATTACTCTAATACCAAACATAAATCACTATTGCAACACCATTTGTCGGGAAATCTCAGATATATGAGAAATTTGGCATCTTTTCGCACTTTATCCTATACAGGGTGCGCCAGAATTAAGTGGCCAAAATGATAGTGGTAATAGAGGAGGTCGAGCCGAGTAAATCGACCTATATAACATGTGGTCTCCGAAGTCGCGTTCGCGACATACGGCAGGTTAAAAAATCTCGCTACACGCCGCAATTTAGGCAACCGAGTACACAGCATGCAGCGGTTAGCAGTATTGTTGATGAGCGCGCTGGACTGCTGATTCAAACCATAACACTTTCAAATCAAGTCGGAGGTCGTAACTTCGAGCATCTTTTGTAACGACCGGTTTTCGTAATGAAATTTGGTTCGGAATTTCTGAATTTGCAAGCGATATTCATTTCCATCACGCATCCTTCTTGTTATGTTTACGGAAACTTGAATGCCAAGAGTGTTGACGTTCGAAATTCGTAGATTTGAAAGTGTTATGGTTTTAATCAGCAGTCGAGCGCGCTTATCAACAATACTGCTAACCGCTGCCTGCTGTGTACTCGGTTGCCTAAATTGCGGCGTGTAGCGAGATTTTTTAACCTGCCGTATGTCGCGAACGCGACTTCGGAGACCACATGTTATATAGGTCGATTTACTCAGCTAGACCTCCTCTATTACCCCTATCATTTTGGCCACTTAATTCTGGCGCACCCTGTATAGATATATCTTTTTTTTATACATAAGTTTGAACTTCGTTTTTGCAACTTCATTTTCTATTGTAAATATCGTCCGGCCCCACCGAGTTCTTTCCTTTTTATCCCCCCCCCCCAACCTCAGATTTATCGCGATGGCCTGAATTCGCTGACACGTTTCAAACTTTGACGGATGAATCTGAGGTGGTAGCTACATTAAACTGGGATCAGTTACACTCCGAAGCTTCGGTACCGATCGAATGCCGATCACACGTTGAAGCTTATATATATATATATATCTATATATGTATATCGTCTATTCATACTATACACTAGACTTCGATACAGGAAGATTTACCCCCTGGTTTGGTATTGATGCGCAGAAAAATTACTGACAACGTTTACAAAGAGCTCCCATCAATCTACCCCTAAAAACCAGATCGTAGATTGCCATAGTTTATCGGGGTTTGTGACTGCCGGACCTCCGCTCAACGCGGAAATGTACAATCGTATAACTCCCCTCGTTCCCCTCGTTCCCCCCTTCATCCCGCGACATTCCAATCGAGCTTTTCCCCAGTATAGTCTTTTTCCTCTAATTTCTCAATCAAAGTGACGTGATCCGCTTGAAATGCGAATCTATCAATCCTGCGCTACAGGGGGATTAATGCCTACACGAATACGTCGTTTGCTGATACTCGGCGTTTCGGAAACTTTCGCGGATTTGCGGAAATAGGAAATTTGTTTTACTGAAAATAGTGAACAAACCTTCGACCACGGTAAGCTCTGCTGCAACGATCTTCCGAAGAGATCTATATAGCAAATATTTGACAGGGAAAATGTGCATAAAGCCCGCTATGCACCGAGGTTGAATCTTTGCCAGAAATTTCTAAAAATGCAGATTTCTAGGAAACTATTTATACAAACATAAGTATACTTAAGCTATAGCTCATGCATAGATACATCTATACATTTACACACACATACCCTCCATCTGTGTAACGTATACTAATCATTGACCCTCGAAAGCTGTTCTTATACAGTTACCTACAGAACCGTATTTTACCTATAATAGAATGAATCTAATCCGTTCCCCATTGCGGTAGTCTTTTGAATTTAAGCGGAACTGCCGCTCAGCATCTTTCCGCCACGGACGTAATAAGATTTAAATATGGTTAGCCTCTGATTTTCTGAAAATATTCTCAATTAATCGTTCGAATATCGGCAGCCACATTATGAAAACTAAATGACTAAAGTCCATAGGATGTATAATATAAAGGTAGATAATTATACCCTTTACGATCTTCAACTCAGCTGTTCTCTCTCATCAATTAAACATTTATTCGTGATAAGTTTCTGAAAATCTTCTACAGTCGTTGAATTTTCTTTACCCTATAATAGCTACCGTTCTGATTTTTTTTTTTTTTTGTTGTTTTTTATTAGAAGGGTTGAATTGACGTCACGTCTCGAGGTACATAATAAAGTGATTGAAATATATGTGTCTGTAGAGGACATCGTTACCTGCCAGTTATAGTTAGTTCGTTCGTTCGTTCGTTCGTTCGTTTCCTACAGGTCTGGTATATTCAGTGTTCTATTTAAGTCCTGTACTTCTTTGAAGTCGTGGTTGGGTCTATACTTGAGTCTTGGACGGTAACCTGTATAAGTGTGGAGTAAAGATCCGAATAACCATTCGTCCCTGTCCCTGATCATCGGGGCCACGTCCATTTCTGTCCCGTAAGGTAACTTGTGAATGAAGTCTTCGCAGCTTGACACTGCAGGCTAACTATAGATTTACGACGATACATAGAAACCGGCTGATCGCTGCTGCAACCCTTTAGAAACTAATTATTATGCCACACCTCGCCCTAAATCGTCTCTGACCATAGCCAATATCTCAGTCTCTCCCTACTTAGAATTATTTCATTATTCACGGTCTGATCTTATCAAGTTAGGATTTGGAGACTAAAATTTCATCGATTTCATCGAAATTATCAGAATTCTGAGTTCGATTTCCACTTATTTCTGAAAATAATTAAGAAACTTCGTTTTCTTAGATATTAATTCTTCTTTCAAGCCACATATTATCTTTTTTTTTTCATCCCCTTCGCAAACACTTCGATCAATCTATCTTGAATGAAAAATTGTTCGATTTATTTCTGTGCCAAATTCTTGACTTGTTCAACAGTTATTCGACGGAATGAACGAACGTATAGAAAGAATATAAGTTGAGAATTCAAAAGTGTCCTACTTTCTTCATACGGAAAAAAAAGAACTACACGAACAGATATTAGGTATATAATATGATAATTCCAGATCAATCTGATACACAGAGTTCTCGCGATTTTTTTTTTCTTGGCGATATGATAAACTGACTGATGTCTGCATCACGTCAGTACACCTATATCGTAAATCAACTGTCTGTGTGTGTGTGAAAAAAAAAAAAACTTTAAAATACTTACCGATAAATACTCAGATATCTACTATATACGCGTGTATGAATAAAAGTATAAATATACCTTCTCACGTCAAACCACGAATTTATCAGTGTCAATTTTTCCCGGTCCCATTGTAACCCGATATACTTAATTTTCAACCCATTTATGGTATTAATGTAAAAGCTAATTAATCGAAGTTATCTCATTCATGATCGTCAGGCTTGTTTGTTATACACAGAATATAAAGGGTGGGGGAGGTGGGGTGACAGTATATGATCAAGCTAACCCACCAGCGCGCGTACCGCGGAAGATCAATTGACACTTGCGTTATCACTGGCTAGTGTCACGTGCGCTCGATCTATTCAGCCGGTTCGCTTGCCTCCTTATCTGATTTATAGACCGAGCATGAGAGCGAGGCAGCAAACAAGCCGTGACGTAATTGTTACTGAATTATCCTTGGGCATATACTTCTTCTACCTATAACGTTAGCCGGTCTTCTCTGGATCTTCATCCTGCCTTTCTGATATAATATACTATGGGTCTTGCTGTAGCACCAGTGATGATTATCCACTCGCGCTACCGGCACCGTACAACAAATCGAACAGATTTATGGATAAATAAATACCTATACCTTGAACACGCCCTTTCTGATACGAGCTCGACGCCCTCGAAACCAAACCGCAGCTAAAAATAGGTGAAGGCCTTAGGCCGATCATCGTACTTACATATACCTACCCGCAATCTGGATCGCTACAAGAACCGAGGCTTTACAGAGCCAGTAGATTACACTGTATATACTTACGTGTATGTCACAGAATGTTCCGAGATGATATACCTATAGCAACAGGCTCAGCTCCAAAAGATCCTCGATCTCTGATGATGAGTTGAAAATATCGTATATGATAACAGAGAGGATCCAACCAGCGTTTATACGCACATCGAGATACAATACAGACGAGGAAACATATTATGATCTTGGATTATTTTTTATTTTATTTTATTTTTTTTGTAGAGAAAAATTGCGGATTTTACCAAAATTTATGCCAGACTATTATATGATAAAAAATTGGAAGAGAACCTTTCTCTACGTCCTGTCAAAGGATGCGTCAAGTAAGTGATGAAAATTTGTAAAAAAAAACCTTTTTTCTAAAACCCTCGCGTCTTAGTCCTTTTAGTTTGTGCTCAAACTTAGGCACCTGCAGATCTATAGAGAGGGACATGGGGCAGCTATACTTATGCGGGATAATGGTTGGTTTTGTATACCGTAATTTTTCAACTGCTCTCTTGTGAGTCTCTCGTCCCTTGGTTGAGTTAGCTACGACGTCTGTTACAGGGCTTAACTTTTGGGTCGTCGTCACAAAAGACCCGTAGCTTCTTTAGACCGTGAAAATGTATTTTGCCGAGTAGCTTAAAGCATACGATTAGCGTGATAATTACCAACATATGTATGAATGCAGTGAAAAAAGAAAAAAAAAACAAATTAAACTTGTTCAACATTTATGAACGGCTTAATGATTCTTGTAATCCGCTTTTTACATCATCTAATTTATATTTCTACGCAAATTCGGTAATCGAAATACGTAACCCAAGGCGCGGACGGGATGGGCTGCCACTTTGTGCGGTAGATAATTCGAATCAAGCTACTATACTGAAAATATAAGCTTTTAAGTGGTTTAATAACTATTCGGACGTTCAATGCTTTCGGTTAGTGCCAGCTGGCAACTTTGAGGTTTATTGGGAAATAGATATTAGGAAATCTCGTATGCTTTGAGCTCGACGATGAAAATACACCCGAGTGAGTTTCTCGTCCGTATAAAGCAGCGATTGCGCGATTGTCGCTTATAGCTACGGTGTGTTTTGCTTTATTTTTCTTTGTTTAGCTCCGTTTTGCTTCGCTTTGCTCCGTTATCGGTTTCTGTGAACTGCAAAAGGTGTTTACAATCTTACCTTACCGCGGCTTACGCTCACGCTGTTCTTTTCTCTCTATTTCTCTTTCTCTTTCTCTTTCCCTCGCCTGTCGTTTTACAAATTTATTCATTTTCTTTGAATCCTTATACCTCAGCAGTTACGCCGCTCAATTTTTCCTTGAACTTCTCTATAATAACACCCTACGGGCTCAGCCACCCGCGACTCTGGGTATATTTTCGAAGCGTTGAAACGCGAGCGTTCCTTGAATCACAAAACCTCACACTTCTCTCTATTATGTATACGTGTATACTTGTTTAGATCAACGCATATATAATCATTTCCTCAGTTTTATGATTGTTCAAATTAGTAAACCTAGAACAACACGTACTTATATTACAAAACATACGTATATATATACCCCATGCTGGTATAATTCGAACTACATTTAATTGTCAGAACTCTGCACAAGGTCGTCGTAGGTATATAATCTATAATACCAGTCACTAGTTCACTAGTTTATTCTTAAGATATATAATAATTATTTCAAGGTTTTCACGAAACAGATTAACAAATAAGAAAAAAAAAACTTGGACATTGTAAACTAACAACTTTCCGAGAGGAAGCATGATTTTTGTCACGTAAGCCAACTCCATTATTTTTCTCGATCTAATTATACCTATATAACACGTATAGAATAATATATTAAATTATCAGCGAAATAATCATTTATTCGAATATAATATCAGACTGAATGCATAAGAGGTGAATAAAAAGGAATGAAAAATGTTAATCATTAAATATATTATTACGTATACATTGACAAAGATATTTTAGGTAGGTATGGATATAATTGAGGCAATTATCGCATTTACGGTTCAGGCGACGCTCTTACAATCAACGACATAGAACCCATTCAATTATTATAATCTTCTGCCAGAACGTGGGAGACCGCGATCTCAGATAAAGAATTATAAATGTCAGCCTACTACTTCTATAGAACGAACGTGCAGAAAGAAAGAGAAGGAGATGAAGAGAGATGAGCAACGTGCCAACTGCAAACGAAAGTTAAGAATTGTTTTTTGCCATTTACGAGGATGAACTCCGGAATGGAACGGATCGTAAATTCGTTGGACGTTATAACGTGTATATAGATATACAGTATGATATAAATATAGGCGTGTGTAAACACGAGACTGTATAAATATATTTATGTATATATGCATATGGTACGAAGAGACTTGTAGAAGTATAAGGAAGGTAGAAAGAAAGGAAGGAAGGAAGGAAGAAAGTAAAAATTTTGACGACGATCTCGGCGGGGGTTCTAAAAATTTCGTTGGATTGTTTCATCTCGCATTTCCATATACGCGTATTGTATACCTACCTATACCTATACGCGGGGATCAAGAACCGCGAAAAATAAGAGGAAGGAATATATATAATATATAGCTTTGGGAAAAAAATATGCCCATGTCCTCGAGCTATCGGAAGATGTGTAAGAGATTACGATTATATTTGAACAGAAAAAGATAATAATAAAAAAGAATGAAGAAGAAGAATAAGAAAAAAGACAAAAAATCTAGGTCAACTGGGTTGCGAGACTATTAATGAAGAATTATCATCTGATGGATATATATATGTGTATAATAGCCTCGAGACTTTCGTCGTAGAACGTGACATCGACTTCCGGTTATTGCGCAGAGTAATGTCGAAGTGCTGTGAAAGACTGAAACGAATTGAATTCATCGTTTTCACTCTACTCTCCACTCCTCCTCTACTCTTTTCTTCTCTTTAATTATTCTCATTATAATTTTTTTTTTATTTTCATCGTATTATCGTTAAAAATGAATGATCGTAGCCTGCAGCAGTAACTTTGTGCGAAATAGAAAAGGAAAAGAAATAAAAAAAATAGAAAATATTCATTTTATTTAAAAAGATATCAAATATAAGTTCTGGTTTGGTTGGTGAGATTGAAAATCTGTCAGAAACAAAGACAGGATTTTGGCGAGCAGCAGTTGTAGACCTTTCGTCCTTTGTGCTGTACCCTAGGCCCACGATGGTGATGGTATATATATACGACGAGGGTGGGTCACACAGTTGCAACCCCTCAACGCGCGTATACTTTCCGTGGCGCGCGTTACCAATGTAGGCCAAGCAATAGAGCAGAAAATGAGTGATTCTGTGACAAAAATAGTAACAGGATGCCGATGGTGCCATCACACAGAGGACAGTCCGTGGTTGTATTTTGACATAAATTCCACTCGCAAAAACCATTGCAAACTTTTTTATAAACATTTAAAATCAAAAAATCGTTTTTTTTTTAGTTTTTTGCCTATAAAATCCAAACTATTGAAGTAATCTTGATGCTCCCACGAGATAAATTGTAGAGAATCAGAATGCAAAGAAAATGAGCTATGGAACGACCGGATCGGGTTATTAGTAACGGAGAAAAATCGGAAAAACCCGGAAAAATCAGTCTTTTTTCGAAAATTCATAACTCCGCCATTTTTTGAGTCGTGGCACAGATCTTTTGCAACATAATAGCGATTGATATGTACTTTATGCGTGCAAAAAACAGACGCTGTAGGTTCATTAGTTTTTGCACAATTGCAATTTGAATTTTTTTTTGCACTATCTTGCAGCGAGCCTGGATGCTCTGGAGATCGTCCGATCTCAATTTTCAAAAAAGATTTCGGAAGTAGAAGTATAGTACTACAACACGTCTATCCTGATTTTTCGATAAAATGCTGCTAAATAGGTGAGAAATACGTGCAAACATGACCGAAAACGGCAGAGCGCGTGAAAGCGGTCGAGTGGTGGGGGTAGAACGCCAGACGAGGAGAAGCGTATATATAGTAATAGAAGCGCGCTGCGCGCGAGTCATGAATCTTCAAATTTGATTATCTCAGCAACTACTGAAGCTATTAGACATTTTTTTTTTTTGATTCTGGGGTACCTGAACCCGCGAAATCTGATTCTTTACCCGGATTTCAGTTATCATCAACGGAAAAGCTGCTATCGGATTTTTCTTGCTACATATCCTTATAGTATAATCGGATATTGATAAAATGCTGTGAAATTGGTGAAAAATAAACAACCAGGAAGCTTATTTATTGAAGTACATAGTAATTATTTATATTGGACATTTTTCAGCATTTTTCACATTTCACAGCATTTTATCAATATCCGATTATACTATAAGGATATGTAGCAAGAAAAATCCGATAGCAGCTTTTCCGTTGATGATAACTGAAATCCGGGTAAAGAATCAGATTTCGCGGGTTCAGGTACCCCAGAATCAAAAAAAAAAATGTCTAATAGCTTCAGTAGTTGCTGAGATAATCAAATTTGAAGATTCATGACTCGCGCGCAGCGCGCTTCTATTACTATATATACGCTTCTCCTCGTCTGGCGTTCTACCCCCACCACTCGACCGCTTTCACGCGCTCTGCCGTTTTCGGTCATGTTTGCACGTATTTCTCACCTATTTAGCAGCATTTTATCGAAAAATCAGGATAGACGTGTTGTAGTACTATACTTCTACTTCCGAAATCTTTTTTGAAAATTGAGATCGGACGATCTCCAGAGCATCCAGGCTCGCTGCAAGATAGTGCAAAAAAAAATTCAAATTGCAATTGTGCAAAAACTAATGAACCTACAGCGTCTGTTTTTTGCACGCATAAAGTACATATCAATCGCTATTATGTTGCAAAAGATCTGTGCCACGACTCAAAAAATGGCGGAGTTATAAATTTTCGAAAAAAGACTGATTTTTCCGGGTTTTTCCGATTTTTCTCCGTTACTAATAACCCGATCCGGTCGTTCCATAGCTCATTTTCTTTGCATTCTGATTCTCTACAATTTATCTCGTGGGAGCATCAAGATTACTTCAATAGTTTGGATTTTATAGGCAAAAAACTAAAAAAAAAACGATTTTTTGATTTTAAATGTTTATAAAAAAGTTTGCAATGGTTTTTGCGAGTGGAATTTATGTCAAAATACAACCACGGACTGTCCTCTGTGTGATGGCACCATCGGCATCCTGTTACTATTTTTGTCACGAAAAATTCTCTATTGCTTGGCCTAATGGGAAATAAAAGTTTATCCTGCCCAATAAAAAGCTAAGCACCAAAGTATTTTTTTTGTTCTTGTTTTTTTTTTTTTCAAACATCTCTCGGCCAGGGATCCCCGCAGGGGTGAGAACTGAAATTATTATCATTATCATTATTTTTCTCCATTATTTCTTTCTTTTATTTTTCCATTCTTTCTTTCATTCTTTCCCCCTTTTATCACAAAGAGCAAGTCCACACAAAGCGGCCATCCTAAATGTAATTACAACTTGATCCAAGATTTGATCCGAGATCAACGGAGATGATGAGCTAACGGAAGCTGCTTATACGCAGGAATTAAAAAACAAAAAAAAAAAATTATGATATACATATGGATCTATACATAGTATATGTAAATATATAAAAGAATTTAATTGTTTTATGTAGCTGAGTTAATGACGTGTTTAAATTTATTTTCATTTTATTTTTTTATTTTTTCTTCTCTTCCTGAAAAGCGGAGAATATGGTTCGATTACTGTCCGCTCGCAAGCTATCCACTACATAATTATATAGGTAGGTAGGTAGGTACCTCTACCATACTCTGCCGTACTATACGGTTGTTTGGTTAATTTGGGTTAGGATAACGAGTATAACGGCGTCTTGCTCGCTCTCCGAGTGCAGACCGTTCGAAAATACGACGAGAGTCATATATAAGAGAGATTTCTGACACGCGATTTATATATTCGTACAGTACAGTATATAATATATACACGTATACATGTATAGGTAAATAAATTTACGCGAATGCAACCGCTTATACATATAAATATACACCTATATATATACGATTTATATACAGCCGCACACACAAACTGTAGCAGGCCAAACCAATTTTAATTCAATTCGGAAGCTCCGTTTACTGTGCGAATTCGTACATACTATGTATACCTATATAGACCTATAAATACTTCAACCCATATATATCTCTATATATATGTGAAACATACGTATGTTTTTTTGTTTTTTATTTTTTTCACGTATGTAGGTATATAATACGCCTTCTTATCTATCCGTACATAAATTTCAAATATATAAATAACGAATATGTATTGTTACATGTATAAGTCCAGGTTGGTAGGGCGAACGGAGTTTGGGGGGTAGGGGGGTTAAATTTATAATATATTGGTATAGTTCGTATCGTTCCCCGTGACTAAGAGGACAGGTAAATCATTTTTTATTAATGATTATGTGGCTTCTAAGCCCCCTCACCTTGTTGCTCCTAGCCTCGGAGCCGTCTCCACTATTTCGACCTCTCAGCGCTGTTACCAAGGGATAGAAGAGGACAGCGATTTAAATGCACCGGGAAAAGGAGAAACGGATCGTAACTTAGCACGAGGGTAAGCGAGAACGAGTATCAATGCTATAGGTTATCGTCGTCCCTCTTTACTGTCATGAGAAAGAACGATCTATACAGAAGCACATGGCCCAGACGAGGATACAACTATTATGAGGCATTGGGGGGACGGCTGCTCTAACAGTGGGGCAGAAGAGAGATACGAGATGTAGAGAGAGATGGGAAATAGAGAAAGAGAAGGAAGATGAGAGAGAAAGACGAGAGGGCTCGGAGCCTGTTTCGGGCAGGGGCGAAGCTACTAGACCAGCTTTCGTGCGCCTCTACGTTTGTATGTATAGCATCCGAGGCTCGGAGCTGACGCAGCCTTTGTGTATGGGACTCTAACCCAACCTAACCCTAACCCTAATCCATAGATCGCCAAATACTCGCGATTCATTTTTTTTTTTTCCTTTTTTTTTTTTCTTCTTTCCTCGTAGGTTTCAATGTGACGCGGTGATTAATCGCTCGTCGGTAGTTCCGTGCTTTTGAAATACCAATTTTATACTTTGAAAGAAGATGGAATAGTTTTACGATGCTGAAAATATCTGATCCCTTTTGATTCCTATCTCTTTTGAAAATACGTACTGTTATGATTAATTTTAATACACCTTTTTTTTTACTCTCTCTCTCTCTCTCTCTTACTCTCTTGCTGTTTCTTTTCTTCGCTGTGGTAATTGTGCGGCTTTATCTTAGTCGGATTATCATGGATGTAGAAAGTAATGGGCAAAAAGTTAGGGGAGGGGAAATCTCTATACGTGTTCGCGAATATTAATTAATTAATTGTATGTAATCATGGGCGGGGAAGTAGTTTATTGAAAAGGTTCTTTATTGCAGTAAAATGACAATAGTTCCTTTGTCTCTTATTCTGTTTGACCGGTTAATTAGAAGAGACAAAGTTTAACGGAGACGACCCCGCTTTAACTCCCTATATAACGAAAATTCTTGACAAGTAATAATCACCGAGAAACTTCAACTTTTTATACATATATATATATATAAGTACATAGCCATTTACAAATACATATGTACACATTCAACCAGCAAAGTCGTTAATCACGAGACAATGATTATTTATAGAATCGCGTCATTAGTCAACAAACGAAATTAATTTGAGCGACATATTTCATATATCCTTAAATATATTAACGCACTTAAATTAATTAAGTTAAATTATTGCATATATTAATTTTTATTTCGCTAAAGAACAAAAGAGAAAAGAAAAAAAAAAACTTCGCCTCGTACTAATTTTTATTTATTTTTTCTCAAAATTATCTTAACGATGTTGTTTAGCGAGTTACAATAACACCGAGATAATCCAACGTCAATTCAGTTCATCGTGAATCAATCATATGTATTATAATAAAAAACTAAGGATAATGTCGATATATCCGAACCGAACAGCATAATGTTGATTAAAAAAAGGAAAAAAAAATAAAAAAATCGTCTCCCTTCCGTGTGAATAATAATTCTATTCATTTCACTCGAACATCATTCCCTGTGTTAAATGGAAAACCGTTAACACCCAATTTTATCATAAAAGGAACTATTACCTCAGCCATAGAACCATAGCCATAGTAACTCACCACGGTATACCATCAGCTGTTCTCTCATTCCGGCGCAGTAGCCGTTAGACTCGGGCAGGTATATCTGTCAAAATCAGCTGATCGGTATAGCCAGGCATGCGCGTTGCGCTCGTAGTTACTGTGCAGTTCTATAGCTAGTATAGAAGTCGAACTCATTTCATTTAAATATATGAATTCAAGTCAGCTTCAAGTATAATCTATTAGAAAAAAATAAAAAATAAAAAAAAAAATCTCCACTCGTATGAATAGAATGTATTATAAATTATCTAACCAATTAATAAATAACCGCGATGGATAAATACCTCGCGTATAAATTACTCTTACAATATTATTACCCAGATATATAGACTAACGCACATAAGAAAAAAAAAATAACATCAACGAGTAAAACCATGTAGAAGAAGAAATAAATTGATGAAACAGTAAGGGTACAATAATCACCACGTTCTTTGACGTTAATTAACGTGTCAGTATATTTGCAGCGTAACACTAGCAGCTCTCCTCATTTCTATCAATTTTTTTTTTTTTTTTTTATCCTTGTCTTTTTTATTAATATTTTCGTCGTTAAATGATAAATTAATTCAATTTTCTTTTTTTTTTCTCTGTTTCTTTGTTCTTTTTTTTTTTTTTTCTGCGAGCCTGCAGGTTTTTCTATACTTACTCGCTGTACAGTTTCGTAGTTCAGTTATACTACTTTCGAGCGATTGTTTGACCGTGTCAATGACCCCTTGGACAACGAGGCGGGTTTTGACGGGACTAAAATGTATATCAAGTTATAATGCTTGTATCTAGTAACGTACGTAGGTTGAACTTATATCTGGTACATTATTGGGCCCTGGTACCTCCTGTAGACGCTCCTGCGATCCCTCGAACCTCCTCGACGACTCGTCGTGCGCACGGCGCGTCGCGGCGAACGAACGAACGTACTAACGAAAGAGAGAGAGATACCACAAAGCTCTGGAAGAGAGAGAGAGAGAGAGAGAGAAAGTATCAGAGATAGTGTCGGAAAGAGAGAGAGAGAAAGTGATACCCAGCTACCCGGCTACCCAAACCTACGGGGGTCTCTTTGCCCGTGTAGGTGAGATCCCGCGGCAGGAAAGACCGTAGAATTTCGTGTAAGTGCGAGTAGCTCCTACCGATCGTTGGGTTGCGGGCTAAAGCGAGAGGGCAAATCTCATCCATGGAATATTCCGCTGAACTCTGTCAGCGACGAGGGGGGAAATGTAGCGACGTGAAGAGAGAAAGAGAGAAAGAGAGAAATACTCGGTATGGAGAGGGGCTCGTGATGGGGAGGGAGGAATATACCCGACACACATACAACCGCGAATTTTAACCGTGAGGAGAGGTAGGAAACGTGTGTTACACCGTCCGTTCGCGTGCGTGTGAATTGAATGGGTAACAAAAAATATATAAAAGAGATACATACAAACACTTGGATACATGGTGACGGGGTCCCCACGACGTGTAATGGGACTTGAGATTCGCAGGCTTAGGGTTCTCGGTCTTAGTGACAGTCTTGTTGTCCTTATATACCTACCGAACCTACCGCAGGAATAGTCTAAGCCCAAACTTCCACAGTATCGAATTTGTCCGTACCCATCCAGCCAGCATTATATCGGTACAGAAGAAACAATGAATTAGAAAATCGTATATTTTTGAAAAAGAAACTTCGACGAACGAAGATCGGATGATGAAAAAAAATTTGAGAATTTGATTTTTCTTTTTCTTCACATTTTTTTCTATCATACGATCTTCGTTTATCCAAATCAAAACGATTTTCCCGAATGAAGCTTTGTTCTTTGAAAAATATTACTACAGATATTATATGGCATTACGTTTACTTAAGCTTAAAATCAAATCGTTATCATTATCTATAGGTACTTCTTGTCTCTGGTGTAATTTGGTGGCCTAGCTGGCTTCTTTCCAATTGCCAATTATTCCTAGTACTTTTTTGAAGTTTTGCTAAGCTTTTACCTAGATGTACGCATACCACCACCACCACCACCATCACCACCAATACTACTACTGCTACTGTTACACGTAGTAACGTAGACGGTTTGTTGCGGTCGGTTGATTTGTTACAGTATCGCGCGCAACTGGTCCAGCAGCGTTCCAAACCCGGAGGGACAATCAGTGGTGATTGATGTATGTACAGGCGTCTATGTCAATATCGTGAAATCAAGGTCAAATTATTTAAATCTAAGGGTTGACATAATTTTTTTTTTGCAATTTTTTCAAATCCGCACCGATGGGATTATTGAATAAACGGTTTTTCTTTTTCTCGATATTCTACACATATATGCATATGCATATTCATATGCTTTGTATGAACTTATAGATAGACGTTCACGTCTATACAGCATCGGTTATATCAATTCCTTTTTGCGCTAGTCTTACGCAACCTTGTTAACCGATTACCGAAGACTAGTGTCGTCGACCAAGACTGAAAACGTATTCGATCGATACTCAACTAGGTATCTACTATTACAGTCGTATAAACTCTAAGCTGATAAAAAGAGAGAGATCGTGATCCGCTAGTAGGTGTATCTAGGTGTAGGTATATACTAGACAGATAAACCTATAGCAACGCAATACAATATAACAAGATCCCATCGACCACAAGGAAGACTTATAATTGTCTAGAATTATTATTATATCTAAAAAGAAACTTATCTAGTTAACGTTCGTAACTAATTATCAGCCGATTTATTTTTACAGACAATAATAATAAGAAGAAAAAAGTAAGAGAAATAAAAAAAAATATATATATATATCAACGAGACGTGCGAGGTCCAGCAGTAAGTCAGTGGTAACAATTTGCTGGCCGCATCTCTTTAGTTCCGTTTATTACGTCAAAAAGAAACAAAAAAAAAAAAAAAACAGTACCTCGTTTATAATTTATCTCATTTATCAACGCTAATTCATCTTACGATTTCATACAGTCAATAAATAATTGTATTAGTCTAAACGAAAAAACTCCTTGCCATATATGTATATGCATATATGTATTCCTTTGTGTTCCACTGACTTACTTGTCATCGTTTAGTAGCGCAACTAGTGAATAATGAATCGTTACACGTTGTGTTAAATCAGATCTATATATCTGCGTGTATGTAAGTTAAAGAAAATAAAAAAAAAAACTTGACGAGAAACTGGCTCAGATTCATCGATGCTTTTCCATTTGATTTTCTCGTTTGACAAGCAGGGAGGGGGTTTGATGTCACATACATGTATACAAGAACGGGCAGGATTAGTCCTCGGAACCGGCACTTCAATTGAGTCGAATGAATTGAATCGGGTTTAGTATATATACATATATATACACATGTATGTATATGTGTATAAAGAGGAGGTGCGCCATTCGCAACACGCAATTGCCGCGGTCGTATAGCTCACGCATAATAATTTGAGTGAATATCACACACTGTGTGCAAGGGAACACAGTCGCTCTTTGTGTTCGAGTCTCTGGTATGGTATATGGTATGGTATATGGTATATTCCGTATACTATACTGTACTCTCTCTATTTCTCTCTCATGTCTCTCTTACTCTACGCACATGCGTGCTACTGGCTTCTTTGTCCGTCCTGTTCGTTCGTTCCCTGGCGTATATTTTCAGAGGCAAAACTTCTCCTCTTTTCCTCTTCACCTCTTCAACTCTTCTCCTCTTCTATTTTCCTCTCTCACTCCCCTGCCATAAGACCCTTCTTCCTTTTTTTTTTTTTTTTTTGTTTTCTCCCTCTGCTTGTCCATGTACTTATACTACCACATCTAAATCTTACCTAAAACTCCCCCTCATATTCTACAAACTGATATCTTCTGCCACCGGAACACTGTTTTCTTTGTTTATAGAATCAGTCGACGAAGCAATGGTTTTTGATCGACGTGAATCGAAAAGTTGTTTGAAGAGGATGGATGCCGTTTCAAGAAAGTCCCAAAGCTCAATCCGAACCTTTAACCCGGTTGATGCTACGTGGGGTAGAATATTCTTTGTCTTTGTGGTTAGAGCGGAATAAATGCCTCATGGTGTTTATATACCTATACTCTGAGCATAGTACAATAATTGCAGGGGGGGATGATTACGGAGTAAAAATACTTCATTGAAAATTACCTCGAATTTATATTCACATCAGATTTATAAAACTTTTATAGATTTCTACCAGGAATTATTATCCTATCTACTTCCTGTGTGAAACCAGACTTTTGGCAACTTGAAACCCCTTCGGTTTAGATGTACGTTTACAGACCCCCTACTCGCGCTACCTTTCGATCGACACCCTTCCTCCTAGTCAAGCTACGTAATATCCAGTTAACTGAGCGACTGAAGTTCGAAGAAACTTTTATGGTTGTTAGTCCTACGAGAATAGATGAAATTTCTAATTCATAGATCTAATTATAGGTATAATTGCAGGGTAAAATTTGCAGGAAGGAAGAAAAAAAAATTCCGTTTTTAGAAGAAAGGAAATTTTTTTTTTCTAGTCATTTTATTTTACGAATAATGATCATCACTCGGTATATCCGTTTTACATGTATTTAGATGAATAAGACGCTCTCGTGGGTCTCGTTTTAAAGCTTTTAAAACCTAAGAGCCTCGACGCGGGTAGAAACGAAAGCATCAGCGTCGACCTGTTGACGACCAGGCATAGGCGTCTACCTACCTATAAATCGAGCGTGTCGAGTTTTATAAGGACAGTTGACACACATCGTGACACATTGTCAGAAAAATTGCGAGCATTTATTAGCCAGTACGAAGGGGGGGACACACCTTCCTTAAACCATTATAAAATTTCGATGTAAACTTCAGGTAGATATACGTATCTGCACGTAGAGGCATATCGTTCTCGAGTTATCGATCTGTTGCCCATGTAACAAAGCTCGGGGCGAGGAGCTGTTTCGCATCGAGATCACGTTTCGTATCTTGTTTCCCCGATTATAGTTTGATACGCTTAAAGAAACTGATCGCGGAATTCGAGGAAGAAAAGAAAAGGACTTACCTATACCTATCGCCGATCTATCGATATCGTACTTTCAAAGAAACAAAGGGTTAACTTACAAAATTTTCGACTATTTTTTTTTTTTTTTTTTCTTGCCTCTCATTACTTCGAACAAACATTAAACTTTTCTTCTTTCTTTCTCTCATTTTATCTATAAGATAATATGAAAATCTTGCTATTTATAGAAATATATTTAAAAAAATTCAACGTACACCTTTATATACAAGGTTTTGGTTTCTTTGTGTCAACCGAGTAAAGACTTGGAAGAGGAGGCATATTATACCAATGTGTTATAGAGAGACCCGCCGCGAAGATGGGGGATAAAGGAAAGATTTAGCTGTGTTTACGAAGCGCAAGTCTTTGTTTGTTTTTTCAAAAATATATTTCGGGTGTCGTTAATCATATACATAATTTTTGGACTATATCAAAAGACCGTTTTCTCTGGCGGTTCACTATAAATATACACATATGATACGTTCATATATTTTTCTCATCCGCAGCATATAATTTTCATTCTTTCTATTTACCAGTTTATTTCCATACACCCATTATACATACATAGGTATATGTATATCTATATTCAACATCCTACATATAACCGGGGTTGTACAAAACACCCTGCCTTCAAACTAAACTTTCCCCATGCATTACACCCGATGCGTCACACAGCTACGTCGCATCTATTTGCTTTACTCGAATTTTGCTTCCTTTGTCTTATACCGTAAAGTAAATTGGCCCGTGTCCCACGGTTTCAAATATTCTATAGGATACCGAATGGGTTACTGGAGCAAAAACTATATGTAATAGCAAAGATTTTTTATTATATTTCGATACAAAAAAAAAAATCCGCTCGATATTTAAATGGAAATTTAAAAAATTGCACGTTTTATCTATCGATACCTAGATTTATGCGATAATATATACTTATATACCCAGTAGCTAATGAGAATGACAATAGTTAAGCGCGTAGCTAAACATATCATAAAGGTATATATTATATACATATATATATGAGGTATTCCATACCAACTCGACCAATGATTTTCCCTCACCATTTTTGATTTAGTTCATAATTTTTTCTACGGTTACTCCAACTCTAACACCCACTCATGAATTATTTCAGATTTTTTATATCAGCCGTTATTTATTCATGAATTTTCAAAAATCCAAACAGTGCGACACCTTCGATTTGTTTGAAAAAAATCTCAAAAATTCTGTTTTCGAAGACGATTATTTTGACCCCCATTCGGAAGTGGAAACTCTTTTCCTGACATTTATTTTGCTCATTTAAGAAAAAATTATTTCGTAAACGTGGTGGATAATGGCTCCCAGAATTTTCTTGAATGCAAATGAATTATATTTTCAGGAGAGGTGGTCGTAATAATCAGAAATACAATTGATTTTACTACCGAAAATTTTATTCTGTCATACAATTGTTTCGGGAAAAAATTCTGGGAGCCATTATCCACTACGTTTACGAAATAATTT
The DNA here is from genome assembly GCA_914767705.2 of Tenthredo notha. Taxonomy (NCBI): domain Eukaryota; kingdom Metazoa; phylum Arthropoda; class Insecta; order Hymenoptera; family Tenthredinidae; genus Tenthredo; species Tenthredo notha. The sequence continues at coordinate 9,833,746 of OU611909.1, forward strand.
TTTCTTTAATGAGCAAAATAAATGTGAGGAAAAGAGTTTCCACTTCCGAATGGGGGTCAAAATAATCGTCTTCGAAAAACAGAATTTTTGAGATTTTTTTCAAAAAAATCGAAGCTGTCCCACTGTTTAAATTTTCGGAAATTCATGAATAAATAACGGTTCATGAAAGAAATCTGAAAAAATTCATGAGTGGGTGTTAGAGTTGGAGGAACCGTAAAAAAAATTATGAACCAAATCAAAAATGGTGAGGGAAAATCATTGGTCGAGTTGGTATGGAATACCTCATATATATAACACAAAAGAAAACGCAGTCGAAGCGCGCGGTGGCGCGTAGATTAATCGATAGGACCGCACCGCACCGTCGCTATATACCAGAGGGTGAAATTTTCCGCTGATATCGGGAACCAGCTGCCCTCCTGCATGCCTGCGGGACTGAGCTATCGATTATTCCATAAAGCCCACTTATCGTTCTATACCAAAGCCTCGAAAAGCGTTGGCTATAGTTTAAGTCTGTACTGAACGAAATTCGCTGCTATACCTATATATATATAAGTTTCTAGGTATAGGTATAGGTGGTAGGGTACCTACCTTTACGAACAACGGGACACCCGGTACGCGCGCATTTATGTTCCCTTTATACATATGTATATTTACTTACAATATATTTACTCATACATATGGGACACGCGCGGTTATACATATATTTATAATTTAGCTATATATTTACACGTATATATATCGTTACCGTATATACTACTGCGATAGGTATAGGAATATATAGACGGTGCTATGTGTGCGGTGTAGAAATGTGCGTAACACGCAAGGACCTTCCTGACCTAGTCTTTCATCTCTTCCGTTGAGCCCAGCGTGTGCATTTATTACACATATACTGTGGAGTTGCAGGCTTACATCCGTTTCTGCTAGAATTTTACTTTTTTTTTTATTTTTTCTTCTTCGTCTTCTTCTTCGTTCTCTTCTACTCGTTTTCGTTTAGTTTTAATCAACGTCTTTTTTGTACGTTATAAACCTTCTGATTTTTTTTTTACTCGGCTAATTTTTACCTCAAAAATCGTCATTCTATTTCTACATTATTCAGACTTTTAAATTGCTGACAATTACCGTATTTTTTCCCCGTGAAGAGTATTTGGCTTTATCCTACCTACGCGTGGTGTCAAAAGCACAGACTGGACTGGTGTTAAGGCTGGGGTATAAGTAAGGCTTCTTTGCTAGTAGGTATATAGCTGGTTCAGGAATATAAGGTATAAATAAACGGTAAGTAATTTTGTCCGGGTGATAGTCATCGAGGTTTACCTCTTCTCTACTCTTCTCTTCTCTTCTCTTCTCTCACTTTTACGTTCGTCTTAGTTTTTTGCAAAGCCTCGCTTTATTCTTCTTTCTTTAATCTTAGCCCATCCGCGTCAGTCCTTTGTCCCACGGGCAGAGAAGTACCTACTTCCAATTCCAATTTCCACTCTACCACTTCTAAGTTCACCCTTATAAACGTCACTGCGCATGTTCAGGGAGATTCTATACCGTCGTATATCTATATACTTATACATATACTTAGAAATATATATATATATATATAATAGGGATAGAGATATATATACAGTGGCGAACCAAGTTCCCTGGCTTTGTTACCTGATCCGGAAGTCAACTCGAAATGCCTCCTGCACGTCCGCCCATTCGTCCCGTTGTCAGCTGTCGAATGCTAATTGCGCGTTACAGTATAAACCTACTATATACCTTACTTTACGTGGAAGGTAGACCGTGCAGTTGTAGAATTTATGACAAAATGTATGTATTACTCGGTAATTCAGGAAATAACTGTTGCACATCATGTGTCATGACCATCCCGACGATCCGGGTATAGATATATACATTATTACATTATACCTACATAAAGAGCTTTGTAATTGCCGAGGGGTGACCGAAGAGCTTTTTGCTTCTCGGTTATTAAAACATTTTCATACCTTTTTTTTTTCTTCTTTTTTTTCCTCCTCGATAATGAGGTGTTTAAATTATCACAATTATTTGCACACGCGATATGCACAGTTATTAGAAGGGGTAGGTATTTCTCTGATAGTCTACACAGCAGATATTTAAAACTTATACCGAAAGCTAAAGATGCGAAAGACCAAACTTCCTGAACTTGAAATTCACGCATGAATTCATTCAGTATTTAATAACTTGGGCTGTATTGATTGTATCAGAACGAATAAGCAGTTAAATTAATCACGTCGAAGATATTGATTGAAATAGATGAAATGGGTTTCCGTAATGAGGGTCTCGATTAGAATGAGTTATTTTCTGTGTTTTCACACCTTGAAAAATATACCGGAATTTTTCGTCTGGACTTTCGGTTTTTCAGACCGTTATAGAAGTGATATGGAAATATTGTTAGGAAAACTAATACGATATGCGGGTGTACAAAAAAATAAATGAGAATAAAAATAAACCTCGGGAATTCTAAGGATGGTTTTAATCAACGGCGAATAATAAAAAAAAAACAAAAAAATTCGCTTCATCCCTCGTTATTTGTCTCGGTTTTCCAATTTTGCGACATTTCAATGCGAAGGGTTTTGCGAACGGGCGAAAATTCTCGGAGGTATAGAGTGAGGAGCGAATAGTGATTACACGTTTGTTAATTGATCGAATCGACCAATTCCACGTTAGCAATTACCAGTTCTACGCGGGGTACGTAGACAATATACCTTATACTGGTATTTATTGGCAGTCGTTGAGGTTTCGGAACAAAAAGGTGTGTAAAAATTGATGTGGGGAGGAAATAAAATAAACGGTCGCGAAACAAGAGGAAAAAGACAAAGTAAAGAGAAAAAGAGAGAGAGCGAGAGAGAGGAAGAGAGAAAATAATAATAATTTGTTCACATGAATTAAAACTCCTTGACAAAACAAAAGCACGCCGGATAAATCTCCCTGACAATAGAACGAGCCGGCAATTCAGTTTTATTTTAAACTCCCTGGCGCTTGCCTGCGTTCCGCAATCCCGTTCCCCAGCCCTGACCTTACACTACCGAAAATTTGTTAGGGATGGAAAGGCGAGATTAAGACCCGTTTTTAACCCTTTTAGCATTTAATCGTATTTTGCTAAACTAAATTCTTGGGAAAAATATAGTTGATTATGGGGTGCAACGAGAATGGTAAGATATTTCGTGAAAAAGTGATTTTTTCTTCTTTTTTTTTAATCAAACGCAGCTTCGAAGAGTTGATAAAATTGAAATGAAAATAGCTGCCGAATATATCCAGCGAAGTATATCTTATTTTATTTATTTTTTTATCCTCGAAGTTGTAATTGATATTCCTCGAGATGTGTGGAGTTAGTTGAGTGACTGAGAGCTCTGCAAGGTGTTCAAGACCTTGGGCTAAGAAGTTTACCAAGTCTTGGTTTCCCTCCTGCTTCTCCACCGCCTCTTCCTTCTTGGTTTAGGATCACCTGCCAAAGTTCCCACGTCTCGAAGATATATTCGTTGCACAGTGGCCGTTGCTAACCGTCGATCCGAGCCCCTGCACGTCACATTGGCGATGCACTTGCATTTCTGTAGGAGGTAGCTTGGGACCGGTCACAAAAGACTCGTGAAAGATGATGGTGAAAAACGCCATATGTATTGTGTTTCGCGTGTATATATAGAAAAAAAAAAAAAGAAAATAAAGGCACACTTGTCTCACGCGTGATTCAGGCACGCTTTAGACACGTTCCGGGATCTTCTCTATACCTATTATAAACTTCGTACCTACTTTGTTATTCTTACTACAAATATATTCCTCTAATTAATATCTCGCGTAATTTAACTGTACAGGAATATACAGAGAACCAACATTTCCATACAATTCTAATTGAATTTGATTAGATTTAACTTGATTTTCGTATAGTATATTCAAGAACTGAGAACTGAGAATATCGGAGTAAATTTGAAATGAATTGAATCAACAATGTCTAAGACACCCTTGGTTTAATGATATTTGCAAAGCCTCTGAGGCATCGGATTTCAAAATCCTCCTAGTGTTACAAAAGTCAAGACATTCAGTCCGAAAACTTATCTCACTGATTTATGGTCGTGATTATTTTTCTTCTGGTTTATAATCATTGTTCTCATCTTAGAACTTTTACTCCAAGCCCGATATATTTGGTCAAATTTTTGAAAAAACAAATTTATCAAAAAAATTCAGTCTCCTTTCTCCGGGGGATACAAAAAAAAAAAAAACTCTGCGTAATATTCCGAACAAAGTACCTATCCGTAAACGGGGAGAAAAAAAACCAAAGTTTAGTGTCATTCCGACCGAAATTATAACCCAAGAAACTTTTTGAATACGTAAAAAATTCGGTTGCGTAAAAACCGGTGAAGTATGGGGTGACTATAAAAGTTGTGGAACTGTTTAAAGTACAATATGATGCAAAAGACTAAAAAATCTATTATTACTCTGCTCCGCAAATTTGTACAAATCGTCTGTTCAGGCCGCCTTTAGTTTTCGTCCAATTTTTCTTTGAAAAGTATATAAAAAAAAAAAAAGTAAAAAAAACCTTTTGCGGGAGAACAGATGCGAAGGCAGATCTTCGATGGTCTCCCGTGGTGCCAGAGAAGATATTTTTATCATTTACTATTCAACATGTGTAAACGAATACGTGTGCCGCTCGCATATTGTAATACCAAAAAGTTTCCAAAGTTGAGAAGCTATTTCTTTTTTTTTTTTTTTTCTTCTTTTTTTCTTTCTTCTTCTCGTATTCTATTTATTTCTTTACCTAGCCAGTGGATACTTTTCTGAAAAGCACTTAAATACGTTTTCAAGACGCCTCTACCTCCGGACGGTAGAGACTTTAGTTATATTATTACGTGACTTATAATAATTATAGATCTGCCAGTCAATCAAAAACAGACGCTGGCCAACGCCACCGCCAGCCACAGTAATTCTGTTATAGAACACAGCCGATGGAGAGAATAGTTATATTTTTATTTTTATTCGTTTCTTGTTTCTATCGCTCATTTTAGCGTTGTAGACCGTCAATTATATTACATTTCACGAAAAAAAGAAATATAAAAAAATAAAATAAAATCTCGGATCATTAACTTCCCCCGTACCCCAATTAACCAGCATTACATTATATATTGGCAAATTTAGCCGCTATTTACCGCTTTATATAATATCAGCGATAAAAAAACAAAAATAATAAAGAATAAATTTCCCTAATAATAAAAATGGACAAGTAAGACAATAGGTATACCATACATAATGTAATAGATGTATGAAAGAATAACAGAACAATCAATTCAAGTATAAACGTAACCGAGTTATACATAGAGAATCATAAACCAGCAAACACACGACTGACTTCATTTCCCTCTCGACAATAGAAATCCATATAATAGGTAAAAGCAAGCTGGCCAGCAGTTGATGCAAACAAATATTTGCCTCTGGATAGCAGAGATAAGAAGGCGCTAGGGGTTGGTCCGATAGTTTCCTACGTAAATACGTGGGTGAATATAACTTATATATGTGTGTATGGTATACATATATATATATGCATAAAGGGATGCATGAAAAGGTTCCTTCTATACCTGCAACTTACAAGGCTTCCACATTACGTCCCACCCAACGTCCCAGACGTCGTATATACACGCGGTCGTCCCCAAGAGTTTCCTTTCTCTATTTTCCCTGCGGGAGGGGAGTTGGCGACGAAGCCACAGATTTGGTAAAATATTTGACAAGGACAAGGGTCTGGTGACGTCATCGTATAGAGTAGGTATAAGGTAGTAGGTTATACCTGCGTACACCAGACTCCTTTAGTTTTCTTATACAAACCTGACGAAAAATTCAAGCTAAAAAAAAAAAATATATATATATATATATACGAGGAGGTTCTCTGCGAAGAAGGCAAAACTCCTTGTATACGTAGCTAGAAATTTGAGGGGATTTCTAAGAACTTGATGAAACAGGTTTTCGTGGGTGCGCCTCTACACAACAAGGGTCAGGTCAGTGCTATGTAGAAACTTTTAAACTCTTTTTCCTGAGGATGGAGCTTGGACCACTGTATATATACTCCGGGTTCTTATTATAGCCACAAATAGAATGGAAGAAAAAAAGGGAAAAAGAAAAAAAAAAAAAAAAATGATCGCTTGTTAATACTTTTGTTTTTTTTTTTCTTCAAATTGTGTTTTTCTTCTTTCTTTCTTTCTTTCTTTTTTTCTTCTTTTTATTCTGAGCGGATGAATTATTAAATTGACTAATTATTCTCTGTCAATAATTTAACGAACGAAGGTATTTACATCTGAAATGTATATAATTATGTACATTATATTATATTATATTATATATATATACGTAATGTATAACGTGTGTAGATTTTCATCGACGGGCTATTATACATGTGTCAAGTTTTTCACGGTATAATAGTAGTGGGAAGGTTACGTATATACGCATATATGTGTGGATTTATGTATGTATGTATGTATCACGTTACATGGGGTCTACATAATTAACCGGTTGTGCATTCGAGGTATAGAGATTTATTTTTAAAACCGAGAACCGAGACCTTCGAATTATTATACCAGACGGGAGCGAGTCTATAAGATTATTTTAGTGGACAATCATTCATATCATATGTAGGTATGGATATGGATATGGATATTTATTCATGTGGGTGTTTGCTCAACCGCAAAAGGATATCGAAAAACGAATAATGAAATTGCGAAGAATGAAAGAAAGAAGAGAAAAAAAAACGGAGGTAAAATTATTAAATAAATGACTAAATTAATGATTGAGGTTGACAGTAATTATTATTATATATTCGCTGGAATATATGAAAAGTTTATTAAATTAATATATATATATATATATATTTTTTTTTTTATCGTCAAAAATTTCAGCCGAAGAGACTGCTATCTTTATTCACGTAATTATTTATAACCCACCGCACACCGTCTTATACAATCAGATTCTAAACACTTCTGTTTTTTAATTTAAAAGCGATTATTTTCATTGACGTCAATCCACTGCAAACCTAAGTTTCCACAAATAGGTGTATATTATATTATTTGCCAAATATATTTTTGAAGTTATAGAAGAAAACATTTCATTTATATCTTGATTAATAATAATTCATATTTATACGGTGCGATTTTTAATTCGTTGTTTATAATAACTTTGACAGAATATATATAAGATTAATTAAATTAAAGAAACGTCAATCAATATTGTTAAATAAAGTTAGCGGGGGGTGGTTAACGAAAAACTGATCTATTAATAACTTGTATTAATTAATTTTCTTATATGCGATGGACAAGTCAGAGGTCGAATACTGACGCATATGTTTCTTGATTCCGAAAGAGTTTTTCTTTGTGGGCTATACATGAGTTATAAAAATTCATATACAGAAAGGATTCGTGGATACGGATCACTTGTTGATGCTTAACAATGAATTCACAATGAATTGAACACAGATTTATTCAACAAATGATTTGCATTTACGAACTCTCGTAGTATATAATGAGATATAAAATAGAAAGAAGAAAGAAAAAAAAAGAGAATCTTTTCACATCCTCGTCGTTTGAACAACCTATAGATAGATTATCATATCGTATAGTATGTATTCGGAGATTAAAGTCTGTATCAAATGACAAATAATATCAACCGCAAAACTTACGATCGTAAAAGGATCCCGTTGTTACTGTGCAGCCTGTGCTCACGATTGTACAAATATACACATATCGTCTTAGCGTATAAGTCCCATGATATAAAATATATATGTATCTAGACACTAATGCTACACTAGGAGGTATAACGAAGCGCGATTAGTTTACAAAATCCATAAATCCCCTTCTGGCTGTATATATATATATACATATATATTTATATACGATTCCAAATGGAGAGACGAGCCTATGACCTCTTAGTCTTGGATTCAAGTCACGATGCAGCAAGCTAGAAATCCGTCTTAAACTCAAACTGGTTCATAGGAAGCATAAAGTTAGAAGTAGACGACAGTAAAAGAACTCATATGAAAATAATGATCGTCTCTCTCGTTCCTAATTCACCGCTACCACACTTTACGCTATTGATATCTATACCTAGATTACTTATACAAAAATTTCACAGTTTATGCAATTAAAGTACTATTATAAGGAAGTAACACGCGATGTCCAAAGCGTCGATGCATAGACATATGCACTTTTCTGACGGTATTATGCAAGTCTAGTTACTTATCGTTAACGAGATATCCTATACATTCCCCATGTCACGTAGGCCTTGGCCTCATCTTCTCTACGCCAAGGTTCCTCAAGGCTGTTTTAATGGGTTTATATAGTTTAGAGAAAGAAAAAGAAAAGAAAAAATAAGACCCGCGGAAGTAAGACTAAAGGGAAACGAATCGAAACACAATGCTGGGTATGCTATATAAATACTAATAATAAAAAATAAAAAAATAACGTTAATACGAAAAAAAAAAGTGTGTAATATATGAAGGTACAAGACGAGGTATTATGTATATTGGAGTACAGAACAGCGCCGTGGATAGTTCTTGTTCGTGTTTATGGCTACGGGCGCCAGTCTTCGGCTCACTATAGGTAATTTTTTTTTTTTATTTTATTTTTTTATTTTTAATGTGTTACGTGTGTGTGCGTGTGCATGTGTATGAGTACAGGCGTCTCCGTACATGAATTTCAGGCTTCGTCCAATCGGGTTTTGTATTGTGTAATACATTTGGGTGGCTCAGGTGACCGTGAGCGTAAATCGTTTTGGCCTCGAGATACACGCATAAACGATCCTGTTTCTCGTTTCGTGCAAAGTATACATACACGCGGGTATGGGTAGGACACGACATTACGATACACCTATACACACTCGTGCGAATCTTTCATGCGTGAAAATATACAGCTTAAAAACTAAACCCTGAATTTACAAAACAACAAAAAATAGAAGAAACGAGAAAATAAAAAATAAAAAATGAAAAAAACAGAAAAATTAACTTACACTTTTACGTAGATATACTTATGTCGGAGTTTGACACACTTTTGGTGAAATGAAAAGTTGCTCGGTATTTTAGTATATGAAAAATGTTAAGATATATACGTATTAACTTATCGTTAGAAGTAACACAGTCTTTTTTAGATTTGTTTAGCGTTATTGCAATCGGCTCGCACAGATCTTTAACGACTATGTATTCTGCTCACACATGTAAACGAGATACATGTATAAAGTTAAATAATAAATATCCAAGCCTAAAGTCCAAAGGGTAAACCTTTTTGGTCGAATTTAAACGCGGTTTTAACCAGAGGGGTGCAACACTTAATTATTTCTAATCTCTTCCGGTTTTTACTCTAGTTTACTGGTGGTTTTAACGATAGAAATAAATGGTGTTCACCTAATGGTGTTAGGGTAGGTATGTACCTACCTCTAACCTCTCTAGCTGCAGAGGTAGAGATTTAGGCTTTGGATTTAACTCTAATGATGGCCAAGTTTAAGGTTTTGTTTTAAAACGAAAGATGAAGGGGAAAAAAAAAGGATAAGAAGAAGAATAAGAATAAGAAGGCAGTACCTAAAACTCTTTTGGCTGCAGTACCAGTACGCGTCTACGTATTTGACGGTAAAAAGTTTCAGGCTAATTCCATAGAACGTATCAGCCAGTCCTAATTGTACCAATCTTAGTAATTGTCGACGTACATACGTACTACGCTCGAGTTAATGATGCCTCCACCGACAACACCAACCAACCGTATCACGTAGAGCTGTACGGAACCGGTCAAATGTCCGGAGGGACGTACGCGGAGCAGAGGCAAGTTCTAATTCTTCCTCTAGTATAATTATGGTCTTAGTTTGCCGCGAACAAGTCGTCTGTTTTATGGCTTTTATACAGCTTTTACAGCCTCGATACTTCACAGCGTTTACAGCCATGCATATACGTGCGGCGAGACATCCTCTATGGAATATTTAATTCCTTTAACGTATGGTATATGGTATATGGTATATGGTATATATGGTATGGTATAAAATGACAGTTTGTCAAGTTAGAACTATTTTTAAATGATTCTCACCTTTGACAAACCCATTGGCAATATTTACACGACTCTCTTAGTTGAGGTGTGACGATATCACGCATCGCGTACTGCCTTACTAATCATCGAAATAAGACTAAGACCTGTAAATGAATATTATACCACATATATATCCACACTTCATGGACAAAATTTATATACAAAAATATATAGCCATAAGTACACATATACATAAAATAAAAACCATTCGTCAGTATAGGTACGCCGTGATAATTAACGGGGTGGTTTATTAAAATCGTGCAGTAGGTATATTTAAACAAAAAAAAATAATTATTTTTTACTATAAAATAAAAGTGTTTAGTGGGACAAGTCTGAGTTTACAAACACACCTACCCGCGCTTCTTTCACATCGTCTGAGTATCGGTGTTATAATCTTCTCAGCTAGGCATGTATACATAAGTATATGTACAAGCGCGAAATGAAATATATGTATTCGCGATTTCTACCCACAAAAAAACAAAAAAAAAAAAAAAAAACAGGAGAAAAAACAAAATCGCGTCGAGTTCTCTCATTAAATATAAATATATTATAATATCGCATGGCAAATCTCGCGAATTAAATTTACGTTAATTAATTCATGTACATAAAAACCACGAGACAAACAAAACCTAAAAATTATCGACCGTCTGGTTTATTTTAGCTTGTATATAAGATTTGCGAGTGAAAAGTAAGAAATCAAATAGACACCAGTTATAGACGTTGCTTTTTTTTCTTTTTTTGATTACACTTTAAATTAGAACCTTCGTCAATTGACTTTATTTATCGCTATCCTACCTAAGGCTACGAAGATGTGAAATTAGGGCTCATATATCTCCCAGTTTATGTATAATATAATATGCTAGTTATGCAGTGGCAAGAATTATTATAATTTATTTTATTCCATTTTTTTTTTTTTTTTAATTTTTTTATTCACAGTCGTTAATACTGCAGAATGCGAATAATAATTGTGCTAATACAGGGACGTACCTCTATAGAGTAGCTCGATATTAGTTTAAGTTTCATTGGCCTAACGAGGTGGTATACCACCGTGTTGTTTGTGACTTGAGTTATAAGTCAAAAGAGACTTACTCCCGAGTAGAATTTTAATTTATAATATATCTCGTTTGTATGGGAGTGTGGCACTTGCATTTGTTTTTCTTTCGGTGCTGTGCGTGTCTTTCGTGTTGCGTGCATCCGTGCGTATTATGGTGCGTTCACTTAGTTATACAGGTACATACATACATACATATACATTATACACACATATTTCTTAACAGTATTGATAAATATAGGCACGCGTATATTATGTATACCTGACATTATCCATGTACATACACATGTATGTAATTGTGTGGGAATGTGAAATTAACAATTAAATTACAATTGTCAGGAAAATAAAGTCAGCCTTTCTCTTTTTGCCTTAATTGGATCGTAAATATTATCGACCCTTCCGCGAACCTGAAACGGATACCCTTTATTTAACATCATTTGGCATTAATGAGCCTTAAATTTGGAGAGAATAAATTTTTCGCAATTGCCAGAAAGAATAAAATGAAAAAAAAATAAAATAAAAAAAAAAAAGAAACCACGTGTCGTGTATCACAAATGTAAAATTACACAGCGACGTAAACATATAATGTTATAAGGTAACTCGATACTGCGGTAAAGTTTAAAGTTTAAGCGGAAGGATGCCATGGGTTCCCCTCACCGAAATGTATAGCTGTATGCTTCTCTCGTTTGAAATTTGAATAAAATTACAAGGACGTGTGGTCTCTTGATGACGCGAAGCGAGAGGATAGCATCTCGGTGTATTCAACGCTGCGCGAACTCGTTATGATTAAATCTTCGAGAGAATCTATTAACCTAACTTGACTATATGAGTATATAGAATTAATCTGATCTTCTCTAACCCCATGGTGGTGAAACGTATAGATATAGAGAGAATAGAAAAATCCCCTCTTTAACGAATGAAGGAAATTGTTTGTCTTCGGGTTTCTACCACCTGTTGAACTTCTACTCGAAGATCACGGGCCTAAACGTAAGAAATTGATGCTACCGTGTCGTCGTCATGGTCTGTTGTTCGCCACTCTAATCTACGAAGAAACACGCAATCATACTGCCGTAAATCCTTTCCAGCTAGATTTATAGCATAAAATAATTCGAGAATCCATTTCGAGTGCGATTTCGAAAAGTAGAACAAATTAGTTGTTTATTTCTTACGTATAATGGTGGAGTGAAAACGTTTCTAGCTAAGAAATTAATACGATTATCGTATAGTATGGTGGTATACGATCCGGGCCTAACCCCGCGGGAAACATGCTGATGAAAACATATAAACAGCTGAGAGGCCTCGAGAGAAAGTCAAGCAAACAAGTATTCAGGCGTTATTATACTACAGCTTCTCAATCTTTAGGTCAGAAAAGCTCTGGGAAAGTTTTTGCATATTATCTTTTTTCTTTTATTATTATTATTATTATTATTTTCTTTTTCTTCTTTCCTCAAGATTGGATATATTTTTGGACAATTTCTAAAGTTTGGTACACAATTTAAACTGATACTTCTCCCCCTTCGGTGAACACTCTAATCAACAAAAACGAGAATCTTCAAGGTAGTTAGGTATCATTGAAATTCATGTAGAGAAAAACAGCCCGGAATTAAGTCCCAGATACTGCAGAAAGCTCTCGCTAAACTTTTTCTTCAACTCGTAGTAATACTACGAGTTGACAATTTCAAACTACTTCAAGTAGACTAATATACCTAGACGAGATTGCTAATGAACAGGAATACAACATTTGCAAAGAATAGATTTTTCTTTTTATTTTCAACATTTTATAATAAATTCATGGACAGAATTGACCCACTGCCGAATTATCCATTGTTGATAAAAAAATTTTTGTCGAATGATTGATAACTGAAAAAAAATTCAACATTTTTCGCAGTGTATTTTGATGTGAATCTCGTATACGTCACAACAGTTCTTATTCCGATTCCTGAAATCGTTGAAAAAACGAACATTTTGAACCCTCTTTAGAGATGTCAACGCAAAGTTTCTCCCCTCTCTCTCTCTTCTATTTTATGTATATTTTCTAGTCGATTAACGGTCCCCGTGGTTTGGGACCTTACCTTACCTTACCTTGCTGTAAGGCTTACCTGACAACACGAACTCGCGCTTACAGGAGTATCACGATTTGATTCCTTATCATTATGCCATTAGTGTACTCCGCTCGCATACATCGAGAAGGGCAACCAACCAACTAAGCAAGCGGGGTAGGCAGGTAAGCAAGTAGTGATTCGTCTTCGCGGTTACGGCCAGGGTATATAGTAAGGTACGAACGTGCGCCCCCACGTCTTTGTGTTGCCCGGGCACGTTTGCTTATGAAAACAAGTTAACTGGTGTGTTACATGCGTCGAGATCCGTATGCCCACCTCTTCTGCAGTTAGCGTGTATATTATCTAGCTACATGTTGTATAGGCTCGCGTGGATACGGTATGGGTTATAGGTATACTAAACGTAAACCATACGTACATACATACATACATACACATGGGCTAACTTATACCAATATAAACTTGAATCTATCTATGCGTATATTTGGTTTACGCGTGTTTGTTTATATACAATCTACTATCCTAGGCATATACTGTGCCAAGATATCTATCCATCTATCTATACCCCGAGCAGACAGAAACTTACGTGTAAATACAGGCGGGGAGCTGGATATTCATGCGTATATATACGCACCGCTAAGAGACACGAAGAAACTCACGCACGTATATATATATTATACATATATATATGTATATTATAGGCATATATATATATGTATATGTATATGTATATACACACCTACACCTACTGCGAGTATAGGCCGGTGTCACGTGTTGTTTATGCGTTCTACACACGCTCCGCCCCATCGCCTGATCTCTATAGAGATTCTCAAGTAGTACTGGGATCGCGAGATCGCGATGAAAAATACAGTTATTAGAAGAACCGCTAGAGTTTCGAAAATTTTCGCTCTAAGTTTCGTTTTGAAATAAAAATGAATATAAAATGAACTAAAAACCCTTTCATAGTCGAAAAAATGAATAAAAAAAAAAATAAGGGAAAAAGCTTAATGAATTTAAGTTCGATGAGAAAGAGGTATGTAATTTGACGACAAGACTGCTTCCGTTTGATACCGAAGTAGCAAGCAGGATCGTAAAGATCCTCTCATTTATTCCCGGTTGGTTTTCGATCGGAGAGCCACTGCACCGGAGTACATAGGCTGTACGGTGTTTTATTTAGCCGAAGTGTCCGCGATGAAGCCAGAGGCCAGCCAACCAGCTAACCAACCCAGCAAAACCTTCTCTCCTACATTCGATGAACGTATAGCGCAACCAGCTCTAGTGTTTATACTTGTGTTGCGTGGGTTTGCACGTGTGTAAGTTATCCCCCTCTCATTCTCTCTCTTTTCTCTTTCTCTCTTTTCATCTCTCTTCCTTTACATCTATGATCATTGCATCGCTCTCTCTTCGAGTATCCCTACTCTTTTTTTTTACAGAGGAGTATATACCGTCCTTTTTGCTCTCTCGTTTAAATAGGCATTTCCTCTTTTCTTATTTCCTTAACATACGCGATCACCCACACAATCTGAAAACTCTCTTGGAACAAGTATACGAAGTACCTAACTCACACAGGTCTCTATTCTGACACGTATACCTATATATTGTATATATGTATATGTACACATATATACGTGTATGTGTATGTATAAACGTTGGGCTTGTTTTGTTTCGCCGCTTAGCGTTTTACCCTCTAGCTTCGCTTCGCTTCGTTATTCTGGCTTCGTGCTGCATTGACTTGCACCAACTTTCATGCTTCATCGTATTTTCGACAATTTTTTATTTATTTTTTTTTCTCTCTCTCTCTCTTACCAAGAGACCAGCCGCCAGATATACTATGAAAGTTAAACTCCACATCGAGATCCTTTCATTATACCGCTTCGCCTCTCTTATCATCAATTACTTTTTCAATCGATATCAGTTTCCTTTTTAGTCCGCTATATCTCATCAGGTTTTCTATAAATATAAATATGTATATCATTTCTTACGGATTTATATAAACCGCGTAAAGTTCAGAAGCGACGAAAAAAAAAAAAAAAAGAAAAGAACAAGAAAATTAAAAATGATAAAATAATGAAAAAAAAAAAATGCTGACCACACCTGGGAAGGTAGAGATTAATTCTTAAGTGCTTAGCAAAAAGCAGTATCCTTCGGTACGACTCCCCCTGGTATATATTGGGCGTCTGAGTACGCGGCTGTCAAGTGGTTTAACCACTCGACGATCGGCTGACAACAAGCGAAAATCCCCACGTTTCTGACTGCACCATCACCACCACCACTAGCAGCAGCAGCAGTAGCAGCAGTAGCAGCAGCAGCAGAGGAGATGCGAGCGAAACCGCACCGCGGATGTATTACCGCTGAGATGGGGTGCCTACATCGAGACCCGTTTTTCGATTTACGACTGTCAAGATAATGGCCGTGTCTCTGCAAACAATCGCGAGAAGCAGACGGAACGAAGCACGAGTAGGTACAAAGGCGACTCCGAAGGCAGGCCTAAAGAGTAAAGACGTACAGATAACTCGTTGGAGATCAAAGAGTTCCGCTCAGCAATCTGGGATCAGTCAGAATTTCAGATTACCACACCAGATAGGCGAGGTACTACATAAGTGCAAACTCGTGGACGCCTTAACAACACGCAACTTGCACTACGCTCTGTACACACGAATGATTTTTACTTTTATTTTTCAAGGAATATTTTGCTCATAAATTTAATTGTCAAACGCAATTATTAGCTATAGTAAATTTCGGTGAAATTTATCCAACAGTTATCGAACTGTGCCACGATGAAATTTCAAACTATTATACCTCCTACTATTCATTTCGAAACCGTGTTATATTTTAGCGAAAATCTTGTCGCCTTTGAGAAGTCATAAGCAAACTAAATTTCGTAAAAATTTCAGAGATATTAGCACTTCTTCAAAATCTCACTAGATTCAAAATCAAAATCAAAAAAAAAAAGCATCGATTAATCGGGCATGGATGAATAAAATTAGATTTGAAAGAAATAAACGATGTGATTCGTAACGAGTAAATAGCACGATGTACAGAGTTTGACTTATACACGGAATTACGAGTGTATGTAATTGTTTCAGATAAATAAGTTTCCGAGTGCGTTGTTGTTAGGTATAAATATAACGCGTTAATGTACGAACAAAACGCGTTGCTATTGGTCGATAGAAAAGCTAAAGCCCGAGTCTGGTCAAGGTCTTTGAAATTAATTATCGTCATTAGCGGACATTGGTATAGTACGCCCACAATGTGAATATATTGAATTGAAACGGTATATATATATATACCCATATATCTATATTCTACATATAGAATATATGTATAAACTCAACTCTCTGAAATGCGCTGAAACATTTTCCAGAATCCTGCACCAGCAATACGAATGGTTCGTTATCGATGCAATTAGCTGCAGGCAAACGAGCCTCGATCATTAAATACGTCATTGGTTCGTTGATTCGTTGTGTACGTTACCTGAAATACGTATATTCTTTGATACGTACGTATGTTCAACCTGTGTGTGACATGCGTATGAGCATATTATATTGTGATACGTTGTGCATGTGCTTCGCCGTATGCTTATGATGATAATGATAATGGTAATAATAATTCGCTGTTTCGTTTCCCAATTCCCGAAGGCAAATTTCTGGTAAACTGTTTGGAGAAATGTGATAGGATCGAGAAATTCGAAAATATGATGTAGCTAAGTTTAGATTGACTCTAAAACGGAGCACGAACCTAGGCGATCGGAGCTGTAATAGGAGTTCGTTCAGCGTTAAGACCGTCTAGCTCAGGACATGCTCGGGCATCGGTATAAAGTTTATTCAAAGATGTTATTTTCGAGATCTTTTTCCCACCGGTAGATCGAAAAATTTGAAAATAGAAGGAAAATAAGAAAATAGAGACGAATCTCCTATCTTTGTACTCATCGTCTTTTATTATAGGTACTATACGTTACATACGTATTATCGTAGAAATCAAAGCTTAAATTAGACGATGCATGTATAAAGAGAAGACGAAGACGAAGAAGAAGAAAAAAAGAAAAATAAATGTTGACATTGTTTCATCACCTTACGCGTATATCTCAGTCTTGATCTAGCTCTGTTATTCAGATTATGGTGTAGTAATAATATCTAAGAAATTATAAAGAGCGTTGAAAGTTCGTGAGAACATGTGTGCCGATTTGTTGCGTGTTAGTTGTAAATTATACACCTAGTTCATATACCGGTATCGAAAAACGTAGTTAATTAGATATACCTGCCTCGAATTTATCGGCTTTTGTATCAGCTTACAATTAGGGCAATTAACGATGCTTTAACATCGGGGTTTTAGAACAAGCGAAGCAGGCTAATTGGTAGATTAATCGATGCCCTCCAGGGTTGCGTAATCTTCTAGGAAAGGCGTGTCTTCCTATCTCTTTGTTTACCTGTCACTTGCTTATTGATCTATAATCAACGATATTATATTAGAACTTCTCGGCTACAGAGTTATACTACCGCTATTATGACTCTGATATACAATATCTACCCGTTATATGCGTTTCTTATTTCATAGTAGATCTTAGAAAATGAAAATAGTTAAACAAATTTTTTTTTTATGATCAAGGATTTCCGCGGGGGGTTAGAGGTAATATTATGGATAGTAAACAGTCTGTGGGCGATCTACTATCGCCGGTTTTCCACGCATCGAGCTACCATATAGATACGTACATACATACGAACTTTTATACCAGCCATACGCACGTGTTTATTTTCTATGCTGCTCACACTCGGCCTCATACGCTAGCGAGAGAGGCGTGCGCCCACGTTCGCATTTGTTTTCCTTTCGTATTTTTACTCGCCATGTGCCTTGCTCGTGGCACCGGCGTATAACCTGCTGTTCATTCCTACTACTGGCTACTGGCTACTATAAGCTAGCTGCTAGCTGCTGCTGCTGCTGATGTTGCTGCTGCTGTTCCCATCAGTTAAGTATATGTATAATATGATTCGAACCACATTTTACCCTCTCCTCGAATAGAATTGGAGAGAAAAATAGATATAGAGAAGAAATTCAGGCTACGCTCTACTAAAAAATGTTTTTTTTTTATTTTTTTTTCAGAGTTAGTAGGTATCGCCTATCGTATATAAAAAATAGAACAAAAGAGATATGAAAATGAAAATGAGTTTCTGATTGAATGAAACTTTACGTATTTAATGGTTTTTCTTTCTTCTGTTCCAATTCTATATATGTATAGGTGTTAGTTTAATTGAGACATAAGCTCACAATCAGTGTAAATATGAACTACGTTGCGTAACGTGTAACTGATAATCAGTTAATTAATAGACACGAAACGTGGAGCGGTGTTAGAGAGAAAATTTTCATATGCCTCCGCCTCCACCTCCACCTCCACCACCGACACTTTACTGCTTCTTTTTCGGTAGATAGTACGGTGTAAACAGCGCGCTTCGATGTTTGCGATCTGAGTTTACCGACAAAACATTGATAAAAATGTTTTATTAAATCCTTAGTCTTCGGCAAACATAAATCACGGCTATAAGTATACGTACAGCTATACGCGGATCCCTTTGTTTCGATACAGAAAATTATATAAAACATCTAAATTAAACCATATATACATACATACATACATATATAATATATACCTATAAAATTCGAAAAAAAAATCATCGTATAGTGCTGCTCTCAAGCGGTAGTTCACTAAACACGAACGATACCTATTTGTGGAACAAGGCTCGAACATAGTGAATGAAAAATTGAAAAATAAAGAAAAGAAAAAAAAAAAAACAATGATAAGTTGACCCTTCGGATGTCGGTCTTTAATTTTTTTTTTTTTTTCTTTTCTCTTTAAAGGGTCTCCACTTATAGAATACCTTTAAAGATTCATTTAAATCTCTTCTTCTTCTTCTTTTTTTCTTCGCCTTTTTATACACACTCGAGTTCTTTAACGTCGGCTTGGAAAGCACGTCTCGAAACGCGTGGGTGTAGGAGAGGCGTGTATTATTTTTATTAAACATTAATTGTTATCACTGCTATAGAGCGAGAGAAAGAGAGAGAGAGAGAAAGAGAGAGAGGGAGGGAAAGAGAAAAAGAGAGCTGTCTCGCTCGGTGGTCACTTGTCAGATAGTTATAAGATGCATCCTGTTGTAGAAATATCGTTGACCTCTGCTCAGGGAATCTTGCATATTATAATATGTTCGTATGGTAGTGCGGACGTAGGAAGTTGATAAAATAAAATAAATTATATATTATATCGCGAGAAAGAATTTTATATATGATATTTTAATCATATTCATTTACGTTCATAACTATTGACTTATATATTCATTTATTTATTCATTTACATATTATTTGGTATATGCGTGTACGATAATCTTATTACGATTAATATAATCGCGATATAAATTTCATTTGCTTTTAATACGTTATTACGATTTCAATGTAATATATCTATAATAATAAGTATATATGTATTAGTATAAAATGATTAAATAAATATATATGCAAGATTTGCCTATGGCGCCTATGCCGCTTGTCCCACTTTACATATTTCATCAACATACGTATTTCGCTTCTATATAAAACGGGAGACGCGAAATAAATAAATAAATAAATCTCATCGCCCACCATTTTACCGCGAGACTGCGGCCTGCCAATTTAACCGGTTTATTCAACTATATATAAACAATTAATAGCACAGGAGGCATTAGACACGTGGCGCACCTATTTTCTATCTCCACGTGTAGTTTATACAAGTAAACATATGCATATACGTATAGTATGTAAATATCTATTATATGTGTACAGACACACAGTAAATACGAGAGAAGAAACTACGAAAGGTTTCGTTCGCTTCACTGGTTGACGAACAAACCGGCGACGCAACAAGGATAACTACTTTTTACCC
Organism: Tenthredo notha; assembly: GCA_914767705.2. NCBI lineage: Eukaryota > Metazoa > Arthropoda > Insecta > Hymenoptera > Tenthredinidae > Tenthredo > Tenthredo notha. Next base: position 9,853,801 of record OU611909.1, read on the forward strand.
AGCATCCATTATTTCAGGACCAAGAAATAAATTTGTACATTATTCTGACCTGATGTAACAATTAAAATCAAGCGATTTGAAAAATGAGGGAAAAAAATATTTAACTTTCATCACTTTTATTATATTTTTTTAAATTTATTTTTATTTATTCATTAAATATCGACGCCCTTTATACTCTACGAAAAGATATTCTACTCGTTATTCTTTCCTCCAACGTAAATTTGTTCTTCCTTTTCTTTTTTTCTCTATATATTTCTTCTACTCTACACGAAATCTAGCCCGAAATTCGTATAGCGCCATACCGGACATGATCAACAGGCGAGATTTCCCTCAGGCCGACTTCTAGAGTCGTAAAACGAAGTAATACTATGGCTATACAGAATTTAGACATTTGAAATACAAGACAGCCTAGCTCTCTATGATCGTTAGGTAGTCTCCCGACCCTACGTTACACTTATACCTACCTATATATTTCTACGTACATATACTACCACCCTTATAATAAACTCGAAGAAGCTACACCGACGTAGCTAGAAAATTTCACGCCCTGAAAAATTCAGTTCCAATTCTCCGCTCGTACCTATATATATATAATCACGAATTGTTATTTCTTATCAGAACAAAGAATTTCGGTGGTACGAGTATAGAAATAAAATTCAAAAATATCGACACTTTTTTCAAACTCAGTTCTCTGTTAGATGGTACAAAGCTATTAATCCAACATTTTTCATTATCTAACAATTATATTGAGCTACGCTTGACGCAAAAACGTCAGAATTACAAATTAGTATCCATTTATCAATTTCTTAGAGAACTGAGTTGAAAAATGAGCTAATTCATTAATTTTTTTACTTCGTTAGTTACCGAAGAAAAAAATGCTTTTAGAAAGCGAAGATTTTATTTTTATTTTTTTTGCGAAATTTTTTTCTAGGAGTCTCGTAAAAATAAAAAAAAAATTAGAAAAAAAATTAGAAACGGTGTTCTATACAGCTTATATACGCTACTGTTAGGAAGCGTGGGTTTTATGTAATAAATGAATATATATATCAAAGTATTAGTAAGTTTGCATTTGTGGTGCGAACGGCGCGTCCACGCGAACGTAACAGGCCTAATGTTCTTTCGATATCAATCCCTAGGCTGTCAACCGATCTTATATGGTATCTTTGCGTCAGCGTTAACCTTCGTTTATGGTGTCGTCACTAGCCTAGCCACAACTAATTTTGATTGATTTAGTAGAGAATATGCATGTGTGGTGATATATAATTGCGTTATAAAAAAATTAATCAAAACTATCACTATTTTCGTATAGTACGTCAAATACGAGAATCTTTTTAAGTTGTGTTAGATAATTGATTAACTTGAGTATAATTTACTGATTTGCGAAAAATGACTTTGACAAAATTCCTCGCTGTTTGTCCCGATCGGAAGAAGAAAAAATAAATATATATATTTTTCATATTGCTGACGTGCGAGAAATATAAATTCTCTGTTTTTTTCATTTACAAATATCAAATGCCGTACGCAAGAAGTTGTTGCCAATTTTTAGCTAAATTCATATGGTATTAGCTTACCGTTATATTAATATCATGTATCGCATAGGTATTATTGGATTTAGAGATTTACATGAAACGCATGATTATCATTCTATAACGTTTGCTTTTTTTTACAATTTATTTTACCGATACAATATTTTCAAACAATTCTTCAAAACTCGGTATATTTGAACGGGTGTTATTACTTCAGAAATATGAAATTAGAATTTCACACCCGTGCAGCATAAGCCGTGTATAAAATTTCGTTGAAAATGAAAGAAAATTGTTGTTCCAGATAATTTTATTTATTTTTTTCATTTTTGTTTTTGTTTTCATTCCTTTTTCCTCAGCCCTGTAACTAGTAGGTATGTAGCACATACTTTCTTTAACGCGGAGTTGCAATTATCTTCATCTTCGATCGGCCAACGAAGCGTAGAATTGAATCAATTCGCATCAAGGCGTTTGTGCTACGCTATTTTTAAAGCCAACAATGACTAGGTCAATTATCGGCAGCAGCTGTCACCCGCAACGATATCTTCGATTCTCTCTGACCAATAAAGTCATTATTACAAGTGGTGACAAAAATGGTTATCGAATTATCACCGTTACGTACAAAAGGAGAAAAAAAAAAAACTTCTTCAAATTTTCACATTTAACGATAAAATAAAAATAACAAGAACAAAGAAAAAAAAAAAAAAAACAGCTGGTCAAACAGACTCGTCGAAAAAATACTCCAATATATGAACGATATATATTATTCTCCATATATAACAGATTCAACGGTCACACACCAACCCATTTACAATCTGTTGTGCGATACTCTTCACTTTTCTTAAAATAAAGCGATATACCAGTGATTATTCACGCATGTAGTAGGTATAATACCAATGCTAACTCATGCGTCTTCCCTCCATGGGCTGCACCGTCTTATCGTTAAATTAATTACTTTTACTTATACGACGAGCAAAGATTTACTCGAGCTAATAATAATCATACGAGTTTTCAGTCTTATCATTTGTTTAATGTACGTCATGCTAATCGTTGATGTTCATTATCAAAAGGGAAAGAAACCTTATCGTTTTGCGCGATTATTTCTCAATCTTTGAGTTTTACCTTCCGGTCGATTGCATGCATATTTTATTCAAATATATATTGGCGAAATTTTTCATTACATGGTTATCATATGGCTGTGTTGTTGAGGCGTCAATCTTTAATCTTTAATCTTGAATCTTGAATCTTGATCCTAAAAATAGTTTTATCGAGCCTAAGGGCTCCGTGTACTTAAGTCAATTCAAGGTTCGGCCAGACACGATACGATCGTCATGGTCGTAAAACAGTCAGTTGTTATTCCTAACAAACAAACTATATACTTGAATGTCTTCAGCGACGCGTATCGTGAGTATAATGTATAAATATGTACCCACTATACATACGTACCCATCTACATACACATATATTCACACAACATACGTGTAAGTAGTTATGCTTATATACACGCATTATTGTATTCGTGGATCGAATAGCTGGCGAGGCGCCTGAGAACTTGCGAGAACCTTACAACTGCGAAGTGCCAAGAGAAAACAATGGGGAGCAATCAAGACGCGAATTTTCAAACGTATTAATACAGCCGAATAGAACGAGAAAGAAAGAGAGCTGAAACGAGGGACCGACCTTACACGTCAGAATTCTTCATTCTTTCAACTTTTCATTTAAATGAATATACATGAGGGTTTTTATAAAGTATTCATCCATTTCCAAACGTCTGTGAAGTCTCGTTAAGAAAAAAAAAAAAAAATCGATACTTTTTCCAAAGTTCGAACTTTTTTCATAACAGTTCTGAAAGAAATCATGTTCAAGCCTAATCTACAAAGCTTTCTTTGTCAGTTAGACTGATGATAGTTATCACAATCTGAATTTTCAGAATAACAATGGTAATTCTGGACTCAAGGTTTCTGTTCATAACTTTGAATTTGACAATCTAACTAGAAAATGACAAGGGAAATTGCAAGGGTACAGCTAGAAACCATTGCGACTAAAATCCAGACGGAATATGAAAATTGAACAAAGCCAGGTGTAAAAGGGTCGTAAATTTTACCTGAAAACGGTACTCTAAAGATATGACGAAGAATCTTTTGTTGGTTACGGGTTTCCCGCCTCCTAGGCGACACCGAAAATCCGCATTTGAAATCGATACCTATACCTTATAAGCCTGGAGGCATCGATCCATGTTATATGCGGAACAGGTACTTTTCTTCGGTGCAGGTTGAGTCCCGAAAAATTCAAAGTATATATATAGGTACCTTAGACAGGTAGCATCGTATTGTTAAACACACCGGGGTATTACCAATCCCGGTTTTCATCCCTTAATATCTGAATTAAAATTAATATTTTGAAATTTGCGAAAATTTAACTATAGCCTGCAATTATAATCTGAAAACTCAATATCCACGAAACACAAAGAAAAAAAAGAAAAAATAGAAGAAGAGAAATTGTCGCTTTTTAGTGGAACGAGAAATTCAAATAGATTCACAGCCGTCGTCGGGTGCTCTGCAGAGTTTCGAAGCGATAAGAGTCGTCCCCGCTTCTCTCCACCTCTTCAGAACTGACGGTGTCGTGTAGCTAGCTGCAGCGGCTATACTTGTTTGTGGCTTATTCTAAAAATAGTATCAAGGGTGGAAAGAATTGTGGTAATATGAATAAGCAATTTTTTTTTTCCATTTTTTTTCCATTTTTTTTTTTTTTATCATCATTATTAATTTAAATGCAGATACAGCATAATCAGATATCTAATTTAATCAATACATAACGTCATCCCTGTATATACATACCCCTTTTACCATTGAATTGCACGCGATTTAAACAGCCGAGACAAATAAAATGATAACGATTGCCGTTACGTACGTTGTCTTACGTGGCCTTCCATGGCCTTGTCTCAGACAAATAATAATACGCTATCGTTATCCGTGGGACGCTGAGACGTTGGATAGATTATCATTTATCACGGTGCTCAAATTACTGATATAGGTATAGTATAGATATATATGTTGGGATATAAGTGTTGTTGAGAAAACATGATCATTATTATTATCATCATCATTAATAACATTTCTTATCTCTGGATAGTGCGAGTTCTACTAAACAGTGAATTGTTCATTTTTGATATTTTTCGCCTCGTTGTTTAATACCGAGAAATTATAACCCGATTCATCATATAGAAATCCTAATTACTACGGGAATTAGTAAATAAAGATTATTAATCTACGAACCTGTATCTCATACACACATATATACCTATATATATATATACGTAAACGTGACGGAATACACGCTGCGAGAAAAGCGTGAGCAATGTCACGTTTGCCAGAGTTCGACCACGCTCTTTAGTATAAGTCGATAATATTTTGTTTCGTTAGCCACAAATATCTATTTAAATATATATATATATATATAAATAAATGCATGGAGAGAAAAGAAACAGGGTCGCCGTAAGGTCTATTATATCTGCGCGCGACCAGTTATCGCAATCATGACTAATTTTCTGTGATTAACTCATTACCCCTTATCTTTAGGCGCCTGCAGTATATATGTATGTGTGTAAAAGTCATATTACGAAAGTTATTTTTCACTAAACGATAACCCCCGTCACTCTTCACGTTTATTATGTAGTATCTACATACGTATAATAAATATACTATAATAAATTATTATTATAACGAATATATTCAATTAAATTATTGCTGACAATGAGAGGAGGAGACGAGAGGAGTTCGCGATTCGAACTCCTCGACCCAGCGGGTGCAAACCGACGTCAATTGATTCAACGTCGATAAATAAGCTGTTGTTATATTAGTCTTTTTGCCAAATCAGTATTTCTTTTCTTTTTCTTTTTTTCATATCAAAATAATTTTAGACTTTGAGACTTTGGAAATCAGTGATCGATCGTTCTAGTCTATAATTTCTTTAATTCAAAGATTTATTATGAAATATAATGTATGCCGTACAATTTCTTCAGCAATGATTTAATCTGGCATTAATCTGACGCCTTAAAGTATTACAGATCGCCTAGGCGACGACACTATATGCCACCTTTTACACGTGTTGAAACGTTAATCTTTAGCTGCTGTTGCTGTTGCTGACATTCGGTAAACACTGATTAATATGATAATGTAATCGACCGGTAGCAGCATGCCCTGATGATGAACACAGATGCACCACGCGGGCGTACCCACAAATCTGTTTTTCTCTTGCCCGCAGAAAGTTACATTTTCACACTACAGTGAGCTCGGGTCAATTCTGATGTCCTTATGAATTATGAGTGATTTTTAATTCCCGCACCCCTTTTGCTTTAATCATGAAAAATAAATATAAACGAGGATTATCTTTGAAGAAAGTAGTAAAAAAAAAAAATTGAGTAAACACTTCTCGCCCAGAAAAAAGCTGATAATTATTATTCTCTTTCATATCACTTTATTCAATTATCGTTATTCTCATCTTTGTATTTTACTCATCAACTCATGTCTTTCTTTTTTTTCTTCTGTAAAGAATAAAAGCTGTATAATTTTGCTTGTGCTTTTGTTTTAAACTTTGATGCGGTATATCTTCCTTTAGAAACGCAGGTATATGGATTAAGAATTAATAATATTAACATGAGTAAAATTGGTATAAAATGATTGGTAACGAATTTAACCACTTGGGGGTATATATAACCCAAGGCTGAAATTGGACTGGAAGACGGGGGATGATTCTAACTTTTCTCTTTTCTTACGGTTTTGTCAACAACGATGTTTGCCAGGTATTCACAAGACGGTGAGTCCACTCGTCGCAAAACGAATATCTGTGAAACTGAACGGAGCTTTTCACCTGGTTAACCTCTCCACGTTATATCTATACATCTATATAGGTATATAGGTATAGGTACCCATGTATATACACAAATAATGTATAAATGTGTTTGTACGTATATACCTATGTACTCAAAGGCTACCAAGAACTCGTTCGTTCAATGGATGCGGACGACCGAATACTCGTGAAAAGGATCTCTTGACCAAGGGGGAATAAAATCTTTCTCTCCCTCTCGCCAGTTTCCGAGAAAAGGATCCAACCCGAAGCTTTTTCCAGGTCGGAGCGTTTTCTTATCACGTCAAATATTTGTTTTTTCTGTTTTCTGTTTTTTTGTTTTTTTCACCTCGTTTCGCTGTTTTCACAACTGCGGTAACCACACCCGGTTAAACTGAAAAAGTTTCAAGAAATTTAATGTATTTAGAATTTTCTATAATCCATCGTAACGAACAAAATTCGTTAAGAAGAAAGAAAAAAAAAAAAAAAAAACGAAAATAAAAAAAAAAAAAGGATCTATATGCTCATTCTGAAATCTAAAAGCACAGAGACAGTCTGGGTAAGAGCTTCCACGAATTATAATAAACATCTGCCTAAAATCATCACAGCGCAACGCAGCAAAGAGGTTAAGCTAGGCTAGGCTAGATTAGGTTAGGTTAGTACTCCAATTATCCTTGGCAAGAGAGCGTAACTACAGGCAAGCTCGAAATAGCATTGGTTGGGTTGGTTGGTTGGTTGGTTCTCGGTGGCTGTTCGGTTGGCTTGGCGTACACGCTGGGTGCTAAACGTTAAGCATTCAGCGGTAAGGCATATGATGTGGTGCGTCAACTTTATACCGCATATTTGTAATTATTAATTATGAATCGCTTGTACTTTGTTATTCCGTGGGTCGCGAAGCGTGAAATCAGGAAGTAGGCACTTCTTAGTTCTATATAGGTAAAAGATTTTCTTATACTTCGCGGCTCCGTGATTTCAACTCGCATTATATTACTTAATGCTGCCTTTTAAATTTAAATTATTCCTTCATTTTATTGTCAGCCTATAATTGACGCAAAACTTATTACAACTTATTAATATGGCGTAACCCACAGAACGGTCGACTTTCAATCAATTAATATACACCGTTTGATGTATGTAGTCTAGAAAAAAAATTCAAGCCACAAATTACATGCTTAAATAACTCAAACAGTTCATTTTCTCAAACGCGTTACTACTACCGCATTACATTTTTCAACATACTCCCACACCGGTGAGAAAAACAATCTTTACTTCATCGAGTGATATGAGTCTTCGATAATGTATTTCATGTACAATAATTACCGCTACGAATCGGTACCGAGAGTTTCAACAACTTTTAACTTCTTGTGTAGATCAGACTTTTCAATATTCCAAGATCACAAATGATTTGTCGATACATATTTCAAAAGATTTTATTCTATTTGATAATATTTGGATAAATTTTCATAGAATTTTCTCAATTATATCAAGGATTTTTCTATATAAATAACTGTGTAACATCCGAAGATTTCTAAGAGTGGTGAAAAAACCCCGCTCTCTCTCTCTCTCCCTCGACGATACGATTAAAATTGAAGAGGCGACAAATGTTAAATCCAATTCTACTCACGTTACTCGAATAAATTCGAATGTACATTAAAAGTAATCTACGTCGCTACTATACAGAGAATGAAACTGGGGTTGAAGTAATAGAAAAGATAACTCACCTCTTGGGACAATTATTTGCCCTGATGAATTTTTTTTTTTTTTTTTTATTCTCATCCCTCTCCACCCCCACAATTCAAGGGTGAAGACAATCATGGTATATACATATATAATTTTATTTATCACAAACCGTTGCGTAATTTGATATTACCGCATCAATCTAGTAACTAAGCTTATATTATCTCCGTATATAGATTATTATAATATACATACGCTATATATGTATATACATATAGTTATGTACGACAAATTGACATACGAACAGACGGGCGCAGTCAGCTCTCTTTTATACATCATATACCGTTACCTCGGTTACCGTTTGCAATGGTTAAGCGTTCGCAATGGTTCGTTGGTCCGGTGGTCCAGTGATCCAGTGGTTCAGCTACAGCGATTGCGTGGGCGAGTGCAAGCTGTAGGTACCTATACTATCCGCGGCTTGCTCTACGCACGCACGAGCGCGCTTGCTCTTACGAATAAACCAGATTTCAGTCGACCGACTTGATTGAGGATCAAATGACAGCCAAGGACAAATCTATCGGGCTTATTAGTGCCGCCCTGTTTAGTTGTATATGGTACATAAGTTATAGACTTTTAAAACGATAGAAACCTGTGCGGCTAAATAACATCGATTAATTTTAGTATTCATCAATATATTGCAGAAAATTTTATGAAAAATAGATATACGAATTATGGTTATCATAGATTTGTTCAATAAATTATGATGAATAATAGAGAGGTGATCATTTCCTGAATGATCATCGAAAATGATCTTTTCTTAGAAAACAAAAAGAACAAAAAAAAAAAAAACTCCTGGGATTTTATCGTTAATTAGTTCGCAGATATCGTGTTAAGTTCCATTAATTAACGGAACGATGTGTAATTCTGTAGTAGGATTTCGGTCGACCTTCAAATAAGACAAAGTAATTAGAATAGTGTACAGTGAGGTTGACAAGCAAACGTAATTCAATTTCTTCCTCTCTTTGAATTTATTTCATCTACTTTATAATTTTAATTAGTCTAATTGGCGAAACGAATTCGTGTAGTAATATATCAAACGAGTTTTACTTTCCGTTGTTTACTCCTTCGTAAAAAAAAAAATAAGTATATGTATACGTATACATACTCGTTATAAAAATGCTTTTGATAGATATTAAACTTCCGCAGTCTGAGATCTGATAAATTCATCTATCACTGTGAATATGATAGTAGATATCGTAGGTACTTAACGGTTCTCGAATACCGATATTTTTCCAAGGATTTTCTGTATGAAGTCGTCAAGCATGAAATGAATCTTGCTTCTTATTTCACATATTCATATATACTGACTTGAAATAATACAAATATCAGAATGTGTATCAGGGAAATTTATTGCTTCGTATACATATCATTATCTTTAAATGGTCTTTATCAGGAGTACTAGAGTTGTTCCTATCAGTGAAAGAGTACATAACAGAAATGTCAGAGATCATCTCTTCGCATAGATATATATATCTATATATATACATATTCCACGCACGTATGTATTATTTGTATAACTAATTTTTTTTTTTTATTTCAAACTTTTTTCAAATTTTTTTCTTTACACACACTGCAGATAGTTGGTTTAATGAAAAACATTAGTCCATAGTAACATATTTATGACGTTATTTATCAGCAAGACATTGACAACGTTATACATACATGTAAATATGAACGTGTATAGAGTGGATACTGATGAAGGAATTAAATAAAATGATGTACCAACTTGACCTAGCATAAATCTGTTGCATAATGAACGTATAAATGTATGAATATTATATTTGTGCTGCAGTTCAGTTTAATTGATGTAGTTTTTAAAGGTCGTATAATAAGTTGTTGACCACTGCCAAAATAGAAGCTTTTAAAAGTTTGGAAATTCCGAGAAATCGTATTCGCGGTTTAAATATACGGTTCAAACTTATCTATTAGAATCTTGTAGAAAACATAGCGAGATCTCGGACATCGGGAGTAACAGCAGTCAGTCTGTCCGGCTGTCTACTTCGTTGTACGATTACGTAATACTGGATTGTCCCACGATTTTCGAGCCAACTTCCACGTATTTATATCGATGCCGAAATATGCAGCTCACTGTAAGATCATGCTTTAAATTCACCCGCGAGAAACGTTGTATTACGGTACTACAACGATACACATACGTGTATACTATAGAAGAACCGAAATTTTATATTACGACATTTTTCAACATCATTTCATATGTAGGTATATATATATCCAAAGATGAATGATCTTCGGAAGTAAATAATTATGTAATATCAACGCCACGCTAAAAATTGAAAAAAAAAAAAAAAATTCTTCTAATTTATGCCGAAAATATCAGTGCCAAAACTGAAGAGCTGCTTTAAACCGGCTACGAAGTAGCATTATAGTTAGCCTATAAAACATAATGAGTAATTTAATCAACTCTGTAAATGTATTGTGACGAACTTATGATAACCTATTGATCGTGTTGTTGAATATTCTACTATAAAGTATAAACATCATGATGATAAAATAAGGCCTTATCGTATCGCACTATAGTTGCTGACGCAAATTCCATTAATCGTGCAAAGCAATACTCCTAATTATTGTCGTGTTTAATTAAACGTCTCTAAGATAATTACAATCGATTTCTTATTTTCTTTTGATTGTTGAAGCTTCTGGAAGCAAAGCTGTATCATTTTTTAGATAAATTTCGCTAATTCACCCTCGTTACCAGAAAATACGTGAGTAAGCTCTTGATACAAAATCAAATCATGAAATGACGTGGGTATCGGTCACTGAATACTCTTAACAACTGAGATATCGATTACGATAAAAAAAAAAAAAAAACGCATATTATTATGTTTTCTGTTCTTTTTTTGTTGTTTTTTTTTTTTTTTTTTCTCTATTCTCGGATGTTGAACAGGCACGAGGATGAAATTAGAATTACGTGGAAGGTCCGTGACTGTGTATTAAATTCGTTGGATGAAAAAAAAAGTTAACAAACTTTATGCATGTGTGTGTGTGCGTGTGTGTGTGTAAATCCCAGAGCCAGGTAATAAATGGTTAAATATAATAATCAAAAGATTGTCTAATTAGTTGTAACTTTTGGCGTATTATATCAGCTAGTGTATGCAGTACATCTAATTTTAAAAAACGAGTTCATGTTAAGCTGCTGGGGGGACGAGAGTCTCTCCGCCCAAAGGTAATTATCGAGTCAATTTTGTTTACGAAATCGCTGATTACATACTTCGAAGGTGTCAGCCTCAAGTTGTTAGCGCCGTACGATCTGATTATTAATAATAACGGTGGTGTACGAGCGGAGGGCCGAATAAAAGAGCAGCTCAAGCTCCAGGGTATGTCGTGTCCCTTCGACGCTGATTTCCGGCCTGTCAATATTTCATTGAAAATTATGTGTGTATAGCTGCACTCTGTTTCTATACTCGCTTAGGGTATATACCTATATAAGTATATACAACGTATCCCGAACCGACTTATACTGCAGGTAGAGAGACGCGGGGAGAAAGGTAAAATGCCCGGAAGGTAATTAACTCCTTAATTACATCGTATAATTACAGCGTTGAGATGTCAGTATAACGTAAGGGGCGATTAAAGGGCGCAGGTCACGCACGAAATGAACCTTAAATCAAGCAACACTAGACTTTGTAGCCTCGAGTGTTTTCCCAAATTATTTTATTTATTTTTTCTTTTTTATACTGACTTAAAAAATAATAAACCAATCTGAAACGCGGATTGGCAATCATATAGTTTCCTCTCGAATTTCTAGACTCCTCTATGTTCTCTTTTTAGTTTCAAGTGAGAATATCGTTGTGATATTTAGGTAATATACTTTCTATCAGAGAATGAAATAATATTTTTATTTTTATTTTGAGTCCTGCAGCGTAAACGTCGGATAAAATGAATATCAGAATCTCCACATGTATAAGACTTTATTTACCCCGGACATCGAATAGTATATACGTTTACGATGAGATACCGAGGTGAAATAGATAGGTATTAGAATTCGATTCCAATTTCAATTTCAATTTATTCCAATGCATGCTTCACACCTTTATCGAATGCCAACGAAACTTCTCGTTCGTTCGTGTCCCTGGGCGATATAGCTGACGGAACAACGTCAAACCAAAGTCCGCGAAATTTCAGCAAACGATTCCAAGTATTTTCGCACTAGATACGTCAGAACTTTTAGCGCGGAAATCCCACGAGCTATGATCTTTCTCTTTTATCGTATAAATTGATGACATTCTTTCCACGTTTTATAGTATAGTTTTAAGTGTAATACAAGCTCTCGACCGTGTTCACTGATTACTTGTACAATGACCTAATCTCACGGTTTTATATTTGTTATTATAGACAACGACAATAAGTTTATCGATTATTTTTCAGTTTCGTAATTTCTATAAAATCTAAAAATAGGATTTCCCATTTTTTGATATTTCTAATATTTAAATAATATAATAATAGCTGTGATGAATGAAATTGTGATTTCAATTTAAAGTTTTAAGGTCACCTAGATATTATATTCATATTATTAAACGAAACACCCTCTGTGCAATATACGTACCTACATTACACATGTAATGTAACCACGACATTGGTGCAGTTCGAGCAATTGGTAATTGGGGTAAGAATATGAGTGAACAAAAGACTGACGTTATAGTACGAGATGAATCGAACCATGACGCGTTTGAAATGACGATATTTTTGCACCACATTAAGCCACCAGCATATATCTAACTTGTAGCTAGCTAGCAATTGCGTAATCTCTCGCCGTTAGCTTACTATAATTTGCTTACTAGAGCATTTGGTGAAGCCGGCTCTGACGCAACTCTGGTACCTTATTACGAGAAAATTTGTTTACCGTATAACAGCGAGGATATAATGTAGCGTAAAATTCGGCAAAATGAAATGCCCATCGTATTTTACGACGAAAACACAAAACAAGATGAAAAGAGTAAAAGACCATTGAGATAAACGCAAACACGTGTGTAGATCTTTGCTGACAATTGCTGGGGCGATAATTTATTCGTTAAAAATAATCTGGAATGAAGAAAAACGGCAGACAGGTATACTTGGCAGTACCTAGTCATTTTTTTTTTTTCAAGTGCTTATTGCCACCTGCAGAAATATAAATGGTTTTTAAACGTGGGCGAAATATACATTGACCATCGATCATCTCTGCATTCGTAAGAACAAGAGAATATCCTCCAACATTTATTCGTTCATCTTTTCATTTCTGATCCATGTGGAATCGAACTCGTTGTTTTATTACTAAAGATTACCGTCTCGGTCTTGGAAAAGTCGAAGATGAAGATGATCGGGTGTAAGGAACACGAAAATCTACCCCCACGTAATGTGTGCATATGCATGCGGGGTATTCCGTCCGAATTCGAGCACAATTCATCCTCATTTCTTTTTTCTTACTTATACTTCGAAGCTTTTGAGTTCTTCGTAATTATATAACCACGCTGAATTAGCGGCGAGGAAATTCGGTCGTTAAGAATAAAACCGAGTTCCTCGAAGCCGGGGTTAGCTCGCTTACGCGGTTTACTCCCACGTGCAGGAGTGAATGAAATTGTGACAGACGTCGAGTCTGCCAACGATTGCAGGCCGGTAATCAGGAAGGTAAATTGGTCGGTGATCGCGCGACGTCGGCATGAAGAAGAGGAGCAACCCGGAGCTTAAAGTTGACCGGGACTTTTGGGCTAAGAGCTAGAGGAGGGCGTGTGGCACGACACGCACATAGACACGGACACGGACACGGTTTAGAGAAACCAGCAACGCTTGAGCAAATGGTGCTTTGCCAGGTCTAAAAATTGTTGGAAAAATCCACGACTTGGCTGGGTGACAGACCAGAGTCAGTAACCCCCAGCAGAGAGAGAGAGAGAGAGAGAAGAGATAGCAAGAGAAAGAGGGGAGAGAAAAAGAGAGTATCAAGACGAGCGCGCTGCAGCGTCTCCGGGAACAGGTATAGCACCAGCTTGCGTATGCCTATTTTCCTTTTTTTACTCCTCCCGATTCTCACCGGGAAATCCGCACTTCGTCGGCAATGAACGAGAATACACTGTGGACATGTATTCGAGGTATTCTTTGCTCTTTGGTACGTCGGTTTGTCGAATATCGCGTTTTTTTTTTCTCGCTTCCGATTCGTATGAGTGTCGGTCCGTAATGCGGAAAGATTCACGGAAAAGCTTAGATAATTCTGTGCTGTATAAAGTTACGCATTGTATAACAAAGCGATTACATGATTCTTGACGATTTCTTAAAAACAATTATTCATTGTAAACGCGAAGACCTCTGACTATGAATAAGAGAAAAATTAACTAATGACTTTGATTGGTAGAATTGGGGTTTTTGGGGGACTAGTTTAATGCCATTAAAAGACCGTTTTATTTTCATACGATATAGCGAGGAATTTGTTGACTCGTATTATTGAGATCAAAAAAATACAGCCATAAATTAAAACCTGAATGTTTTCTAATAGTCAATTTATACAGCCAAGTTTGCGTGTCGGTACATATTCTTGATTTTAAATCGCGACAGGTAAATAATGATATTTTCTGATTAACTTTCTTTAACGCTCGATATTTTCCGTCGTAAAGTTTTTCTCTTATATATATCTTATACCTATATATCCGCGACCTAGAATAGAATCGGTGTTCAAAAAATGAGGAGAAATGTGAACGTGAAATAAATAAAATGAAAACAGAATAAGCAATTGAAATGAGGGAGTGTTTTTCTTATCAGAAAAAGTGGAAAAGAAGAAGCGTAGGCGTCGATGCGACGTATATATATATATATATATATCTATGTATGTATTTGCAAATAGGAAACCAACACCTGTAGGAATATAACAAGACAAGACAAGACAAACAATTCGCATGTCACCTCGATTATTTTGCCTCTGGGCTAGAACGCGGCTTGAACGTTTCAGATCTGCGAGGATATACTGACACATGTCTGTATGTGTATATTTATATATATCTCGCCGAGCGAATTTGTACAATCGAGCGAATTCTTTTGGCTTAAATATATAATACAGGGAAAAAAAATTCCAAGCCGTCATTGACGTATTTAAATTTGAACAATCGTCAACCCCCGCTCTTAAGAATCTCTCAAAAAACTATTCGCTGAATTAATTAGGCATTTTGGCAATATTCCACGTGCTCTAAAACCGCGTTACTTATTCGTCTAGCTAGCGTAACGAGCACCTGGTGAATCCTTGTTATTCCGAGTCTGCCGGTCGCCAATCGACAAGCCTTTTACGTAATCGAACCGGTTGGGTATAGCTAAAAAACAATTTTTCACCGAGGGAGTGGATAGATATAGGTAACTATAACTATACACGACTATTATTCCCTGCTTTGCCCGCTTTTATACCTATAAATCAGAGCATCAGAAAAAGAGGAGATTTATTTCGCGAACCGGTTACATAAATTATTATACAAGTAGAGGAAACTGCGATCATCAGGAATGTACGGAAGGAAAGAGTCCGATCAAGGTTAAGGGGATGGAGAAAAGAAGCGAAATCAGAATCGCGATTAAAGTGCCAAATTTTATTATTCCAACTCCAGGCATTCAGATTTTATTTCATCGATATCGATTACTCTATACTGTATGATAAACTTATTGCATGCTTTACTTATTGGAGTAATTTTTCTTCTTTTTTTTTTTTCATTCGCCCAGCCTCCTATACCTTTGAGAAGTCTCCACAGTATAGGTATAACGTTACGGTTTATCTCTGAAATAACTTTTTTTTATCTTTCTTTTGGACGTTTTTTTTTTCTTTTTCTTCTTCTTTTTCTTCTTATTTTCTTTTATTTTACGCAAGATCATTTTATTGCGCTGTTTACGTGTCTCCGAGGGAATTGGGTTTCGAAAAATCACGACACCTCGTCGAAGTCCAATCCCTCCACATGTATGTGAACGACTACAGTATATGTATATATTTCCGATGTATCTATATAATATACGGGTCACACCTAACGTCGTAAAATTGGTAGTTTTAACGTTGCTATAAATCCTCGATGATGAAACGATCTTTAATCCTTTTCTTTCACTCCCTTTCGGTGAATTAGAAAGGTCCGAAATACTGATTCGAACTAGCAAGTATAAACCGCGAATAGAACTTCGACCGTATGCCTATTATCTAGAAAAATCTTTTACTAGAATGACGCGTTTTATTTCCCAAATTTTTTTTTTTTTTTCTCTTCTTACCTCAATTTACCAAATCCTCCTACTATAGATCACCTGATACCTACCTCTACATAACGTCACGAGATTCTCAGTTTGAGAAAATAAAAATAAAACTAAAATACTCTGCACGCGATAACCGCGATGTATAATAGGTATACGAAATGATTACGATAACAACGTCTAAATTACACCTGGTTAATTACACCTGAAAGTTAAACTACATGAAAATGCGTTATGTGTCGTATAGGCAAGCGCTAGAATATATAGTAGGCAAAAAATGAAGCTGAAGACTCGGTTGGAAGAGATATCTTAAAGATGGCCTAGATATATTCGTAGTCGCAAATTTCAACTAAGTAGGAAATCTGCAAAGTGTTCCGCTATAAACACTATAAACATAATTATTAATTACATATAATTGCACTTATATATTACTGCAGCGAACGTTGCAAACTTATGTCTATATACATATATAGAAGTAATCTATGAGTCACGATCGCGTCCTCGCTTTCCCCCGCTAGGCGAGGCTTGCATTATAAAAATTATAGATAACGGTGCGGCTCGGATGCGGTCTTTCTCGGATAAGCGGAAAAGCGGTTAGATTTAACGATAAAATACTGGCTATATACCACAGACTTTGGAACGTTTCAACGTACGATGACGGGACAGATGTTGGCTCATTTCTGCATATATTTACAAGTTCGTTTTATTCTGCGGTTCTATAAACTCTTGGAAAATTGATTTCCGTGACTATTCCATAACTACGACGGGAAATAGGAAATTGTATAAGTTAGGAAATATCTGTACGTGGTTCTACTTTAGCGGAGTCATAATAGCTCACTGGTCGCCCGGGTCTAGTCGCGGCTAAGAGTGAAAATAAAAATAATACCAAATTTGTTAGAATAATCTGATGATTGCGAGTATAGACAGAGTCTCAAACGGCCAAATTTAACGCTCTCTTATCTCAGAAACGACACTTTTGTTCAGTTAACTGAACGCCAGAACCACTCTTACAGGAAAGCATGACAAAAGTTTGAGAAAAGGTCTATTAAGGAACCCTAGCCGTGTCTTCTACCTAATTATAGCCCACCACCTGACACTCGCGACTTTTCCGTGTCGCAAGAAGTTCTACGGGCCTCCATAACTTCCCCAGACGTTAATGAACCTCCTTGAAGAGGATTCCCGAAATTGTACTTATACCACAGCTATGAGGGCGCGTTGTGTCTGGTGCAGAAAAAAACCTCGGGGGATAATAATCCCCTGGGCTCGTGACTCACGGACTTATCACTTGTCTCTAAATCCCTGTAACTTTATGAGATCCGATTCTAACTGTACCTACAAACTGATCCATGTGAAATTACCTACCTTAGACGCTTCTATCTTTCTCACTGACTGACTGACTGGTCCAAGTCCTCAGGCATTTTCTGTGAGAAAAAGGAAGCGAGGAATAGGATAGGTAAAGGATAGGTGTGGGTCCGCTGTAGACAGCAGTATGTGCCTTGAGCCTTCGTCTTGTCGTATCTTAAAAGCTAAAACAGAAAACTCGAGTCTCGAGGCGAAGAGCACTGCACTGCAGTACGAGATGAGAGAAATAAGGTATAGGAGGCCAAGCTAGCAAGGCAGGAAAGGAGTCGGATGGACAGACAGAGAGAGAGAGAGAGAGAGATAAAGAATGGAGTGAGAATGGAGAGAGAGATTTATTGGACTCTAGAAGCCAGGACCCTTGAGAGTAAAGAATATACAAGTACGTAATGAGATAGGATATAAAGATTAAAAATAGACCGAGAAGAGAGACGCGAACTAATTGTGATACTGTAAAGTAAATAGAAAAAATAGGACGGTATAAAATGAGGCAAAGATAAATGGAAATAGACAATGGCGTAGCTGGCAATTGCGTTAGAACAGTACTTGTAATAGAGTTCCAACAGCTATATAAGTAAGGACTGTTTCATCATTGAAGTAATAATTTTAAATATTTATAATACAACTGGCGACACTAACAACTTGCGGTCTTACTCTTTGACGTAAAGGAGATTATCGGATGGCAGGACCTCAGATTTATCTCTACAGACAAGACTGAAGAAGCATTTCTGATGGTATGAAGCAAGAAGATCAGTGGGAGAGAAAGAGAGAGAGAAAGAGAGACAAAGAAGACTGAAACAAAAAGAAGGAAGAAGAAAGACTCGTTTACCTTCGTTCTCGTAACGAAGCCCTGCTTCAAGGAATCATGACTCGTGCCCGAGTAATCATGCGAGGCCAATGGTACCATTGTCCAAGCCCATTACCTGGGGGTACCTTTGGGGCCCGTTTGCAATCCTTTCCAACATAATCGGGAGCCCCCCCTACTTAACCACATTGGTCATAAACTAGATCTGGTGCAATTGGAGATGAAATACTCTTGGTATAAGTAAACGGAAATATATTTTCGAATAAAATAATGATGTAGATGATGCTATACATTTATACAGAAAGAAAAGAATCTCTGTTTCATATTTTGAGTAGAAAATCTCATTCGGTTCAGAGAGACGTACTTTTCTTGTTATAACAGATGGATATCGTTCGCGAAAATGTAGGTTCCAATTTTATTCGCTACGATACAATGCGTCTGGTGTAAAAAATTTGAAACAGCGAATCCGAGAGAAATTTGCAAAGCTATAGTTGAATTAAATCAAAAAAAAAAAACTGGTCTCACTCTCTGGCTGCGATCCAGTACCTGGTCAGGAGGTTCGCAACTGCTAGATCTCTCCAGGAAGTCCGGACCGATGCCCGTTTCTGTGTCTCCATTTCCGGAGGTACTTCCACAGCTATACTTTGAATTTATCTGATATGTACAATGGTTTTTTTTTTTTTTTTATTCATGTCTTCATCAGAAGAGATTTTGGAAGAATCTTGGCGGTTACGAAACACGATTGAAATTTTCATTTTATCACTAAAATTATCTTTTGTTTCGTGCAAAAGTCTCGTATGTACATTTTGCGGTTATTCAGAGATATCAGGTTTGTATGTAATAATACGTATTGAAATTGGGAAACTTTACGTATCTTTTACTGGAAACGAATCATATCCTTGAATTCTAAGAATATATTATATTTCACAAGAATATAAATTTCTCATAGAACAGGAAATTGTGACGTTGTGATGATAGTCGGTTTTTTTTTTTTCCAACGGGATTTACCATTTCATATTTCCTTGCAATTAGTCCACAGTCTCCTAGACGATGAAATTAAACTGAATAGAACAGTTCCTAATACCTAAACATCAACTATTAGGAATATTTCCTATACCAAGAAAATTAACATGAACATTCGGCACGTAATAATTATCATCCAAGACGTAAGTCAGCTGATCAGAGATATAATGACGTTAATCTCATGCCTTGAGAGCTTAAACTGTGGGTATGACGTGGGGCAGATATGTAGGCTGTATAACTTGATACTCTAATTGTTTCAATAATCGGAATATTGCATCATAGTAATTTCCAGAATTACGTTCACTGTGTCAGCAAGGTTATTCTGATCATTTTTCCGGCCTATTCACCGTATCCGATTCTCGATCTTTCCACTTTCCGCGCTTTGCGGACTTACGTACAGTTTCAAATAAATTAATAATTTTTTTTTTTTATCTTGACTTGAAGTCCTTCCGCATGTTATCGCGGTCATACTGTTGCGAAAGGAAACCTATCTGATAATTTGCTATAAGATATAAACTATAGACTCATATGTTGGTATAGCTCACTGCTTCCTTCGTGTGTTTAATATTCTTAAAACTTTCCTGCCTTCTTTTTTTCCCGTCAAAACGTCAGAGATTTTTACTGACGATCCTCGATTAAGGTTCGACGCCAACCCTATTTCAGTAAATTTTCGTTTCCAAAGTTGTCTGAAGGTCTAGTATGCTGAGGTAAAGGGAGATGGGAAGGAGCCTCATAGTCAAAGATTTGTGTCAGATTCCCTGAGGGGACTGGGTGGATTTGGGGCCTCGCAATCAAACTGTCTGAGCAAATTTATGCGGTTGGGCCTTGCTTATAATAGTAGGTTTATCTCCTAACCAATTGCTACCAGCATTCGTGAGTCCCCCAGCTTGGGGCCAGTCCGCGAGTTACAACTTACAGTCGGTAGCACGTACCGGGGCCTTATGCCACTTCTATCCTCTCCCTTCTGCCCATCCCTTTCCCCACTACGTCTGGGCCTCTCTTCTTCCTCTCTTTTCTCTCTTCCCTTTGCCACCATCCACCTCGCTGATGGTCCAGGGAATAAGAAGTCACGACCAGTTTCCTGCCCGGTCGACCAACTTTGAATATGATTTATGCTAATTTGGTAATTACAGTTTCGTCTCGAATATAAATATGATGGGTGTCAATTTATGAGGGACAATGTTTCTATTTTATTTCTCATTTTGCTGTTTCTTATTGCTGGCTTTTACTGTTTTCCGCATCAGTATTACGAGGCTCAGGCTATTGGTACTGCGATAAGAATCTATACGCGTAAAAAAGATCGGTGAATGTTACGAGACGTATTTAGTATAAGTCAAAAGCACGAGAATTCCTTAGTGAATAAAATATACACATATCGCGAAATATGTATCATAATGTTGACTCAAGCCACGTGGAGTATTTAAGAACTTAACTTACGACAAAAACATGTTTTTGCACTAGTTTATATAATTTCTCATACCCAATAGTCACCTGCGAGTATAAATTCTTTTTTTCTTTCTTTCTTTTTACAGTTTATCATCGTTTTTTTTTTTTTTTCTTTTTTTCCGCCTTGACGGTTTGGTCACGATACAAAGTGAGTCACCGAATCCTCCACGTGTCTCAATAATTAAAACAGCACAGTTCCTCGACTTTGACTCATCGTTCTGCAATATTGACTTTGAAACGAACCACCGTTTCCAACCCACATATTCATCAAATGAATATTTACATTACACTTTGCTAACATAATTCTACATCTATAATCTAAATCGTCAATTAATTCAACCATCTGACAACCAGTGGAATTGATATTACTTTTGCAAACTCTATTTTTCAATCCATCGCATACCTATATCGCGTGTCAACGACATGCATAGCGTACATACGTATTGAAAAACGGCACGTGCGTCTCTAGTCTCATGTTTTGCAAATATATATATTTTTTTTGTTTTTTTTTTGAGAACGATAGGCGAGGAAGGAGAATAAAAATTGCCAATACGATTAAAGGATTTCATTTTCCAACCCAGTAATCTCTTTCTTCTTTTTTTGTTGTTCGTTTATTTATTTATTTTTGACAATTAATGCGGTTCACGCTTACGAAACAAGAAAACTACGGTGGCTAATGTAGCAGCGGTCTCTTAGTTGGACACTGTGGTTTTCCATGGAGGATGAAAAGAAAAACGAAGAAAAAAAAAACAAATTATAGGAAAGGAGACTACAACGCTTTCCCGTTTACTATAACAGAGCTACGTAGTGTAACTCGAAAATCGAATACCGTAAAGAACGAAACTTTCTCCGTCTCCGAAACGTGAGACGAGGTTGAAAAAAAATCTGTCTAATAGGATTATAAAATAGTATAAATCTCGTAAAGATCGAGAATGGGCATTACTATGGGCCACAGAGCCTCGACTAGTCTATAGAAACGATCTTGGGTGCAGCACGAGCGATCCGGCCCCGCCTCTTATCTCGGATCTGTGTTGCGGTCCTCCGCAAGCGAGGCCCAATAAAAAAGAAAAAGAAGGAAAAGAAGAAGAAGAAGAAGAATAAGAAGAAGAAGAACAAGGAGA
This sequence comes from Tenthredo notha, assembly GCA_914767705.2. Lineage (NCBI taxonomy): Eukaryota > Metazoa > Arthropoda > Insecta > Hymenoptera > Tenthredinidae > Tenthredo > Tenthredo notha. The sequence continues at coordinate 9,875,856 of OU611909.1, forward strand.
ACACGAAGACGAAGACGAAGAGAAAGAAAAAGAAGAAGAGCGGGGCCAAGAAAGGGACGTGAAGAAAAATGAAGAATAAAAGAGAAACGAAAAAAGAAATAAAGAAAAAGGTCAAAAAAGATCTGGCCCGTAGCTACCGGGCATTGGCCCCCTTCCACAGCTAGTTCCCCGTACCTCTCTCCGTTCCCCCTTTTCAGCATCTTCGTGGTCCACCCGTAGATCGTGGATCCTCAGACCTGGAGGCTAGAGGCCGGAGATCGAGACTCGACCCGAACCTGGAATACAAATCTGCACGTGAAGTAAATAATTAATAAGATGATCTCAAACCTGGCACCGGAGTATCAGATTACTCGTCTTATTTCAGAGTAACGATTTCAATCGCGTATCCAACGAGCTGCAATTGAATTTCTTCTCTTCGTCCATGCAATGTGTTGTTTTCCTTCTTTTTCTTATTTCTTTTAATTTAATTTAATTCTATTTCATTTTTATTCATTTCATTCTATTTTCTTTACGCAACGTTCGATTAAGGGCAAATGGGCGGAGGAGAGGTATATCACTCAGTTTCAGTTCAAGACAAACGAGAACATAGAAAGTATAGAGTAATTGGCAAGAGCGATGAGATGGAAGAACCGAGAGAAAGAGAGGTATGATAAAATCACGGTAATCTATGCGTGAGGTGATCCAACCTGAACGGATGAGTCAACCTGGAGGCTGGACTGACAAGACTTAAAACTGAACCTATCATTTTCAAACTTTTCTCCTAAATTGAGTAAAGTCATGCCATTGCACGTGTCAAACTGACCTCAAACCATATATGAGTATAACTATACATACTAAGGTGAAAAAGACCGTGGCATGGTATTATACATTACAAAACGAAGGGACAGTATCTATTCTGTCCAACGTTGCATCAAGATTTCGATGTACCGGTTTGGGAACACCGAGTCTCCGGTTCTGACGATCAGATCGGGAGATGATATTTACTAGTTTAGCTTCCGTGACAATCTTTCCCCATCCTATATATGTATATGTATATATTTATATAGGTATAAGCCATGCTTCATATAGATATATGTATATGCTTTTTTTTTTTCCTTTTTTTTCTGTTTTCTCAGCGTTGTATTTAATCGCATTAGCTGACAAAGTAGGTACCTTATACATGTCGACGTTATCGAGATGTAGGGATATTATAGTAGTACCGGTACATACACAGGGTCCGGGGGAATGGCAGCAAGTGTTTCGTGATGAAAAGAAATTAAAATGTCTGGTTATACTCGTTCGTAATTCTTGAAGCGTTTAAAATGAATATAGACGGATGATTTTAATCGTGGAATAATTTGGCGAGGAACCTTTTGAGCTGGTTGATTATAAGAAATGGTTACGGTCGGAGGGAATGACTCATCGCACTTTTACTGCAAACTACAGACCGTAGTATTAACTACGTCAGATAGTTCTATAATCGTAAAAAAGATAGTTGCGGTTTGAGTCTTGTAGATTAGTCAGTGTCTAACTTTTGCGAAAATTATCAGCACCGACTTTTTTTCAAACATTTTTTTATTTATTGTTTTTTACATATTGTTTGCTTCATTTTGTTTGTTTCAATTTTATATATTTTTATTATTTTACTCGTGGCAATCGACGGTCGTTAAGTTATGCCTCGCAAGTTACGTAAAAGTATTATAAAGACTTGCTTTTGAACTCATCAACGCTTACATCACCCGGCAAAAAGTCGAGTCTTGCGTTTTCAGAAAAATAATCGCATCTAAAATCTGAATATTCGTATAAATGATAGAACGGTTCGAAGGGATGAAACGAAAGAAAAAAAAAAGATACATACATGATGACATATATGCATTTGGAACAAAGTCAAACGAAAAGAAGAACAGGAAAAAGGAACACAAACACGAAGAAGATGAAGAAGCAGGGAAAAAAAAAGAAGACTAAGAAGAAGAAGAAGAAGAAAAAGAAAAAGAAAAATGAATAGAAAAAGTAAAAGGAATAGAATAAGTAAAAAAATACAAAAAAAGAAAAAGAAAGATAAAAAAGAGAAGGGGTCGGCTGGTTCTGGACTGTTGTAGTATTGGTCCCAGTACCATCACGAATACTGCCACAAAATAGGCTCGGATGAGATGGGACGGGACAGGACGAAGTTGTTGTGATCCAAACCTGTTATGGCTGCCCGTGCACGTGGGCGTTTTGAACAAGGAGAGACAGGAGAGAAAGAGAGAGAGAGAAAGAGAAAAAAAAAAAGAGAAAAAGACCAGCTAATAACTGGTTTTGCCGAAGACAAGACCGAGCCAGAGGCTGAAGGGTTAGAGCTGTGGAGAGGCAGAGAGAAAGAAGGGTAGGAGGTTTCTAATGTTCTTCTTTTCACTACACGTCATGACGAGCAAGAAGAAAAAACGAAAAACAAAAAGAGACATGAAAGAACCTGAAGATTGGTCGCTGCTCAGAAAAACTATTAGCTACATGAGATATAGAGTTACGTATTTATGCACTAAACATCGAGAGCCCAATTTTCTTTGGTAAATCTTGACTAAGGCCGTGATAAAGGAACTCGTGCTTTTCCATCGAACTCGAAAATCATATCATATCATATGATTCACCAATTCATCGTGTCTCTAAAAAAGAAAAAAGAAAAACCACATAAAAAAACTGAAAATTCGTGCTGATGAATATACTTCTCGTAGCATGATTTTTCAATTAGTTGGAAACGCATGAGTGGGTATGATATCACCTCAACTACATATAGGTATATATGAGATATCATCTTCTCGTTTGAAAGAAAAAAAGAAAAGAAATTCTCGAGTGAAATTAACGTGCGAAATCTGACCGTATACTAAACCCGTGATCCCCATCTCCGTCCGGTTGGCAGAAAGAAAAAGGAAAAATGAGTGGAGAGAAAAAAAAAAGTATAAAAGAAACTGAACAAATAATTACTTTAAAGTAATTTCAATCAAGACTTTGTGGAATAATGAAAACGAGCAACAGAGTTGCGGGGGTACAATCCTTTCGGGAAGTTTCAAATTTTGAATATCTTTTTATATTATGAAAATATGAAAATAGACTTGCGTCTATATATCGAAACTACCGGTACTATAACACAATTGCCAGCTGTAGCAAGGAATGATTCTTTTCATAAATTTTCACTGCTGCACATATCCCACATGTGACGATAAAAAATTATAACGAGGTTCGAGGTGCGTATTGAACGTTGAACGTCAAACCCGGTTTTAACGCTGCAGGGCGGCTGTACCGACTCTGAAATGTACACGTGTGTCATATTGCAGCTCTCATATATCATACATGATATATTACCTACATTTTTATAGAAAAGTTGTACTCTCCGGCACAAGGTCCTGCAACTACTCTTACAGTAGGTGCAGCGTGAAAAAAAAGAAGAAAAAAAAAATGCTATACATATACATTGATAGTGAAATTTCTTTTTGCTATAAAATGCAGTGAGGAACTGTTTCTTCCGTAATTTCATCTCTCGATTATATAGTTATATGTATATGTTAATCGAAATTCGCGTATGGGGTGGTTGGCAAGGTTCTATTTCTGATCTAAGTTTCTGGCAAGTTCAACGTTTCACCTGGAAAAATAAGAGAGCAAAGTATATAAATATATGCATCTATGTACGCGGAGGATGAAGCGAGAAAAAACAACGAAATAAGAAGAAAAAAAAAACGGAAAGAAAGAAAAAAGCAAAAAAAAAAAAAAAACGTTTCACCGTTATTTCCAGGAAACCGCTTATACCGCCGTCGATTATAACGAGTGACGACCGACGCTTTTCACTCCGTATAAAGGAAAATCTACTCGATAAAAGATTCACTCGATTCCTGTAAGATTTGATTCGGTACTTACATGACTTCCGTGCAGCTAATATTTTCTTCGTGTCTCCTTTGCTGCAACTTATACTAAAAGTGGGACTCGAGAGACACCGAGCTCCCGTTTGATGTCACAGCTTGTCCGCCCACTTCTTCTTCTTATTCTTCTTTTTCTTCTTCTTCTTCTTCTTCATCTTCTTCTTTATGGCGTACAAATATATTGAAAAACCTTCGGCTCACGCGATATTTCGTTATTCATACTTGGTCGACGGCTTCTGTATATTAATTGCGGAACGAAGAAGTTGCACATTAATCAATCTCGTTTGGGGTTTATTCTTATTGTATTTTTCAACGCCAAAGAGGATCTGGATTGCACCCCGTGCACACAGTATCACATCGTGAATATATATACCCATAAGTACAGTGGAGAGTTCAAACCTGTCAGATAAATTATCTAATAACCGACTACCGATCGAATATCCTTCCTTGTGCAAACTAGTTTTCCATAATGGGCAATCCCCCATTGGTCAGACTTTATTCTAAAGCGAAATACGATTGGTCCATTCCGCGAGACATCGGGAATCACCAAATCCTCCTGGTGCAGATACAACTCCTCGAACTAACCGAGGAGTCACGTTGAACTCCTTCAACCGGTTTACTCTCTGTCTCTCCGTTCTTAATGCATATCGTTGTCTCTTTTTATCGGCTCCTTTTTCTTCTCTAAATCCAATAAATAAATCCCGCCTCTCTCTTTCTATCTTTTTCTCTTTTTCCCTTTTTCTCTTTTTCTTTCTCCTCATCTCACGTGCAGTACCCCATACACTATCTTCGGTTTAAATCATACCTTATGTCCCATGGTCCTTTCGTTTGTTCCCTCTTCTCTCCTTCCTTTAACCACCTCATACACCCCAGCTATCCTGTTCTTGGGACCGGGCCGAATCGGGCTCATAAACACCGTGGCCCTTTGAAAAGATATCTTGATGCGAGGAATATGTGTATACCTATATATGTGTATGGACCAGAGTCGGTCAGGGGCGGTGTGGAGGGATATTATAGGTAGAAAGAGCCAGGGTTCAGAGAAGTGGATGGCACCCACATCGCGGCTTCCACCTGTACGTACTTACCCACACATAAAGATTAATATATCTATACGCATATGTACAGGGTAAACGAGTGTGTAACCTCTTCGCAACCCCCAGGACAACCGACCACGACGTGTCTGTTGTCGGTGTCAGATCTGCTTCGCAGTGGCGTGTTCCATGGGCATGGGCATATGGGTACAATTTATACGCATGGATCTTGAGATTCTTTACGAGAGTTTTACCTATCTGTATAAATGGTGTTCGGAGAAAAAGATTTTTCACTGCGTTTAAAATTCAATTATAAATTTTATGATCGTCAGTACAAACGCTGTAAAGATGAATGTGGTATACTCCTCTATACTGTTGAACGTAGTTTATTCCTTACGTTAAATTATCACTATTGATGAACAATAATAGGTTATTGGAAAGGCGACAACCCCCCATGTTGAACAATCGTTTTTTTTTTCATTTTTATTTCGTTAGAACTTTATTCCTCGTTGTAGAGATTCAATTCGTTTATTCTTATAGATAATTTTTTATTTTTTTTACGGACACCTTGTAGACTCGTATAGGAAGTTTGGCCTTTTCAACGAGTTGAAGGAATGAGTGGAAACAGCCTTATGCAGAAGTGTGAAACGCGGTAGTGTGTAAAATCTGTTATTTTATTCTAATCCTTTCATGGTTTTTTTTTTTCTTCTTTCTTCTTTTCAAATAGAAGAAAAAAAGGACAAATTTTAATATTTTTGAATCTTCAATATACCCACACGAATTATGTGGGATGAAGCTAAACCATAATATGGAACTTAAAAAACTGTCCATCATTCATATAAGTGACAGCGAAATGGCTAAGAACTTTGCTATTTTAATGGCGACACCCGCATTTGCAAAGTACGTTGTAAACAAGTGGAAATTAATTGTCCATTCAAGGTTCATTCAAATTTGGCTTACTGAATAAATTTCGCTTAGAGATATCGTTGGGCGATTAATCTCAGTTTATATATACTATCTATACATACAAGCTCGGTATATATACTATAGCATTGCGTAACGACCATACCAACCGACAATAAACAAACCCTTTTTTGATTTGCTAATCTAAACTTTGTGCTAATTTTCTGCGACCGAGATATCACCCGATATATCTTCGTTGACTCTTCGATCAACTCTAGTTTGTATTCCGTATAGAACAGTTTTCTTTTTCAATTTTCAATAAAAGCCAATTACTATTTGCTACAAAAGCAATATCTATCTACTTGTGCAACATGCTTGTTCTTTATAATTGAAAAAGAAAGTAGCTCAGACAAGTGTAAATTGATTTCCATTTACTGTGTGAATGATTATTTTTTATCTTTGTCTTTTTTTGTTGTTTGTTTTATTTCTTCTTATTTTCTTGTGAAAGATTAATCAAGTGTGAATATTTCCGTTTGCATGATCGTCAGTATAATTGATCAACGTTATTATCATTTTCTATCGATGTAGAAATGAATCGATAAATTTTTTTTTACCGTAAACAGTATAGTATGCATGCATCGATCTAACGGCAAGCCTATAAGCTTACTTTGATCCTACCTCTCTTTGACGAGTGAAGTGTGTAAATTGACATCCGGTGAGAGTTCGTCGCACCTAGATAAGCGCTATCGACGTTGAACCTAGAAACCTGTAAGTTTCACAGACTCGAATCTGCATTCGAATTGAATATCTGTAACCTCGATCGTCGTTATTCTCTATCTCAGGAAGTTCTACCCGCAACGATCGTGGAAACTTTCGACTATTCTATACGCATACTCATATACTTCATATAAAATATATTTATACATTTATATACATTTATATATATATATATACAGCTGCCAATATGGCAGCGAAATATCCCCTCCGTGAAAACTAACAATAAGTCAATGACCAGCGATCAAGCGTTCTAGCGGAATCAACTTTCGTCGATCTGATATGTTTTCTGCCGCCAATGGCGCACTCGCCACTTTTAAAGGCACTGACTTACGTCGATTTGACTCAACTCAACTTTCTATATATCTACGAACCATCGAACGGTTCGTATATCGCGTCCAGAAAATATGTACATACAAACGTCATCTGCCAGTTAAATTTCTATAAACAAATTACAGCCTCTGCAGGTTTTTTTTTTTCTTTTTTTTCCAGCTTTATTTTACAGGTTCGTTGACCTGATACGAACATCTTTATTTATTTAAGAAATAACAAAAATTTTCAGCTGCTTTCAACTTGAATCATTTTATGTGACTTATACGTGTAGAATTATATTTTTATTACACCGCTGTTTATATTATCTTGTAAATGTTGTATTAAACTACTTTCGATTAACCACAACTCTTAGCAAATATCAAGTAGAATTGTAATAGTTTAATTAATTAATTAACTACCAGGAATGAAAATTTTCTGTTTTCAGACTGGACATAAAGTACCTTATCATCCCAGACAATGGTACCAATTCTGCGTCTCATAAGAAGAGCAAAACTCGTCCGTCGTTGTCGTTTAAAAAATGAATGATAAAATATGTAGGAGCATCCGCGGGAGGAGGTAAGGTAAATCAATTCAATTTATAGCTTACGTCTTTGTTACGATATAGAATCAGCCCACGTATTGCTGTTAGTCTTAGTTAACGATCTTTATAAATCTTTAATAACATCGATAAGTTATATATATATATATAATATATATATATATATATATATATATCCATATATATAGCATACATGGATGTATTATACATATATTCTGCTTGATAAAAGCCTTGGATCGTAGTTTTTATAACAATAAAATCCGGGAACGTTGATTGAATAATAAAATAATGGAAAAAAAAAAAAAAAAGGAAACTTGCGTAACTTTTTCCATAACGATTCCATCCAAAGCCCCTCTCATATACATAAATGATCCAATCCTAAAATTCATATAGTTTTGTCTAACTTTCGATATCGATCGTTTACGATACATATTGCATTACCAATTCGAAACAAGAACAGTATATCTTTTGTTCATTGTGAGAAGCGTTTTCCTGGATGTATCATTCGGTTGCAAGTACATCCCTGCGTACAATGAGATTTTTTTTTCTTTTTTTCTTCTGTTTTTTTGTGCCTTCAATCGCCATTCTCCGAACTATTAGTATTGAAATTATTCTCGTTTATCAAACGCTTCTAACTAATGGAGGTACCCCAACACCGTAGGTAAGCTTACTTGAGACAATTCCACTGTGTATAGAACTCTAGAATACACAGTTTAACACAACAGGCATAAATCATCGTACTATTACTTATATAGCTACCAGCTATCTCTCTGTATATATATATTCATGTTACACACATTTATTGACGTCCATTAAGACCTCGTACCGGCGCACGTTTCTGTACGACAATAGTATACCAGTGTCTTGAGTCATCGGTATACCGCAAATTTCACCTTATAAATTTAAACGTTTACCGGAAATGTGTTCAATATATGCCATGCCAATGAAATACTAAATTAGAATTAGAATTAGAATTAGAATTGGCGACTTTGGATAAATAATTCCACAAGTATTTATCAACCTTTCCTATACCAACTCATATATGCCAATACCGTAGTACCTTGGCCTTACAATTAGTATGACGTCTCCATATAGGCTCGGTTCAGTTTGCGTATACATACAGGGTGGTCATTCAACATGCGACGGTTGAGAAATTTTGGAAAAATACAAAAAAGTTCCAACGGATTAGAATAAAGAAGAAGTTGAAAAGAAACGTTGACCCTTGGTAACAAAATTGGGGTTTTACTGCGTCGGCGTTAGACCCGAGGGTTGAATTTTTTAGATTAGTTCAAAAACGACCATCCTGTATATATATTTCCTCGTTTTATTTTATTTTTATTTTTTTACCTGACTCAGGCAAAATTTGAGCAAACACGTGTTTGGGATAGTGTATATAACTTTTGTCCGACTTTTTCAACGATATCTATTCAGCTTTCGAAAAAGTTTTCCATCCTATGATTGACCGTGGACACCTAACTTCTTCACGGTTTAATTTCCACCTGAAAGCACAACGAAATCGCATGTGCCTCTGCATTTAATTATTCGCTCTACTTACCTGCGTTACTCTATCTATTCATCAGTCTGGCTGTCTGTCTATTTCGATATCTCGATACTTATTTAAAGTTTAGATTTATCTTTTCTTGTGTAAACAGGTAAACGTATTATGCAACTAGAATACAAAAAAAAGAAAAGAAATATATACGTTTATAGAAAATCAACAGAGTCTGATCTCGAGATTAGATTCGGATTCAATACATCCATATATATCTATATTTATATAAATGAAGTGCACTACGATTAACGATAAGTGATAAATTTTATTTATAGAAGATTGGTAAATTTCCTGTATTTATATATATATATATATATATATATATTAGTATCTGTTAACTATTCTGAACGATAAATCGTCCTGGGTATAGCTATGATGGTTGAGAAATAATAGATACCGTTGATGAGTTACTAGACAGACGTTAACGTCGACATATTGTTCGATGTCTGTTGGTTCGAAGGGTTCTTCAAGCTCGGATTCAACTCAAGGCTTTCAACATTGCATCTTCCTTGATCTCACTTCTCAACGACATTTCCAATATATATCTCGACCTGCCAGCGATAATAATTAATTTACTAATTTTTTCTTTCTTTTTTCTATCATCAATTGAAAACCATTCTACCTTTAGAAATAATCTCGGAGCTAGAAGTAACAATCTAAATTCATTTGGCCTTTTCACACTATAGTTTCACAAGCATTAGATGTCATAAATCAATTGTCAAAATTCATTGTAGAAAATTGACTACAACTTGACTCCATACGTCAGAAGTTCGACAGTGTAAGATTGTTCCTCGACTATTAATACCTGCTAGATTTATATTTAAATCTCATCCATCAATGAACTTAATTTTCACTAAGAGACATAAGAGTTTAAACTCCGTTGAATGTAAGTGCGGCTCAAAGACAAGCCATCTTCATTATAAGTTTACTGTAATGGGATGATAAAGCGAAAACTCATTACCGCATGAAAAAAAGAAAAGAAAAGAATTGAAGAAAAAAAAAAAAATATATATATAGAGAGAGAAATATGGTGTAAAAGAACTCGTTGCAGGGCTTTTCAGTACCATAATCTGCAACGGGTCTGTAAATGTATGCAAAAATTTAATCACCCCGCTGTATGCACACTCCACGTCTTATCGAAGGAGTGTATACCGGGCATTACGACCTTCTGGGTTTAACGCGTCGATTTTATTTGTTTGCCAGAGATAAGTAGTTAATAAGTTTCTATTGTTTCTTATCGCGGTTGAGCAACGTCATACCCTCCTCTTCTACTCGATTGGTCTATGTATTTTATGAATTCATGTGTATATAGGTACGAGGGTAATACATGTACAGATTTATACTACTATAGGCGAGTTGTCTGGAGTTTACTCCGCAGAAACTGATCATACGAGTCAGTACGAGCAAGTAGAGAAGAATTGCGAGTCATGAAATTAAAAAATATACTATAGGTATAGAAGTATCGGTATAAAACGTGGATTGGGAACGTATTTTCAGATTTCTTTCATCTCTTGTTTTCTCAATTATTTTTTTTTATTTCTATTTTTTTTCTCCATCCGCGTCATACTCGGCCCCAGATTTGTCGTGGGCCTCAGGTCCCAAAGAGCTCTGAGTGCTCCGTTCCAAATGATCTCAAGCAGAAACTTCGCTTTCCAAACATTAACCGGCGAGGCGAGCGGTTCTTAAGTCTAAGGTCAGCACAGACTGTAAAAAGTCAAGTGAGGCTAGGTTAACGAAACGAGAACACTGCCCTGCCTCTATCTCCATCTCCATCTCTATCTCCATCTCCACATCCATTTCCATTTCCATTCCCATATCTTTCTCATTTCTATCTCTTTCTTTATATTATTATTTCGCTAATAATTTCTTTACGGTCAAAAGATATAATACATAGATATACATATACCTATGTATTGTAACTATGAATTTAAAAATCGAACAATCTGATTAGAAGTTAGACGCGCGATCGTCGACGACGAAACGTCTCGCAAATCAGCAACCGCGACTAGTAGCTGACTCATTCAGTTGTTTGCATAACGCAAATATATACCTACACGTATTATACGTCTGCGTATGCCTAGTCATATTAATGTTAAAAAAATATTCCCATACATTTATACTATATATCTTAACATATAATAAGAGTATGCATGTATGTATGTATGTATGCATGCATGCATGTACGGACGTATTTACCTATAACATGAAAGAGAGCAGCGCGCGCACGATTATATACTTATGTACCTCGGTATAGGTATATGTATACTGAAAACAGTAGTCACTTTCAAATGCGCGAACGAATAATTATGACTCTACTTAACGATTCTAGAAGCATCGCGCGATGCTCGACCATTGCGAAAGGGTGGAATAATTTATAAAAAAAAACATGTTTCAATTTCAGATTGTTATTATTTTTATTATTTTTCTTCTTCTTCTCAAATTTATTCAAGATTCATTTCCTTTCTATATAAATGATGTGATAATCCTGTTTTTTTTTTTTTATTTTGCATTTCTAAATAATTAATTTGCGAAAATTATTTTCTTCAGAATTATACTGAATATTGGCAAAAAAGTAAAAGGGTTATTATCTCTATTCAGATTTAAAACATAATCGAAGTTCCCATTTGATGAAATCTCTGGACATCAAAGACCCTGGAATAAGTATAGTCATAATAAAGTGCGATTTCACAAAGGTGCAATAATGAATATTGTTTTAAAATTGAAATCAAGTCGATGAAAAGATGGGCAAATTTTTTTCTTCAACTTGTGGTATACATAGGTAATATATCTATAATGCAGGTATGGGCATCTGGGTATAGGAGCGTTGACTGCCTGGCCGTGACCCACATCTATGGGCTTACCCTTCTATGCTATGATCCTCTATCAGCTATCCTCCACGCTCTACCAGTAGCACGAGTTGCAAAGGCTAAGTAATCCCAGATCGTTGCGGCAGCTCAGGCTTACCGTAAGTAACGTAAGTATAGCACAAGGCAGGCGCTCTCCGTGCTTGATCGCTGCGAGTCTTCCGCAATAAGAAGAGGTTCTTCAAGCTTATGTATCAGTATAGGTACTTACGTTGGAGTACCTAGGTGTGTTCTTCTATCTATCTTGTCTTTCCGCCTACCTACTCCCCGCCCTTGGCCCTCGCGGTTATTCTCGATCTGTATAGCTATATGTAGGTATACCGAGTTAACTTTCGAATGGTACCCGTTAAATAAATGATCAATATACAATACAGGCGAGAGGTTGTGATTAAGGGTATACCTATATAAGCCATGAAACTGTACGAACGGGAAAGAAACTAGCGTAAATATTAACTAAGGTTTATTGCTTTCAGAAACGCGACGTAGGCAAAGATTTTATTGCATTTTATTTTATTTTATTTTATTTTATTTTATTTTATTCCGCCTTTCTGTTACTCGCGGAAACCTTTTTGCTATTAGTTTCGCAACGCGAAGCCCGAGTTCCCTCGCAGTAGTCAAAACACCGCTATTATATATACGCACAGTTTTATACCTACATTTATCGTATATACATATATATAGTATATGTATAATGTTTGTCGATAACTATATACATACATATGTATGAATGTGTATATAGCGTAACTGAGATTGTTGACAAAGCATTATTTCCGAATGTATAAATATAATATGAGTTTACTCCGAGCGTTTGAATTCATTCCAAAAATTATTAAAATACTTGTAGTTTTTTCTTTTTTTAATATACTTCAACTAGAATTTCAAAGTGGAAAAATTCACTCGATTACGAACCACTTCTCGGCATCTTTACTCGCCGGTGTAAAGAACAGGTATATCTTTGGTCGTCTGTTTGTGCAAACGAAATATATAGGTATATATATATAATCTAAGAATAGCTAACTATCTGTACCGAGATGCTTGTCGAAAGTATATTTGTTCGGGTGTTATTGTGTCCACTGACCACTGCTTCATGACGTATTCTGGCTATGAGATGTTCGGCAAATTTAACAAATCATTATTTATCGCTCATTCTTAAAAAATTTCCACTGTCGTAATCAACGAGTATTTTTTTTTTTTTTTTTTTAGATTCTGATCCGATTAGAATCAAGTATATATATGCCTTATATAGCTAAGGAACTGGCCATTCTACCTGTATACGTCAATATATTATAATTTTTCAATGTTTTTATCAACGCTTTTAATCTAACAAAATTTATACAGATGAAACGTCTGATATAATTAATAATCATTCAATCAAGATTAGTTTATTGAAACGATCTTTTATTTCCGAGAGATAACCATCTCAACGACTCAACGGTCTCCCACGCCTTGCAGAAACCTTGAGCCTTTACAGAGATGAGAAGACTCCCAGTCTTCACACTCTTATTACCCTTCTGTATAATTGCGGATAGATGGTAGATGTTATTCACTCTTTATTACGACACGTAATCGTCGTTAATTTGCCAAATCTTAACCGCAATCGTAAGCATTGCAAAACGATCTTCATGCGGTTTTTTAAGATCGTGATTACGTACCCTTTCGACATTTCTTTGAATATACATTCTCAAAGGTTTTTCCAGGCATTGAAACTTCGCAGTATTTCATAAGGTATTTCTTCTAATCAGCAAAACTAAGGAGAACGACAAGGCGAAAGCATACCTATATGCATTTACGTTATTAATCCCGAATTTATCACCCTTTCATCAAGTTAAAAGACTTTTTTTTTTATTACAAATTGCAAAAAGCATAGCTGGTGTGATGAAAAGTTTACGAATTTCATCGTCATTTTATAACGACTTTAGCACAATGCTATATATGGGTATTTCGTTCGAATCTATTAGTTTAAGTGATTCCAATCCTTTTTTTTCTCTCTCTCTCCACGTGCGTGAGGTAGAAATTGGCATTGAGGTACTGAGCCGGCGATTCTTTGTGAAATGGAAGTCGCGGTTTAGAATCAACAAACAACTATACATATACACGTATTGCTCACCGCCTCGTGCCGATTTCACGATAAGGATTTGATCTTAGTAAAGGAATGCTAAGGTGTGGGGATAAGTGTATAGGTAAAACGTGTAACGTACAGAGCTTGAAATATATCGATACAAAAGTCAAAACTGTAGAATCGTGACATCAGTTAGATGTCAGCATTAGCTTAGAACCTCGAAGTATACCTGGGTACTAGTTATAGAGATATACCTGCCGATCTGCGAACCAGTTTTCGTGACAGTCACTTCATCAATCACTCGACAAAGATATAATTAATGATACGATTAAAAGTTGAAAAATAGAATTTTTTACATCGCCAATTACCTCGTACGATTTCAAACCGTTGCACGTGGCTTATACAATACTTAAATTCGTCCTATACTTATCTATATACTCATACGACGAAGATATGTCGTCATCCTTAGTCAAATTTGCATCTATATTAGTCAGGGCGATTATCCTGAGTGCAGAAAAGAGGAGTGAATGTTTCTAGCCGCAAAAAAAAAAAAAAAAATATTATCTTAGCATTTTGGTTTTAGATAATATAAATAGCATGCGAAATCCATACCGGTGGCTTCTTTTTTTCTTCAATCTGCAAAACTTCATAAAAAGCTAGAAAAACCGTTGACACAGGTATAAGAATACCATTGTATGTACTTATACGGTTATGTGTAGAATCAAGTGTACGATTGCGGATTAGACTTTTACATTTTTTTAGAATCGAGTAGATTTCCTGTTTCCGGTTCACTGAGAACAATAGGTCACCGCGTCTACGTTTGCATTGTCTCTAAAGAGAATTCTGCTTCGATCGCGATTTTACAACTCGACAATCTCCATTGTATAAACACTCGTGTCCCTTCTCTGTTGTTGTGCACTCTGTAGTATAAATAGGTACATATATGTATATATTTCAGAGGTATATATTTACTGCACATTCCATATAGCACATTCTACATATGCCCTATATATATATACACCTTCGTATGGTGAGTTTTATTTCGCTGTCATGAAACCGAAGAAGAATCGCGATTTTCATGGGACGTATATTTATGGTTTTTGCGAGTCAAAAATCAAGAAGACTAATGTGAGGTGATATGACAACGTACTCTATATTTGAAGAGCAATATAGATATTACACACGTGTTCCGGTATAAATACGTGTATAGGTGTAGCAGTCCTGTAAATTATGAAATCATATATATTATGTGATACATTTATACAGACGAGAGGGATGAGACGTTGAAAGGGTCTCGGAGGACAAGAGATGCAATAAATTTCAACGAATTTCAAATATTAAAAAGTCTGAGGCGAGTGCAGATCACAAAAGGTTGTTATACTACGCCAGTGACATTATACAGTTTCATAAGTTACAAGAACAACGTTAGTATATTTCAGACGGTGTATTATTTCCAAGACGTTTAATTTATTAAAATCTATTCAAACTGTTCGTAGGCTGGTATATAAGATAATCTCAACAAGGTAACCACATCGTATACTATATATCTATAAACCGTTTCCCACTTCACCTACTCGACTTTCTGTGTTTTTCATCTTCTATGCAGCGCGCATATAGTTATATGAAATTCTATATTTAATGCGAAAAACAAGAATCGTCTTAAATCTATTGGCTGACGTCAATTTTTACAATTCTTCCATTCGATTTGGCCGATATTCTTCTCCGTCCGTGACCCTGGGCCTTCGTAAAGTCATTCCTGTAACTGTCTCACGTAATTCTTTAAGCTAGCTCGTGCGGTAATCGCGATTGAACGCTTTGTTCGGCTGATCACGAAAAAAAAAAAAGCTAAAACTAAAAAAAAAAAAAAAAAAAAGGAACAAATTTCTTAACTCTGCGTGACTGTTATATTGCGAAAGAGATCGAGTAATATTCGAGGTGGGTAAATAAAATAAATGAAATTTTGGAAAATATATATTTTTCGTTAAAAGCACGTCTTAGTAATAGTTTAAACGTGAACATAATACCCTGATCAGAATAAAAGAGTGTTTTAATCCAGTAGGTAGTTAAAGACGACTTGAGAGACGGTAGAATACGTATAATATATCTACCTACTACTCACAAGAAGTAACTTTTCTCAAAGAACTAACGAATAATTAAACTATAATATAGTATAATATAATATAATATAATATGAATTGAAAGAGTTAATGCACTCGAACTATTGAGCTTAATATATGCGTAACAATTATTTTTAGACTCTGGTGTACAAGTTGCAAGACCTCATCAATTATGCAATGGCAAAACCTATCGTAACTTTTACAATGTACCTTCGTACATATGCATTATTTATTTATAGTTATAAATATATAGAAGCTGTTAATGCAACAAGGTGTCCTTAATAATTGTTAAAAATAAAAGTTCAATGGAAAATGATTGCGATGAATTATAGGTAAGGTAAGGTAAGGAAAGGAAAGGAAAGATAAGAGGGTTGATTAATAAATCGTTTTGATTATTATTAAACTTTGTTTATTTTTGTCACTCCTACTGTAAATATTACAAATTAGAAATAACATCACATATATAATATATATAGTGTATTATAGTACTAAATACGAAAGATATTGCGAAGAGTCAAGTGATACTCTAGACCTATATGTTTAGAAAATTGGATGCGATCGGATAACACCAAATCGGAAAATTTCACCGGTATCAACCGACGACAACATTTATTTTAATATTAGATATTATTGTGGCCCGCGTTAGCTCTACCTATTATTTCCTCCCATCTTTTATTCATATTGATAGGCATGAGATCGTGTTGTCTCTTTGGTGTTTTCGCGAAATACTTTTATTTTTGCCCTGAAGGGGGTTGGGTATGAGAAATATTCATTTCTCTAAAACACCTCTAACTTATGAGTTTTTTTCATTTTTTTTTTTTTTCTTTTTCGAAATAGAACCAGAAATTTGGTTACGATACAATACTGTCATGAATTGTGTTATTTATTATTCTATTACCAATACTTTGAGATATTCATCGAAGAACGTTAAAAAAAAAAAAAAAATGTGTAAATATATATATACGTATTTACATAAGTTAGAAGTGCAACAGCGAAATTATGCTTCCGAGTCTTTAGATTGACAATAGAATTGTCTATTAAAAGAAATGAAAAAAAATATATAACATTAAAAAACAAAAAAAAACAAAAAAATACCACGGAACCACATAATTTCGACAGTAAACTTATCGAAGAGCCTGCAATGCATACAAGAAGTTCACATTACAAAATCCAGCTTATTTTCTCTGGGCTTTTATATAGATTCGGTTATGTCGATTTTAATATCCGTAAATCTTACCGAAGGTTTTACGGATATACGTCAATCCACATTAGTTGTGTTAATATAATATAGGCGAAGCCTGAAACCGTATCTTAATATACGCGCAGAGATCAAAAGTCTGGACGTTGCTATTGCAAACCTCATATCGCGTCTGTGCGTGCCTATGCAGATATAAATACTTTATCGTAATATCGTTGTGTGAAAAATTAAATATTTTACATATATGTATATATAATATATATATATATATACTTAAATATATATATACATATATTCATTATAATTTCTTGTATTCTTTTTCTTATTAATATTAATATTATTTTTATTTTATTTTTTTTTGTTATTTTTATTTTTATTTTTTTATAGAATTTTTAACTCAGTATAAAATATAGACAATAGCATTCTATAATCTGTTTCCAGATAATCATCATAATGATATAAGATCACATTTATTGAAATATCGGTGCCGATCGGTTTGATTTTTACCAATTTTAAGTCTTGACAAATCAAATCGACGATTTACACCGACGACAAACTGCTTAGAATCATGTACGTGTTTTTCTATAATTTAAATGGACATTTGTTAGACTTTGATTTGAAAAATTTAACGTTTAACTTCGACTTCTACGTATGTAGAATAAAAATTGTTGCGGAGAACAATTTTTTTTTTTTCTATTCTTTTTTTGTTATTGCTTTTTCAAATGGACTGAGTGAGTGAAAAGCCGCACATTCATCGGACAGCATTAAGAAAAAAAAGTATAAAAAGAAAAGAAGACAAGAATAAGAGAAAAAAAATAGAAAAAAAAATTTTTTTTTTCACAAATAAACATAGAAGAAAAGAAAAACTTAAAACTTATATTAATCACACTTGCTTTTTTTAATATCACAATACCAGCAGCGGGTCCGTCTGTATTATTAACTTTTCCCAACGGCAGATAATTATATAAAAAAAAATCCGAGATTATCGTACTAAATGTAAAAAAAATTGGAAAAAAAACAGAAACAAAAAAAAAAATTATTAAAAAAAAAAGAACATCTAACCAAAGCATTCGTTCGTTCGTTACTTCGTTCGTTCGCTTGCTTGCTCACTTGCCAACTATCAAATTAACTAACTCGCTCGCTCGCTCGCTCGATCGATCGAACACCCCGAAATTGTTTCTTTCCGTTTTGTTTTGTTTTTTTTTCGTTTTGACACTGGTTCGTTTTATTGAATCCACAGGTACGGTTTTAAAAACTACGCTAAGGACAGTCGGCTACACATATAATAATAATAACAATAATGATATTTATCATTATCAATTGAAAAACGAAAAATGAATTGACAATCTACGCTAGACGAAAGTCTGATTTTATGTATCAAGAAACAAAACCAAAAAAAAGTTAAAAAAAAAAAATAGAAATTTTATCGCGATGATTCGAGAATTTCGTAAAATTTTTATGACATCAATTGTATGTATATTAATGCGGGATTCGTAGCAGCCGTTATAAAATATTCGTAAACTTTTCTTATATGAGAATGAACGATAGATATTATCAATGGTCCACGACCTGCACTTGAAGTAACTAAACCTATACCTACTTATACGACTAAATATATATAATATATATATATAAACGATATATATATAATAAAACATCACTTTTACACTACATATCACGTGAAATTTGTTAAAAAGTCTTAATGATGCATCTTCCTTAACGAAGACATTTTTTTTTTTTATACCTCTCTTCTCAGAAGAGCTGCTACTACCTATAATTTGTATTCTCTATCACAATATTATACTCCTAAATATTAGATTAAATATGTTTTCCGAATAGAATGCAGCTGATTCGTCGTCCTTGGTTCTAATTGGTTAAATTAACGGCTATTAAAGACATATTTATAAACCTGTTGAGTGTGACGATTACCGGTTTATTTATATTTATATATATATATTTTTTTTTAAACTTTTTTTCTTTCCTTTTTCCTTCATTTTCTAACTCTTACTAAAATATTATTATATATATTTATATATATATATATGAGACTTTTTTTTCTTTGTTTTGCAAAATGTTTACGTGTTTTTTTTTTTTCATATTATTACCATTAAATTTTCAGCTGCAGTCTCTCTCCTCTCTGGATTTCCGTACATTATCCTTATTCCTCTTCTTTTTTTTTTTGACATTTTCACTTTTTTCTTTCTTCGTGGACCTCTTCTTATTTTTTCATTTTTTATTTTATTTTTTTTTCCTCTTTATTAAGCGCTGCTCGTAGCGATGAGAAAATCTTCAAATGGTTAAGATGTGTGTACGATGAGCTTCAAATAGGCTTGCACACAAATAGCTGGCACATGTTCTTCAAAGTTTCTGTGTCCATCATTGATATTTCTCAATCATTGAGTATTGGGTCATTTTTTTTTTTTTTTTTCTCACGATCTCAAATTATTACATGACTCTCAATGATCCTGCTGATAAGATCGGTAAAGTTTTTTCTTCTCCAAAGTGAAATCCCTGCTTATCATTATAGTTCCACCTCTGGTGAGGTTTCTGTAAATAGAAAAAAGACATTCCTTCATTAGATATATATATTTCAAAATTGTAATTCTTCTCTTACTCCAATTTTTCATCCATCACAATAGATTAGATTAAGTACAAAAATATTACTTACTTAAGAAATTGCGGCAATAGAATATGCCACGCTGTATGATCTTGTTTTAAAGTTAGGTATAACTCAAAGGTTGAAACTGCGCTGGGATCACACTGGACTCTGGAAAGCCTTCGGCATAGATTGTCTGTTTCGAAGCTTATGAACAGTGTGCAGCCTCTGCAATAAAGATAAACAAAAAAAAAAATATTCATTAGTATCAATTCAAAAGAAGACTGAATAGAATCTGGAAGTGATTCAAATGTAGGGCTGATTCCTGGTTATTGAAAGAAGGAAAAAAAAAACAAAAAGAAAATTGAATATAAATAATCACCTAAGACCACATGGCTCGTTTTCAGCCATGGCGAGAACATCCTCTGCAATTCTTGGGAGGAGATCTGCGGGTAGTAATACTTCGCCGCAAGCAAGCTGAGCATGTTTGGCTGCCCTGAGTTCAACTTCTAATCTTCTCGCCAATGCTTGGCAAGCACCGTCCAACTCTTCGGTTGCATATCCAGCTGTAAATAAAGAGAATAACAAATTTTATAAAATTAACAAAGTGAGTAATTTTTTTGATAATACAATAAACCAGGAAGTGATCAATATTCAATTAGTTGATGAGGAAATATAATAAATAAAATATGTTTATCAATTTTTATAAAATACGAGGACAGCTAGAGATTATTACGTAGATTGTTCAACTCGGTTGTTGTACTTTGACAAATAAGTATTTTAAATACGTTTCCGTGTTAATATATTGCGAATGAATTTTATTTTATTTTATTTCATTTTCTATAATAAAATAAAAATTATTATCATTCTTTTTTTTTTCTCTCTTTTTTCTTTAATATTATTATGTTTGTGCTTTTGCCCTAACCTGTGTAAATTTATATTGAAAACTGGGTCTAATATTATTTCGATTAGTAAATATTTGAATATACGTTATACGTGTGTACGAATATAGGCCGGTTAGCCGGGACACCAGAAGGTCAAATTAACATGATGCAACACAACCCGCGAGTGTACACAGATAGCTAATATAGTATAACACGTTATAGTGAGTTGATAACCAAAAGTTTGAAAAAAAAAAAAAAAAAATTGATCAAATATATAGTCAAGTTTAAATGAAATAGTTAAAAACTAATTTTTTGATTCTAAACTATTGTGTAGGTATTCGATCAAGTTCATGTGCCACAGCTGATCTCGAAGATCAGCTGTGTGCCGGCCGGGTAAAAATCCCCCCTGCTAAGAACCGGGCGCACAAAAGAAAGGAGAATATCATTTCAGAGTATGTTTAAAGATTGGTGTTTTTTACAATTCAAAGAAATGATTATGATTACGATGATGATTATCATTATTATCATAATGACGATGATGGGATTGACCATAGAAAAGGGAAACTAAGGCGTCGACGATTGCCTGTGATAACGTACCTCTATTGTTGCTGAAATTTACGTTTACCGGACACGGTAGCACCTCCATATTAATAAAATATTATTTCTTTTACAAACACTTTTATAAAAGAAAATCCACAATTATCGGTTTAACTACCGATCGAAAAAAAATACAATATTTCTGGTATGTTCAACGGAACAAAAGATTACGTTATATGAGCCGGCGAAGCTTTTTAAAAGAAGCTACACAACCATCACTCACTCGTCTTTCAAACAACTGATTCGCCGGCACAGATGACGCGGTTTATATACCCGACGTTCCCCCTCTGCCGTCCCCCCACCAAATCGCCTAGCAACACCGGCTACGTGATGTCGCGCTCGCCTCGCACTTACTTCCCTTCGACAAATGTCGTTAGTTCTCGGTTATACTCGGTTTTTAGGAAGGCTCGCCCATGCCCATCGCCCTACTAGTTTTCTGACACAAACGAAATACATACGTACTACATACATCGGTCTTTCATTCCGTACGATCAATTCGATTTACAATTATATCTTTGAAAATTTCTCTTTGATCAAGCCAAAGCGTATGAGTGAATGTTCATAAGCCGAAGTAAAGCCAAAGCATCAACCCGCGAAAGATTACGAATCAGTTTAAACACTAGAACTAACATCACAGCTGAGATAGGCGACCAAGTCATGGTTAGACACCTGAAAGTGACGATGTATATCATTTTCTCGTCCGTGCATTGCTAGTTTCTTTGTTTCGTATACATAGGTATAGCGCGACGTGCGATATATGCACGAGGCTTACATTTACCTCCTCTCGCACGTTGCTATAGGGTAGAAAATTGCCGGTGCAATAATGATTTAGTGCATTACCTACTGTCCAACTTTGTCTTAGTATTCAGCTTGTATAACGAGAAATAGATCGATTGTTGGTAGAAAGAAGTAAAAAAAAAGAACAAGGAAACGATCGTGCTAACGATGAGTACATTATACATACAGCTGCTGTATGTTCTATACACCTTATTCGATGTATAATGTGTTCAGTGATTGCAGACTGTTTCATTGTCCGATTCGTACATACATACATACATGTCAGCCATAAATGCATTATACGAAAGCTCTTCTACGGTAAATACTTATGCATGCTGCGGTAGAAACTATACATGGATTTACGGCCGGCTACTTTAATTCAAGCGCCGATTCTGACTAATCGTGAAACTCTGATATAGAATACAATTGAAAATCTCTTAAGTTTTGCTTAACATATAGGTACGAACTGGTGCCTCGTCATCAAATATATGTATAAGTGTAAGTCAATATAGGTTTATTACCATACCGGTATGTCTCATATCGACCAGTAGGTGAATACTATTGAAGTAATATTCCGTTTGACGAAAATTAGGAAAAAATTCTTATTCCTGAATTGATAAAGAGTCTGAAAATCTTATGGGTAAACTAAACCAACTATAAGCTTGATTTTTCTTATGGGGGTTTCGGGCCGACTCTATATGCTATAATAGTAGCTTCTAGCTCCGAAACACTCTCCCTCCCAGGAAGTCGTCGTATTCGGCAACAAGTCCGGACCGGTCTCAGCATGCGGTGATCTCGTTTGTGCTCAGAGCACTCTGGTAGGTCTTGCCTCGGTCAGGAATATAACAATAATAATCATAATAATGATAATATTGAGAGAATCTATCGCCTTTGCACGTGTAGCTCATATCTCTACGGGATTTAATCAAGCAAAAGTAATATTTTGAATGTTTCTTGGATGAAAATTTCTTGAACCATATGAAACGTGGTATAGTTTGAACTGCGGAAAGTATATACCTACACGTTCATATAATAACGTATCCATATACCAGATCTCTAATCTCTGTGTCGTTATTGATTTTCTTTTGTATATAAGACCTTGGCGTTTACGCGTTGTTTAAAATCATTTTCTTATAAATAACAGAATGATCGTTACTCAAACAATACTCAATCGTAGAGATACGATCTGTATCATTAGTATATCGGAACGCGTGTAGATTACCACATTTTTATTTCTTTCATTTATTCTATTTTTTTTCTCTTTGTAATTTGTCATTCTTACATGATGTTATAGTGAAGATTTTGCACCCGTGAAGAATAAAGATCTCCAATTTCATTCTCACCAACAAAGATCCGTCGTCGAACAAAGGGACAGAAAAAAAAAGCCCATAAAATGTGCCTCGAATGTTGCGTAAGATTCTATAAAAACCCTTCCCAAACTAATGTACCTATTCCTATATACCTAAGTTATATCTATCCGATAAGCGGGATAGCCGAGCGACGTTATTAAACTGATCGTTCTGTTGCATCAGATTTCGCTCTTTCTTATACCACAAGCGTGCACCTTCCGCGAGCTTGCCATGACTCACGCAAATTAGTAACACGCCACTATTGAGTATATCGTAATAATTTTGATAATCAGCGGAAGTTGCGGTTTTTAATTGCCGCGTCAACATATTTCAAATCAGCTACACATCGTCTTATACGACGTTGTGTGTTTCACCTAATCACAGAACAGGCATTCATGCGTATCTATACACAAATGACACATGATAATGTATAGAATTTTCTCGAAGACATAGCTGGAAAGATCGATGACACTTTCACAAACAGACTAAGAAAAATATTTCTAAACGACAATAGAGAATCTCATAATCTTCTATCTCTCGTTCCATGCAACCTGTGGGTGGGTAGAGTTGGTATACAGGTATATATTTTATAGAAAATCGAGAGGTCAGATATAACCACGCAAGGTGAGGTCAGCGACTGCACGAAATGATGCAATATGCAAAAGTTGGGAAACCAGAACTAGTGGTAACTGTAACTATAGTATTAGATGATTCTGGTTCAAAATGCCGCTATATACGTATGGCATGATACCGTAGGTAGATGTATATATATATATATATATATTTATCTTTATGTATATGTATATGATACGTATATTTGCGTTGGTCTCGTGAGTCTACGAGATATAAATATCATTTGCTATCAAGTGTTTGTTATAAAAATAATTACCATTTAATTCCGTCAAGTGTGACCGCGCTGACTGAACGCGCTTTCATGCAGATATTCGCCTTGACAAGTATAAATAACAATTTTAAACGTACTACCAGCTTACATTATAACAAGGTTAATTAAGTCCTATGATCGTTCTGTACAACCATTAGCATATTTATAAGATATTTTAATCGTATATCTATGCGCATGTATACGTCTATCATATATGCTGCAAAAGTTACAAGCGGCGATTCCAAAATTACAAATATTATATGTTATTATGCAAGAACGTAAAGTGGAGAATCCAACGAAGCGCTCGATAATTAACATATACACTTGCTTTTTCTTCCTTTTTTTTTTTTTTTTTCTCATTTTCGTAAAACCTTGTCTGCGCTAGGAAAATAAAAGACTCGACTTGTTACCACGTCGAGAAGTCCGCAAAACAAAAGTGGCTATAAAATTATAAATTATTATGTATGAACTATTATATACATACACATACATATGAACACAAATTTTGTATAGTGATATTATTAATGGTTCAATAAATAGAGAAGCAAATACGAGTAGCTAAGGTAGAACTGAGGAGCGGAGAATTAATTAGCGACTTCGTTTTTTAAAATAAAAAATAGTAATAACGATTATAGCGATGAATGATAAGTAAATATAATTAGAATTATCAATATAAATCAACAAACTCCAGCCTCCGATAATTCTAATTTTTAAAAACACCTTAACAAACGAGAAGAATCGCATATTCATTGTATTCTGGCTGTAATCATTTGACATATTGGTGCGATAAATTGTCATTGTGTTTAGACAAGTGTCAATCAACGGTGACACCGCTACGTTCAAACATTGCGTATACCACTGACAGGTTTAATATTATCAATAATAATAATAGTAATATCAATCTGTCATTCGCAGGGCAATATTTCTTCGATAGGTTTGAATGAGAATATAAATAAAGTCTCATAAACGATTGGAAAAACTATTGGTTCATCGGTGTGAATTTATTATATTTATTTTACGGCTTTGTTTCAGAATCTCTACCACAAAGGTCTAGTATTGAGTGTCGACAGAATCATGCATCAGCTGGGAAAGCAGCTGTGAGAATGCAGCTGATCGGCTAACATAAGCCTGGAGTGGGACTGCGAACGACATCCCGTAACGCTTTTATGAACTTAAATATTCTATACCTTCGAAAAAATGTCGGTAATATTTTCTTTATTTTTAAAGGTATAATTGATACACAAGCATTTTATCATTAAATTTGATTTCAAAGTAGTTAATCGCTACTGTAAACAGTAACTATATTTATTCGCATATATCTCTGAATTCTATCGATAAAAACGAGCAACCCTCGTAGTTACTCTGTCGACCAATCGAGCTGATTACAGTGGTTCTCAGACAAATGTAGCTCGGGTGCTCTGCCTTTAGGAGAAATTACATTACGTGCCATCTAGTGATTGGTCTATTACTGAACCGTGGCATTTAGAATTTCATAGCATTCAGTCGATGAAACAGACTATCACAGACCACACAATATTATCTAAGACCCAATCTTTCAAAATGTCTACGCGGTGTGACGTGTAGTTTACTTTGAACGATCCACAAATTAAAAAAATAATGGAATATTTTAAAAGTGGACTCAAGTCCGTTCTCGGGGCACCTCCACCCGGGAACCAACCCTCTGGTGCTGATACTGTAAGCATTTCATAAATATTAATAAATCCTATAATGTGGGATAGGTTACCAATATGTGCTGTCAAAATGACATATTTTATCATTCATAAATACCCCTTTTTGGTTTTTGTAACCCTTTTTTATGCACAATTTATCGTATAATCTCGTCATATGATGTTTCCCTTATTCGCTTTTCAAAAACAGGTAGAACGTCTTGTGGATCGTTTACAATCGTCAAGTTTGTTAGACGATAGAAGAGACGCGTGTCGTGCGTTGAAAGCACTTTCAAGAACATATCGCGTCGAGGTTGGAGCGCAGGCTATGGATGCCCTTAGACAAGTGCTTGAGATGGATAGAACTGATTGTGAGATAGTTGGACTGGCTATGGACACTTTGTGCAATATCACCAGCCCTGAAACATTTGAAGCAGAAGGTGAGAGACGGAAATAAATTTAATGCTTGAATGGATTTCAGGTTTTCCAATTTTTATGGGATTGGATGATATTCTTATGTCCCTGACTCTAAACAATTCTTATTTCAGTCGAGAAACATGGGCCGAAGAATAAAATCGGAGAACAATTTACAGAAATATTTATTAAACAACCAGACAGTGTCAGTCAGGTCCTGGCTTTCTTAGAGGAATTTGATTTTAGAGTTAGATGGCCGGCGCTCAAACTAATGACGCATTTATTAGGTAATAGGCCTAAAGATATTCAGGAAATAATACTTGTCAGTCCAATGGGAGTTTCTAAATTAATGGATCTTCTCAGCGACAGTAGAGAAGTGATTCGTAATGATGTAGGTGTATTTATATTCTTCTGCGAGCAATATTTCATGATAGTATATACTACAGCGCAAACTGAATTCCTGTTTTCAGGTATTACTGTTGCTTATACAATTGACTAAAGGAAATGCAAATATCCAAAAAATAGTTGCATTTGAAAACGCATTTGATCGTATCTTCGATGTTATATCACAAGAAGGTTCCGCAGACGGTGGTATAGTTGTAGAAGATTGTTTGTTACTGATGTTAAATTTACTCAGAGGGAACATCAGTAACCAAAACTTTTTCAAGGAAGGTAAGATTTTACTTTTATATCTAATATTCGTACAGTTTTTAGCTCATCTTTTATGTTATTATAGAATTCAGGTTACAATCACTGATATAAATAGTAGTTTTTTTAATTAATAGTTCATTTTTCCTCAAAGTTATGTTTCCCAATGCTTAGAATTGACTTCTTTGCATTAGACTCACGATTAGTACTCCAAATAGGAAATGAAACGCTTGAGGATATGAAAAGATCTAAAAACTTTTATGCTACACAAATATTTATCATCAGTCAACTAATCGTCATTGCTCCAACAGGAAGTTATATACAGAGGCTGACACCTATGTTTGAATTGCCGCCTGAAGCTGATGAAAATCCGCTGGGTGGTTGGAGTCCACAAAAAGTCTGTAATGTCCATTGTATGGTACAAGTTATCAGAGCACTAGTTGCACCTGGTGGTCCAGCACAGGTATAACATCTTCTGATAACACGTTAAATAGTCATTTGAAAGAGCATACTTTCAGGAGTATATAAAGTAATGATCTACTTGAGGATTGTATTAAAAAAATCGTTTATTTTTACAGGCTACAGCAGCTTGTCAACGAACGATGAGAGCTTGTGGACTATTGCAGGCCCTCTGCGATATATTAATGGCAAGTGGAGTTCCCGCTGATGTTTTAACAGAAATTATAAGCGCAGTTGCTGAAGTTATTAGAGGAAATGCAAGCAATCAGGAATTCTTAGCTGGCGTTATGGCACCTAGCAGCCCTCCGAGGTAAATAGCGAGTAATCAAACATAGAGAGTTGATTATTGAGCTACATTTTGTCTGAAAAAAATTGGTTCTTGTCAGAATGCTTGTTTTTAATGCACATATGTCGTTCATTGAGTCAATGATTTCTGTGATCTGAGTTTATGTATGAGATATATGCAGATATGATGTGAAAAAGTGTATTATTCAATTGAAATATCTTTTCATTTCATTTTTAGTACATGCAAGCTCAATTTTCTGTTCCAATAGGCCTGCGATCGTGGTCTTACTGATGTCTATGGTGAATGAAAAGCAGCCTTTTGTTCTACGCTGCTCTGTGCTCTATTGCTTCCAATGCTTTTTATACAAAAACGAAGTAGGACAAACGCAACTTATCCAGACCCTCTTGCCACAGGGTAACGAAGCACCATCGCTTACAACAGGTGGGTGTAGCTCGAAATCATATACAAATTATTTTGAAGCTAATTCTCCCCCCCCCCCCTTTATTTAAGTCTCTTTACCCCAGCTAATTTATCACTCGTCTTTCAACAGGACAACTACTATGCGGTGGCTTATTCTCATCAGATCCATTATCAAATTGGTTTTCTTCAGTCGCACTATCCCACGCCC
This sequence comes from Tenthredo notha, assembly GCA_914767705.2. Classification (NCBI taxonomy): domain Eukaryota; kingdom Metazoa; phylum Arthropoda; class Insecta; order Hymenoptera; family Tenthredinidae; genus Tenthredo; species Tenthredo notha. Next base: position 9,904,282 of record OU611909.1, read on the forward strand.
TAATCAATAATTCTATCCAAAAGGAGCAATTGCTAAGGGTGCTTCTTGCAACAAACATTGGCAAGCCTCCAGTCACGTTGATGCAGCAATGCGTGATGCTTCTTCAACAAGGAAATAAAACTCAGTGTAAGCTGGGACTTTTGATGCTGCTTTGCAGATGGGTTTCACACTGTCCGCCTGCTGTTAAAGCTTTTTTAACTATGGAATCATCGGTTGCTTACCTAACTGCTCTTTTGTCGTCTCAAGAAAACACAGACGATTTACAGGAAACGTTACTTCAAAGCATGTGTGCTTTACTACTGGGTTTATGCGTACACTTTAGTGACGACAGTGTGCCTAATTATACAAAGGTAAGTTTCTATCGAGGCATCTTATTCCCTTTGAATTATCATTCAAAATTGTATAACTATTTGAATAATATAACGACTTTGTATGTTACAGGAAAAATTGTGCCATTTGATAGAGAACCGACTTGGATTAGAAAGATTTCAAGATGCTATCGGTGGAATAGCTAGACACGAAATTTATTCTAGAACTCTGAAACACCCTCAACCCTCGGCAAAAGATCCAAACGAATTGCTATTAGACCATGAGTTCTGCAGATTATTGAAAGTCTTAGAAGGTAGTATGATTCTAGATGCGTTTTTCATTGCTATATAACAATCTGTGACCATTCTTTGATCCAATACGATACAAATAGGTGTGATAATAAAATCTGTACTGGACGGAAGCAATCCACAAGAAGGCAAAGATTCCATTTCAACATTGTCGCCTTCTGATTCTGCCCTTGTCTCACAGTACAAGGAACTTATTAGGGAGCAGGATGCACAAATTCACAGGCTTAGTCAGACAAACGAAATTCTAACGAGAGAAAAACGAGAATTGGAGGTATTTGTTGTAGTCCTATGAAATGCTCAGCTAAATTTTGTTGATTATGAAATGTTACTGATTGGCTGTCTCATTCTTGTTCACAGTCTCAAGTATACGAGCTGCAGTCTTCTATTAGTCACTTGAAAGACCAAAATCTAGTTCTACGTGCAGCTCAGACGAATTTAACGGAAGCCAAAGAGCTTGTACCACATGCAAACAATATTGATTCTACAAATGTAGAACTGGAAAAGTACAAGAATACAGTTAGGGATCTGGAAAGCAGACTAGCCGAATGTACGTTGAGTTTACAAGAGCATGAGCGAAAAGAACGTAGTTCAAACCATAATGAATACGAAAGACTGTTGAAAGAAAAATCACTGGAACTTGATAAATTGAGAAAAGATCAAGAAGCTCTGTTAGAGCTATTAACGGATTTAGACAGTAAACTGACACAGTATAAGGAGAAACTTGTTGCATTGGGTGAAAAAGTAAGTCTGAAACATGCCTTCCGAATATTTATTGAGCCCCAAAAAAGACTGTAGTTAAATAAATTCAGTTGTACGAAGCTTTGAATATCTAGCAAGCCGCTTTTTACATCTTCTGAAGAATTTTTACGATCATTACCGAAGTTTATCGTTGGTATACATTTACTTATACTGGATAAACTGATGATAACAGATTATTTGTTGACTTACAATTGATATAGTATATTTTTTCCTTTCAGATTGAATCAGACGAAAGTTCAGGGGAACTTGATACGGATGAACAGCCAGAAACCAGCAACTAGCATGCCATTAATAATTGTTAAACTTGATCGCGAGAATAAATTTAAAACCTTACAAAAAAAAAAACTATTCATTATTTAGTATACCGACGCTTTTCTCATCGATATACTAAGTATATTTAATTAGGATTACGTTAAATGCACTCATACAAAGTGATTCAGTTTGATCCTGTTATATTTTCACGATCGATTTTTCATTAAGACCTGAGACCCAATGTTTTTTTTTCATTATTATGCCCCGTTATATGGTCTAATTGCCTTCTGGCATACAAAAAAATTTTATCACAAATCATTGCAAAAAGAAATTAAGTTGTGGGCTAATCTCGCATCTTTTACCAGATGCAGGAAAAAGGCACACGCCTTATTATACGCAACTCGCGGATCGTTTGTGCATTTCTATTCTATAGTTGCCTATATATAAGGACTCTATTCATCGCTAGTTCCAATACCCCCTCGCTCAACAACTACTCCATTATCCCGTAGAGAGCGCTGGGCGCGCATGAATGAATGGGAAGATAGTGGTGCTGCACAAATATGCGGGTAAAAAAAATTACTACGTTTTCTGAGAAGCGCTCGTCGTAGTATAAAAGCATAGTGGTGCTACACAAATATGCGGAGTAGCCATAGTACGTATGTACCGGGCATGAATGAAAGGATAGTGGTGCTGCACAAATATGCGAAGCAGCCATAGTACGTATGCACCTATTCTATAGTTGCCTAACCGACAGCACGAGCGGCGGAAACTGACCTACGACAATGGCATCCCCCACCCCATGCCTCTCGTAGGTAATATAAGGACTCCGTGCGCCATGTAACAGACTTCAGTCTTGTTTTGGCACTTGCCCGAGCTTCGGCTTAAAGGGGATAAAGCCACAAGGGAGGAAGAAGAAGACTTCAGTCACCTGCGCGGTATCCTCGAGTGAACATGGGTGACACGTGTCGAGGAGATTTGCGGCTCGGGAAGGCTGACATCAACGGAGGAACGTTGGACATGAGTGAGTTTGGAATATTTAGATCAATATTTTACGACGGCAATAAATAATCAACAATTTTCAAAGCTCATTGAAAACAAGTGAAATTGTATTCAATACTTTTCCGAGAGATTTCACGCGTCTCGTATTTTAATCGGCGAAGTAAGTAACCGTTGAATTGCTACCTGTCAGTCTTTCATTATAATTGCAGATGTTGTTCATTTTAAAGTACATTCTGTTCATACCAGCGAATAAATGTGCGAAAATAGACAAGTGTTTTTCGGGAGGATACTCGTTCCCCGATTTATTCGTTTATTCGATTCTTTGACAGCATTATCGGTCGACGGAGATGAGAATGAGCATCGCTGATACTTGAACTGCATAGATCCTGCGTGCCACTTGGTCGGAGATGGACGCCAACCAACACTACCCGGCTACTCCTGGATTAGCGGTCGACCAAGATAATGGTAAGCTTTGTATTATATTAGCCAAAGACCCGATTTAACTATGAATGTATGTCCGCAAAACAATCATTGCTGAAACATACTTCGCGATCCGATACAGATCTCGGACAGATTACTTTTCCAAGTCTAAGTACCACAACACGCAACGGCCAAGTAACCGTGACGGTCACTCTGTATCTTTGACTCGATACTGGGGCCTCCGGCTTGCCTCTGTTTCCCCGTATACGCCAGAAACTTTGACAACAACTCGGTTTCACTCAGCTGCAAGGGATACGATACCGACGCGGGGAATAGGGTAAGCCTCTTTTTAATGACAGACCTGGAATGTGATTGATAGATCTCGGAAGAATATGTTTACCTTGGTTGAATATAGTAGACTCACCTCGTAGTAGAGAAATATTTGCATAACGAGGATCAAAATTTAAAGGTTTGAAAATAAATACAAGGGTAGATTGCTGTAGGCCTAATTAGGCATCGCATTTATTTTTCAAACATGGAACATAATTCAATATTGGTGATAAATTACTCCAGAGTCTCAAGTACCAGTCATAACAATTGAAAGATTGAAAAATCTATTCATGCATGCACTAGTAATACTAGCTTATTGACATTCTTGATTCTGTTGGAAATAGTTAAAAGTTTATATCACATTTAAAGATGGTCCAGGCAGGCTTACAAAATCATTATTTTTGGTTCAATTCTATGTCGACTAGCTCGTCGAACATCGACCGCGCGCCACAGGGATCCCTGGAGCAGGCTGTACGGACACGCTGCAAGGCAGAATACCGAATGATTTGATTGGCTAATGATTTGATAGAGCACCATCGTGCGGTGCATGGCGCACACTACATGGTAAACTATCGGTAAGTTTCAGTGCTGATTTGACTTTACCATGAGCAACAAGATATTTGAATAATTCACATTTTTCTTATTTACTATTGTTTTTTGCAACTATGTGAAATATTTATTTCTATCGTTTCGCGAACTTATTCAACTCACTGCTCAATGAATGAAAGTGAATTGTAGCTGAAAGTATGTGTAACGCTAGTACCAAAAAGACTCTTCTTGTTTTTTCAACAGTCCTCAAAGACATTTAATTATAGTTAATCGTGGTAGAATACATTTTGTTATCGATTAGAATTATTATTTACTGAAATACAGGATATTATTCAATTATTCACTGATTCTTATTATAAAACTTGTTTCGCGCTCTGCGGTACAAGTGCACCGCGCATACGTAGACGTATTTTGGGTTGCGGTCCTTCAGACTCCGCGATCACAACGATTTGAATATAATTCTGAGCTTTAATATAAACTCTATAATCATATTCCTATCAGCATGATTGATGGATAGTTAAAGTTCCAAAATAAAATTGTCAGTAAAAAAAAACGTATTATTGATCAATATGGCCACGATAATGTTACGTATTTAAGAGAGGCGGAGGGAGGGGTTGACTTACCGCCTGTTATAAGGGGGAAGAGGGTGTCAAAAATGACCAAAAAAAAACGTTACGTAATATTTGAACGCTCCCTTGGTTTAGAATGTTTACTTGAAAAACACATAAACTTCATTTATCCAATGTACCCTATGTTCATCTAGTTTTTATCTTCACAGGCGTTGTTCATCGAGGAAAACCAGTTCCTGCCTATCTTAAACAAAACCTCTTCAAAATTCATCAGGACAGGGGATTCACACCAGGGAGTGAAGCAGTCCAAGCACCGGGGGAATAATCGCAAGACAACTCTCCGAGGCGGAGTGTTAATGAAGTAGCAGAAGCAAAGGGTTCGTAATTACAGTACCTCTTATCAGTACCTATAATCAGTTTCGGTAAAATCGCGCATCTAGTCTAAGAATCGATTCCGTTTGAAACGTTGTACAGAAAACAAGCTGAGCTCTCGGTTGTCACTAATTTTCAGCCAGCAGACTTTGTAACCTAGTTTATGTGTGATAAATAATGAAAAACCTAATTATAATATTTTCTACGGTTAGTGACAACCACAAGCTTTTATATCACAGCATCTGCTGCCCGCTCTATGTAACATTAAAATCAACGTCCTACTCGAGACATGTCGGATACTAGTTTCAATATTCAACAATAACTTTCAAATCATTTTACAAATCGCTGTACAGATTATTCCGAATCAATTTAATTATAACAGCCATAAGCGGTAATATAATAACTCGTTTTTATAAAGCTCGTCATACTTGACCAGTTTATCCGGTCATATAATCGTACAAGGAAAAGACTTGTGATGTTACATAATAGATGCAAATTCGCAATGATATATTATTAACAATATGTTCTCGCGCATATATTATATTATATTCAGCCCTTGGGTACTGACCCGAAGGTCTTTATACTTTTTATTTGTTTAAACTCGTTGTATTTGGGATAGTTGGGATTACCCATTACCGTACGAAATATTACCAATAACTATTCAGCTAACAGAGCATAATACATGCATATACGATATATATTTGTCAGGTATAATTCACTCTCTTGTAAAATTGTCTATAACGAATAAAGAGTAGAGACTATTCTCATTAGTATCTTTGAGAGAACGACTATATTTATAGAGTAATGAATTATTCTACTATTAAAATTATCTGCTTCTAACATTGTTCTTGGCATTCTGTAAAATATACCTTCGTACGTATATGTATATGTATTATGGTCGGAACGAGTAGTTTAGAGTATAATAATAGTTTTATTATAGCCCAATTATAGTTCTAGCTTATTTTCAAACTGGTAAAGTGTCAAATATGTACTTTCCAGTTATATGCGTAATATATTACACGTATTATGATCACATCCACAATTTTTCCAATCAAATATTCAATGTTTTGAAAATTGTCATTGAATTTTTCTTAAATGCTCGTTACTTTCGTAATGTGTAATTGGATTTTCATCTGATTACACATCACTTCGGTAATGACTTGATTCAATTATACATCACCAAAGTGATGTGTAATTGAATCAAGTTCATTATCTTTAAATAACTTTATAAATACTCTTACTCTATCACTACTTTGAATTACTTTACTTGATAATTACTTTCACCAATTGAATCGAGTTCAATTACTCATTACCAAAGTATTGGGTCATTGAATAGGTATTTGCATTAAAAATTTAATCAGTGACTAGCAACACTGCAAATATCCATGTAATAATAAGATCGTTTATGCAATAAACATGTATAATTATAGTAAATTCTTGATTATTATAGCACATTCTTGAATAAATATCTCTTGAAATTGTAAATCATCAATAGTTGAATTATTTTCCCTTGTCCTTTCCTTGCCTATAAGTCGAAAATCATGAGAATCGCACTATTAATAATTAATAAATATAATATAATATAATATAATATAATATAATTCATTAATTATTAATGAATATTATTGAATATTAATCCGCCTCACCATATGCAACCCTCATGCCATTCGTGTAAACGACAGGGTCCATGTTAATTTTTGTTGCCTACATTCAGGCGTATTGAACTGAGGAAAAAAAGCCAGAATTCTCGGAATTCAGCTCGAAAAAAAGGTATGAAAAACACTCTGTTAAGGAGTCGGATTTCTGGCAGTTGAGACTTTTTGAGAAATCGATTTTCTGGCAGTTGATACCTCAATTTTAGTCGCTTTATGATGAGGCCAGAAAATCGACCAATCAGGAGGCTGCATTTGCGAAAATTGAGCCTAAATTGGCTCAAGCAGCCTCCTGATTGGTCGATTTTGAAATTAAATTGAGTTACGGCGCTACATGGGCTAGGCATCAGGAAAAATTCTGGATTTCTGGCAGTTGATACGTTTTTAAGGAGTCGGATTTCTGGCAGTCGATACAGCCAGAAATCCAGAATTTTTCCTGATGGCTGGCCCATGTAGCGCCGTAACTCAATTTATTTTGAAAATTGACCAATCAGGAGGCTGCTTGAGCCAATTTAGGCTCAATTTTTGCAAATGCAGCCTCCTGATTGGTCGATTTTCTGGCCTCATCTCAAAGCGACTAAAATTGAGGTATCAACTGCCAGAAAATCGATTTCTCAAAAAGTCTCAACTGCCAGAAATCCGACTCCTTGAAAACGTATCAACTGCCAGAAGTTATTTGAATGGATTTTTTTTGCCGTTTTTTTCGAGTTGTTTCAGAGTGATTTTCATACCTTTTTTTCGAGCTGAATTCCGAGAATTCTGGCTTTTTTTCCTCAGTTCAATACGCCTGAATGTAGGCAACAAAAATTAACATGGACCCTGTCGTTTACACGAATGGCATGAGGGTTGCATATGGTGAGGCGGATTAATATTCAATAATATTCATTAATAATTAATGAATTATATTATATTATATTATATTATATTATATTATATTATATTTATTAATTATTAATAGTGCGATTCTCATGATTTTCGACTTATAGGCAAGGAAAGGACAAGGGAAAATAATTCAACTATTGATGATTTACAATTTCAAGAGATATTTATTCAAGAATGTGCTATAATAATCAAGAATTTACTATAATTATACATGTTTATTGCATAAACGATCTTATTATTACATGGATATTTGCAGTGTTGCTAGTCACTGATTAAATTTTTAATGCAAATACCTATTCAATGACCCAATACTTTGGTAATGAGTAATTGAACTCGATTCAATTGGTGAAAGTAATTATCAAGTAAAGTAATTCAAAGTAGTGATAGAGTAAGAGTATTTATAAAGTTATTTAAAGATAATGAACTTGATTCAATTACACATCACTTTGGTGATGTATAATTGAATCAAGTCATTACCGAAGTGATGTGTAATCAGATGAAAATCCAATTACACATTACGAAAGTAACGAGCATTTAAGAAAAATTCAATGACAATTTTCAAAACATTGAATATTTGATTGGAAAAATTGTGGATGTGATCATAATACGTGTAATATATTACGCATATAACTGGAAAGTACATATTTGACACTTTACCAGTTTGAAAATAAGCTAGAACTATAATTGGGCTATAATAAAACTATTATTATACTCTAAACTACTCGTTCCGACCATAATACATATACATATACGTACGAAGGTATATTTTACAGAATGCCAAGAACAATGTTAGAAGCAGATAATTTTAATAGTATAATAATTCATTACTCTATAAATATAGTTGTTCTCTCAAAGATACTAATGAGAATAGTCTCTACTCTCTATTCGTTATGGACAATTTTACAAGAGAGTGAATTATACCTGACAAATATATATCGTATATGCATGTATTATGCTCTGTTAGCTGAATAGTTATTGGTAATATTTCGTACGGTAATGGGTAATCCCAACTATCCCAAATACAACGAGTTTAAACAAATAAAAAGCATAAAGACCTTCGGGTCAGTACCCAAGGGCTGAATATAATATAATATATGCGCGAGAACATATTGTTAATAATATATCATTGCGAATTTGCATCTATTATGTAACATCACAAGTCTTTTCCTTGTACGATTATATGACCGGATAAACTGGTCAAGTATGACGAGCTTTATAAAAACGAGTTATTATATTACCGCTTATGGCTGTTATAATTAAATTGATTCGGAATAATCTGTACAGCGATTTGTAAAATGATTTGAAAGTTATTGTTGAATATTGAAACTAGTATCCGACATGTCTCGAGTAGGACGTTGATTTTAATGTTACATAGAGCGGGCAGCAGATGCTGTGATATAAAAGCTTGTGGTTGTCACTAACCGTAGAAAATATTATAATTAGGTTTTTCATTATTTATCACACATAAACTGGGTTACAAAGTCTGCTGGCTGAAAATTAGTGACAACCAGCTCAGCTTGTTTTCTGTACAACGTTTCTAACGTAATCGATTCTTAGACTTAGATGCGAAATTTTACCAAAACTGATTCAAAAGGTACTGTAATTACGAACCCTTTGCTTCTGCTACTTCATTAACACTCCGCCTCGGAGAGTTGTCTTGCGATTATTCCCCCGGTGCTTGGACTGCTTCACTCCCTGGTGTGAATCCCCTGTCCTGATGAATTTTGAAGAGGTTTTGTTTAAGATAGGCAGGAACTGGTTTTCCTCGATGAACAACGCCTGTGAAGATAAAAACTAGATGAACATAGGGTACATTGGATAAATGAAGTTTATGTGTTTTTCAAGTAAACATTCTAAACCAAGGGAGCGTTCAAATATTACGTAACGTTTTTTTTTGGTCATTTTTGACACCCTCTTCCCCCTTATAACAGGCGGTAAGTCAACCCCTCCCTCCGCCTCTCTTAAATACGTAACATTATCGTGGCCATATTGATCAATAATACGTTTTTTTTTACTGACAATTTTATTTTGGAACTTTAACTATCCATCAATCATGCTGATAGGAATATGATTATAGAGTTTATATTAAAGCTCAGAATTATATTCAAATCGTTGTGATCGCGGAGTCTGAAGGACCGCAACCCAAAATACGTCTACGTATGCGCGGTGCACTTGTACCGCAGAGCGCGAAACAAGTTTTATAATAAGAATCAGTGAATAATTGAATAATATCCTGTATTTCAGTAAATAATAATTCTAATCGACAACAAAATGTATTCTACCACGATTAACTATAATTAAATGTCTTTGAGGACTGTTGAAAAAACAAGAAGAGTCTTTTTGGTACTAGCGTTACACATACTTTCAGCTACAATTCACTTTCATTCATTGAGCAGTGAGTTGAATAAGTTCGCGAAACGATAGCAATAAATATTTCACATAGTTGCAAAAAACAATAGGAAATAAGAAAAATGTGAATTATTCAAATATCTTGTTGCTTATGGTAAAGTCAAATCAGCACTGAAACTTACCGATAGTTTACCATGTAGTGTGCGCCATGCACCGCACGATGGTGCTCTATCAAATCATTAGCCAATCAAATCATTCGGTATTCTGCCTTGCAGCGTGTCCGTACAGCCTGCTCCAGGGATCCCTGTGGCGCGCGGTCGATGTTCGACCTAGTCGACATAGAATTGAACCAGAAATAATGCCTTAGGGAGCGTTCAAATATTACGTAACGTTTCTTTTCGGTCATTTTTGACACCCCCTTCCCCCTTATAACAGCGCCTGTGAATATAAAAACTAGATAAACATAGGGTATATTGAATAGATTAAGTTTATGTGTTTTTCAAGCAAACATTCTCAACCAAGTACCAAAGAATTTCTAATTGTGATTATACGTCTGTATGAAATTTATTATAATATATTTCTTATAAATGATTTTGTAAGCCTGCCTGGACCATCTTTAAATGTGATATAAACTTTCAACTATTTCCAACAGAATCAAGAATGTCAATAAGCTAGTATTACTAGTGCATGCATGAATAGATTTTTCAATCTTTTAATTGTTATGACTGGTACTTGAGACTCTGGAGTAATTTATCACCAATATTGAATTATGTTCCATGTTTGAAAAATAAATGCGATGCCTAATTAGGCCTACAGCAATCTACCCTTGTATTTATTTTCAAACCTTTAAATTTTGATCCTCGTTATGCAAATATTTCTCTACTACGAGCTGAGTCTACTATATTCAACCAAGGTAAACATATTCTATCGAGATCTATCAATCACATTCCAGGTTTGTCAATTAAAAGAGGCTTACCCTATTCCCCGCGTCGTTTTGTATCCCTTGCAGCTGAGTGAAACCGAGTTGTCGTCAAAGTTTCTGGCGTATACGGGAAGACAGAGGCCCCAGTATCGAGTCAAAGATACAGGGTGAGTTGAAATACAATTTGACTTGTTATATTATTTATTGCCGTCGTAAAATATTGATCGAAATATTTCAAACTCAATTATGTAACGTTCCATCAACGTTCCTCCGTTGATGTCAGCCTTCCCGAGCCGCAAATCTCCTCGACACGTGACACCCATGTTCACTCGAGGATGCCGCGCAGATGACTGAACTCCGGCATATTGCGCACGGCGTTTTTATTACCTTCGAGTGGCGCGGGGTGGGAGACGCCATTGTCGTAGGTCAGCTTATACCAGTGACGTCATTAGTCAGGCAACCACAGAACTAAAAATGCACAAAAGATCCGCGGGTTGCGCATGATAAGGCGTGTGCCTTTCTCCTGCATCTGGTAAAAGATGTGAGATTAGCCCACAACTTAATTTCTTTTTGCAACGATTTATAATAAATTTATAAGAAAGCGAAGATAGAAGTGATGATTACGTATCGTATCGTATTAGTTTCCTTTATTAAAAAAAGTACAATGTTGATAGTATGCTAATCACAACACAATATTTTCGAATAATTTACAGTATATATATGGGTAAATGTATATCTCTATCAAGTAAATATTATATATTTAGCGCCGAAGTGACAAATCTATCTCGAACATGTCTAATGAGAGATGACTGCTCATACTCCTAATAATGAATTCTTATAAATAGTATACGAACAATAAGTAATTATAATCTACGAGTAGTTATTTTATTTGGTACTTTTCAGCCTATTTTCTGTTGCGTCCCAAAGTTATCCGGAATACTTTAATTTGGAAGATTTATAAAAATGAATTATCATTTATCACCTCGAGTTTCGTGCATGTATTAAAACGTGTTTATATTTACGATAGTGGTCCAGACACACACGTACGCAGGTGAAAATCAGACGACCGAGTCTATAATCTTTTGTCACTCCTTAGATCAAAGTCAAAATTATCATTACGTTAATTATTTTTATATTTACAAGACCGATTGCGTTCACGGTTCGCAATATTTCGAACATGTCTTAATTTTGAATCTCTTAACTCGAATATTTGTCGCTTGGATTTCAATAAGAAAGTATCATTTGTATATATTTAATGTTAGCTATTATAATGTTACATGAGTACGTTTGTCACATAGGATTTGGACATCTTTACATCACCTTCATATTATGAATTTCATTACATACGTGCAGCAAAGCCAATGGTGTTATCTTCTTTCTATGTTTATTAAAAACCCATTATTCAATTGGAACGTAATTATTTTTTTTTTCAATTTGCGAAATGTAGCTGGAGGCGCCAACTTTCATTATGCATAAAAATTAGTTCATAGAATCGAAAACCTGACCGCGGGGTATTTTTGGAAAATGAAAAGGTATATTCTGGATCTAAAAATCCCCTATAATACACGTATACCCTGTCGAATTTTCAAACTTTTATGTATTCACCTGTTCAATTGAATAGTCAATTACACTCGTATCCATAATAGGAATTGTAAATATTTGATCGATTAAAATTTGGTATATCGTAAATGTCCATTCTCATGCCTTTACCCTTCAAATACATTCTCCGAATATATTAAACCGCATGAATGTTATTCTGCACAATTCCTAGCATTGCAAAACACTGATGCCTGCATGGGCAGAAAAAAATCTGATATCATATACATATAATAAAGTTATAATGATTATGAATATTGTAATATTGTATTTACACATGTCATGAGAATACGTCACATTATTGAATGATATTTTTAAGAAGTAACAAGTTATCAAGTATTCCACTGTTCCCTCAACAATATATAAATTATTAGTATGGTGTTCTCTCTCAGATAATTGATGGCTATATAATTAATACGGATTGATATTATAATATTATGTTAGTAATGGTTAAGAGCTTTATTCTTCTTATTAAGTGTAAATATATTATCGTACCTTAGAACTTAAATTGTTCTTTTATATAAATATTCAACCTCTTTGACTTAGAATTTGGAGACCCATATAAAATATTTGGTCCACTGTCGTAGAAACCTGATGATTTATAATATGAAGAGATTTTCGCAGCTCTTAGTCTTCCTCTTTATTCCAAGTAAGTGTTTGAGGATTCGCCTGCGATGTTTGCTACGTCTTCTCCTCGTCGCTTGGTCACGATCTCTCTGAGGGTTCAGTTTTACTTGGGCCAAAATTCCAACCAGCAATTCATCCACGTGGTGCGCCAAACCGGATGAAGTTTCGATGAATTTGCAACCGCAACTATTTGCCAAACGACGACCAACTGGACAGAATAAAGTAGTCCGACATAAAACAGGCACTAGAAGAAGCAATTAGGGAAAACCACTGGCCAAACCCCAACTCTAAAGGTCTACTTGTTTCAAGAGTGCAGGGAATCTCACCGACTAATGGGACTTCTCGCTTTCTTTCCAGGTCAACCTTGTTGCCGACGAGGATAACACCGTGCGATGCCATGTAGTCGCTTTTCCAAAGATAAAGCAACGTTTCTTCAGCCATTTTCAAGCTTCTTCTGTCAACGACCGAGTAGACCACAACGTAGACATCCGGGTTGTAAGTAGAGCAGAATGACTCGACCTGATGAAGAGTAAAATTTAACCGAGTTTCAGGTTTAGATATTCAGGTTCATTATTTTCAACAAAATGAATCAAAATTTGAACCCAAGTCACGATAATGAGATATGTGATAGTTATAGACGCGTTAAATGCTGGAAAATACAGTAAGCTGCTAATAGAATTAAGATCTTGGGGTGGATCATCTTCCTGAAATGTTCGCTTTCCTTGGATCTACCAGCTTTGATCACGCGAGATTTCTTAATCGGTGCTAATTTACTGTGAGCTGGGTAAAGGTAAGTGTGCGGTGAAGCCCAGTGAACTAAACTTATTTTTAATAACGTTATTAAAGTCTCGCAGAATCTTGGCCCTGTCCAACCCCCCGTAAAGATAATCGCGGTTGAAATGTATAACTTAATTAGAGCGTTGTAAAAGTTGCGTTAAGAGGAGAAAATTCACATTCCATTGAAATTAGAATAATGTGTTGTCTTCTATCAATTTATGATTCGAATCCGTACAAGGATATCAACAATTGAGTTTCTCGAGTCATCATCTCGATTCCCTTATACATTTTGGTACTCATAGCTACATAAGATCCAATACAGTCGTACAGAGTCTGTATATCATCTGCAGATAAAATGTTCTCGGAAATTGGAGAGCCTCGGCCAATTACATTCTACGCTAACAGTTTTCAATGTAAGCCACGATTCCGTTTAATTCTGCCTGAGAAAATTTTGTACCACTCTAATCTCATCTTTTATGTGAATGCGAAGCTTGAATCTAATAATCCTCAACGACCTTTTGCAAAGCGGGATGGATTGTTCCCTTCAAAAACGTCATTTCGAAACCCTTGGAGAATTTTTTTTTCTGAAACTTTCACCTCGCGGATAAAATTCTCGTTGATATACTAAGGGACTTCCTTGGGGTCCCTATAATGCAACCTATCAGTTTATCACCTGCTGATATAGGGTTGTGGCATGTCGTCTGATAAGGGCAGTTTTATATCAGTTTAGCACCGTTATCCGGTTTACCACGAGCTATAGATTCTAGCTCCTTGAACAATAACCATTTAAGATCAGATCGCTCCATCACTGACTTCCCTTCATTTTTATAAAGTGAATGAAGAGTGAAATCTCTTCATCAATTTTCAAGCCGTACCTACCTAGTTGCGTGAGATTCACGTTGAGTAAATAAACAAACAATAAACAAATCAATAAATAAATCAAGCACCTTCAAAGTCGTGTGAAAATGTAATTTGCCCTATCTAGGTATACCTAGAAGTGTCGTTAATGTTAGAATTTCCGACAGCCTGAATCTAGAGAGTAGGATAACTACTGGAAATATAACGAACAAGGCGGTCATCCGCGATAGCCGTTGATTACCAATTAGCTACATTGATTTAATGAACGTTCGTCGAGACTCACGTCCGGTAAACGTGATCGACATAGTAAGCAAGTATCTCCGATTAAAGGAATAGTAGCAATGAAACTAAGGGTGGAAAAGAAAAATTCAACAAAAACATGGATGAGGAGCGTGAGATGAAGAAACAACAGAAAAATAATAAAATAAGATATATCTGAGACAATCATGTCGCGAAACCATACACGGGGCTTCGCAGCCGAGAATATTGGGTCGAAAAATACGAAAATGACAATCACGTCTGGCCGACTGAGCACGTGCGCCTACTACTGTGATAGTCTCAGGGGAAATGGTACGCGTATGGTCAGACAACTACTATACTGTAATAGTGTACGTAGTCGCGAGCGAAATTACAGATTTATTTGAAACGTACCTATTTACGTTACTAGTATGTGAACGGCTCGACACAATCAACTGTAATTAGTTGACAGATTAATCAGGCGTTGCCAAATGCCAAATGCCAATAAACTCTAACGGAAAAATGTTTAGGACCGGCTAATCGAATGGCAATTAAACTTAATTGAAGCTTCTCATCGGAGATCATGTCTATCGATGTTATAAATATAGTAATATCGTTATCGTTGAAGCGTTAATGGTTCAAATTAAGTTTTCATTGCTTCGATTAACACGATGTTTAACTATATATGTATCTGGGCACGAATATCTCCTATAAGATTGAGCAACAAGAAAATGTAATGAAATAGTTATGAATTGGAGTATGTGTGTTCTTTGTCAGTTCCACGCAATTAGCTACTAATTTAGGTTGTGAATTGACGCGAATTAATAGTAACTTGTACCGGACGTGTTCAGAGTATTTTCCAGACAGTTACGTGAGTTCTAAACTCGGCGAATTGCCACATAAAGAGAAATTTGGCTCGCTCGAATCTGCAATTTTGGCGTACTTGCAGAAAGTTAACGGCAGCATTGGGGCTCGCACAGCTTCTTCCGCAAATTAACAGCGAACATGAATATTTCAGTATTTCCGTTCCGAAGTCTACGGATTACAAAGGTCTTACACGAGTTTTCCGTAAGCCGGTAGTAGAATACTGATTTTCAAAGCTCTCTCAAAACCACTCACAGTCCGAAGCATTCTCGTCTAGCAATAAATATCTTTGGCCATATAGGTGAAGTGGAATCTGTATAATCATATGTTAACGTAGGATGACGTTGCCTATTTGCACTTGTGTAACGTGATATTAATTCCTTGACGATACATTTTATATTGCCAATTTCAAACACGTCGATGCTCACTTTATTTGAATTTTATGTTGAACATTATTTGATACTTTTGCTCTTTGAAAGATCATATATATTTTCACCGACAGTTTAGTACCAGTTTCCAGACTGGCAACTTTAACCACCAGTAGAGAAGTGATAAACAGGGAGGCAGAAGTAATGGTAAACGCGTTCGAAATACGAATAGCACATTTGTTTATTGTTGAAATAATTTGAACCGTTGGGTTTCACGGAGAATTATTTCAGGGAAAATTTTCTCTTCGGCTATACCGCGGGGTTGCGATCGACTCTAGATTTCACGTGCAATCATTGAGCGAATTGAAACTTCCGCTTCGCCCAGTATTGTAAGAATGTAATAATAAGCCAAGAGAACCACCGCACGTGTGTATCAACCCCCTCATAAAGTACCATAGCAACTGAAATCGCTGGAAGGCTTTTATGACTTACTCACTTACGTAAACAGAAAATGATTTCGCGAATGATAGAATGTGAACAATACTGCTGTCGTCACGGCTTACAAGCCTTTCTTTAGGGTATTGAAAATCAAAACAATATTCTAATTGAATACTCTGCCGGGTTTCATTCAACTCCAGTTGATGAAGGATTATTCAGTTTCACGTGGCGAAGAGATGTTCTTTGAATGATTCATCGGTCCAAGGATTCAGCCTTTTGTTGATTTATCTTTTAAGCATGAAAATCACGTGCAGTTGATTAGGTTTCTCTCATATTAAAAAAAATTAATGCAATGATAGGAGTATGTTGTTCCACGTGATGTACGAGCTTTGTTATATCCAAGTTTCTCAGTATAGGTATATTGTTCTTGTAAATAAACTTTCGACCCGAAATATGAACCGTTAACATATACAACCTGTATAATATTACTATTGTGGACTCGAAACACACTAAAACAAAAGTTAAGCTCTTGGTTTGACGACCAAGTCGAATATTTGTCGACGTAACTTTAGTTTGGTGAAACTTATGAACGGAAGCTTTCCTCTTTCACGTTACGTTAACATAAAGAAAATTAAGACTCATTCAAAATGGAATCATATCTAACTCATTTTATGTAAAAGTACCTCTTGAAAGTCTTGAGTTTTATTTCATATTCCATAATTCATTCCTTGTCGTATTATCAAACCGAGACAACAGTAATAAATAATGTAGATATAAACAACCCAATGTCATTAAGAACGAAATAAAAAGTGACCAAAAATACTTGAAAAAATATAAGAATAAAACAATAGAGACCTGGAAGCAACCAGTCGCCTGTTATCTCTGATTCGAAAACTTTGGTACACATACCCTGGTACTAACTACGGTATTTCGACTGTAACCTACATCAAGTGGATCTCAAGACCTGACGGGAAAAACCGAGGTATTTCAGATACCTCAGATGAACAAGGTCTGCGTAGGCGTTCACTGCCCGTCTAATACGAGCAAGAAGTGGAATCTTGTTCACGGAAAATAAAGTATAGAATCTAGTCTAGGGACAGATGGGCGGACTTACGGCTGATAAATCGCAGGCTTTAACGAATCTTGGAAAGATAGATTTAGGTATGTTCGTACGTTGATAGAGAGAGTCAATTCTTTCTAGACTACCGATGAGTATTGATTTGCTATAAATATGTTGACTGTTTCAATAAAAAATGAAAAAAAAAATTTACTCATGGTAGGTATTATTGAAGCTTTGTTTCATTGATTTTTTGTTTTTTTTTGTTTTCATTGGCCTTTGTTTTAATACCCATATTAAGTATACAGGTTCGAAATTTGGGATGACGAATAAAGCTCGAGGCTGGAGTGCGAACTGGATATGATATGCAAATCTCGCTCAACAAATAAGTACAGAAATATATATGGATAAAAAAAAAAAGAGGGGAAAAAAAGGCTTTTGCGAGGGACGCGAGATCCGGGCTATGAAAAAGCCATATATATTCAAGAGGCACAAGAGGAAAGTAAAAGCGAGTGAAGGGAAAATAGGAAGGGCAAACCAGGCGAAAAGCGACAAAGAGGGATGAAAAGCGGCAAAGAGGGCGATACTTACCGACATTTCTGAGGCTGGATGGTCAATGATTTCCAACTCCGTCTCTTGCCCGTCGACCATGACAGATACCGTCTTCTGGCCGTACTCCTCGTCTGAATAACAGAAAAGAATAAAATAAAAATATACAGATTTTTAGACGAAATAAATTCAATTTTTACGCGTAGCAGTAGTATAACGCAAAATTTTTACCACTTCAGGAGTAAAAAAAAAGGGGCCTTAGTTATATCCTTAGATGAGTATGTATCAAGCGAATGTATGAAATTAAATAATGATACAACCCGCAAAAATTGAAATTTGAAATTCTTCGCTTTGTCTTATCAAATACATCAGACGATTCCAGGGTTACCCATCTTAGATTAAAAAATGATTTTTTTCTTCAGTTTATGGAAAGTTTCTATGCTACGACTTGTCAGCATTCGTTTCTCTCGTCCTTTGAACTTTTCTCAATTTCTTGACAAATGCGACATTGAGGTTTACACGTAAAGATTCAAACAATCTCGTTATCGTTCATGATAAAATCTCTGTAGATATACACATATATGTAATAGTACCTACAGATCTATACCTAAAAGAAAATATATATACATATAATATCTTGTGTCGTTGAAAGTAAAACAACTTTTTTAAGCTTCCTTCTGCTCCATTTACCAGCTTAGTAGGAGCTTAAATCTTGAAACCTAAGCATTTTTTAACAAGAATCTGACTATCAAGTGTCCAGATACTACGAAGCCTGATCGTCACGAGATATCACTGAAGTAAAATAAAGTATCGTGTAATAGCATCGAACAAGGGGAATAAATTAAACTAATTTTTGGTTGACTTTAATTCGCTGTTGTAGAATTAATTATTCATGACTCATAATTAATATCGTCTGATTGAAGATTCTAGTCTTATAGGTAACTAAGTCTAATTAAGTAGTTATTCGTTAGTCTGCGGTGGTCCATTCGGTTTTATCGTATCAAAAATGTTCTTTAAATAAATTTTATCGTTGAGCTGAAATCCTCAAGTTTCATGAATCACGAGTTTTTGTTCATTGTTTAACGACCCTGAGACTCACAAGCTTTGTAACAGCGTCAGACCGCTAAAGAATCGAATTTTCACGCGAAGTACATTTGTCATTGTCTAGGACGGAACGCAGTTATAGAGATTCGTCTTTCGGTCCATCGCTTCGTACGGTCGAAGGGAAACTGTCCGGACTTTCAAACAGAAAGTGCGAGACCTTGCCAAACGGATTCCAGACGTAATCTCATCCTTTGTGGCTCGAGTCTTTCAGAGAAGCTGGTCGACCTGAGGGTCAACACGAGAGAATCCGGCGGGATTCTCATCGCTCACTATCGATGGTATAAAAAGGGATTGTAGGTACACAAAGATTTACAAGTTACATTAGAAAAATCACTTAGTAATGAAATTTTGTCAAATGAAGTAAAACTTTTGAGAAGATATGCTCGTCAGCCATGTACAGAAAATCTTATGGATCAATAGTCGAATGTATTGTGTCTTTGTTAATGGGAATCATTGAATGAATTACAAAATACGCGGCTGTATGTGTAGGTAGATGTAGTATTATTCACACAATTGCGAACCTTTGTGAGGACATTATTCAAAGTGGACTATAGAACAAAGATAAAGTATTATTTTACGGTCCCACTAGACACATTTCAATTCTACCATCCCGAGTATTAACGGTGACCGTCTACGCCCTATAGTAATTGAATTTTTCATACCAAGGGATGCGATCAACGAACCGAGACTTCAACAATATTAACGCAATCATAAAGCGTCGACAAAGAACGTTGAAACAGTTCCACCCCATACATAGGAAACTGCATTGTCTAGAACTAGTCGATATTTGAACTGTGGATAGTTGATAAAGTTTCATCAATGCTTCGGCTTTTCTGTGCATAAAATTTTGTAAAAAAATAAATAAATCACCAAAGCTTTTTAGACATTATTTATGTATTCATTTTATATTCCTTGTCTCGATCGATTGATTTTTTCTCCGCTCTTCCCTCTTCAATCAGAATTATCATTGCAAACTAAGCGAATGATAGGGGTAAGTCGTTGATTCGAAATCAGCGATGAGAGTGAAATGAATGTATTGGCTGGATCTAGAGTACTGGCAATTATTGTTTCCTGTGCAAATTTACTCTCCTATCCTCGTCGGTTACTGACTGGCTAGCCAGTCCTGATCACATATAGGTATACATATAGGCTTAGAACCACCCTTGAGTTCGGAGAACTCTAGTTTCCTGGAAATGCAATTTAATTTCTATGACAAACGAGCTTCACCCTAAAAGCGAAGTAATCCTAAGGGTGAATTTTGATAAAGATATGAAATTATTACGATTTTGGATTTCTTATTTTGAATTTTTTAAACATATGTAAAAATAAAGTGAAAACTAAATGTTGGGGTCAAATGTAGGCGATAATGGATGGAATATATATTACTATAATTTGAGGCAGAATAATGATGGTGGTTGATATTTTCTCAAAGCCAGAAGACAATTAACTGGCTGTAAGTTTCACCAGGCAATTATTTTCCTGCTTTTGAAAATAGGCTCAATGCACCATCCCAATTCCAGTACCGGAATTGGCCAGGCTGCGAGCTTTTAAGCGAAGTGATTTGTTGTTAAATTCTGACTGTATCGGAGCAGACGGTCTTATGGAAACCTAAACTGGTCTTATCAGAGCCTTTAGTAGTATAGTTGGTAACTGATGACATTAATTACTCGCCAGAGCTGTGGGCTCTGTGCGGTTTTACTACAATTTAACTAAACCCCAAGTACTGTTACAATCACCCGACCGTATGTATGTGTATATCGTGTCATTCATTTGTAGACGTGTTCAGTTAGATGCGAGATATCACGTTAGATTTATAATGAGAATCTGCAATAATCTTGGGAACTGTATATATAAATTTCAATGGTACTTGAAACCGTAAAAAGTGACAAAATATACTCATATTTATTATTAATCTACAAATTATTGTTATAATGTGTTTCAAAACACTATATAGAGCCTCGAGAGAAGAGCAGCCATAAAACCTTATATAGATTTTATGCGTATGCAAATTTAGAACGAAAAATTAGAATCACTATGTCAGTTCAAATTTGTAACGTGTTGCAAAGAGGTTTCACTTCGAGTATTTTAAAAATAGATGGTGAGCTTGGAGTTTCATTGAGATAGTGCACCTTCCTGGGTAAAACCTGCTTCAATATTTGAACGCTTTCGAAAATCTCCGAGGAATGGTTTTATCCCGTAGGATTTGGCGACTGTCCTGTGCACACACGGTCGTACACAGTCCGGAAATATTCGATGGATACTGGTTCCTTTTACTTGTTACTTTGCCACTTTTCTTCCCGACCCATTATTATAGAAGCACATTTCCGACGAAGAGCTAAGAACGATTTCTGTCGTTCGCTATTGCGGAAGATATTGCTTCGAGGTAAAAATAAAAGGGAACGAACGTGTTTCGCGAGCAATTGCATCGATTCTTTTGTCCAAAGAGTAAGAGACTAAAACATTTCCAGCTAAAAGAACTGTGTCTGCGATATTATTGTATATATCTATTCACAGCGTACATGAATAAAAAAAAAGAAAAAAACAGAAAATAACTAATTTCTTTAGTTATCTAATTTAAAAGCGGTAGTATATGAGTCAATCCACGTCAAGCGGGACGGATTTGGCCAAAAATATTCGTCGATGTTTCGGATTCTTCTTTAATTTTTTTTACACATTCTCTGGGTGAAATAAACAGATGAAACATTTTTTTTTTTTTTTTTACTCAAAGGGCTTAGCAGCTGCAAGGGGTTGAATTTTGGAAAAAAACACCAAAATTCGGGATCGCGCTCTTCTTTAAACGTTAATATCTCCGGTTCCCTTTGTCGTACAGACATCGTCAAAAACTCATTTTGAAGCTCTTGAATTGCACTTTCATGTTATGAATTTTTAATTCATGTAATAAACAATTTTCTATTTGTTATTAACAATTATACTTTTCAAACGCGATTTTCGAGATGACTACCAACTTCGAAAATTCTGAAAAAAATACGAGCGTGTTCCTTGATTCATTCTCTACGAAATCTGTAAGTTTAAAAATGGAACTCCGATGGAAACTATATTTCCAAAGCGGTTGATTCATGCGGGACGTCGCGCACGGCCGGGTACACGAGCGTTGGGGCGGCAAGACCCTGTTCGCGCGTCGTTACATACTTGGAATCGAACTCAGGTGAGAAACTAATTCCGCGTAATGCAATAAATAGTCCCCAAAAATTTTTTTCCTGTGCTAAGAATAATCAGAATATTAAAAATATCTACGTCGATTTTTTCACAAATGATAAGTACAAAAAAAGAAGCTGTTGCATTACAATCTCGATTTGGAAAAGCGAAGTTAGTCCGTGGAACATTGACATTTCATTGCATGAAGCCTATTTCAAAAAAAAAAAATTGTTGCTAAAAGATATTCGTATGCACAGAAGTCAGTAGAAGCATCGGTTTCCAAGTAATTGAACCATTAATATATAAATTTAAACTCGCCGTTTACTTTAAGATTTTATTTGAATGTATATAGTATCAGAGTTTAGATTAAATATTTTTCAGTTTGTTACTTTAGTACGTAATTGATTAAATAACACTGTGATGTATTCTATTTGATGGACTCAAAAAGTACGTTATATTTACCACTTATTTTCGATGACTAGGAGCTTCAGTTTCGAATTTGTGATATGTTTTAAGATTTTAGTTAAGCGTTTTATTTCTATATTTGTATTTTTGTTGTTTTAATTCGAATATTCAGTATGAAATGAAATAAATAGTTAATAATTTCGTGAATTAATGGACTGATGAATTTGAACGTATAACAGCCCCCCCTGTATTCCTTGCATGCAAAGCGAACAAGCCTCGGTCTCGGCGCACTCGCGTACCCGGCCGTGCGCGACGTCCCGAATGAATCGATCGCTTTTTAAATATAGTTTCCATCGGAGTTCCATTTTAAAACTTACAGATTTTGTAGAGAATGAGTCAAGGAACACGCTCGTATTTTTTTCAGAATTTTCAAAGGTGGTAGTCACCTCGAAAATCGCGTTTGAAAAGTATAATTGTTATTAACAAATAGAAAATTGTTTATTACATGAATCAAAAATTCATAACATGAAAGTGCAATTCAAGAGCTTTAAAATGAGTTTTCTACGAGGTCTGTACGACAAAGGGAACCGAAGATATTAACATTTAAAGAAGAGCGCGATTCCGATTTTTGGTGTTTTTTTCGAAAATTCAACCCCTTGTATCTTCTAAGCCCTTCGAGTTGAAAAAAAAAAAAAAAATGTTTCATCCATTCATTTTACCCAGAGAATATGTAAAAAAAATGACGACGATTTTCAAGACCATGAGGTCAAAAAGGTGTCCCGCTTGACGTGGACTGACTCATATGTATGCACCTACACAAAAGTATTCGAAGGATATCAGATTCGAAAAAAGACCGTCTGCTAGCTCATAAGGAATTTTTTTTTTTTCCCAATTCTCATACTCTGAAACCGAAATTAATATCTACGCTTTGTTTGTAAGCATCTGCATTTAACGTTCAGCGGAGATATTAAATTGCTTTTAAAATATGAATATTTATATTTATAGTAAAATCTCCTTCTTTGAATCATAGATAGAAATTTTGTCGAAAGGATTTCTCTTCATAGCTTTCAATGCCGAATGGAATATATTTATTGCAAAATCCTCAGTCGCGTACATTTGAGTATTCTGTATAAATAATAGGCTGGTATATGTATAACGTTTATGTGCTTTAAGATCTCGAAATTTAAGAGAAGTCAAAAGCACGCGGATACATAGATATTTGTATACGATAAAAGTATCAGTTCATACATTGCGCTTGTTCTGAATTTTTATCAAACATTTATGTCCATCATTTCGTTGACTTTATACACCCACAGAAGTTTGACGACCCTCAGGCTGTTTCTACTGAACAAGCCTAAACGTATATTTATACATTTTCTCTGTAATTAAATTTAATATTTCACGTCAGAGTACGACCAAAGGTGAGTATCGCTTCTGAAAATTATAAAGGCAACTGGAATTTTCACCCTTTCTGTAAGCTACGACAAAATAATAAAGAGATATAAAGGGACCAAGTGTAAAGCATAGGTTAATTGTTATTTAGGAGGTGTTACGTGTAACTATCCCCCGAAAACTTTTCCCTTGTGGTTAGAGTTTTAGCACAAAGGTACGAAAAGAGATTCGGGAGAAAAAGGGAAAAGAAAAAATAAAAAAAAAATAAAAAACGGCTGAAAAAAAGGGAGAAAAGAAAGAAGAAAAGATTTCTTTGAGAAATGTAGCTTTTTATCGCGTGCCCCGAAAACAATTCATTGTTGCCAAAAAGCTGGGGGTTGACCATCAACTGAACTACAGCCCTTCACTCAACCCGCTTGAGGAGCGGTTTCGTTGATCTCGATAGCTTCGTTTCTCGATATTCGTTGCCGAAGGTCGTTTTACGCTAAGTTACGTAAGTGCAGAAGCTGACTAAAAGCATCCTTGAACCTTATAGTCTTTCTTCGTCACACCCTGTAGTTATCCCGTCTATATGCTAGATAGATATATCGCATACACTCTACGAGTCTTTTTTGAGTACTTAAAATGAGCTTTTATTAAATATCATTTACTGATTCAATAAATGTTTACAATTTATTGGAATCTGAAATGACAATAGGCATGATGTTACATCAGGAAAATATCATTAATTATTTTGCTGTCTTTATCACGTTGAGACGATCCGACTACTCAGATACTAAGTACTCGGTAAAACAGACATGTAATAGGGATAACAATAATGTATCTGACAATTTATACGGACGCCGAGGGATAATTAATTGAAAGATCGTTAATTGACTAATTAAAATAATTCGTTATGTAACATATCGCACTGTTCAAATAATTCAAGCCACTTGATAATAGTCTGTTTGTATAAACTTAGGTAAACCTGGTTTTCAAAATTATTTCGAAGTTATCGAAGCGTGAAAAATATTGAACGTTATTATCAGATTATCAAATATAAAGAAAAAAATTAAAAAAAAAAAACTCAGAGAATTTTGTTCAGTCACGGCTGAGTGATTAGGGGAGAAATGAATCATATTAATCTAGGTGAACTTCGACGAAGTGGCGTTCGCGTTTACTTCACCACTTATATATTGGTACGTTTGCTCAGGTGATTGAATCTGAATTTTCTCGTAATTTTGAGGCATGACAGGGGTGTACAGACGCATAAATTTATACAAGCAAACATTGAATTTGAAGTTGACAAGCTAAAAAGCCAATTCTAATGATGAATTAGTCACACCTTTTCGGCGGAATTGATATTACGATATTGAAGCTATTCTTCTGATTATCTCCACGCAACGAACAAATCGCCAAGTTTTTCGCCACATATAAATTTCACGCCGGAGTAATCTGTGAGGAAAAGAACGACGGGAATAACTGAATAACAATCAGTGAAGCTGTGATTTGATTCCGATATCCCGAATCGTAGATTTCTCTAGTCTCGAATATTTTTTTAATTCATATCATATATATGAAACACCAGTTTTGGCTTGGCACTATAACGCCAATTCAAATCACATGCTGGTGAAATGTATACCCATCTATACCTACGTGCTTGTATAATGAATTTGTACAGTTAAATTATACGACGATATTGATCGCCCATGAATCATAATACAACCAAATATATATACGGAGAAAAGTGAGGACCTGAAAATATAGCAGTGACGGATATGAATCATGAGAAAAGTGACACATGCTGAAAGTTTTCACAGTGATAACCCGCTAGCCTATTTTGAATCCTGGTATTATTCGAGAATTTGATTTAAAAAAATTTATACTAAAAATGACTCGTTTTTAAAGAAGATGATCCGAATGGGATATTATATTTGGTCAGATAAGTTAGTTTTTTTGTATCCTTCGGGATATACGACTGGTTAGAAATGATTTAGAAAAAATCATTTCCATCCCCACGTAAGAGATCTTCTATTTTGCTCAAATTCATTCACTCAAATTATCTTGAAAAATGTGTTCGAAGGTAATTCGCGAAAGCGTTAACTGCGATCACGTACTTGAATCACGATTAATGAAAATAGGCGCTATTACAAAAGAGGAGAATCTGCCCCGTATAGATAATTTTGAAAAAAATAATATTCCAGAATGATTTCCAATGAAAATCGTTGATTTCTGAATTCAGTTTGCTTAGCTTAAACATTCAATCTTCTTCGTGGTTTGCGTGTGACAGGTAGATCGAGTAGTTTGAGAAATTGCTTGCAAGCGAGCGAGGGATTAATTTCCTCGGGAAATTCGAACTCGATATCCCTGACATTAACATGACATGAAATGTGCATACGACGAGTAATTTTATGAAACCAAAGTCGACAAGACTCACCAAGTGAAGCATCGTACGCGCAGATGTATTCGCTTGTAGTAAACTGAGCAGTTAAAGCAGTTTTTCCAACTCCAGCTGCACCCAGCATCCCGACTTTGTAGGTAGCCACGCGTCCATTACTGTCATCTTCCTCGCCCTCTGTTCCTGACAGCTGAGATGCCGAGCTGTAAAAGGCACGACACCATGAATTGCAAAGGTTGAAAAAAAATTCTTTCGGTTTGAATGAACTTTAGAACTTAATAATAAAAGAAAAACTTTATATTTAGAGTTGAGATATAAATCTATGAATATTCGAATACTCTTCATGGTAAGCAATAAAAAATGAGTTTGAAAATTGGTTCAAGGTACTCAAGAGAAAAGTTAGAGAATTTTTAACTTGCTCTTTATAATTCATACAGCTTCTGGCTCATTTCAGGGGTCGGAAGAGACCCCTGTTTTTAATGAAACAGTTCTTCGTGAATGAAATGTTTATGTCCTCCGGCCGGTGGATCGGTATTGGTATTGATATTTCGTAGAACTAACATTATCCCCGTAGAAGTTGATGAATGGATGGTTAGCTAATGGAGGTCGCGTTCGTACTAAAAATGATAAGATGAGTTCGAATTTTCGAAGTATACCAGTACCCTAAGGGCTGGACAGAAGTTTGAAAAAAGTGATCGTTTCACGAGAAACAAAATGCTCCTCGGGCATTTGCTAATTATTTCTATCCAAGGAATATCGTGTTAGTTTTTTTTTTTTGGCTGAACTAAATTATACAAAAATAAACGTGGCCTTTAGCCGCAGGTTAAACTGATTAATGAATGCTATCTAGAATTCGGGCCAACCTCAAACACCCTTTGGCTTGACCAGGCTCAACCTTCTGGTCCAATAACTGCTAAGTCCAAACTTCTGTGTAACTGGGTTACGCTAGTTATGTAAAATATCGCGGAAATCGTAAGTCACACGATCATTACCGAAATAATTTCAAGACCGTGAAACAGTTTGAAAATACACGCAATCTTTGATGTCACATCTACATTTAATTAATTAACTTTTTCTTCTCGAATAATTGCGCAATTCGCGTTTATACCGGAGGGCATGTCCAGCATGATTCGTAGTTTGTATGCTCACATACTGTAGGTACGTATTTACGTATTATATATTTACATAAAACGCGGAGTAGGTAAGATAAATATCGTGTTGAAACACCCATTGAATTTGTCACACGCCAGCGAGCTTGCGGCAAAGTGAAATACCCATGGAAAAATTTCAGCTATGAAATGACATAGTATATACTTAAATTTGTAACACATATATTTAGAAGTTAAGTTCAGAAAAAATGAGGATACGGTGCAATTTTTTTCATTCAAATTACGGGCAAGTCTGCAAATTGATGGGATCCTAGTCTATATTGAGATCTTCGATTCTAGTCAAGCCACAGGCCACAGCATATCATTAAATATCCGCGAAACGAAAATAATTGCACGTTCATATATATGCCTATATGTCTATGTGATGTTCGTTTAATTATTCCAGTCCAATCTAAATATTCAGCTATATGAATAGAAATTATACCTCTACCTTTTCTAAATAATCCAACAGAATGAGCCAACGGGATCGTAATAATTTGACGTAAAAGCTGAGCCTTCAAATTAGTTAATATGAGTAAAATTACTTATAATATACTATTCTTTTTCTTATTCATACGTTCGTATGTTTTTGAATATAAATACATCTTTATAAGTAAAAAGTACCTACGCTGGTTGATTTATACGTACAAAAAAATGTAATAAAATACAAAAACGTACTTCATTACCAATTCAAAATAAAATGTTTTAAGAAATTGTATAACTGAATGAATATGTTGATTGAGGAATAAACCAGACTGTGAAGTGTTACAAATAATGTTTGTTCTTTACTCGGGCTCACCCTTGCTGACAATTTGATAGATGCCCTAGTCTGGGTGTTGTCGTAACTTTGATAATGGGGTGAAAACGGGAGCAAATATAGGCCGGCGTGTGTCTTAGCCAATATACATCTATAATACATGTTACGTATATAATAGTCGGCTATTCTTCGAAGGAAAAATAATATCATATTACATATATCAAATGATGGGTTAGATTTTCAGACCATAATCATAAGCAGCTCAGAATTTATTAAAAAGATTTAAGGTCGGGGGAGATTGCTGAAAGAATAATTAGGAAAGTTCTCGATTGAATTCGAATTCTTATACAGCTTCGCGGCCTGGTCTGAGAGAAATCCGGTCAGACCATCCAAAGTATAAAATTTTCCGATCGGTCTATACGAGCAATAAATTAAACTCTGATTCTGGTACGTATGTTGCCACTCGCAGCCGCACAGAAACGATACATTAAATTTGAGAAAAAAAAAAAAAGAAAAAAGGGATGGTGAAATATTGTTCGTCGCTTCTTCCGCAAAGTTAATTTTACACGGAATTAGGGTCGTGCCTTCGTGACAGCTAAAATGGCTAAAAATATCCTCAAACTTCAGCTTCGTTTCACGACGAGTTTACGAGCCCTACGATAAAGTTAACCCCTCGCTACCGTAATAGTGTAATACATCTACGGACCATAATGATTCAGAAAGCTCGGAGAGTGCAGGCGAATCTCTGACAGGCCAAGAACGCGGATTCCCCTCGCTTGAAGGAATCCGATAAAACGACTGGAGGATTCCAGCCTCTTTCAGGAAAGAATTTCAGGATCTTGGCCGTCAGGAGGAACGATACTAAAACCGAGATTGTTTCGAGTTGGGGAGAAAAGGTCTCATTCGAATCAGGGAATACGTTAAACCGATTTGATCCTTTTTAATTGAACCTTTCCTGATTTACAAGCAAGTTCTACTCAGCTGATTAGGTTGCCACAAAGTTATACGTGTGAAATGAAACATAATTCTCATTAAAATGAAACATCATTTTTTTATAAAATGTAGATATAGAAAACGGCGAAGGTCACTGTTACTTGTACGAAAAAATTTCTGCCACTCGAGACACTTTTTAGTCCTTGACGATATTCATTTAACCACACCGTCTCTGTATAAGCACTCCGTTCGTTTTTCATCCCTATATACTAAGAGAAGAAGACAAAAAAGAGATCTTGCGCGGGTGTCTTTGTTTTTCTTATTCGTCTCGATGCAATGAATTCATGATATAGCTACACGTATGTTACTACCTACATACCAGCTACGAAATTTCAAAAAAATTAAAAAAAACTACTTGATGTTTTCTCCAATGATAAATCATTCAGAAGAAAGAAGAACCCGATCTGACAAATAGCAACAAATTTTCGTTGAATCAATTCCCTTGTGCAATAAAGCCATCGACTACAACTTCTTATAGAAAAATCCAAAAATTTATAAAACACGGAGAATCAAATTCCGTGCAAATGACGATTTTATATGCCTTACCTTAATAGTCTGGCATCACGAGTACTGCTGCAACTTGTCCCAGAAGATGTTACACTATTGATACTTTTACTCCTGCGACTTCTCAGTGAATCGCCGAGGTTGAACACCCCGTTAGCTGTTATCGAAAATGAACGTAGTCTGTAATATTCTACACCCTCTTCTCCGTCAGCGTCTTCAGCACCACTTGCAATGCTGCGTCTTGTATCTGCTAACATTGGCTAGAAATCGAAAAGAAAAAAAAGAAACAATTAGAAATTAGTAATAATTATATATTTCACATGCTAAATTGAAACGAACTGTTATTAGCTGCTACGGGGTGGTTTAGAAAGTCGAAAATATTTTTCGTAATACAAAGTTTAGCAATGAGTTTGAAACGGAATTTGAAACTCAATTCTCGATCGAATTAGTAGATATAAGGGTGAATACGTGGGTGAAACGATACCATTGCCATTCTCTAATCTGTCGCTGTCGAGTTAATCCATTAAAAGTACTTCGGAGTTCCAATGACTGATTTTTCGTAGCCAGATGTCGATTTAGTTTCGACAATGAACTCTGACTGTAAGATACGTTAAATGTCGAACAGGACGTCGCGATGTGTGGCGTTGATTTGAAACGCATCCTAGTCGAGGAATCCCTTCCAATGATAATTGGATTAAATGAGTTTTACTCAATTGCATTTTCAGCTTAGATCGCGGAACTGTGTCATCCCTTCAATAAGATATTATGAAGTAATATTCTTGAGGGTCAGTTTTAAATGAAATTTAAAAAACCGAACATACAACGTAACAATAATATCAAATCCCTTTATGGTATCGAGGATATGAGGCGTCAGCAGTCAAAGGAAACCTCAGATTATACGCTTTAGTACACAAAATTACACGTCGTTATACCCAGATGTTGTAATATCGATTCTACACCCCACATGCTGCGAATTAGGCGTTTAGTGGGGCAGAGATTCGACGTTCTCCATGTACTTGAACTTGTTGACTATACAGTATATAGAAAAATTAACGCATATATATGTTTTGCTGTGAAAGGGAAAATTTGGATCGCGACTAAACTCAACCTAAGCAAATCGTGATCTTCTTGGTTGCTTTAAGCTGACCTCGAGGCTGTGAAGCCATATCATAACGAAGGGTCGCATCCACAGTAACCTTAGATTTATTTTCTGCTGTATCCCGGTTCTTGCTGGTTGATAAATGCGGAGAAATGAGGTCGAAGTGTTGCAGTGTGATGTCTGAGTCGATGAAATTCTTTATTTCCATTTTTTTTCGTTAAAATTTGGTTGAAAATCAATAGCAATCAACTAGGGTGTAGAAAAATCAGGGTAAAGCTCTTCTATATAAATTTAATTAAGAAAGATAAGATTATTTCAGATACCGGTTGATACTCGAACTACTCTATATGCTAGATTTTCCTTTGCTTTATTTCCTTCGTTATCTAATCGTATAAAACGATCAGCGCACGTCGACGTTTGCCACAAAAAAAAAAAAAAAACGAATATGTGCAACGAGCAGGACGACAGATGGTTACTTTGAGCTCTGAATACGGCACACACTCCAGGATTGGACGTCCATCAATCAAATATAATGGATAAAAAAACAGATCTGGCAAATATTGCGATCACGAGATTGCTAATCAACGCTTTTACTTCTTATTTTCCCCCATATATACCTATAATATATGTACAATGTATAAAGAGTCGATTCGGAGGATCAAATTTTCACTTCTGTTATCGGATGGGCTCCTCGCTATAATATGAAACGATTTTCAACGATATCCTTACTCTAATGGGCTCATAAATATGTGAATAAAATTGCCCAGAAATAGCACGTGGTAGAAAGGTGGATTTCAAAGTATGAATATTGGTATAGCGATGATTGAATTTTTGCACAAAATAGCCATTCGTAAGATTTCTTCTGAAACCGATGAATTCTTTCAGCTATTGTGCAGATTTTAGGATATTTCATATCGGCATTGTTGTATACGAAGTTCCGGAAATCTTTTCGTTGGCCTCGTGGTTTTTATACGAATAAAGGAAGTACATGAAAATTGATGTGTATACAATGAACGCCGAAGAACATACGTTTGGAAAAGCGCCAGGGTAATATCGACGCGTCAAATTTACAACGATTTTAACATTTCTTTATTTGGCTCTGAAACCAACCCCTAACGTCGTTGGCCCGACGTCTACTGAAAAGGCCTCGGTACTACGTGGCGTTGGATTAGGGTCAACAGCACCCATCCAACCTCATCCATTCCACCACATTCTGCCTCTCAGCGTTCCAATTTGTTGAGGACGGGCGTAAACTGATTCGTCGACTACTTTTGTCGATTACGACTACGGGTCGAAGGCACGTCACGTGTCTTAGTTTGCCACAATCGAATCATCCTTCTTTCTACATCAGGCTTCGATTTATTTTCCTTTTTGTGTTCTTTTTTCTTTTACTAATTTTTGAAAATCTCATTTCACGTTATTCAATTATAGTCATTCGTCAGTATCTGAAAACTTCCGGTTTCACCCTGAATACGGGGATTCGGTCCCTCTTTGAAATAATGCTACTTGCATAATTTTCTGCCGATTTTTTCATTCATTCGCCGTACCGTACTATCGGGTTTTTTCCTTAAAAATAAATTCCAATTTTTTCACCGTTGAAAAAGCTTATTTTTATAAGCTTTTACCGCAAATCCGCGACATGTACTACAATACCTGCGATGAGTAGTCTTTTCATAAGGTTCTGTCATTTGGAAAGCTAACTGAGTTATTTCTTCTTCCTCATTAATGTTTCTTTTCCTCCGGTTTCTGTCGCGCGGTAATCAAATGGGGTACGAATTCCAAAAAGGGGTAAATTCGTATGTTGATTTTGCTCTATTCACACTATACTACTAACTACTGATCGAGCGGTTGGATTTTACATATGAATGCGAAAAGTCAGATCGGAAATGTATAGAAACAAAAATAAAACCGATTACTTCACACTGTATAAAAGATATTGTAAATTGAAAAGTCAATATAAGCTCAAAACTGTATAGTTTAAAAGCGTAGACAGGAATAACTATATATCCCAAGAAGAAGATCCCTTGCAACGTGTCTGGTATAAATAACACAACAGATAGCAGAACTGGTTTATTCAGAGACTAAAATCTTTCAGAACGTGTAAAAACGAAATTAAAAAATAAAAAATTATAAATTTTCTATCACGAATAGTACAAGATTCAAATTTGTAGACGATGGGTGACGTGCCCCCGTATAGTGATTTGGGTAAAAATGCAAAAAATGTATTCAAATCGGGGTACCACTATGGTAAAGGCTTGGTCAAGCTCGCTGTGAAAACGAAGACAGAAAAAGCTCTGGAAGTGAGCAGCGACTTCACCATGAATTTTGATGAGACGAAGGTAAATTGTGAGAGATACAAATGTACTTGTCACTCGGATTTTAAGAAGCTGCTACTTGAGCGAAATTCAGAATTATAATATGACCAAATTCTTGGTTTAATTTATCTATTAAACTGTGGGGCTTGAACAAGATTATTTCCAACGAGGTGGTGACTAATTTTCGGAAATAGGGTGAGGCGAAGCGAAAGCTGTGCCCAATCGATCGTTTTCGAGCTAGTCTTCATTACCGTCAAGCTGGGGTTAACGAATCTTGTACTCTCATGGGGTTAAACGTGACGTCAAACCGAGGGGTTATTCACTCTTGAATGAAGATGTACACTATCCTTTCTAGCCTGCAGTTATGAGTCAGCCGATATTCTAATCGAATGATATCATATCATAATCACTCATAATTATTGATATCAGTGTGTCATCAAAAATTGGAAATGATCTGTGGTCAAGGAACAATTCGCACTCTTGATATGTCTTACGTTTGTAAATGGTTTTATATACATATTCGATTATGTATGTGGTAACTCGTAGGTAATGTATTTTGAGTTCGTGTAAAATCCTCGTAACTTTGCAAATAGTAATTCAGTTATGGATTTTTAAAATACAGTCCAGCGGTAGTATGGAGTCTAAATACAAGACGCAGGAGTACGGATCGTTATCGGAAAGGTGGTCAACCGACGGTACCGTAACCACAGAATACACCGTGGAGAACAAACCATCGCCTGGGTTAGGGATAAATGCTGCCTTCAAATTCAGACCTGTCGATTCCGACAAAAGCATGAAACTCGGTGTCAAATACAAAAACGATCGCCTGAACATCGGAACAACAATTAGTAAGTTTCGATGTCCTTAATGAAACCCTCGGATTTAGGGATAAACGAGCCACGGGGCTCCATTCCGAAAGAAAGGATAAGCTGAGGACGACATTTCCGCTGACGTAAAAAAAGAGTTTCCCGAAAAACTTTATCTCTAAATTCATGGGAGGGAAAAGATGGAGTCTACGTTTGATTGAATGATGTTCTGATTCAAAGTTTCATCTTTTGGGGTAGAAGATCGTGAATTTTATCACACTGTCTAGGAATTATTGGAAAAGAAAATGTTCAACTGTATAAGAGAATGTTTTTTTATTTTTTCTATCTCTCCTATTGCAGCTAACGCGTTTGACTCCAACGTTCATGTTCTGAGTGCTGTTGTGGCTGGTTTCAAGGAGTTTTTGATCGGCTGTGAAGCCGGCTACGATTCAGCGTCTGGGCAGATGACAAACGCGAATGTTGGCCTTGCCTTCAATATCGAAGATGTCGGAATTCACCTGGCATGTAATAATGTACCCTACGAATACGGCGCCTCCGTTTTTTACAGGGGTAAAATATCTTTACAATTTTTTTCGATTGATATCGTCCTTCGTATGAGTATACGCGTATTTTATACGTATAGATGTAAAAAATTCCAGCGATATGATAGGAAAGTATTAAGATTGAAAATCATTCTAGTTTATTTTTTTCTTTCGTGACTGTTGGTAAAAACTAATGAAAAGCCTAACCAATCGAATAGAATTTCATGAATAATTTATTGACTAAAATTTTGATGATCAGTCAACTCTATGTGGGACGTAGCGTTGAATGGAATTTACGCAACAAACGATAACAATCAATTGTGGACTGTTGGAGCCGGTGCACGATACAAATTCGACGTAGACTCAGCGATTCGATTCAAATTCAACAAAGATCTCCAGCTGGGAACAAGTCTTGAGCAGAAAATACGAGAGGGTGTAAAATTGACTCTTTCCATGAATTTGGATTGTACGAATCCGACGAAAGGGGAGCACAAAATTGGGCTAGCTCTGGAAATGGAGGCTTGATATACGTATATACAAATATTATGTAAAATATCGAATATGACATCTTTCAACCAATGTATCGTCCTGTGAAAAAAACTGCCCGTCTTGTTTCTCCCAAAGAAAAAAAAAGGATGAGGTAGGAAAGTTATCCGTTGCTTAGTTTCGAGACTTGAATATATTTCAATGATGAAGTTTTTTGATTGTGTGAGAACTTTAATACATCAGTGACAAAGATCTGGTAGTTGGTTAAGAAGTTTTTTTTTTTCTTTCTTTTTACTGTTACTGAATTGTGGATTAACTACAAGAACAACTTAGACGATCACGAAAATGCTACGTTTTTTTGTCCCTTCGTAAAGTGCCTCTACCCATGCGCTAGATCTCTTGGTTTTTCTTGAAAACGAATTACAGAAAGTGTTCTCAAATATTAGCTCATTTATTTTCCCCTCCGAGTAACCCTCAAATACTTGTCTTGTCGCTCAGTTAAAGTGAATGTTAAATCAAACTGGGGATATGAATTGGTTGAAATTTATTTCAAATTCGAAAATGTTTTATAGGTGGTAACCAATTTTTGAAAAATTTAATGCCACGACGTCAACGACTAGCTGATTTGATTTTCTCTTAAAACTTCAAGCAATTCGTCCAAAATCAGGGATTCCAAAAACTCGTATAGACACTATCGTGATTTAAGGATTTTGAAAAATGTATTTTTATAGCAGGGAGTTCAATTCCAAAGTTCACGTTGGAGAATTCGAAAGATACGAATTTCCGTAAAGTTTCGACGTCAACCATTTCGGAATCGGAAGTGGTGTGAAAAGCTCTTGATTTTTTTGTTCAATTTGAATCACAGTCTGCACACGCCACGCACACATTCATGCATGGATAAAAATGCTTAAAAAATTTCTTTGTAGGTGTTTAAATGTGTTCGGAAGTTGATTTGAGAATTTTTTTTTCCGCCATCCGAAGCTTTTTTGCACGATGGTAAATGTAGAAAGCACTCAGTTTATGAATGGTACGTCTTGCCTAAAAATTGGCCCACCATTGTGCCAAAAACAAAGGTGAAGGTTCGTTGCGTTGCGTTTTGACGAAAGGTTAAAATCGCGTGTAACCTTTGAAATTAATAATTAATTACGGTCTGCAGGAGCCTCGAATAACTAATTGAGAAGAACAGACGGATCTAATCTCGTAAAAATACATCCGTTTGAGAATTTTAAGGTCGCCTCATCACTAAGGGTGTGCGGTTACCTGAATTTGTCGGGTCGGGTCGGTCCGGGTACCCGCCCGGGTTCGGAACTCGGGTACCCGAATTTTCGGGTACCCGATTTCACCCGAGTACCCGATTTTACCCGAGTATTTCTGAGTTTACCCGAGTTCACCTCAACTTATATACTACTTGGTACTTACTATTACTCGGTTCTCCCGAATTTGATTACACATGTGGCGTAAAAAATGTTGGCGCTAGAATAAATAAAAGAATTAATTTTTTTTCTTTTTTTCAATTGTTACAAACTTTAACCCGGGTACCTGACTTTGACCCGGGTACCCGACTTTAACCCGGTTACAGCAATACCCGACCGATATTCACCCGACCTCGATACCCGACTCGGGTACCCGACTAAATCGGGTACCCGCACACCCTTACTCATCACGCGAATTGTTTGATGTTCCGAATTTTAATGTAAGTCTAAAGAAAATAGTTGGATATATTTCGTTTTTACTCACTCTATGACGCGGTACCGCTGGCATACTGCTTGTTCTGCAACGATATTGTCTCTGCGGTGGTCCACGAGAAGCGGAAGCTGGGCCAGCAGGACTTGTTGGACTTGGTCCTCCAGGACTTGCTCCAGGACTGAGATGTGACGACGAAGACACTCCGCCGGGACTAATAGCCGTAGTTCTGGTTGGACTCCGAGGTGATGGTGATAAGTGTCCCCATGGACCGGCTTCCGCCTGAAGAAACCTGGAAATAAAAACTTTTACGTACTTTCAGCGTTAAACGTACCCCTCTATTAATCCTGGACATCTTTAGGTATATAATTTTCGAATTGAATATTTTCTTTAGGTATGACTCGGTGATCTAGCTTCATACTTGATCTCCTGGTACACGTTAGTTGAAACTGAACAAAGACAAGTCGACTTTTGCCAATATAAAACAGTATTCGCAGTAGTAAGTGGATTTCCGCAAAGTACTATATTCTAAGAAATCTTAAAGGTAGATCTGTATTCGATTTTAAAAGGAATATAAAAAAAATGTATAGGCATCGATTGACAGGTATTTTCCAGTGCCATGATGGTGATGGTTGAGTGAGCGATGCTGAGACGTCAAGAGTCTGCGTCGACGAACTCGTGAAATTTTTTTTTTTTTTTTTCTTATAGTCACGCCCCAAGTACGATAAAAGGGAAAAAGCGAGAAGATGAAAGAGAAATATCTAGTGATAAAGAATCCTTCCTACCGTTCGCTGAAATATTCCAATGCATAAATTCTAGCCAATAATTGGTAATCGCTTACCTGTGCAAATCTGGCGTCGGCCTAGCGACGGCGATGCTAGAACTTCGTCTCCTTGACGAGGTTGGAGACTTCGGTCCGTCAAGCGATGATCCTTGACCTTGTCCCCCTGTAAAGGACGCGTGATGAGCGCGTACCTCAACTTCACTGCTGCGTCGTTGAAAAGCTCTTTTGCTCCAGCGGCGTGTGCGACTGTCAGCGTTGATCGGATCTGTTTTTCTATAACCATCAAAAGAGGGATTAGTAATTATGTGTATGCGATCTGAAAAGGAGGAAGAATATTATAAGATTATACCGGAAGGATGTTAAGCCTATATAATAGACCCACATAATAAACAAATAAACAATAGAATCTAAAGGAAATAATAGAATAGAATTATTTTCTAAGGACTCTAAAGAGTTTGAAAACTTTTCACCCCCTTGAGGTAAGAGCATTGTCTTGAATTACCATCGTCAAAAAGTTGTCTAGCCATTTCGTTGTTGTTCCAATAGCTATACGACGTTACCATTCTCAAGGTTCCTAAATCTCAATTGTCAATTGTGTATTCATTCTGGAAATTTTATTCAACCAGATTTTTGTACTTTATGTAATGTACTTGAAACTTTTCAAGTTTTGCAGACTGAAAAATATTGAGGATCTCTGTCACTCTTCTTCAAAATCGTTCGTTGATCCCATTTTAGTCAACAGCCACAACGAGCTCGGTAGACAACCTCACAGAACGTCACAATTTTCACATCGAATAATGGAAATGAACGTTTACTTACAGTCTTACAGGAAAACATCAGAGAGAACACGATTCGCGACATAATTTTTATATTTATCAGCTAAATCGTCAGTAGTCATTAATCAGTCGGATGATAAGATTCTGACAATATAAGTATATATAGGAGTCAAATGTGACTAAAATATCAGGTCTTTTCAGAGATGATTTTCGTGTAAAAATCCATTCCTACTAATAATACGAAAAATAATAATGATAATAGAAATGTTATAAATAATTCTTTACGAATATGAATAATAAATGAAAAGGAGAGAAACAATTTTTTCATATCCTGACTGACTTTTATATGATTGTGATTTTTCTCATGAAATCCTACGGAGTCTACTCGTATATAGTGTTTGCGGTTAAGATTTAAATAACAATGCATTTTCCTGAGTTGATCTATAAACTCTTCAACGTATAACTAAAAGCTTTGAAAGTCCCCTCGAAGCTCGAGTTTTCACGCGTAGGCGTGTGCTTATTCAATTACATATTTATTTCAAAACATTTTTTTCAGCTAAATAGAGCTTTGAAATTAAATTCACCCCTAAAAGGTTTATGGCGACATTATTTATTAATTGATTTATCTTTCTATCGTGGAACTGATTCGTCATCGAATCGAATCCCTTCATATCTTAATGTCAAATGCTAATCAAGTCAAAATGTAACATATGTATATGTTTCTTTGGAAACAATAGCAACCTGACAAATTACTTGAGGTTCAGTTTGAATAAAATAACGAATTTCAGAAATAACAAAGAATGTTCATTACTTGGTGTCAAACGAATGGCATCGTTTCGAGATTCGAACATTTCTCCATGTGTTGGAATTTAATTTTCTCTAATACTGGAGTCTAGAGAAAAGTAAAGGTAAAACATTAGCTAACTAGGTTTGTTTAACGAATGCAAAGGAGCATACGACGCCCGAAGCCTTCAAGCTATTATGACAACATTTAGGTATATCGAACAAATTTAAAGCAAATAAGTTCTTGCTAATTATCAGTCAGGTTCTCAATTTGAGCTGAAAACCAGAATTGAAAAAAAACAAAAAGCAATGGGGATGAATAGAAACAGATCACACACCTGGGGATCAGCTTATCTTCCAGCATACTCGGCATGTCATCTGCGTCTTCGGTTAGAGCAGCGAAAAAATCTTGAAACTTATCCGGAAAACTACTTGGTGGACAGGCGGTTATCGGCGGAAGTACTCCGGAAGATGATCTCCGGGCTTCAACGCCGGGTTGGTGATATCTGGGTAACGCCGACGTTGCCATAAGCAGCGATATTGTATTTTCGTTCCAAGACGAATGGTTTGTCCATGGATGTTTTTCCCTTACTTTATATTGACCCCCCGCCAGCGTAACGTTCGAAACTAGTAACAAACCCCTAAATTTTACCGATTCACAAAATGCTGCATCTCGATTGGTTGGTTTCTCAACATCGAACTCTTGCCACTCAAATTTTACTCATTCCAGCGTATTGAATCGCGTAATTTGACATAAGTGATTGATCGTTAAAGTTACAAACTACACCCTCTCGATATAACCGAGAAAAAAAAATTAAAAAAAAATTCGCTCTATAAGAGCAGCCTGAGAAGCAATTATAATCGTTCGCAAATTCTCTTAATTACATACGTTTATGATAATGATGGATAACAAATTAGCTTCAAGATTTGCAGATATCCTGCTATCACTCCTTGAACATATATTTGAGTTTAGAGGTGAATTTCACTGCTTTGAAAACGTATCAATTTCCACTAACCGTAACAAAGCGTGGGTACGTATGTACGATATTGTAGTACAAACACAAGTAAACAAAATCCGTTTACCACGACTGCTCGGGCAACACTGAACTGACACTGATACTGACTACTGACTACTGTACGATGAGTAGCCCACGAGATTTTAGAGTGCGCGCGAAATTTTGTCTGCGATTGCGCGTCACCTCACATCCCCTTCTGTTTCATCCCGCCTGGGAATCCCGCACCCTGCAGTAGGCACCCTTCTATCTTTCGTTGTATACCGTAGACGGTAGGAATGAGAAAAGACGCAGGTACGATACTGCGAATTTCAACAAGATCACAATGAAAATACGTGGGTGCGTCTTGCGCACACACATAAACGTACATCACATACATTCATGGACTTAGATGATGGGGTGAAAATCCCGTTTGACCCTTATCAAAGGTTATCTTATCTAGGATCTCATTTTTGTTGTTCATTTTGCTAGCTGATCTGTTGCACGTTTGGAAGAACTATCAAAAAAAGAAATTGGCATCCCCTACGTAGTATAACTCCTGTGGATGAGGTCGGCGAGGGTAGACGTAGCAGCTGCTACTATATATACGCAACCACGCGAATTCGAAATCTGATGAAAACATTTCATGGTCCAAGTTCGCGGCCTGTATATTGTGCTATTTATAACGTTAAACGGTCGCGAAGTAGTACGTAATTGCGTTTTCTTAGTGGTAGCTAGCCGGGCTAAAACGAGGATTGAGCAGATGTGAAACAAAAAATTTAGACAACAATTCGTCCCGTAGTTTTTATGCAAGTTTTTTTATCCAGGCTGCTATTACATTTATCGTATCTGCACTGACAGTAGTATTTCTCTCGTAAAAATAGCAAGAGAAGTTGATAAGCTTATGAGGTATTAGTAGTCTCCGGTCTGGAAAAAGAATTCCAGATTTCGGTACTGACACGTTTCTCGGCGTTGGCAACTTTGGATAATTATCCAGATAAATTTCGCGAATTTTTCAACTCGCAGCTTTTTATTTGCCATTTTTTTTCCAAGTTTAATCTCGAATAACTGAGTTCGAATAACTAAGGCTGCAAGAAAATAGAATCATTTTTGAAATCAGTGTAAAAGACTGGCTCGATATAATCCTCAATGAAATCCACAAAAAAAAAATCTTCAGTATCTTTCTGCATACAAGATTGTACCAAGTTGTGTTCAGAGAAAATAAGCAAAATCGTTTAATGAGGTATATCTGAAAACCGTGACGTGATTGCGGAAAGGTGAAGTTATTTTTGGATCCAGCCCCGAAATGCGTTTTTAGAATTATCGATCCCGT
The DNA here is from genome assembly GCA_914767705.2 of Tenthredo notha. Lineage (NCBI taxonomy): Eukaryota > Metazoa > Arthropoda > Insecta > Hymenoptera > Tenthredinidae > Tenthredo > Tenthredo notha. Next base: position 9,945,760 of record OU611909.1, read on the forward strand.
CCAGCAATAGAATCGAAGTATTTTTTCTTATCAACTGGTGTGATTTTCACATGAGTTCTTAGATACAGAAATCGTTTACACATCGAGTCATGGCGTTACAGATCTTCTGCATTATTCAACGAGTTCGTTCAATAATTCAAAGATTCATTTCTCTTATATATAGGAATGAAATGCTGGGAAATTTTTTACGACCAATTTATTTCCTGCTCGCAGATCTTCTGTCCTAGAAATGTATAACTAACTGCTAATTTAGTTCACGGTAATCTTTTACTATCTGCAAGAAACAGCTCGGAATTAGTAATGATATTTGAACCCAAAGGTCCCTTGCTATTATTATTATTCGCTTAAGATGCTGTAAACACCTCCGGTAATTGAACTTGCTTCTTTGATATGTTGACTCTTTGTAAAAAATTCTTGATTGGAATCCATTCCAGAGTTTTCGAGGTGAATGCCCAACCGTGGCTGGAGTAGAAAAGAAAAGGTTCACTAGCCCCGTAGTATATCGACCATATAGGTATAAGAGGATACAATACATGGATGTATCTACATTATACATACCCATTTATCGGACTACAGCATGAATTTAGTAGCGAATAGTTCGTTGGTCGTAAAGACAGAAAAAAAGCTACGAAAGCTTCCGCCCAATTTGAGCTGAAAAAAAGAAAGACAAAAGGTTGGTAGTTCAGACCTCTTCGTAACCTAAGCCAGACATTGCTGGTAATATTGGTTTTTCCAAGTTAATTACATTTTCACGATCATTGCTCTCACGTTTGGACGAAAATTGGTTAAATTTTCATCGGATGAAAGTCTTGCTTGAACCACTACACTCGTAGTCAATTTCGTTTTTCGATACTTACAGCTTTTCCTCTCATTTCTTTTATTTTTCTCTCTCATTTCTACACCACAGCTTTTTATCTAAGAAGCCTTTGCTTGTAAGAAAGCACAATATGTGCTCGAACACGCGCCTTCAACGTGTAAGAAAGACGTCTGATATTTCCATTGGCAATTCTCACGGGTAAAAGTCGCCGGTTCGTTAGTTTAGGAAACCGAATTCATGTGAATTTTATTATTTTATCAGAATCTCACATCATACATGGTTCAAGGCAATTTTATTTATCTTGCCCTAGGGAACGTCGTTCAAGATAAATTCGTAGAACGTAGATATACAACTATATTTTATGGAAGTTTACACTTTGCTGATAGGTAGATGACCGTTTATTTACCAGCTTAATTGGTAAATTAATAATCAAACAGGCTGAGCGCTTAGGAAATTAGTAATCTGTAGGTCCCATCGACCTTTAACCCTGGGCAGCTCCTTCAGGGGTTGAGCCATTGAGACTGAATCTTGATTCCCATCATTTATTCAACATATTTCTAAGCCTCAAAGTTCAAAGCTCAGAAATATGTTTAAAAAACAAATCGCTGACCCTTAAGCTGGGTCATTTCCTGCTATGGATTTCAAAGGGTTGGTTATAGAGTTTGTATATATTCGATCCGTAGCTGTTACTTTATATCATGCACAAAGTTAATGAACTGTATGTGAATCAGCTCAAACGGAGCAAATTTTACTAGCATTGCAGTAGAATATGACATGGTGCGTTAGCCACTAAATCGTTTCAAACTTCAGCAAAAGTGTATAATAACGAAGATGTGTTTGCCCGGGCAGAAAATCAGGTGCAAACAACTTTGATGAGGTTTTAGTATAACGTAAAAAAAAAATGTTAATGTAGATAATTTTGTGACGTAGTCAAATTGACTTTTAGAACAGCTCAGTTTGCGAACGCCGCGTGCATAAAATAAATTATTTTCAACTTCTCTTCAACAAACTTTAATGACAAGTATAAATTTTCCACGATGCAATTACACAGTGCTGCATGAGAAAATTATTGTTCGAAATTTATGTGGTAGAATTATTTCATTAACAAATTTATACAAATAAAATACAATTTTTCAGATTTCCCGAAAAATATAAAACGAAGAACAAAGACTGCATTTGATTTCAGTCCACCGACGTCCCGAAATAGAACAGGCTTCGTTAACTGACAGAGTAATTGAAGAATTTTCATCCAAACCTGTAATTTGACGCTCAATTTCAGGACGCTAATTTATTTCATAAATAATATTACGGCCCCGTTGTGCTCACAGCTCGGGCAAAAGTTTGATAAAATTCGTTCGCTCACCCTACTCGCGAAATTGTACTTCTCGCACATTTACATGCGCCAGTTACGAATACTGCTACTCTGATGTGTGTAAATTAATATAATCTGTATCAACTGGCTAAAATAAATTATTTATAAACCGATAAAAACTTTGGATTGCAGAAAAGAGGAGATCCCTCGATTATTATTTCCCTCATTTCATGACAGTATGAGAGGATAAGTTTCATATTGTGTTGCACTTTATCAATCGAAATTGTCTTCGGTGATCCATTCGTTTCATTGAACCTTTAATATATTCTATTAAGTCCGTAATTTAATACAGCAAGCAATAAACGACCTGGCAGGTCTGGTGACCGTCGTAAACGAATCGAGCGCAGTATTTCTTGTTGTAAAAGTGAATATTTCAGCGAAATTCTCGACGAATTTTCTCACATAAAATCCTCGAATGATATGACGCGTAATATCACGAAAATATTTGACAAATTTCAGACGGTCCTTAAAACCGCGTAGATAATGGTCGGAACTTCATTACAGCATGCAAAGTGGTAGCTGTTTTTATAAATATTAATTTTTACATTAATTTTCAAGTACGGAATTTCTTTTTTAGGGATTTATACGGTTCCATTTATTTATGTACTTTTGGCTAGTTCACTGCTTCACTATCTCATGATCTGCGAAATGCGATATTTATTCAGAGGTCCCAATAATTCTCGACTCGTCTATTTTTATTTCTACAAATAGATGTATAGAAAATTGAAGAAAAAAGCGAGAGAGAAAAAGAAAAAAAATACATATTCCTAATCGTGGTGTTCAGGTCAACTGTACGCTTCTCCTATCTATAAGTGAAGAGCGATTTTGAATGAACTCATTGGGTTGTATAATACCTAATAGGTTTTAGATTACATCGTCTGTAGTTAATCTATCCCTTCTTCTTCAGTTTTTTATTTTTTTGTGTTTTTTTTTCGTTCTTCGTTTACTGACTTGCCCACGTAACATTTCGGGTTTAACGTGTTACCAAATGATTGAGTATATCACGAGACAGGCAGGCAAGAGGCACACGGTGTCTGTCAAAGAAGATCATCGCATGGTATCTGCGAGCTGTAGATTAGAAATTTTGAACGTGGTATACGAACCTATCGACGTAGACGTGGCTGAGTTTGAACCTAAAAGTGACGTTGTTGTAGAGATGCGGTAACGTCATCGATCAATGAGTTTCTCCCTTCTCGCCCTTCTCTCTTCTCTTCTCTTCTCTCCTCTCCTCTCTTTCCCCACTACCCCTAGCTATAGATTTGATACAAAAGCTATAAGCCCTCGCAGGGATCAACGTCCTTCCGCTATGCACTTTGTCTATAACTTGTTGTGCCCATTTTTTTTTTCTTTTTCTTCTTATTCTTCTACTTCTTTTTCTTACTTCTTCTACTTTATCTCCACACCTACCGATGCACTCAACTTTTACCCTCTGCATCTCGTTTAAAGGAATCAAGAGGCTTGAGCTTGAGTTAAAAATAAACTTACATTGTTTTAAGAGAGAATCTATAGCCCAAAGTCTTACGTAGGTAGGTACATAAAATTTAGCTCCAGGCACTCCACGCGATTTTCGTTGTAATTATATCAAGTACCGGACCACTAAGGAAATACATATCAAAATAATCCGGCTATTTTTATCAACGAAACATGATCGGCTTCTTTTCTTTGATAGCAAACATTTTCTTTAGCTTGATGATGATTTATTTGATATTGGTTGGTTACCGTTATTGGAAAATTCTGTTCCTCCTTTTCTGTCTCTCTCTTTCTCTCTCTTTCTTTTGCAAAAGTTCGCACAAACTGAGTCTATAACTTCAAAGTTTTTATAATTGTAAACAATCTCTACTGGTGAAAAAGTCAAACAAAATCTCGTCACATCTCGTACCGATATTTTAAACAAAATGACGAAGGATCCGAGTTGATTACAGCAACCTAATATTTACAGCCGAAGAAAAAGTTCGCTGATTTTTCAATGTAAACTTTATGAAGTTTGATCAACCCTGCGATAAAGATCGACTGTACTATTTGGAAAAAAAATAATAATTTGCTATATGCTCATCGATGTACAGGATATTTGTGGTAGACATCTGCTTCAACTCAAAGGCGTGTATAACACATAGATTGTGTATACAATACGTTATCGATTATTGCATACATTAAAGTGTCAGTGGCACTGAGTTTTGATCAAAAATTCCAGCATCGCAATGGTACAAAGCTGGCTGACTTTTGTGGTCCTGCGAGAAACCCTTGAAGTTGAATGTCCGGGCAGAGAAATTCGCAATTTTCATCCCTCTGTGACAAAGGAGGGGAGGCAATAGTCGGCGCCAACCACTCAAACGAGCTACTAGACGCTCGTGAAATTAATCTGGGATCGGTAAACGGGTCTAGACTCCAAGGTAGATCTGGGTACAGTAAAGGTAGAAGAGGAAACATTAAATTGAGAAAAGAAGATGTCGTGTATTTTTACTTCGAACTCTGCTTTCAGATGGCTAATATTATTGAAGCATTAGAAAGAGAATAGGCTTTGCGAAAAATTCTCTTTGATTGTTAAAAAATGTATAGCGGATGTAATGGGGTATTTTTTTCTTATCCCTCACTTCAGACATCACTTGGCGTATAAAACTCGGCCTCCTTTCGTTTTACTGAAATAATAATACGTAAAAAAAGGAGAAATTCGGGACATATAGTCCGACAGTAAAGGTTGCGAACTTAGTGCAGATATTTCCGATAACTTGGATCGAATACCTGCCTCGAAGCACGTATAGCTTTTCGTTCATGACGTAGGATAGCCATTTCGTATAATTCTACGTATATATCTGGTGGCATTGAACTGTTTGCACAAAGATGAGACGGTTGAATGTCCCGCAACGTCTTCCCATCTTCATTCATTGTTCTATTGTACTATTCTGGATTTACCTGTCTCTGGCGTAGTTTATATCGTGTTTTGATATCAGTAAAAACGGAGTATGAAAATGTCAACGAAGTTTTAAATCATGGCAGAAATAAACAGCAATGATAATTATATCTGTTAAAAATTCGGTTAGTTGATCGTTTAATTCCAGGTTTCTTCTTACAGGGATATATCAAGTATCTCCCTCATAATGCTCTACTAATTTTCTGTTCCCAATGTAACGAAGGATCAGTTTTCTATATAATTGTATAGGCTGCCATTGTTACCAGGCTAATTGAAAACCTTGATGAACCTTCAGTATTTCTTCTGTAGAAATACATTTCCTTTGTATTTGGTGGTTTTTTTTTCTATTTCGGAATCAGGATTGCTTGAATCCGTGTAATGAAAGAGTAATGAAACGCAGAAACTACGGTGGTACCGTGTAGTTGACCATATAAAAGCACTAACGAAATAATCGTCCGAGTCGTGGGATCCCAGGAAATTTCTTAAAAGGGGTCAGCGATCTTTCGAGAGAATGCTTTCAGCCCGTTATATCTCGTCATGCGTTATGAACTTCGTTATGACGTGTCCACTTGTCATATATGTATATAGTTACAATTACCGCAACGTCATTTTGCGGCTTTATTTTTTCATATCTTTTTCCTTCTTCCATTAATTGCAATACCTTTTAAAGTATAAAGATTAAGCTCGCCTCGAGAACAATTAGCATAAGTTACTCGACTACGATTATACGAACGATATCGGAGCAATTTGAAATATAAAACTCTTCGAGGACGCGAAACTTTTTTTTCTAATCGTTCGTACTTTAATTCACTCCTCCCCCATGTAATTTGGAATAGCATGAAACGTCTGGTATAATTAAGCTCCCTTGATTTGGCTCCAGCAGAAAATTTAATTTCGAACAAAATGACGTATGTACTATGGGTAGATTCAAAAAGTACGAAAACTCCGATACTCCTTTTGTCTCAGTTTCATATACTTTTTTAGATCGCATTTAATAACTTCAATCCCGAGTCCCGATGAATGTAAATTTTCCATCGAATGATAAAACATGCTTTTATTTCGTACAAATATTACTTCATATTATATAACTCAAATTTGAAAAATGATCTCTCGCCATAAGATAATCCGAAAATGACTAAAAGCAAATAGTTATTAGAAAATAACAGAAAGGGAGTGACAGCCATGCACATTGACCCTAATAAGAGTATGAATACTAGAATTGAAGTAACTGTAGATAATTTTCAATCCTCCTAGGAATTTCCATATTAATTTCCTCGCCATTAAACGTCTGGGAATACGCTTGTCACCAGACTTATATTCGTGACTCAGACTCATAATAACTTTGGAAACAAACGTCACAACTGCGTTTGCTTCGATCGGCATAATAGACGCCTGTGCATAGCGTGCTCGATTAAAACTAAACGCAGGTGCTTAATTGTAGGTGGCAATCAAGATATCGTGGTCAGACGGTCGGTGTAGATAGCTAAGCGAGTCGTCGGTCATTTTTCAGTAGTAACGGCGTCGTTTGGTCAGCCCTGATATACCTAGATGGAAGCACGAACACTCTACTAGGTGTTGTAATCGCTATTGCCTCTGATAGATTTGAGTATCACTGGCGAGCTTGCGAGTTTTTTTTTTTTTATACCATGTTTATCGATTGATTCGAAACTGAATTAAAATGTCTTTTTGATTTTTACAACTCATATTATTGACCATGTGAGGATTTATTGTCCTCTTTAAAAATCGTTAGGTACGTGTTGCTGAATTTTTAATCCAACACCTAATTCCCAGCTGTAATTGTTACGGTATACCTACTTCGAGGCTTACGAATCAATTGATATCATCTAATTGCCGTTTAATTGACGAGCAAGGGCAAACTCTGTTATATCCGTTCTAAAAATACCGATGAAAAAAAAAAAAAAACTGATGGAAAAACCTTCTATCGTATTATTAATTATTCGAGAAGTTAAAGAACTTTGGTAAAGTCACCTAAAGTTTACTTGAACTTAATCATAGTCCAATTATACGGAACGCGACACTGCAGATGAAGATTTTATCCCTTTTAAAAGCAACGAAACTTTAAGTCCACCCTTCGAAATCCCCAGCTCTTCTTATTGACTTGAAATTGTTAATCTTTACTCATCCCATCGTAAAGAGTCTCAGGCTTTTCCCCAATCACCAACTTTTCTTGTACGTTATCGCCCCGCAATATTAAAAGGCAAAAGACAAGGAGAAATTTTGGGGTGATTCTGGTATGGAGATCAAAGCGTGGGAGATGTCAAGATCTCACAAGTGCGAAACCCATTCCTTGACAATTAATGCTCGGCGGTAATCAATAGTCCCAATTAGTATATCATATTTACAGGGGCGTATTATGGCGTGCTGGATACAGTGAAGGATTGATTGCCCATATTCCGAGAATGGTGTTTGCGTGGCAGTACGATAACGTCATGGGTTTCAATTTCAAGTTATACAAGCTGACTTGCTGGTCTATGTGCTGTCGCTCAAACGCAAAATATCCACGGTTTCAGGGGGCGAGGAATATAGTGATTTTGGTATTGGCTCGCCAACATTTCGTTTAATGTTACATAGCGTAATGTTCAATGTCGATTGTGAGGTGTGAGGTACGATATAATGTGGATACACGCGCACGCTCGAATACTGCAACAGTACCAAATTACTAACTGACGGACTAACAGTGACTGATTGACAGATTTGTGAGCTTTGATTAGACGCCTATCACTCTCTGGGCTTGTTCATAAACGTTCCGGACGTCGACGTAACAACTTTTGAATTATTTTAATCGCACCGCGGTTCAGTGGCTACAGTTTTTGACATGTTTTGGCACGGTGAATATCAACATTTTTTTTTATTATTAGCTAACTTAAGTATGTCTATACGTATAGGGGAATTGTTTAAACCTCGATACACTTGCGGACCTCATGATCGCCAATATTTCTGTATCTGTAGTAGTCGAGGTTACATTAAATATACCTAATCCTTTTTTAGATTTACTTAATCCGTTGGTATACCTATGGCGCTCTAATATCAATTTATATCGAACTGTTTGAAATGATTTTTGAACGAAATTTCTTGTTGATTCAATGAAATCGGCAAATAAATTCAAACGCATATACATTCGTTCGTGAAAATAAATGTCAGCGTTTCAACAAAAATATCAACGATTCATTTGAAATTATGAAAATACGAGATATTTACTAAAAAAAAACAACACATTACCTCACTCCCTGTATTCCGATATATTGAAATGAATATTCATAGCATTTCTATACACCGATTTGTCTTCAATAGAATTTTTTTTATTGTACCTATATTTAATCCAAAGCCTTGCCCTATAATCCAGGTTTAGATTTTATATATTTACGTTGATGTTTGATGGTTGATAAATGTCGATGAAGATCTTAATCATTTTTTATATAAATTAGAGTAGCCTTGAGATGTCGGAATCTGTAGCATAAATTGAGTTTTAACCACCGTTCAAATGTTTATATGAATAAATTTCTAATTCTAGTGCTTAAACTGAAATTTATCCCTAACTAATAATCCTATGTCTGATAAACAGATAACAGCATTGATTTGTGCTATATCGCAAACGATTTCAGTTGCAATTTATAATCGCACGATTTCATATTGTATCATATCATAATGCGTCAACAAGAAACATATTCACCTTCTTTGTACTTTTTCTTTTGATATTTTTTTACTGCGTCACAATTCACCCCATCAAAGCCAACTTCAGCAACCCCTCGACATTCTACATCGCTTGTTTCTTCTGTATAAAGGGATCTCACTTTCACCACTAAGCTCTACTGATTCTTAGCATTGTTGTCGTAGCTCTATAAGATCGGCTTCCTTTTGATTTTGAGGTTTCTCGCACTTCGGGTAATAACAATGAGTGTATTATTAGAAATAGCAAACACTCCTACCTTATGGTACTTTTGTGGTAGTGAGAATCTGGATTTCTACTGATCATCACGCCTAGATGATAATGAGAACAAGATGTCTTTCACATTTCACTAATGAAATGAAATCAGAAGGAAAAGTTAGGCTTCTAGATTTTCATAGATCGACAATCCGAGGTTTCATTCTTGTGGGTGAATTATTTTCAAATTCTTCTTGCAATTCGTGAAGGTTTTTACTCCGAAATTTCAAATTCAATCAAACAGTGGGATTCATTCAAACAACTTCAATGCTGGAGATTCCTTTTACTGCGAATCGCCTACGCAAATTCGTAACTATTTATCACATCACACCCTCCAAGAAATACATTTGAACTCGTAGACGTATTTCGTGAGATTTTATAAACGGCTAAATATCATGAGTCTTGATGTTCTTCTGGGCGAATGATACGCTAATCTTTAGAGCTGCGATCTCATAGTATTGGTATAAAAGGATGATAATTGAATTTGAATCAGTTATACCGATAGCTGAGGAATATTTTAGGATCTCACAAGTAACCCAACGCGATAGAAGTAGAATACTATTTGATTCGAAAAGGATTGGTTCCTATTTTGCAGTAAGGAAATTCAAGATATTCGAATCTCCCCTCGGGCTGACTTGAGCTTACCTCGTTTATTTTTCTGTATTTTCGTATCCATAGCCATTCGACGATATCATTTACCTTCGCTAAAGTACTTTCGATCCATCGACTCACTCTCGTTCTGAAAAAATAAAATAAAAAATATATATATATTCCAGCTATCAGTACGGCAAGATAAGGCAATAAACCTTTACACTGCATTCGCATTAGAGGTGAACATGCAAAGCAGTGGGGGTGACGAGGGAGGAAAATCGGAGATAATAGTCCGAGGGAGGAAGGAGGCGACAAACGAGCGATAGTACAATGTGTTATCGACGATTTTCGTTCTGGTTTTTTAGTGCGCATGTATACGTATGTGTGCTAGAAAAACTATACACATATATACTTAATAAAGTTGATATCAGATAGGGACGTGGGTGTGGCGATTGGTTCTTTTACGGATATGAAAGATAGTGTGACGTAATCATTCCACCAGTTTGATGGTAAATAAGGTTCTTCAAATGTAATACCTACACCAGGGGTGATGATATGGAGGGATATTATGATGGTAGACTGGTTGTAGTAGTGGTGGTGGTGGTTGTGGTGGTTGTGGTTGTTATAGCCGCAACATTGCGTCTGTCTATCGTGATTAACATACACACATGTGTACATGATCGATTTGAAAAGAATTTCAGTTACCCAGGGATCTTCCTCTGTTTGACTTTCCCAGTTTATAGTTGATCCCGATGTTAGCCAGGTTAATAGATCAACAGTTGAGATTTGTCGGTGGTCAGGGCTGGCGAGTGTTACCTCCAGGTCAGCCTGATGGGCGTCATGAATAAATTGAATTTTCATTCTTTAATCAACTTCTACATAATTATTCTTGTAGTTTATGAATTTCATTCATTTTCCCAGTGATTTTATAGGTTTATTTCGATGTTAGATGAATTATGGCCCAATTCCTTATAGTATAAGGCTTATACGTCTCTTATTTCATTCCATTCCAGCGCATGACGTCCGATCCTGGAATGAAAATAATTCAACATCACGTCTTGTTGCAGATTTTTGAACTTTCAATTCTATACGATAATTTTCTCACCTGTGTCACTTAGACACCGTAATCATGTTTGCAAGTCAATTGAACGGAAAGTTATGAAGCGAATTCAAATATATTTCCATCTACACTCTTGATGTGTACAAATCTTGTAGAATTCAGCGAATTCGGGATCTATTAACAGTAATCCAACCAGCACTTCACATTACTCACTGATACCACAATCCTTACATCGAACAAGACGGTCTTGTCAACGGGGATTCATGGAAAAGGCTTATCAAGCGATTCTAGAACATCTGTGCAATTTTTCAGGAATTCTCTCCTGTCCCCTTTTTGGGGTTTCTTTACTCTATCAATGAATTCTGTCTCTGCCTCGGATTACGATATTCATGGATCCGCTTATTTTCACGAGATGCTGAAGCTCTCGTTGTGTAACAGGAATTTTTTTACGAATCGATGATCATTTCTCGTGATTACGGGTTCAGAAATGCGTAAAGGGCTGCGTATACAGATACACAGAGACACACAGATAAAAGAAATTATTTTAAGCGACCTGACGAGTATAATGCTCAAATATACAAAAGCGATTCATAATTTGCCGTGCAACCGATAACGTTAGGATTTTCGTATACGTTCGAACAAACCATTTATGGGGATCTGCAAAGATAACGTAACTAATAGTTACTCTATACAAAGGCTATAGGTAGTCATAAATTGTTACATCGTTTGAACTCCGCTGATTCCCGACCAACAAATGAGAGAGATGAAATTCAATAAATGAATACAGTTAAAAGTATTTTAAACAGTTGGGTTTAAAGAATGACGGGAGACTGTGGATATGAAGAAATAGAATAGTTGGAATGAAAATTTTTCTTTGTTTTTTTGTTCCTTCTTCAAGTCTGTAGCGAGTATTAATCACTTTTTATTACAATCTAAACAGCTTCTGAAATAATAAACAAATTGAAAGATAATTTTAAACTCAATCGTTCCTAAGGCACAGAACAGATTCTCGTTTTCCCTTCGTTTTGGTTTTCTATTTTCTCTTGTATATCTATTTAAAAATAACAAATACACCCCCGCATCAAAATTCAATATCGACAGTAAATTTCCCCAGCATTTACCACCATGTACATATATACCTATATGGGTATGTATGAATGTTCGAAACAGAACGCATGTGTTTGAAAATTTCGTTTGCATTGGTCCAGTAGCCTGTTATATACCAATATTTTTGTACCCATATTACTAGACACAGAATCCAGTATGCTAGTGGAATATATTGGGAATTCAAAGCTGAGAGCAGTATATCCTTTAAAAATATTTTCAGCGAAATATACCGAAAATCAAGATTCATCTCTGGCAATGAAATTTATATTCGACTATACTATATAAGTGCGTATATAGGTAGTAGCTCACCATACGCCACTAATTATCCTTTATCGGTCCACACGTCATCCCCTCCTGAAATCTCCCGCCAACGCCATAGCCGACCACTCATGGGATGCTAAAGCGCGTATCCAAAGCTCTAGAATATCGAAAGCAACAACTAACTCATTCAGTTTCTAACAAGATTTAATAACGCTTCGATATCATACTAATTTCTCTAAGCACGTTATAAATCGCGAAGAAAATAAATTTTCGGTCGGGTGGTGATCGTGATTTGATCTTCTCGCTTACCCCAATTTTTTTTTCACAATACGTAGCCGTATATGTATGGAAACTTGAATCTGACAGATAATCCGATGATTGGTTTGGTCACTTTAAACCATCGAATATATAGTATGCGAGTGGAATAAATGAATTGACCGATAACCCGATTAATTATAACATTGATTTGTTTACATTGATTACAAACTAAATGGGAATTGGTAAACGGATCCGTTTACTAATGGAACTAGTAAAATAACAGCAATTATTTAACTGACGATATAACAACAGCGGGAAATTGAGTTTGTCGCAGCATCCCTCATCCCCTACATCAAAAAATCATCAAAAAAATCATCAAATTTAAAATGACGCTGGTGTGGACTAGGTAATAGATGGTATAATCGAGGTGGAAAAATCACCCTTCAGTTAAATTCGACTTGTAATAGATTTTAGACTTGCTTCATAAAATTGTAAAGCTTCTTTAATTAGTGACGAAAAGTTGATCAAAGTATATTTGATGGATTCATCAGTCGAACGATAGAACGGGGCACGGTTAGGCAGGTGTTAATAAATTATTGATTTACGCGCTAACTATGTAACTAACTCGACAGGTCTTTGAAGAGAGACTTAATTATCCCCTTCGAGGGAAGAACGGGGTGTATGTGTACGTGACTATTGCCTGATTTTATACGAGGCATTTTCAAAGAGAATTATATTACGTATATACATACTGGCATACTGGTAACGCTTAGATAAAACTTTATGGCTTGTGCGGCTCGTGCTGCAAACGCACGTCTGTTCCCTAGACGATTTCTAGCAAACTCTGTGCAGGTGATAGCGGAAATCAAAGTAAGCCCCTCAGTGAAAGAGGACTATCGCACAATTACCATCATTCAAACAAGAGTTACATATTTTCATACCTTGGAAATCTGTAAGAGAATATCTACAGCTTCGAATTTTCACGGATCAAAGATTTCTTTTCTATTCTGTTATCTGGGCAGGATATTTCCCAAAGAATCCTCCGCATTCTATCCAGGACTGAATTTCACTGATTTCACTTGAGATGGACAAGCAGAGTGAAACCAACGTTTGGGCTTGCGAACCAACAAAGTGGGGTGTTGCGATCTACAGTGTTATTGTTCCTGCTATTTCTGTGCTCGGTGTAGTCGGGAATACTTTAATCCTGGCTGTCCTTAGCGGAAACAGTCTGAAGGCTTCCACGTATACTTATCTAGCCGGTAATGTAATACACCAGTTGTAACTAAGTTTAAACGTTAAAATAATGGATAAATTTGTTGCCAACCGATTGACTGCGTGTAATCCATATCACAAATCTACAAACAAAATAAGGATTTAAGAAAAGGTGTATATATCTAATGATTTCGCGAAGCAGCTGTTACGAACCGATGCAATCATTTGGAAGTCTCTCAAAGTCCACGAAGTCATCGACTATGATCTTGACGTTCTAGTGCTGGCAGGTGCGGATCTGGTCACATGTGCATTATTGATATTTTCGGGATTGGCGAGAGGAATCTTTTGGGGAAAACAGGGTTGGATCGAGTTTGATGCTTTTATTCACCTTCCCGTTGGATCAGTTTCTTCAAACATCGCTGTCTGGGCTGCAGTCTGCGTCACTTTGGATAGATTGGTGGTCGTATCCGGGTAAAAAATCTCGTTTCATATTATTTGAAGGGTGAAATATTTTTCTTCCTAAATCACCTGTATCACAAAAGTACAAGTTTATCATTTTCAAACCTGATGCAAAGGCTGTTAACAGACACCTTATCTAAGAATTTGAGTAAATTTTGTAACAAATTTCGCCGAAAACACGAAAAAACTTGGAGAGTCGAAAATTTTGTCCCTCAGAAATGCTTATGCTCATGAAATGCTATTACATGAAATGAAATTTTAGTAGCAATACTTACTTTCGATACTTTTAATTCATTCATATTTACAGCCCACCGAGATGCAAGCCTCCAAAATTTTGCAATGATATAATTGCTCGTAAGGTGATGATGTGTTCTGCACTTTTTGCGATAGTTTGCAATATCCCTTACTGCTTTATCTATACGTATAACGAAGAGGGTGAGCTGACTACCAGTGATTTCTTCAGTTCGCGGTGAGATTCTTTTACTAATAATACAAAAGCGAAAAGGGTAGGTATTAACGTTCCATGGAAGAAAGAAGCATACAATTGCATTACGAAAACTTGATTACCATCGAAATGGGCTGAAGTGTTTTAATTTCTTGACATATCAATTACGAAAGTAGTTCGTCTCTGTCTAATTCTCTCTGATAGTGTTTGTAAGAAAAAACGTATAAAGTGCAACGAGCTTCGGGCTAGTCTGCCAGGATTAAGGTCTGTCTCGGCTCACAGCAGGCATGTCTATCTGTAAGACGAATAGACAAGGATTTGCAATAGAAACTCACTCGAGTTTGTAACTCGAGACTCGAAAGCCAGCAGCAAACAAGCCACAAGACTTAAAGCAGTCCGTACACAGACTTGTAAGCTCACAATCCACCGAACCGAAAGTGGTTTTAAACTTTCAGAGAAGCTAGAGATAAAGTAATCAAAGACTGAAATATCAATCTAGTAAATTCACTTTTTGTTCCTATACGTGTCTTCAAACTATCTGAACATGATACTGCAATTGCAAATGCATAAGGTTCATTCTCATATTGATAATTTCGTTTTTTGTCAACATTCAACGAGACTCGATCAAATTCGCCAGATCCGGTGCATTGCGATCATGATTATCGAGAATTAAGAGTCCTAAAAGATTTTTAAATATTCGAAGGATGCGTACGGCCGCGGTTTTAAATCCTTATAGGGTTTGTCCAACACAGTGCACTTCAAACTTTTAAAAGGTTATCGATTTAGCACGAAGTTCTTTTAATACGACAGAGACCCACCCCCACAAACGGCCCTCTAATTAAATCTTGAGTTTTAAATGACTGCGGTAATAGGGTGTACGTCTATAGGCACAAATAGGATCCCGAACGTTTGAAAATTAAGCTCCACATCGTAGCAAGTAAATTGAAATCACATGCCGTTTGATAACGTCTTCGATTGTACAAATTTATTCAATTATTTGTAGTTTTTCATTAGGTTTCTACCTATTTTTTTTCTCGGAAATTAAATGGGATTTTCCAAGGATTCCCTGTTTCAATAAATTCTTATTTCAGGTTCTACACAATGCAAAATTGGTTCCAGCTGGTGATATTTGGTCTGGTACCAGCGGTCTTCTTACTAGTAGGAAATGTGGTGATGTGTGTTGCCGTTCGCAGAGTAATAAAGCATCGACAACTTCTATTGCAGCGAAAATTTACTCGCGAAGGAAATTGCTTGCAGGTTTTCAATTTCCAATCTTTATCCATTAATCTTTGAAACGCTCTTTCACGAAGGAACGAAACTCCTAAAGTAAAAAGCACTCTTCCGTAATCCCGTACAACTGGCACTTCCAAGATTCTATCCTTTTATTCAATCGCAAAGCTGGTCCATAATTATTCCAATAAGAGTCTAATTAATACTTCCAACAGAGTGGATAAACTAGTTCCAGACTCTTCTTGCCTTGGAATATCTGAAAACCATAAATTTAATAAAAACTTTACTCCTTCGTGAAATACAAGCATTTGAATTTCATTTTTCTCTCATTAATCCGAGTTTTCAATGTAATCTGACTGGTATGGTGATTGTCGGATTGCTTATTAAGTTAAAATTCATTTCCCAGGATCAGGTCAGATTAACGATCACTCTTGTTGGCATAGTGTTCATGTTTCTCGTGGGGGAAGTTCCCACGCATCTCGCATCAAGACGAAGTGCAGTATCCATATTATACGGTGGTGATGCTTCGCAAATGAACGAGAACTTTTTAGAAAAGTAAGTTTACCTAATTTGATTAAACAAACAATATAAAAAGCATAAAAATCGATCCAGACATGAGATAATTTATATATATAGCTATTATAGATTCAAACCAGAATAAAAAAGTTGGAAAAGAAAATGAATCAAATAGTGCGAAAAAATGTTTATTTCACGCAATATCCTCGTGCAAACATTTGACCGATTGATTGATCGTGTGAACTGAAACAATTTTTAATAATGACGATGTGATTTTGTTGATCTTTGTTTTATCTTTTCTTTTCCTACAGTTTTAGAATAATTGCTACACTTCTGAACGCGATATCTAGTTCAGCAAATTTCATCCTCTACTGTCTCCTGAGCCCGCAATTTTTAATGTATCTAAAACTTTTAATGACGAGAGAAAGAATGCTTGCGCATCAGGAGCACAGACTGAGAATAGCTACAATCGATCTAAACATGATTGAAAGCAAAGAAACAATGTACAATTCACCGAGATGCAGAAGTGCTGTGTTTTGAAAATCTTTTCTAATGTAAACTAAGATATGTTTATGTAATAGAATCGGATGCAGATGGGTCACAGATTGTTTCAACGTTTAGAAGACGTATTCATACATTTAGAAATATTCAACTCCACGAAACAGATGTTACTTTTATGTTAGAGTACATATGAGTTAATATTTCGCTTGAATATCTCACGTTTTGATTTGCTTATTCTAACATACGTCATTTTCGGTTATACTTATAATTGGTTTTAATTAAAATGATATCAGATCTTAGATTTAATATAGTAAACTCAAGCTCTTATTATTTAACAGGACATTATTATGTAATGAATAATAATGAAGTATTGTAAAATAAAGAATATGGTCTAATACATAGAAAATTGGACATCATCGTTTGTACTAACTTTTATTTGACAAATAAAAATTATCCATTACACATTATATAAACGGTATATTATACTTTATTGTACACATGTTAAATGTGTTAATTATAAATGAAATGCAACTGATTATGATTCGATTTTTGCGATAGATAGTTAAATACAGTCGTGAATTTCAAGTTTTTTTTTTCCTATTTGAAAAATGCACTTTGTTCAACGTTGGAAGATGTGTTTTATAAGTATTTCCATTTATCTTTGATTCACTGTCGTTTAACGGCAAGAAATCTTTCCGTTTTTCTTATTGTATCTAGTTTAGAAAATCTCTTCTGGTACTTCGTAGAAAAAAAAGTCTTGAAATTATCATTTACCAATGCTAAAAATAGCGGTATTTCATCACATTGCCTTGTTGGCTGGTGAAGAGGTGATTTAAGAATATTCAAATATTTGACGGAGTAACTTTTCGGAAATAAGATATGAATTTCATATTTATGACTTTCCTTGTAAAGAGGCAAACGGCGGATTACTGTTACGTCGTTATTAACATTTTCAGATCAACAACGACTAACGTTGAATTATGCTTAAATTAAATAGTGGCGCTTTTTTATTCTGTACTTCATTTATTGAAATGTAATTTGAGAGTACTGATAGCCCATAGATCGTACTAACGCTAAATAATTGCATTATGTATTTATATATAAGGCTACTTTCATGTACATGATTAAAGCTCTGAACATTGTTGGAAAAAAAAAAAATCAAGAAACTAAATATCATTTTATTGATTTATTGTTATCAGGATAAAACTAAAATAAGTAATTCATATCGTCAAACGGACAATATTACTGCCAAATCGAATTCTATGCATTCAAAAAAAAAAAAATTTATTGGCTGCAGAATTATTTAATGGCTTATCAGAAACTCTAGGAATTACAAAACTTTGTAGTATTTGACAGTATTCTTATTTCTCTTTTTTTTTTATTAATTTTTTTTGTTTTGATTATTAGGTATATTATAACGTATATGATACAATGCCCTATGTGATCTTATTTTATGATATTAGTGTACATAATTTGTTTCCGAGAACTTTGTGAACAATTTTCATTTGACTTTATTTATACATGATTTGAATTTAATTGAAAGGAAAATCTGTTCGACAATAATTGTCGCAAATAAAAATTACAATTGATAATCTCTGATTATAATATCTGCAGAAAACTGATCGCCGATATTTTGTATAACGTACAATAATATTGTATTAGAATTTAGAATTGTACTCTGCAGAGTGAGGATGAAATTAAAAAAAAAAAATCGCCGAGTAGAATGGCGATGACGTCAGAGTCCGTTCGATACTGATAACAACTAGAGATACTATCTAGGTAATTGTCGAAACCATATGGCCAAACAAAACGTGACTCTGATATTTTTCATTCGAATTTTATAATTTGTTTGAACTGATTTTATTCGGAATCATTCATCCCCAGACATAAGAGGCTCTGCTTTACGCATGTTAAAAATAATTTTCAACCCTTTGCTGTTCATAACATAAGATTCTGACAAAATTTCCATCTTTAGAATCAATTGATTGTCAAATTGTTTATAATCGTGGAAATTTGAGTTCTAGCGTCCGCAATATAAGATCTATCTGACCTTAAACGATAACATATTTTAGTTCTGAGTTATTCCATTTGTTTAATTTGTGTAACATATTACTTAATTCTCTAAAAGTAAAATTATCGTAACAATAAGATTGATGTTGCTTTATGGATTAATGATAATAACATGTTTTCTATACGTAATGTTTTATTAGTATATATTGGGGTGGGTTATAACAGTGTATAATTATTATTATCGATAATGCAAGTACACAGAAATAGTGTAAATGACAGCGGGTCGTGTTACGGGAGGGTTACTTTATGTACAAAATGCTAAGCTCTCCATCAGTTTGCATTATCATTTGTTTCAGATTATTATTACTATGATAATATTTAATATTTAATATTTAATATTCATCATCAACATCGCGGAGAAGATTACGATTTGTAAATTAATATATGCATTCATATATCAATGAAGAAGAAGAAAAAGAAAAAGGAATCAATAATGTAAAATACTGTCGAAAAAAATAAAATAAAAGTACAAGTGATCCACAATTTGCGGGAGAGCTACAGCTAGGGTTCCAGGGCCTTAGGGTGGTTTCACGTAAAAATTTACGCAGCAAAATGCTAGAGTTCTTTTTAATTCTTAATCAAAACTTGATTGTATATCTATGATTCTTGATAAAAAAAAGTTTTGATTTAGATCAGAATGGCAAAGAAAAGTAACTTGCAGATAAACAGTCTCGATTATTAATTGACTATCAAATGTAAAGTAGAATCAATATTGTAGAAATATTATAGTTATAAAACGCGTGAGTTATAAGTAAAGAGATCAAATATATATATTTGAATAACACTGTGTATCATCTCACGTGATTCCACCATAACTTTTCTATGCAAAACGTGATAGAAAATGAAAAAAAAAAGTTATTCTATTCTAGCTGACCGACCGGCATGGAGCCTGCCAACGCTTACTAAAAGTACAGTCCTATATATTCTACAAAGTCTCAGCTACTGAAAGTGGTCTGAAAAAATATCCCCTCATGTCTAGGCCGGCTACAACCTGCTGACCAAAACGGGAAGATCCCTATTGGATTTTCAGTGTAGGTTTTCATTTCCCTCAAATATTTCTAAAAAAAGTTACAAACGCATCTTTGGCTCCCCCGTGTTTTTTTTTCCTCGTTTTTTATGTTTTTCTATTTTATGTTTTGTTATTCTGTTTTGTTCCTCGCCTTCTAATAATGGTCCGAATTCTCATGCACGCTGAAACAAAAATTTTTGATATTCATTATTATTATAGTTGTATGTGAAAAAGAAATTCTAAATTATGGAAATAATTGTAGGTGGGGGATAAGTGGCAACCGGAATAATTAATACAAAAAAATGACCAAGATTTGCTTTAAAAATAGACTTATGGTAATTATTGTCTTATCGTTTAGAATAATTATAAAGAGATGTGAAAGTTAAATGTCAAAGTGAAGAATTGCAATTTATAATTTAGGAATATAATTTTTGACTGATAGACTCGAAAAATATATAAAAGCGAAATTTATTAAGGTACCATAAGTATTATATCACCAACATATTAAACTAAGCTCTGGTTTCACTGTATTGTACAGTTTTTTATCCTGGAGATAAGCTTTTTACAAAAAAGGCTTCCAAAGGATCTTGATTGCCTTTTATTTTCAACATTCTCGTATATCTTAATGATAGTCTAGTTTACGGAATTTGTGGTATGGCATTATAGTAAGTTCTGAAACGTGTTGATTAGTGAATAATAATATGCATACACTCATCATAACTAAAATGATTAGGTAATCACGAAAATTATTAGGAGAATGAATAATACGACATTTATGAACTCATTTCTTAGTACAATTGTTCATGGTGTTAAAGTCTCAGGCATCAATCTCAAGACAAGTAAAGAAAAAACAACTTCAAATCTAGTTGTAAGTTAGTAAGAATTCGTTAACGTTCAGAAAGATTGGATCTATAAATGTGCATTGATTGCATAAATATGTTTAAATATGGAACTAGTTGTACTTGAGTGTCCAATGCTTAAAACTTTGGGTTTAAATGGTATGTATAGTTAATTAACAATGTTATGTATCAAATGGACGAAAAGATGATATGCAGAGGTAACATGGGCAGTGAGAATGTTAGTTCCAAAGCTCCGAAGATCGCTGACACCGAACACCTTTGTAGGATGATTAGTGATTCCTTGTTACATCAAAATTAGAACAACAAAATCACTAGTCTTCCATACAACGGAGCCCATAATATTTCTCCACAATTCAAGCAAGCCATCTTCACTATATTCTTCCTGTATCTTCGATTATTTCTTCTTGTTAAATTCGTTATTTGCATTCCATGTTAGTAGAAGCTAAGAACTTGCGGAAGACGAGCTGAACATTGATGTTGATGATGATCAGTAACAATAGAATAGATTTATGCAATTATCACACAAGGACCAATACATAGTTAGTCAAAGTTCATACATACTTTTTGATTAGACACACTTTATCGTATTATAATCCGAAGATTAGTTATTATTGGGAATAAATTCACTCCTATGAAACATTGAACTCGTAAGGATCAATTTTTCACACTGATTTATTGATTATGCAGATCATAAGTTGTTGTATCTCGTCATGATACGACAATAAGGTTATTATAAATTACTGTTTGGGATATACAGTGTGTACAAGTGTATCTTAGTATAAAGTATAACGAAAGATGAGGTGACATTTCTCAATAAAATAAAATAAACTAAACGAATGCTTTTTATTGCGCACTGAATTAATATGAAGTTTCCCTGTTCAGAAATAGAAATTAGAGCTCTGAGGAAGGGATTATTCAAAATTGATAAATTGTATTCGAAATTGAACACACCCAAGCTTGAGCTCAGAAAACTCTTGTTCAAAAATGTGGGAACTTTGATACTTGGATAGTTTTTGACCTGAACCGCCTTGAATGTGTCGGTCCTATTTTAAATTTGAGGGAAATAAGCTTAGGTAATGAATAAGAAATATATTTGTGCTTTAAAAGCGATAAAATATCAAAATAGCACTTCTGATTTCTATTTCTATTTTCCAAACATTGCTCGGCAACAGTATCTAAATATTTTCTTTGATCTCTCCTAAGTGTTGTAAGTCAGAAGAGGCTGTTTGATAACAAATTTTCAAAGGATTTTGCTATTTTAAAACTGGCATAGACCAAGAATGAGAATTTCTATTTCTGGGATCCAGAGAGGGAGAGCTCGCTAGATCATCAAACACACATTTAAGCCAAATACATTAGGAACCAAAATATATGTATATTTCAATTAAATTCTGGAAAGAAAAGGACAAGATAGTGAACTTGGTATTTTTTGAGAATAAATTATTCCAGGTTTCTGAGCAGTATTGTACTATCAAGAGAAATGGCGTTGTTGAAGCTGGTCTCAAGATGCATCAGAAGTGAAGGGATCGAAGTAGATGAAAGGGGGTACGGGGGGCATATCATTCCTTTTTAAAATTCTTTTTCTCTCCTGTAATCAATTTTACAATATCTATGCATTACTAGATCGCATCAATACATCTTTTTATCCTAAATAATTGATGAATGATGCAAAGAGGTTCCTAATTTGAAAACTGGACAGCAAAACGACCGTCAAATTATTATTCAATCATTGCTCAGTGTCAACAGTTTTATAAGGTTTTCGTTTACAAAGAGAGTTTTGTGTACCCCATCATTCGTTAAATAGATAAATAACTTAAAAATTATGATTAATTATAATATCCGAAATATCTGCAGTAAAATTGTTCCCATTGAACTCTAATATGTAAGAATTATTGATAAGGTAGATGGAGTTTGGTTGTGCGAATTTATCAACAAGTTTTGTATATTTTCAAAAAGACTGATGGCAGCAGGGTAACATACAGCTGAAATGATCGACTAATGAATTCTACATAATGTTGGCCGTTTGCCTATGTGAAATAGCGTAATAACGATCGTTAACGTTTATTAATTAAATAATGATTATAAATCGTATTTTAAATTGAAATAGTTACAAAGGATACTATCAAATACAAGTACCGATAAATGCAAAAACTTACTTTTAAAAATGTGGTTTTTGGGCTGGACGATTGCTGTGTGTTGCTGTGCTGCCATCACTTATGAGACAACATGAAAAATACCAATTATTACATTTTTGTAAATGACAAAAAGAACTTGTCACACATTTGGCAAGAAAAGCTTGACAAACGTGATGACGTTATCTGAATACAGAGTTTCTCAGTATTTAATCTCTTCCCTAGTGATTTAGTTACTTTTGTACTTAAGCCACAATTCTCACTGCATAATTAAAGCCTAGACGCAACAATTCTTGGTCTTTATTCCGATTAATATATTTCACTATTCGAATGAAGCTTGGAGTGATTCGCAAACTACATTCGTACAATCGTGTACTTATTTTCCAAAAAAAAAAAAAAGAAAAAAAAAAGAAATCACTTATTATTACTGCCGGTGTAAGTAGGGAGAGGGAAAAGTATATTCAATTTGTATATTGATAGAATTGATAACTTGTGTTTGGATAATGGATACTGGGCAACAAATGACAAATGACCTGTTTTGATAAATTAATATCAACAATTTCCTCCTTACCTCTGCTGCAGCAGATATTGGGCCATCTGTATCTGGTTTGGTAGTCCGCTAATGGTAATTATGCGATCATTGCTACCAGGCAGAGGCTCGTCTATAGTAATACCCGCACCGCTGTCCGATCTTATTTTTCTGATTCTCGCTCCACCTTTACCAATAATGGCTCCCGCGAGCTATGGAGTGAAAGAAAATTTACATAAGAAAAAATTCTGCAAAACCTATTATCATTATTGATTATATAAAGACTACTAGTGTACGAGACATTCTATAAGTTTCAAGTCATATTCAGCAAACTTTAAACAGCATAGATATCTATGGTTTCTATAGCAAGAGTAATGAAAGATGCACCCCGAATGTAGCGTGTGCTCTTTGGTAAGATCTTGCTGTTATATTAGTTCTTTTTATTCTTTTTTGGAATAGACAAACGGATATGTAGACATGTTAGGATTATTTAGTTTAATGAATTCCCTTTGTACTCACGTCTTTGGGGATCGTAACTTGTGTACTGGTCTTTCCACCGCCACCGCCTCCAAGATTTCCTACTTGGTTTCCTCCCTGATTGCCTCCTAGAGGTGGACCACCCATTCCTGAATTTCCTCCTCCGCCTCCACCTCCCATACCATTGGGAGCTCCTCCTTGCATACCCCAGCCATTATCTTTAATAAAATTAGAAAAATTATTATATTAAGACTTGTGAAAGATTAGTAAATATTATCACAATTTTGCAATTTATCTATTCTCTAATTTCAAGTACTTTTACCCAATTTTAAGACAATCTATGCGATTTAAATCGAAAAATTTGCCTCAATTTTACTTGGGATATAAAAAAAAAATTAACCGACTCGCGAGAACATGAGAAATAAACTACAATACAACTAATTGCATCTATTACCAATTTGTTTTGTCATTAGATGAAATTATGCTACAATATCTTAAGAAAATTACAGGATACAGTAACGAAACTCATCTATATTGATTACACCAATCTTTGCAAAAATGTTTAGCCCAAAGAATGACCACTTCCATGCTTATAGGAAACTCTATTGTACCCTTTTGACTTTAGGTGAGTGGGAAAATATCTCTATGGTGATAATTAATTAAAGCAGATATATTTGCATATTTGGGTGCTCTTATCTCGCACCTGACAATTTTATAGAATTTTTTCCGCACAGTTATAATGAGGCACGAATAATTTCCGGATTCCTTAGAGTGTTATCCATTCATATATCACGTGTTATCACACAAGTATCTCAATGCACTTACCATTGTAGTTTCCTCCGCCGCCTCCACCGTAAGGGGGTGGCCCACCTCGATTTCCGCCATATCCACCGCCACCTCCACGACCTCCGTCATATCCTCCACCACCACCTCCTCCACCACCCCCTCCGCCACGTGACGCTCCGCCATATCCGCGATCAGGTGGTCCAGACATATTTCCTCCGCGAGGTCCTCCTCGGGGTTGTGGGGGAGCAAATCCTCTGTTCATATCGGGGGGACCACCGACGCCGACCCCACCGCCTCCTCCACCTCCACCCCCACCTCCACCTCCTCCACCACCTCCGCCGCCGCGACCTTCTCTGCGCGACATTCCGCCGCCACCGCCACCTCCTCCACGACCGCCAGGACCGCCGTAGCCGCCACCCTTGTTTTGACCACCAGGACCATCGCCACCACCGTAACCGCCATATTCCTCAGCGTAGAAATCGTCGTAGTTGTGTGGATCGTAGGGGTTGTTTATACCCTTGACTGGGGACTGTTGAAACGTAGACGGAAAATGAAAAGAATTATCGTTTTGTTGAGACTGATTTTGTTGTTGGTTCTTTGATCGTGTTAATTTTTCATGCGATATTGTCGAGTTAAATCAAAGACTAGAAAACTGGAAATTTTTCACAGAATTCGGGCAAATTTTCCGCGACGATTCATGTTTACGACGATGCAGGGAAAGTCAAGGAAAGCAAGGAAAGTCGAAATTTTAAACGACAATAAAGATAAAATTGAAAATGATCGGGAATATAAGTAAAATTTCAGATCATTTCGACACTGTTTTAAAGAAGCAGAAGAAATAAATGTTGTAAAATAAAGAAACGGGTGATGAGATTAACTTCGATCGATTGAATGATTACGAAACTTGAACCTCGTCGCGGTTGGCAGAATAATTATTCAGAAATTCGGTAGATTTGATACCACAACGCGGTATTCATGACATTAATCTTTTTCGCAGTGTCTGTTTGTGAAAGGATAAAACCTTTGATCTCGAGGTGAAGGCAATACGCCAAAGTAGAGAATAAGAGAAGAGACAAAACCAGAATACTCACGGTCTTGATGAGACTGATGATCTCCCTAATGCTGTCAACGCAGGTGCTGGGTTTGCCACAAATACTGACAAGTCTGTCGGTGCTTTGAGGACAGCAGTTTGAATAGATCTTGATCCTGGCTCCAGTTTTCTGAAACAAAAATAATCGGTGGTTTAAAAGTTTGTATTTTCAATGAAGTGAACGGAAAATGATTTTAAAGACCCGGCAAATTCCCTTATGAATAAATACTCTTCCTATGCGGTTATACGATTCCGCGAGATAAGAGACTCGAGTTTATCAAACGATACCTTCTCACGTTTTCGTGCGGCGTACCAAGGCACGAAATAGAAAACCGTTTGCTCGCGCTAAATATTTTTTTTCTTCTTCTGCTCTATATCGCATATGTTTTTTTTCTTACCGCAGAATCGGGGCTGGCTCATTGTCGGAATGGCCAGTTTGCGTGCTTGACGTTAGTTAAGTTTGCGGTACAAGGCTCTTCGCCAAGACTATGTAAAGAAGAAAGGATATAGAGTTAATAACGACGAAGACTCATGAGCAGAATGCCGCTTGTTCTTTATCAACGAAGGATTAAACTACTGAATTTCATTTAATAAATGGAGAGTTTCAGTTATGAAAATCGTTCAGGTTTTGCAACCAGCTGTGCAATAAAAAGGACGATTTTTCTGCCGAAATTGCATGATGTTCAAAATGTGTAACGGGCACAATAGATTTATGAGACAAATGTTTGAAGTTCGAAACTAAAACTCAACTTTCTACCTGTATAAGCATGGTTTCGTTAGCGAGTCAATAGCAAGAGCCACTTTAATACCGCTGATGAATTTGCTGACGAATTGCCATTCCGCTTTGAAGTTGGTGTAGAAAGCTGAGTAGGTACAACGGTTGCG
The DNA here is from genome assembly GCA_914767705.2 of Tenthredo notha. Classification (NCBI taxonomy): domain Eukaryota; kingdom Metazoa; phylum Arthropoda; class Insecta; order Hymenoptera; family Tenthredinidae; genus Tenthredo; species Tenthredo notha. The sequence continues at coordinate 9,972,278 of OU611909.1, forward strand.
TTCTAAGAACCTCGTTCCACCCCATAGCGTACGAGAGGAAAGGACTCCCTCGACAGTCACTTCATCCACAGTTCGTGCGAACTTAGAGGTTGTCAGAAAATTGCTCTTTGCAACGTTAAGAAATTTTGTTATATGTATTTTGGCACATATCCCACCCACCTCCTTCTCCTATCCTACGAAATTCATCAGCATGCGAAAAAGTAGCTCATTTCGAATAGATTTCTATCACTGAAACGCCGAATGGTCACGCAATTAGCAAGGGATTATATACTTGGACACCATAATAACCAAATTTATGGAACCAAGGGACTAAAAACTTTTGAATTGACTTCTGTAATAGTACTTTAGCTGCGCAATATTAGTTTTATAAGCAGTAGTTGGTATAGATAGTTGAACTAGTTGTTTGCAGTTATTTGTACTACAAAGAAGCATTTGGCACTGAAAACAGAGTCCGATAATTAAACGGCTGCAATGCACACCGTACTGTGAAGTGTTCGACGTCGCTTTGATCCTCGTAATTAAATGGAACGAATCCCTAGAGATGTCTTCTGAACACTTAGGTATTATACCCTCAGACATAGTTTCACATTTTGGGACGTAATTGTTTGTGGTTTGTCGTCGATTAAAAATTATTTCTTTCCACTTTTAGTTAATTCTTATTAAAACAAGAATTTTTTTTATCAAATGTAGGCTTCGGTGAGTGGAAATATTATTTATGATTTTCGGAATGCTGAATTTCACAATTATTCTTGTCTGAAGTAGAAAACATTCAAATTATGCGTTTCGACTATCGTAAGCAAAGAAATGCAAGTTACCTAAGGCCTATGGCGAGGAAAACCGTTTATATTTCCATCCAGAATCTAGGGACGGATGCGAATCCGAAATATTCGTGCCTTTTTTTCCTTTAACTGTGTAAAACTGATGACACATAATTGTAACGGAGGTGTATAGGTACTAAAAATCCTGTAAGTGAAAATCATTGAAATTCAGGAAAAAGAACAAAGAGTAAAAGCCAGCTTGATTTTTCAACTTCATTACCCGACCCTGCTGCAATTTAAATTCGTAACGAATGGCACCGACACGCAATCGTGCGCGTAAGCAAAGTCTCCATTCTATGTAAATCGAATGAAAATTTTATTCTTTTATTTATTCAAAAGTTCCCACAAACTCCTGTGACTTGCGTGTTATTACAGTTTTAAACGGACGTTCGACATCATTGCATGCGAGTAGCCAGAGTTTTAAGTGTTGGCTTATAGTGTAAAGCCGTAGGGATAAATTCGTTATAAGAATTCTTGAAGTTTTTCATCTTTTTACCCTTTGGCGAATTATCGGTATAACAGTGCGGAGATTTACTACTTTAATAATCCGAGATTAATTTTCTTACTTCGCTTAGCTAAGAGAATTCGTGACCGATATAACCATAATTCGAATCTTGATAAATTTACCCAAGAAGTTTCATCGAGTTTTTCAATCAAGTGCTGCTAACCCAGAGGATCGCTGGTTAGAATAAGAAGCTCCAGGATTACGTAAGACTGTTACGCAAGCTCATCGTCTTTCATTTCTTCCCTCAAATCTCGTTTCTAATTACGTAGCGAGAGGTCAGTGAAATAAATAGCTAAATATAATTCAATTATTTCAAGTTATAATTACATTAAACCGCGTTTCATAACGGATTAATTTCAATTTTCAAATTTTTATTACGTCTCTCGCGAACGTTGTTATACGTAAGAATAGGTACGCGCTTTGTACAGCTATTTCAAGATTTGTAAAATCTCCGAATTCACATCAGCCGAGATTCGATATTGACAAAATCCAAGACCTGCTATTTGATATACATTTTTCTCAACTTTCACAGAATACTTCTGAGAGGTATATAAATCGACCATAAGAATGACAGCCCTTTATAATCTCGAAGAAGTTTCCAAGCACAACCATGAAAATGATCTCTGGATCGTGATTAACAACGGTGTCCACGATCTAACTAAATTTCTTAAAGAACATCCGGGTGGTGAAGAGGTTCTCTTAAATCTTGCCGGTGGTGATGGCACTGATTGTTTCAACGCTGTTGGTCACTCAATGGAAGCACAACAGCTTTGTAAATTATATAAAATCGGTAATCTCACAGAAGCAGACTCAAAGGAAATGGCATTAGGATCAACTGGTAAGGTCCAGACCTCGATAGAGCCAAATGCGAACAACGAGGAGCCCTGGGACTACGTAGAACACAAAGAACAGTCTTCGCCTTGGATCCTAGTCTTCGTAGGACTCGCTGTACTCGTATATGCGATTATCTTCTATTACATATTGTAAAAGATTCTTATGTACCACGGATATCTCTGATTTTACATTAACTTGTATATAATGTATCAAAAATATACATTTTTAGAAAAGCTGTGAGACCTTAGAATCCCAATTACTTATTTGTCTATTTTTCTATATTTCTATAAAATTCAATTTATAGAAAATTGTTCTGCAAATTATATGAATACGAATGTCCGAGCCGACTACGTCATCGAATGGGCTAATAACAACACTTTAACAATTGTGAAGAATCTCATTATAGTCTTGAAATATGTCTGATGACCCGGATAAAGATTGACACAAGGCGTTTCAAATATTGTTCAAACTGAAAGGTCGTAGAACACAAATAGGAAAACTGAACCTAAACCGTTCGAAGTTTCATCTTTTCTTATGCTAAAATAACTTCAGTTGTTATATCGTTGTAAAAGAAAAAGGAAAAGAAAAAATTGGAACTTTGTACCCCTGAGAAAACGAGACAAACAATACTATAAATGCATTGTCATAATACCTATTAGTAATAATTTGAAAAAAATATAGCCGAAAAACTGCCATGTAATGGTTATAACTTTATATAATAACTACTACTACTTCTGAATGTTATTTGTGTATGTAGCGTGTGTGACGTGTCCAATAAATTACTCCATGTGTAGATGATGATGACCGAATCTCGAGCTCAACACTGCCATTAAGCCTGGTGAATAGATATACTAACACCAGTCGCTAAAGTACACGTTTTCTATTTGAGTAGGGGAATCTGTATGAGAGTGGGAGTTGTACAGAGATGATGGGGGGGTAACTTTTTATCTCGAGAGACGCAGTCATCGCGAGTTCGCCCTACTGTATAATACACTCGACTTGACCATCTTCTTGCCAGTTTTCTTATTCCCTATAGACATTTGTTGCGCATTTAATTTATCCAGCTTAGTGATTCGATCCAATTACGTCATAGGTCGAGGAATTCTATCCGAGTAATTGAGTGACGTTAGGTAAGTCTGAGTTAGAAGTTGATCGTTGTTCATCGTTCTCACCATTCATAATTAAAGCCAATCTCATTACTAACTCTCTTACTAACGTAAGATTATAGTATAACATTCGTATTTCGAACACGTATTACAGCATTATTAACATAGAGATTGAAGTAATCATTAGATGTTTGATTTTCGGCTGCCAGATGCAATTTATAACTTAAAAATCGTATTTCCTGTCGCGTAGACACGCCCCGAATGACTATATTACGTTTTACTGAATGCAACTTATACAAGTACGTTTTATCGATCATCTTATCGCACCGAGAAAATATTACGAAACGTAACAGTTAGCAATCTTGTTATTCGATGATTATCAATAATTGATTGAGCCGAGTAGGAATGAGCTATATAGAAATATTTCCAAGTTATATAAAAATGTTGAGTTGGGTCAATTCTTAGACCCTCTTCTTGAAATCGAAATAAAACTTGAGCCGAGGTATTACTATCGTCCCAAATGATCAAAATATGCGCCTAAATGGTTACAGCAGACGTTCGGACTGTCACTTTCATTTCTTCACGTTTCTTTAATTTGTAGACAGCAAGCAGGTTTTTATCAAGGTTGAATCGAGACCGTCTAGAAGCGTAAACTTAAAATGTGAATACGTGCAGAAAAAAGATCGTTTATATTATGTATAAGGCAATCTTTTTTAATAATAGCTCACGTCTAAGGAAAAACCTTCGCGATGATTATACGATTTGTAAAGGCCGTGAATAATAAAGGAAATCAATATCCAATATCAACTAATATCGTTCGTACTAATTAATGCATAAATAAATGAACTGATTAAAGTAATAATCGGAGATTCATCGTTTTCTAATAATCTTAAGAAATATAAATCGGCGGTATAACTAAGTCTGATATGAACGTCAAGTTCTTGAGACACGCACACCGTGTGTGTGCCCCTCTAATATAAGCTACGATATTCTATCAGTTAGATGTGACCTTGCTGTAGTTGCAAAATCAGCGTAGTCATGATGATGAGATACATATATCTCAATTGGCTGTACTGCATTATGTATACGAAGTCGAGATACAGATGGGTTACAATTTGAACTACAAGTCTAATTAGACTGCAATTAATATCATGAAATATATACCTGCTCGAGACTATTTTGGATTTAGTATTAAATTTCCGATGTTACATTTATCCATAAGATACGTATTAATTATCATGTATTTAGAATTGCAGTTTTGCGAACTATTTCCACAAATAATTTGACGAGAAAATAATGACTTTGACCTAGTTCTTGAAATAGTCATTGTTCGAATCAAATATCGATTTACATAAGTCTGTGACTATTGTTGTAACTGTATAGATAAATTCTCTTGACTATATTCTTATCTTGTTTCTCTTTGATTACTCGAACTCGAGAGTTCAGCTGATAATTTTGTGATCTCGGTAGTTGCTTAGCAACTATTACGATAGTCGAATAAACGTGTCATATACACGAGAGATATAATTATCTCTTATTCGTAGTTTATGTACAGAAATAAATGAAAAAAAAACAAAAATAGTATAATTTTTTAACTTTTTTCAGTGAGAGTATAAGAGAAGATAAAAAAATGGGTAATGAAAAAAAGCTGTTTACGCGAGAGGAAGTGAAGAATCATAAGGATCCGAATACGAATATCTTTATTCTTCACGATACAGTTTATGATGTAGCTAAATTCCTCAACGAACATCCAGGAGGTGAAGAAATTTTAGCAGAACAACGAGGTAAAGACGGAAGTGAAGCTTTCGACGACGTCGGACACTCCGAGGACGCTAAAGAACTGATGTTGAACTACGTGATTGGGGAACTTGTGGAGTCTGAAAAGACTAAAACCAAGCCAAAGAAAGTCGAGTGGGTAGCGTCAGACGCTAAAAGACAAGAAAAAGAAAGCTCCAGTTTACCCTACGGACTTATTGCAGTTGCTGTAATAATTGTTTTCCTCGCGTACAATCTAGGAATTTTCTCGAGCTCTTAGAGGAATTTTAATAGTAACCCACAACGAGACCAGGAATTTCTCATAAAAGGATCATTTCTGGTTCAGGTGTGGCAGAGGGTTATTAAAATTCAAACGCGTTGTTCTTTGAGGTTTTCAATTTTTCGTCAGAATTATTATTACTGCATATAATACTGAGAGCTCTTTGACGATTTCTTTATCACTGTGGTGACACTGTCGTTAATATCATCACTATTATTATTCTATCATTATAATTTAACATATGTACGTTTCAAATCAGAACTTTTACCCCATTTGAAGAACTACCTGCCTACGGCAGTTATCGGCAGCAGTTAAATACTTATAGCTAATTAAAATAAGTGTGAACATATCTTCACGTGTGTTAGTTACACGCGCGTATGAGTAAGAGCCTATAAGTAGGCTTTTTAAATCGAAGGTTGAATAGTTTTGTACATAAATATATATTACACACGTTGTATTCCAACGTCCAAATGAGTATTGGCTTATTATTTTACCCCATGATTCCATTAAACTTACATCGTTTTCGACGCAGGAAAATTCGATGCGATAACTTGCGATGAATTTCGAATCTTTCGATGGAGAAAGAACCGTGGCAAGAGTAACTTTGAACATATTGAATATTTCCTAAAGTATCAAAGAAGATTAATTTTTAATCTAATTTATCTGAATTTAATTCCGTGGTATCGCTCGTCGATCAAATATTTTAAGTGGTCACAACAGAAGTAAGAATCATTCTCGATAGTACGATGTTAAAATTTGTGGTAGTCATTATTCCTACAAAATTTAGTTCCCGGAATTAGTATCGGATGATTTGGATGTCTTGGAATTTTTCTTTTAGTATCAGATGAGGAATGAAAAATTCAACGATTACCTAAAGATTTTAATAATTAGGAAATTAATGAATACAACGGCGTATAAAATTGTTTTCAATATTCAATGGGATGATTTTTTTTCCTTCTTATTCTCCTTTTTTCTTTTTCACCCCAATGAAAGCGATCTAATAACGTAATTGCATAAATCCGAATGTATTAATGAATCGCGTACTGATTAGCTGATTGTCGATAGCGATTGGGGCGCGAGGATTCACCCGTGCGAAAAGGGTTACAGGGGTAAGGCCGATGGGATACTGCCGCATCGCTACGAATCGTAAGTCGTAAATCGGTATTTAGGATTTGTATACCCAGTTGACCCAATAATTGAGACAAATGGGGTTCGCAGCTTGATTGGTCGACTGCTTTTTTGTTTTATAGTCGGTTTTTGAAATTGACTGAAGTTTTGAATCGACGCTGATAAAACTTATAGAAGAAGTAAACGAACGATTAAAATTGTAATACCAAAACTGATGCGGTAAGAATTTGTCTAAATTAATTAAAAACCGATTATCGCGTGGTTCCGCATGTGTAAAATTGGCCCGAAAATCGTGGGTAGCAAGTGGCTGCAGAGAATCTATCTTATTCCCGAGCAGGATATGCATAAAGTAAAGTAAAATATGTATCAACCAACATTCGGAAGTGTTGCGTCAAATTTTCGCCTCATATTTGAACGAAACTTGGCAGCATTGTGTATCCGAGGGGAAAATCGTTTTCCTATATACATAGATATATGTTACACGTCGTGTTAGGTAGATACATACACGGGTACGGCAGGTATATTCGTCTTGGATATGTATACCGAAAATATTGGACCTGTCTATAACCGTGCGGAATAGCTCTTCGTAATTTTCCGACTATATTTCGCTTTTCACTCTATTCCGCAGTTTTCAGTGAAAATCTATGCGATCTGAGACGAGGGATGAACATAATAGATAAGAATGATACTAAAAATGTTATATACCTAAACAGGGCTGTTTATGAAAATTCTAAAACCTAATTTGCAAATTCGTATAAAAGAAATGAATTCGCTTTACTCCCTAAATCAGTCGAAGTTACAGAATCGAGGATCACCCTGTCAACATCGAGTGAATAATTTCTTGAAAAAAATAGTTCAGACTGCACAAATTACTTCGCGTTTAACCGCGATCGATTTGTACAGTAGAGCTGAGTACAGATGACATGTATGATTGGATAGAAACATTTGCGTGAAATTAATCGGCCTCGATCAAGCTATCTTATACTAATGCAGAATACTTAATAAATAGCCTTCACAAAGTAGGGTATATATGGAGGCTAACATGCACTCCCACATTCTTCACGCACGCGACTGTCGTGACAGAGAAGTGCGCGAGTAGCATATGCTTCTACAGCCCCAACCACATAATGTCCTTCCTGTCGGCGCCATGTGTTTTCCGCTCAAACTTCCGGTCGCCTTTAGGCCACGATTTCATTTCTTACCAAATACGTGTGCAATTCTCTGGGCAAAACGTGAATTCATTAAACAGTACAGAAAATACTGTAATAATGCATATTGGTCGGTATTCACAATTGTTATCATTTCTCTTTTACATGAAATTTTCAACTTAGACGAACAACGGGTGCCAGGCTAGACGTAATTACTCACGGATTATTATTATTGTTATTTTTATTATTTTTACTATCACAATTTTGGTTGTTTTCGGAAGCGTTGTTACTGTTCTTCTGGTTATTATTTCGCGAGAGAAGTTGCGGTTGCTTAGTAAACGAGGAGTGATGGTACTTATGCCTTTGTTTGGTACGCGTATATACCATAGTTAAGCCCGGTATACAAGGTGAGTACTTATTTGTACGTAGATACATAGAAGCTTGTAGGCTGGGTAGTTACGACTTGAGTATAATGTGCGTACGCGGGATAATGAGTGTGCGAGGAATAGCAGCTGCAGAGATGATATACTAGGTATATATATGAAGCGATGAAATTTACGAGTAAATTTATCGTCAGATTTTCAATGAAGATATATTTCGTAAGGATATAAATTGCCTAAAAGATGTACAGAATTTAAAATTTTTTTACGAGTGATTCAGATTTCATTAAGACCTCTCAGAGTCTTTTTGAAAATATTTTTAAACTTTACTCTATTATACCATCGGAAAAATCGATCAACTCATTACAACTTTTACAACTTCCTTTCCACGCGATGTCGTCAGAAGTTCACCGAAAGAGAAAATATGGTCTTTTCCTTTTCCTTTCCCTTGCCTTTTCCCGTTCCAATTTCTTTTAAAGATATCGAATCTATCGCTTAACGGTAAATATCAAAGTAACACGCTGTCTTTAAAAAAATAAAATAAAAAAACTCGCTTTTCTGTGATGGTGAATGTGTGAGACACTCGATTTTCTAAAAATCAATCACTTTTCTGATCAAAGCGTTGAAAGCAAAACAAAAAAAAACATCGAGGACTCGTATTTATTGGCGAAAAAAAGGGAATAAGACAAATAGCAATTTTTTTTTTTTTTTTCTCACACGACAGGAGTAAAGTACGAAAATATCCAGGTTTCAAAAGAACATGACTGTCTTTTCTTTCTCTCTCTTTCTGTATTTCCCAGTGTTTTATCCGTCTCTTTTGTTCACTCTGTATACGTCAAGACAGAAGGAAGAGTCGGGGATTCCCCTTGGGAAACAGTTGGGTAACCGAAGCCATGCACCCCCGTAACATTACGTATTCAGGGTTTCCGTAGTTCCTGTCGCTTACATTTACGCGTTCGAATGTGTACCCACATCGTGCAATGCACGTAAAGCTTGCAGCGGGACATGTATGTGTCGAAGGTATTGCGGTTTCTTGGGGAAAAAATAAAAAATAAAAAAAACTGTTTATTAAAAAGCTTTTAGCGATATTATAGTGACTTCGAAAGAAGTTCCCAAGCGACTTGGGTATAGGATATATATATGTATACCATCCGCAACCTGTTCGATCGTTCAAATTTAACGCTGCCCTTATCCAACCACACGCCTGCCCTTTTCGTTCTGCACAATCAACCAGACAATTTTGTTCCTTTTTTTATGTACGTTTTTTTTTTTTTTTTTTTTCTCACACGACTTCAACTACACTTTTCGGAACAAAATCAATCGATAAAATGAAGACATTTAAAGTTATGTCGATAGTATCCATTTGAAAATGATGAACAGATCTGAGAAATCGGAGAAATTGCTTCTTTCTTTTTTTTTGCTGTATTTTACCTCAACTTCACAAATTTAATATTCTAGACAGGCGATTGGTTAATGTTTATATTTTGTTAAAAATGAAATCTTAGTCGTTGAGAGAGATAGAGAGAGCGGAGACTACCCCTGTTCAAAAGAATCGATCAGAAGTAGTGGGCGGACGAATTCGTTGAAGCGCGACCCTTCCCAGGGTTTTGATTTTGGTCATTCAACCGGCTATATAGGTTGCAAGTCTGACGAGAATCGACCCTGTTCCTGAACCTTGTTACGTCGTACCTCAACCTCCTGGGTATAAGTTACTCGATACATGACGAGATACGGGAATAAATATAGTTGAAGGACCCGCAGATGAGTAGAAAAATGAAAATTTAAAGTAAAATGAAATAAAAATAAGAAAAATATCAAGACTAGTCCAATAATTTCATTTTTCTCCAATATTGTATGTATAATAATCCGAGAAAAAAAAATTCCGAATAAGAATAAAATAAGGAAAATAAGAAGAAAAAAAAGAGGATGAACGAGGAACTCAGGAAGTAGGGGGTTGGGGAGGGGAACCACTGTGTAATATCAGACAGGAAATGGGATACTTTTCAGCAAGGGGAAGGGAATACACCGGAAGATGAGAATGCGAGACAAAGGTAACGCCAGCAAATACGTACCTATTCTCCATCTTGCTCTTTTTTTTTCTTCCCCTTTTTTTTTTCCCCCCTCTCTCTTTCATTTTCTCTTGGTTATTATTTTCCAGCCAGCCGCAGTAAAACGGGAGGACGACAATTTTCCAATTTATTCATTTGTCAGTGGCAATACACGACAGCTTGACATTACAAACTGAAGCTTATTGTTACCGACAACCAACGTAGGTCCTAACTACTACAGCCATCTAATATAATGAATATCCAATTGTATTCAGCTTTTACCGCCAGTCTACTATACTACGTCTTATAAGCAATTTCCTTATTATAGTTATTAGTTATACGTAACACACATTTTAGTGAATATAAAACGCGGTTTTTGTAAAAGATGAATAAGAAAAATAAGAAAAAGAGAGAGAGCAGGAATCTTGTTATAATTTTCAAAAATGAGACAAGGCACAACGTCCTTCGACCCAGTTTCCAATTTCCAAATGAAACACTTGAGAGGTTTGGCTTGCCCGACTATCTACTGACATATGAGACTTTACGACGAACCTTAGAAACCAAGTTTTGGTATCATGTGATTTAATTTTAGTGAAGGGTATACACGAGGCTATATTATTATCTAATTATTCAACAATTTTTTTGGGAAAAAAAACGATAAAAATTAGAAACGTGTAGACGAAAGAAAGTAGAGCAGGATATAGCAGAGATTTCACATACGTATGCAGGTACTGCAGGGGCTGAAGGATACAAATCTAATATCTCTTACTCCCTTTGCACCCTGTCTTCTTCTACATAGAACGAGACTATAATAGTTTCACCTGTTTTTGTATTTATGTATAAGTATAGGTATATACTGCAGGTATAATACATATATAATAAACGCGGAGGTAAGGTGGTTCTATAAAATTAACGATGTGAATTTAGACCAGGCCGAGATGAGAGATAAAAGAATTTAAGGTTCTTCGTCGAAAGTAATCGTGGACCGGTGGGATTTCGGAGGTTTGCAACCACCAGGCTTAGCCGAGGCCTAGAAAAGTCGGAGTAGAAACGGGTAGGGGATAAGTCCAAGGAAAAAAGAAAAAGAATTCAGTCAAGTTTCGGCCAAAATGATTGGGCAGGAATTGCGCGAAATAAAAGATAGATTCGAGCTCGAAAACTTGGTTCTGTGATGTTGCGGTCTGGATGGATGGATGGATGGATGGATGAATGAATGAATGAATGAATGGATGGATGGAGGGCTACCTGACTTTACGATGGAAAGCCTCGGTGAATTATTTATACAAAAGTCGCTTCAGAGGCGTTCCACAGTTCCACGGTTCAGTTTTAACCGATCCTCGGACTGCAGCCCTTAGATAAAATATCTCCGAGACTTTTTCCCCAATATTTTACAAATATTTGCAGTTTTGTAATCCGGTCGTTTATTAACTCAGTCTAAGCCAGATTTTGGAAACTTTGTGAATAAAAATTCGATATATTTCAGTCTGCGAAAACAGCATCTTTAAATCGAGGGGAATTTTTTTTTTTTTTTTCTTCAATCTCATCAAGATGCGAGGAGCTAGTAGGTACAATAACAGATGAACTTTGACTAAAGTTTTCGAAGTTTCAAGAGAAATTGAGACATAGTACGATAGAGGATCGCGTTTCTACTAGGTACGGAAGTTAATGGGCCATGAGGATGTCGTTTTATAACAAAGAACCTTCCGTTCGCAAGACTAAAACATACAGAAATTTATAGAAAACTACACACGAACTTTTTGTACAAATATTTTCATTAAAAATAATAAAAAAAAATATCTCATTACTTATCGTCTTGTCGTCGAGTCTGATCGAAGTAACGTATAATATTCTAAAGATGAATCGCAACGGTGAAAACCAATCAGTAAATAGACGTGGATTGTTCAACAATTTATTATAGAGAAAAGTTTTCGAATGATCAAAGTTATTTACGATCAATCTCGTACAGAATTTACCCGTTTGAATACAAGATCGTTTATTTGATTAGTATAAGGGATAGTAAACAAGTTATAGTATAGAAAATAATGATTGAACTCACCCCGAACTGAAGAACGTTGAGTAATTAGATTCGAAGTCCATTATGAAAGGTGTATTAGGTTGAAAATACAATTTTTCCATATACCACATTATATTATTTTTCTATATGTTATAAACGTTCGTAGGAAAGAGAAGAAAAAAAAAAAAACCGTTTCGATTGAAATAAGAAAAGCGTGAAAAATCTTCAAAGCCAAATTACACGCGCAAGGTGCTTCTTGGTATATCTATTCGCGTATAAGTGAATGACTAGACACGGTAATACCTTAAAAATGAGGATATTTCAAATTTTCACCACAATGTTCGCCCTCCGAGAGTCGAGGAGTAACTGAGAGGCCGGAAGGGCGAAACGGGGCGCCGCGAACCGGGGCGAGTCCTGCGCCCCAAGGTTTAGGTCGCGGTTAGGACCTGGGTGATTCGATTTAATTGCTAGTCCAAGCATCTGTTTTTCCACGAACCTACCATTGCACCAGACACTTCCTCCTCGATTATACACACTGCGGCAACGTGGGTTACAGAAAAAAAAAAAAAAAAATTAAAAAAGAAAAACCACCGGACAATCGCGGCTATGATACAACTTCCAAAGAGTGTTTTATGTATACTTCACTCCACCGTATATACAAACATTACTTCCGATGGTTAACAGAGACCGAAAAATAAGGGGTACATTTTTTCTCTACAAAAAACATGAAAAAATTGATAAACTTCATTCAAACGTCTGGATATTTTTGCTATAAATTTATCTTCTTCTTTCTTTAAAGACTTCGAAGGGATGTTGGAAGGATTTTATTTCTCGAGAAAATAAAGCTCGGCCAGGTATCTATAGTCGTCCTAAAAACGACTGCAGAGCGGAACAACCTGGTTCCACCTGGCGCAGCAGCTGCTTATGAGAGACCCGTTGGTCCCTTACCTGACGTAGCAACACCTGTACCGGGTTGCGTGCGCGAGAACCCTTCGATAAAGCCTGTGTACCCGCGGACACATGTCGCAGGCGGTTGTTGTCCGGTATTATAAGGAGGAAGTATTGTGATTATATATGGGGCACCGTGAACATTTTATTTTTCATTAATGTTAATAATGGTTATGAAAAAAAAAAAAAAAAATCGAACAATTGTTGTACGTACACCAATATACCCGCAATAAAGTTTTATAGAGAAACTACGTAAAAGGAGTTACACATATTTGTTACTCGAGCGATTTGAGAGGGAAATTTTCTATTATGTAATATTCCAACCCACGCAAAATCTAAAAAGTGGTAAAAATCGACGAGTTTAAGGGAAAAAATCACTACCTAACCGAGAACCGTACCTCTACCTACTTACCTACCTACATAAAGGGATGACAAGACGAGATCAAGGGTTCAAAACCCGCGTAAGCATTTTTTAAGATCCGTCAATTATATCATACTCAACGAGGGTTTGTCTCGAATGTGGCCATCTGAAAGAAATTTTCAAGGAGACACTGCAGCATGTTCGGTTGCCTATCCGTCATTATTTTCAAACCGATCGGCAATAAACCGTCATATATACGTTTATCGGCATTATTATTTTTCTTAGGTACCTAAAATGGAGTAAATTTAATTTCTTTTAAATCGCGTACTGAATCTTTTCTTTAATTGATGTTAAATTCGTTAATTTAATTTCCAATTTTTACTTGCGCCCGCGCAGTTTACCCCGAGGCTAGCGAGGACGACGCCCCGATCATTTTCACGGTATATGAAATATGACAAAACGAAGAAAATTCTTGACGCATATATACTATATACTATATACCATATACCATATACCTATACCACCGCCACGTCAGCATTGAGGTAGAAAAATTTAATGGGCAACTTCACCTTGCAATTTATAGACACATAAGATCACGTTATAGATATACATATTATTTAATGTAAATTTATGGAAACTGAATTCTTTCAATTTTCCAGTTTTTCTCTTTCCTTTTTTTTTTCTTCTTATTTTCATTTCATTTTCATTCAAACTTCTAAGAACTCAATAATTATATAAATAAGAACGCAATTTTTTACCCTCCGCGGTGTAAAAAGAAAATAAATAAAAATGAATAAATAAGACAAAATGTAAAAAAAAACCGCGAAAAGTTTAGAGTCTGTCTATCTACTGAACGATACATCCATAAAGTCTAACGATCAAGCGTAGCTTTAAGTCAGTAAATAGCCGAAGGCTGGGGGCTGTAATCTACTGGTGTGAGGAGATAACCCCATGGCTATCGTCACTGCAAACGTCGAGAGCGTTGATCGCCGGACCCAAAATCGTGTAAACAGTAGTGTTTATCCCCGATTAAATGACCAAAGTCCATTTCGCGCGATTAATTCAGGTGTAAGATGTAATCCGTAGCGTTATTAGGAAAGGCGAGAGATGAGGTGTAAACGCGGGGTAACCGTAACCGTGATAGATTAAACGAAATTTAACGTATCTTTGGGGTAACCGGGCGAACTTTGTTTAATTATATCTACATCCGGGCGAGCCTTAGCGAGTTACGTTACCGTTTACCCTGGAGTATAGGTATACCCTAACGGTGTGCCGTAGGAACCGGATAGGCAGCCTCTGCAAGGCACGAAATTTAGTTTCCTACAAGATCTACAAGCTCTACGCACAAGACTTAGAGATTATACTAAGGGAGTAAGGAAAGATCCTTTATGGTAGTATGAGGATTGAGATTTACAAGAACAACATCGTTAATGCCTATCGTCGAACGTCTGAGATTTCCTTCTAGCTAACGAAATACGAGATCATACGTACCCATAAAGGAAGATTTGATACCGTCACAAAACCGCAGGCTTGTAACCATAGCTAAATAAGATATAGGCACATGTATAGTACGTAGTAGCTGTACACCGATACTTGAAGAAGAAGAAAAAAAAAAAAATGGAATAAAAATTTATCGATCTATTAATTAATGAATTGATTTTCTTGAACAACTCATTTCCTGACTTTGTTATAGAATTTTAGCGATCTATTATTACATCCATTCACATATATTATATATTATGTAAACGAGATTCGATCTCTTTAAATATTAAATATCCGAAATATTTTTAAATCTTGATAAAAATTTTCCAAAGATTTTTCTACAGCTGCAGGACGTTTTTTTTTTTTTTTGTTCTTTTTTACCTGTACATACAGATGTATAGGTATATGAAAAAAAAAAAAAAAAAACACAGGTACGTGAAATTTTTATTCTTTTCTACCTCATTATTCTCGGTTCGTATTTTCTTGAAGAATGTAAAAGTTCCTTGGCAAAAGAATTGTGTTGCGGAAAGGATATAGCTGCACGTTTACACACATACACATTCATATACAAACCTATACATACACAATCGTGTATTCATTTATTCATTTTTACGAGCGTACGAACAGAGAGAGAGAGAGAGAAAGAGAAAGCTAAGAGTGAATCTTGTGGCAAAATTTTCACCGACCAGGTAGGTATATGGATGTACTACTACATACGTATACGTCTATGTATATATATAAGAAAAAACATATACTAACAAAGTAACGACCAAATCCCTAATTCCATACTAAGGAAACAGGCTGCAGCAGCGGTATCAGTAGAAATAGAAGGCCGAGGTTCACTTCTACTACTACTACTACTCTATTAATGGAATAAAATATTTGGCCAAGCCCTATAAGAGGTATAAACCCCCCAACGTCGACGTGAAGACCTTCGAAGTCAGACATTTTTAAAGCTACATAGTTTTACTAACGATCAGCTGTTATACCACTTTTTTTTTTTTTTTTTTAGATATCGCATATATTGGTACAAGATACTCTGTTGAAAATGATTTCTACCCAATTGCTAAGAATTGTGAAAATAAAAAACGTAATTTAATTTTCTTACTCTTTCACCGAGAAATTGTAGTTTTTTTCTTCTTCTTTCTTTCTTTTTTTCTAATTCAGTTAACGAAATCAGCGAATATTTTCCATATAAAGAAAAAAATATATCCATGAAATATTTGAAATTCTATGAAAATTTGAAGAAACTTTTACCCTCACTCAACTTATCCGTAATAATCCGAACGATAATCATGATAACAGTAATAACAATAATGATAATAATTGGATGCGTGCAAGTAGCATGTGCGTTTGAACAAGTCCACCAGACCAGACGCACTCGCGTGTCGATGACATATGCCTCCCTCGACTGCGCCAGGAAACAGCTCTGTTCACAGAGGCGTCGCGTCGCGTTGCATCGGGACGCCCGCGTTTTTAAAACCAGCGGGTATACATATACGTGTATGTACATATATACCATAAAAGCGAGAAGGATAATCATTTGTCGCGATTCGTAGTTACGCGGTACAGCTACGTGTAAATCAGTAACTGAATAATATGGGGTAGATTTTTCCCAAAACACGAGGGACAAATTTTTTCTTCTTCTTTTTTTGTTAATAATAATGCGAAATATTTAGATTTTTTTTTTTCCTAACCACCCAAAGATTTGTATTAATATTTATTTAAAATTATATACTCTATACGTTTATAATTGAAAAACTTGATGTATCTTCACATGTTTCGTACGCAAGAGAAGAGGAAGAGGAGAGAAGAGAAGCTGGAAGAGGAATGGATTAATACAGTATATAGGAAAGGATGAGACAAGGTTTCAATTTTTTTTTTTTTACATCATACTGCGGAAAATCGTAGTCTTGGTAACGTTATACACGATAAGATAAAGTTTTTTTCTATCAAACGATGTGTTTTTGCAAAGAGGTAAATGTCCTCATGGAAGACAGAAAAGAAGAAAAAAAAACCGCTAAAAAAAAAAAGGTTTTTCCGTCCAAAAATAAAAGCACGATACGTTTATGACGTCATTGCTCGATGGGGGAGGGGCAGGTGCAGGAGACACACACGATCGACGTTTTTCAGACAGCTATGTAACGCGTAACGCCGGCTGCATGTATATATAAATACATATACATGAGTATGTACGTGGGTATATGCTTTTCCCCATAACGCGATAACTTCCCGCCAAGAAGAAAAAAAAATAATACACATGTGTATATAGAGGTATATATATATATATATATATATATATATATATATATATATATATATTTCCTATGTTTAGGTATACGTATATACATATTACTGGTAAGAAGCACGTAGTGGATTCTTCGGCAAATTTCAAATAACAGCCTCCCCGATAAATCTTCTGATCTTACGCGATACGGTATAGACGATAGACGAAAGTCACGAACGTGTCTCTAGCTCGAACCTGTATATTCATCAATTTCACGTACACACGAAATAACGTTTAGTTGTAAGTTCGTGACTAGTAAAGATTGATTTTCTTCCTATTAATTTTTTATTTTGTTAAATTTATTTATCGTTCATTATTAATATTATTATTTATCTGATCATTTAGTATCGAAAAATTTGAATAATTACCATAGCGCAAGGTATAATAATTTCGTTTCATCATTTCACATCCATACCTTACAGCATCTTAAATTTCTTTTTCTCTTCCTTTTACATTCTCTCATACGTATTATCGAGAGGCATTTCAATTTTATTATACAAGGAGTTAAATTATCGCTTTTATATATTGATTCTTTTTTGGTATTAACTTACGATTTTTTTTTTTTTTTTTCACTCAATGTTCACACCTGTTTCTATTGTAGATCTTAAATAAAAATTTGATACTTTTTTTAGCCTCAAAAGATTTCCAAATTAAGAGAAAATATCTGTTAATCCTCATTTTCTCTTCTTGCCACGCAGGCTGGAAGCTAACTTACAAACTATAATCTGTTTTAATGAAATTCCAATCCCAATTCCAATATCCTCGATATATTGTATACCCGAGATGAATTCAATATGCAAACAAACGCGTTAGTAACATCTCGACAATCTCATGGTCTAATATCACAACGTTATAGAGCTAAACGTAATAGGGTTGTGTATCTGAATGTCAACCCCTGTACAGAAGCCTAAAGCAAACAGCTAAGACTCTCGGTCCTTTCTGTTCGGCCAACGAAAACTCCAAACTTTAAGGATAGTCTGTGTAGTTAAATGAGCTTTTAGATTCTAAATATTCTACAGTATAAACGTTTCGGATTTGCATCGAGTACACTTTAACAAAACATGTATAACCCAGCTTAAACTGATTTTAAATTAATCCAATAGGACGAGGGATGATCTCCATGTACATTATACCATATATCCCGTAAAGAAAGGAACAAAAAATGAAAATTATATGTATATTACATCGTATATAAATTAAATAAGGGATGTGGAGAAAGAAAGAAAGGAAAAAACGGTTAATTAATGTAATTTGTTTGGTAAATGAACTGTTTGACTCAAATAGGGTAATTCAGTGACCGTCGTAGGTACCTTTATGTATGCGTAAAACCACAAAATGAGCAATAAAACCGTGGCAGATTGATCGATCGAGGTATACTTTATGTACAAGTTCAGCAACCCTCGAACGTGTTTATAGTCTAGTCTACTTCCGATTGTATAACAAAAGATCGAGGATATAGAATAGTGTGTATAAAAGTAGAAAAAAAAAAAAAACGAGGAGGTAATATCTACCTGACAACGAAAGAATAGACGGGTAAAAACTAACGTGTTTCAAATCAATAAAGTAACAAATGGATCTGTATAGGCTGAGGTTTCGGAGATATCGCTACGTGGTGGTGCCACCGTCTTCCAACCCCATACCAAATATATCCAATAAATATAATCCGGCTTTCTATATTTATGGAGATTCATACTATTGCCGAAAACGCGAACGCTACGAGCTTTTATCAATGCAGGTTTTTTCTTTCGTTCCTTTTTTTGTTTTTCTCATATTATTTATTAGACGAATAATCGACAGTGAGAATCTCATGATTGATAAGAATGAAACATATTTTTGATCTCGGATTAAAATCTGTGTTTTATAATTAACATTAGATGCGAAAATATGAAGCTTTTTTCCTTTACCTGCATTCAGGGTGAGATAAAAATTGTAGAATTGTGAAAAACCGGGCCCGAGACACGAGTAAGAAAATAAAATGTCTAATCTTGATTTAATTATTTTAACAAAATCGATTTTGTTATTTCAGCCTGCGTTACATCGGTGAAGTAGCTCGTTGTTTATATTACCACAATATCAAGGTGTTTAAATCGGTGAAGAGATAAGTGGTTTATGGTTGACAAGAGAGGGAATATAACTGAAGCGAAAAATGTAGGGGAATGAAAGAAATATATAATGTAAGAAAAGAAAGAGGAAGAAAAAATAAAATAAAGAAAAAATAAACCCCAGAATAAAATAAGAGAGAAATTCAGACCTAACGAGATACTTAAAATCGCGACTCGATTACGCAATTAATTATCGTCGAGAAATTTAGGAGAAGAGCTGCTGCAGCCGCAGTCAAATCCTGATTCGATAACAACCGATGCCCTAATTAGAGACTCAGATTAATTAACGTTTGAAAAACATGAGGGCACAGCGTATAACGTAGTATTGTATAACCGGTAGATAGAGAAACGAAAACACATATGAAAGTAAAAAAATTTTCTGAAAGTACTAAAAAATCGCGAGGTTTTGTCCCTCAAAGAGACAATATAACAAATATAGCGTTTATTGGCTATCCAAAATTCAACGCCACTTTATATGATCTCAGAAAAAAATTCGTAACGAAACATATAGCTCGCCGTTTTCATTCCCCGTACATATAAATCAAGTTCTATATTTTATTTATTTATTTATGCGTGAGCCAAACTCACCTCTCTGAGCTCCTTGATCTTGAATCCTCCCTTGCCAATTATGCACCCTGCCTGACTTTGGTGGACCAGCATGCGGACGTCGATTTCGTCGTTTCCATGTCTCGATCCGTTCTTTTAGAATGAAATGAAATGAATATAGATAAAAAATGAAAAAAATAATTGTTGGCAAGATTCACGATGCGAAATAGTTTTTAGTAAAAGATTAAAAAAAATTATTTCGCGGTGATCGATAAATTTTTAATAATAGATCATCGATACACAGTTTTTCAGATTTTCTAAACTCACCTCTTCGAGATTAGGAACGACTTCATTAACCACTTGCAATACGGTGTCCAAATCGGAGCTGATCGTCAGAATTCTGTAATCAAAAAACTCCGAAAATTAATCCGTTACTTTGACATCAGTTTCTAATATTGTAGTTTTCATCAGCACCGTGTGGATTGTGGATCGGCGAAAATATCGCTAGTATTTAGTTACACTTCGTTTCGTGCTATGGATTTTTGAATTTAAAGTGAAAAACTGGATTTATTAATCGTCAATGTTTCATTCTCTAGAAAAAAAAAAAAAAAATGATAATGTCAAGCGATGCAGGTATAAAAGTATAGAGAAAAAATTCACTGGGACAATGACGATCCGAACAATCGACGTGAAATAAAAGTTCTAAAAAGGTAAAAAAAAATGGGTAAAGAGAAAAAATAAAAGGAAAAAATTGATAATAAAAATCGTAAGGCAAAAATCTTTTCCTGTATAAAAAACAGCACGCGCCAAGAATTGTTGCCTTGAAACCGACGAAATAAACCTGTTGGAGGTAACAAGACGTCCAGGGATGGTGGAGTAGCAGAACGAGTAGGAGAAATTATTGTGGTGCAGTCTAGCGTGCACCGAACATAAGTTCTATGGACAAACATATACCTATATTGTGTTACATAGCACAGCGTGACGCGGCCAAAATGATAGCCATAATTCTGAAGTTAGAACCAGCAGAAAATTTCTACGTACAATTTTGCAGTGCAATCTTTAGTCTGCGTTTCTGTATGTGCAGGGAGGCCGAAATAGTAAGAAAGTATATTACTTTTAAAAAGTGAGTGAAACTTTCTGAAAGAACAACGCGTGTCGCATAATATATATATATATATATATATATAAGAGAGAAATATGAAGTTTTTAAATAATGTCGCGTACAAATCAACCCCCTTTCGCATCATCCCCTTTCCTCTATATATCCAACGTTTTCTCATATTTCTAAGGTCTGCAGAGATAAAAGATTTACTAGAACAATACGAGATGTGAAATATCTTAGAATATCATTTCATTTTTTCCTACAATTTTGAAGACTAAGGATTTCTTTTTTTTTTTAGTAAAAAAAAAATTATGAAACTCGATAAATGAGAACTGATATAATTCATCAGAATTCTACAATTATGGGTATACATATAGCTTGACATTATCGGGTATTGGGGGATCCTTCTGTAATGAAATAAAAGAGTATTAATCAAATATATTGACGAACAAAAAAAAGGAGTAAAAATAAAAATAAAAAAATAAAAAAAATAAGAGAAACTAATGAATAATCGAATATTAATGTAATGAGGTGTGATAATCGTAAGATTTTGAACAAACTAAAAATAACATTACAAATGATTATTAATGATTATAATTAAAGGGGATATTATTAATGGTATACAGCGATTATTCATTGGCATAGTAAATTATTCGTGCGACACCATTTCCAAGGATTGGGTTAGTTCGCTACCGCTGTTTAAGCGCCGTCACCGTCATCACAGCTTTGACGCGCCATTACCAAATGAAATAAGTACTTTGGAAGTAATGCTGAAATAAGAAATAAGAAAAAGAAATTATATGAGAACATAAGGGAAAAACAGTGACTCGCAGGGTCCAAGGGTGTCTAACTCGATGTTTCGCACTCGTGTTTTTTGATTCTGCTGGATTTTTCAAATTATTTCTAAAGTTTTTTTAAAACTATTTTATATTATTTTGAATTCGCTCCCTTTTTTTCTATATCATACAGGACTTTGCCGTTTTATCGCGAATCCTGTGGTATGCAAATAGAATATAACTTTCCCAGAAAATAAGGAAATAAGAAAGAAAAAAAAAAACAATTATAGCTGAAATTAATTTTCTTGTACATCAATTTCTCGATGCGATTTATAGTTTGGACTAATTAAAGTTGAAAATAGTTTCCGTAGATTAAAATTATTTACTTTCTATTACAGCATAACGGAAAATATCAAATGTCAGAAATATATCGTCGTATACATACGGGTTCAATTTACTCCTATAATTGCTTAGTTAATTGAGTCTCAACTTCAGATCAGAATTAATTAAGATCAATATTCTGAAAAGCGGGAAACTCTACGTGGTGGGTTTTACACGTTTAAAGAATGAATATTCATTCCTATGAAAATAGCTGTCGGGTAATCTTGAGATCGCCATTTACTTGAATGAAATAGAAATATAATTCACACTGCTGCAGTTAACATATTGATTCCTCGTATAATTTTATTCATCTAATTTTCTGTTACCTTAATTTATATTTCATTTCATTTCATTTCATTTCATTTTGCTCCTTCATTCCTTTCATTCTCACTCCATTTCACAAGCGAATGATTTATAAAATACACGCATACGTAGTTATGAATTGTTTAAATTGAATTTTAGTTGATTCGTTCCATTTAATAATAAGCTGTGGTTTTGGTTCAGGGTAATTCAGGTGGGTTTGGCTCAGGGGTCAGGGGTTGAGGGGGTGGGCAATTGGAAGTTACTAAAACTCTGTAACATACGAAGGGGCCTGAAAAAAAAACGAATTAGTCAACATTTTCTGTAATCAACCGAAGCTCGAATTCATTCTCTGCTTTCATTACATCAGTTTTTTTCAAATCTTGTTCTTTTTTCTCACACAAATCCATATCGTGTTATGCCTGTTTGACTAGGGGCTATATGCATAAAAAAATAAAAAAAAAACTGTGAAAAGTAGGTATGAGGAAAACGTTTTTCAAATTCTGATAAACTGATATTTACAGAAAATGTTATCGCAACGATTATTGATACTATCACTTCGATCCTGCATTGCATGATTCCGTATAAGATATAGTTATGATTGTATACGAAATGGGAAATAAAACAATGAAAATTGGTAAAAAAAAAAAAGAAAGAGTAATTGATTATATATTTTTATATAAAATATCGCATGAAAGAAGCTGAATAATTTAAGTTGAGATTATGTATAATTCCTGGGTTTAGTACGCCTGCAAGATATGCAACCCAAATAACATAGCGAACCGCTGTACGTGAAGTTGCCTGATTTTATTTGATCAGTATGTCTAAAATTATTTTCAAAGTTAGTTATCACAAGTATAAGGTATATAAAAGTACATGCAATGCAATTGTAATGGAGAAAATTTGTCGTAAAGGAAACAGAAAAAATGAACAAAAAATCAAGCAAATAAATAAAATTGCAGGACGTTATAAGGTGTAAAATTATTCACAAAATCCCGTTTCATATTAGCCACATATTAAAACATAAACCAAGGCCTCAAAATCCTTCGACATCCCTTGATTACAAAAAGAAAAAAAAAAAGGATTGAATTGACCGTTTATTTTCATTCAGGGATAAAAAAATAGGAAAAATAAATGAATAAATAAATAATAAAAACAGGTAAGAAAATAAGATAGATAATACAATTCGTTGTCATTGATTAGTCATTATGCACGCAAGTCTCTTTACCAATTTGCGTATTTTCACGGTAAGAAGTAATTCGAGATTTTGTTCACTCATCGAATTACCTAATTCCGAGATATGCTATGAGATCCGATACCACACTGTTTCACAAACGGGGCGAACGGGTGACAACTCGACGATTTCTACGAAGTTATACAATTAATTAATTAATTAATTAATTAATTAATTAATGAATCAGCTAATAAAATGAAGAAAAAAAAATATGTAAAGATAAATATCTTTCATCTGTAACCAATCCTTTTCGTTCTTTTCCCTCGTCATATCTCTACACCCTTTTGTTTGTTCGTATTTCAAAAAAGTATTGAAAACAAGGAAGAGTTCGGTGCGGGTGACAAGGGTGAATATAGTATACGTGTATAATACAGATATTGTGCATATTGTACGGGGGGAGGAAAAAAAAAAAAAAAAATTCGATATACAATATATAGGAATTCATTATTTGACGAAGGGTTGTAAAACAACGAACTATATGATTGAGGTATATCATCTGTTCGTATAGTATTTGTTACTCGTTATACAAAGATTTAGGTATTGTATAATTTGGGGAATAGTTAAACCCTGCTTATTGTTATAGCTAACGGTGAAAATAGAGCCGTTGCAAGATTGCTGCATTAGCAAAGTTTCCCCTTGGCTGATTGTATATAATTATGTAATTAAACATCGTGTAGACAGTTTATAAAGTAAATATATTAAAATTTATATAAAAAAAAAAAAAAAAATGGTAATTAGAGGTGCGACGATCATGACTTGCTATTAGGTTCATTAAAGAGAAGAAGAGAATTGAATAAAAAAATAGATAAAAAAATTCTATCGTATCGTATTCAAACTCGTATGTCAGATTTCACTATAAGGTATACTCCACAGATATACATCATACTGCAAAATTAGATGAGTAGAGATAATTAGAATGAGAATTAGACAAAAGTGGTTTTGGCATTACCGTTCAGGTCCGGGACAGTCGGGTACAATGATTGAGGCTTTGTACTGTAGTTCATTCATTGGTAGAGTTGGTGGTGGTTGGTGGTAGTAGTAGTAGTAGCATGGTGGTTGGTGGTGGTTGTTGTTGATTGGTTGGTTCAATCGCAGATCAGAGTTGGGTCGGGTCCATCGTTCCGAGCAGGGCACACGGCAGGGCACACGGCACAGGGCAGGGCAACCAGGGCAACCAGGGCAACCAGGGCAACCAAGGGGGCAACGGCCAGGGTCAGGGCGGGACCAGGGCACAAATGATCAACCAAGTTAGACCTCGTCTATTTCCTCTTATACTCATATTCGTATAGGTATATCCCCCACCCAACATACCTACCCCTTGTGTTTTTTTTTTTTTCTTTTTTTTCTCAACTTTTACCTAATCTATCGCGATCGGACCTAATACATCGGTGCGTATACCTATTCACGTATATATATATCTGTATCCTTGCCTGCAGGATATCCGCACTTTTTAGTTTTCGAGAATATTTCATCGTAACAACGAATTGCGGATGGGCAGAGGGTTTTATCCAAGGAAGAGTAATAGTTATATTATAGAGAAATATATGGAACTAACTAGTTCGCAGGTTTTTTTTTTTTTTTGAGTTTTCTAAATTGCTCAGAAATTCTTCTTTTTTTTTTCTTGCCAACTCTGGTAATAATCGGGATATTTGTAGCTCGTATATTTTCAGTTATCACTCAACTCAAAAACGATTCGACGAAGAAATTCGTTTCGAAACTGATCATGGAAAAATAAAATTATATACTGGTTGGTCAGAAGGTGAAAATTTGTATAATTTTTGGATCGTAATTCAGTCTGTTTGGTTTTATTATTTTTTTTTTTTATTATACGAAAATCGATGAATCCTGATTTTCTATTTGATTCATCTTCAGCGGATTCGAATAAATGTTGCTTTTTTTTCTTTTCTTTTTATGAATTCCACAGTTTCAAGTCGTATAAATCGACACTAAATTTTCCCATCATGTGAGATCGGAGTAAAAATGTCAAAAATTCTAATAACATAAAATGATCAAACATGTACCTACACAACGTATCGTATAAATTAGATTTTTGTGAAACTGTGGTAGACACGCGTTTATGGCCTTAGGGTAGTGGAACGGGAAATTTTATTTGATATCAAATCAGCGATATTAAGAGCATCTCAGTAGTTATATCGTTTCGCATTTAATCCTTCGTCGTCGACTTCAGAAATTTAATATAAAAACTAGGCGAATGTTATCCATTTATGTCATATTTCGAAGGATTTTAATAATTGATGAAAAAAAAAGTCCGAGTGAGGCAACTGGGACACGTTGCGATAATCGAATTTATCGGAAGGGATTAATATGCGGATAAAATTTGATTAAAATTTTCGTAATATGATCCGCATAACTATCATAGAATTTTATTAATAAAATAAAATAAATAAAATAATGAAAATAATATTTATGAAAATGGAAATTGCCCATTTATGACGCAGCCAGTTTAATGATAATGATGAGACGTCTTACTAACGTTAGACGATGAATACATGGGAGCTAGAGTGGCACTAATAATTTCTCGAAAACTGTTTTCTAATCATTTTTAATTATAATTATATACCTTGATTTCTTTTCACGTATATAGGTATACTAATACAGGGATAAGGTCAGGCACGCTGCATCACGGTATTATACGTCACGCTGCGATACGTTATACGTCACGTATGCACCTAATTAAATAATATTCTTTGTATGGAATAACGTACGAACGAAATCCTTACTAAATGATATCGAGGGTAGAGATAAATAAAGTAAAATAAATAAATGAGAATTAGAAAATTGAAAGGAAAAAAAAAAAAATTATACATATAAAAAATTCAAAAAAATAGATATTTATATATATATTTAATTAACTTAATTAAGATTAATATCTGATGGCAATTTATGTTATTAGCTTCTAATTGTTAAAAGAGTAAATATGCCATTAGTAGAAGGCAGCGTTTATCGTCTTTACTTACTACAGTATACGAAAAAAATAGAAAATTATTCTCACAAATGAAGAACATTCGATTAATTAATTTATCAAAAATTAGGTAAATAGATTATATACACATAGTTTTTTTTTGTTTTTTTGTTCTACCATTGTCAAAACGAGAAACGCTAGTTTTTTTTATTTTTTGTCTAATTTTATATATTAATTTATTATTTGTTTGGTTTTTTAGGAAAAAAAAAATTAATCGGGCATAAGAGAGAAGAGCAGTTTGATATTAATCGTAATTTACATACGAAGCTGTAGTCAGACGTTACAAACGTTTATGAACGTTAGAAGCAAAAGAAAAAAAGAAAAAACTAACAATATTTAAGTTGTGTGAATAAAAAATACCGTATAACGTATGACTTCTCTAATATACCCAGAAATAATGCCCTTAGATATGTTTGAATTATTTGTCATTATTTGAAACTGACCTGGCTCCTTAGTTTTGTGATGTTCTGACCTCCTTTTCCGATAATAGAACCAGCAACCTGAAACAAAAATTGGTAGAAAAATTGTTAAAATTGATTAATTTCAATCGCACCGAGTCTATTTATCGTATCTCACTATCAGTACGAAATAAATAAAGGAAGAATAATTTCCAGCAGATTTATACAAGTAAAAGTACAAGTACTACCTATAGCTGTTTAAAATTTCATAGCTTAAACTCGCCTTTAATCAAAAATTTTATCCCGTTAGTTCCTACAGTATTCTAATAAACCTAAATATACTCATTAAATATTAGACGTTGGAGGAATGGTCCATACGTCCTGAAATTCAGATAGATTTGTTTGATACTAAAAGCCCTCTGAATTATTTCAATTATATATAAAATCGGGTAAATGAATTATTCATCTTCTGCATATTTGCAAATTAAACATAAACAGTACGTAAACTTTCTCAAAAGAACGATGATACGGAATTGTGTTAAATATATACTGATTATCATACATCATCTATTTTTTGAATAAAAATAAACTAACGTAAAGTCTCGCGACTTTCCTTATTCATTAATTATAGCAGGTGTAATTTTCGGTCTAAATTTTCATAATATATAAAAATATATGTATAAATTATATAAACATACGTAAACGAGACTGCATTTGCATAAAGTTTACGTAAGTTGAATTGCATTAGGAATGGAATGCTCAACGACCTCGAACAGCGACGTGTTTGCCTTGCCTAAACTAGTTGCTAATATTGAAGAGAAAAAAGAAGAAAAATACTGACCATTTCGTCATATGAGTTGCTAGCTGCAGCTCTGCCTCTTAATTACCTCTCTCTTTTTCTCTCCAATTATATCAGTTTATTTACAGCAATTATATATATTATCGTGAATAAAACGTATCTGAAGCAATTCAAAGATTATAATAATAAGAAGGAATCGGTCCTTGGACTATATTACCGTCTTGGAATTCTAGATTCATTGTTTTCAGTAGGTGTAATTCACATATATATATAAACAGATCTTGTGGAGATTGCCTATTACCAACTTTACGTTATATTGTTTAAGTTGTGACAATAGCTACGGGACTAGATTGCATGTGGCATAGTAGAGCGAATTTCGAATGGCAGGGAATTAGTAGCTTGCGTTGTATTCGCATACATTTACACAATTAGAAGAAACAGGTGCAGTAAAATAGACAAGACTTATTAAGGCAATGCTGATGTGTGATCGATCGTGCGATTTGTTCTCGACTGTATATTTTCTAGTAAACAGATGATGATGATGTCAACTAGCGAATTAAATCAGTTATCTAGGACAAGTAGTAATCCATTTCAAGACTTATTGTCTCATCGTTAAAAGACTAGAAAATTTTCTCATCGATTAATCGTAAGATTAAGAAAAAACAAAAAATTAGCCTAAGAGATCAATGTGATCCATGTATTGAGATTTTTTTTTCTAATTTTCAGAGTAATTGAACGAATCGATTAATGAATGTAATTGCTAAGTATAAAACTGTCACCATCTGTGCAAATAGTAAATTTTCAATACCGAACACCTTCGTATAACTATACCTTGTTTTCTCATTTAATTTAAAAGAATTAAACGTTCTCGAATTAAACAATAATTCAACATTTTAACGATCGTTCCGTTCCATTAAACCTATAAACCGATATAATGATAAATAATTATAGAATTGTTAGATAGATCGGTATCAGATTTCGCATTTCTCTATATCCTATCCGTATGATTATAGTAAGAGAAGGTTATACCCTTAGGCCACTTATTCCCATCATTTTGCACAATAGTAATTCGCATCGCTATTTAAATTGCGATTAGGAAAACGATGAGAGAGATTTCTAGAAGAAGAATTGTCAATTTTAAACCGCGAATTCGAACCTCATCAGATTTATATGATTATTTATTATAAATGTTTTTGAGCCCAAGGTAAATTCACGAATTAATTGCTTCACCGATCGCGATGAGATCATTAATATTACTGTGCCTAGTCACGTATAGACCTACTGTAAAATTAACGAACAATATTTCTCCGAAAGTATATGAATAAACTAAACGAATCTATCCTAGTTTTAAAAAACTGATAAATTTTAATCATTTTCAATCAGCCCATGTACGAATTATCACAGACGTGTACTATACCTCGGTACTTGTTAAATTTAATTGAAACTCATAGTTCCATATTATGAATAAGTATATATACGCAATCGTACGAAGTTATAAGCGGAGAAGGTGCGAACGGTCCATAATATAACAGCCTCGTAAGCATCTATGGAACTCAGTAGACCTTGTCGGAAAATATCGTATTTTAAACGTATTTCCTAACGAAATAGACACGCATTTAGAAAGACAGACATAATTGCATATTTTATTACGTTCTTTAGGATTCAGCGAGAAATATATATATATGTATAGGCAATTTTAATCGAAAGATCGAATCTTACTCCAATTCAAACGGCAATGGAGAGACGAAAATGATGAAGAAAATTTTCAGGGGAAACCAACAACAAGTTTATTTATTCGTTACGCTTTAAGGATACGATGAGTTTAAAAATGCATAAATAAAGGTGAATGCATGCGGTTGTAATTGCAAATTGCACCGTGAAGAACTCCGCGGTAATGTATACACGTATATATATATATATATATATATATATAAGGTATGTGATTACGAGATAGGTAATTTGCCAAATGACTTTTGAACAGTAAGTTATCTGTTATAAGGAGACGCGAACCTTTCTTTAAAAAATAAAACGATCATTCTCTGATACTAATGACGAACTAATTACCTATTCTTTATTTATACGATTTAATTATACCATAAATAGCTTCGGAGAAATTGGTAAGTAAAATCTTCAAGATGATTAGAATGGCCGGGAAATTTTCTCACCATTTTTCTGACGCTCGCTATCTTTCCCTCTTATATTTGTTAGCTTTTCATTGGCCTTTACTAACTAGACTGCGTTTCCATAGATCTTGATAATTCTGTATTATAATTTTCTTTGAGAATATTTTATTTTTATAAGATTGAAAGATTTCCCAGGCTTTACGAATATACATATAAACGGAATAGCTTTAGTAAGTATAAGAGGGAAGTAAAAGGAAACTAAATTGGCAATGAGATATAGACTTTCTATGATGAAAATAATTAGGGATTTTGAATAGTTTCAATTTCAAAATTCTTGAATCTATAAGTCGATAGAATAAATTCAAGTATGGTAGCGTTTTTAATTAAAAAGGTCGTGTAAACTGTGACGAATGTCAAGAGAACTGAGAAACGGTTGAGTCTGTAACCGAACTATAAATGACGGAATAAATGAATGGCATAAAAAAGAAAAAAATTGTAAGAAAAAGAAAAAAAAGAACTTATCCTGTATATATAGATATAACGGATCGACAGCTATACAAAACAATAACCGGAAATGCTGGAGCACCGGAGCACGCGTCCGGCTTGTGCCACGGCGTTCCAGGCTGTTCAGTTTCCTACTAAAGATTCAAATCACAACTTTCTATAGCTAAAATTCCGTTCGTCGCCAACTCGTGACTTCGTGTCAGCTTTTCTTGGCCTCTCGACTCCCGGGTATAGCGAGTCAACTTTACGCACGCACAGTCATCAAAATTTGCATCAAAGTTTGACTCGGGAGAATTTAAACGACTTGAATTTGAAATTCAGACTTTGGCGGCATGGAACCCCCTCTTTCTCGCTCTCTCTCTCGATTCTTTTTTCTGCATCGTATTATCAATCGAATTCCCCAAAAAAAAAAAAAATTCAAAATTTAAGTAAAATTAAAAGACTATTACAATAAAAGAGAGTTCAAATTTAATTGAATCGCTTAAGGGTAGATCCGATCGATTGTGGTTTGATTTCGTAATAAAATTTCTTACCGTACTCCAATTCTGTTCAAATCAAGAAAAGATTAATTCCGCGATATCTGATCGTTGAAGTTTTTTTGCTAAGTCGAATAAATTTCATTTGGTAAAGATAAAGAAATCCAAATCCTTCCTTTCTTTCGGTATATCATTACTTGGTATTAATTTTTTTTCATCACGCAATACTTCGTTGTCATGCACGCAGTGACACATTTATATTTACTAACGTTACCAGCTCTTTAAAAACCGTTTTAACAACTTTTACATTGACAATTCATAAATTCAAGTTAAATATATGCTGTGTAAAGTAATGAAGACTTTAAATCAACCGTTACTAATTACCTCGAAGTAGTAACACGTAATATTTTCATGGTTTGAACGGCAAGTTATATATACTTTGAGCACCGAGTAGATGATTTAATTTTAGTAAAAAAAAATTACGAAAAAATTTTACTTTGCAAGTTTCAGAATGACGAACTTGATACTTATCTTACCTTGCTGGGTATCAGAAGACGTAGTTCATCGTCACCTTGACGATACCGTTTGTGGGGACTGGTGGGACCACCGCCACCACCGCCACCACCCCCGCCGCCTGTCATGGCTCCGCCATCGGCCTCGCGTTTCATTATTCCTGGGACAGAAAATGGAGAAGATTTTTTGAGAATTGAAAATTCATGGGTAATTATTAACGATTATTATGATTATAACCTTCGAAGTCTCGTTCGAAACGTTGATTTATAATTTTTCCGCGATTTTTTCTCAACCCATGGAGATTTTTTTTTTTTTTTTTTACGATGAGTGACAGACAATGTCTTCGAAGTTTTTTGAATTTAAGGGTTTTAGGTCCGAGATTCACCCCGTTGCAGAGGGAGGATATTCGACCCGGTACTTCAGACGTGCCGCTCCGCGCACCGCGCGACACTCGACTCAACTTCACCGTGGCTTGCTTCACTTCAGAATTCTCCCTTGCCACGTTGCTTCAGGAAATAGAAGCGTCTAGAGAAAAGCTACACAGCTGTGAGGGTGACGGAACAAGGACGCGGAAAACCCAAGAGCAATGTCGTAGAATAAAAATTAAAAGAGTTTACTCCTGCATTACGAGATTGAATTGAAAATACATAAAGAAAACTGTGGTAACGGATAAATAAAAGAATCTACTCTCTCAGCTCGAGTAATTAATTAACTATGTGGTAATTCTAAGGCAGCGGATCTTTTAAGAAATCAAAATACCTTGCCAGTTTATTTTTATATACATATATGTATATACATGAATATAATAAAGGACGTAGCTAACAAGAAAAATTATTTTGCGAAACGAAATTCCATGAATAAAATAATTGCGGTTGAATTTCAACCAATTATTTTCCCTTTTCCGGGTTTTTATTTCTTTTTTTTTTTTTTTGATAAAATGGCTCGCAGCATTGTTTCCTGTAAAAATTATATACAGAAAATATTATCCTATAGGAATGTATGTAAGAAGCTCGTAATTCTTATAAAATTTCGTGATTTTTCTCGGCTATCCAGGTTATCCATCGGGGTCTGTATTTACTATTCTTCAAGCACGCCTCTATGTAGATTCATGCAATATTCTCTATGGGTGTGCATATATGAGCCTGAGATATTCAGTGACGTGAATATAATACCATCAATGTTTCAAGAGGAAAGTCGATGCCAGCTGTACTGCATGAATAACGTCGTAATGACGTAAGACACGTTTACAGAAACTGGTGTTTTTTCTCTCTGCTTATTGTAAAAAAATGTTTTAGCAGTGGGGTAAAGACATCAGATATCTATAATGATAGGCAAAAGTCTGCGAAAATGTATCACAGAGTTTGAAACAAAAATTCCAACCCTTCCTACGGTTCCAAAATGTGATACCAGACACTACGCAATCTCTTCGTTTTCGACGTTCTTTTTTCCGAAAAAAAAAGAAAAAAAAAAGGAATGATTCTCTGCAATTAAAAATTGTTTCAAATGAATTTTTTGGTGGTTAAACTTCCGGGTACGTTTTTATGAAAAAAATAAAAATAAAAAAATAAGTTCGACTAAGATGTAGGTACTTTGTGTCGGTTCTCTTGTACAGCTTAATGGAAAATGTTTTCGTCACTTTAATTGAAACGTCAAAACTTGTCAAATTCACAAAAGGGTGTAACTCTGGTTTAAAATTGTGTAACTGTTGGTATACATACCGAATATCGTTAGAATTTTATAGACTGCAAAAGTTAGAAGATATAGTGGGCAAGATTTCCGAACTTTTTACCGGCTATTTGCCCGCTCCTATTTTCACAATTTGAACAAAAATCATTATTGCGATAAGGGAACCGAGATGAAGATTCGAACAGTAAAGATTCCGAACTTTTTTTAAGACGATTTAGAATTTTCAGAAACGTTGGAGTTACGAATATTAAAATACCGAAAGGTCGAAAGGCAGTAAGCTCAAAACTCCGAAAGTCCAGACCCCCGAAAGCCCAAAAAATCCAAAAATTTC
Source organism: Tenthredo notha (assembly GCA_914767705.2). Taxonomy (NCBI): domain Eukaryota; kingdom Metazoa; phylum Arthropoda; class Insecta; order Hymenoptera; family Tenthredinidae; genus Tenthredo; species Tenthredo notha. Next base: position 10,005,626 of record OU611909.1, read on the forward strand.
GATCTATTTCTCAGGATGTGAAGAGAAAGAAAAAAAATAGTTCATTCTAATCGAAACTCTCTTCACGAAAACACTGCTAGTCTAGTCGTTAATATAAAAATCGGAAATTTAAACAGTTCGGTACTTTTAAAATTCGGAACTCTACCCCAACTTCGCGATAAGTATATGGATTATCTTTCAAATTTCTGAAAATGTTGACCTATCGCTAAGATATAACCAGCTAATAGAGTCTTTGAGTTTGCGGTCGGAAACACTCTCGTAGAATTGTCCGCTTGGGAATCCCCTATTGCCAAGAAAGGCGGTGAACTGCGAACTGCGAACTGCGAACTATCGCGTAACTGGGTCACTCAACACCGTGATACCGCACCAACTGCAGTAACAGCAGCCACCGGATGAAGAGACACGAAAAGTTCAACTAGAACAATTAGTTTTAATTGGTAAGCTGCTGCTGCTCGGAGGAGGTGGTTGCCTACAATTTCTAGTTTATACTGCAGAGTAGGAGACGACAAAAATTATCAAGATACTCACATTTGAATGAGATACCTACTCCATAACCGTGGGTAGATATGAATATATTAGGGTAGCCAGGAAAGAAAAAAAAAAAAAAAAATCGACTATGATTTATTTTCTTTTTTTCTTTCTCGATCTCGCATGAAAATATGTTAGTTTTACATTTTTTAGGAACCCGATCTAAAAATCAGCAGTCAGTCGAAAATCGATATTTTTTTTTTCTTGTGTAGATCCTCGATTTTCTTGGGCCACCCTATCATGTCTATATGTAAACGAGTCGAAGATTATTCAAGAAATATCACTCTGCTTATATAATAATCCTCACTACCACCTAATGCAAGACAGAAAAATGGTACACCACCAGTTGCATTAAATTGTTTTTCAAATTAGTCTAATCACCTCAATCCCGTTCTCTTCTCTTTCATACTTTCTTCGACTGCATAAATTTTTCATCTACCCTCTAGGGAATATAGAGGCAAGTATTCAGAAAAAAGAAAAAAAAAAACACAATTTGTTTGATTAATTTTCAACAAGATTTTCGATTTTGCAACGGTATCGCCTATACCTTTGAAAGAAATAGGTATACCCTAAACTGAGGCCCAATAATAATCGGAAATAAAATTTCTCCGTTGCGTGGTCGTCGGTGGTACGTGTTGCGGTATATAATATAACAAGCATACTAGTGGTCAGCGCCTAATCTAGATCTGCGATTCTCACATTATGGAACACGCGAGTGGAAAATGGAAAGCGAGGATCAATACGGACTATGGTGTATAGCCTACGAGGCGCGGTTCTAACACGATAAGTGTGTTCTAGAGACACGCGTGTGTGCAGTATATAACATATAAATGTCTAGCCGTATATGTATATACGTAGTGGACACACACACACACACACATTTATATATGTTACAGTAGACAGCTTACGGGAGCGAAGATGTAGGTACGTATGTGTAAGTTATATAGTGAGCTATTCTCTGCCCACGCGGCCATTACTGTCATGCGACATAAATAATTCACTTCGCGTATTATAAGTAGGTAGCGCATACGTATCTCCACTTATTAAAGGCCTCTATACCGCTTGTTAAGAAGCACACACACATATATACATATATATATTAGGGTGGTCCTTAATTTGATCATTTTCAAACCCTTCTTAAATGCATAAGATTTTTGAAAGATATATTTAGAAGAAAGTTGCTACTTTTGTATATTGACATGTCTGCACGATCAGTTTTTTATTTCCCTCTCTTATATATATATTTTTTTTTTTTCTGGGTCGGAACTATGAATTATTCCATAAACGTAAATGCCGATAGGAAAAAGAAAAATGAAATTGCGGCTAGAATCGATAAACTGATAAACGTAGTTTAATTTTTATTTTCATTTTTACTAGGTCGTATTTTTGATTGGAAAATAATTTTAAACGGTGTTTATCAATTAAAATCTAATCAAATATCCATTCAAGCGGATTATTTATTCTAGCGTATTTAGTTTAATTGATATACTCGTTATTAACGCGTTTTAATTTAACCGTATATATATACGTATATACTGTGTAATGAAATTCATTTGATAACGTAGATAATTAATTTTCACGTTCGTCATGATGCAGTTGCTGCAGCCTCTAATTTATCTCTTTTATATTAACAAACAATTTTCATTATCAGAAATAACATACTATACGTCCTCATAAACTTTATCCACGTATTTGAACAACCAGATAACTTAGAGGAAATCATTCGAAAGATCGTTGTCGGTACACATAGTGCATATTTTGTTGGAATGGGGTATATAACTCCGAGATATACATACTTTTATTTGTAACTATGCAATGATTCTGAGAACTCGATGAAATAAGGGAAGAAACAGGGGATGAAAAAAAAAAGTGGAAAATAAAAAAAACGAAAAAAAAACCAAATAAAAAAAAAAAAAAAAAACGTAGTTAGTCGCGTGCGCGTCGGAGCTTAGCGTGACTACCTTTAGGGTCGTGTTTGGCATCGCATGAGTACGAAGGGAATGACAAAATGATAGAGAGCTGCCTACTCGGCTGGCGGAAACACGCGACAGAGACGAGGAGAGACGCCCGCGCCGCAGAGTCTGCATCAGCGGAGCGTCGACGTTGGCGTCGGCGGGTTTTCGTGGCGTGCGGCGCCGTCGAGTCCGAAGCGAATGTCCTCGAGGGAAAGACGACGTCAATTAAGGGGAAGGGGATCAATTAAGCGACGAGGTTAAGTCTGGGAAGAGGAAGGGAAAATATTTCGTTAAAAATAAGAAAAAAGAAAATTAGTAATCGAACAAAATTCGAACTAATGGTCACCCCCGTGTATTTTTTGTATATTCCCAGCTCTACGTGTGACATGTTTTACTTGAATGACTACAGAACCCAGATTCACCCTCGTGAATGTTGTAGCCGTAATAGGGGTGGGCTTGGAATTGTAATTTTACGAAAAAGTTTGAATTTTTGAAAAGCCATCACAGGGTGACAACGCAAATAGCTTTTATTTAAATTTTTCGTTTTCATTCGAAACGAAACCCTTTCAAATTTCAATCTGATGTTAGAAATTACAAAATTAAAACGATTTTCAAAAAATATAATTTTCAGGAAAAACTGAAATCTGAATCTAAACGAATTTGTGTATAAAATTTTAATTCACATGTCAAATTTCCAATTTTCAGTTTCCAGAATTCAGGCTCGAGGCGTTTTACCCTTCGGTAAAATTTTGGACAGGGTTGTTTGATCACATCGTTCATTCATCCGTGTATCGTCATTCACCGCCCGCTTTAATCCCTGTAATGCGCTTGCAGCACTCTCTGCGTCTGCATCATTTGGTACAGATATATAGGTACTGGTGTAGTCTATAGGTGTATAACGTGTACCTAAATCGCAAGGTGTATTTTCATCTGTACATATGCATAAAAATCGTGTGTACGATACTGAGCGCATAGAACAGCCTGAAAATTTCAGATTCGGTTATTCCCAAGGGATTTTATCCTCTTATTTCTGCCACAACGGAGTTTCCTCATAAACTATACTCCGAAAAATTCGTTCACGCTGAACAAACTCCAAAATTATCCTCATCCCCGAACTTTTTTTTTCTTCAACACATGGCAAAAGTATTCATAATTAAATGAATTTCGTTTGCGAATCTATTCTGCGAATATTATTTTTGCTATAAATAAAATTACGTTCTACTATATTACTAACTTTTCAATTATTGCATAACTATTACATCAAATGAATAAAACTTAGTAGATTTCTTTTGAAATTATACGTTAATATCGGAATCACTTTATAGATTTTACTTTATAGTTTCTGCAGGTGAAATTATTCGTTGTTGAACAAAGTGGTGCTGCACACGTTTCTAGAAGAATATATAAAGAGAATAGCAATACGGAAGGCTGAAAAGTTTTCTCTAAAGTTACAACTCTTCGTATAGAAAATAGTTGAAGAAAAAAGTAGCCGACCTTTTTGCAATCGGCAAACAAGTCTTCAAAACTTTTTCGCCACCGTTGGGACCAGCGGCGGGACAATTGCTGGTTACATGGTCGTGACAGAAAAATAGAAGAAAAAATCCTATCCGTTGTTCAAATTTATAGCTGTGTATAAAATACATCCATGAGCATATGTGTACCGAGTTGAACGTATAAAGACAAGGAATTAAATATCGTTGATATTCATAATGCAGCTAGGTTACCGAACTAACGTGGCAAGAGTGCAAAAAAAAAATAAAAAATTCAACCTTTATCGGACAATTCTAACAAACTTCCGCATTGAATAATTAGCGACTGTCTGTGGCATTGCGACAAGTCAATGAACGTCTAGTTTTTAAGGTCAAAATCAAACAGCGAAGTCAAGAGCCTATTAATTGATACAAATGTGATTTCTTTTAATTATTTTTTATCACATTTTTTGTTTTAACGATCTCTGATCGGTCTTAGAGGATTTTTTTTTATAAAAAATAAGAAATAAAAATGAGCCGAATTCTATGCAACGAAATGACATGACAGTTCGATCGATGGTATTTGTTTAGAAATTTCTTAAGATCGAAGAGAATTTTATTCTCTCCGTTGTTTCATTTGGTCAAAAACTACTTAGATTCCAGTTTTCTCGAACTACTTTCCATCGGATTTATACCATGGTTGCCATATGGTTGTTATAACTTTTCAATCGAGTAAAAATGGATTTTCTTCCGGAAGAAGTGCGGAGGACGAAACGAGAATCACTCTGGATCTTTAGATATATGTTTACTTAAGTTCTTGACCGCGAGAATTTCTAGAAACCAGTTCTATTAGGGATTCCAGCTAGTTTCATCTAATGTCTTAGAAGAAAAAAAAAGAAGAAAAGTAAAATAAATTCAAAACTAACGAAATCCGTTCCCAGTTATCACATCGTGCGACGAATTTTAAATTCCACTATCATCGTAGGGAAATTCAGGGGGAATAACCTGGTATATGATACAGGGGAAAACGCGGGCACGATCGTGTGCTGGGAAGTATTGATCGCTTGAAGCAACTCAAAGCCCCGCCTATTTCAGTTTTTCTTTTTTCCCTGTTTTGTTTTTTTTTTTTTTATTTCCCTTTTTTCTCTTTATTTTTTACAATTTTATTTCTCCATTTTTTTTTTTACTGCTTACTCTTGACTCGTGTCTCTTGTTTCAGTTCGCTCTACCCCTCGAAGCCAATTGAAATCAATTGAAAGCAAGCGAAAGAGGATACCGAAGATATATAGCTGATCGATCGGGTCGAATTCGTATGATTAAAAGAGAATTTTTTTTTTTTTCATAACACCAAAGAAATTTATTTTTTGTTTCATACTCGAATCGCGAAGTACATTTTCAGCATCTTTCTTTTTTTTTTGTTTTATCGATATTTGCAATTCGATTAATTCGCGTTATTTAATGCCTGAAATTATATTTAACAACGCATTTTGAATAAATAATATTATAATCAGACATATAATGTGTATTATACGTGATCCTCCATGTCGTTATTTCGACAACCCCTTTATGTAAAATAGGGTCCAGAATTTCGTTAAAATATCCTTGGCTGATGTGAAAAGCGTGGAATTATTTAGAGTTATAAAAACATAGAGTTTTTTTTTTTTTTTTGCGGAATGTGTAAAGAAAATTAGGAATTAATTTGCGTATAGCAAAAAAAAAAAGAAATTGAGAAGCTGAAACCGTCTGCATAATCAATTTATTAAATGGTCCATGAGAGAAGATAAACGAATAAAAAAAAAAAAAAGGGAAAAAATTGACATGAAAGAGAACGTATTATTCTAGTTGATATTTCCTTCTTTGGTTAAAAATCCCTGTACAACTATAGGCAAAGATTAATAAGGAATACGAAAGATTTTCATCACATCACGTACTATATAGACATATAGCTTAGCCTCGAGCTATACGGGTATATATATAAAATTCACTAGCAAACTGCTTTACCAAATTTGTACTAAAAACTGAATATAAAACTGGGTATACACCTATGAGGTAGAGTAATGTTAATTTTTTAAAAAAACATTTAATTATCATGTATAATTAGGACGAAGGTTAATTGGTTAAAGCTTAAAGATCATGTTGAAAAAATATGTTATCGAGTGTTTGAGATGATATTTTAGTTAGTTGATCGTAATTGTACGTATGGTATAATAAGTCGGTTTGGAAACACTTTGCATATTACGTCACTGGTATCACGCACGTGCTAACGAGCCACCGGTGTATTTGTACGAATCATTTGAGATGACCTAAAATAACTTCCAATTTATACCTATACGATGATAAAATTTGAAAAAGCTATGTACCTATGTACTCGCAGCAGCAGCAGCAGATGTATATAAACGAAGAATCGTATAAAAAGATCTTTTATACTTGATAGAAGTCGATTCGAATTCGAAATCGATGTGATTTCCTGTCGGCTTATACACCACCCATAGACGATATTTTCTCGTTTCTCATTGACAGTCCTTTCTTGTCAGCTGATCAGGTGGCAACTGCCACGTGTCATTTCAAACGATTATATGGAAAAAATTGAGGACTTTCTTCCTCTTTATTTTTTATTTATTTTTTCTTATCAATATATTTTATTTATTTCTTATCATATCTGATATTATAGGATCCGTGTATATCTATGGGCCTACTGTGCCTTTTTGGCATTAGAGAGGCGACATGTTATATCATTACAAACTATAACCCTACGATGATGGTGTACCTCGACTTTTATTTTTTCTCATAACTTAAAAAGCTTGCTGAAAGAGAATTTCAAGTTTCGTATAACTTTGGCCAATTACCCAAAGTGCAAAGCGAGGTTGTGCGTCTATATAAGTTTCCTCGATCGTCACACTTGTCTCAATTGCGAGTTTTACTGCCTTTTGTTTGTTCCTTTTCTTTCTTCACTGTCCCTGTTTCTTTCATATTTAATAGCAATATCCTAACTTCCTCTGTTTGAGATGAACAAAGAGAGGGGAAAATAAAAAATATATAAAAAGTGAAGTAAAAAAAAAATATATACGAAATTCAGAAAACGGTCGAAAAAAATTATTTTTATACACTTAATCTGCAGAGTGTTGACCGAAGTTCTTTACTCTCTCAATTTTTCGTTCAAGTATTGGAGAAAAAAAAGCAAACAATTCTTGAATTACCCTTCTTCTAAGTTTTTTTCTTTTTTTTTTTTTCGTTTTTTATCCATTCTATTCACCCTTTGTTACATGTCTGTTATGTATAGGATTTCCGATCACCGTGGTCAAAGGGTCGTTACATTATGCAAACAACAAGTTATACGAAGAAGAGGAGGTCCGAAGGAAAAACTCAAAAAAAAAAAAAAATGGAATAAAAAAGAAAAAGAAATTCCATTGCTTTTCCTGTCCCAGAGAGTCAGAATAAATCGATAATGTACGTATAGATACATAGAGGTAGCGTATATATAAAGCTGATTTATACGTGTAGAAATTTGTACCTATGTGTATAATTTCTGTAGAGATTGTTTCATTTTCAAATTCACATATTCATTTGCTATTTCGCTGTAAGACGTTAATATTCAGTTTATCGATGTATTGCGATAAAAACACATAAATATTTTCTTTCATTAAACTTCAAAGAGTTTGAAGTAAGTTTTAGCGAGTAATGTTTATTTGAAAATGAAGAAAATACGAACCTAGATCGATCAATAAAATAATTGAAAACTTCTGGTTATATGTCGAAAAACGATCAGATTTCAAAATAAAACTATACCAAATTTTAATTGAATGCAGACAAAAAAAAAAAAAGAAAAATGAAGAAGGTCAATTAATTAAAGTGCAAATTATTACAGTCATTATATATATCATTCTTGCAAAATCATCGCAACTAAATTCTAAAAATTTTGTAACCGAATGTACCTTGCGACAGGCGTTATGCACCCTTGGTTAGGGTGTAACGCCCGCGGGGCTCACGAACACGCGCCAAACGGATGGACGGACACGGTGCCTACTCCTCTTCAACGCGTATAATCCTCACACGACGACGACCACGACCACGACCAGTCTCGAAAATCCCGTCTAACTAGACGATATTCGAATCCCAAACACGAAAACGTCGGGCATATTCATATTATATAGATAAACCTAGGAGTTATTAATTCGCAATAAAAAAAAAAAATATCATTTATTCGATCATTTAATTAAGTCGAATAAATTTACGATTATAATTACAAGCCATTCGATGATTTCATTATTCTGAATACTTTCATCTTTACGTTTTCTTCATGTTTTTTTTTTTTTTTAGGTTTTTTTATACGGCAAAAAAGAGAATGAAAAAATTACTCAAATTTTTTGTATTCAAGGATAAATCATTTTTCCACTTTATTATAGGTGTATATAACGTATATGAAATGTATTCTCATCGTTAATGCCCCCCAAGTTAGTGTATATAATTAAGACGATAAAAATAATTACGTAAAAGTGAGAATTGTCCGAAACATCGCGAGCCAAGCCGCGGTTTTTTTTTCTTTTTTTTTTTTTTTTTGAACATAGCCTAAACCAAAAAGGTTATATATTTACAAGGTAAGATTAAATCTTGAGAAATATATCCCGCCCATTAATAAACCTGATCAAAATCCAGTCTTTGTATGCCGATGTTAAGCAAGGTAATTATTTATTTAAACAGCTGAATTCTACGCAGTCGAATTTTAAGTCGACTAAAATCAACATAAAAATTCTTCATACATTTTTATGAATAAGAAACAAAGAGGAAGAAAAAAATAAAGACCAACATTCGATTTCTATGGTTTACGAGGATAATTTTTTTGCCATTTACTGTCTCGTAAAAAAAAAAAAAAAAACGTGATTTCAGTAGATATGAGGGATCGGGAAAATGTTAATCTCCACGTATTTCTGGCCAGGTGGCGTTTTCCAAGCACATCACCGAAATATCTACTCGGCTAGAAGCCAACGAATAGGCAGAGAAAAAAAAATAAAAAGAAAGAAATGGATTCGTGGATTTGTAACTTCTGAGATCTGCGAGCGCTCTAAATAACCGAGACAGTTTCGGTTGTGAATAAAAACCAGTTTACGTATTAGCCATTCATGAATTGAATCGTAACGATACAACCCTTATCATTTGTATCCTTTATTAAACAATAGGTGAAAACGATTTCTGCAAAAACGTTGCAATAAAAAGAAAAGAAAAAAAAACAGAAAAATCGAATAAACATGAATGTAGATGAATTCATCCAACTAAACCTGATGAAATAAATGAATAGAAATTGAATTTATTCATCGATCGTTTGGAGGAAACTATCAACTAATATATTAGACTTTGATCACATTTCTATATAAAGCAGTGAATCAAACATCTAAGAATGTCGCTATAGTGATAAACACGGGTCATTAATTATTTTCTTTTTTTTTTTTTTCTTTTTCCTCTTAGGTCGTATATATATTATATTATATTAAATCGCTGTGTCGGGAGTGTCGAATAATTTGTTCAAAAATATCGGAGTAAATCATCTTAAATATATCGCGACACGCGCACGCGAAGTAATGCAAAGGTCAGAATAAATCGAGAATTAAGAAAGGACCATATTCGAGTGCAATGATTACAAATTCGAGCTGATAATTATGTAAGATTTAAAAAAATGATGATAATGATAATAGGAGTTATTTATTATACTGATCATGGTTATTTCGTACTCGTAAAGTAAATCTTGTATATCTACGTATATATATTGTATAATATGATCATTCGAGCGATTCGGGAAGAGACAAGGAAGGTCAAGTCCTGAAGTAAACTGACCCGTTTCTTTACCTGATATCCTAGCGAATAACAAGATATATATCAACATGTGAGACAAACATGAGAACGTAGAAACAGAGACTTGGGTATATATGCTATGTATATAGTCAATTATTTACGAAGAACGAAAGGTTGAGTCGTATATCTTACGGAAAACTGGTAAAAATGATAAGAAATAAAAGGAGAAAGAAAAAATTAACAGATTATAGCCGTTAAATAAGGATAAAAAAATCATTTATATCATTAGAAATATAACTCACCAGTAATGATGTGAGAGTTGTTCTGACTTTCCGGATATCCCTCTTGTTCGTCCTGAAAAATAAATGTGAAATACAATATTTCGTTCGTTCGTTCATTCATTCATTCATTTATTATTCCTCGAATAGAATTTCGTATAAACTTTGATACAACACTGAGAGTGTTTCCGCACACAATTCATTGGAAATCAGATACTCGTATATAAATTGCGACATCTAACCGTCAGGTAAGTATTATATAGCTACGATGATGAAAAAAAAAATGTTCATAAAAAAAGAAAAAGAGAAAGAAATTCTCGCAGGATTCGTTGTCAAGTGAATTATAATTTGAATTACGGTTTCGCGCGTTACAGAGATATATAGTTTAAAAATACACCATTCAAATCGTGGTAAGTCACGGTGTGGGAGGAAGTGGATGGGTAACGAAAGAGAGTAAATGCGACGTCGCGAGTTTTCTTAAACTATACTTTAAACACGATTTACGCGAATATAATTATACCATGGCGTTGTAACAAACAAACTGTGACCCTCGTATAGCTGGCTAAAAGTATATAATATGATAATTTACGATGGGTCACGATATGATACGATACGATACGCGTTGTTATACCGTACAGCAAAAGCCAAGCCCACCTTTCTTAGTACGTACGTAACAATATTGCTTGTAACGTGTTCTAAAGTCCGCGACTAACTGACTCGTGATATTCGAGAGTTGAGAGTTGAGTTCCTCTTCGTTTAGGTATTGCAGATATAAGGAAGACCTGGGGCACCCGTGTTCAAAATTGATGGAATTTTTTTTTTTTTCTTCTAATTTTTAATAAAAAAAAAATAAAATGTCAGCGAAGAAAGATTTTGGAGTAGCAAAAAGAAGAAGGAAAAAAGACATTTTTATTTCCGACAATTTTGAACTGAGGTTATTTATACTTTGGAGTTATATATTTTGGCCGCGAAAACACGCGATTCATCGAGAAAGAGAGAGGGAAAGAGAGAGAGAAAAGGAGACGGAGGAGTTGGTTCGCATCGTCTCTCTGGCCCCTAAGGTATTTTAATCACGGGTCGAGGGGAAAGGTACAGAATGAACGATCGATAGACGAAAGAGGGACGAAGGGAGGAAGTGAACAGCTATACGTAAACTCCGAGAAGTCGGTGGTGGGATGGAATTTAATTGAAAGGTATCTTAGAGTCAAGTGTTCGATTTCAATGGATGAAATTTTAACAATATTTACGCTTTGTGTTCATATCATGTCAATTATCATCAATTATTATTATGTATAATATACCATATAAAAAAAAATATATTTCTTATTATTAATATCGAATAATAATTCATTTATTATACACACAAATTTTGTTTTTCTCTAATTCAAATCAAATGACTGTAAAAATATTGGATAATTAAAATTTTAGGATAAATTTAAGATGAATTTTAACGAAGAGATTAAAAAAAAAAACGATTATCGCATGTCGCGAGTTTGGTACTCATAAGATTACCGATTTTCTTGTATATTTATTTATACACGCTGTACTGCAGGTAGTCATATTTATGGAAATATCATCTTTTTTGATCATATTACGTAAATTTCAAACATCAACGGTTCATCCTGACTATTTCTTACGGCACGAAAATATCAGGCAACAAGTGACGCAAAGTTTATACCTATATAGGTATACCATCAGATGTTATAATCCAATAAAAAAAAAAAAAAAGTACATATAGACACCACGGCTAATTCTTCAAAATCGTAATAACATAAATGTGCTAATTTGGCACAAATACATGAAAAATTGATACTCTAGAATTTTGCCTTTTGGAGTAAATTTTCCGAGGAATAAATCTGTAGTAACTAAATCTTAAAGAAACATCTGTTGTACAGTAAAAGGCAAGGTATGGGTAGTGATAAATTGTAAAAAAAAACAAAAAAAAACGAGTACGTATATAAGCAGATTATTTCTTATAGTTAAGTTGTCTCGAACGAGGTTCAAGATTAGAATTGAATTGAAAATCTGCGTCTTCTAAAAATTTACGTACCTTCTGTGTATAGCGATTGGAGAATATCGTATAGGATTAAGAGAAAAAAGGAAAAAAATAAAATAAAAATAAAAATAAGAAGAGAAAAAAAAGTTCACTTCGCGAGGCGATTTTCTATTTTACAAATTTTTTTTTTTTTTTTCTTTTTGTTATATCAAAAATTACTTAGGCAACATTTACAAGTTCGTTTATCTCACTCGCGATTCTTATATGTCGCACTATCGCATGGCACTATATGAAAACTTGTAGCAGGTGTATTTAAGAAACGCCCTCCTCTCAACCAAACTGTTATGGAATAAAATTTCCTATATGGTAGAGCTAATCGGGTATTAAAAATGTATTATATAAATAATTTGACGAAAAATAAAACCAACAAGAAGCTTTGGGGATTCGATAATACGAAAAACGTCGCGTCGGCGATGAGTCATTAGGGGAATCGTACGCCCGTACGCCCGTAGCCACTCTAACGTGACTGTCACGCGCATATATATCGATCAGCTGATGGCCGGGTGAATACTGAGCCTCTCTCGTCGAGTTTACCCCTATTACTGCGCCGCGGCGCTTGCGCCAGGACGCCTGTCCCCCGCCTTTCCCTCCGCTTCTCTTTTTTTCTTATTCACTATCTTTGGGGTAAACGGTGAAATTTTTAAGTCTGTTTATGTTAATTTTTATATCCTGCGTAATGATTGCTCTTAGAAACTTTCAAGCGAAAGGGTTAAGGGCGCATTTTTGAAAGACCTTTGATACATGCCAAAGAAAAAAGTAAAAAAATAATAAAATGCAGTCGAAGCAAAAATACTTTTAAGAAATTGGATACTCGCGGGTATCTATAATTTTTTTTTTAGAACACAACTCGACGACAGTCTCTTCATCCGATGGAAAATTCTTTTCCCAACAATTATAGATACTTCATTCATTTCATTCAATCCTTTAAAGACTTATCGCCCTTGCGGGCATGTAGTCGAACAATTATAGATACTGAAAAATTGAAAATTAAAAGAACGGTTGCTTTTGGGATAAAATAAAATTCGAGACAACTATAGTTATCGAAGGATCTTCAGAGATGCAGAGTGTATCGATGATTAAAGTCGAGCTTCTATTCTTGAGTCTATAGCAAAAATGACAGCACTCTCTTCGTTGATAAGAAATTTGTTGAAATATAAGTATATTCGTGAAAATGAAAAACTAAGGAAATAGAATTCATATGGGAGTGAAAAAGTATGACGGAATAAGAAACGTCTTGGCAACATTTTACCAGATTGGAAATGGACCACACCGAGAACGATGCTCTGCGGCGAGGACTTCTATCTCTTAGTCTTCTTTACTTTTTCAACCTCTTTTTATCATTCTTCTTTTCTTCTTGTTGAAAGAAACTGAGCAAATCACATACCGCTCTTAGTTAGTAGCTAGGCATTCCAACACTATTATATATACCCGTGTCTCATCTTATTTCTTATATAGTTCTTGATTATTACCAGCAATTTTATCTTATCATTATTTAATCCATCTCATTATTACTCTCTTGTTCTGTATATGTATCTAGATATTACATATAGAATTAGTTCGCCTAGGACACATCGTATTATACTTACTTATTTTCCCTATCCCCCCCGCATTCAATCCGTCATATAATTTATCTGCGTTATTCTGAATCACTTTTATTATTAGCTACTACGCGTTCTCATCAGAGTATGACAGAATATTGAAATGTTTTCTCACCGTTATACTCTTTATCGTTTACCGTTAATAAAAGATTAATTATTAGGCTCGTCGCTTCTCGAATACAGGAAACAAATTTCCATAAATATTCAACATGCGTGTAATTATATACGCCATAATATATCCGAAGTGATAATTACGCAGGTTTCGTTTATTTCGGAAAATGAAAAACACAGGTTTGTTCAAACCTGATAATTACGGTTGATGCCAAATGCCCAAAAAATTCATCAAAAATCGCTATATATATTTATATCATAATATAGAGGGAAGTGGGTCAAAGAAAAAAAGATCTTCTTTCCTTTTATCATTTTCTTACATCTGCATAGCATCGCGTCGTGCCGCACGTTCGCCGCGATATTTCAAGATGATATTTTTACCTCGAGGATGACAAATTTCCCAATGGTTTTCAGACGCGTTTGTACAGCGTTTTATAAATCTGGAGATTATTTTTTTTTCTATTCACGAGTCAGATATATCAACCTGTTCGGTCTTCTTTTCTGTTTTATAAGTTGAAAATGAACAAAAAAAAAGAACTGGATAGTTATCAAAGAGATATTAGAAAAAAAAAAAATATCAACTTCAATTGCAGAGGTAAAACGATGTATAGAATTTGTTTGACCGTTCGTTACCAACCAACCGCGACGATGATGGTGTTTCTTTAATTACAACAATTTTTCAATCATTCACACCCACGGTATAATAATAAACGGATAAAATTTAATGACATCTTATATACGATTGTTGGGTATATTAAACTCGGACTTACATACATCTGGACACCCAGACGACCGTATATTACTATGATTTCACGCCGGTTGGACACTAATCGTAAGATTCGCGGTTACGCTTCGCTGAAACTGAAAGCCTTCGCCTTGATACTGAGCTGCGACAGCTAGACAGACTGTTAAAATGAAACGTTTGTATTCCAGGTGTTATTCGATGTATGAGTATAATACGATTTGTAATTATATAGGATTCAAATTTTTAGATTTTAATAATAAAAAAATAAACGACAAATTCTTAATTCCCCTCATTAACGCATCGTGGCAATTAGATGTTGGAAATAAAAATTCTTATTTCTTTATTAATTTCCATGTAAGGAATTTTGTTTTGAAATCACCTCTGTCGACCATCTTTCACAACTTTCTCTCAATTCGTTATTCGAATTGAGTAAGGTTAGGTAACAATGATAATAATATTTCCAACACACCTGGTTCTACGCTTACAAAAAAAAAAAAAATCTAGGTTAAATACAAGAACCGATTCCTATGGCTATCTCGCAGGATCAGTTTGATCTCCAAGCGTGAAAAAGAAACGAATAGAAAAAAAAATAAATAATGAAGAAGTCGTTGGCATAAATTTACCTCTTTTCAAAATTTTATACGCAAATTTCCGTTCTTCTAATTCCCGTAATTCTAATGACCAAACCGTAGCGTGTTAGGATAGGAGCTAATCATGTTGGATCATCGCGATGTCCGGTTTGATATCGCGGGTGGGATAGTCGTACGCGAACCGATTACGTTTCCAAATTGGTCACGGATGGGAGTGTAGTTATATACGAGGCACAGGTTTAGTGAAATCGGAAATCCTTTGGGATGAATTGGACGATAAATAAACTGAGGTGGATGAATTTGGAATGAAAAAATAAAAATATATGATTTTTTGTTTCGATATTGCCGAAAGGTTTGTCTTTGCAGTAAATCAACTTACCGTGGTATTGGCGACGAGAGCTTAATTAAAAGCTCTGCCTTGCGAAGTAACTTCAAATGCTGAAACAGATAATGATAAAAATGGGTATTAGAAATGACGAGGAAAAAAATCAAGATCAAAATACAAAAATAAGATTGAGATTGATAATGAGTTTGCGATGGCGTAACATATGTGAATGTTTCGTGATAAAGTAGAATATAAAAATAACGTCTGGTTTCATATCAAAGTTTTATCGCGGTATATAAAACTCCCGCGGGAAATGATCTGTAGAATATAAAAGAGAAATAAAAATTTATCAAAGGGAATATTTTTAATCCTGTATTAGTATAGGAATTTTTTATTCCCATCGTCAGATATATATACGCTCTTGATGAAAATACAATCACTCAATTTATCCTAATGCCAAAAACATAAATCTGTGGACGGCTACTGTCGAGCAGTTGGAGACGAAATACACTCTGGGAGTAATCCAGCCTGAAATTCGCAACCCCGTGTCGGGATAAGCCCTAATCCACTTTGAGGGTTCACCCCATCTTATTTCTTTTTCTCTCCTCAGTTCTGAGCCGCTAATTTTAATTCTACTTTATCTCTGATACTATCTTGACAAAGTGTCCTTTTTATTGTTCGTCGTTATTCGGTATATTACGAAGACAATTTACCGCGGATTACAGTACGATAGTTTTGTTATAATACGCGAATTATTCTACTAATTTCACTTTGTACAACAAAACGATAAGTAAAAACCCCAATTAATTTTCATCAAAAATATCATCACGATCGAATCACTCTGCCGATATTTGAGGGTCAGAATAATCAACTATAGAATGATGAAATCCAACTTGAAACCATCGAACAGATTGTAGGAATATAAGGAAACGAATATATTCTAAGGGTGATGTTGTACTCGTGGAAAATCATCCCACAGGAAGAATTTCCCTTTGGGAAATCGTTTTGATTTCAATGAACGAAGTGAGGGTGATCAAAAAAATTTCAGAATAACGGAAACTTAATGGGTAAATCACGGGTACGTTGTCACCTTAAACGATTCGAGAACTTTGAACGAATCGAAAGAGAAAAATCACGGAAAAAAAATCTGCTGGCACTGGTGGAGCGATTTTATTAGAAATAAGCTATATACGAGGAAGTGTTGAGGAAGAATTCACACCGTGTAATACAAAACTGGAGAATGATGAAGTTATGGTATCGTTGAAATCGAAGAAACGACATAAACTCGTGATTTAAAGAAAGTGTGAAGAAGTAAGTTATGGGCTTACGAAGGTGAAGATGAAGTTTCTTTCTTGTACGTCGAAGGAAGAATAATAAGAAGTAGAAGAAGAAGATGATAGTCCAGGTCGGCGGTGGTGTGGTATCAAGTTCTTAGAGTACCTCGACGGGCAGGGGCCACGTCACGCCGTTCTTCATGTCGGCTAAGTCGCGCTTGATGACCGTTTGTGGCTGTCGAGGTGCCCGATGTGGTCTCTTATCCAGAGGATCGTCCAATCAAAAAAAACCGTCGCCACCGTCGACGAGGATTGGTTGACGACGGCCACCGCGAGGTTGGCTATTCGTCGTGGTACCAAGTCGCCCTGGTTACCGTTCGCATCAACAATAAACCCCCCAGGTCGATATCGCGTACCTTTCGACCTGCCGTACGACTGACTCCTGGTCACCACCTCCAGGTGGAATCTTCGAGAGACGGAGCTACCGAGTTAGGAGAACGACGACAACGACGACGACGACGACGATGCAGGGCGACGGAAAGTCGGGCCGACCTGGAGCCACGATTTCGTATAAGGATGGTGAGCAAGGGGCGAGTTAGACGGACTTCGAAATTGGTTATCGACTGTTAACGTTTATTGATTACCTCAGACCTTTCTTTCAATTGGTTCGTCTACGTTCGATGCTCGAATTCCTGCTTCCTGTTTTTTTTTTTTTTTTCTACATTACCTTTTTTTCAACCTCTCGACGATGTTATCGTCAAGTCTTTACAGTACATCAACCACTGTCATATAATCGATTTAGTTATATTTTACGCTAATTTTTTTTTTTTTTTTCTCGCTTGCTAGCTCATCGTTAGATGTGCAATTTTCTGCTTACGGATTATTAGGCGTGTAATAATTATCAAGCTGAACTTTTTTTTAGGAGAAATTAAATGGGGATCGTTTGTTATAGAAACGAGAAACAGTTTTGCAACATGAAATTTGTCGACTTTTTGCTAAGACCTACTCTAGAATTTTGGAGAGAAAAAAAAAGACATTTTTCAATTGAAATAACAGACATGCTTAAAAGTGGTAATTTCCAGTCAGTCAGTCAGACACGGCTATTCGTATATTCGTATCATACATACAGTAGCTGCGTGTCCATGAGTTGCAGAAGAGGGAAGATAATTTGGAGCAAAAAGAAGTAAAAGAAATAAAAAGAGAATTGCAAATTTAGTACGAAATGACATATACGTGTAAAAAGCCACGAGCTATCTGTAAGTGTATAACACAGATAGATGTATTCCCAGCAGACTCTATATGAAATAGGACAATTAGCATTAGCGAGTGATAGGGACGTACGCCAATCTGCGACGCTTATCTGAATATCGAATGTCGTCATGCACCGTTATACGCTGAGCACTTATAACCACCAGTCTGAAAAAGTTATTCGTAGAGAAGGTAATGGCAGAAAAAATAAAAAAAATAAAAAGTTTATCACCGTAAAGGGAATAAGATCTAAATTTTATCATTTCGCAGTTATCTTCAAGGGTGAAGAAATAAAAAAAATTCGCTTAAATCTGACTAGTTTAATAATTTATAAAGTCGGTAGTATATACCTAGTATATGCATGTGATTGGGTTATAAAACTTCGCGTCTGAGATTCAAAATCGGAAATTTTGTTCAATTGTAAGATGTCGATGAAATAATTCAACAACTTTGAATGTATCGATTTAAATTATCGGCAAAAAGATGAACGAGTTCAAAGGGGTTAACGAACGCTATGTGAGTAGGCGGATATACGCGTTGCATTTTACGTTGTGGAGGTAATATACCCCCGCAACTTACCTCACTCCCACTATAAATCGACTATAAGATTTTTCTCAACCGGAACCGGATCACCGGACAATGAATACCGCGGTTCTAGTGGCGGACTCGGTACCGCATAAGACGATCGAAACTTGAAACAGCCGTATGCTGTATAAATACATATACGCTGCTCGAGTCTATATAATATAATATGCCTATTTCTCATACACGCCAAACTCTCGAGCTTTAAGCACGTCAGCCAATCGAAAATTCAATTTTATTTCCTCATCCAGCACGTAATTTTAACATTGTCACGAAAAGGGAAACGCGGATTCTATATTTGTAAGAGAAACAATTATTTCTAGTTTCATTAGTTTCGGTATAATTGAACGCCGGAAACTCAACGTATGTCAATCATTATTAATGATAGATCTTTTGAGCGCTGACAATAATTCAATAATTCCCTGTCGCATTATCACTTCGAATAATCTGAAACTCCGCACGCTTCGTACCTATAATAGTAGTAGGTATCCGTGAAAAGTTTACAGATTTTGAACGACAAAATTTTATTCCTCATAATTTGATGATAAGACATATTTTGTTTTTCGTGCGCTTTAGCTTTAATATTACAGCAATTCTTCAAATCGCGGTATGAGTTACAAATTTTAGTCTTATTATATCAGAGCCATTTAGACAGAGTGTGGCGTGCCAATGTTTGCTTGTTTATTCGTCGATCGAAACTCGATAATCGAGGCGACACAAGACACGCGAACGTTTTCTGCCCGAGAAGAGGCCAAACGAATTGAAAAACGAACATTTTCCGCCGTCTGACCCTGGTTTACCTTTTTTTGTTTCCCCTCCGTTATAGTGTTTTTTTCTTTTCTCTTTGCTGCTTTCATCAATGAATTCGGGCTATTGATAACGATGATTGAAAAAGAAGTCTGATTGCTAATTAGTAACTCAAAATTGAAATCAAAATTCCAAATTTCATTAGACTTTTTTTTCCAATTTAAGAGAGATAATCAAAATTTGATTTCAGTTTTTAATTATACTATAGTGTCAAGTATAAATATCAAGGTCTGGACAAGGGTTCGCAAAAAAATGAAATAAAAAATGTACGTTTAAAGACAGAATTCTTGGTTGTCGAGTACTTATAATAAAAGACGGAATTCTTTTCTCGTTCGTATCTCTACTTTTTACTAGTTAAGAGTCGAGGGCGTCTGGAGTTTCGCTGGTAGGTACTTTTAACGGCGGAATGTTTCCTTTTCAAAAGAATCAAGTATAACTGGGTCAGCTACGGTTACATTTTTACTATAATAACGTTTAATTTCACTCGGAGAAATACCTACAAGTTTTTAATTTAATTGTATTTAACAGGAATTAATTAATCTCCCTCTACCCCTTTA
Source organism: Tenthredo notha (assembly GCA_914767705.2). NCBI lineage: Eukaryota > Metazoa > Arthropoda > Insecta > Hymenoptera > Tenthredinidae > Tenthredo > Tenthredo notha. The sequence continues at coordinate 10,025,533 of OU611909.1, forward strand.
CACCTTATTCGCATTTAACAAACCTTTCGGTACAAGATCTGAACGTCTATACTATAGGATACTGTATAAAATAGACCATTTATACAGTAACTAGCTCGATGAGTCAAAAAAAAAAAAACACAAAAAATGGAAAATAAAAATTTCATTATCAAACAAGACGATTTTAATCAATTATAATTATATAGTTCAATCAATAAGTTCCTTTTTTTTTCAATTTCTTTTGCCTTTATATATCTTATACTGATGCTTGAGTGACACAATATTACTGACGACACTTAATGACATCGTTTTTCACTCCAATCATTCTTGTAGCTCGTTTTATAAGAGAAAAAAATAAAAATAAAAAATTGAAGAGAACTAACGAAGTTAAAGTTATATTCTTGAAATTTCGGTCGGATAAGAGTGCTGGTCGTTCAAATAGGCGGAAATTAATAGCTCATAATGGAAAAATCATTAGACTTTATACTACCCCAACATTGGCATGGATAAATTACGACTTGAACATATTTTTTCTTTCGGTGTATGTATGTAAAACATATAAGTTCAAAGCGCGTACCTACTTTGAACGTTCGTTGGCTGTTTGATCAAACAAAATATATGAACGACTATACTTAAGTGATTGTTTAGCAGAAAAATTATTATCGATCAACTGTTGATGGATTAAATATAATAAGTTATAAGATAGATCAGGAAATATAAATAATTTTTCTAATTTACTCACAAAACGTTTAATCAAATTTCTTTTCTATTCTTTTTTTTTTTTCTTTGCCATTTTCTTGATTCTACAGTTTGGTACAAATTTTTTAGAAAAATCTCTGCTACAGAAGAAAAAATTCATCCTCTTTAGGTTAAAGAAAATCTGAGATCAGTTCTCTTACTCTGTGAGTCACGTCGTGGTTTTTGACTAAAGGGAAGCTTTCAACCATACATTTCGTTGGTATAAGAACAGAATTATTTATCGTTTCCTTCCTGGAAACACTCTCGACACTTCTGGTTTAACACGGAACCATTTCTCTTTCGTCATTTGCCATTTGTCTAAGACCAAACCTCGCGTAAACGTGTGCATGCATATTATGTGGATCACTATTTCAAAAGCAAATATAGGTTTTCGGTAATGAGTGAAATAATTTTGTCCGAACTGTAACTAGAGAGATAAATAACTGGAAAATAAAAAAAAGTAAACCTATTGTATTAACTAACGGGAAGAAAACGCCTTAGTGTAATTTGCACCTCGTCAATATTTGAACGGTGATAAAATAAGGTCTTTGAAAAGCATGGTACACATAAAGCTACAACGAATGGCTTACAGCAGAATATGTTTCATACTTTAAAAAAAAAAAAAAGAAAAAAAAATCACCGCGAAATTTATTTAGCACGTTAAAAGAAAGAAAGGTAAAATTTAAAAAGAAAATCCCTTCTTTCTCCTACGAACGTTCTGATTAACTTAAATTTCTAATTGGTTGGTAATTAACTTCCAACGCTGCACGTAGTTAATTATAATATTTTTTAATCACCGTTAGATATCTTGGCAGGGTTCAACCAACCCCAGTCCAAGTTCAAAGGTAAAGGTAAAGGTAAAGAACCTAAAAAGACGGCAGTTAAAATCAATGGGAAGCACAGAATTCGGGCTGGATCGATTTCGAGTCCTCTAGAATTCGCTTTTTTTTCCCCGCTTATTTACGATGATAATGAGTTCAAAAGATAAAAATAAAATAATAAGAAGACCCGTAACTAATCGGTGGAGAATATTTTTTATTCGTATCTATTCCCCATCACATCTAATCGCTAGTATAGTCGCGATTTTGTCGCTAAGTATATGAGTCCATGCATTTTAGTGTAATTAATGTTCGTGTTAAACACAGAGAAATTTCTAAACGACAAAATTAATAGGAAAAGTAAGAGAGAAAAAAGAATCGGTAAAAATTATAGTTGAAGCAAAGGGACGAGGAAGGGGAGTCACAAACCGTGAAACGCAAACTCCGCGGTCTATATACATGCAACTTTATAACTCCCGTATTATTCCTACCCTTCATATGTATGATGTATGATGTGTGCATGTATGCATGTATGTATATCTTCATATATACATACATTTGCGCAATGTTCTACAGCGAGGTTAGTTCGGTCTATAATTACGCTAGGGGCTCACATCGGTGGGTATATAAAGTCTTCCACTCTTCGCCTCGGTATCCACCACCGCCCACCAAGCCATGAAACTCTAAGGAAGGAATGGCAAACTACTGTGGGACATCGCATCTGCCGAAGCATATTTGATATCCAAAGCTCCCTGTTCTCGTATCTTGTTCTCGTCACCGTATGTGAAGAGTAGAGAAAGATAGAAACTTTAACCGCGCACGTAAAGGAGCTTAAATTTTCTGGAAATTTTCAGTATTTATTTTCCATGATTCACCAGCTATAAGTGTAAAAGTTTATAGAAAAAAAACCAAGACACCTTATGTGAAAATTCAGATAATCCATACATAGCCGTTTTGAAAAACTTTGAAACGAGGAAGACCGGAGGTTCAAAATTCCTAAAAAAAGCTCCATAACTTGAAATGTCTAATGACTCGGCCTGTATCGTACCTATCTTGATCGCATCGAAACCAATAAGCAATCAAATCAATCGATCTTGAGGTATACTTTTCGGTAAAAAAAATAAAAAATAAAAAATAATACAGAGGACAGAGTAAGAGGAAATAAACTTGCGTTATAGTAGGTAGTTAGATAGGTATACTGCAATGGTTACAAAACTTTTATACGTAGTAATATATAAATAAAAAATGACCGTTGTCGATACTTCGATTCTTCGATTCGATGTACATACGTTAAGCGAGGAATGGCGTGATCACTATATACGATCGATTAAGGTATACCTAGACGAATGCCCACCACCTCGTATGCTGGCCTCTGTCACATATCTACTAACCGCACGCGTTACGCATGTGTTAGACAAAATTTCCACTCAGATATTACACCGACAAACAATAAATTTGACGTGTACATGTAGGCATTTTTCCTATGCTAATGATGTATGACAATATCGTAATAATAATAACAACATCAACAACAATCATGTGAATAATGACAAGTACGAAAAAGAAATGGTATATAGTTTCACCTATATCTCTATCTATCTATCTATCTATCCATCTATCTATCTATCTATCTATCCATCTATCCATCTATCCATCTATCTATCTATCTATCTATCTATCCATCTATCCATCTATCCATCTATCCATCTATCCATCTATCCATCTATCCATCTATCCATCTATCCATCTATCCATCTATCCATCTATCCATCTATCCATCTATCCATCTATCCATCTATCCATCTATCCATCTATCCATCTATCCATCTATCCATCTATCCATCTATCCATCTATCCATCTATCCATCTATCCATCTATCCATCTATCCATCTATCCATCTATCTATCTATCTATCTATCTATCTATCTATCTATCTATCTATGTATGTATGTATCTATCAATTTATATATCTATTTAGTATCAGTTGATGAAAAAATATATAGAATTTATTTCGTACAGGTAAACTATTCGATCAATATTTATGAGGTGAGGTAAATTTTGTTAGCGAATGATCGGTAGACGGTTCGTTAGACAGGATAGTAGATACAGAGCAGCCTAGTAGGTGAGTTGAAATTTTCGATTTGCAATTTATCCGTAAGATGCGATGAGGTCCGAGGATATAACCATTTTGGGAATATGTATGATCAAATAATACGTATATATGTATATTTTGTTAAGGAAGACGGGAATCATCGGTGGTATAGCATATGTCGCGTTCAGAAAGTGGTTCTGAACATGTATAGGTTTGTTTAATATATATTGTCGATGGTATAGACTATAGACAACGAGTAAATTAAGCCTTGGGTAATGAACGGTTAGTTGGTGTTTTTCTTTAAATTTTTTTATAAATTTATCCGCACTTGGTAGTTTATGTGTAAGTTTTAACCGAAATTATACTTGTGGGTTGGGTTATTATAATCGGCTATACTTAAAACTCATTATAAACTAACGAATAAAATAATAATATATATATATAAAGGAGTAGGAATAAAGAACATCCAGACATTGCGGGTAAAGATATTAAATTTATGTATATAATGAGGATATAAGACTGAAGTTTAGTATATATATTATATTATCATGTTTGATAAAGAATTTCATAAATTTATAACGAAGAATTTTAATCATCTTACATCTGAACTCTTTTTTCTCGATACCGATTATAGTAGCCAAGATACGGATAGAGGAACAAGAAGAAGATGAAGATGAAGAAGTCGAAAAGGCTCTAGTTATTCGTAAAAGAAAGAGAAAGAGAAAAAGGATAAAAAAATGTTATTAAACCCTCATACATCCACCCTGTTGTCTACAGCATATCTATAGATATACGTATAGATATAGGGGTTCTTTCTTCGTTCGATCCTAAAGCTCTTTATATTATAGTCGGACGATAGCCACTCTACACATCCGCTGGTGCTGTTGGGCCACGTTTCATACTCACGTATGTCTTTCTTTCCCTCTTTTCCTCTATTCCTCTATTCCTCTATTTCTATCTTACTCTTTGTCTCTCCATGTTTTTCTATTGTACATACGTTATACACACGTTTATATACAACTGTATATACTACATATATATATACATATATGGTCAAGTTTGATGCAATATTGAATAAGTTGTGCGGTTGCCGAGCGAACGAACGTGGTTTATGTAGTATACGGACAACGACAAAAGGAACTTTACGAATTGCAACTTCACCGCACTATAAGGGATGCACGCCATCCTCAATAATAATTCATCAGCTTTCCAAGAGCTACCAATAAGAGACAATCTCACATCTATACCTTTCCGAGTAGTACTATTCTATTATTCTGTAAACAATTTCCATCCATATACGTATTTGATCAAGAATTACACATAACGTATGATAATTATTAGATTATCTAGACTTTCGGGAAAATAACATTTTCAGAAACTGTGTGTATCCGTGCTTAACGGTGCAGAAAATGATAAAAATTATTTCTGCAATATAGAATGTTACGTACTTGTTAATGAACGTTTTTTCTTTTCATACGAGGAACCAAAATTTAGATTATAAATAAAAATAAATCGTATTATACCTGTCGTTGAACGATAAAAAGTTCGAGTGGTATATCATGTGTTCCTAAATATATAGCCTCGGATCGGATAATATTAAGGAAGGATTTACTAGACTCTTCCGGGGCTCCGAAGGGTTTCGAAGAAAAGGCAAAGTTCCACTACGTGAGTAGATTTTGATCTAACACGAATGGTGATACATTCCTTTATAAGACTGTACTGAATTGTCTGATTCGTGACAATGGGTGGTCGATCGAAGAAACGAAACGGTTTCGGTTCAAGAAAGCGAATTGGATCGTTAGAATTGACATATCATATACAATACCTACCCCTATGTACTATAAAAATCGTTTCGTTCGTCTTTTCATACATTTTTATAATACAACCCTTCATTATTTCTAAACGAAATCTACGCATTGAATAATTTATTAATTTATTTATCAAGATGAAAATAGTAATTAGTTAATACAAAGGATTGCTTTACGTCTGTAGGTATATAGCTCCCGTTACTACATCTCTGGTTTCTTGGACACGTGTCGAACGAAAACGTGTTACGTGTCTAGTTCGCCACGATCAGTCGTAAGAGGATCCTCTCTAGGGACTAATTCGAAGGATACGTGTCACGTAAAGAATTTACGCGGATGAGACGGGATTGGGGGTAGAGATTCGGAGTAAACAAAAACACTCCTAATTGATTTCAATCATTTTCCGATTCTCATTAAATCTCTGTATAGCTTAGTTACATAATTATTTCATTTTATGTACTGAATATTAAAATGTCAATTAAAGAAACAACAATTCAATTGGAAAGCGCTAAGTATTCATTATATTTACAAAAATGCGAATAAAGTAAAAATTCTCCGATTCTCCAAAGATGATCTATTAGTCATGAACAAGAATATGCTTTTATCGTATAAATTTTTTTCGATATAGGTTCGTGACGTAAGACTAAACACCTTTTTTTCTTTTTTTCTTTTTTTATATAGATTCATTCAATAAATAATAATTCAGTAAGAGAATCTCGGTTTCTTTTTTCTGCGAGGGTCAAAGTTTCGCAGTGAACTTTGACTTCCGATCGAATATCCACCTGGTAATTTAATTACAAGAACTTTCTCAGATATACAGTCAGAATGAAATGGAATTGACAAAAAAGAAGAAACAAGGAAACATATGGAAGATTTTTTATTATTTTCGTTAACCACATTGCCGAACATCGTATTTAATGCAAATATGTGGCATAAAATATTAAGAAAAAGAAACTTGGCAAAAACATCACGCTTCGGTACCTGTTGATTTTGTTTTCTTAAAATCGCGTCATCGTAGCATCGAATCAAGGACTAATCGTATAATTTTGGATTTTTATGTCCCAGGCGAAAGCCGAGTTAACAAACGAAAGCGAAAGGACGTTTACCAGCTGTAACTAGTACGATGTTAAAAACCAAACGTAGTTATTCACCTGCCAATTGGTTATGTCAGTCAGAATCTCGAAGGTCCTTCTTCTTCACGCGGATAAAGAATCGCTAAGCAATTCCCAAATGTTAAAGTTCAACGGTGACGTAATATCGGCATTTCAATTTCAATTCCAATTGATTATCTACGTCTTTATAATGTATGATCTGATGACGAACATCGGCGATTGTCTCACAGTCATATCACTTTTTTTTTCTTTCTTTAAATCATTTGAATTAGGCAAATTTTTTTGACAAAAACGATTAGGACCCTGCGAAATGAAATTTGTATAAATTGAGTAAAAAAAAAACAAAAAAAAAATGACCTCAACCCTTAGAATTGCATAAAGATGAAAGTTTCGTCAAAATTTTCAGCAAAATATTTGCCGAAAAGATCGAATCATTCCGAAACTCTGAGAAGGCAAGGTCGTCGTCCCTCCGTCTAACATACGAGACATAAACGCCTACCTTCTTCCAACCATATTGGGAAGTTCATTCAACGTAAGTTAAAACATATAGATGCGACCAGATGTATATTTGTTAGGAAAAAGGTGGATGACTTCGAAATTGTATTTATACATATATGAATGAATGTATGTAGTAATACGTGGGTTTCTGCGTACCCAACTGACCAACTGACCGAACTACCAAATGACGAAGTGCTCGAAGATTAAGTCAAGTTTGTTATACCCGTGTAGGCATTTATCTCTGTCGATGTTACCAGGCCTCGCGTAATGATCAAGGCAATTAATTCTAGAGTAAATAGAAGAAATATTGCCACAAGTATAGAGAGAAATTTTTTTTAGAGGATCAGTAAACGCGGTGATAGTTATTGAAAGAGGATAAATTATACGCTTATATATATTCAAGCTATTATATATTCAAGGTAGAATTATTTCAAGTTTTAATTCCAATCTTCGCAGTATTAAAATTATTTTTTCCCTTTATTTCGAATGCGATATTTGGGGAAAAATCATTCACTTTAGTATTATATCAAGGTAAGTACCTCAAATTTAGTGGGTTTACGAAGAAACGTATGTACAACAATATTGTGTTATCATGGGAAGAGAGGCCTGAGTATACCTAATGAATAATTCATATATGTAATATAAGAAATTGAAAGATAACTGTTCAATAATCGATATACTTCAACTGGTGGAAAATAAGGAATATCGTACAAGAATAACCAAGCAATTGCAACAAGGTATAATAATAACCCTGATCATGAGATCGCGGATGAAGTACTCGAGAACAAAAATAATCAATTTTCATCTCGTGAGATAGAAATGCAAGTATAAATTATGGCTATTGGACCAACAAACGAACGAACGAACGAACGAATGAATGAATGAAGATACGGATGCTACACGAGAGATATTAAGCTATTACGTAATCAGCTAGTTACCAAAGTAGCAGCTTACATTAGCTCTATAAGACGTTCATTTATGACTAGTGTAACGAGAGATATTAGTGATTTACAAATACGTTCAAATATGTAGAAAAAAAAACAATTAAAAATCCGCAGTAATTTTATCAAGCAGATGTTCGCATTGCTTTAAAAAGAAAATATGACATGTAAGGGTTGAAAGTTATTTAAAAAAATTGCGTTACTAAACCGAATATTGAATACGAAATACTGTTCTTCTAGAAATTCTCGTTTAATTTTACTTTTTGTTCTCATAGATGAACGCGTGCGACGTTTTTATACATTGCTCCTGCAAGTGCAGATCGTAGAGTGTCCATATATATGCAAGTATTAACTTGGATCGTTGTAAAGACACTACGCGTAAGGAATTTCCTTAAGCAAGTGAATATCATTGTACATACATAGATATAGGTATGGGTATGAGTATAGGTGTAGGTACGCACGTAAAAGACGCGAAATAGCAGTAGGCAGCTTCTACACGCAACCTGTCCCAACTAATCGTAAACAGCGAGTCTGCATTCCGCTATAGCAACACCGTAAAAGTATACCACCGCGTATTCCAAGGACTACGAGTCCTGAATACGTGAGGGAAACAGAAAGAAAAAATTAAGAAAAAAAGGAGAAAAAAAATAAAAATAAAAAACGTCGAGTCAACTGTAGGCATATAAGAATGCGGTGGGTGCAACATACGTTGTGTAATTTATATAGAAGATCGGTAATACACGACCTACGTCTACGTTTATTTATGTATATATAGGTAGGTAACATATATCTACATATATACGCTTACGAACGACCTTGTGCGAAAAAAACCACACGCAGAAAGAAAAAAATATATATATATTATACGTATAAGGTAAAAGAGAATAAGTGCAACAATTTAGACTAGCGAAAGCTGCGGCAAGTGTAATTGCAGATTTTTTTCTTTCAACTCTTCCAAGCGATTTTCGACTAGACTGTATAATTTTTTGTCAAAAGTTTATTCGACTTTAAAACCGCACGGTTAAATATTCAAAAATAAATATTCTAGTTATCAAAAAACGTGGTTGAAGTTGAGGCTGCGCGAAGCATTGCACTATAAGTTTGTTGGAAAAGTGCTGTGTATGACGAGAGATGGGTAAAAGTTGGTGCGAATGACAATTTAAAGTTGATAAAACTTTGGTTGATAGTAAAGCGTGAAATGTGTCATGACATAGCCTATCGGGAAAGATATATGAGAGAAAAAAAAAGAAAAAGACACATAGTCATATAGGGAGAAAAACTGGTGGACGACGATTATGTCAAGTATATGAGGTATAGCCGAATCATACGAGTCTAGTGGCGAGTTTAGAGACCGTTTATTTTTTTTATCATTCTCTTAAAATCTTTTTTTTTCTATAAAATAGCATCGCTGCATTTTCTGCAATGAGAAATTGTCGAGTTCCGTTAAGCACATGGAATGGTATGTACTATACAAATGTCAATGTTTCCGTGTATTTACCATAAAGTACCGTCAGGTAAATGCAAACGAGGCCATGACTTGTGTTTAAGATAAAGTGGGTAAATCAACAGATACAAAAGCGTAATGAATATTTGAAGAAAGGAAAGAAAATAATGAGACAAAAAGAAAAAAAAAAAAAAAACGGAGAAGATTAACGGAACAAAATTCTATTTCGATTTAGGCAAACTATGTATATATGGTACGTGTCTAGTACCTACTATTTACTCAGTTACGTGTACCATGCGTATGAGTTACATCCTGAACAGAAATTATATATAGTAGACACCTGACTCTACACTTTACATTTTATGCAAAAATCCAGTTTTCTTAAAGATTCGTGGGAGAACCGGACGAACCGCGTCACGTAAGTTACAGCTGACGTCATCTATCTCTCTTTACACAAGTAGCCGTCAACTTGACCCGTATATACAGGGTGCCTTAATTGTAATATGCGAAAACGGTTCAGTGAGAATCTGCAGAAATCGATATATGTATTTTTATTTTTGTTTTTTCTTCTTTCTTAAGTTGTCGCGAAATATAATAGATATAGAGTCGAATATTATCGGCGAAGTGTAGAAGAATTGAATAACCGAAATCCAAAGAACACATGTATATCGAGAAATTATCTTTGTTCTCTGAATTTTGCGAATTCATGCTATAAAGATAATTGCGAAAATTTACGAATTGTATGAATTTAAAAAATTAAAATTAAAATAAAAACTGGTCACTCTATATAATACGCGATCGACAAAGCGGTGAATTCCACCTGTACCTACGCCGAGAGTAACCCACATTTTATGCAAATCTCAAATAACCACGTGGCAGTTCTCGCGGTTTAATAAATAAAGACCGAAACTTAGTATGTATACGGTGTACATAACGTATACATATCTAATCGTAATTAAACCGTGAAAGAAGGGTAATAAAAACTTACACTCGTGTATAAGTAATTCGATTATACCTTGTACATTGGTATAGAAATTAACTCGCGTAAATCATACGTCTGCGAATTTTACAGAACGCTAATTTTTGCCCCTTTTTTTCTTCTGAATTTTTTTTTTTTCTTTCCAAAAATACCCCTACAAGCATCGATCGATCACTTTTCAATTATCAAAAATAATATTTCCAAATACTATTTTTCCTTTACCAAAAACTCGTGGGCCCAATACTTTCCGAGTTATAGAATATCTTAGCTGACTAATCACAGAACTTACAGATGACTCAGCCAGGGCTGGCTATGATTGTAAATTGAAGGGTACCCTGTGTATGTGACTATCCAACCAAGATCTTCCGTAGCTCGGAAACCATAGAGCCCAAGATTTTTTGGTAAATGAAATTTAGTTTTAGAATTTCACAGAGAAGCTATCTTTATAACCTGAATTACCCTGAATACCGGAAAAAGAAGAGGTTCTTCGCGGTTTATAGATTGCGAGGGTGGAATGAGATGGATGGATGGATGGATAGGGAAAAAGAAGCATTACTCATAGCCTATTTGGCTAATTCCACAGGATAGAGTGTGGCCTACATATATGCGTGACTTTAGTGTCAACTACGGTGTACCCTGGCTCACGCACCCCGTTATAAGAGAGTAGCCGCAGGTCGTCGAGCTAATGTTTACAGTCACAAGTTGGAAAAGTTTTGTGATGGCAACCACGTCCCGTGTCGTCACCTCGGCAACGGTTTGTTGTGCACCCTCGACAAAACCACCCTCACAATCGTACGGTTAACCCTCTCTCTCTCTCTCTCTCTCGCCCTTTTTTACCCTTATAATACACATCTACTTATATACAGATATATGTATAGTGTATACTTATTATATTACGCATCTATAGGTACTATGTTATATAATTATGGAAATTTACCTATAGAACAATTTTTTTTTTTTTATTCCCTTCCTTCGCGTAATGTGTTAAAATTTTTATCGATCATTCCGAAATGATATAAACCGATTGACAATAATTTTAATCTATCTTCAGTTCATCAGCGTAATTGTTGAATCTTCTATACCTAATCTTTACCTTTTTCTTTTCTTTTTTTTGTTATTTTTTCAAGGGGTGATGGTGTACTTTATTATTTTAGCTGAAAATTATTCTTTGTACTCGCGTGTATGTAGAAGACCGACGTTATATAGGCCGAAGACAATCCATTAAATATATTGGTGCCATTAACATCAAATTATCGAATTCACCGCGTGTCTCTCTCCCTTGTTCGCGTTCGACTGTGTCATTAGCATCGGGCAATCTTGTCCACTTTACAAACCAGCCTATAACCCATACGTATATGTACAAGGTGCCCAATTTGTTAATTCGTATCACAGAATTTTGACACATAAACATGTTTTTATTTTTTTTTCTATTTTTTTTACATAAAACACGATTTTACAAATATTTAACTCGATTTCCTGATTTTGTTTTTTCTTGTCTACCTAATCCAAACAGAATGAAATAATTTTCATTCCTAAGAACGAAGATTCGCGTACTATGCATCGATAGCAGAGAGTGAAAACTCCGAATTTCATGAATGTGGGTACGGTTTATGAAAATTCGTTTTTCGATCTTTGAAAGTTGTGCCATGGCTGATGAATTCCGTTTACTGAATCCCGTGATCAGTTGAAAAATAGCCACCCTTTATATACACACGCAACTGCCCGAGCAGCTTGAATAATTGAACTGGATTTCAATCATTACGAGAATGAGGTTCGGAAAATCGGTAAAGCCGGAAACCTAGTCACGTATCTGAGTTTAGGAATCGTTTCGTCCTTTTCCACGGTTAAAAAATTGAAAATTTATTCGACTGATCAGTGGCGAATTATATATCCTTTTTTTTTTTCTCTTCGTAAATAATTTCTATCTTTTTTTTTGGGATCCAAAGAATTTTTTTTCAAAATTCAACAAGAGTTTCAATCCACGTTCGTATCGACGAACGTATTCGAATTTAATGTTCATTCGTAGGAAAGTTTATAATAAAAGTTGTAAATTATGTAAAACGACGGATGTAATAGATAATTAAAACCGAGTAATGATGGATAAAATGAAAAGCTCGAGTTTGAGAGGGTTCAGTTGCCATATACACTAATTGCTTGCTAAAAGCTATGCGGTACTAGTTATATGCAATGATACACGCATGCAGCATGCAAGCCACTCGCGCTCACTCTGTGGGGTGATACGTATGGAGGATAAGTCACGTACATAGGTACGAAAATTTCTACCTAAGCATAATTAATAATTAAAAACAAAGTACAACCGGAACGCGAGCTGAGAGTATGAACGCAATGTATATTTTCCACCGCTTGATTTCACCCCATATACAATTATTATTAGAATAAAAAATAAAAAATAAAACAAAATTGGAATAAGTTGAGAATTTTTTTTTCTAGTTTTTTTAAGTATAGTTTCTTTCAATTAAATTTAACTGCAGAATTCCTTTATTTGAATATGCGACTGTGAAACAAGATTCTCACGGCGATATGCTTTGTCGAGGTTTCCAAATATGGAACAACTTAATGTAGGCGAAATCGAAAGAGTAAGGTACACCTATTATATAAGCTAGTTTAAAATCTGAGTCAAGGTAATTTGATAATTTAATGAAAAGTAAACACGTACTTATCAAGTGTATTCTATTTGAATAAAATCAAATAGAATCTTTATACTTTTGCTATTATCTAAGGTTTTCAAACTCCCACTATATAATAAAGTTTCATAATTTATGTAATACTATAATTATCTAATAATATATTATTCCGATAAAAATCGCTTAGAAATTACATTTCAGCTTTGGAATCAAACAACAAACCTATATATTATCGTTATCGATGTATAAATTATGCAGATCAGCATTGGCTCTAGATCAATAATATCAACAATTTTCGTCAAGTGAAAACGAAAATTATTCGTAATAAAGAGAGAAAAGAAAAAAACGAATGCCAACAGAGTATATAGAATTATACTTGAGAGAGCAAAAGGTTGTCTATAAAAGAGAAACAGGAAAAAAAAAAGTTCAACTCATCACATATTGTCATCGCGAGTTATTTCTTTTGCGATGGTAAATAAATATGAATTTGATGAATTTTTCTTCTTAAATTTTTTCACAATGAACAGCAACGCAATATAAAATTATTAACAATTGAAATAAATTTTCTGTTTAAATAATAATCAATGAAGAATTTTTTTTTCTTTCTCTTTTTTAAAACGTGACATACATTATGGTGTATATCGATTGAATACCGCAGACAAAAAAAAAAAAAAACCAGGTATAATATGAGAGGTGGGTGGGTATACCTATGTATAAAATATATAGTCTCGTATCGACGCGGAATTACAACTGGGCCTGAATGAAAGGAAAAGTTGTTCCGTGTCCCCGACCCTGGAGCAAAAGATTCCACTTGCGGCTCGCAGAGATTGATAAAAGAGTATCAAAAGTCGTCACATTATTATTATTATACCATTCCCTTTCACACGGACAAAGGCAAATCGTATTCAAACTCGATATACATAAATTTTGTACAACAGAGATTCTCAACACTTGCTATCGATACTTGCTTTCTTTGAGCATTCCAGTTTTCTTTTTTCCTCTCTCTCTCTCTCTCTCTCTGTATTTTTGAACCACCGTATACGGTAAGAACGAAGTGGATTTTTGTTAAAATAACTGGAAGATAAGGTGGAAGTTTACTCATTGTATCGATGTTGTATCTCATCAAACACAGGATAGATTAATATCGGGGTGAACCGGCTCCGAAAATACGCTGATCATTGATCAAAGAGGTATAAGTATTACAACATGTATAGAACTGAAATGATTGTATTGTGTGTTAGTCCCTTAGCACGCATTCGAGACATAGTATTGGAGTAGATAATGAATGACCGAATGCCCAAGACGCGAAAGATTCGTAATTGAAATTTTCATTGAAATAGAGTTTCCGTAATATCAGTGGGATCGCTAGCGCCAGCTAAGCGGAGAAAGAAGTAGCGAGACCAGCCAACTGCGTGAGTTGCGTTGCGTGGAACCTAGTCTCGCCGCACCACGCCGCGCCTCTTATCAGCCGAGATAAAAGTTAAAAATATTACAGAGAGCTCGCGATGGGAAAGACGGGGAAAACAAGTATTAATACATGTTGCAAAACGCTATGAAATAATATTACTGAAAAAATGAAATAAAAATTTAATGGCATTTGAATGAATAAAACACTATTTTTGATTAATGATTCAGGAATCAGGATGTCGATCTGAGCTGTTGGGAAAGATTGTTAAATCGATTGTTGGTTTAATCATTTTGGAGGATCTTCAGATTACCTTATTTCGTTTCTTAAGGCAATATACTTTCGATAAATTCTTAACAAACCAGTTATACAAATACATTCTACCGGAATAGATTGGTCACTATATAAAAAAGAGGATTGGTTTTAAGGAGTCGATCAGGTGGCCTAAAAGTAAGCTTTGAGGTTTTAAATTGGATTCAATAGAATTGATGCTCGTTATTAAAGGATTTTTGGTATCTTCAAGGCTTAAAGAGAAGTTAGATAGACCTAGTGACGACGTACAACTGCAACTGCACCTGCCTTAGACCCTAAATATAAGTAAGATATAAACTCCGAAATTATGGAGTCGAAGCTGCTAGAGGAACGAGAAATCCGAAGTTCCAAGGCCTTGAAATATGTTTTATAACGATTTTCGTAATTTAGTAATTGACTTAACTTCTCATTAATCAAGAGATGGAAATGTACGTGAGCAGAATGGAGCAGTGAGTTAAAAATTTCGATATGACTACTACTATGGGCGAAATGCATGAATTGAACAAATGAAATTATGAAAAAATAAAAAATAAAAAATTCGGGTAATGGTACGAGCGATGATATGACATGAATGATTAATCACATCATCCGATGACAAAAACTTCAAACGGCCATTGTTGTTTGATTTTTAATATTCGAAATTCAAATAGATTGTTGCTGGAGTAATTTGTATAATTCTTTATTTTATATGAAAAATAATCAACGATAGTACGCCGCGAGGTATTTAATAGATTGAAAAAAAAAATTTCGAGACTATTCAGATTCTGTAAGGAATTATTAGGCAGGAATTCCTAGGCTTGACCACGCGCACGAAAGAGGGCTAACTACGCGCCAGCGAAATCTAACCCCAAACAACATGAATTTTTTCAACCTTTTAAGAACGTTTTGACGATCTGTACACAACTGCGAACTTAACTAGTTCAACTTTTAATATAATTTCATATTTACCTCGGACTCGAACGGCCAGGGAATCAATAAACCGGATCAATTTCTCACTCACACACGAACATCAGCAATCACGGCACAATGGCGAGCCGCAAATGCGGCACGAAACACCAGCGACTAGTACTGCCATCTATCAAACGATACCAAAACTTCCGTAGCGATGTCATAGAGTAAACATCCGCCGCTTCTTATTGGCCCAGCTGATGTAGCTGATTCACAGATCACTTATGCGTCTATTTGAGCGCGAAGAATAGACCGATATTTCGATGGATATTTCTTTGTAATGAATTATTCGATCAATTTGTCACTTGATGCATTTATTTCGAATAATATTCAGACATTAATGAGGGTATAAAGTACTTGGTGAGTTAACAACTCTTTAATGTTATATATTTCACGCGCGTTTTATTACAGAAGGTAGCTGAACGCAGCCACTAGCTTTGCGCCATCTATTGATCTACGTTCGTGTCATAAGGCAACAATGGATAACAATGAGCATTCTTATTCGTACGAAGATGTTTTAAATGAATTAAAAGCTCGCATTGAAATATTGGAAAGGAAATGTTCGATAGGTATTCAGCTTTTCAGATACTCGCATGAAATTTTATTAAATTCTATAGAGTCAATCACGATTCACGTTACCGATAGCCATACGAGAAAGCATGTGTAAATTACGATGTTATGAAATAGGATGAAAATAACTCTACTATTTATTTGTATAACGTGATAAATACGTGCTGGCTTAGAGCGCGGATATTTTGTTTGAAAATATTGATTTCTCTCGTCTTTAGCTGAAGATAAGTTGGAGAAAAAGATTTCGGAGATATCTCGTCTCGACAAAGACATCGGACAAACTGAACGCGAGTTATCAGAGTATAAATCGGAAACTCAAAAGATTCAAGAGGCTTGGAGAGACGGAGAGATCGAAATTGATAAATTAAACTGGATGCAGGAAAAGGCGTCTGTTATCTTGGAATGTAACCGTAAAAAAAATCAGTTGGAATTAAAGACGATAGATATCATCAAGCGAAACCATTCGAATCTAACCACGTGTGCGTTCAAGACTGTTCGGCAGGAAACTGCGAGAAAGATGATAAATAATGAGATAAACAATCTCGCCGATAGGAAGAAGGAACTCAAGAATAAATTACTGCAATTCCAGAAGACGAAGACTGAGAATGAAGCTAATTTGACTAAAGCTCGGACGGAGTTGATGGAAACAATAGTATAGATTATTTATATTGTTCGTTCAAAAATTTTATTCTTCTGCAGCAGAAAAAAATAATTGTCTTTTCATTTTTACAGGCACGCAGCGAGACAGTCATAAGACTTAAAAAGAAACTGAGAGATTCTGAGACCTTAAGACTGAGTGCAATCGCCAGATTGAATCATTTGAATAAATCAGAATTCTTGTATAAAGAGAATTCTCAATTATCACGAATTTATACTCAAGTTGAATGAGCGTTTAATTTTAATGTAATCGTGAACGGTTAATTAAGGTTGAAGATACAGATGAGATAAGAAATTGAAAATGATAAAATACATCTATCAGTTATTATAAAGAACAATACTTGAAAGGCAAACTCATTCACGTTTTAATTAATGCGTTCACACACGTTGTTTCATTTCTCTATTTGTCAAATTACGAGAATTACGATCTAAATTATAATCTACACGCAGAAAAATAAAATTCTTTTCAATTATCTGAATATAAAACGTTTTATTGTAATAATATTACTTATCATTTGTACATATTTACATTTTGGAATCGATCTAGCTATTCTTTGCGGTTCTTACTGCCTTCAATAATTCAATTAAGACGCGATAACACCAGTTTTTGCGAAATGAATCACGAATCGTTCGAAGAAAATATTTCATACGGTTTTTAGGAATAGAATTTGTAATATGGCTTCTCTGATCGATAATCTAAGACTATTTTTCACGCTTCACAATATTTGTAAAAGAATTTCTCGCAAATACTATAAGTCAGGTGAATAAAAATCGAGTTATCATTCGCCTTGAGTTAACGGTATAATTGGAAATCTCGGAACTTGACAATATCTCAAAGAAAGCTAACTCATCAGTCATTATTTTCAACTTATAAACTCAGGAACTTATAAAGACTAAATTTTTTTGAATAGACAAGTAGCTATAATATTCAGGCTTCACGCATTTGTTAGTACGATGTGATAGACTTCTTTTAATCAGTGCATTTTTTTAATATCTCCTTCTACCTGTCGAGCAGTTTTTCCAAATTCTAAACGAACGCGTCTTTCTTGATTTAATAAACGATCTGCTTTTTTCTCGAAGTTTTTAGCCGCTGTTCGACCCTTTGTTACTTTCTGTACAAGCTTCTGGTTCTCAGCTTCGATCTTGGTCACAAAATCCTCAAGTTCTTCTAAATTTTCTTTGATTTTTGCACCGTCCAAAGATCGCAGATGTTCCATAACGTTTCCTGGAGGTCTCCTGTGATTATTAAACCAAACAGATTAATTCATTGTCCGATAGAGTTATTTTTTATATAAAATTTACATACATAACGTTTCATTTTATTCTTTATTATTTCATAAATGCTGGATGAAAATTCACGACGAAGAAAAAAGAAGAAATTCACGTGTGTAAATCATATGAGAAATAAAATCTTACCATGCTATGTGATCCTTGGGAGTTTTGGATTCCTCAGATAGTCTTTTCAATACATTGAATTTTTCTATCAAGTTCTCCTGTACAATGAACTCATCCACACGAGCCTCTAGATTCTTACACATCATGTCTACCATAGATGTATACAATTGTCGTGATATTTTTTTTTTCTTTTTCAATATCGTCCAGCTGTTCGTAAATACATCTTCACTGAAACAAAAAATAAGAAAATAATGTACATGAATAAGTGATATGCAAATTTTCAATCATATAAAATTAAAATAACATTTCTTAGTAAACCCAAATGCAAAAAGTGTTTCATTTCATTCTTCGATTTAAAATTGAAGATTTATAATTTTTCGAATAAACTCGATATATCGCAATAGTTATAGAATAAATGTTGACCAAAATAATGAATTATAACTCCGAGATTGAACGTATTGCTGAAACGTACTCTCAACGATCAACAGTATAACATTATTAAGCCTTCTCGAGAAAAGATAAAAAAAAAAAGAAAAAAGCAATAAAAATAATTCGAACGATTATCGCTATATGTGTTTAGACTTGTCGTATTTCCGAGAAATGATTCATGGACACCAGAGTAAACCTAGGTGGTTGATCGTTGGTGCTTTGGTAAACGTGTGTGTTGCGTGAGGAGAGCAAAGTGCACAGGTTGGGCGTTTTGTAACTTTAGATGGCTGGAATGCCTATCTGCTCTCTCGGCGCTCCACTAAACAAATTACATCATGCATCATTGCAGGCAGAGATTGGTCGCAGGTTCATACATATAGAGCGAACAAGAGTAGATCAGCAACTCATATCCATTCTTCATCAACGATATATATATATTTTGAGCAAATTTTGAATCTCTATCATTTGAAATAAATTCTCGGTTATTTTTTTTATCATCAAATACAGCTGAAAATTCATTTCCTTTTAAGGCCCATCCTTAGTCGCCCACCTCCTTTCCGTACAATGTAACGAAAACGGGGCCGGGGAGACACATTTCGATGATTATCCGAGCCCAGGCGTCGAAAACGCAAAAAAGGCCAACGCTGCGCGAATTCTATTTCAATTCCAAACACATACGTCCAAAAAAATTTTCGTTTCATGCGAAAATAGAGCCAGCGTTTGGTTATTTCTTTTTTTCCAAAGAAATAACCAAACGCTGGCTCTATTTTCGCATAAAACGAAAATTTTTTTGGACGTATGTGTTTGGAATTGAAATAGAATTCGCGCAACGTTGGCCTTTTTTGCGTTTTCGACGCCTGGGCTCGGATAATCATCGAAATGTGTCTCCCCGGCCCCTTTTTCGTTACATTGTACGGAAAGGAGGTGGGCGACTAAGGATGGGCCTTAATGCTCTTCCGTACGTCATATGTACATGTGATTACATAGTTCGAAACTCTTTGAGGCCTTGACTCGTATCCTAGTAGTGCAGAGATTATTCAATGTTGGTAATCAAGCGGTACAATGTCAGTGCAGCATAGGCTAGCTACATACGAATAACGTAATTGAATAAATGCTGAAAGTGCCCACGTATTTGAAGAACATAGCCGATGAAAACGCGCCGACCTATTATACCCACATTACGCGAGATACTGCGAGCCGAGTTGCGCAACGGCTGGGTCCATCGTACCTAACTAGTAGTACCTAAGGTTCGCTGCTGTCTCGTATCCGACGATTTTTACTTATTCTCTACGTTATTTGCAACGACGATGATATTAATGGTCGAGACCGTTAACGTTACGTTTTATTATCTTACGAACGAATGTGTCAGAGAATTTTATTCGCTGCGTTGTACTGTAAGGGATAAGGATATACCAGTCCTCCTCCTATTTTCTATCTTTTTCTCTTTCAGCGTCAAAATAATCTTTAAAAGTCGATGAAATTTTTTCGCCTAATATAAAAAGACGCTTCGAGCGATGTATTCCTTAACTCGACGCCCGACTCTCCGACCTTCGAATCACCGGGACCTTCGCTGGGTCAAAGACTAGCTAGACAACATATTTCCGCGATTTGATGCTCGCCTCCGTATAGTCCTTTGGTCAAACGATGCAAACTAGTTGCGTTCGGAACGGTGTAAACTATGAAAACTATTAAAATATCGCTACTACATACATCGTATGTATTGTATTTACCGACTTACTTCTTCGTCCGTTTAAACTTTGTAATTCGAAATGTTGCGAAGAGTATACCTATGCCTAGATGATGCTAGATCCCAAACTATGTATGTATGGATGTATGTGTTACATACATAAATATTACGAGAGGCAAAGTACACGTACCGCGACTATCATCTATTCGCCTTCGTGTAGATACATACCTATATGCTTAAAATATGTACTAGTTATCATCGTTCGCCATTATTATACTTCAGCTATATACATATATGTATTTATGTAGTCTAGAGTCGCCTAATTGTGTACATTGAGTCAATTGACCGTAAGCATTAATTACACGTGACAAAGGACAATCTCTACCGCAGCGATTACTTATAAATATAATATATAACTAGAGCAAATTTAATGATAATACTTTGAAATACGTAATAAATGATATACATATAGATATAGATATCTTTGTATACGCATATAAAATTGCGAAAATTTCTTTTGGTATCGCCCACGTTATTATTAATGTACCGAAAACGAGATGAAAATAAAAATTATTGTCATGCGATGACAGTGGCGGCACATGGACCTTTGGTAAACGGCTCAAACGAAGCGTTAAAGAGTCGGTTAAGAGAGAAGTAAAAAAAAAAAAAAAAAAGAAAAAAAAAGAGAAAAAATTCTCAGTATGCCTAGCGGTTTGAACTACTGCGTCGCATCTGACCTACTACACGCTACCACACACAAACTACGAACGAACCCCGCCGAGCGCGTAATATTATCGCATGGGATCGAATTTTTCTTTGTCCCAAATGCGAACAAAGAACACCCGAGAGCCCGGAGGCTGAGGGTACGAACGAACCAACAAACCCGCTGGCTCGCCAACCAGTTTTTGAAATTTCATGGAATAAGAATGGTCGAAAATTATACCTAGCAAATTATTACGGGCAATTAAACATAGTTTTATGATAATTATTGCCTGTCTTGAACGATTTTCTCTTTACTTATATATATTATGAACATTGACTGCGGTGATGTTATAAGCCGCGCAATCAGGCCGGGACGGGTGCAATCTGATTTTAAAATAACAAATTTGCACCAATCCTGACCGAACAGCACGTGCCTTTATGCCTCTTATTTTATTACCGTGATTTCCATGGACATAATTACTAATCATTTGTAACAGATAATTTACGAGAACATTCATTATCTAGTTATAATTATTAATTAAAACTAGATCGATTAGATATTAAACCGCAAAGATTTAATTATCACCATCGTTTCGAGAATTGATAAACTTCCTTATAGGGCCGGCGTTGCGGCGTTACATGAAATAAGAACATTGTATGTGTACGAGAGTAGAAATTGTATCTAAACTGTAAAGCTTTATACTAAAAATATACAATCTAAGATTTATAGTTTTAAAAAGTCAGCTGCAAGAGTACGAATAAGTATTTATATAAGAACTACTGTGTATGATCGAATAAACAGAAAAAGAAAATAAAATAACAAATGGATTGAGATCGAAATAATGCATTAATAAGAGATTTATTTATTTATGTTTTTCTATTTTTATATCGTACTCATGACATTGTTTACGAAATAAGTATTAAAAACACTTAAAAAAATTATAATTATTATTATAATAGCGAGAATTTAAGCAAAACTTACAGCTTCAAGATTCGAGAAAGAGTTACGAGTTACGACTATAAGGATGCGTCAACGTTGTAGGAAATTGTCGGCAACTGTTAGTTAATAAATAGACAGTTATTCCGTGAGTAGTCGGCCACGTGAACGGGTTACGATACATTAGTATGCAAGGCGCGGAGGCCAATGACATCGAGTGACACCATCCGCGATTCAAGATTCAAGAATCAAGAATCAGAAATCAGAAATCAAGATTGAAGATTCAAGATTTAAGATATAAGATCTGGGATCCATGATCCATGATTAACGATTTCTCTCTCTAGTCACTTCTAGGTTCTCGATAATATTTTCAACGAATGAAGAAAAACTTTAGAAAAATAATAAAACTTTTTATTATATCTTCTTACCTTACGGATTCAGAGATGTCCCGGAATATATTTCTAAGAGCAGCTCTGAAGAGTAATAAGTCCTTAGGACAATCTTCGATAATGATTGGACTGTCTTCCGCCATTTCCCATGAATATTATAGCCAAAATCCAAACGAGAACTGACTCGAACGAACCGAACCCCGTCGAACGCCGGCAGCGAATCCTTTGTTGACAACAAAAGCACGTTATAACGGTTCGCCGCCGGAACAGTTGCGGCAGCTAACAGCGACCTCTAGATCATTAAGTTCGCGTCCTGGTCTACCGAGGGCGTTGTGATGGCTGTTCACTCTATGGCGGAAACAGCGAACGCAGCCTTTAGATATTTGAATCATGTGAAATACTCGACATAAGATTATTCGATAAGTTTAGCATATTCCTATGCATAAATTGTTCCATTTTGATTGGGAATAATAAATGAATCTTTTGAAAGTCTAACGGACACTCTTTTACATTTTGTCGGATACTTTATTCGATATTATACGTAGTTATACAATAAACATACACACATTAACATTACCCTGTAAGAGAGTATCTACACATTTCTAACAACTTTCAGAAAACGTTAGATTGCTATATTATTTATGCTAATAGTCAGGTTACGAAACTTAGTTATTATAATTTATCTGAAACATTGCAAAAGAAAAAATGAATTTTGAATATGTTTAATTGTCAATAAACAGACGACGAGTACCCAAGAGTTTTTTTTATTTATTTCCCAATCTCTCAGCAGCTCTGATATTTTTCACGTGCGTTGACAACGTGCCGAGCTCATTTCCCGTGTAATTATTCGGATGAAAATATACATTGGGTTTCAAGATATCGAGATTATTAAGTCTCCCAATCGGTGTTACTTTTACCCTTTTCAGACTCTTATTTTGTAATTTCGAACCGATGGAATTCGATCCAGATATTCCAGTTGTTTGATGTTTTTTTTCAATATGAAATATTCTTACCAAGTAGAAGTAAAACAGTTCTACTAAACTGATCACTGAGCCTCCAAGACACAATCCAAAAATTCCACCAAAAGATGCTAGAAAATTTTATTAATTGTTATATATTATTAGATTTTGCTAATTAATTTATCCCACGCAAGGTTGTAGTTATCTAGGCTCATTAGAGTCATGACTTACTCACCAAACAAACCATCCCACGTCAGCAGAACATCCTTACGATATTTTAAGCACGTTATATCTCGAAAGTATACGTGCATCAGAGATAGATTCCGAATGTCCAAGCCGTAGCTGTAATAGTCGCTAACACTATGAAATAATACAAATCGAAACATCAATGTCACAGCAGCCATGCACAAGCGATATTTCACATGCTAAGCAATAAGTTATTATATAGTCAACTCACTGTTCAGCAACTCCCTACTAAAGTTAATGCAGAAAAATATATGGTATATATACTGTCGACAATGAGTGTGATTTATGTTGCTTTTTGATGCGGTGAACTAATGTCATTTTAATCTTATAGCATGACATAACGCGAAAAATCATATTGAGTACAGTTAGTTTTTAATGAAAAATAATTACGTATGTGTAAAAGTCTTGGATCAGTTTTTTTTTTTTTTTTGTTTGCATGCATACATACACACATGTGAGTATATGGTACCAGGTAATCTGAGTTGAATTGTTGCCCATTGGGTCCATCGATATAAAGACAGTAGCAGCAGAAACGTAATTATATATGCTCATTAGAAATGTCCCCTAAGAGCAATGATATATTGAACCACGCACAATGATACAGACATGCTATGCCCGCTCGCATTCGGGTTTTTAATAAGATAACAATTAATAATAAGTAATATTAATGGTTGGGATTTGCTTTGGGACTAATACGATATGCTCTTAATTCGGGTTGGAGGATCATATATCTACTCTACTTGATCTGAATGTCGTATTTCTTATTTCTTATTTCGTTCAACTGTCCAAGCTAATAATTTTTATGAATTTGATCCATCGCAAAGGTAAATATAATTAGGCTTTTGGATGACTAACAAGATTATTTAATACACAGACGTGTATTAAGTAACTTACAGCATCGTTGAGTCGTATTCAATCTCCTTTGTATTAGCAGTCTGTGTAACGAACGAATACCATTTATCATTGCACTGTGGTAGGCAGTTACATTGTGCTTCTTCCACTGTCTTGTTTTCAGCTTCCATATCTATCGGAGTTTGCAAGCTCGAGAGAATCCCTAAAAGTGGTAAAATTAAAACGGTCAAATTTCATAATAAATTAATTAAAATCTGTTCACAAAGAAAAAAGACTTATTCAAACGATTAATCGAACGTATTGAGTCGAGAGAATCAATTCTATCAAAGTATTCCTCATTGAATTCAAGTACAGTATCTTCATATGACAATCTTTTGAATCGAGCCCTAGTAAATTAAATTGCAATAGAAAATTGGTCTCGTCAGATTTGATCACCGTGTCTTGCTCGGTCAAATAAATTCCACTCTGTGCAAACTGTTAAAGAAATCGTTTATCTATATGTGCAATTTTTCTAAATGAATAATCACTACAGGGAAAAATGTTCTCTCATTAACGATGAATGATTCTTACGTCTGTAAGCTCGCATACAATTGATGTCTGTCAATTCGCAGATCCGGGCGTTCGGATCTGTATGACAAGTGAATGTATCATTACATCAAGGTAACATATTAATCATAGTGACGTTTTCGAAATTTAATTAGTTGCAAAATTTCAAGTAAAATCTTTTCGAAATTTCGAGTTAATAATACATCGAGTAAAACGTGCGAGCATAATTACACAGCTTACAAAGCGTTGGATAGTAGAATGGTACACAGTTGCACAAGCTCTTAACGTGATCAATTCTGCATTCAGTGACGCATGTCTGATAACTGTATTGCTCAGTCGACCCCAAGAAGGCCTATTTGTTCATGTAACATAACAACGGATATTTATTACTACTGATACTATAAATTACAATCTATGATCGGGAGGATGGATCGAGAAGGACACGTTGGGTGTAAAGGTACAGTTTCTGTAATTAGGCGTTTAGTTAAATTTCGAATAGCAATCTGAATTAGTAATGAGTCTAGGAAAAGAAAAGATATACGTATACGTATATGCAGAATACGCTGGCACCTCATTGTCGAACCAACACTGACGTTGTTCAGTAGTCAGTGAACGAACACTTTCGGCACTTTCTATGATAGTCCCAGTTATTACAACGTCAATTTCATGTCCTGGTTCTGCCAAGGCTGTGAGCAGAGAAATTTCTGGATAATCATCCGGGTCATGAATTAATATCGAAGCTCCGACGTAGGGACGGGTTGCACCACCGTACAAATGTCCTTCTAAGTCAAAGACCACCGTTAATCCAACATCCCTACCAGACCCTGCGACCTTCTGAGAGACAATTTAATTGAAATTTTATAATTTAACCATCAGAGTCGTTTTGGCGTTAAAATATAATGATACTAAACAATATATAATTAGTCACGTAATTGAAACATTACTTACTTGATTTTCATCAAATCCGGGAATCCATTCCGAAGATTTTGTGAAAGTGGTGCTGCTTGTAGTTATGCTTTCGGGTAACCTGTAACAGATATTGGGATTCGAACGCTTGCATATCGAATGTCTAACGGTGAAGCATAAATCACCTACAAAATATCGGTGCTCACGCTGCAATAGAAAATTATAAGCAAAACTGTATGATTTTATGCAATCTTAGTCGATGTGATATTAGCTTTGCTTATTTGTAAGTTCAAGAAAAATCTATGGTTCTACAAAATCGCAAATTTTCAATCACGCTATGAACACATACCCAAGCTCATCCCACTGTACTAGGTTTTTTCTGAAAAAGTTCCCAAATAGCTGTATGCAATGATTATATCGCTAGAACTTCGTTAATATTATTCGCTAATTGACTATAATTAAAGCCAAAATGAGAATTAATTACTAAATGTATTGTGTCACGAAGGGTAATTGCTGGACACTTATTATCGTTTTTTCGAGTACCTAATCTAGTCGAAACAAAGAAAAAAAAAAACAGTGACATAATCGATGGAGTCTAGTACATCCCGAGATGATTTAGATCATTTTGATTTCGCTTCCGAGCATCTAACGGTTACTATAATCAGATTTATGTCTTCGGCGTGATTCCGAAATCTTCATCTTCTATCTTGTGAATAGTGATGCTTTTTCATTCGAGTCTCAGCTTTCCACAAAGAAATTGATGTCATTTTGCCGGCTCACCAAACGTACTACTTGAATAGATATGTGAACGTACGTAATATAAACCGTTTAATTACGGTTATAACGGCGAAACCGTATTCAAAATCCATTTGCATCCGATTTTTGACCGGGTTGCCTTTTAATTTTCTCCTACCTTCGTCACTTCTCCGTCACTTCACTTCTGTCTTAATACATCGAATATACTTACAGATGTGAAAAATATGACTAATGTAATTTGCGGATCGATTTTTGTCGCAACGAAATCAAATGCAGTACTTACACTTTAAGATCAGCCATCAAAGCGTGGTAATTAAAGGCACAGCAAAAACCTTCGACTGATTTAATCGTCTGGAACATCTTTGAACAATTGTACAATTGACCCAGCCACGCGCATCTTGTCAAGAGCTTGTCACACGGCTGCATCAGCTGTATGTAAATATGATTCTATATTTCACGTCACCAAATTATGGGTTCATTAGTTTAACGTCATGCAATCTGAGTATGGAAATGAGGAATCCAACTTTCCACTGTCCCTGAAAAGCGAGTCTTAGATGCATCGGGACGGTGTGATTGAATATTCAAGCTTTAACTTTCGACATGGTAAATCTCGATCGTCAAAGGGACGTCAACCCTTTGCGATGAAATTTCTACTTTACTTCTCCCATGCTGTATCAGGGTGCGTGTTGACTATTTACATAGAACGAACAGAGTATACTTACGCGTATCAGTTATGTAATTATTGCTAGTCGTTTTATCATGGGAACTAAATTCGCTCGGATCTCAGACTCAAGTCATGAAACGAGCTTGTACACAAATTAGCGATTGCTGGAAGCTCAGTAATTATAATAATTTGAAATTGAAATTGCGAAAGGAAAGCAATTCGTCATGTAAGAGCGGTTGAGTAATCTTAAAAATATGAAATTCAATCTAAAACTCGACTTTTCAGTTCCTTATCTCCCACGCAGTAATGACTAGCGATATTTATTTTATGTCGTAACTTGCCAGTTGCATTAAATCCTCCACGGTGTATCCTAAGGAAGCTAAAGCTCGCATACCTGGAGCTACGTCGACGTTTATATATTCTGGACGGATTAACTTCGGCAAGGATGTAAAGAAGTTTCTTATCTGCGTATCGTTTAATCCGAACTTTTTGCTTTTTTTCATATGTAAGAATCGACAGGGTTATCAATTTTTAAATCCATACTGTGTACATAAGAATAAAGTTTGAAACTTACAAATGTGCTTTAATCTTATCAGCCTTCGGGTCATAGATTTTGTTGAAATTGCAAATAGTGACTGCTGGAAAGTCCAGTTCCCATATGGGATGCGTAGTCGTCTCTATCGTGGTGACTGTTGGGGTTTGTTGAAAACGTTGCCAAACCAAAGATATCAGGATCACACAAATCACAATTCCCAATGCGCAAACCTGCGAAGTACAATTCGAAAGCCAATACAGAAATCTACTCATATCTATCCTATTTTTACTGTAAAAAAAAAATATCGGCGTAACAATCTATTGCTGAGTTTATATTATGGTATTTTTGAATAAAAATATGTCTGTTTCATTCATACCAGAGTCCATATAAGTCGC
Source organism: Tenthredo notha (assembly GCA_914767705.2). Classification (NCBI taxonomy): domain Eukaryota; kingdom Metazoa; phylum Arthropoda; class Insecta; order Hymenoptera; family Tenthredinidae; genus Tenthredo; species Tenthredo notha. The sequence goes on from OU611909.1 coordinate 10,053,875, forward strand.
TCGATTGATGTAGATTCTGGGGAAGTAATATACTTGAAACCATGGAGGCTGGTATCGTAACAATACTGCCTAGTTTCCTGTCGAATTGCTCCAAGTGCTCGGCGAATTCGAATCCTTGGACAAAATCGGGGTCGTCGCGGAGCTGATAAATTTCATGAAACGAAATCGAGGATAAGATTTTTCTTTGAATATTTCTTATACGATTAGTTTTTAAAATGACAAAATCGTTATCAATGATTTCAGCTATAAATTCACAAGTGCTACATTAACCATAACAACTTGTACCGCAATTATAGACTAGATTGAAACTCTGAGATTATAACATTACACAACTCCAAGTGACTGAGATAATTTCATTTAAATCTATTTTATGACTAGGGAATAAAGTTTTTATTGGAAGAACCAAAGTTCTTGGTACTAGCCGTTTTGTTTATACAAACCATGTCGTTTCCTGGTTGAACCTGGTCCCATTTTATTATAGTTTTCTCAATCACGTGTGACTCGGTTGATGATAAGAATTACTCAGGACCTAAAATTGCGACGCGGAATTATTTTTTGATATTATTTCTTTACAGAGTAATCGAGGGGGACTATAGCATTCAAAGAGTCAGTAGTACTATTGGTCAGTTCCACTCCAAAGCCATAGCTCATAATCTCACTGAAATATTAGGCACACTTTTTATACCAATGGAAAATTCTCCTTATACTATAATCCCGAAATATTCACCACCTTTACAAAGGACTTAGTAAACGTACCGTTTTACATCAAGTTGGTTTCTGCGCCTCTATTAAAATGAATGTGAATTTCTTGCAATTCAAATATTTCGTTGTTAGAATAAGTTGAATTGCATAGTGAAAACTAATGTGAATTTTTTTTTAGGCTTTTTCAGAATAATAACGTAATGAGTCGGTCATGTATTGTAATCAACTGACCAGTAGGTAGTCACCTGTGGAACGTTTAACTGTTTGTCTGATTCTCGCGTGCATCTAATCTAATATCTATCAGAAACTGTCTCAGATGATTATTGGTGTGACTCCAATTCGTTATCGTGATAATTTGGCTCACGCAATTCGTAAGACATGCAGACACATCTCTCATTTTCAGATAGGCACTTGATAGAATAATTAATTAGAATTTATAAGGATCTAGTGTCGTTTCGATAAGGTCTTTTGATTGATTGGCCGCATCTTTATGTCCTTACATTTATTGACCAGTCATCCATCTTAGTAAATTGGATTTTCGATAGCTAATTGAGTTATCAATTACACATTTTGATCTTTTTCCTCCAACCTTTTCGTTTAGCTGTCTTTTTATATTCAGAGGCAAAATCCAATCCCGCAAAATATACACGGAAAATAAATTGCTGTCATTGCAACAACAAATGGAGTTAAGTTAACTACAGAATGGAGTGATAAAATGACAACACCAAGTTGAGGTTAAATTAGCATCATTGGAGTAAATCCAACTTATCAATGCAGTAACATTCGCGGCATATGGAATAATTTTTACTATTTTTGGAGTATTTTTAACGACAGTAAATTTAACCCAATCTTGGAGTAAATAGCGTCGCAATTTATTTTCCGTGTAGGCATGATAGAAAATTGTCACAAAAGTTTTTTATTTACTTATGTTCGTCACAAGCCACTTCGAATTGTATGCATTTACATAAAAAGGCAAGCTTCAAGAACCCGAAATAGAATCCAGAGACAGAACAGAGCCCCATTTTTATGTAAGTGTTCCTTTCTGTTTCTCAATTCAAAGAAATCAGATGATACGTATAAAAAAATTACCAAATGGATCATCAAGGTATGCGATAATAGAATATTGCTAAAACAATTTCAGCATACTTTTACCGTGTTGAGCAAAGTGATCGCAATAGAAATACACATAATAGGTCAGTTTTTTTTCTATTTATAATTGGTTGAAAATAAAAAAACTGAGTATCCTTCGAATGACGAAAGAAAGATCACTCATCTAATTGTAAGACAAAAAAATATTTATAAATACTGTGGCTAGTAAAGCATGCAGTGATATTACCTGTTGACGTATAAGCAGTCCAGTTCTGATCTTTTGAGGTCTGTCGATGGAAGTAGCGTCAACCTTACGAGGCAATAAGAGTGAATTGGTGGATTAGACCGTTGGACACTAGATCCCATGACGAATTCAGGACGCGTAATTTGATGGATAGCAATTTAGTTGATACGAAATTAATATGTATGCCTGTTAAAATATGTATACGACGAAATATGGGTCTGTCTGATTTTATCAAACTTTTCAATATTTAGTTGAAAAGTGATTACTGGGATTGAAACGCCTAAAACTTCATCAAGACCTCACACTCTTCTCAATTTTTTATGCTAGAAAAAGGGCTGCACATATTCGCAAAAATTAGAATCAACTAAGGAAGTAATCGGATCAAATTTGGCCGAATAAGATTGGGAGTCTTCCACGTGTATATAGGTAACGTCGATTAAGAATTCTATAAATCGATAAACGATAATAGGGGAAACTATAACTGTGAGAATTTATTGATGAAGAATTTTTTGCAGTATATTAGGTACATTCATAATTACGCTGGTGTGATATAATTGGTACACTCAGTAATGGATCAACGTAACGCAACGATATAGAAACACTAGGTACCCAGAGCACTCAATTACCACTCTGAAAAATCCATTGTTCGCGATAAACTTACGTGTAATAGATAATAATATGAGCTTTTGAGCTACACATACCCTTTTTTTTCTTTTCGTCAATTAATCAAAATTTGCTAATTCGGAAAGTATTTGAGACTTAAAGATGTAAAACATTGATATTACTCAAATTCAATATTAACTGATTATGAGCTGATATACTCAGTCAAGAAGGCTGAGACTAGAATAAAAATAAAATGTCCTGTATATATGCAGAATCGTGGGGAGTAAACTGGGTCTGTACTTTCAGTTATATTACTGTAACAGCAATTTAATATAGAGCATAGATAAATAACGCTCCCATAATATCAACATTGACCATGCCAACAGATGCTCGGTTTCGATGTTCAAAGGATCACGAAGTTTCTTTTTTTTTTTTTTCCCCTATTTTCGTTATCCTTTCGTCTTTTCGTCGAGAATTTTTCTTTCACTAATGAAAAGACCCGCTGGGAGTTCCGTCCATTTCCGACCTCGTTTTTCGGCCAAATTTTTGGGTCAAAGGGACTCCTTGCATATCTCTAGCTCCGTCCCATTTCAAATTGACCCGAGAAAACCTTCGGTTGTAAAAAAAAAAAAGTATTTATTTTACTAATTTATAAAACAGCAGAGGTAATATTATGCATCGAAGGAATCAGATGGCTTCAATAATTGTGAAATAATCTTAATAACTAATTTCAAACTTATGTATAAAGATTCCTTTATTCCGTTTCTTTTCCATTTTTTTCTTTTTTTTTTCTTTTATTTCTATTTTTTGTACTAATATAGACGTAGTGATTAATAATCACCAATCAAACTACGAATAGAATTGACATAGTAGCCAAATAACTTTCTTTATTCTGCTTCAATTACTAGTTGTAGCCTACATAATTACTAGTAGTTAAAATAATGGCTAACATCGAGGTGTCGTCGTCGCCTCATCGGTATAATACTGAGAGTGCCCATGCCGGGCCCTAACCAAGCGTTACTACTTATTAGCCGGCTGAACACGCTGGCTAACTCTACTGAAATATCTAGCAAGTGATGAGCGACACGTTGTGTGACCGAAGACGGCCGGGCTGACTATAGACGGAGTAACTCTACTGCGGACACTCGTGCGATCAGTCGAGAAAGGCTACAGCTACTATGTTCAATTTCCTAATTATAATTACATAGCTAGTTAGGTATATTATAAATAGAACAACGGTTTTCAGAGCGCTGATAATATGTCTAACTTTATTTTCAGCCAATATGTATATAAAAATGAATATTTGTTCGTAGTCTCGGGTTATGACATGGCAGTAGGCGCAGTGACACGAAATAAAATCCAGAAATAGTCAACGAAGCGAAATATCACCTCGGCTTATTTCCTGTATTTCATACGTCTTGGAAATCACTACAGCGAGCTTTTTCTCACCTCTGGACTTCCAGGGATTATATCCTGATTTATTGCGGGTGACGGAAAGTCAACTCTTCGGTATTAGGGGAGAGTAGGTAAAATTGGGAATCTTAAAGAAATTGGACAAGGGTAATGATCGTCTGACTTTGTTCTTTTTGTTTTTTACTTGAATGAAACGCCCATATTCAGTTCTACAGGATACTAGAAAACTGAAATCTCCATTTAGAGAATTCCACGAAAAATCAATCAATTGTCATTTTAATTTCGCTACATCGAATATAATTGTTTGTTCATTTGAATTTTTTCAAGAACCTATTTTGTCCTCTTCTCCTCTCTCTCTGTTTCTAAAATTTTATGCTTCGATAGATCGGAATGATCGATGTTGATAAATTCACACAAATTTCATATCACTCGCATTTCTTTATTCGCGTATTCATTCATCATTTGAACTCGACAGACAGGCTCATATTAGGGGGCTCATAATAGCTGTGCTCACAACGCAGCGAACAAAAGTGAACAAATAATTGGTAATACCATGCCGATTACACAACAGAAACGATATGTATGACAGAGACCACCGAATTTCAGACATCTGAAGCTGATCAAAGTTATATAGGAGATAACTTTAGTAGCTTAAAAATTTCTGGTCCGTAATTTACCCGACTAGTCTAGTCTCGTGGGAAATTTTCCGAGGTAACCGATCGTTTTCTATAGAATATTGCTTATCCTTTACTAAACAGCCCACGTTTAGTCAAAAATTTTGATAGTGTTGAGATGTTGAGACCGAGAAGGGATGAGAGAGAAAAGCGCTAAAAAGCAAAAAATATTTCACCAAACCATATAGGTAAAACAAAAACGGCAGAACTCAAACATATACGAGCGTGAATGATCTGATTACACAATCCCAAGCAGCTTCAACGATTTGAATGAATTTGAATCGATTCCAACCGACCCACAAGGGAGCTGAAGAAAATCCTTGTAACAGGATTCGGTACGGACGATTGAATAAACAGTGATGAAGACATATTAGGCACATATCAAAGGCAGAGTTACGTTTTGTGTGTTCTCTCGCATTCAGAATGGTCCAGGGTGGATCTAAATCACGCTTGCGCGGTTTGCCGCGATGTTGGAGCTGGAAGTAGCGCGGGGAATCTGCTTTCCCTCAATCGAGAACGTCCAGATACACGGGCATACTCTTCCGAAACCTGTGACATAGAGCATCCTGTCACCAGGATCCTCTTTTTCTCTCTCTCAGTTACGTTCTCCACTTTCCTTCCTATCTTTTCCCTAATTTAATAGCTCAATAAACTTTTATACTTGTTATATAAAAATATAAAAAAAAAAAGCACCGTCAACGTCTTTTTTTCGATACGTCTTTTCGTGGTATTTGTGCGATCTTGACATTGGACAACTCCACGGCGTTGTGGTAATTAGACCCCATCGTAAAGCCATCAATATAGCAGGTGAGTCGTGCCAACTTGTTGAATCACTAACTAAAGTATTTAAATTTCGATCTTAAACCACGAGTTGAGGATGGGGTGAAAACTTTATCATCAGACTCATAATTAATATTGATATAAAATTCTGTTTCTTCATTTTGAAACTTTATAATACGAGTTTTCAACAAAAGTTTTCTGCACGTAGAGTTCAAATTTATGAAATTACTGCGCCAAATGACGCGAGTCGATATAAAAAATTCTGAACTTATTTGAAATTGAGTAAAAAAAAAATTCACCAGTGGTTATTTTCTTGTCAATTTTACTCCAGCGAAGTGTCTTCGTATCTTTTCATGCCATACATCTTCTTACACAGAAATTCAAGTGTTATCTCGTTATATTTTATTGTAATACATCGCCAAATATATTTTACGTATCTTTTTCTTTTTGCTACGTTCGAGCTTCTATCGCGTGCTCCTATGTGTACACACACCTGTAGAAGTACCTATATCTTTCGCTAAACGATAACATGCCCATCTTAGTCAGATATGATGTTCAAATTGCCAATTATCAGTGCATCCTGGTATTCTATAAATATGTTTTATTGTTAATTAAAATGTAAATATTCCCTGATAAACGTCTCGATTCCGTCATCTGCAGTGCGATGAATAGAATGAGAACCAATTACGTATATATCAATACTAATTTTATCGAAAAATATGCAAAAAATTTGCATAGTAAAGTACGTTTAAACTTTTTGCCACTGGTAAGGAAAAAAAAATATTTAGATTAGTAGAATTAATTGATTTCAATGATCAGTGAACTGAAACGTTTTCATGTCATTTGCAAAAAATTTGTTTGAAGCTTGAAAAAATGTACCTCTTTCAATAAAATAGGTAGGTACTGTTATTCTGTCGTGAGATTATTAAAGTAATGAAAAAATTATAATTAAATCTCAATCCGATTAGACGGAGTAAACAAAGGCCTGACCGTCGTATACGGAGATACTCATATTATGTAGCAGTAAAGTGAATACACAAGTGTGCTTTGTAACTTTTTTACTCAGCCAAGATCACTTTCCTAACTCAATTTATTTCAAAAGCTTTTTATTCAAGTAAGTACCACAAGAATATCTTAAGGATAACTTCATGATGAGAAAAGAGATTAAATTAGCTAGCCATGGCCACGTGGGAACACTGTACTCCTTCAACTCGTGTGTAATGCATATAACAAGCCAATTACTTGCGTTTGCGTTATGAAAATCTGTTATACCATTACGACAACTAGGTATTACTCAAAGAGAGAGAAAGTATTTTTATTACGCTCCGTTGGAGAGCTGTAGGGCAAGGGCAACATCAAAAGACTAAAAGAAAGCTTTCAATACCACCTGTGAAATATACACGTGTATGTTGTATGGGTATGAATATCGATTTCACTACCACATATATCTATAGCAGAAAAATTATAATCAGTATTGAACTCCGATTCAGAATTTCGTAATATAAGGGGGAAAGTAATACTACTATATTATTAGTTAGTTTCAAAAAAGTAATCATTGAGATCTATCAGTCTCCGGCAATAGGCTGCGGAAGTAAGTGTCACTGACAGTCGGAAAGTCTGTTAAATCAAGGTCAGGTGAAATGCGAAGTTTCTACAAGAGAGGAAACAAGATGAAAAGGAAGACGGGAAAAGAGGGAAAAAAGTACCTAATATAGTTTCATGTTATTCACCATTCTACGAATTTTGTCGTACATAAATGATGAATACGTTTGAATATGTGGAAATGTCAGAATGTATAATGCATTTGCACAAGCTGGCTTCCTCCATTAAAGTCTCTTCACTACATACACCGTAACAATTGCTTCGTGCCGATTCCTCTGGTTCGAAGTCGAGTCGGCTTCGTCAGCGATAAACGCAATTCATTTTTCCGTGACTGACACAATTGCTTTTTGCTTGCTACAAATTGATTATATTTATATTCGATAAAATATTGACCGATTTACCTATCGTAGGCTTGACATTAGATTCAATTTTATCACGTCACTCTACCAATCATTCCACACATGATATAAATTTCACGGTTCTGATTCCATTTCGAACGTCTAATTATCTTTTTTTTTTCGTATAAGTGATGTAATGGGTGTGAGTATATTTTTATTGAGATCAAAGCAAGCCTCAGTTCATTTTTTTTTTTTTTTTTTTGTCCTGATTTTTACAACTACCGGTACAGCTTCTGACATTAACAAATTTATTTCGTTCAGGGGGAATCTCTGATCGAATAAATCTGATCGAAAGTAAAAACGAGGCGGTTAACGTATCGCGATTGAAATACGACCAATCTTTCACTTTTCAATAACTGATAACGGTATGATACGCTGGTGGATTTTTGTAAACTTCGTTAGAAGCATACAGGTATACAGGTATACATTAAATCACAGATTTAATGTGTCAAAAATATTCATATCCAACTTTCAGCGAATTATTTGGAAACCAGTTTTACGGTCATTTTCTCTCGAGTGTAAATCTTCAATAATCCTATGCTTCGATTGTTCAAGTTGTAAGTAATACGTCCCTATTGAACGGGCGCGTAATGGTCCGCAAACTTGTAAGTCGGTTGAGCGTGTTCGAAAAAAATTACACATACAGCAAAAAATTTATTTTCAGCCTCACGTAACGTCAATTTTCTTTCAGGATCTAGTCATCCAATATTTTTCAAATGATATTCGAACGAGGTACACTAGCATTGCTATTCTACCTACGTGAACATCAGTCTTTCGAATCGGCTGAAATTTTCAAGAAAAAATTTATTCTCACTGTAATTGTGTAGAGTTTTCGATTCACTGACGCTAGGGGCTAGGAGTTTTTCAACTGATTTAAATAAAAATTTCTACCTTGGCACCCTATATGTATTCTTGAGGAAAATATTCGATTAGTATGGTATGGGTAAAGTTTAATTGGCAATGTTAAATGCATAATTGCATACAACACGTACCTTTGCATGTATACGTAAGTTCGATCTTGATGGATGTAGTGAGTGAGGAACGCTTTCACCAAATAGCTTGCGAATTAATCCAGCGAACGAATAAGCAGCTCGATTCAATCAATCGAAAAATAACGGAAAAATCTCTCGTTTTTTCCCAGCCAATTAAAAGAAGGTATAAAAAGTGGCAGCAAGCGACGACTGTTTTAACAGGATTTTCTGACTTCATGCTCCTCTTGACATAAAATCTCGCCAAAGCCTCGTCTCGGTAGAGAAATTGCGGAAGAAAAGCTGGAAAAATTCTGCCTGTCACTTAAAATAACGCAGTGGGATTTCCTTGCTGTTTTATCGTGCTTGAGACTCGCCTTGGGGTCTGAACGCGTTATTATATTGGTCAAGGTTTACTCACAGGAAATGATTCCGGATCTCAGATTGGTTCCGTGATAAAAAAAAAATACGAGTGTTAACTCAATGATCGGAAAATGTATCAAAGATCAATCGCAATTTTTACTAAATCTTGATTCAATTTAATTTTAAAAATTAATACAGATCATCTGCATCATTGGCATTTTACTTTTCTTCAATTTAATAAATCATCGAAGCAACAAGACTACAAATTTATGTTATTTGATGCGTATATTTTATGGGAACTGTATGGATAATCAGGAATTTTCTGGGCCGATTATTACACCCAGCACCCTCTCTATCCCTGAAAGGTCTTTCGGGGCGTGAGATTTTCATGGACAATGGACTCAGTCGGGTTTGAAATTCCTGAATTTTATTTTCTCTGTTTGGTCAAACTTTAAGATGTGATCCCTGTAAGTATACTAACATGGTCTAGAATAAAATGTTATTTCAATAAGAAATTCTTTGCACCGTCGTTGAAAAATTTCCGAAAGTATTGCACAGGACGAATATTTCAGTCTCATAATTGTTTAAACCTTGAGAAGAAGCAAGAAAAAAAAAAATAGCAATAGATTTGGGCAACGATGTTTAGAATAATGATAACTGAAGTTTCAGGATTCATGATTCCCTTGTTCTGACAGTTCGAAAGCCTGTCTATTAGATAGAAGTATGAACTGCTAAAGTACACGAAGTTTTGAGATTGGCAGCCGATAGTTTTAATACGTGAGAGTTTGGGTAAATCTGTCTAATCCATGGGTCCATAATTAATTTAGGTCAAACTCTGGAATTGGGAAACAATAATTACTAATTATACTCTAACATATTTACATAGAACATCTGTAAGAGATAAGCGGTCGAAGATAGCAAACAGGTGAATTTTGGATGTCGATTGATACTTCGAAATAACAAATATCTTCTTGAGTGGTTGAAAAGTTTTATTTAATACAGCGAGAAACACGAAGGATCATATAAATTAATGAACTAATATTTGTTCCGATTTAAACTATCGATCGAGGTACATACAAGAAATGGATTGATCTAAGGACTTCGACATGGTACCTATAAGAATCCCAAGAGAAAAGAATCTAAGTTGGATGGTCTTACATCGATTCCGCAAGAAATTATATGTTTCGAAATTTCGCTAGCTGAACGAAAAGCTTTGCTTAATGCCTATGAGTCTTTTTCAAAACTATTTCCCAATATTAAAAGTTTTTTTTTTTTTTTGCTGTCCAGTTTGGTTAAATTTTATACTGGAATTAATTATTTTGCTTGTATTGCTGGCACCACATTTGTTACCCTCGATCTAGGGCTTAGCTGGGATCCCCCTTGAATTACCTTAGGGTTTCAACACTTCGCCACGTGTACATATAAAAGTACGAGTTCTCCCTCTAAAGTTTTTTCCCCAAGGATTGTTCCCCAACCCTGAAAGACTTCTGTATTTTTTTTTTTTTTTCAAGTCTCGTAAGAAAATTAATCACGGTCGTCGCGTATTTGTAGAATAGTTTTCAGGGTCTCATTATTAGTGCTACGAAAAATAGTGAACTTTCTATTTCTCAGATACATAACTTCACTTCAATGTCTGCAAAAAATAATTCATAAAATTAATTACCCTTTCAGAATGAGTGAACGAGATCAAGATAAATTTATTCTAGAGCAGAAGGAACGGTGTGATGATATGCTGCGTCAAAAAATCGGTAAGTCCAATCATTCCGTATTATTTGAATGAAAAAAAAAAAAAAATTATTTACCCCATAAAAATACACTACAAATTACTCGTAATTAGCAGAGCATGTGAGTACTAACGAAAGGATTATTAATAAATTAATTAGCATAGGTATAAATCGAAGAAGACACAAGTGAATTCTACTAGTTAATGTTTGTTGATGTGATAGATTCACCCTGCAGGAAATAATTTGATAAAGGACCGATTCAAATCAGCGAAGCGTCGCCCTTAAATTCACCCCCATTTCCTAATCTGGTTATGAGATTTCACCATTGAATATAAATACAGGAATTTTGGTAAAGAAATTCGGTGACATTCGCGGGACTTTCTGTTGCTCGATTACCCTGCACGCACGCAGGAAATATGTGGCTTCAGATTTGGACGATTTCTACATCACTTTCTTGACAGCGTCACCCCATCCACGTATAAAATTTCTTTCATTTCCGTTCCACGTCATCGGAAACCGTGAATTTCGAACTTTCTCAGATCAACGTTGTCCCAGGGTCGTCGACGGTCTACTTCTGAGTTTGCAAATAATCTGTTAAAGATATTCTGAATTTCACTTCAACGTCGGTCCTCTGAAGAGCTCGATCCTAAAAAATTATCCAACATACGTATAATAATCCGCCGATCAAAGTGAAAAAGGCGAGGTTCGTTGACTTAGTTGACGACGCAGCAATTACTTATCCAAGCTTCCTAAGCAGTTTGTCGATCCATTCAACAGTTCTCTAACGTTTCTTTTGTTGAATTGGAATGAAATTACTCGTGCGTATTGCATCATATATTAGATAACATTTTTATAGCGCTTATTCAAATTACTACACTCCGGAATATATCTAAATTTCGAGGTTTCACAGTGCATTTAATTCTGATCCTTCTCATTGCAGCAGTGGATAAAAGCAACAAGTGTTGGTTTAATATACGGTCATCGTTGTTTCAGTCATATTGTTCCAGACTATAATCAATAACGAACAATAAACGAATAGTTCTGATCGATACACCCTTGTCTATAACACACGACGTTAGATTTTTCCATTCTATTAGATCAATTGGCGATATTATAACAGTCTGGTACCGGTACACCTTAATCGCTCAAAAAAGGCAATTGCTGGACGTCACGAATAAAGAGGGATATTCGATTCACGATGAACTTCCAGAATCTAATCAGATTAAGTGTCAAGATTAGGTATATGTAGGTATAGCTGTTCTATCGGACAGCACTTGAGTGTCATTTGCCTTCAAGAATATTCAGGCATAATTGAAAAGCAAATAACGCACTCAGTGGTATAAATTGTAAATTGGAATGTCTTCTTTTGAGTGTGTTATCATAGAAAGAAATATACGTAGTACATATATATTTTTTTCTTGCTTTCAGAACACGAAGTCTTTGGCAAAACTTTTTGCCCCGTCATTTTCGACGGCCTTCTTTGCTGGCCTCGGACCATGGCTTCGTCTACATCCACTGCACCATGCCCACCACCTTCTGTCCTGGGATACAATAATACTATAAATTCCATAGCCACAAAGCTCTGCCTCGAAACTGGGGAATGGTATACTAATGATAAAAAAATAACCTGGAGCAATTATACACTCTGCACCACGACCCGCTATCACGATTCCACCGCTGTCACAAATCTTGACTTGGAGTTATCTAATTACGATGGGACTGGAAATTCCACGCTTTTCAAGGCAGGCTTTTTCGTGAACATACACAAAATACGAACATCCTATACCCCATAATGATGTGTTTTTGCAAAGCGTTGTTATCGTTACGAAGAAAATCCCCACATAGCTACTCAGATTGACTTTCGACTTGTGTTACGGATGAGAGCCATTCAAGATTTCTCCTTTTTTTTTTTATAACAAAGGATCGAATTCTTGCCATAGGCAATTCTTTCTCAAGATAAATCAGGTTAAACTCTCAAATATCGCTTGGCCACAATTGATTTGAAAATTGTTGTGAAAAGTGCGAGAAAGACTTTGAACCTTATATACTTAGAATTTATATTCTCATACTTTATTGAATTTTTTACGACAGTCTTTGGTAACCGTACCTACCCGTGTAGAAATTGTGCTGTGGTGCTGGCAGGGTCCTAATAAGGCGTGCCATAGTGCAAATGAGGCCCAGGTTAGACCCAGGTTAGGCCCAGGTTAGGCTGTTAGGGACCCCGCTGGATGTTCCCGTTTTAGATACCGCGCCAGGCCGGGGGCTAGTCAGGCTGCCAAACTCGCACCCCATTCGCGCCACGAATTAAGCTTTAGCAAACCATAGCTCCTGCACCGTTGTCCCTAGAGTGAACTTTTAAGGACGTTTCTTGTTCCTTATTCAATTATCTAGCAACGCATTTTTCGCATTTTTTTTTTCGATCCATTTTTTGATTTTTATTCTTTCGATTCTAGTTTTCGGTGAATTTAAGCTTTAGCAAACCATAGCTCCTGCACCGTTGTCCCTAGAGTAAACTTTTAACGACGTTTATTGTTCCTTATTCAATTATCTAGATACAGAATTTTCGCTTTTTTTTTATCGATCCATTTCTCGATTTTTTTTTCTTAGATCCTAGTTTTCGCACAATTTAAGCTTTAGCACACCGTACCTCCTTCACCGTTGTCCCTAGAGTAAATTTTTAACGACGTTTTTTGTTCCTCATCCAATTATCTAGATACGGAATTTTTGCTTTTTTTTTTATCGATCCATTTTTCGATTTTTTTTTTTCGACCCTAGTTTTCCCACAATTTAAGCTTTAGCACACCGTAGCTCCTTCACCGTTGTCCCTAGAGTGAAATCCTTACGACATTTTTTGTTCCTCATTCAATTATCTAGATACGGAATTTTCGCTTTTTTTTTTATCGATCCATTTTTCGATTTTTTTTTTCGATCCTACCGACTATTCGTTGATTTTTCTTCATTAGTGAAATTTTTTTTAGACGCATTTCACCCAACTCCTTTTATCATGCTCAATCGCATTAGTTCTATTGAGCCGAGATTCAGTCTCCATTCAGAAATTCCAATAATTAATTTCAACACTTAAGCCGGGGCAAAAAAAAGTTCAATTACTATTATTTATTCGCAGAAATGGTTGCCGATCATCAAGACCATTTCACAGGTAGGATACGCATCATCCTTTACAACGCTTGTCATCGCCTTTGTCATATTCTCGTTAATCAGGTAGGTCAAAGGTCAAATATATAAATTGTTATTCAATTTTCTTCCCATGCTATAAGTCAGATAAATTCAATTCAATAAACCTGAGATGAAAGTAAAAGTTGCTCACCGTCTCTTTTGTGCTTTTAAAAAACATCGTCAAATATGTTATCAGCCTAAACATTATATGTCTCCTTCCGCCATCGGAATATATTTATTATCTAATCTCCCAAGGAAATTGAGAAATCCAAGAAATCGGCTGCACATGCATCTCTTTGTGTCTTTCATCATGCGTGCATTTATGGCACTGCTAAAGAACTGGCTTTTCGTAGACGGCGTAGGCGTCGATTGGGACGTGATCTTGGTCGATGGAAAAAGTGCTATCATCAAAGAACACAACGTAAGGAAATAAAGCTCATTAACAAATTATGTAGACTAATTTTGAAAAAGGTAAGTAGGAGGAATCTTCCCTACAAAACTATCAAATTTACTGAACAATTTTTTCTCTCGTAGTTAAAAATCTTTGCGCAGATATCTTACTTAGAATTTTGAATTTTGTGAGAGATATAGGTGCTTTGTTAATATTTTTGATTAATTTTCAGACATGGATTTGCAAGACTATTACCAGCGTTTGGCAGTACTTTATCGTAGCAAATTACACCTGGATTTTGATGGAGGGTCTTTATCTTCACAATTTAGTTTTCCTCGCCCTTTGCACCGACACTACAGCAATCACTTTGTACATTTTTTTAGGCTGGGGCAAGTATTTAATAGAATCGTTCATTGTAAAGCAATTTTATTAGTATACCTACTCGAGAAACGATGATTTATTGTTAATTGCCTAAAATGTTGGTCAGGTTTACCGTGCATGGTGGTCATACCTTGGATAGCTGTCCGGGCAACAATGGAAGACACTTTATGCTGGACAACTCATCACAATACTTCTCTCTTCCTAATCATACGTATACCTATAATGATATCAATTTTGGTAATAGACTTTTTGCACACTTTTATGAACAATACTATTTATCTCACGGAGTTATTGCGTGTCTCTAACGATTTCTAGTTCAACTTTGTCCTCTTCGTCAATATTGTGAGAGTCCTTCTAGTCAAATTGAAGACATCCGTCTACCTGCAACGAAAGAAGATGCGATACAGGTGAGCAATGGGTATGCAGTTGTGTCATTGATAACAGAATGATTACTAATAGTCAATGAGAAATGTCGAGTGTATTTCGTCTTTGCAGACGATGGGCGAAATCGACGCTTGTCCTGGTCCCACTTTTTGGAGCACATTACACCTTGTTCTTAGGACTTTCATATCACAAGGATCATAGCATTGAATTGGTGTGGCTTTTCTGTGATCAGCTTTTTGCCTCTTTTCAGGTAAACGTTAGGTTTCGTCTAGACCCTGGTAAAAATGAAATCAACTTATGCATAAAAATTATAGGGATGTTTCGTGGCTTTGCTGTATTGTCTTTTGAACGGTGAAGTTCGGGCAGAAGTTAGAAGAACCTGGAAAGCGCGAAGATCACGACGAGGTGGAGATTCCCTGAGCTTGGGACAGCGAGAATTACCTAGAAGCATGAACCAGAGGGCAACCTATCATCATCATCATCATCATCAGAGGAACAACATTGCAGAGCAAAACGTGGATACGACTCGCGATCTTTCTGTACGGTAGCCAGTGGAGTGATCAGCAAAATTAAGAGTTCAGATTACAATTGCATACATCTCGCAATTTTGTTTGTTCCAAGCAGATAACTGGAAAAAGTTTGATGACTCATCAGGGTTATGAGCTGTAATAGCATCAGGTGCGAATGATGATAGACCTATCTCGATTTTAACTTGTCAGTGTTAAATGTATCCAAATAATTGTGTCGATTGTCATCACATGGGACAAGATTTTATGTATCTGAAGTTACTATGAAATTATCACAAAAACTTACTAAAAGAAAAAACAAACATATCGATGTAATTAAATGTATTTACTTCGACGTTTCAATAAATGTCATTTTTGAGATAATACCATGAACCCCTAATCTTCCTATTTATCATTGATGCTCATGATTTATTATATTATAATAATGATTTTTGTTACTGAGATCTTACAGTGCCATCTTTTCGTAACGCTTTATACGTGCACATGCTCTAGTAAACTACGTAGGGGTGGTCGATGTATTTCGCTACCGTCGATAACGGTGTTCAGAGGGGTTGGTTTCTGTCCGTCCAACAAATGTTTCCTTAGGTTCGTGTTCAGTGCTGCCATCTGACACGACACCACTTTATACATCATCCCTTATTTGTACTATTCCTCACCCTTTTCCTAATACGAAGACCAATATCTTATCTTCTATCGAGGATATGCTGTACAAATTTTCAGATATTATGTGCAGCAAATCGCGTTCACGTAAAGATATAAGTCACCTAATTTAAAATTACCTTAGCTATGATTTACTCAATGTATACTAGAATGAAACTCGGATCAATATTTGACAGGCTGAAATCCGCCACTCTATGCTTTTTAAAAAAATAGCAGGAGCAGGTATAATTATGAATTTGTAGGCGCATTTGAATTCTCGAAAATACGTTTGCTCTCAATGATTCGATTTCCGATGCATCGATGCATGTCTCCAGTTTTCCTTTTCATTTTTGACTTAATAATTATTTCTACCCCTTTCTAATCCTGCAGAAAATAATATGAAATAGTATCTATTACGATCAGACGAAGACTATATAATATCTGATCAAATCACCTTTTGTTGTGAAAATCAATCGGTTTTCTAAGAACCTTCTGAGATTGTACCTACTCATTACTTTATAATTATGCCTAAAGATGGGAATATTGTCGAGAATAACATTGTAAAAAAATATAACCACAGTAATTTACAACACGTGACTGCTGTTGTTAGGATTAATTTTGGCCTTAGAAGGCGATGATTACGTAGGGTTGTGATGAATTTATAATTCAAACTCCCAACAGATCTGGTCAACCGATCCTTACGTGACAAACTAACGGGGTGTGAAACTACCCCATACCATATATACCACGACTTTTTAACAACACTCAGCGATTATAGAGAATTGAAAACATACAAAAGAGATAGACGATTTTTGTTAGAGTTTTGAATATTGTTCTCGAAGACGAAGTACCGACAGACACGTGTCGCCACGTGACTAGGGTTGTTTCGACGTTTATGCTACAGCGGTGATGATGTGGTCTTCCCTTTAGCCACAGTGAGAGACTCGAGAAGGGTCTCAATTCTGACTAATTCAATGATGGCAATCCTAGCATATTCTCACGTAGATAATCTGTAATAGTGATTAAAAAATTTGCGTTTACATTTTCATTCGATTAAATAGACAATCGTATCATTTGGTGTATCGATACTGTCACAGAAAAAATCGCGAGCATTTTGTCGTCAAGGATTTTATATTCTCAATATTTTTGACGAGTCTGCGAACCGAATTATATCAGCTCCCATGCAGATACCTGTTACCTACGTTAATCTAGGAGATATGTTTGAAAAATTACTTTCGAATCAGGTATTCATATCACTTGTTCCACCTGTGTCTCGCACGTACTTTTAACCGACGTTTTGTAATACCGTGAACTATTTTGCATCGCTATTTGCCACACAGTAAAGACTGACCAGTATTAGTTACACGTCCTAATTTTTCGAAATTAATTACCGTATGAAATGGTCAAGGATCTTTGAAACCCGAAGTGCAATATCAGTGTAAGGATTCGAGGCGAACAATGGAGTTGGTTCAAGTATGGATTTCTGGTTGGGGGTGGTAGCTAGGGGTTGTGAGGATCAGGTGTTTGCCGAGGCACATCTGCCTCCGCCATCGTGGCTCCAATAAAACGGACTCCTTCGCTATCTCCAGAGATGTACTTCAGACTCTTTGCTTAGGAGTTTGACACTGACGAACGTCTTAAAAAGCCTGATTCTCTTCTTTTCTTTAGACTCGAGTCATTATCACAATATTGCTTCATTTTCTCGTCAATTACATCCGAATATCATTCTAATGATACAGTTTAAACAAACGCTGTATACCTTATGAAATATAAACATACCGAGCGGATTTGTCAGATTTATCAAACCAACAATCATCCCCATTCGTATTAACACAATCATTTGCAAAATTCAAGAACAAACTGTTCTCCGATATCAAAGCAAGTCTTAAGAAGTCTTAATAATAGCCAACGAATTCGAATACCTTACCGAATATTCATGATTAAATAAAATTCTTTTCAGACACATACATCAGCCCTCCGAAAGAAAAACCCTGTTAAGAAAGGCATGGATAATGATGTGAAAGAAAAAGGATTCACAGAGACGAATATTGAGCTAAATATTAGGAATGAAACGAGTGAAGTCTGCTCGATTCACCTGATCTCAAATTTGCTAGATTATGAAAAATGAACTGAAATGAAAAAGAAAACTCATTTTTATACGTGTAAAGAGCTATCTTTCATACGTAAGAAAACACAAAGCATTTTACAGCAGACGTTGAATTTTTTTTTGCGCAGCATCAATACCGCTACGTGCAGTTATGAATTGAAAAAGCAGAATGGCGAATCGAAACAGGGCGTATCTGGGGTGATAAACCAGTGAATTTCGATTGGTTTCTGTAAGGGTAGTTACAACGGCAGGCGTGGCTTGCGTCGAGCTTTCCCCACCGCCACCGATCAACCCTGGCAATCCCTAGGCGCGTTGGACCGAGACGGATGCTGTAGCCGATTGAGATCTTATCAGATAGAGATTCGTGTCAGTTGTCAGTGTCACCGGAAGTTTTGTCTCGGTAGATTAATCGAAAGCTTTACCAAAAAGTGCACTTTTCATATAAGGGATGATATTCCTTCGGTCATTACCTGTATATACTGTTTTAACGAAATAAATTAAGAGTGAAATATTTGTGAAGGAAAAATCGAGGTGTTGGCTGTTAAAAATTGTAAAATTATTTCGCCTAATAAACATGAATAATAATAATAATTGTGATTAGTGTTTGATGATGGGAACAACGATAAATAATTAATCAAATATTTATGGCCTTTGGATTCTTAACAGCGCGACTATCTATTATGACAACGCGATCCCTTGTACTGTGCAATAATCGAAAAACAAGATCTTCTCTGTCCAACGTAGTTACTTTTTGAACGTTAGGTAAGTGACTTTATCTCTGATTGCCAATCCCTTAATTAGATTGATAATTAAATAATTGCAGTCATAGGATTTGATTGAAAAGATTTTTGAACTCACTTATCTGAAAATTTCTAATGTCTTGATGAGTTTTTCTTCTTTGAGCCATAAGGCTATCTCTTGTAAAAATTCAAACCTGTAAAGCTACGTGAAATACTGTACAGAATTGACTGCATGAAGCCAATAAAAGAAGCGAAGATTCGTGAAATATTAAAAGCAAAGCGATCCAACGGATACATACAAACTGTCGATTTACCATAAAAATCTGGCGAGATCAGATGGGGATGGGGACCGCCACATCAATAAATGATAGGCCAATCGAATGCATTATGTAGAATGGAGGTTTTCTCGGCCAATACAGATGAATTATTTAAATAAACTGGTTGACAACGGGGTCGTGTTTGAACCCAGGTTAAAGAGATCGTTCTTCGAAACTCACGAGAAGTAATACCGAAGAATCTAAAGCACGTAGAAAGAAAATAGAGAAAACATTATTCAAGAATACGAGTGAGTTTTTTTTTTTTAGAAAGAAACTAAGAACAGACGAATGAATGAATCTCGTTAAATTTCCAAAATTTTGTCAAGCTTTCTAAGAATTATTAATAGCACGTAGATATCAAATATTTGCTACGTATGTTATGGTCGATCGGATTAGGCAGCAACCCTTCTGCTAGCCCTGTTTCTTCCAGAACAAAGGTTCAAGTGGATTACTCTAGGTGTATTTATCTATAAGGCCATCGATGTTTGCACAACAATTTTCAGGGGTGGTAAATTCGCTCTTTAGGGACATGAGAATCCGGTTAATTCTTTCTGCAAACTTTAATAACGTAAAGCTGATTCGTGGCTGATAAATTTAATGAATTATTTAAAAAATTGCATAGCTTTCGTAGACGATGGACAGGGAAGCTCTACTGCCTATTGCCGCTTGTTGTAATCTGAGTCTACAACCGAGACGCAGGTTGGTACGACGTTAATTTAATTTCATGTTTCATAATTTTATTGCATCTCATTTACTTTACATAATTATATACAAATTTGACTATTTTCAGAGACAGAGAAAACGGGATGGCGAACGGAGGTCACGGAGGAATGGTCCACGGCGTTAGCCAAGGATCGGGAACACTTTCGCGCGAAGAACGACGACGTCGACGACGAGCGACGCAGAAATATCGCACGGCGCATGCGACGAGGTAATAAAATACTTCATTTCGAGGTATTCAAATTCGAATTTATTACCAAAGTCATTGATCGCAGCATTCAAATTTGCACAACCAAGAAAAAAAAAAAATTGGTCTTCCCTTGCATATGCACAAAGAATAAATTGGGAAATGTTTAAAGCTAATATCGATTGTACTATTACACTTTCTTCTACATGGCTGAGGTACCAATTTTCTTTTTTTTTTTCTTTTTCATTTTTTCTTTCAGAGAGCGCGTGCGAGTTGAAGCTTTCAATCTGGCTTTTGCAGAGCTGAGAAAATTACTGCCAACTTTACCACCAGACAAAAAACTCTCCAAGATTGAAATTCTGCGATTAGCGATATGCTACATCGCCTACTTGAACCATGTGCTTGAAGCGTAATAATTATGATCTGTTTCATTCATGAAGAAAATCGCAAAAATTTGAAAACCTCAAAATTTTCTAAAAATATTCACATATAATATACATATATAAATACAGTAATTAATATACCTATAATATATCGTGCTCACAATCTCAAATCTTTATAAGCAGAATAATGGTGGGTTGATCTAAAACTTGTCACCATATAAATGATATGAGGATTCTTTAATCTTAAGTAATTTTAGTCTACGATGATTCCTCGGTTAATCATGTGCCAAAGAGACAATGTGCTATTTTCACCACAGAATTACATTTCTATCATACACTTCGTCGCTGGGGACATGCTGATCTTATCTTTATGCTGTGTGGGGTACTCTAACGTTTTCTGTACATATTCCGTCGTCCGTTATAATTTCGTTTACGTATTGTAAATATTGTATGTATTTAATGAACATGCGTGTACCTCATCCCCCTAAATAAATATAATAATAATAATAATAATGATACCACGAAGCGAAATTCGCATTTCGCAAAATTCTACTATCACGTAGTTGAGCTCATTAATGCCCAAAATCTATTCTGTTCCCAAATTATATTTCAGTCCATTGATTCATCAAGTTGATCAACCGATTTCAGCAAAGTTGCGTTCTGTATAAAATAGACAAAAAAGGAATAATGAAAAAAAAGAAAAGAAAAGATTCGATTTCTGCAAAGTTTATAAAAATCCAACGACGTGACATGTATCGGTAGCCTATCGGCTAACTAGATTTCACATATGTCTGATAATCTCTCGGATCTATTTAGGTGGTGGAAAGCATGTGTCAGTCATGTCTATACGACCGGGGGCGTAAGTGGTATACAATTCGCGGGGTGAAGTAGCCGAGGTGCATAGCGTGGTGGTGGCATTATTCCCCAGAGATCGGTCGCTTCGGACTAAAACTAAGTGAAAAAGAATGAGATTACTGGAAGCCAACTTCACGGCTCAACGCCCTTTCGCAATCGATTCTCAACGGGCCCTTTTTTTGCTTGATCACTACCGCCAAAAAGAATTAAGCCTCCCTAGCTACAGAGTGAAGAACTTTTACGTTTACGTCCTAAAATTTGTAAGATTGAAGAAGGGGTGCCCAGTGGTGGCGAACAATGAATCAGGATGGGGCAGTAGAGAATCTCTCGATTAATGAAAAGCCCTCTTAATTTGCATTCTATTTTGCACATGTCCAACTTTGAAATACAAATGCCTGGTATTCATGATGTTTTTTTAATTTTCTACCGTCGCTTTTGCGAATCAATTATTATTAATAATTTCAACAAAACGGACTTAGTCGACACATCAGTATAAGCACTGATTTAGATGCATTAAGTCCACGCTAAATAATCGTAGCCACGGTTCGTATGGGCGTGTAATCCTGATGTCAAAATAACGTAATCCCTGTAATATATGATTTCCCTCTATAGGGTGCACAGTGTCGCTCTCAAACCCCTATTTGCTGTCACGTAACTGTTAGTTACATGTGTTATGGGTTTTACCAACCACCCCTACGCCCCATACCGTTGAATTCATCTGACATATGCAAATGATATTCTACTACAGAAGCATAAGCGCAACCTAAGCGATTTATGTTATATTTTATACTAGAAATTTCGATTTATTTGTATTAAACAATTTCCTCCTCAAAGATTAGCTTGGATAAAATTGCATCAAGATATATTTGAATCTTTCGTTTACATCCAAATCTATAAGTTTTTCTCAAAACGTTCGAAACGAAGTTGCGAAGGATATGAATTTTTTTTCATATAAAATAAAGAATGCCTGGAATTATGATCTTATCGTCGATTTCAAAGCCTAGTCATATCACTTGATATACTTACACTGTGTACTCTTCGCCAATCAATAGACAGTTTGAAATGAGTGTAATTATAATGAAGCGAATTTCCTGGCATTTTTATCACTCAATAGAAAAGCAATTACTATATGCGGACATATACCATATAGAGCAGATGATAAAAATAATTGATTGATACTTTCAAATGTGTACATTTACTTATTAGGCAGAATTGTGTTATTAAAAGTCTCGCACGGAGAGACTTTTAGTCTTATCAGATAATCGTGGCAATACAACGGTTGATGGTGACGTTTCGTGTCTAACATTCGTGTCAATTACATTAATTTATATTCTCGTACTAGTTATAATGGAGGACTACGTATTCCCGCATGAATACGATAGAAGTAGATGCGCGAGTGATGGGCAAAAGATTCGTATCACATGAGTACGTCCAGTTAAACCGACCCGGTGAGAAGTCAATTTTTAATTCTTGCTCATAGCAGTGAGAACATTGGTCATTGCCTGGTTATATAACGCGGTAGCTGACTCAAAAGTTTTCATAAATTCAACGAAATTTTGAAACATGATAATCCCAGAGCTGACGACTTTTCGGGCTGCTTTATTGCCGATGATTTACTTCAACTGGATTATTGGCGTAGGTGCAGTTCCACCAGCGCGATCAAGGCCTGTGCAGGTCATGATGATTCTATACACTGTGGGGTTCTGGATTTTCTATGTATTTACATTTTATACCGGCATTGGTGCAATGGTTCCTTCGTACTTGTACAATATCTCGCCCATGGCTACTATGATGTATAAAATACTCGTCTATACAAACACATGCATGTCACTTACGGCGCCGGTTCTAGCATTGATGAGACGCAAGGTACGTACATATTCCAAATATTTATATATCAGAACCACGTCACTACGCTAAATTGTTTTTTCGTCTTGTGTTGTCACTAAATGTTTTACTGAACTATAACAGAATTAAATTACCGAAAATATCATTGCCTGTGTTTTTCATTCATCTTTCGAATAATGGTGATAATCGTTAGACAAGTCATACAGCGATGTGGACAGTAAAAGATTAGAATTCCATAACGTAGAACTTGGAGTAGGTACTTTTTGATAGAATCTACAATTTTTTTTACTGTTCCAGGGGTTAACCGATTGTATGGGGCGAATTCAGAAATTGGATGATACTATCTCAATAATATTGGGCTTTGAAAAGGACTACAGAAAAATTTTCCTCGATCAAATTTACCACATTCTAACGATTTGTTTCGTTTTGTTTTTGATAACTATCTCTGACTCACTGTGGCTTCAGGATAAAACGTCGTTTTTTACAAAATTTGCAATAATGTTTACTTTTCACCAACCAATACTGCTAATGCTTGCAACGGATCTTACTTTCTGCGGATCAATGAGGTATAACAAGCTCGATATTATTTAATTCAAATAATTTAATTCAGTGTCATTGATGCCTTTTAATTACTATCAATTAGGACCGTCGGAAAAAGGTTTCAGGAACTTAACACAGGTTTACTTGGCTTAGCGGAACCAGACGTTGCTCCGTATCCTAGAGGAAGACTCATCGTTGTTCAACAAAAAATTAAAAAATCATCGTCATTTCGTGGTGTTGATGGCAGTCTGGCTACGAACCTAATGACCAAATGTTACTTGTTTCATACAATCCGGTAAGTGGGATGAAGAATGTTGCTAAATTGAACTTAGGAGATCCTATTTTCATATCACTTCGTGCTTCGACTTTCTGTTTAAGAAAAACCCATCTAGAGCTCTCTAAGATTTCTGAAAAATTCAACTCGGTCTTCGGAATACAAATCCTAATTTCAATGGCAGTTTCCTCGGTTATGATTACCGGACTTCTGTACACTATTTATAGTGCTTTTTCATCGACGAATTCGGTGCTCGATACAATCAGAGAAGTAATGCCACCTACATCCTGGTGCATTATTTATGGCTTCAAGATTTTCCTGATCTGCTATACCTGTGCCGCCGTGAGTAACGAGGTATTTAAATGAAATTATTCCGGTCTCTTTTTCTCGTTCATGATTATACTAGATATATAATTTATAATTATATCTAGCCAACGAATTGTATTTTCATGATTTCCAGGCTCAAAAATCGGGACAAATCATTTATGACGTTCTTGGAGCTACTGATAAAGAGTTTCAAAAAGAGGTAAATTGAATTGAATGAAATTTCTTTTCATCCATCCAAGGTGCTACTGCATGACATTTTTTTTATTTCGATTACTAGATTCCAACAGTTTGATCGAAATATTAAAACTAATTTTTATACACACCTAAGTATCGGTGCAAACAAAAAATCTATAAAATTCTTACATAAGGGTAGTGGTTCTTGTTCTTTTTTTTATCATAGATTCAAGAATTCGCACTACAAATGATCCAAAACCCGGTACGATTCTCTGCCTGTGGATTTTTCACTTTGGATTATACCTACGTTCAAGGGGTAGGTGTTTTCAATTCTTCGTAGTGTATTCGCACGTAGACACATCCCTGATACGTTTACATTGCAAATAATTTGAGAAAATTATAATCACACACTGGTAGTATTTTCTAAGAATTTTTGTTTTACATTTCTCAGGTAGTCGGCTCTATAACTACCTACCTGGTGATTCTTATCCAAATGAGTGATAGCCGCATCTCTGCGCCAACCGCAACAGTCAATAAAACCGCAACTTAAACCTATTTCCGAAATTGAAGATCGAATCGTTTCCATAAACTGAGACTTTTTCTCAAATTAAAATCATTTCGTCGTAGTTTAATGATAGTTATTTTAATTATTAGCACACCGCCCTCACAGAAGAGTTTGAAATTGAATAAATGCGATGGTATAAGAACGAGAGGAAATTATACTGTGTGTTTTAGCTATTTAATGATATTGAATAGACGTGATGAGTTATTTAACTTTCATCTCAATCTAAATCTTCAGATTTTTTTGTGATTATTTTTCCGACCCAAATATCGACCAATAGAATTGCACCATTCGACGTCACGTGGTACAACCTACATGGTATTATACTGATAATTTTTTGATTATTTTCTCTGGTAGTTGCTATATATAAAAAACAAAACATAATCCAGTCAAATTAACCACACGTCAAACTGACAGGTTGAATTATAATTCTGTGACTTCCGAATTTTTAATTTTTAACTGTGGATTTTGTCTCATGGTGCAATTCTATCGGCCGAAATTTGGATGAAAAAATAATCCCCCGAATACCACTCGAGCTTCAAAATTAATCGGGTATTTCCCTCAAGGTTCCCTGCAATCAAACGAAGTCGTCAAGTTTTTCAGAAAAATCACTCGCGCTTCGCGCTCGTGATTTTTTAACCTGAACAACTTGACTCCTTCATTTGTTTGCAACGAACCTATCGGGAAATACCCGATAATTTTGAAGCTCTTGTGGTATTATAAGTGAAAATTCGTGATCTAAAACAGGGTGATAAGCCTTATAACTGTGCTTCGTGTTTCAATTCAATGTGTACCAGTGTAATATGACTTAAAAACTTAACAATCCACTTTAACGTGATAATCGACCATATGTTTACTATATTTTTATCGACGTGTTAGACATGCGGCACATAGAAGCTGGGTTTGAAACGAAGACTGATCAATAACACATTAGGGTAATTTAATGTAGTGTTCTGAGGGCCATAGAAGTTTAGCAATTTCTGTCTCGCTAGAGGCTCATATCGTATCTTAAAACTGATAATCGAATTCTATATTTTATGCGTCAGAGAGTGCCTAATGAATTTTTGGTGAATATGCGCGAAATGCCTTATTAATTATTACCATGTATCGATTTGTCGTTAAAAATAAAGAAAATTCTCAACCACTCTTCTACCACTCCTTTTGTACATAGCTCCACTGTAGTATGGTACAAACGCTCGATAATAGCGTTCAGTAGTTGACCAGGTCTCATTCGAAACTCACCTGAGGTTCAAAATCTATCATTAGAAAAAAAAGATGGCCATATTCGAACCAGAGATCCTGAAGAGTGCGTTGTTTCCGACATTCTTTTTATATCGGATTCTTGGAATGGGAATGATCGAGTATCCAATTGGACGTCCGAGACGAATTCTTGGTCTAATTTTTACTTCAACTATCTCCATCGGTTACGGAATTATTCTCATCGTTTCTTGGAGTATAGTTTCAAAAATTTCTGAACACACATATTCTTCTACAGCTAAATTTGCCTTCTGTTCATTACCTTTAGTAAACTTTGTGATGATCACCGGTAATCTTGTAAACTACATGATTCACAGTAAGGTGAGTTGCGAGGGGAAATTCGAAATACGAGTAAAAGGACCCCGGACTAAAACTCTTTTGCTAATTGTGACGCAATCCATTCCTCATGTAGAGCTCATAGCTACTCAATTATGTGCCTTTTACAAACTATCATACCACGATGACAGGGGTTGAAAAATTTCCAGGAGCACAATCACTGCGTCTTGGAAGTCATGAATATTGACAGAGTCATGCAGACAATGCGTGCTGCTCGCTCCTACCAATCCTCCTTAAAGCAACGATCATGGCAACTCATTGGCACCTTGTTCATCTTTTTTATTACGATCGTTTCGGAATACCTTCTCATTATATTTACTACACATGGAATGTTCAATATGATTTTAGTGTGGTTTATGTTCATATATCCGACATATATATCAGCTTTCGGAGATATTGCATTCTCTACCTTCAATAGGTGAGTTCAGTCGACCAATTTGAAAAAAGGCACACTAAAATTTTTATGCAGCAGTCATAATTTGACAGAATTAATACTTTATATATCGCAACCGAGCTATCATTAAAGTTTTGCACTGATTGCAGGGTGATGACGCAGTATTTTGAAGATTTGAACTCACTCTTAGAATCAATGAGTATAAAAGATCCGGACGATTATGATACCAGGATGGGTAATTTGATCCGGGTTGACGCGGTCCTAGAAGATAAAAAGAAGCTGGAAAAGTTACGGCGTATCAGGTAAGTTTAATAAATCATATGAAAAATCAATTGAACTACTTGTAAGTATTGTTAAACAAAAATAATACGGCCTTAATGTTTGACAGAAAAATCTATTCTCGCTTGGTCAACCTAGCGAAGCGTTGGACCAAATTGAATGGGATGCATGTCATTTCCTCCACTATCATGGCTATATGGATAGGGACAGTCGAAGCTTTCAACATATACTACGTATCTTCTAATACAACGACTTCGCATCAGCGCTTGATTTGTTTCAAAGGTGTACACTTTGTTACCTGCCAGATCGCGAAATTATGCATTATTGTGTGGCCGGCTGCAGCGATGATCTCTAAGGTAACTTTAATTAAAATTCGCAAGGGTAAAGCGAATTACTTTATTCACGATATAATATAACTAATTGTATTGATCGTTGCAGGCACGACGAACTGGCAAAATTCTATTGAGCCATCTTCAGCCCATTGCATTTCTTCGTTTGGAAGTGAGTACCTCCAGTTTGCCAATAAAAGAAGAATGTCATGTCATGTTATGTCAGAAATTCGATAGAATAGACGCATTAATCGAATGTGTTTCCCAACTGACCTGCGCCTTATGCAAATTTATTTCCATAGGTCAATGAATTTGCATTGCAGCTAATCCAAAACCCACTTCGTCTCTCTGCTGGTGGATTATTCGATTTGGATCAATCTCTGCTGCAGATAGTAATACATGAGCCTTGCCTTATCATTAAAAATTTTGCTAACTGTTGACTTTTTAATTTTCGCACATTATGTTTCAGGTCATGACAAGTATAGCCACGTATTTGGTCGTTCTGGTACAAACACACACAGTATAAAACGTGTGGAATCACATCTGTATATTTTTTGATAGATTGTTCATTAGCGTGGATCAGAAATAAAATTTTTTTCATCTTCATCTGCCTTTGAATTACAACGTATTTTGTGATTATGAATCTAGCAGCAAATGCTTCGACTCCATCGAATCTACTAATATAAATTAAATGTACATTTTTCGAATCTTTTATTGTGTTATCGACTTGATTATGGTGATCATTAAAATATATCCGAAATATCTCAACACGTAACCAGAGCTACACAATTTTTGAAATTCAATACACTGTTCATACGAGATGAAATCGACAATTGATTACTCCGACAAATACTTATCACGTTATGTAACTCAAAGTGGAAAATATTACAAGATGATACCATGGTGCTAAATCTTTTTCGCGTAACTGTGGTCACCCCTTTTCTTCCTATTGTGCCTCGACTCATTGAAGGAGTCTAATTAATATCATGTGCAAAGCCACATTAACTTAAATTCAGTAATACTGAAAACTGAGAGCGCACTTCCCATTTCGAAATCGTAGAAAGCGTTATTACATTTTGAAGAAGGATTCGGAAGATGTAGACTAATGCATTATGCTTTTGAGGAACCTATGTAAGCAAGTATTCGAAGCTTCTTTACATCTAATATTTTTCTAATTATGAGATACCAGATCAAGATTATAGAAAACGTGGTGGACGATGACTAATACTAGTTCATACACAAGTAGGTAAAAACCTACAGTGTTTTACATGTATAGTCGCAATTAATAAAGAGCACTTGGCGACATTGGCAATATACAATTATTATACCTATAAAAAGACCCTAGGCCCGGCCATTGAGCGCTAAAAGGGGTGAAAATTATCGAACGGTTCCAGAAGTTCGTGCTCTACCTGTAGTTATTGGTTTCACCTCAGTACGGACGTGACTGAAGTTCGAAAGCTAAATACGAAGCAAAATATGTCATTTTACCACATCCGAGATGTAAAAGGAGTACCTTGCTTCCTATAACTCTGATTTCCTGGTTCGTCGGACTAGATGTAATCGAGTACCCAGCTGGACAGAGAAGAATATTTCTTGTACTCCTATATTCCTCAATATTATATACTATCCATATAACATGTGCACTCTTTTTATACATGGAAATCAAAGTAGTGGTATGGCGAGTCGATTCGCTCACTAGATTACTCGATGCTTCAACAGGTGAATTGAGATGCAAGAGCCGGAGGGCCTTCACCAGTACTTTCCTTCAATTAATTACTGACAACTGCTACACTAAGAGTATAAACCAAGAAAGACTGATGCTGGATGATTGACGAAAATTTTTGCTAAACTATTGGTCATCGCGTTTTTCTTTTGCAGATTTTCATAATTGTGTTTACGTACGCGGTCATGTTCATACAGAATTTGGGTAATCCGGAATACAATGCGACAGAGCAGTAAAGCCATGAGAATGGAGTCCGAGATTGCATTCATACCAGGATAAGTCTACAGCTAGTAGGATGCGAAGCGAAAAGTAATTTATAATTCAAAACAGTCATTCCCTAATTGTGGTAAAGATTATTATTTTGTTCCAGCCAGTTTTTTAAATCAAATGATATATTGCAATGTACTTGACTGAAAAATATTAATAAATATGTGAGAAAAATAAATGGACATTGCGGGACGTAATCGAAGAGTGCATTATCGCCATTATCACATTCATCGTCACCCAATTACAAATGATACATATGGTTATTCATTGTCCACATTCAACTTATATATTCAATATAATTCCATGATTTTATAATCCATTATAATTTTTATTCCGATTTCAAATTGAAGAGTGCATTATGACATTTCAAAGGAGAATTAGAAAAATTACAAGATACTTAATTAGACTTCGTTTTATCTGATAGTTAAATGAGATGGAAGCTCGAAATTATAGAGATTCTCGTTGAAGATAAATAAGGATAAACTTTTCACAAGTAGATTGAAAACTATATACATTGTTCCACAAATAGGGTTGGAAATATAGATTAATTATATGCGACGACCCTGGTTCGCCCATCGGGCGCTAAGAGGGGTAGAAATTATCGAACGGTTCCGTAAGCTCAGCCTGTACTTGCAGTTATTGGTTACACCTCAGTAGAGACGTGCCAAAAGTTTGAAAACAAAGCACGAAGCAATAAGTATGTCATTTTTCCATATCAAAGATGTAAGGAGTACGTTACTACCCTTAACCCTGATCTCTTGGTTCGTCGGAATGGGTGTAATCGAATATCCAGTTGGACATAGAAGAACGATCCTTGGTTCCCTTTATTCCTCTTCGTTATATGTCTTTTACGTAATATGTACAATCTTAGCGAACTTCAATGGTATACAAGTAAATTTGAAAGTTGATTCCCGTTTAGTTAATGTCATGTATGGCACATTTTGTGCCTTGTGCTCGGTCGTCGTCGGCGTTGTCATCGTCTTCAGTATCGTTTGTAATAAGGTAATAATTACTAGCCTATCCCAGCTTTACGTTTTAATAAAAATAATTATGAAATCGTGTTGTGTTGATTCTTTTGCTGAAAATCACATCGATACGCATTTGAAAATTTATAGAATCGTAGCCGTTGTATAACGGAACTGGAGGACATCAACGGAAGCATGATGAGGATGGGCATTGTACGTTCGTACAAACGTTTTTTGACATCCCAAATCTGGCAGCTTGGAATCTTGGTCCCTATGCTAATTATAATCGACATTCCCACGTTCTTAGCTTTAATGCGGCCTATGAAAGCTGCAGATAAATTTTTGATTGTTTGTAAAATGTTTTTTACACAGTATTTATATTTCATCTCGAGTGTCAATGAAACCATTTTCTGCAATCTCACCGAGTAAGTAAGATTGATATAAGCTTGGCAATTATCGTGGGCTGTGAGCTTGTCTGAAAATTTCAACCATTCCAAATAGTATGATGGTCTGTAGTTTAAAACCGTGTTCACTATTTGGAATTTTGTGTATAAAATTTGAAGAGTCAAAATGAGTTCTCAATCTTCCGATTTCAAACGGTGAAATTTTCCTACGGTTTCACCTTCGGATTGATCGATTGCCAGAAATTGGATCAAAACCATTTTCTTTTGAAGAGGGCAGATCAGATTGTCTCTGTACGAAGCAACTGCCTAATGAATTGCAAATATAATTAATCCTAAGAAATCTATCTTATAATTAGCAATTGAAGCCTAAGTTATATTTGTACCGTTTTATACGGAATAAAGACCTGAATGAGACTCAGATCATCGCCTTTATGCAAACAGATGAAAATTTCTGTATCGAAGTATCATGAAAAGACTGCTATTCCAAATGAATCTATACTATTAAATTTGTATTGAACACAGGATGATTACGGTGTGTTTCGAAGATTTAAATGCACTCCTAGAAACACTGAGGGTAAAACATTCGTACGATTCACATTACACGGAGAATAATTTGGTCCAGGTTGATGTTTTCTTGAAAGACGAACAAAAGAAAGAAATACTGTACTTCGTCAGGTGAATTGAACTATTTCGAAATAGCTAGAATTCCAGAAATCAAAATTTACTTGTACTTATACGTAGAGTTCTTTAATCATTCCTATGTTATACTTTTTTCTTGTTCTTCTCTTCATTCAATACGTTACATACAAGATAGCGTTATATACTTAACCCTAGCTTCCTCATATCGATTTATGAAATTGTTGGTTCTACAGAAAAATGTATACACGCTTGTCTCGTGTGGCAAAAGATTGGAACCGAATCAATGCGCCGGTCATCCTCACTACTGTCGTCTTTTCCACATGGATATTGACGTTAGAATTCTACGCGATGTACATCTTGCTGTCATTCTATGGAATTCAATCACTTACCAATGTCTACTTTATTCAGCCTCTTTTGACAGCGATTTTTTTCAGCTGTAGATTATTTATGATTGTTCGATCTACGGTATCGCTAACCACTGAAGTGAGTATATTTGCAAAGTTCAATTATTTATCCTATCGCATTCACCGATAATGATTAACTTTAATTTCAGGCGCATCGAACCTGCGGGATTGCATTCCATCTTTATCCCATTACATCTCTCAGATCAGAGGTACATGTGCCTGTTTTCATTCGTGTGGTTTTTTAGACATAATCATGCTACTGACAGCAATTTATAATTCATGCAATTGTAATTGTAATCGCTGAGTAGACTTGGCAATAATTATCTCATATAGTTTACAATTAATTGGTTTACAGGTTCGTACGTTTTCGATGCAGCTCATCCAAAACCCACTTCAATTGACTCTTCATGGATTATGCTCACTGGATTACTCAATGCTTCAGCAGGTGAATTGAGATACAAGACTGGAAGGAGCTGATCAGTATTCCCATATAATCGATTACTAGCAACGCTACGTTGAGATTATATACTGGGAAAGAATAATGCTAGATAACATTTAATTAAATAGCATCATATCTGCTACGACAACCTATTTCAAATACTATTCTATTAAACTAGTGGTCATCGCCTTTTTCTCTTTCAGATTTTCGTATCTGTGGCTATATACTTGATCATGTTCATACAAAACATGGGTTTACCGGATTTTAGTACGACAAAGCAGTAACGTCGTTGAATATGAAGACCGAGATCATGTATCGCAGGATAAATCTAAAATTAATAGCATCTCATGCCAAAAGGCATTTATATTTCGGCCATTTGACTCAATTAATAATGCCTGTGGCGAATTACTGAAAATGTTCCATCGACTAATACGTTGAAATATGTTTTTTTTTCAAATATTCCTTCACCTGAAAATTATCGTGATAGAATCGTGATAGAATTTTTTCTTTTCTTCCAGTGAATTTTTGTAGTTGAATATAAATACGTATATATAAATAAATGTTTTCTTCTGTTATCTTCAAAAAAGCATAGTAAAAATCGGTTTGGTATCGAAAATAATTCGTAGTCAATTCGATTGATGGAAATTCGTGACAATTTCGATAGGAATAATCGATTGTTGTTTATTCAATTGCCACAATTAATAATACATTTGATATCTGACAGTAGGTACTCAGTAAATTGCGCATTACATATTCTAATACATTATAATGAAAATTGTAAGCTTAATCTCACGATGGGCATTGTACTACTTTATATCATCATTATTGATTCGCACATCCACAGCACTTGCTTCGATCCGATAATTATAGTTAATGGACAAGCGTCGTTAATAACAAGGGTGAAACAAATTCAATGTACCTTGTTGACGATTACTTGGCTGTGTGAACATTACCGCAGTGTCCCTAGGTAAAAATTCACATATTTAAGTCATCAGAATTTCTGACGTCCAGAAGCAATTTATTCCATTTTTGAGTAACCGAACGCGAATTATTATATTTTTCGCTATCGCGAGTTTTAGAAATTCACTACTTATCAAATCTGTGATTTATCCATTCTCGAACGTACGGAACAGTTTCAATCCTTCATCACTTTCTACACCAAAAAATGTATGGACCAAGTCTTAGGAGTCCTGAAAAGATGGTATGCATACTTAGATGAAAGTTTTTTGAAAATCTTCAGCATTTGACAGAGAAACAGATTTTGCTAAACAAGGTTTGTGTGAAACCATGCAATGGAGTTCTCACGAAGAATAATTACAGAGCAGATCCAATCAGAAGATGGAATCCTCGGAACCAAAGAGTTTTCGCAGTGCCATGCTTCCGGCGATTCGTAGTTGCTGGATCTTCGGCATCGGAATCTTCGAGTATCCAATTGGACATCCGCATCCCATGCTATCTTTTTGCTGGTCCATCAGTCATCTAATTCTATATTCCTTCTTGACCACCAAGGCTCAGGTCCCGGTCATCTCTTCCATACCGGAGTCCACGGTCACCCTGCACAACTACCACTTAAGTACCTGGTGTTGTGTGAACTTTATCATCATTGCAATGGTCATGTCTTGGAAAGGAAAGGTCAGTCAGTATAATCGATATCCGATTATCGAGAGATAATAACGGAAGTTTTTCTCAATTTTTATAATATTTCAGACCATCAGAACTTTCCACCACCGGATCGGTACCGTGAATGAAAACCTGAGAAAATTCGGAATCGCCGAGGACTATGGAATAACATACAAGTACCAGATAAAACAATTAGCCGTATGTCTCGTACACATTATTATCACTTCAGTCGTTGATTTTGCCATCGAAGACAATGCTTCTTACTGGCAGATGTCTGACATCGCTTTCCATCTCAGCTTCCTTTATCAGCTGATTCTCATCTGCGTCGTCGGGTGCACTTACTGTGGCTGTATCAGGTGCGACAATAAATACATAAATTTACCATCAAACTATATATTGTTACTACGATTTATTGCCATTTGTATATAGGTACATCGGTAATCGGTTTCAACATTTAAACGCGCATCTCCTTCAGTCGATTTCTGACGGAAGAGACAACAAGTCGTTCCTTCAGAATTCGGACTACCGAAAATCGACGCTCTTTCTAATAACGCATGAAATCCATGGGGACCTTAGACCCATTAAGGCTGCAAACCAAAAATGGACAGTGCAAGTTTTGCGGGAAGCTAGGTACGTTTTATTACTATCCTTGAGTTGTAATTTGCAGGAACCCCAAAGAATTTTTTGTTGTAGGAGCATACATCGTGACCTGTGCATCGCAGCCAAAGAGATGAACCAAGCATTTGGTATTCACATCATATTTTTCATGGGAATAGCCTTCTGCAACCTAACTTCATTTCTCTTCACTATCAACCAAATTTTGGTGGCTTCGGCAGCGGCGAATATCGGTCCAGAAATCGTGGAGTTGATTCCTATCTGCTGTCGGCTCTTCATCTATATGACAGCAATCTACTACCTCGTCTATTGTTGTTCGACGGTTTCTTGTGAGGTACATCGTGAAATTTACATATTTCACTCGATTGTAATACTACGTCGACTACATTTATTACTGTGATAATACAGAGAAACTCTTTTTCAGGCACAGCAGACCAGCGTAGTGATCCACGATCGGGATAAGCCAGATATTAGCACCGAAATACAAGCTGAGGTAAGATTGATAAGAAATATTTAATATGTAAATTGTAGTCAATACTGTAATAATTAAGAGTTATGCGATGCGTGCCTTCGTCCATCATTATAATTATGTTCCATATGTTAGATCGAGGTCTTTACGCTTCAACTGATGCAAGATCCTCTGGAGTTCACGGCTTACGGATTTTTTACTCTTGACTATACGGTGATTCGGGGGGTAAGTAGCTCAAAGTCGATATATCGCGAGCTACACGTTAAGTATTTACTATTTCTATTATTTTTCAGATGGTTGGATCAGTGACGACGTATTTGGTGATAATGATTCAGATGCGTGCAGTCAAGGATTCTAATCCTGATTTAAATAGCGTGACAAATTTGACTAATAATTATACAATTTAGAAATATTTCAACCTTCTAGAGATGAACCTATTATAATAATTAAATATGTGAATGAAAAAGTTGTACGTTTCATGGTGTCGTTTAATAAACTGAGTTCAGTCTCATAAATTGAGTGTTCGGGGATTTAGGAGTAATAGTTTAATAATTGTTGTACAAAGTATCTATTGAATTTATTTCTAACGATGAGTACATAGCAAATATTTTATCAGTCTAACAGCTATAGGGGAAGGGGGGGCAAAACGGGATAGGTGGGCAAAATGGGATACCCCAACAATTTGGTAAAATTTTTTTTTAATGGCAGTCTAAAATTCGTTTTTTTTTTGGATTATTTTTTTATTTTACAACAAAAACTTTTTTTTTTTTTTTCTCCAAAAACTCAAGATTTCCTTAGGTATCCCGTTTTGCCCCCCCTTCCCCTAAGTCACCTAATACCTGAAACGGGTGCGGAATTGTATTTATGATCTTCATGTAAAAATAAATAATCGATACTGACTGTTGCGGAAACATATTCAAATAGCGATTATCCCACCTTTGGTAATATATTATAGCCCAGATAGCACAAAGACGTCTTAAAGACATCCATAGGACGTCCGATATTTTTTGAGACATCTTAGGAGCGTGTCTTTCAGATGTCTCTCAGACGTCTAAAAGTCGTCTGATGCGTCGAATTTAGACGTCTCAACGTCGTCTCACGAAGGGCGTCTTAATTTCGTCTGAATGATGACCGCTTGAAACAATTCTATATGCACTCCACATGCCCAAATTGAGTTTGGAGGAATTTGGATGCGGAGAGAATTTTCAACCATATAATTATTGATTAAAATCAGACCCCATTCTAGTAAAATCAGAATTCACCATTCATTTGAAAATCGATATCAAACAATGTAAACACGTGCCGGCCTGCTTGACGAATCTAACCTCAATCTGGCATTATGCAGTTGCAGTGACCGGCACATACATATAATTCGAGTTTGTAAAAATATTCAACGGATAATAATAGATATTATATTTACGTTTGACTACAGCTATTTATTGGAGTCTTAGATGAAGCAAATTCTTCTATGTCCTGAATAAATGATAGTCTCACTTGGCAGTATGGCAGTACACGAAACTATGCAGAGGATTGTAATATACGCGGACCACACGGAAATGCGCGCGAAAATATATGTGCCTCGCACGACGGTGCTGCTATCTGCGATTTCACGTATATTGTGGCTTACATCAAGACGTCGGATGAAAAAATCTCATTCAAGACGGCTTTCCGACCATCGTTATTGAGACGTCTCAAATACGACGTCTTAAGGTCGTCTTGCGGGGTATATCTCAAGACGTCTTGAAAAGGACGTCATGAGGACGTCCATCGGACACATGTGCTATCTGGGAGGTTTATTAGCAATGAATAAATTAGACAACATACAGCCGACGTGATGGATAGCGATATTACATCGGTTCTGACCGATGCGTACGATCTGATAACATCGAGATGAATTAGTTTTGTCATACTAGAACGTAGGTTCTGTGTTCCATGCAATTAATGAATATTATAGTGAGTTCATGTATTTAAAGAAAATATTGACGATATTTTTTTTCTACGCTAACAAAATAACTATGCTACGTAACAAGGGGTTGTTCCTGCTGTACTTGCGCACTTGTAAACCTTTACCATCCTCCTTTACGACTAATAGAACATTAAGCTACCTGCTCACGGTACGGAAGGCTCCCTGCCGTCTTTTACTGATATATTTGGTATTCGAGAAAGAAGAGCTAACAAATTCACCTCCTGCAGTAGGATCAGGTTAAATCAAAAGTACCTGGGCAGCAGCGTTTAATTAAATTTAATAGCGAAATCTAGTAACCGGTGGCTGACGTCGAGTGTTGAGTATAACTCTCTGTCATAGTACGAAAATGAAATTTCCGGAACCGAAAACTTTTCGTGGTGCTACATCACCAGTGACTGTCATCAGATGGGCTCTTGGAATAGGGACATTGGAGTATCCCACAGGCCGTCCGCGAAGATTTTTGTCTCTATGCTGGTCCGGCACAATTCTCATCCTTTTTTTGTACTTCGTCAACCATGTAACACTGAGCAATTCATCGAATCAGGAAATCCCTACATTTAGTAAAACCAGCTACCAAATGTATTTAATTGTTGTAATTATTTATGGCACCACGTCCCTATACCTCGGCCAAGTAAGATCAAAGGTCAGTAAAAAAAAAAGAAAAAATTGCGAGAGTAGTAAGAAATCACAAATGAGTAGGCGTGTATCAAATTTCTGTTTTATTTCTAGAATATCGTGGATTCCCTCTGTAAAATTGAAAGAATAAACGAGATGCTGAATAAGTTCGGGATTCCTAAAGAATATGGGTCGATTTTTAAGTCCCAAATTATCCATATTATTGGGGCTGTATTCTTTACGTTGACGATTACAGTCTTTCCTATCATGATCATGTTTGACGATGCTCCAATTGGTCCCGTTATCAGCGGGCAGTATGTAATACTCGTCAGTCTCTTTGAGAACTACACCTTTACGATCTGCATTCGGTATGGCAAAAGGCTTAGAAATGAATCATCACTTCTATCCATATCTCATTTTCTTTTGTACAGCTACATCGGAAATCGTTTTCGACATCTGAACACGTATCTTGAAAAGTTGAGTATCGAGGAAGGAAACATAAAGCCGTTACCCCAGGGCTCAGACGATCAGTACATTTCGTGGCTTACGCCAACGATACTTGAAAATCACGTACAATCACGATACGTTGCAGGTGCAAATGAGCAGTGGATGATGCGGATCTTACAGAATGCCAAGTAATACTTGATAGATGAAATACTGTACTGGCGGTACAGTGACAAGGACTTTACACTTTCTTTTACAGGAAAATACATCGTGATCTCTGTGACACGGCCAAGAATTTAAATGAAGAATTCGGCTTCCAGATTCTCACATCCATGACCACAGGGATAGCCGTAATCACTACCATACTCTTCAACGCTTACATTCTTCTCTTTAATTCGATGACAATCACGTGGAGTATGAAGATTAGAATGATTTGCGATTTACCTTGGATTGGATTCCACGTTATAAAAATTTTCTACACCATCTCTGCCTGCTCTATGGCATCTACTGAGGTTCAGATACTTGTTTCTTTAAAAACAGCATCTTTATACAGACCGGAATAATAGAGTAAAAATTCTATTCCAGGCGCACCAAACGGGAGATCGAATCCACGAGTTGGTCAACCCGACCACCTCAGATGAAATAAGAGAGGAGGTAGAGTAACGAAAAATATTCACTCACTCATACAGCTCTTAGTTATCCATCATTTAATTATTGTGCTAGATTCACGCTTTCGCACTCCAGCTGATGCAGGACCCTCTGCGATTTACGGCCTACGGATTCTTCACTCTGGATGAGACGATGATTCGCGCGGTAATCTTCGAATTTTCATAACTCAGTGAGATGCGGCTATATCATTTTCTGTTCTCGTATTATTTTTTTCAGATGGTTGGGACGGTCACCACTTATTTGGTGTTCATGATCCAAACGCCTCGTGCTGTTAAACGAGTCAACAATTCAACAAGAAATGTCATGCTTCTGGCGAACAATAATACCGTTTAAAACAAATACAAGAAAAAATTTCGTCGTTAGTTTAAAATCGGACAGATTGTAGTTGAAATTATGCTCTTCCTTGCCTTTCTTCTATTTCACACCAAACGTTGATGAATTAGATTTGACTAAACTGATTCATTCACCATTTCGTCAGTACCTACACGTCATATTCTGCTTCTTCATATGATATATAAGTCCTACTTTTCCATCACGTTGTAGGTGTTAATCTCGTCACTTGTACTCAGCCTTCTCTCATGAAATCAGACCTCTTCAATGGTCCTGCACACTGTTATATTTATGACCAGTACCAGTTACCAAATCTCTTTAAAAAAGAGGATACATATTCCATGTCAATTTTTAAGTCATTTGTTGATTAATTTTTTCCTTGTATCTCTTCACTTTCTATAGATATAATAATTATAGAAAGCTGGGATTAAATTTCCCTACGACTTCGTTGATGGAACACAGTAATGTATCAATTCGAATTGATGACAATACCGTTGCCAGTTTTCTGTTGAGATTTAAAAATCAGTCTATGTCGATTATTCTTGGCTCTATCAATCACTGATTGTGAGTTGGAATTTGCTTGTACAACATATGGCCAAGATCGTAGAAGCAAACCGTTTGCACAATCGATTATCGAGGAGTACTACAACTCCGAATCAACATCAATTTGTCAGACACTTCAGCACCTATCTACGATACGAAAAGGTACATTTCATTGTCTTCTATACCTTAAGGCTTAACGCATACCCGGATTATCTTGCCACTTGATTTTAGAAATAGATCAAAAATTATTCACGTAAGTTGTGGTTGATTTACTTATCGGTAATTTTACAAGCCAAACAATTTTTTACAGGGTTAGTCTAGTGACTGACTACAGTCAGCCTAAGTAATCCGTGCGACATGAGTTTCCCAGAACCAAGAACACTTCGTGGTGCTATGTCATCGGTGATTTTGGCTAGCTGGATTTTCGCCATAGGAATCCTTGAGTATCCCATCGGGTGTCCGCGACCCTTGATATCTCTCTGCTGGTCAATCGTTCATTTTTTCATATTTTTAAGTTCTTCCATACTTGCAGAAACAAGCATTACGACACAAGTGCAGAAATCTGCGATTTTGTTGGGTACCTATCGGATTTACATCTTGGGTAGCATTTTATCTATCCTTGTGTTCCAATACTTCGGTCGTATGGCGTCAAAGGTGAGTTATAGAAAAAATCGAAAATACAGGAAACAGCGATAGTATTATAAAAATTCTTAACTCATCCTCAGAAAGTCACGGTCAGTTTACACAAGCTTAATAAAGTGAACGAGATGCTAGGCAAGTATGAAATCCCCAAGGAATATGGGTTGACTTATAGGTATCAAATTATCCCACTGACCAGTGCATCTCTCTATTTGATAATTATACTGGCTCTTGAGATCTACGTGTGCTCCTATGATGACCATCTTGCTATGACAGAAGTCGGCCATCTACTTGTTCTGCACTATACGCCAACCTGCAGTTCCATCGTTGATTGCACCTTCACTAGCTTCGTCAGGTACTTGAAAAAATTGACAAATTGTATACCGCCGCTGCTACCCAAATCTTTCTGTCTTTTATGCAGGTATATTGGCAACCGTTTTGAACATTTGAACACGAATCTCATGCAGTGCAATTCTCAAGAGTACAATAGAAACTCATTCATCCAAAACTTAGAATTAGATGACTCGCTGCGGCCGATGACACTTGAGATCCACGCGAATCTATACTCGTTCAGATTGACTAATAAGCAATGGATCATACAAGTCATTCGCAATAGCAGGTAATGCCTAATGGGTAAAATTCAGTAATAAATGGAATTGCAGTGGCTGCGACTGTAGTAGAATTTTCTACAGAAGAATACATGAAGAGCTATGCAGTACAGCAAGGATCATAAACGAAGCGTTCGGCACGCAGATTCTTTCGTCCATGACCATCACCTTCGTTCTTATCACTACACGGCTCTACTTCATTTACAATAGATTCCTAAATTCGACCTCGATATGGGAACGCCCCACAAATTTCATTATAACATTAGGAATCATTGTATTATGGCTTATATTCTACATCATAAAAATTCTCTACGTCGTCTCTGCATGCTCAATGACGTGTACCCAGGTATGCTACATCCGTATCCTCCATAAATTTATCAATTCTGATTATCACTTCCTAACTTATAGAGAAAAATCTTACTTCAGGCGAAAAAGATGGGAGAAATCATTCACAAATTCGACAGTTTTACGAGTGACCGACAAGTAAGAAAAGAGGTACATGAACAAGAACTATTTATCGTCAGCCATGCTATATTCCTGTGTAGTGCTCTATGCGGCCGATTCACAGCCCTATTTTTCATCTGATAGATTCGAACGTTCTCACTCCTGCTCATACAGAATCCTCTGCGATTCACGGCCAGGGAATTCCTCACGTTGGACTATGAGATGATTTGCAGTGTAAGTCAAAAGTCTAAGTGCTCGATCGTGTCACTATTCTAGTCTTTCATGATGTTTGAACTGATTTCAGATGGTTGGAACGGTGACAACATATTTGGTGATCATGATCCAGCTACGCAATATTTACGACCCGACACTTGGACCAACGAGTCCTATATCTCGTGCAATGAATAGCACGCGCTGAAATTCTTATTTAGTTTTCTCAATGTGTATTCTTAAAGCGGGGCTGTGTGCATCTTAACGCGTTTCTGATTTATATGTACCTATAATCCAATTTGTAATTATCAATAAAGCTTATTGCAGTGTAAGTTCAATGCTTGGCGTTATACACTTGAATTAGTTAAATCATCCAGACTAAATAAATATTTAAACTGCATTTACTGGCTTTGTATTGCAATCAAAAAAAATCAGAAGAAGTTTTTTTCTCCTCCATTTAAATATATGCTTCACACCTCTTGCGAATACAATTATAAATAGCTCCAAATTGTAATTTCGTACAACTATGCCGGTATACCGAATTAATTAGTCAATTTAGCCAGACGACAATACCGTTGCCATTTGTGTGTTAATCTTCGCAAATATCCGTTGACATCGATTTCCCCTCGACTTCTCCTCTTACCACTGATCGTAAATTAGCCATCATTTGCTTGTATGACATATTGCCGAGATCGTCGAAGCGGACTATTTGTGCAATCGATTTTCAATATACTTATTACAACTATGAATCAAAACCGACTTGTCATACACTTGAGCACCTACCTACGGCACAAAAGGTTCCTCTATTGTTTTTTACTCTAACATATGCTCTTCTTGTCTCAAAGCAAATGAAAAATATTCACGTAAACTACGATCAACCTAGCTGTTGATAATTTCACAAGTCTAATCAATTCTTACTAATTGAGTCTTGTGACCGTCCACAGTCATCTCGAGTGTTGAGTATAATTCTATATGCAATAGTGCAGAGATGAAGATCCCCGAACCAAGAACACTTCGTGGTGCTGTATCACCGATGATCATAGTTAACTGGATCTTCGCCATAGGAATCTTTGAATATCCCATCGGCCATCCCCGACCCATGATATCCTTATGCTGGTCAATCGCTCATTTCATCACATTTCTGGGTTTAGTTATACTTGCAGGATCACGCGATGTATCTCAAATGCAACACTCTACGGTTTCGGTGGGCACCTATGGCTTATTCAGCCTTGCTAGCGTCGTATACGTCATCGTAATCCTGTGCCTTGGTCGCATCGCGTCAAAGGTCAGCTCAATGGAACCAAAATCGATGGAAGCAGTGACAGGTAAATGTATTTATTCTTTCTTAATTCTTATGACATTTTCAGCACATACTGGCCAGTCTACAGAAAATCAATGAAGTGAACAAGATGCTAAACAAGTACGGAATCCCGAAGGAATATGGGTTGACATTCAAGCATCAAATTTTCGAGCTGATTGGTATATTTCTTTTGATGTCAATTCCACTAGCTGTTAACACCTTCTGGATCATCCAAGTTCGAGATTTTGGGAAAGGAGACTTCGGCTATTTAGCTTTCGGGCATTACAAATTGACCTGCAGCATGATTGTGGATTACACCTTTATTAACCTCATCAGGTATTCCGAAATACTGACAATCATATCACCGTTCCTATCCAAATATTGCCATCGTTTATGCAGGTATATTGGCAACCGTTTCCAACATCTGAACGCGAATCTTGTGCAGTACAGCTCCCAAGAGAACAATACAAACTCATTTCCTCAAGGCCTAGAATTAGATGATTCGTTCCAGCCGACGATACTTAGAATCCATCCGGAACCATACTTCTTCAGATCAACCGATGAGAAGTTATTGGTACAACTCATTTGTGATAGCAGGTAACATTTAGTAGGTAAAATACAAAAGCAGTGAGTAGTAGTGACAGAAGGCTATTCTGTGCTTTTCCACAGAAAAATACATCAAGAACTATGCAGCACGGCCACAATCTTAAACGAAGCGTTCGGCATCCAAATTCTTTTATCCATAACCATATCCTCCATCTTAATCACCGCATCGTTCTACGGAATGTACCAGATTCTCGTAAATTCGGCCGTTGTGTGGACAGACGCCAGTATTATTTATATAATCATTATTACATTCTCACTTGTCTTGAACACCATGAAAGTCCTCTACCTCATCTCTGTCTGCTCGATGACGTCTGCCCAGGTATGCTAAGTTCGCTCTTTTCGGAAATTCATCAATTCTAATTGTTGCCCGATAATGGAAAGAAAATTCTGGTTTCAGGCGAATAGAATGGGAGAGGTAATTCACCAACTTGACAAGCCTACAATTGGCAGACACGTAAGAGATGAGGTAGGTATAGCAAGAAAAATGCGTTATTGTTAGGAATGTATATGAAATCCATTCATTACTTTTCCTTTACGTGCTAGATCTATGCATTCTCTCTTCTGCTTATGCAGAACCCTCTGCGATTTACAGCGAGTGGATTTTTTTCATTGGACTATCAGATGATTCGCAGTGTAAGTATTGAGAATCTATAATCAATCGTGTCAGGATTCTATCCCTTACTGTTTGAATTAATTTCAGATCGTTGGAACTGTGACAACATATTTGATCATTATGATTCAATTGCAAAATTTTTACGATCCGGCATTTGTATCAAATAATGATAGACTTAGTTCCACAAATGCGACAAATGCCACATATTAGCATTG
Source organism: Tenthredo notha (assembly GCA_914767705.2). Taxonomy (NCBI): domain Eukaryota; kingdom Metazoa; phylum Arthropoda; class Insecta; order Hymenoptera; family Tenthredinidae; genus Tenthredo; species Tenthredo notha. The sequence continues at coordinate 10,098,304 of OU611909.1, forward strand.
TGTTTTTAAAAAATAAGTATTTTCTGTAGTGGGATGATGTGCATCTTATCGATTTACAATTACGTGTGTCTCGGTTGCATATAGTATATAGTGTAAACCAATTTATGACATCCAATAAATCTTATTGGATCGCAAGTTTAATATGCTTGATGCGATCTATTCACGTAAGTTAATATTACATCATCTTCACGGAATGAACATTTAATTCTGGATCACAACGTATATCAATGAAAAATCTAAGGCTGATTCGTCAGATTTATCAACAGAAGCTAAAGTCTCATAAATCGTTTGATTAGTATTGACTATTCCGCCTCATTGCACCTACTTCGCAATTGAAACAAACATCGGAAGTCTTTGCTACGAGTCAATATTACGAAAAAAGCATATGAAAATATATTTCGTTTGTTCGGCAATTTCTTGTCACACGACTTTGCTTATCAAACGATTAATTCCACTGGATGTCGAACTGCCTAACTCTATTATTTGTATCTGAGTTCTTCGATAAGTTGTCAAAATCACTGTCCTGCAGGGCAAATGATTCCAAGTGTTTTTATTTCTTGATTAACATTTTTGGAATAAATGTCAAAAGTTCCTGAATGAAATACTATGACGATTGATGAAGAGTCAAGAATACGAATTACCGTATAGTCAAAATTTTCGAAAAAATTACTGCTAAGCAATTTTAGTTTTTAGCGACGAAGGTCACAATCAACGATAATTGGCGATTTTCACCCTGGAACCTGACGCCTCCCCTATAGACGCACACTTTCTATGAACGATTTTCTGCCCATTACCACGACGTACTCGAGCCCCTCAATTAAGCACCCCGAACACAATGGGCAGAGGCGCGAGTCCATGAAATTATCAATTAAGGGATGATACCAGTCTCCCCAATGACCGGTTTACGTGTCACACAACACATTTTACGAAAATTATATATATCTATTTCCATATTTAATATATCTCTACATCTTACTATTTCACAATTGAACAATTATGACAAACATTCAATTGATATTCATAATAATCAAAATAACGATATATATTTCAATCTATTTATGTATTACATATGATAAGCTGCAGTTCGTTGGTCTTAAAGCTTGGTTGGTATTAATTGGGAATTATAAAGACGAGAGGGTAGCGTAAGGCTTGGCGGATGCACTAGCAGCCACCTGCTCCCCCAAGTTCTGTAGATTGATTTATCGCACCCTCGAGACCACCCATGGCCACGAGGGGCAAAACGCGTGCTTGAGCGTCGCTTAGGTATCGAAACATCAACACCTACGGCCTCAAATTGCTAAAATCTATTTCACTTTGTTGATTAATTTTTCTATTATTATAGAATATGCATGTAGCAATAGTATAACATAAGTAACGGTGGCATTAGTATTTTCGTGGTTTTTAGTCATCTACAAGAAGTATCTACTAAAGAATTTGAGAGAAAATGAGGAAATATCTAACAAGGCCCAACTTTCTTGAGTTACTCATGTCTATCGATGTTCAGACGATGTACGCGATATTATATGTAGAATGTAGATACAAGTAATCGCCCTTTGGTTTATACAATAGAAATCTGTCGGTACAACATCAGGCTTGGATTAGGCGTGGATTTTAGAGAAGCAAACACAAATGTTTGGAGAACGTTTGAAATAATCCGCAAACGTCGTTTATCATTTCGTAACTGTCCCTCTAAACTTTCCCGCCCCTCGATTTCCCCAATCCTCTGTACACCCTTGTTTGACTGTCACCGATAAGTCTCTGAGTTCGTGGGGCTTGTTTTACTGCACTGCATAGCCATTGAGGAGGGTGAATTCTTAATGCTTACTTCTATTTGCCCAGATCCATTACTGTTTTTCCAAATTTTGGCAATTTAACGCTCTACCGATTTAACATGTTTCAACTATATATCCGAAAACACTAACAGCTACAAGTATACGTGTAATCGACGTGTATTATTAATGTAAGTTGCCTGATTCATTTTATAAGAGTTAACTAAAACGTTCATTTTCCAATACTTCACCCTAGTCTCATAAAACTAAACGAAGTTTTTGAAAATTAATTGTTGCCTATTTTTATTCAGAATTTATGAAAATTTTAACTTATTTGCTTCAATAACTAAGCCGGCTGAGACAATACATTGAAAGAAGTGAAATCGGGATAAATTATGAATATCAGCATACACTATTTGCCTTTATGAATCTTTCGTCGAAATACTTGAGTAATTGAAAAGATTCTCGTGAAAAAATACGAATTTTTCCATAGAACGTAGATTATAGTAACACTAAGGTGGGAGTAAAGGCCGAAAAATGAAACGATGAACTCAATTCGTAATAATTAAAATTGTATTGATAATAATTCATATATACATGTCAATATCAGAGATTAATTTTTATTTCCATATTTGAGCTTATTTTTAAATTTCTTCGGATTTATCCCATAGGCCTTCAATCTCTCCGCGCTCAAATCGGTAATCAGATTCTTCTTATCCTTCGTTACTTTGTTATGCGTCATTTTATTCTTGCCTTTAATTTTGTCCTTCGAAGTATTACCCTTCTTATTCTCTTTCGATTTCTTATTTTTAATCTTCTTCGTAGATTTCTTTTCTGTATTCATTTGCTTAGAAACCTGCTCGGTCTGTTCTTTACTAATATTGATCCCACGCTCTTTGCCTTCAACTTGAACCGTAGACTGATCTTCTTCGACCTTGACTTTCTTGACTTTCTTCTTTTTCGGCTCACTACTCTTTACATCTTCGTCTTTTAACTCCGTTTGCAATTTATCTCCTTTTTCTCCTGGAGAACTGTGACCGTTATCGCCGATATTCCTTTCCTGCTTTTCCGGTACATTCTCGAACTTATTGCTTGGAGTTTTCGGTTCTTCAACTTTTTTAGTGGATAGTTTCTCTCCATTCACATCCGCATTTCCAGTGATTGAATTCTTTGGCTTGCCTCGTTTTCTCTTTTTCTTCTGTGGTTCTTGACCTCTCTGATCACTGGGACCAGCGCTTTGCTCTTGGGCTTCAACTTCTTGTCTGGGTCTGAAGAGTTACAATGATTTTAAAAACAAAAGTATTATACGTGTGATTTTCAAACTCATCTAATTATTTCAAATAAAATAATACTAGTTCAATAATAAGATTGAAAAATATCTCTACTTACTCATATATACTTTTCAATATCTTTTTCTTCAACGTTTCATTACGGGCTTTCTGTTGATACGTTCTAACGTCATTTAATTCAAGATGTTCAGGTCTGTGCTGGAGTGCTTTTTTTAATGAACACCATTTGTTCAATTCTTTATCATCAGCCATGATGATCTGTATTGAAGAAAGAAAGAAAAACAAGATTATGGCATGTGATATTCTGCTTGTGTTTTAGTTTTATTTATCTCAAAGTAATAATATGGATTCTGTTACTGATAGAAACAACTCACCTCGTCTACACTAAGCCCATAATCATTCGCGACAACATTTCTGTATTTAAATCTGCAAGGTTGATCGCCGATCATGTCTTCATAATCTAGAGCATAATATTGATCTAGATAAGCCTGATACGATGGATTTGAAGACGGATCGAATTTAGGTTTTTCTTTAGAAATTGCCTCGGCCAATTTATTACGTCTTCTCTTCTTCTTTTTTCGTGAGGAATCAATCAATTCTTCTTGCAGGGTCTTGGAGGGATCGTAATCTGCATCCATCTAAAATGACACGTTCAAAATTAACATCTAAGACTATATCAAGACTTAATTAATTTTCCACGAGGATTACATTGAAATCCGGGTCGTCGCAATGTGGTCCGTCATTATACTCGGCTCCATGTATTAATTCATCTTGTTTTGGATCATATTTATCCCAAGTTGTTTGCACTTCCAGCTCTTGATCAATCTCTGGAAATTCTGGTTTTAAATCACCTTCAGGCCCGTCGTAAAAATCGTCATTAAACATTGCCTGCATTTTCCGGTCATGTTCTGCAGGGTCGAAATCTCCGTCCAAGTCAATTTCATTGAATTGTATATCGTCGTTACCTAGAAAATCGGAACTCATTTTTATTTCTTGATAAAAATTCCCGCAAAAGATTTTCAAATCGTAACATACCGGTGATTTCTTTTAATTTTTCTATCTTTTCCTCAATCTCTTTTCTCTTCAGAGCTTTTAATTGCTTCAGTTCTTCTCGCTTTCTGATCGCATCCTCCTCTTTACGTTTTTTAACTTCAACTCTCTTCTCAGCTCTGCGCGTGTCTTTTTTTCTCAATGAATTTTCCAGTGTTCTAGGATACCTGTAACGATAAATCATTTGATTAAATACTTCCTGCATTCATTTATTTGGCAATTATTTAATTCAAGTATACACCAGCTGTCTTCACCTTTTAATAAATTCTTGATCAGGTTCTTCGAATCTAAAATTATATTTGTGTTCAAATTCCTCCTGCGTTTCAATGTTCTTCTCATCCTCACTCAAGTTCTCGTCGCTATCATGGGCAACTAGTTCATATTCTGGATCAATATCATCAGTGTCATTGTCCAAAAATTTCTTGTTCAATACATAATCTCTAAGGAATTTTTCATTCCGATCCAGCTTTGGATCAGTCCAAAAATCTCTAAGAGATTTCAATTCCTTCTTTTCTTCCCCATCAATTTCTGTCTGCTGACCCTTCAGCCATACTTTGTACGCTTCCTCCTCCTGTTTGATGAGAAAAATTCATCACAGAATTTAATATCATTGAAAAATTAGTCTACAATAAGAAACTGGGAAGCATAATTACGAAAAAAGTATAAAAATGTTGAAATATCCATATCTTAAAATACTTATATCATAAAATTAAACAAACCTTTTTCACATCGTCATCTGTTTTTGTTTTACGCTTGAGTAGAGAAGCCTTTTCATCGTCTTCATCTTCGTCAAGAATTTTTTTGAAGCTTTCTTTCAGCTTGCGCTGTTCTTCTACGTAGGTAGGAGCCAGAGATTGGGTAGTTTCTTTCTCCAGAATTTCTTCATCTTCACTATCACTGAATTTTCCGTCCCGTTCGATCATGACCTTTCTCTCATAATCTCGTAGATAGAGTGGCTTAGTCTTGGCCTTTTCTTTGATCTCAGTTTTTGGAGTTTCCTCAGAATTACCATCGTCCTCAAAGAAGGTAACGTTCTCATCATAAATTCTTGGGTCTTTATTTTTCAGCAATGCCAAAGTTTTGTAAAAGTTTTTCTCAAAGGTTTGAGTCAGCTCCTTAAAAACGTGAATAAAATGAAATCCAATAAAATGAAATCCGTGATTTGAAAAAAAAATTCCATATTTCATATTTTATAAAGCATACATTTCCGTCCTCGTCCTCGTCCTCTGAGGTGCTAGAATCCTCTTCGGAAGCATCCAGGTCTTTTATATGTTCCCCATATTTCGTTTTAACTATAGAATCGAAGAGTACGATTTGTGATTTGAGGTTAGCTAAAAATAAACATTTTTAAAATCGATTGAAACTTACGTTTGTTTAACTCCTCTTTCTGCCTCCAGCTGTTATAACTATGAGCATAATTAGTATTTATCGTTAATTCCGTATCCGAATCGGAATTATTATTGGCATTAAATAACTTGTGCATTTATTTTAAATGAATGAAATTTTCTTCACGTGTTTCTGCTTTCATTGAACATTAAAATCCGCGTGTCGAAGGACGTAGCTCATATGGTTAAAAATTCAGTCTATTGATTGGTGGGTTAGAGACAAATCTTTCACATTAACCAATGACAAAGCTTTATTTCTTCGTGAAGCGAGTGCTTTAGCTAACATCACGTTTCCATCGAAGAGAGCAGACGTGTGACATATCTCGTCCATAACAATTTATATCGCGATGAACGTGATCAACATTTTAAATAAACTATTAATAATATTTTTAACATTAACAACAACTACTGGTACCTTATCACCGCGTCAAAACAAAGCGAAAAAAATTAACGCAAAGGTTCGTGAAAAATCTTCTATCATATCGTGCTTCGTGGGGTTAGGTATACATGTATAATTATTTCTCCTGCTTGGGTTCGACAGAAGGGACCGACAGATAAAGACGTTTTTCAAAGAGGTTTAGTGCTCGATGATCCTTCGGCGATTGATATAACCGCTGAAGCTCATGCTTATTACAAAGAAACAGGACTTCGAAGATTCCAAGGTTCGGTTTTAGGTTATGTCACACCGGTAAGTAAATACAATTTTTAGGTTATGTTGTTGTTGTGATCCGTTCTCCGCAAGTTAGATGAATACCAGTGTATATGATCTATGAATAATCAATAAAAATTGATAATTCTATTAATAATGAACTAAAATTGATAACAACGAAAGAAATCGATCCAAAAATTCATGAATAAAACGGCCTCTATTTATGAAGTCACGCTTTATTAGTGGAACAATCATGGGTACGATGTCGCGAAAATTTTTGGTGGAAAATTTACCCTTATCTCACCGGTCTGGCTACAAATTACTCGACTTGATGCCGGTTCTTACGATATACCAACACACGATGTAGACAAAGGGTGGATGAAAGCAGTGAGAAAAGCGAACAATGCTAATCATACCATCAAAAGTAAATAGAGTATTAATTAGTGCCAATCTCAGACGCGGAATATTGGTTGATTTCAATATTTTGTCCTCAGTTTTGCCAAGAGTTATGTTAGAGCAATGGACACCCAATGATATTAAATCCCTACTGACTAATACTCAAGAAAGAAATCAGTTGGTTAAAGCGCTGACAGACACTGCCAAGGTAATGTTTTATGGTAATAATTAATCATTCTGCAATTTGTTGAAGTTTTTTTATTGAATACGATGCTTTCAAGGATTTAACACTTTAACACTCAGTGGATCTGAAAAGCTATTTTTTTTTAGATAATAAATAATGTGAGCCTTAAGCCAAAATGTATTTTCAGACGTTTCATCTGGATGGCTACGTCTTGGAAATATGGAATCAGCTTGTAGTGAGCAGAGCTGATAATAAAGTAATCATACAATTAGTTAAATCGATTGGAAGACAGCTAAAGCAGAACAATCTTGACTTAATTTTAGTCATTCCACCTTTTAGAGGGTACATAATTTAGTTATACTAAATTTTTCTCCATTTATGAAACTCCATACATATAATTGTTTGGAAAAAAATTTCACAGCGTACCAGAAGAAGTCTTTGATCGTCAACACTTTGAAGAGCTAGCAGATCATATTTTAGCCTTTTCTCTTATGACTTACGACTATTCAAATGTTCAACGCCCAGGACCAAATAGCCCTATTGATTGGGTAAGAAAATGCGTCGAAAGATTATTACCAGACGCCCGTGATCCAAGGAGAGCTCAGATTCTACTTGGACTTAATTTTTATGGAAATGATTATACCATTGACGGAGGTGGGCCTATCGTCGGACATCAATACCTAAATCTGCTACAAAATTATAAAGGGAAACTTAAATGGGATAATTCTAGTGCAGAACATTTTTTCGGCTTGAAGTTAGTATTTGCAGTTTTGCATGCTGTGATGTAACGAGTGTAAATACTTTATACAGCTTACTAAAAATGTTTCTTATATTATTTTAGGACACCAAACGGTCGTCACATGGTATTTTATCCATCTCTATTGTCGATAGATTCGAGAATAAATCTCGCCAAGGAACTAGGCACTGGAATTTCTATTTGGGAACTGGGGCAAGGCTTGGACTTCTTTTATGATTTATTATAATTTATTCTCATCTGAAATTGTAATGTAATTGTGAAAGTGAAAATAATCATACATACAGGGATTATACTGCATTAATTTATCACTACAAAACAGAGACAGTACCAAAATTATTAATAATTTTCTAAATCAACAGATTACTTGAAAGTCTTTGTATAAGTAAAAATGAAAGAATCTTTATATACTTTTATACAATTTATTTTTTTAATAATGCCACGTTTCAAATCAATTTATAATGCTAAATGCTAATGTAACTATCACAATCATTATACATTTTTCCAGACTAATCGATTTCTTGATTTTTAGAAAAAATAAAAAGAAGAAAAAACAAGAAGGAAAATTATTAATAAATAATAAAATCTAACAACGATTCGATAATGCCAAGTTAAGGTGAAAAAATTCTTGCTGTCTTTTGCTCATCAGAAAGCGAAATAGATTTTCTATTTTTAGTCTGGCAAGATTATTTCCTAAGATTAGAAATGAAGATATATTAATCCATCTTAGAAATAGTAATATTCGCGTTTTGATCTTGAATAGACTCTCGTCCTTTGAACATCATCATTGACTGTGGTCCTTGCATGATTTGGTACATCAACGCCCAGCACATTTTAGCTGGTAAAAAGCTGAAAGAAATTTTTTAGTCAATGAATAGCAAATGTGAAAATAATGCGATTATTTAAAAATGATTCTGGTCCCTTTATGCAATGCCAAACTTAAGGTATGAATATGTAATATTAATCTTGTATAAGTATTCATTTACCATTTTAAAGGAATAAGGTATCTGATACTTCCTGGGAGCACAACGTTTACTTGATTTGTTAAAATCCCTGCGACGATTTCTTCCGCAACATAATCCGGCTCTAACATAGGAAGTAATCTGCAAAGTTATAGAAGAAAAAAAAAAGAAAAAACCGATATTACATTCAATTCGAATTCCGATTTTCTTCAATATATTTTTTACCTGGGTTTTACTCCTTCGAACATTCCCGTGTTTATAAAATAAGGGCAGACCAATGTCGCGTGTATTCCGTCGTAGCCATGTGACTATAAATGAATGAACGTACACATAATAAAGGACAATAGTGTCAATACAAGGCAAAGTAGTGGTATCTGATCTTTTATTCATGCATCGTTTAACGCCGTCTAACATACCAAAAAAAAAACAACTATAAACCAAACAATAAATCAATTAATATTCCATACAGATACTCTGCGGGCTTGCAATAATCTGCATCATTTGTAATTGGAAAACGTTTAAGTTTACTTTACTACTTGATATTGGGTCAGGGATAAATAAAATTTTTAACGTATTAGAAATGAATAGATGCGATACGCTACGTATATAAATACGTTACAATTTATCGCGTCCGTTATATCGTATTTAATTATTTTTTAAATAAGATTCGACTAAAAAAAGTTACAGAATTTTTTTAATTATTCCCATTCTTACCCTCAATTCCGTAAAAAGACTCTCGTGATAACCAATGGCAGCAAATTTTGTCGCTGAATAATCCGTGCATCGATATGTTCCCAGAAGACCAGCAACACTAGCTACAGTCACTATATGACCATGATTATCTTTCATCATATTTTCAAGGAAACATTTAGTGGTCTGTTGAAAAAATTTATACTTTACTTTAATACATGTTTTTTCTGATCATTGAATCAGTGCGATTTGAACATCGATCTTTTCTTTTTATTCTTCATTTTTATTTCTTGAATTTTGGATCAGCGGATCTTGTTTGTCGTTTAAAAATTCAAAATTTCAAAGGGGAATTAGTCTGCAGTGATTATTTCGATACCCTTTTTTGAATATTTTGCAACTTTTATCGACTACTCATTTTTTGAATACCTGACTCATTATTTACGCGAATAATCGTGATATACATAATAAATAATGTATAGGTACTCACCGCATAGTGAGACAAAATATTAACTTGATATGTTCTGTCAATTTCATCGTCCGGAAGCTCGAGAAGAGTTTTTCCACATACGTATCCTGCATTGTTTACTAGCAGTGTCACCTGTTATGTATTTATGACAAAGAAAAAATCATCATATTATTAACACATATGATAATGTGATGTTAATTACTCATATTACTATAAATACTAACAGCTCCAACTTCTATTTTAACCGCTTTAGCTGTTCTGTAAATATCTTCTCTACAGGTGAGATCGCAACGGTAGCCCCAACCCTTACCTCCAGCCTCTTTTATTTGTCTTACTGTTTCCTCGATGCCTAAAATAATCGGAAAATGAAATTAGATAATTAATTTTTAGATATGCAATCAAAATTTCGACATTTATTAATATTAAAATCGAATTTTAAGACGCTATATCAACTATCCAGATTATTTCATCTTGAATAATACGCATTGTTATCCAAGTGACCATGTTGCGTGTCTAAGACCTGTTTTAACTTAAAATTTCACAAACGTTTACGTCACTTTTGACATCCTCGCGATACTCTCTTGCATATGAAATAAGTGTTTAACGCCATAATCGTATAAATGCCATATCCATAGTCATGATCAATTTGTTTCACGATTTTACGATGAGTATGTTACTTACATTGATCATGCGATACGCGTAGATTCTAATCTATAGCTATACCTAGAATACATAAGGGAGAGTGGGGCAAAATGGACCCCTTTGGGCAAAAAAGTTCATATTCAAGCTCAAGTTTTTTCATCATCAAACGGTTTTTTTTTTCAGTGGTCCATTTTTCCCCGTCCTCCCTTATCTATAATTTTCGAATACTTGACACATGTCGTTTTAGTTTCAAATATGGTAGGAATAATATGAAATGTGTCTAACTCGAGAATAGAGTTTGATATGTGACGAAGTATTGCTTGTAGCAATTCAGAATTAAGTTCAAGTCAAAAAGGGGCCAAATTACCGGTTGAGAAATCCGAGACAACTTTTAAATTCGCACTAAAAAGAAAAAGTAAATTAAAAGAAAAAAAGAAAAAAAAACCGTGGGTTTTTAATCGTAACTCTAAATCGCTGGCGTTCTGCTTGCTAGTGGTATCATATGTCTAGTTTATATAACCATTTTAAACGGTTGAAATTTTCGCCATGCAGTGGATTTCAGGTCATGAAATGCTGCAATAACCACAATTCGCAATACTTACCTGAAACGATCAGATAATTAAATACCATACTGACTAGACGCTCATATATCCCTAAACTGCAAGTTCGTCGACCCATTTATTGCCATAAAAATTACCCATTAAAAAAGAGAAAATATATTATTTAGTTGATTCGCGTCTGTTTAATATTATCACTAATTGGTCACGTCGATGTATGTTGCATCCCAACGTACAGAGTTTTCTAAGCTAAGTGTCATAGTGATACTGCAATGAGTTTGACCCGTCCATATAAGCGAAAAAATTCCTTCGCTTTCGACATCAGAACACCGTGCAAACGCATAATGTGTATGTGTTGAAATCGATTACACTATATGGTACCACGCTATGAGAATTTCAATTCATCGAAAGTATGTTTTTTTTTTGCTTCTGTCTTTGGTTTCTGCCATTATAACGAATAGGAAAAGATTGACGAAGTATTTGGACTTTTTGATCGCTGGAATTTACACCAGAAATTTTTCTCTGTTCTTTTGATCTGATGAACTAATAGTTGGAAAGTAAACGACGAGTAAACGACAGCGGTGAAAAGGATTCTTGCATTTAAAAGTCAAGCAACCCAATGCATCCATGTCTAGGTACTGTTAAAATTTAACAACTCGACATATTAATTAAATTCGGAGAAGTAATTGACGCACATTAACATTTAATCATCTATAATTCGAAATAATCAATAAATTGAGTAGAAATTCGAACAGAACAATTACCAGTCTCATTAATGTCCCAGACGACAACGTGGGCCCCTAGACGTGCTAATTTTATGGCAATGAGTCTCCCAAGTCCTCCGCCTGCTCCGGTAACTAAAGCTACTTCACCAACGATACTTTTACCCCTAAGACGTTTTGGAATCAAACTTAGGACTAAAGCTTCGGCTATATAAGCGATGGACATCCCTATGAAAAGCAGCGTATCATAGATGAGTTTAACGACGTCTGCGAGGTCCATCGTGACTCACAGCTCTCCTGAAAGATCGAATAATATACATGTATTTTCTAATTTTTAGTACTTTCTCGACTAGTTTCACCGTTACTTATAATTTCAGATTGGGGATTGCTCGAGGCTTTACACTATATCTAATTTATCCGCATATCCGCTAATCATGTATGATCTAGCTAGATACGTATGTAGTACAGATTTAATAAACTCTTCGTGACTGCCGGACCACGAACGAGCAGTAACCACTGCAGATTATTTCAGATCCGTAACTAAGTATTATACAATTTGAATTAGGTATTGAGAAGGCCAAAATACCGTTCTATTGGCATTGAAAATTAGAACAATTTTATATATTCTATACTACGGATATATATGAGGTTGAGGATTGTATAGCTTTGAGTGGCAGTTGAAATCCCTGAAGGCTCAAGTTCATTGGCACATTCCGTGGTACTTTTTAAACCGAAGATATTATATATACCGGTATACAGATGTATATGTATGTCATGTTGACACCACGTGTGTGCAGGTTCTATTGGTCATTAACACGTGTGGACGAAACGATCGTGTATACATATATCGTGAGTTTTAAGTATTTGCCAACGATAAATAATAATAATGATAAAACACCTCGTAAATCATCTTACGTTGAGAGATGAATGACGAGTCTAAAAATCGAATGTCGTTTCATAAAAAGCCATATACTATTTCTAAATTGAAAATAAGACAAAAGACATACCTCTAACACGTGGTCAATTAATAGTGCAACTGATTGCATTACATGTCAGTCAACTTTTGATAGAAATTTTGAAAGATTTATTAATCATCCGTTTAGGCACCGGTTAGATTTTTTCTAATCATTTCATTTTTTATTATACTTGATGGGTTTCAAATTTGGCTGACTATGAGTCTAAGTGATTTTATTCAATTTTTAACCGAACAACTGCATGTTAAGGGATGATAGAGTTATGGGGTTCAAAACGCTCCGACTTCCATCGAGTAATGGGCATTATAATTATAATGACAAAAACTATGACTCAAAATTAGAATGGGCAAAGGAAGATTGATATATTCTATAGTAATTACCTTGCGGGGGACAAATGTATACTCAGTAGTTATAATCCATGAAACTAACTCTCTCGTAGACTCAAACAAGACTGAAGCTATGCCGTATAGCGATGGATGCTGATTCTATCGTACCTACCCATCAAGCTTGCCCCTCTTAATTCCTTGCATGAAGCGGTTTATCGCAAGGTATACTAAACAACTTCGCTCGTAAACCAGGAACTAGCATAACTTAGGTCCTCCAGAGGTTCCCCCGCTGCAACTAGGCCTTACTCGGGCCTTAAAGGGGACCATTACTCAGTACCGTACCGCGAAAATCTAGTACACCTCTAAGCTCAGCCTACCTGATTCGAATCTTAACAATAATTTGAAAAAAAAAATAAAAAACGCGGAAATAAACGCGATTGTTCAATAGCCAATCGATCAATGGCAGTTACAGAGGTGCGAGTGAATGCCAAAAGTAAACCGATCATTATTTCTCCCCTTTCATTATCATTTTTATTATTAAAGAAAATTCTTATCAATCATTTGACAATTTACCCAAAATCTAATTTATTCAGTTTCATCCTAATTTTTCTGACTACTTATTCAATTTTTGATAAGACGAGCTGTGGGTGAAATTTATGGAAAATTGTTCATTGCGACTAGAAGATTTTTTTTTTTTTTTTGTTTTTTTCCTTCTCAATTTCTTCGGTAGTTGAGTAAAACCTGCAAGTTTAAATATAAGTCTTGAGAACAAACGGTGACCGACATTTGGTCCCGCTCTAACGTATTCGTATACATGTATTATAAGATTTCTTGAAGAGGCCTCGGGTGAAAGGGACTAGGGATAACCCTCTTTTCAGTCTTGATCTGGGTCATTCAGCCATCTGGTATCCTCCAGGTCGCTGCGTTGTGAGTTCTAGTAGAACAACGAAGTCTAAGCGATTTTAAAGAGCGAAACGTTTACGTTTTTAATTTCAGTGATGATATCGCATAGATTACAGGAGATAATTATTTATCTAATCGTGATTATAAATCGCTTTTGAAATTTGTATGCGAAAATTGAATATTCTATTCCTTTTTATCAAAATGAAAAAAATCTCTGGTAGAATATGGTGACAAAGAATGGGTAAAACGTTCCAGGAAACGCGTATAGTCATTACTTGTTCACTTCCTTATGGGTATCGAAATGCTGCACCCACAATCGACGTGTGACTACAGAAATCGAGTAGAATTAACGGGCTAGAAATTAAGAACCGTTAGTATTCCGAATGTGAATCACTAAATGCATTTTGTTTGCCATAGAGCATTGGAAATGAGATACCGAGCTAAGTTTCTCTCAAATATTTTATTCTTTTTTGACATTTGAGAGAAAGCCTTCCCCAATCTGCGATAAACGATTGAATGAAACGACTTGCACTTTTTTTTCAATATATTTATTATTTAAGTACGTATTCGTTAAAATTTCGTTTCATATAATAATATAAACCTTTGCAAACTCAAAAGACCGTAAAAACTTTCCACCTGCAATTATCGATGCAAGCATAACTGTTTTGCAACAAATTTAAGATTTGCTATACGGAATCGAAACTGTAAAGTTTAAACTCGTATTCATGTTTTTGGCCTTATGACATTTCGATCATGTAACGGTCTGTATGAGTCAACTATCAAAAAAAATGGTTATAATACAGAATTACTATTAAGTACTGTGCATAAGAATATTCATTCGATTGCAGAAAAAAAAAAAATTGCGTGAATGGTTGTAAATGAAACTCTGTAAGTGAACACGTTCTTAAGAATTATGGATCAATCCCGCGAGTCCCGCGGTCAGTTACTTTCTACAATATTATCGTTTTATGCGTGTGTGAAGATATATGTATAGTATCAATGTACGTATAGCCAATGAAGGAATGAACGTAACAAGTGAATGACTGGTCATGGTCTAAAAAGTAATATACTTGCACTCGATATTTTCTGTGAATAACTTAACGACTGTATATGTAGCTTAGATACAGTTTTCTAAGATCGACTATCAGTTCTGATCGAATTGACGAAAAATATTTTCCCAATTTTATAATGATCATTTTAGCTTTTAAAGATGCATCGAAATGTGGAAGATGTGCACAATTTTCCTATCTTCCATCGACTAGGTTGTAAAAAATCGTGCAACCCATCGGTCAGAACTGGTCCATCTTCGTCGAATTGGTATATCTGCATTATTAAATGTCGTTTTTTCTCACTATTATTGATTATACTATATATGTATGTGCATAACGTGCAGATGACACATGGCAATGAAATATGAATATGGAGATTTATTATGTTCACGTATTGGCATTTTTTGACTGTACAATATCATATTCCAGGTACAACAAGAATAGGTTTTTGCATTGCGTATGTAAAAGCGAATGAAACTGAAAACCTTAGAGTTTCCTGTTTGTGTGAATATGTCTGTCTATACTTAAAAACCGCAAAAATGAATTACCTATGTATTTATATGACAATCATCGTACGGTATACTGCTAATGGAATAATAATTGGATTTTCGGTTGCATGCGCACTGTATACGCCTCATATCCATTTCTAGAATTTAGCTACCATGAGACCAGGTATTTATTTGTATTTGCATATTATGCTTAGTATTATAAATTTTTTAATCCTTTACGTCTATTTCTTTGCACATATGAATATTCATGTTCTTTTAACTCTTATTCGTTTATGATTATTTATTTTTAATATATGACCCTACTACAGCAGTAATACTTGCAAACAAATATTGTGTTAAAAAACAAAAATAGAAAAAACTCAGTGAGAATACCGAGAAATAAATAAATGAGCTCATATCCGTATAAAAGCAGAAAAAAAAACGCGATCTATTCTTTCTACTTTATTCAAAGTTCACTGGGGTCTTCGGATAATAAAAATTATATTTGCGTTATTGTTTTGCTTTTTGAAATAGCAATTCATTGCGGAAAATAAAAATTCTAAGTTTATCCGGTTTTTTGAATTTTAACTATAAAAATTGAGCTAATCATATTCTTGTCAATTAATTCAAAGCCTAAAGTAGAACACTGAACTTTGTCGTTTCGAAATTCTAGAAAGTATAGATTCGTTTTAGTTGGTGTCCCTATCTTCACATAGGAATAGAAAGCTCGCAGAAAATATTCAACGGTATTAAAGGAATCTGTGATAAATTATACGGGTTCACGACTAAGATTATTTTCAAATTTTGAATTGCAAAAAAAGTTACTCAGACTTAGACGTTTTTTTATAATTTTTTTTTTCAACCTGAAGTACCTTTTTCTTCTCGTTCATTTTATTTCATTTTTTTTTTGCCTTTTAGCACGCTCCTAAAAATTTAATAAAGTGTTCAACTTCTCTTCGGTGATTACCGAATCTTAATCATTAATCGTACGTAAAAAAAAGAATTTAAATTGCAATATTCAAACGCTTGACGCGAACGGTTCGTGCAATTTAATTCATCTTATATTCCTCGATTTGTCTGACCATATTCGGATGGATCTACTGCGATCGACGTACTTTATAGTAGTAACGTTATCACATTGGTCAGACCCTTTGTAGATATCTATATGGTTATCATTATACTTATATAGTGCATTACCAAGTGCATTTCATACTTTATATATTCAACTAAACAATAGAAGCATTATTTTTACCCCATACTGTTCAAATTTCAGTGAAATAAGGTAAGCTATGTTCTATACAGTAGTATGGGATATTTTGAATATTTTGTACATTGTTTATCGGTCACGGTTTATTTTTTTTCCTTTTTCTTCTTTACATATCACATCTTGGAGAATATTATCTTCCTCATTTACACAATGTCTGGTTTCGTGTTTTGAACCGTCCAAATTTTTCTCGGTATCATGTATTAATAATAATATAAGCGGAATTAAAATAAATGGCTATATTTATTTTAATAAATTATATAGCTTCACTCATTTATAATATCATGAAAAAAACTAGTCTCATGCAATTAACAAAACGTGTAAGCATTATTAATATTGTTTTGGGTGAAATTATGGGGTATTTTATCTTACGTCATACAAGATCATTATTAATTTTTTTTTTTTTAATCTTATGAAATATAGGTTTTACCTGTAGTATGTATGGCTATTTTGGCCCTATAAATTCAAAGCGCTACAGATCATTCGTCTACTGAGGAAACTTCTTGATTCCGGTTCAGCCATAAAAAGAAATTTCAATTATTTTCTTTTAATTCCATAAAAAAAAAAAAAAAACAGTTAAATTTGACTTAGAAGGTTCGTAGTTCATCCGTGATTAACGTTTTATTCGTGACCGTAGTATTATACTCCGCATTAATAATACATCTGTAAATATCGGACTTTTAATAAATGCAATATTGCAATATTGCAATATTCCGTCGTAAAAAAAAAAAAAAATTATGCAGAAATAACACGCAACACCTGGACTCTAGGTAGTTCGTGATTTTTTTTGTTGCATTGGGACAAACAGTAAGGTGTGAACTGTTGACAATAAAAATTGATCATATGGTATGTATGTATGAATAATTGTCCAGTTTTATAAAAGTTCAAAGATCCGAAGGAAATAAATCCGCAGCGTGTGTACATTGATGAAGAGCAATACACCGGCCGTCTTAAAATCCATTCAGATTATTAATTATAATAATTTAGGTGTGGCATACATCGCTGATAATTTATACCTATATTTTTTTTTTTTTTTTCTTGTAATATACCTCCTGTAAAGTTTTTATTCGCGATAAATCACCAATCGTTTTTCAGGGCCAGCGTGTCTGTGATAATTCCGCAATTTCAATACACAGCGTAGAAGTTACGTTAGCAATAATACAAATCATTTATAATTTACTGGCTAGTCGTGATTTGTAAATTTATTTATCTCAAATAATAAATCTTTGATTTAGGTACAATTAGGACCTTTAATCTATTGTTATTGCTTATGATCAACAATAGTATGAGCCATTGTTATCAACGCTAATTTTTAACAATTATAAGTTAGGGCTACTGGTCAGTTTCCTAGTCCGTGGCATCGAGTCTGACCTTAGAGTAAAACCGGGATGTGCCACAAGGCTTATCTTTTCGCAGTTTAAATATTCTAGGATATGAAAAGGCCTAAAAAATCTCACGGATATTTTTTCATCTCCAATTTATTTGCGATATAGATATATTTATAGTATAATATACAAAGCTTTATAAATTATACGCTCTACAAGATGTTGGTTTTACTATTCCCAATTTGCATACCGGATTCATACAGCCATATGTATACCAATTGTGATTTACGTACGAAATAGTTAACTGTCAAATTGCAGGGAAAAAAATCATGTAGGTAACTAGTTTTTTCACAGTATTTTTCCATACAGATCTGTTTCGAGTCTGATCCTACAAGAAATCTATGTTACTGAACACAATTTTTTCATCAAGATTTAGCGATTAGCCATACATGTTAGACAGTTTGAAAAAAAATCGATAATTTTTATTATTTTTTTGCTAATTTTAAAAATTTAGAGGTGCCGCATCAGAGTGTTGTCTTTATTTATTTCATTAAGATGAAATATTCTCGTTTAAAATAATGGATCATACTTTAAAGTCATGTACTTATATGAGGTCATCGAATATAGACTTTATAAAATCGGATATCCAGACTACGATAACAATTACGACTTGGCCGTGCATTAAAGATGCTAATTAATATCAACTGCACCTTCAAAGATTAAAAAAATAAAAATACGAATCGGGTTGTAGCTTAGTAATTACATCCAGTTGTGTAAGAATCCTGTTTCCATCAGCCTTCGATATCACACTGCACCCATCTTCCACCCACAAGGATTCGATCAATTTTCAACGTATGTTGAACAGAATTGTAATTCTGATTGAATCATTAACTGAAATTGATAGCGAAACAGGAAATCATACCACAGAAGGACAACTGCTTGCAGCTCATTTTTAACCTGAGTAGATCAGACGAATATCAAGAGGTTTGCCAAATTCATAAAAGAAATATTGCGATATGAAACTCTGGTGAGATCAGCTCCTATACGCATCATATACGTATAAGTATAAGCGAGCTATGGCATTCGCTGGTCAGCAATAAATTATGAAAATACCAATGAAATAAAATGAATATTTTTTACGCTTAATAGAGCTTAAAAATTCAACTTTGTATAAAAAACCGTGCCGTTGAAATATAGAAAAAAAAACTTGAAGTTCTTTGATCATGAGGTAGAATTGCGCCGTTGCTCTGCCACTAAATATGGTCCTCGAAAACGGTGCAACGGACAGTCGTGAAGTTAACAAAAAAATTGAATTGCTTATTTTGTTGTTTTCTTGTTACACTATTTCGTATGTCATGCAACAAAAAATTTCTCTTCGAACTATATATTTCCGATTCTCAAATCCATCATGACTTCTAAGTCTACCGTCTGGCATCCTGCGGTTCCTATACGACCCATTGATAATCTCGTTTCATCTGAAATGATCCGATTGAAACGTTTCGTGCCAACTTACGAAAGGTTAGCTTTATATATCATTCGGGTCTAATTGTCGTAATATATGATAGGAAATTACATATATTTTTTTAGAGAATCTCAACCGAACATGGCAAAGATTATTTCGCATGATTATGCACGCATCTGGCAGGAGGACAGAAAGTATTGGGCAAATTTATTTTTACCGACCCCCACGAAATCCACCAAAGTACTTCTCTTGCGCAAGGTAATATATTTGGCCACTTCGTTGATTGTGTATAAAATTGAATTGGAAATAAAATTTGATGTTCAATCAATTTTATTCAAATACCTTCTATATGCAAACCTGGTTCGAGATGAATATGACTCGAAATAAAAATGGCTAGAAGTAATAAAATCCGAATGTTCTAGGTTGTAAATGCGAATTTGCGAAAGAAACAAGAGCGTCCCGAAAAGTATAAGAGAAAACCTGAGTTTCTACATAAACCAAATCTCACAACTGCTCAATCAAAAATTAATGGTAATAAAATGAAAAAATTTAATGACTGCCCAAACGTCGTTTAAAACAAAATTTGTATCTGAAGAAAGATTTTGAATTACGACAAATGTGCAAATAAAAAAAAATAAAAAAATCTGAGGACAGTGTAAATGAATGGGTTTTTCTTTTTTTTTTTGTTGTTTCTTATATCCGCGATTCGAAAAACATCTTCGGCTCACATTAGCTAATGTCGTTATAAGTATGATTCATTAGTAAAGAAACATGATTTAATATTCGCAAGCCACAAAAATGTACTTGTATAATTTTTTCAGGACTGGTCAGTCTTGGACATAATTTATATATATATTATGTCGAAGACGTTGCTTTACGATTTTGTGCAAAAAAAAAAAAACTGCTAAGCAAAATTCACCATAGCATTCTTGACTCCTATATACTGCAGCAACCGGTTGAGAGTGACATTAAATAACCTATTACCTTTACTTTGCTTTACTTTTGGCCTACGCCTAATCATGTTAGTATACTCTTTCTATAATGGCTCAAAAATGGTTATTTGCGGATATTTATTTACTATATCGATCTGCACTCATGGAAACAAATGCGCAAACTGTATTCTCCCGCAGACTCAAAGCTCAAAAATGCAGAATTTGAAAGCCTTCGACATCCACCCTTATCACTACACGGTATTTCATTTCTAGCTAAAAATCGATGAACGAAATCGTATTCGATAAACAGAAATCGCCACAGCAATAGAATAAAATCAAGCCAGCTATACCCTCATAAATTATTTCTATTTCTTGTAAGATTTTTTGAATAATACGATGCTCACGATTTAGGTACATGAATGGTTGAAAAATTTGCTTTTTTCAAATGACCCGAGTATTTATACAATCTCCTCAATCTAACGACTACCGTGGTTTTCAGTTATCGAAGCTCATATAATTTTATGAATTATCATTATAAGTTATTAATTAGTTTCAGAAGAAAGTTACAAGTATTTTATACCGCTCAAGGCCAAGTCCATCGGTTTATATCTACCTAATTATCAGAGTGCTACTCCGCTGTTAAAAGTTGTTAAACAACTTCGAATAATATTAATGAAACATTATAGTATTTCGAATTATTTTAGTTCCCAATTAAATAACATGTTTTTTGCAACCACTGACTGCAGCTATACTTATAGGTAAAAATTTATTGCTAGCAAACTTCCCGGCTGAAACTACAGACCAACACACGGTCCATATGATCGTAATCTGCCTGGAGGAATATTAACCAGCTGATATTCATAGACCACTTTCACTCATACCGCTAACTAACAGGTAATTTATATTCATTCGCGTCCAATGTCGGCAAAAAATATCTTCCGTTGAATATTAGTTCCGAGCCGCAATTTCGAATTGTGTATAAATTATTCAGACTCATTGTGGCTTCGTTTTAGAAGTATACCTATACTGTAAAAATCGTATAGATTTTTTATTTTGCCTACAAAATGGAAAAAAGGTACTAAAAATGGCGCAAAATTGCTGTTAAAAAATCTTTATTATATCATTGACTTAGCTATCCTTGTGTTTTTTGTTACAATCGATTCTAAAAAATGATTAAAAATTTGTAATTATACTTTTCAAGGTTCTCTCCAAATACCCCTGAAAAATTAAGAATTTATAACACGAATGCACGTTCTACAGCGTACATTTATCTCTTCATTGTGAATCGCAGGCCTTGGTACATACCGATTCGTTTCCTGACTCACGACTCAGTCTGGTCATTATATTCGGGTGAAAAAATAAAAAAAATAAAGAAGAGGAGAAAAGATAATGAAAACTGTCGCGTGATTTTCTGCAAACTGATCAATGACCTGCTGCAAGTTCTCGAAAGTTTTGTCATTATTGTTTTAACACGTAAATTTTCATATTCTGATATGGAAACAGCTTGGATTTAGATAAGAGCTGATTGCGTTTGTTCTGGATGCCTTATCTTTTCTCAATGGTGAACAGTTCACCGGTGTAAGTGCGCCGATTTTTTTTTATCGTGCGCTAGATCTGACTTACACCACTGTTTCATATATTTTCATGTTTGACTTAAGGAATGATGAATAATCTCAGCCTATGGTTTTAGTTAATGTACTTTGCTAAGTTGATTAAAAAAATTAAAGAATTATGAATGAATTTTTTCATATACATGAACGTATATGATCAGGATCTACGCATTGCTGATAGATCATTCTCAAGAAATTGATAAATTATATTCCAGTTATAACAGAGCTTGAAGGTGTAAGTAATTTGTTAAAATTTCAAATTAATGCCGAAGAAGAGGGCGTGATGACAGCTACTCTTTCATGGTTTCCGCGATTACTATTCAAGGCATAAAAACCATTGGACAAATTACCATTTCTTAATCGTGTTTTGATGTAGGTATATAAATTTACCTTGACACATGACGTTACACATTTTATAACCCTTGTGATAAATTTCAAATAAATTGAAAAAAAAACTCATTACGTATCTGCTTGTGTTACGCTTATGGTGTACCTAAACGTCAAGGATTATACCATCAGGGAATTATTTACAGGCAATAGAAACATATCAGCAGATGTAGAATCCAACTTGCAACCACTACCATTACTGGTTCGACTGGTCGAAGACTTGAGAGTATTCTCGACCTACATTTGATATACTATACAGAACTCTGTTACCATGGATCAGTTTACATTGATTAGTGCCTCATAGGTAGTTAGAATAGCTAAATTCGATCACTATGTGATTGATTTGAACGGTGGTCAGCCGATTACGATGGAAAACGATTTTCCAGAAAAAAAGTCGCATTTTTATCGTAAATCGGTTGAATTTCTATCATACTGATTCGTTTTCCTTTGAGATTTGAACTCCCACCTACAAAAGAGAAGCATACTGAAGACATTCTGTCTCTCAGAAGTCTCTTTACTAGCAAGACCACCTTTTCAAAGGATGAGAGAGGGGAAAGGTATGGGGGGAAAGAGGCTTGTAGTGGTTTCTTGTCAATTCTCTGCGGCGGTCAGTGTAGACGTAACCGTAGTGGCGATAGGATATCATCGTGCTGCAGTCTTGGTCTTAACTTACGGGTACGAATCTGTTTTTATTATAGTTTGAATAAACTTTAGTTCACATTGTGTACTGAACACGCAACACCTTGCACAGTTCTTTCAATGAATTGATCATCCGTTTATCATCTGTACTCTCGGGTAAAAGTTAACTCGAAGTTCCGTTACACCGAACAATGATTGCCATACCTGGTCATATACAGGAGATTTCTGCTACGAAATATATCCACAGAATTTGAGACCGTTCAATTCATCATCTTTCACATATAGGTCAATTAATTCGGTGCAGGGAATGAAATGGTACTCAAGGGAGAAAAATCTTATAAATTTCGAACTTTTATTACAAATGAAAAAAAATTGGAAACTAGAAAAAACTCAACGTAGCCGATATCCTAATTTTATTCATACTGGATAGGATAACTTTTGATTTACGAGATTTTCTCGGTTCGGAGTCCTCCTCAGCCTACAGCTCACTGAATTCCTGATTTACTGTTAGTTTAAATCTTTAAATGCTAATAAGAATCTGTCGCGAGGATTTCTAGCACAGTGTTGAGTCATATACACGTTTTTTCTTAATGAATTTTTACGGATTTCAATCATCTAAGAGATCGGCTTTATTTACTGAAGTAAATATGTACCTCAGTATCTGAGAAGGTCGTCTAAAAATTGAATTCGTAAAGAGTAAATGCTCGGTATATTTTGTTCGTTACGTAACTATAATTGAAATCTGCTCCTTCATCCTGAAGAGTTGTGTTTTCTTCTCGGTCTCTCCCGGTGCACCTGACCGGCTTAATCTACGTCATGTGCGTTTCTAATTAGTATTATAAACACGTGCCGAACGACCACCACCATATCTATCTAACTTTGCCTCCATAAGACTTCATTGCTATAAGTAAAGTCGGTTTTTAAACATTAAAGAACTTTGGCTTCTGGCTATATAGTCTTTCGATCCTGGGTACTGGATTTAAAAACCAACCCAAAAAAATTCTTTAAAAGGATAAAACGTGAATAACAACACCAACAAACTTCCGCAAGGCGAATGAAAGTGTCCACAGAGAGACAGCGATTCGGGTATTATATATTAGAAAGTAGCTCTGGCTGCTTGGCATGGTCACGTTAATATCTCGCCTATCGAAATCTTTCTCGTCGAACCACTGTGCTGAAATTTTACTTGAATTTATCGTTCGATCAATTCTTAAGATAAGATTATTGGTTTTTTGTTGTTTTTTTTCTTTGCTACAAAAAAATCTATCAGAGAAATTAATTGATTGAAATTGTTACAAGTTTCACGTTGTGGGAATAAATTTAAGACATTTAGGTATTATATTTTCATAATTTATTAAACGTCAAAATCTCATTGGTTTTTCTTTTTTTTTTTTGTTTTTTTCCAGGTGAATGTTCGCTTTCCCCATGTTAAATCAGCTATTCGAATATCGTGCCTGACGCAGCCGCAGTTCTTCCTGTCTGGTTACCTACGGGGATGCTTATGGATCTTGCGACCTAACTCGAACTTAATTCACTCAACCCTCTACGCAACCCACTGACTACCAAACGGAAATTCTAACTGTAATTAACAGTTAGATTCCAGCAATTAGTAAGCCTTGAAAACCCACTTTTCGAGTTACTAGTACTTCAAACTAAATGTACACAGTCAGTAAAAGCTGAAGTTTCGAACAAGCAAATGGGCTGTTAATATAAATAATATAAATCCAATTATTCATTCAGAGTTAATTTGTGCCGTGAAAAATAAGGAAACAAATTCAAAAAATAAAATGTCTTTCCTACGATCAGCCGGTGATATCATTGGCTTTTTATTGCTCTCATTGATGGCAATCGTCGAAGGAATCGTCAAATTATTTACACCGTTAAAATATCGAATGAAAAGTGTTGCGGGTGAAATTGCCCTTGTTACTGGGGGTGGAAGTGGATTGGGAAGACTTTTGTCTCTCAGATTAGCAAACCTTGGAGCAATCGTCGTTGTTTGGGACATCAACAAAAACGGTAAGTCGCTCACATGATCAACTTATTAGTTATCTAATCCCTACTTATAGACATATGAACATTTTTTGACTACTGTATGTCACTTACTAATCATTCATTACTAATATACAAACGTATCGCAAAAATGTCACCCGTTTGAATGTAAAAAAAAAAAAATTTTAGCAAAAATTGTATCGTCATCCGCGAAAGAATTGCGAGAAAATTTCTACGCAGTAAGTAGATAGATCGAAGATCAAAGTTCGAGAGGGTATCTTTTGGAAGTTGATTTTTTTCTTCAATCATTATCTTTCGACTTGTTCTATAGCTTTTTTGCTCTACTGATCTTTAGCATGTCAGAAATTTGTGCTCTAAATTTTATTCCATTTCCCCGATGAAACAGACTCGCGATCACGAACAGAGATAAACTTTCTCCGTTTAGAACGTTTGGGAGACTTGTAAAAAGCCACGTTGGCACGTGAGGATTCAAAATTTTCAAATACTGTGATAATTTCGTAGTGTTTGATTATCAGATCTGTTTATTTCAACTGACCGTTAATTACCAGTCGTGTTTATTTATAATATTTATAACGATAAGAATTATACAACCTTCAGATTCTTCTTGCTAATACGTGCGAGTTCGTCTCTTAGTGTGGTAAATATTATGTAAGCCACTCGTAGGTTTCTACATGAGAAAAATAACGAGGACATACCTATATACACACATATACATATAAATGATTACGCAAAGGCATGGGGACCCCAGATAACCCATGAAACTATCAAACGTTTCTAAATGTACATACTTAGGTATATTGATATCTTATATACTATCAAAGCTAGGTATCATCCCAAATCCAAGTTCTGGTCAAGTTATTGATTCGGTAACGTGTAACCTACTTCGATATTTTTCATATAACTTTCCAATACCATATTGCTGACGAGTAGCGTTGTCTTATAAATTTATATACCTACTAGAATTACAATTTCTGTAGAATCCATCGTTACGTCCATTTAGTTACTCTTTAGCAAACTTTCCATAATTAATATCCGTATATGTATTTATATATTTATATATATATGGTGCATTGTACGAGTCCTTGTATTTATAAAAAAATATACTTAAAACTTAGCTGCACAAACGTAGGTATTACTTTCACGAAGTTTGCAAGTGAATCCTAAATGGTTTGGAGCAATGCGGCGCAGCATTCGCCTTCGCGCGCGTTGGACAGGTCATGGACACCGTCTTATGCAATGGAATGAAAAGTTACTTCCATTACTTCGATTCGATCAGCATATGGTCGTCGTGGTATTACACATTTTTTTGATACCTGATTAATCGTCTAGTGAGAATCACGGTTATCCGCAGACTGCGCTTATAATGACATTCTTATTTAAAATCAATGATATTGCGCTTTCTATCGATAATTTTTTTTTTTTTTGATTCTTGTTCTTATTGCTCAATACCTAGTGTGCATTACAGGTTGTAGGATATCAATACTCGGATCGAATAGCTACTTTAAATTATGCACTTTTGATTACGCTCTTGATAAAAAGAACTTGTTCTTTAGCGCATATGTACCTATTTATATCAATGCATTTTGCAGAATATAAAAAGTTATTATAGCATGCAATGCGCCACAAAACAAGTCGATAATTAATAGATGGAAAAACACTGTCTGATTTCATTTTCCCCCAGATAATTCGAAGCACAATAATATTTTACTAAATTTTATTTTACTTCGAAGTCTTATAGGTGATTTCGATAAAATTTCATATCCTGTAATTCGCGAGATGAAATCTTAACTCCAAACAACAAATGAATAGAATTTGAATTCTATAACAAAGTCCTTTACGGTCACACCGAATTAATCATCCCTTAATTAACTTCCTGGTCTATATATTTGCAAAATTAGCATAAAAAACGCAGAAATTAAGTGTTAGACTAAAATCCTTATCCTCAATTACTCGTATCTTTGTACGTAGTTCAACTTATCTTGCAGGCGTTAATGGAGCGATTGATATGATTTTTATTTCGATATTACTTCATCCTTCCTCTCTGTGACACAAATAATTATTACATATCTGCTGAGCAATTATTTACTCGTCGAAATGATAATTTTCCCATCTACTGTATGTATGTATAATTATTTCTCAGTTCACGTTTCTTGTGTTTATTGGCGTCGATTTCTTCATCGAACAATAATTATCACAAACTATAGAAATGTTGTATTCTTTAAACGCTGTATGATTAAATGTCATTTGAAAATCATCTATGTATAGCTCCATATCCACTAGGTCATCGAAGCTATCAATTCGTTAATGAACTAATATCAGAAAAAGAAAAAAAAAATACATATGAGAAAAACACGTCCGTGGAATCACTCTACCTTTATTAATAATAATTCCACTTGCTGTAAAAAAAATAATGTTGTAAATTGTTTGCAAAATCTTTAATCTCTGTCGATAAGACATTTGAGGCTGATACCTAATGACATATTTATTGCACCCGTCTATTAACAGAGTCAGAAAAATACATTGGCGATTAATTGTGGACATAACACAACGCGTCATTAATTATTATAAATTTAATTAGTCGTCCCCATGCAAATGATAACGTTTTTTACGTCTATTAAGGCATATGCGTCAGAAAATAATGTTATTAATAATAGTACTATTAATAACGATGCAGGCTGCGCAGACTTGACATAATTATGTACTTTTTTTCCAAATGTCTGCCGCTTAATTTTACATGTAAAATACAATTTTCTGAAATCGGATACGAAATTATTGGTTTCGATGACTCAATGTTTGACATTCAATATCCATTACCTGTTTATAATCAATGCATGTTAAGTGTATAAGTTACGCTATTTTGGTACAAGTGGAATATAAGGCCAGGGACACCTGTCTAAAAATTTTGTCATCCTAGTTAGTATCAGAATTGACGGAAGTGACAATCAAGCGAAAACCCTGCATATTGTCAGCTCTGCCTTAAGGCCCAAATTCATGGCCAATTAGCCATTCCGTGACTACCTGACTAGCCGAACAATCAAGTGTCACCAGATAATTCGATTTATAGTTAGAAGTCGTTTTTTTTTTTTCTTTATATTGTGACATGATTACGTAATCTAGAATTATTATTTTATAATTATTATGCGGCAAGAAAAAATGTTCTCTTGACCAGACAGAGATGCATGATTAGCATTAAATAGTATTTCCAAGTCTACGTCGAATCAGGTTTATCTTTCCGACTGATGTAAGGATGAATCAACAAGTCTTGTCGTAAAAATTTAATAATTACTTTCGAATCGTTATTTATCGAACGCTTTCTTATTCATTATATAATGTAGTATACAGATTTTTCTAATGTGCTAGAAAAAATAATTGTTTCAAATCTTTCGCGACCTTTTGAACGTCTTCGCTTTTTTATTTTTTATTTGTTAATTTTATTATTATTAGTATAATAATTATTATTACTTCATCGTGACCTTACTGTGCGATTTACAGTCGCACAGTGTGATTGCGCCAGGACAATAAAATAAAATGATCGTTGAATGAAAATTATGCAACGTGTGATTTACGACTGAGACGTAAACCGCTTGTACTACTAGAAATCATTGCTATAAAATATTGCGCTGCCAGCCCGTGGAAGAATGTTCAGAAAATTATTTTACTTTCTGATGGACAGACAAAGGTTTGAAAATTTTACCCAAAGTGCGTCACTTATACTTGTTGATGCACTGCAGTGCTAAATCTTGCTCATTGAACATAGTGCAGTTATTTTAAACGTACGCAAACTCGTTATTGATTGTCAAAACAAAAATTGCCCAAAGCACAATTTATTCGGAACGGTGATTTGCGTGAGCTTGTAATATCGAAGTACGTGTTTAAGTCTCATAAACTGTTCCAAGGCTAATTATTGAGGGTCAGCATACATGAGGCAGCGATTTTTTTTTATTTTTTACGTATTAGATGTACCGTGATAATCAATCTATATTTGTGTTCTGAGTTTAAAATAGAAACTCTGAAATGATGAGGAATATTTTCGTTATTTGTCACGAAACTTTGGTGCCTTGAATTATCTCAAAAACAAGATCAGTCAAAGAAACATGTCGCATTTAAATGACAATAAAGATATCCAAGTAGTAAAATCATCGATCGAAAATTTTCAGAATTCTTATAGTATGAATCGTATGGTTGGCGGTAATCAACGATTTGAAAACCCGGGGAATCATTAAACGCCTAATTTACACTTGATACTATACCTAATCAAATTGTAGCAACAAGAAATAAGGCGGATAATCCGGATGACAATTAACAGATTCAAGATCAACAGTTTGACATCAATTGAGAAGACAGAAAAAAGGCATTATCATAAACTATAATGCGGTCATTCATCGATATTTAGGATCTTTACAACCGGTTTCAAGTCACCACGCGAGTTTTTGCAATCTACTACCTTGAAATGACGATCGAATCTTAAGTTTTGGTCACACAACAAAGACGATTATTCATAATCGTTAATTTTTATCGATTTTTAACTCGACTAGAACTTTTTTATTCTTAATTTTTGGATCAATTTTCGATTAGTTTCCAGCTGATTTATGATATTCTACTTGGAAATCAGCAGCAGGATAGAATAGTTGATATATGTCATTCATTCCGTTCCAGAATGGTCAAGGTACAATTAACGCTTTAGTAATCTGATGAGCAGGTTGCTATAGTTGTAGAAATTAAATTCTACAACATCAGAATCTGCGACTAGCGAGGTTCTCACTTTTGTAAATAAAACTTAATTACCGCGGAAACCTGATCATGACTTTGTTATTTTACTAGCAGATGATTATATTCAATTATTTCGTCATACCAGTCAAGGGAAGTTTCTCTCCTAAAATTCCGTGCTAATTTATTATTATTATTTATTGTATGAAAAATGGTTTACCTTGGATCATCGAAAGATCATGAAAAATCACGTTTTAAATTCTATTTTGCGAATTTGTTGATCCCATATGTAAGATCAAAAGTTAGAAGCGAATAAGCATCTATATTTCAATAAGAACTATGAAAATTAACATGTGTGTTGCTCTTCAGCTTCACCAAATCGCAATTACTTACTGCGACTAAATTTAAACGATGTTAAAATAGTAATTGTAAACAAAAGATGAAAGTGTGAAAACTAATTTATAACACTAATTGGATGAAATTTATTTTTGACATCTTCGATCAGCGCGTTTTGATTCCAAATTTACGTTTTCAATGTCGTTGTCTCTTGCCCAGACATATTAAGCCTTGAATTTTAAGTAATCTACATTGACACCTTACTCTTATAATAAGAAAAAAAAAATCTTAGTCTCAGTGACGCACCAGATTTTATCTGATGTTTAAACTCATATTTGGCTGTCGCGAAACAAACGGTCTTGTTTAATTAGCATAAGTTTTCACACGAGCACGTTCGAAAGGTATGTAACGCAAATATTATTCAAAGATAAACAATAAATTATACAAATCACAAAGTCTTTATACAAAGAATAAGATTGACCAAACATCTACCGGTTCAAGAGTATATACACATACTTTGGGACGATAAAAGAAAGTCAATAACATATTTTAGAGCAATATTTCCTCACCGCACAGACCAAATTTGCTTTTGAGGAAGCACCTTATATTTCTACATTGGAAACTCAGGATTCAATGCCAGCACATCAATATTCTGCTATACAATCAGAGAAATGCAAGAATTGGAAGATTTATCAAAATGTTTAAGAAAATATTGGAATTATACGGGGTAATACAGGCAATTAGTGTTTTTCGGATTCTTTGCTGAAGATCTTTTACTGCGATGATCTCTCATAGATACTTTGTTCTGAGCAGCTATATTTCCAGTGAAAACCGGATGAAAATACATTTTTTTTTTTTTTTTTTCACAGCCGAAGAAGCAGACTACTTGTTTAAACAGCGGAACAAACAAGCAATGCTAGACCAGTCTATTTTACCACATATAGGTATATTTGCACGAACATGGAGTAGCGACGTGCAAATGTGCGAGGAAATTTTTTTCGGAAGTTAAGCCAGTAGCACGATAATCTTTTAGAGTATCTGATTTTTTTTTTTTTTTAAACATTAACAATTACGCAAATCATTTCAATCACGTTAACCCCGATTATAAAGAAGGAAAAAACTTTATATCAAGAAACGTTGAAAGGCAATTTGAATACTTGATAGTTGCGGAATCATCGAGAATGCGTTGCAAATAAACGCATAAACGTACCAGAATTATAATATTACGTAACTTTCTTGCAAGTTATTTCGAAAGAAGTCATCGACACGCACGATATTTTTAAGATTAAAGATTATTATTCTTACCTAGGTGCCCGCGTCTGTGGAATCATTCAAATTTTCATCAACAGCTATTTTGCTGATGATTGAAAAAACTGCAGCTGTGCTACAGCATATACAAACCACAATAAGTCAGTAGTATTTAACCACTAGAACCAGAATTCGTTAAGCCAGTGAAAGGCACGTGCGATGCTTGGAAAGTTTATTATGCTAATTATTATTGGAGCTCACCAAAAGTTTCCATTAATTTCAGAACTCAGATTATCTACTATAAACAATAAATAAGACTGCTTAAATTTTCTCAAATTCCATAACAATGAATTTCGACTTTTCAATACATTTCTCATCATTGTTTTTCTTTTAGAGCCATTAATTTTAATTCTTAATCGTTTGTTACAGGAATCGACGAGACTGTGAAACTAGTGCAAGCAGCTGGTGGTGTCTGCTTCGGATATGTTTGCGATCTTTGCGATCGCCAGGACGTTTATCAGAAGGCCACAATTCTTCGTAAAGAAGTTGGCAAGGTAATATCCTCAGGATTAGTAATCATACCTAAACTTGACTTCTTGTTCAGATGAATCTGAATCGTGTTGTAAATTGTAAATAAAAATGAAAGTTGAGGTAAAAATATCTAAGCAGTTTCAACAGGACTATTAGAGTTCACTGATCGTTGCCAATGTTGCATTAATCCTGTTCTCACAGAGTTATAAAATAGATAAAGTATTGCGAAAACTTGTTTTATTTCTCAGAATACAGTGAGTATATTTCCTTGCGGTGTACATATTGCTGCACATAGTTCCACAGCAATAGCTTTAGTAGTGTTGCAATCAGATCCATAAGTTACTCAAATCTAATCTAACTGAAGGTCTTTCTATTGCAACTCTAAACAGAACAAGATGCGTCTTTGAATTTTAACTCATATTTGTTAGCTCCGAGTTGTAAAACACGGTATAAATGGTACAGGAGCCAATCACTGGGTCAAATCTAAAGAGATGAAACGTGTGATTGTCTTCGATATTATGTCGAAGGGAATAATTCAAGTGAAACTTCCACGAATCTTGCAGAAAAGCTGTTTGGCCAGTCGATATGACGTAATATAAATATAAAGGTCAACGTTTATAGTCCTCGATGATGGTTTATCCGTGACTATATGAATGATTATATCGCAGCTGAATGATACTGTCTAATGGTTTCTCCGAGTGTCTATCATGAATAATAATTCGATTATAAATACTGGTGTTTCTTTTCCCTTCAGGTAACGATTCTTATCAATAATGCTGGTGTCGTGTCGGGAAAGAAGTTTCTGGACACTCCTGACCAACTAATCATTCGTACAATGGAGGTCAATACCATGAGCCATTTCTGGGTAAGTTTATTTTTTTTTTATAATAGTTACCTAACATTATTCAAATGTCTGCTTAGTTTATCTTCAATGGGAAGTTTGTATGCAAATGAGATAACAAAATAAAAAATCACTGGATATACTCACGGTTCACAAATTATTATTATGCAAGTCACATTAGTATGGTATAAAAAATTTAGATTATGAATACGAACATTGATGTGGATCACGACTCTCCATTATCTTGTAAGCACCAAGTGATATTTTTTTTCGCACAAATTCTGAAGTCGAAAAATCCCATTATCTCGATTATTGCCATGCCTAGTTTCCCATGCGTCAAAAAGCATGTTGTAGTACTTTGGTTCATTGAAATATTGAAAATAAGAGTGGCTGGTTTTAGTGGGGAATAACTTTTCAAAGCCCCCAATCTGCGTGAGCTCATCTTCGTATGAAATAAGATGTCTTACATCGTCAGGAGTCAGATATTTGAGGATTGAGACCAAATAGTTGTTTCGGTCTTTGCAATTGCTAGCGTAAAATTTTTGTTTTTCTCTTTCGTTGTAACTAATATTCACGTTGTAGATCCGTTGATCATGACAAGCTCTATCTCTACTCAGACGATGATACTTATTAGATACATCGCGAATTTTAGCGACTGATAAACTGTTTGGCAACTGGTAACCAGCCATGTTTAAAGTATCCTTCAATAATGAGCCTTTCACGGTTGATTCTACAGGCGTATTATTGCACATTGAAGGACCACAGTTTACCTCCAAAAGCCACGGTTTATAATTTTGATCCAGAATAATGTCGAACCCTAAAATCTCGAAGCAACTATATCTAGATGTCGTGTGAGTCTTCAGAATTTTGTCGATGGTAGAATCTGCAGAGATGACAGTCTTCACAATAATGTCTTGTATTGTATTCCATATAACTTTAACGTCAACGGAATCTCTCTTCAGATATTTCCAAAGTGTTTTTAAGGACCACAAATGCCCAGTTTGCGAATTAATCGACGGTGAAACTCTATAGGCAGTATTTCTTCTGTTTATATTCGTATTAGTAAGATGCATGTATCTGTCGTTGAGATAATTTACATCGTCGATGTATTTCATAGTCGCAAAACGTACCAGACCATCAGTGTACAAATATATTCTCAGCGGATTGAAGCTAGTAATTAAGACGTACAATCTAAGATCAAACTTCTGGCCGCTAATCAGCTTTGGTTTGGATAAATATCGCTGCACAATCATTGACCGATATTTTGGTATTTCCCACCACTCGTTGATTATCCGTATTCCATCGCCACGGTCAGCTTCCGGTGGTTTTACGATCCATTTTTTACCTCGATTTTCTTCCCATACTTGACGAAGCCTCCAACTTTCTCGTGGCAAGATATAGGTCTTTGGTATAAAGCCGAAGGCTTGTGTTCCAAACTTTTCAATCATGGTACTAAGATGATCCCATAGTTTATCTTTCCGAGACAGTTGTAACATACCAGGTATAGTGTTGATCTTTTGATACCGTTTCAGATTATTTAGTTCACGAATACGTTTTCCCCACATTCCACAGCATTCCGACAATTTCTTTGTCAATGAACATCCTGATCGGAGAAAAGTCTCACGAACAATATTGCTGCATCGATTACTCAGGCGAAATTTTAAGTGTCTTCTGATGTCTTCGGGCATTTTACTTTCCCTTTTCGTATCAAATCTACGAAACCTAATGTAAGGAGAAACGTATGCAAAAAGACTACGTCTTAAAGGAGAATTATTTTCATCCTGCTTGTCCAAACTGAGAATAATATTAAGCTCTGTAATTTCATTGTATAAAAACATGTCATCCTCGTATTTTTTAAACTGTACACGTTCTTGGTATCGCGGCATTGACCAACCTTCTGCTGTGCATGTGGCCACGTTTGTCATGTTTGATCAGATTTACTAATTTCCAGATGTTATTGCCTCTATAAGTTCGTTTGACCACTATTCTGGCTATATACAGATCAATTACGTGGTATTTTACGAATTAACATAATTACTTGTAAAATTTGAATAACATAAGCAAGAGTAAATGAAAATCCTTTGTGGTCCTGTCAGACTTGTGGTTCACGTTTCTGACATGACAAAGTGAAATTGCCTAGAATCGGATACAAGTTTCATCATTTGGTCATTGAACCAGAATTCCGGTTCTGAAGGTATTCTTTCTTCGAAATCTTTACTAAAAAAATTCGCTCACTCTCTTCAGTTAATTGAGAGAAATTGGGATTAGAGACATATAGATTCGAGACAAAAAAAAAAGAAGAAATTTAGAAAATCAAATACGTTATGAGTAAAACCTATTTCAATGATTTCAGACTGTCAAAGCATTTCTTCCTGCTATGATGGAAGATGACAAAGGACACATTGTGAGCATTGCTAGTCTGGCTGGTTACGTTGGTATCCCAAAGCTGGTGGACTACTGTGCTTCGAAATTTGCAGCAGTTGGATTTGACGAAGCTCTTAGGATGGAATTGGAGGTATGAAAAATAAATGCTTTTAATTAATACTCAATTCCAGTGCATTACATCTTTACTAAATATATGCGGATCATATTTTTTCACTAATAAATAAACAATGCCTAAATGACTATTTCATTCGAGAATGAAATACATTCGCTTCAGTTACACCGAGATCCGATTATATAACAAATGAAACTAGATTAGGTAACTGCGGAAACGTCACTCACGTGCAAAGTGCCTAACCGGAACTCGCACAAAAACCATTAGCCGAAACTTTTAACTGCTGTATTGGGCATTTACAAATACACAATACACGCATTGTCACTGATGCAATATAGACGAAATCTCATACGATTAATGACTCGCAAACATTCATTCTTTTTTTTTTTTTTAGCTCTATTTATTTTATTTACCATTTTTGCAGTGAAAGAATATTCCATACAAGATTGGACAGTTTGCTTTTTATCATTCTATCTCAACTTTCTTTTTCCTTGCCTTTCAGGCCGAAGGTTACAACATTCAGACCACGGTCATCTGCCCCTACTTCATTCGCAGTACGGGTATGTTCGACGATGTACAGTCCAGGTAAGAATCAGATTTCACTATAGCCAACTAATTCACTTTGACTAGTGATTAAATTACTCCAAGTCGATAAAAGAAACTGAAGAAATAAGCGAAATGATCATAAAAGACTACTCCGAAAAGTCATTCAGCTGTATTCGAAAGAACGACGTTGAAGGATTCTATCAAATTACTTTGTCAAATTTACAGGTCCTCTGAATTAAAAATGAAAAATATTATTTATTGATTCAATGAACAATATTTCAGGTTTGTTCCAACATTGAACTCGAACGAGGTTGCTGATCGAGTTATCACAGCGATGAGGTGTAACGAAAAATACGCAATTGTTCCTGGCTATCTCCAATCCATGCTCGCGATGAAATGGTGAGATAAATTTTCCGGAATTTTCATTTAAATAAACCGTATACGAGTCTATGAGCTATTTTGTAACGATTTTTTGTTCCAGGATGTTCCCATGGACTTGTGCTGCAATGTTTTTGCGCGGTCTTGTCCTGGACGCATCTCCAAGTCATGGGGTTCCTTCGCCCTCGAAGACAGAACATCAGGTCGAGAGCATTCCTACCAAAGATCAGAACAGCTCAGCACTTCATCATCAAATCGCAAGACGTGTATCGAGCTCAGAGAGAAAGCCGTAAGGGTTTATTAATTGTACATACGACATTCGTTTTATACGTCTAGATATTGTTCTCGCCGATTTTGTCGCTTCGTGATTTTTTTTTTTTTTTCCCTGTTTGAAAATTAAACACAAATTAGACGAATGATAGCCACGGTTTACTTCAGACGACGTATGAAAAGCGTGGAAAAATCACGCAATTATACACTGACGATCGTTAATTCACAAAATTATAATTACGAGACGACTGCAGAGCGTGACAAAGAATGATAGACAGTCTTACTTGTGAATAAAAATCTCAATATCGGAGAAATTATGAGTAAAAGTGTTTTTTATAGGGAATATACGACTGGGACCATATCCTAAATTCATTTAGATTCACAGCGTTTCCAGTAATATATGTATTTCAACCATGATTTTCGATGTTGGAAATATTAGTTTATTAAGACTTGTTGATTATGCAATAACTTAAGTAATCAAGGCGATTATTGAAAATACACGATTGGATCATTTCACGAACTAATAAACTCGAGGTAACTTTACATAAGTATATATTGGTATAAGAAAATTATAGTTACCTCGATACGTATGCGTAAGAGATCACGGTATATATGATGGTATACATAGAAGAAGAAGAAAAAGGAGGAGGAGGAGGAGGAGGAAGAGGAAAAAAATAATTCCATATAAATGAATAAGTAAATAAATAATATATGTATATTAGTCAACGCTCTATTGAAATTGTTACTTATAACTGTTGCAATGGTTACGTAACGGAAAAAAATTCTATACATTTATGTATGATAATATGATATACTGATAACTGTATAATATGTGTCTTCGACAATCCCGAATGTACCTGTACGAGGTGGCAACCTAATTCCACCCTGTGCTAAATAATGTTTAAGTGTGTATATGTACAAGGGTAAATACAGGTGATCTAGCTGACACATGATATTGAACATATTTTATTATTATTAGCTACATTAATTGTATTATAGATATGAAATAAATAATTAATAGTAATAATAACACTATATCTAGATATATGATGACAAACGAAATAACAGATATATCTTTTATTACAGCTAGCTACAAGATTAAAGAATAAAAAACATTAATTATAAATGAATGATTTAATTAGCTAAGATATGTCAAAAATTGTATAAAAAAGTTCAGGAAAATGTGAGAGAATATGAAATTGAAAACTTAAATCTATGATTTTTTGAAAATTCTCATTCTTAGCACTTTGGTCATTTTGAGTTTGAGGTCTTCGCGTATATTTGAAGGATTTTGAAATTTATTTTTTAGAGGATGGTACGAAAGTCATTTCCGGTATTCATTGTAAATTTATTATTATAGTTTTGAGTACCTAGATCCAGATTCATCATACCGTTGACATCTGTGTCGAAAGTACTTTTTTTTTGTTAACAACCTTTAGATGTATTAGGCCTAGCGCCATCACTTGCCTTCGAAATCGCTGCGCGATAAATTCTATAGTTATTGATTATTGTAAATGAAATGATAGAATTATTATTGAAATATTGTTAATAACATATTGTACGCGTAATAAAGTACAATTTCACATGATTCAACCATTCGCACCTAGAATTATTCATTTTCAAAATATTTTATTATTCGTTAAATTTGGTTACGCAAACATACTAATCTTATCTAATCTCATGACACATTTGGTGAACTTAATGCGTTGCCTCAAATACCCCGAACGACCCAGTTTTTCACATTCTGTTCATCATAAGGAAAAAAAAAACCATAAGAACAGTTGAAATCTAACCGGTATAAAAGAAAATAAACCCCATTGAAGTAAATGAAATTATTATTATCAAAACGACGTAACGTTTTCTTTCATTTGAAAACAGTATATTAATTTGAATATATTTCATCTATTTTATGATAAAATTTATTTTTGCAACAATTACAGAATCATTCAGTGTCTTGCTTTTCGCAATAAGACTGGGGGAGTGCTATTCACGCGCCTATTTTCTAAATGATGAGTAAATTTTGCGGTCTCTTTTATCAATTCAGTGATTTTATTATCACCGCTATTCCAATATACGCGATATCGGGGCTCAACATGATAGATATCGAGCCTCGAGCCTTGCGCGACACTCTTGTCAGTCAACAGACAGTATGCCAGTATCTACTAATGCGGTGAGCAAAATATTACACGACTAAAATATTTTCGTTACGTACAATTCAATTCAATGCAAAATTTTGTTATCAGAGAAATATCGATTTTCAGTCAAAAATTAACGGTTTATTCAACTTCTTTTGAGGGAGCTGTATACCTATTTGCTGTATCTATTAATCCAGAATTCTACTTCCTGTCATTATCAACGACCTTATTCCAAATATTGAGTGAATCATGCTTACGAGTTCTAAGTACGTATATCGTTATACATGTACCATTAAACTGAACCACGTAAGAGCTTAGTCCTTGAATATCCTGGTTAACAAATCATTCACGTATTGTATGTACAGTCATTAGATATATGCAGCTGATACCTCATCGTCAAAACTATTTAAATCTTTTAACATAAAGTTGAACTATAAAAAACGATTCTGCGTCAAAATCACGTAGTCAATTATATGGTTACAGTCGAATTCTCACTATTCCAATGAACTCATTCAGAACAATTAGAATTCTGGTTTTTCAAATTATTATTTTTATCCAAGAATTATTATGTAGCATGAATTTCGTATAGGTATTCATGATCATTATAGTGGCTTTGATAAATATAGATAGGGCATAAATTCTCCAGGGAATTACCCGCCCCCTGTGGCGTTTTGAAATAAAATCTGCCTCGTCAAGTCGTTTGACACCTATCGATTATCTCTTGCTCCAAACAATATAACTTAGAATAGATTCTTGTTGCTCTTCGCATAGTTAATATGGTAATCGGTATATGTTATCAGAAATAAAAGACAGATCATGTTCTCTTGAAATAGGGTATCGCGTTTTGCCCCCGTTTACTGATTGGAGTTGTTCATGTCGGCGTACATATAAAGAGATTTATTTATCAAGAAAAAATTATACTTCCTCGTGTATTTTACTCACGTTACCGATTACGTTAACAGGAACTATGGAAAAACAGATACCATTAAATCTGTCCAAGTTTGTTACACATCTGATACTGTTTCTATTACATGGCAGAATTAGTCATATACATTCCTAGGATGGGTTATCATATTGAAGATTTTCATTAAAAAGGATCAGCTCTTCAGACATGAAAATGTCAGAATAGTTACGTTTCGTCTCAGATATACCAGCGGCTTGATTCTTCATCAGGACTGAAAGCAGAGTACAATTTTGCCCTGAGCCTGCTCTTGTCCGGTGTCCGGTAACCGGTAATAAAAACTCAGAAGAATCGGCCCTCGTTAATCGTGGCAAGTTGGCGTTTGGCAACCGTGGGCTTAGGTCTCATCGAGAGAACCATAAGCGTGTTAACGTAAAGAAGGAAGAGGAGAGCATTATCTCTGTGTATGCATGTGCCTGGATCTCTACTTCCGTGTCCGTGTGCATGTGCATGTTCAGGTTCAGGATCACGTCGGGGTCACCAGTTGAAGGGATTAGACCTTCAGGTATCGAAAAATGTGGGGGTCGTCGCTGCGTTTCGTCCCAACTCTCAGGTATGCTCGACCGGACTGGTCAGTAGCGCTGAGCACATCTTATCCTCAGCCTCTGTACGTGACTGTCCAGTGCTGCAGGACATCCGAAGAATTTCGGATCTGCTACAAGGACGGCTTGCAAGAAAGTCGGAGGATGTACCACGCTGCACTCCGAACAGGAAAAAAATTGGAAGAGAATCCTCAGATTTTTACTAGACTTTTTTAAGAAGACCTTGAGGAGTACTTTTTATGGATCTCAAATCGTAAAATACCGGAAGCCAAAGGATCAGGAAATATTCGCATGTCATTGCATGCATT
The DNA here is from genome assembly GCA_914767705.2 of Tenthredo notha. Lineage (NCBI taxonomy): Eukaryota > Metazoa > Arthropoda > Insecta > Hymenoptera > Tenthredinidae > Tenthredo > Tenthredo notha. The sequence goes on from OU611909.1 coordinate 10,138,488, forward strand.
TACCCACCTCACTGCATCATACTGTGCCCACAATGAGCCTCGTTATAGCATCGAGCTAGAATCATCAATCTAAATACGCTGGCTAAATACGAGATCATGCCAGCGGAGCGAATACCAGTCCGACAAAGTACTTAGTAGAGTGAACCGTTATTGTTAGTCTAGTCGGCATCGAAACGTGGTCTAGCCCGGGCGCTGAGCATCATTCTGGTATTTGTCGGTTTTCATGACGCAATGATTTGGTGCGACAGTCCCGAACGCGCAGTCGTCACTCCGGTACGCCCGCGTAGTTAATTATACATCGATAATTATTCAAAGACTGATTGGTGGGTATACATATAATATATCAATAATCAATAAGAGAATTGATGGGCTGATTTATTGATTTATTAATACTGTTGTTCATTATTTGAATATTCAGTTAAAAATCTTTCACATTTATAGAAACGTAACGTAATCGACCTTGAGAGAATGGTAATAATTTCTTCAATTCCGGTATAGACATTGGTTGTCATAATCGCGTTGATAACAGACATGGCAATGGCGCAGCATCAACCATAGTTGGATCTACTTGTTAATTTTCTGACATTTTTTTTAATTACAGTTACATCGTACGGTTGGTGAGGATGAACGACACTTTCTAAGAATCATTTTACCTGCACCCAGACTGTTCTCCAGAATCTAGAGAAACGCATGCAGTTTAAGACTTCCGGAAACTCCATCGTCTACCAAAACCCATCGAAACCTCGAAGATCGTCACTAATCGGAATATTGGAGAACGTAGTTTCTTCAGCACTAAGCTAATCCAGAAAGTCTCCTCAAGAAATATTGGATTATAAGACACAGCTGTGCAAATAAGTGTCTAACGAGTGTGCGTCTTAGTTTATGCTACCAAGAGGTGTAATCCCCACGTGGTATAAAATTTCGTGACTATCGCATTACCACTCTTTCGTTGTCTTTTTACGTTGAGGTTTGAATCTCTGTGAGATTAATCGCTTGGAAACCACAATACGTCCTCGAAGCTTGAAAGAGGAATAAGTAGTCAGTGGTAAGAGTAAAGAACTCATAATTTTTTTTCAAACGTCGAGTCACTACGAGCGCTGGCGCTCACCTCTGCGATCTCCGAAAGTTTCTCGTACCTATGCGGTTATCGCTATCAAGCTGATAAGAAAAATAAAGCCATTTATTGCGAGGTATAGTTGTTCGTAACCAAAGCCGTGTCTGGAACGTGTGGAGTTCTGAGTTTCCGACAAGTTTGCGATTGCCAGTGAAATTTGACATGTATTAACAATATTTTTTCATCTAAATTATCGATAAAACTCATGCTTTGAACGTGAAATAGTAGTGGATCGTAATGAAAATACAAGGTGCATCATTCAGGACATAATTGATCGTGAGAATTGTGCGGTACTTGTTAAACCTGCGTCAGTAGTCAAAAGTTGATTGCCTGCGACATGGAGTTGAAAAAGAAAGGAAGATTAATTGAGATAGTGGTAACTCTGTGTTTAGTCATTTTCTTTGGAACAATAAGAGGCGTTTTTTCACAAGAAACTGAAAGTATTACTTTATGCATACTGCAAACTTCGTGCAAAAATTGTCTGGAAGCAAGTTCAAGATGTGCGTGGTGCAGTGATTGGGTAAGCCCATATACCTACCTAATAAAGAGACACCTACTCACTACCTACTATATTATACTATGGATACAGCGAGTCGCGTACACTTACGTAATAGCTGAACAAATTTGAATATCAATTTAGAAACGGTTTAAATTTTCTATAAGAGTGTATACTGTACGTGGTATACGTATTACTCCCGCGTATTCGAAACCAACTCACAAACTGAATCTGAAAACTATTAGCATAACAAACGAAAAATTGTATACGCATATTCTACTGTCGAATAATGCATACCGTTTCGGTTCATGAAAAAGAGAAACATATACTCGCCAATTATGCGTGTAGAAAAAAGTTACGTATGCCGAGAAATAGAATAGTTATTATCCTTTAGTTCTGAGGAGAAACGTTGAGTCTCTGTTTCATATTGTACAAAGAATTGATTATGTCGTGAGTGACGTAACTGTTTAATTTACTTAAGTATTATGAGTCTTTGCTGCAGGTAACTGTTTCACTATAAGAACGCTTTTAATGATGTTTTATATCCGACACAGGGATATACAAATTTCTCGACTGGTAGACCAAGATGCAGCACTTTGGAGACACTGCAAGTTCTCGGGTGTCCCGAAACCTCAATAATCGTTGCCGCTAGTGAGAAAACGGTTTTTATTCAAAATGAGGAGTTCCAAGACGTGACCGCAGGTCACATTCCGGTTCAGCTTCGTCCTCAGAAGGTTTTACTTCAGCTTAGACCACACTCGACTCAGGTAGTAAACCTTCAGTTCAGGCCAGCCAAGTAAGTCCAGATGTATATCATACATCAGAATGTACATTATACACGAAAACTTTGCGAACCGTGAACACCCAAAGTTCTCAAGACTGTAAAAATAAGCATGAGATAAGATGTAAAGAAATTCAATACATCTCATTGTACTCTTCGCTTCAGCTGATTATGCTCGTGAGACCGCGACAATCAAGATAATTATTAAGATTAGCTATCTGAGAAAAAAAAGTGCCTGACCAACCTCCATCTCCCTGTAACTATATCTCTTTGCGTTGCATATCAAAACACGTATCCCTATATGAAACTTCATATGTGTAAAATGCTCCTATCTCAGTATGCACGATGCACAGTGCCGGTGATAAAGAACCAACAGCATCTATTGCATGACCAATTGAATACTAGCTGAGTTGTAATAATATTAGCTAAAAGCTTCAATTCTTTATCCTAGCTTGTCTATATAATGTTATAATGTTACGGTGTATTGTAGTACATATTCCGGAAACTCAAATTACTACGAAAGATTGAAATTTTCAGCTGCATTTGATTCGCAGATTGTTGTCTTAGTAGGTATGACTGTTAATTCTCATTCCTGAACCGTAGAAACTATCCTATCGACTTGTACTACTTGATGGATCTGACATGGTCGATGAAGGATGACAAGGACACGATAGTTTCATTGGGTGGTAAAATGGCTCGAACTCTTAGTACATTTACAAGTAATTATCGAATGGGTTTTGGAAGCTATGCCGACAAGCCATTGATGCCATATATTTTTCCTGGCCACGAACAGAACCCATGTCAAAGTCAGCAGACCACATGTGCACCGTTATACTCATTTAGACATCATATGAAGCTCAGTGAAGATGTCCAAGAGTTCATTAGCAAGGTAGAATTATCTAGCAGTAATAAATTGCCGATTGTTTGTAGTTGGCAAAAACTTCTTACTCCAAGATCTTTCAGCTAGTAATTTACCTCGTAATTAACTCGTCGTAACGCAGACTGCACAGACGTTTTAACGGTACTTTTGTCAAGTTCTTAGATGGCTTAGTTCTTCTACCATGCAATGATTTCATGGTTAAATTCGACGAGAAAGGTTCTTGAATTTCTTTGGAAACGTTTAGAATTTAAAAACTAAAAAAAAATCTCGGAACATTCGGCTAAGCTTGTTACTTCTCATTGCTAGTCGCGGTTTAATGAACATTCTTCATTCATTCTGTATTTATTATATCCTTTCAAGGTAAACGCTAGCGATGTAACTGGAAACGTAGATAATTTAGAAGGAGGCCTTGACGGTGTAGTCCAAGCCATTGTATGTGCCGATCAAATCGGCTGGGCTCATCAAGCCAGAAAATTGATGTTAGTCGCGACTGATGGACTGCTTCATTTCGCGGGTGAAGGAAAGGTGAGGATAAATTTTCAGCAAATTTTATTGTATTGTATAATAAGTAAAAATATTCTGTTTAATCGATTTATTCTGATTAGCTAGGCGGTGCGATTCGTCGTAATGATTTGGAGTGTCACTTGAATACCGAGGGCGAATATTTCATGTCAAAATCTTACGATTATCCCTCACTAGCTGAAGTCTCACGTCTTCTTTTGGAGCACAAAGTTAACTTGATCTTCGCCGTCACAGAGGATCGACGTAGCGAATACGAACATATCGCTACGATACTCGAGGAAAAAGCCAGAGTCGCCACTCTGGCTGCTAACAGTTCCAATATCCTTGAAATCGTGGAAAAGGCATACCATGACATAGTCACAAAAGTTGTACTCCGCGACAATTCCACGGGACCCTTCACTCTCGAGTATTTTTCAAAATGCGGACTTTCGGGTGGACCCGAATCAAAAACTTCACAATGCACCGGCATCAGGGAAGGACAAGTCTATGAATTCAAAGCCACGTTTTCCATGGGCTCGTGTCCGCAGAATCAAAGTCTTTGGGTAATTATAAGTTTTGGTTGAAGTAAACTATCGAAATGCGCAATACTGGAGATTTTGGAAAATTCAAAAACGTACATGTTTGACGTAAAAATTTTTGTCTGGGTATAATCCACTTGCCATCTTCTCATACCATCAAAAAACCACCATGTTTCGATAGAAATTTCTTCTATTCCCAGAGGCAGAAAGTCGTGATCGAGGATGCTCTGGCTTCGGAAGCTTCGGAAACTGAAATCGAAGTAGAACTACTGTGCGGTTGCGATTGCGGCAAGCAAGACGATACACCGTGTAAAAACGGTATCAACGAGTGTGGATTGTGTAATTGTAATACCGGCTGGTCAGGTATGTCATCGAGATATTTTATCTAAAATCAATAACCCTTGATTATATCAGTGAATATAACCATTCATGAGAATGAATGAAAGCTCTCAAAATCTAACATTCAGTTACTAAGATCTGATTGCCGTTTCAGGTGAGACCTGTGATTGCCAGGAGAGCACAGGGCATGGTGTTAATTCTCAATGCATTAGTCCGAAGGATACTATCGCCTGTTCTAATCGTGGTGAATGTATTTGTGGACAATGTTCTTGTGATCCAGGATTCTACGGAACTTTCTGCGAGTGTTCGCCTTGCGATAAGGTAAATATATTGGAATTTAAAACAAATAAAAATGGCAATATGTTTTGATATTTAATCGCATATCGATTTTCGCGAACCTTTTCATAGAAGAATAGAATATCACATCACGAGAAAAATTTGATATCGTGTGGGTAGTTGCTTAGTGAAAAGTGACTAAAAGATCGATGAGCTTTTGCAGAATATCTAATATTGCCTCACTTTGAGTCCCGTCTAAAATCTGTACTCAACAATTCACTTTGCAATGATTACTAGGTTGATGGTTTGGAGTGCGGTGACAGAGGCACTTGTAACTGTGGAAAGTGTGTCTGCGTTGAAGGCTGGAAAGGAGATGCTTGTCAATGTCCATCAGGAAACGATCTCTGCATCGCTCCAGGAAGCAAGGAAATCTGTGCCGATCACGGATATTGCGAATGTGGGCAATGCCGGTGAGTATATACCATAAATCGGTTTCGATTTTACAGTATAATTCTTGCAAAAAATAACTATAAACTTATTTTTTTTTTTATTATTATTTTTTTTTTCCCTCGCCGTTTTAAGATGCAATGCAACAGCTCCCGATGGTCTGTATTATCATGGAACATACTGCGAGTCCTCTGCAGGAGCCGGGGGCAGTGGACTCTGCGTTTTATACGCACCCTGTGTAAATGCAACTGTAGATGCACCAGAAAATGTTGGTCAACTTTGTCATACGAATATCACAGCTTATAATATCGTCAAAGTCCCAAACGTGGATACTGGTGAGATTTTTTTTTTACCAACAACTCAATTTGCTTTCACCTTATGATAGAATTTGAAAGGAATAATGTTGGGATGATTAATTTGATGAAAAATCTAATAATCACGAAATTTTAATAGCTAGTGACCAGTATTGTTTCGTACGAACTATCACGGACACAACGGTATGCACTACTCCTTATGTCTACGAATTCAACAAAGACAACACCGTTACTCTACGTATCGGCCCGAAGGTATGTAACTATTATTTTCATACATATTTGCATCAATTTTACCGAAGTGACAAATTTAACTAATTTGTTTGTCATTTTTTCATTTAGAACTGCAGAACTCCACTACCAGCTGCATTTGTTCCAGGAGTTGCTTTTTTCGTAGTAGTACTCTTGGGCATTGTTGCTTTACTTATCTGGAAGTGAGTATAAAGTTATGTAGATAAATAGCGAATTTCCGATAAGAGTTTGATAATAAAATAAACGCTTTTGTCGAAAATTCTTTTTCATATAAGCAGATAAATTTTTATATCATTTCTTTATTTTTTTCTTTCTGGTCTTGAAGCTCTGACAATAAATAGTTGATTTTAAATTCGATGAATATACAGATTGCTGGAGAATCTCAGAGAAATAAATTCACGCAGATATTTTGATGAAAAATTTCAGGTGCTGCACAGGGCTAAAGGACAGGCGAGAATACGCTAGGTTTCAAGAGGAGCAAAAACGAACGGTTTATGCTATGGATGAAAATCCACTATTTCGTCCTGCGACGACACGTTTCCGGGTTCCGTCAATGATTAAGGAGGACTAGTTCAGTCGAATGAGGCCAAAGGCGCTGATTAAATGTGAAAAACATCGGAATGAAAGAGCAGTAACAATGTGCGAAATTTCAACACGTGAATGTACTTATACGCATTCTAGTCCGTAAATTTTAAGTGATTTTAACTCGGGCGAAAGTTCAGTCGGGGCTATGTAAATACAGCGCTATTTACAGTTCCATACGTATGTACCTATATAATGATATAACGTATTATATGTAAGTAGCAATTCATTAATTAAATAATTAAATCTCTGAAAAAAGTTATCAGGTATATAACTAAAAAAAAAAACGAAGTGGATAGAAAGAAAAAAAAAATGTGATCCGATATCTTGCGACGGGTTCACATTTTTTGAGTGTTAATAAACTTTATGTGATTCAATTGAATTTGAAATAAGGTGCTTTTAAAAACTACAATATCATAAAAGATCGAGGGATATAATCGTCGGAAAATCATACTTCCGACATCTGATATCTCAAATAAATGAAATATACTTTAAACAGAATTTTATTATTCAACTTCAATAATTGATACAGCTTTAGAATTCAAAATTATTTGAATCGATGTCTGAACGTTTGTCATCCTCTTCTTTCTCCCCATCATCAATTTGAGGGCTGATGTCATCCCAGAACTGATTACCGGTAGTAAACGCTATTTCCTGTGTGCGTAAAACTTCCAATTTCTCATTCTATTAATTTATTTTTAATTTTTGTGATTTGAGTCAACTGACTTTTCCATCATACACGCCCTTCCAAACCGATCCTAGAGGCTCATTTAAAATAATTTTGTCCATAGGTTCATTTTGTTCCCAAGTTGCTTGAAGAACAGAATTGTCAGTGAAAGTATAAGTGCCAAAACCAGACATTCCTCCATCACTGCCAAGTCTTCCTTTATATTGTGTTCCGTTGTTGTAACTAAATGCATTTTTTATAACAATATATTTTATTATATCAGTTCAGTAGCGAGTTTCTGATATACAAAAAATAATTCAAAAAATTCAAAATTTGCAGTTATCCCGCCTGTTCTAAAAACTAGACAACATACGGGTAATTTTTTAGCGAATTAATAATGTGCGATATCCATATCAAATAAATTGCATATAAAATTGAACTTTCACTCTCCTCATATCTAACATTTTACCATATGTTTACTTCTCCGACGATTTGATCCTCAACCCATTCAGTTTCATATTTATCAAAATCTCTAGTTACGTATATTCCTCGACCTGTAAATTCATTAAAAACGTAAATACCTTCCATTAACGTAGTATGACGTAAACAGTATGAATATAATACCCTGTCTCGAAAGAAATTGGTTATCCTTCAAGATCATATAACCACCGGCGTATGCGTCACCATTCAAAAAACTAAACTCTCCATCGCCTTTTTTAATGTTAGGATCTTCGATGCAATCGCTTGAGAGACGGAGCGAAGATGTTTTAGACATATTAATTCTTATTCTAAACTAATCTTCGTAGTATAACGAATGATTATGCGATTGTATCAGTCGAATTAACGATATAAAAGAAACATAGAATCGTGTCGGCTCTTTTCGCAGTTTTGAATCTTTGCCGCCGAACTAGCATCCTATGTGAATAAATGCGTTTCTGACGTCAAAGATGAGTGGCTAGAGGCACAAAGCGCAGTTTGCGATAGCCAATTCTTGACCAATCATATTCCTGAATTTCTAGTGGTAAAAGATTACGTCACATCAATTGTGACCACGTGACCTTGCAGACGACCTCTATAACTTGCCATTGCCATCTTCCGATCCGTCACCGACCTCGATTTACGGCAAGTGGTCCATTTGGTCTGAATCAAAGAATAGACAAAAACGATCTATAAAATATCCGTGATTAAATATTTCCGGATCGTTTTGTTGAATTCAATAACATCGTAGAGATGTTACGAACGACAACGACCCTAAGATCTGATCTGGTACGCGTCACGTTACGAAATGTTGTACGCGGAAATATCGTACGATGTCTGGCTGTCGAATGTATTCACAGAAAACATCCACAAAGGTATCTTACCACAGTATCACATATCATCTACAACAATCAGTATCAATTTCAGCATTCGAATCATTTTTATTTCACCAATAAAACTTATTATAATATACAACTATTTTGAGGTTACGTCACGTATGTTTCCATCTCACATATATACAAATCTTTAACTTTCTCTTCATCCGTTCTTCACCATATCTTCGACATTCAATGTCACATTTAAAGTCTTTCATTTATTTACTCGTATTAACTAAATTCATAATGTTATATAATAATCGAAACTATATTTTATCTTCAATCAATACTCTCTGCCATCTGTGTGATAAAAATACTCAAATGTGACGATATTTTCGGATATCATATAATAATAATCATCATGAAATATATGAACTGCCCTTGTCACAGGGGAATTTGACACCGGCTTTTATATGATAGTTTTGTTTTTGTTTTTTCTTTTTTTAATTATTTTAGTGTTTGTTAATTTTTTTCAATGATATCCTAGCCGGATACTTGACTCGTGTTTTTGTTCTGAATTTGATATGATTGTTATTGAAAATAAACATGCTAAATTTTCTCATGTATTCTAAAACTTTTTATCAGACCTCAACTACACAATAATCAACGTGTGGTGACCCCATGGACACAACAGTTTAGGTTTTACGCAGATTATCCAGACCATGTCCCGGTCGCGCTTCCTGCTCTCTCTCCGACAATGGAAACTGGCTCTATAGTTAGTTGGCATAAGAAAGAAGGTGATTCAACTAAGCCTATGAAATAACGATGAGAAATTATGTCTGGATCATTTATATCGAGTTTTTATTATTCCAATGGTAGAAAAAATGGTGTAGCTCATCACTACACGCCTTAATGCCATAAGAAATTAAATATCAATTGAAAACGGGCTAATTTCTGCTCCTTTTATCCATCGAATCTCCAACGATATACTAAAGGCGATTTTATCCACAGGCGACAAGCTGAACGAAGGTGATCTCCTGGCCGAAATAGAGACAGACAAAGCTACAATGGGTTTTGAAACTCCAGAGGAAGGATATTTGGCAAAAATAATCTTGCCTTCTGGAACTAAGAATATTCCGATCGGAAAACTCGTTTGTATTATTGTTTCCGACGAGGCGAGCGTTGCTGCCTTCAAAAATTATAAGGACGATGGAGTGGCAGCTCCACCACCAGCCCCGGTAGCTTCGGCACCTTCGCCTCCTCCGGCACCAGCTGCTGCTGCTCCAGTTTCAGCTCCGGCTCCAGTTTCGGTCTCAGCACCTTCTGCAGGTGCGTCTGGCGATAGAATTTACGCAAGCCCATTAGCCAGGCGGCTTGCTTCTGAAAAAGGTCTTAGTCTACAGGCAAGTTTAATTTTTGTCAATATAAAATAGGTAATTAGGATTTGTTTTTCTATGTGTAAACTTGGAATATTTTTTGAACAGAGTCTGAAGGGTTCGGGATTGTACGCTTCAATAACTTCTAAAGATCTTGCCGGTGCTTCAGCCGCACCATCACCAGCGGCTGTTAGTTCACCAAGTTCAGCGTCTGCTGCTGGAGGTGTATACACAGATATTCCTGTATCTAATATACGTGGGGTAATTGCGAAGCGACTTCTTGAAAGCAAGCAGAATATTCCACATTATTATCTAACTGTTGATGTCAAGATGGATGCTGCTCTACAAATGAGAGAACAATTCAATAAAATGTTGGAAAAAGATAAAGTAAAATTGAGCGTTAACGATATCATCATCAAAGGCATCGCAATGGCTTCGAAAAAAGTACCTGACGGTAACACTGCGTGGCTTGGTGATGTCATTAGGCAGTAAGTTTTCATTCAGATGTACTGAACGTCATTCTTCTATTTTATAAACAGAATAATTCATATTCTCTCTTTTGGTTTCTCTTAGGTATCACAATGTAGATGTGAGCGTTGCTGTGAGTACAGAGAATGGTCTTATAACTCCGATTGTCTTTGCGGCAGACACAAAGGGTATTGTACAAATCAGTAAAGAGGTCAAAGCTTTGGCTGCAAAAGCAAGAGATGGAAAGTTGCAGCCGAACGAATTCCAAGGTGGCACAATCACCGTTTCCAATTTAGGAATGTTTGGGATCAAAACTTTCTCCGCTATTATAAATCCACCCCAGTCTATCATTCTGGCTGTTGGTACGACCGAATCACGATTGATTCCATCGAAAAACGATAGCGGGTAAAGAGAATTCAAAAATTTACAATTATCTTATAATTACTTTACTGAATATCAGAGATTTTCGAGGACTAAATTCTAATTTGAGACTCTCATTATTGTCGAATTATTTCAGATTTGAGACAGCAAATTTCATGAGCGTTACAGCTAGCTGTGATCATCGTACTGTTGATGGAGCGGTTGGAGCGCAATGGCTTACAGCGTTTAAAAATTTCTTAGAAAATCCAACGACTATGCTCCTATAATCAATTACTGTAATAAAAGAAAAGAAATTGCAGTAATTAATTGTTATAGGCCTATCTTAGATCATGTACGATAACTATTGGTGGGCTATGTGGCAAAAGGTTTGTCCAATGTACATTTTTTGTGGATAATAACATGTAGGTAATTGATTTTACCATCATTTAATTTTAGTATCAGATTTACAACGTAATTCTTCGAGCTTACGACAATTAAAGACCTTATCCAAAACATAAGTGAAATTTGTTTTTACCATCAAATGATGATATTATACGGATATGTAAAAACAAATTGAACACAATTTCTGAGGTATCAACCGCTGTTAATCAAATCCTCGTCTAAACGTATGTAAAAAAATACGGTGAAAATATTGTTACCTGTAATTTATATTTTAAATAATCAGTTCAATATCGTCGGATAAATAATACTAAATAAATATGTACATACTTGAAGACGGTAATCTTTTTTCTCCCCACAATAATATGAAAGAGGGGATTCGGCGTCCTAATCATAATGTATGTAATTTATGTACGAACATTATGATCTGTTATTAGATGAAAATTAACGTTACTGTGCAAAGTGATTAGATAAATAAACTAAGTATTTAATAAATTATACAATACCAAGCGTCTTATTACTATTTTCATTTACTCCAAAACCTATTGGATGCGGACACACACTGTCGGTGTCTAATGACAACCCTGGAATATGATTGATAGACCTCGAGAGAATATGTTAACCTTGCTTGAATATAATAGACTCACCTCGTAATAGAGAAAGATTTGAATAACAAGGATCAAAATTTAAAAATTTGAAAATAAATGCAAGGGTAGATTGCTGTAGGCCTATTTAGGCATCACATTTATTTCTTAAACATGGAACATAATTCAATATTGGTGATAAATTACTCTAAAGTCTCAAGTACGAGTCATAACAATTGAAAGATTGAAAAATCTATTCATGCATGCACTAGTAATACTAGCTTATTGACATTCTTGATTCTGTTGAAAACTGTTAAAAGAATGGTAATGGCAGATCTTCATCATAAGATGAACACAGCTGTTGAACCACCAGAAAATAACGTAACAGTAGATATATTGAGTCGATTAGTTTGTTAACTCAAGTGGTATTGCTTTAGATCCAAATGATATTTGTCAACGACATTATCATAAATCAGTTTCTGGAATTACCATTAAAATCACGCTTAAAATATACTCTCTCGAATAAAGAGTGCTTCAAAACTCTCGAACGCTCAGACCACCGACAACTCGCTTGCTTCGGAAATTGTCAAGAGTTAAAATTTATGACTGCGAATTCATCAGTCATCCACATAAGTTCAGACCCCATTTGGAGAAAATACGTAACGTGAGCATTTATCTGTCATTAGTCGTGTAGCAAATCAAAAAAAAAAAAAAAAATAGGCTCAAATTTTCGAACTATATCTTTACAGGTACTTGACCACGATTAATTGGCCTATGGCAAAGTGTTACAGTTTCGAAGTTCAGAAATTGGTGAAGGCAGGCATATTTAATAAATGGAAATCAGACATTAACAGGTTCGTTGAAGTGGATGGTTGCAGCAGCGGAACTGCCGTATGTTAGATCGACTAAACTTAACGATCTGCTATCCGCTTTCATGCTGCTCTTCATGGGATTGTCAATAGCTCTAATAGCTTTTGTCTGCGAGATTATAAGCTACAAATACATCAGTTAATTGTGTTAATTGTGAAAATAATAGAGAAACCACGAGTAGAAATATAAAACGAGATCATTAATCCTCTATATGCCTAATTACAGTCATTCTAGAACAGAAGGTTCCTTGTATTTGGAAATTGAGGAAAATTTCGCTTATCGTCAGTATATCGTCACCTCTATCATTACCATTATTTTCTTATTGTCGTAATCACATACGAATGCATTCAAAAAATGATGTATTAAAATAATGTAGAAATAATCGGTGCGGTAGTTGCACCTGGGATATGTACCCATATGTCAATTTACGCTCTCTCTAGTTCCATAGTTTAACACCCGATGGCGCAGCAAGCGTTAGCTTGACCTACGACAACCACGTCCCCCTTGCCCCTCTCGGAGGAACGCATTCCGCTCAAGGCCGTCAAGGGTGGGTTACATAAGCAAACCGGTCTAACCGGTTTCAGTCGCCTTCGTGGCGCCAGCGAGTGAGCACGGGTGGGTTTTAGCGGAAGCTCCTACGACATACAGAAACTTACGCGGCGAATTAAACAATGTGCGAGTAAATGCTTGACATTCGGTACGCTGCGTCGTTATGCGTTCGAGGAGTTTTTCAATTCGAAGAAACATCAACGAAAGCACGTCGGATATAAGTGAGCTTCAAATATTCCGATCACTATTTTACCATAACCATAAAAAATTGTGAATTTTCAATGCTTGTTTGTGAATTGTGACAGTAAGAATCTTGCTGATTCGTTTCATACTGAAAATAGTATTCGATACTTTGTCAACATATTTTAACCTGTAGCGTATTTCTATCAACAGAGTAAGTAACAATTAGATTGCTACAAGCAGACTTTGATTATAATTGGAGTAATTGTTCATTTTCGAGTATATTACTGTGTAAAAATCTACATTTCTTACGAACATAACCGCTCAGACCTATTTTAAACGTGAATATAACTGGCGAGGGAGTTTCATTTCATAACCTCGCCATAATTATCATCTTATTATAATAACAATTATATCATTTCAAGCTCCTCATACTTTTATTCATATTTTATTATACATTTTTTATCCGAGTTTTTTTTTCTACTCATATTCTGCGACTTCGAGAGTAAACTAATTTGTAGTCTTATTTTGAGTGTACAGATGTTTTCCGGGAGAATACTCGTTCCCCGATTTATTCTGTTCTTCGATTCTTTGACCGCATTATCGGGCGACGGAGATCAGAATGACCATCGCTGATACTTGGACTGAATAGATCCTGCGTGCCACTTGGTCGGAGATGGACGCCAACCGACACTGCCTGGCTAGTCCTGGATCAACAGTAAACACAACTTTCCGAGGCGGAGTGTTAATGAAGTAGCAGAGGCAAAGGGTTCGTAATTACAGTACCTTTTGAATCAGTTTTGGTAAAATCTCGCATCTAGTCTAAGAATCGATTCCGTTTGAAACGTTGTACAGAAAACAAGCTGAGCTGGTTGTCACTAATTTTCAGCCAGCAGACTTTGTAACCCAGTTTATGGGTGATAAATAATGAAAAACCTAATTATAATATTTTCTACGATTAGTGACAACCACAAGCTTTTATATCACAGCATCTGCTGCCCGCTCTATGTAACATTAAAATCAATGTCCTACTCGAGACATGTCGGATACTAGTTTCAATATTCAACAATAACTTTCAAATCATTTTACAAATCGCTGTACAGATTATTCCAAATCAATTTAATTATAACAGCCATAAGCGGTGATATAATAACTCGTTTTTATAAAGCTCGCCATGCTTGATTAGTTTATCCGGTCATATAATCGTACAGGTAAAAGACTTGTAATATTACATAATAGATGAAAATTCGTGATGATATATTATTAACAACATGTTCTCTCGCATGTATTAATATTGTATCCAGCCCTCGGGTACTGACCCGAGGGTCTTGATCCTTTTTACTTGTTTAAACTCGTTGTATTTGGGATAGTTGGGATTACCCATTACCGTACGAAATATTACCAATAACTATTCAGGTAACAGAGCATAATACATGCATATACGATATATATTTGTCAGGTATAATTCACTCTCTTGTAAAATTGTCCATAACGAATAGAGAGTAGAGACTATTCTCATTAGTATCTTTGAGAGAACAACTATATTTATAGAGTAATGAATTATTATACTATTAAAATTATCTGCTTCTAACATTGTACTTGGCATTCTGTAAAATATACCTTCTTACGTATATGTATGTATTATGGTCGGAACGATTAGTTTAGAGTATAATAATAGTTTTACTACAGCCCAATTATAGTTCTAGCTTATTTTCAAACTGGTAAAGTGTCAAATATGTAGTTTCCAGTGATATGCGTAATATATTACACGTATTATGATCACATCTACAATTTTTCCGATCAAATATTCAATGTTGTGAAAATTGTAATTGAATTTTTATTAAATGCTCGTTACTTTCGTAATGTGTAATTGGATTTTCATCTGATTACACATCACCAAAGTGATGTGTAATTGAATCAAGTTCATTACCTTTAAATAACTTTATAATTACTCTTACTCTATCACTACTTTGAATTACTTTACTTGATAATTACTTTTACCAATTGAATCGAGTTCAATTACACATTACCAAAGTATTGGGTCATTGAATAGGTATTCCCATTAAAATGTAATCAGTGACTCGCAACACTGCAAATATCCATGTAATAATAAGATCGTTTATGCAATAAACATGTATTATTATTGTAAATTCTTGATTATTATAGCACATTCTTGAATAAATATCTCTTGAAATTGTAAATCATCGATAGTTGAATCATTTTCCCTTGTCCTTTCCTTGCCTATAAGTCGAAAATTATGAAAATCGCATTATTAATTAATGAATATTATTGAATATTAATCCGCCTCACCATATGTAACCCGCATGCCATTCGTGTAAACGACAGGGTCCATGTTAATTCTTGTTGCCTATTTGGTGTTTTCCGATTGCCTATATTCAGGCGTATTGAACTGAGGGAAAAAAGGTATGAAAAACACTCTGAAACAACTCGAAAAAAAACGGCAAAAAAAATCCATTCAAATAACTTCTGGCAGTTGATACGTTTTCAAGGACCCGGATTTCTGGCAGTTGAGACTTTTTGAGAAATCGATTTTCTGGCAGTTGATACCTCAATTTTAGTCGCTTTATGATGAGGCCAGAAAATCGACCAATCAGGAGGCTGCATTTGCGAAAATTGAGCCTAAATTGGCTCAAGCAGCTTCCTGATTGGTCGATTTTCAAATTAAATTGAGTTACGGCGCTACATGGGCTAGGCATCAGGAAAAATTCTGGATTTCTGGCAGTTGATACCTTATTTTAGGAGTCGGATTTCTGGCAGTTGATACGTTTTTAAGGAGTCGGATTTCTGGCAGTTGGTACCTGAATGAGGTATCCACTGCCAGACGAAAAAGGTATCAACTGCTAGAAATCCAGAATTTTTCCTGATGCCTAGCCCATGTAGCGCCGTAACTCAATTTAATTTGAAAATCGACCAATCAGGAGGCTGCTTGAGCCAATTTAGGCTCAATTTTCGCAAATGCAGCCTCCTGATTGGTCGATTTTCTGGCCTCATCATAAAGCGACTAAAATTGAGGTATCAACTGCCAGAAAATCGATTTCTCAAAAAGTCTCAACTGCCAGAAATCCGACTCCTTAACAGAGTGTTTTTCATACCTTTTTTTCGAGCTGAATTCCGAGAATTCTGGCTTTTTTTCCTCAGTTCAATACGCCTGAATATAGGCAACAAAAATTAACATGGACCCTGTCGTTTACACGAATGGCATGCGGGTTACATATGGTGAGGCGGATTAATATTCAATAATATTCATTAATTAATAATGCGATTTTCATGATTTTCGACTTATAGGCAAGGAAAGGACAAGGGAAAATGATTCAACTATCGATGATTTACAATTTCAAGAGATATTTATTCAAGAATGTGCTATAATAATCAAGAATTTACAATAATAATACATGTTTATTGCATAAACGATCTTATTATTACATGGATATTTGCAGTGTTGCTAGTCACTGATTAAATTTTTAATGCAAATACCTATTCAATGACCCAATACTTTGGTAATGAGTAATTGAACTCGATTCAATTGGTAAAAGTAATTATCAAGTAAAGTAATTCAAAGTAGTGATAGAGTAAGAGTAATTATAAAGTTATTTAAAGGTAATGAACTTGATTCAATTACACATCACTTTGGTGATGTGTAATCAGATGAAAATCCAATTACACATTACGAAAGTAACGAGCATTTAATAAAAATTCAATTACAATTTTCACAACATTGAATATTTGATCGGAAAAATTGTAGATGTGATCATAATACGTGTAATATATTACGCATATCACTGGAAACTACATATTTGACACTTTACCAGTTTGAAAATAAGCTAGAACTATAATTGGGCTGTAGTAAAACTATTATTATACTCTAAACTAATCGTTCCGACCATAATACATACATATACGTAAGAAGGTATATTTTACAGAATGCCAAGTACAATGTTAGAAGCAGATAATTTTAATAGTATAATAATTCATTACTCTATAAATATAGTTGTTCTCTCAAAGATACTAATGAGAATAGTCTCTACTCTCTATTCGTTATGGACAATTTTACAAGAGAGTGAATTATACCTGACAAATATATATCGTATATGCATGTATTATGCTCTGTTACCTGAATAGTTATTGGTAATATTTCGTACGGTAATGGGTAATCCCAACTATCCCAAATACAACGAGTTTAAACAAGTAAAAAGGATCAAGACCCTCGGGTCAGTACCCGAGGGCTGGATACAATATTAATACATGCGAGAGAACATGTTGTTAATAATATATCATCACGAATTTTCATCTATTATGTAATATTACAAGTCTTTTACCTGTACGATTATATGACCGGATAAACTAATCAAGCATGGCGAGCTTTATAAAAACGAGTTATTATATCACCGCTTATGGCTGTTATAATTAAATTGATTTGGAATAATCTGTACAGCGATTTGTAAAATGATTTGAAAGTTATTGTTGAATATTGAAACTAGTATCCGACATGTCTCGAGTAGGACATTGATTTTAATGTTACATAGAGCGGGCAGCAGATGCTGTGATATAAAAGCTTGTGGTTGTCACTAATCGTAGAAAATATTATAATTAGGTTTTTCATTATTTATCACCCATAAACTGGGTTACAAAGTCTGCTGGCTGAAAATTAGTGACAACCAGCTCAGCTTGTTTTCTGTACAACGTTTCAAACGGAATCGATTCTTAGACTAGATGCGAGATTTTACCAAAACTGATTCAAAAGGTACTGTAATTACGAACCCTTTGCCTCTGCTACTTCATTAACACTCCGCCTCGGAAAGTTGTCTTACGATTATTCCCCCGGTGCTTGGACTGCTTCACTCCCTGGTGTGAATCCCCTGTCCTGATGAATTTTGAAGAGGTTTTGTTGAAGATAGGCAGGAACTGGTTTCCCTCGATGAACAACGCCTGTGAAGATAAAAACTAGATAAACATAGGGTACATTGGATAAATGAAGTTTATGTGTTTTTCAAGTAAACATTCTAAACCAAGGGAGCGTTCAAATGTTACGGAACTTTTTTTTTTGGTCATTTTTGACACCCTCTCCCACCCTCCCACCGCCTCTCTTAAATACGTAACATTATCGTGGCCATATTGATCTATAATACGTTTTTTTTCACTGACAATCTTATTTTGGAACTTTAACTATCCATCAATCATGCTGATAGGAATATGATTATAGAGTTTATATTAAAGCTCAGAATTATATTCAAATCGTTGTGATCGCGGAGTCTGAAAGACCGCAACCCAAAATACGTCTACGTATGCGCGGTGCACTTGTACCGCATAGCGCGAAACAAGTTTTATAATAAGAATCAGTGAATAATTGAATAATATCCTGTATTTCAGTAAATAATAATTCTAATCAATAACAAAATGTATTCTACCACGATTAACTATAATTAAATGTCTTTGAGGACTGTTGAAAAAACAAGAAGAGTCTTTTTGGTACTAGCGTTACACATACTTTTAGCTACAATTCACTTTCATTCATTGAGTAGTGAGTTGAATAAGTTCGCGAAGAAATAAATATTTTACATAGTTGCAAAAAACAATAGGAAATAAGAAAAATGTGAATTATTCAAATATCTTGTTGCTCATGGTAAAGTCAAATCAGCACTGAAACTTACCGATAGTTTAACATGTAGTGTGCGCCATGCACCGCACGATGGTGCTCTATCAAATCATTAGCCAATCAAATCATTCGGTATTCTGCCTTGCAGCGTGTCTGTACAGCCTGCTCCAGGGATCCCTGTGGCGCGCGGTCGATGTTCGACGAGCTAGTAGACATAGAATTGAACCAAAAATAATGCCTTAGGGAG
Organism: Tenthredo notha; assembly: GCA_914767705.2. Lineage (NCBI taxonomy): Eukaryota > Metazoa > Arthropoda > Insecta > Hymenoptera > Tenthredinidae > Tenthredo > Tenthredo notha. Next base: position 10,157,612 of record OU611909.1, read on the forward strand.
CGTTCAAATATTACGTAACGTTTCTTTTTGGTCATTTTTGACACCCCCTTCCCCCTTATAACAACGCCTGTGAATATAAAAACTAGATAAACATAGGGTATATTGGATAGATTGAGTTTATGTGTTTTTCAAGCAAACATTCTCAACTAAATACCAAAAAATTTCTAATTGTGATTATACGTCTGTATGAAATTTATTATAATTTATTTCTTATAATTGATTTTGTCAGCCTGTCTGGACCATCTTTAAATGTGATATAAACTTTTAACTATTTTCAATAGAATCAATAATGTCAATAAGCTAGTATTACTAGTGCATGCATGAATAGATTTTTCAATCTTTCAATTGTTATGACTGGTACTTGAGACTCTGGAGTAATTTATCACCAATATTGAATTATGTTCCATGTTTGAAAAATAAATGCGATGCCTAATTAGGCCTACAGCAATCTACCCTTGTATTTATTTTCAAACCTTTAAATTTTGATCCTCGTTATTCAAATATTTCTCTACTACGAGGTGAGTCTACTATATTCAACCAAGGTAAACATATTCTCTCGAGATCTATCAATCATATTCTTATATAAGCTCACCATTATCTTGGTCGACCGTTAATCCAGGACTAGCCTGGCAGTCCTGTTGGTTGGCTTCCATCTCCGATCAAGTGGCACGCGGGATCCATGCAGTTCAAGTATCAGCGATGTTCATTGTCAGCTCCGTCGACTGATAATGCTGTCAACGAATCGAGTAACAGAATAAATCGGGGAACGAGTATTCTCCCGAAAAATACTCGTCAGTTCGAAACAACACGACAAATTAGTTTCCCCTTCGGAGTCGCGAAATATGCCTGTAAAACAAACGACGCTACAGGGCGAGGGACTCGGAATTATATGCCAATAATATAATGGGATAATAATTATCGCGAAGTTATCAAACGAAACTCTCTCGCGCATTATATTTGTATTCAAAACAGGTCCGAGAGATTATGTTCGTAAGAAATCTAGATTTCAGCACATTTATTCACTGGTATGTATAGAATGTACTTGAAAATGAACAATATCTGCAATTATAATCAAAGTCTGCCGGTAGCAGTTCAACGGTTACTCACTTCGACGATTCAAATACGAGACGCGTGAAATCTGTCGGAAGAGTATTGAATACAATTACAATTTCACTTGTTTTCAACACGCTTTGAAAATTGTCGATTATTTATTGCCGTCGTAAAATATTGATCGAAATATTTCAAACTCACTCATGTCCAACGTTCCTCCGTTGATGTCAGGCTTCCCGAGCCGCAAAAAACCAATGTTAACTCGAGGATGCCGCGCACCCGACTGAACTTTTCTAGATAGCGCACGGCGTTTTTGGCTTACCTAAGAGCGGCGCGGGGTGGGGTACGCCATTGTCGTAGGTCAGTTTACGCCGGTCGCGCTTTCGGTTAGGCAACTATAGAATAGAAATGCACGAAGGATCCGCGGGTTGCGTGGAATAAGGCGCATAAATATCCGGAGCTACCGGTCAGGATATTTAACAGAAAAATAACTTCGAATTGCTATGAACACTTGTTTATTGATTATTCCCATGAATAAAGACGACACGACAGACATCAGTAACAGCCGCTGGCTCAATTCTTTATTATAGGTTTCTGTTTAATTTAAATTAACGTTTGCTTGACTCGCGTAACCACGTCTGGTTCGATTGCTTATCTCGTACGTACTACCTTAGTCTAGGTCTTACAGCTGATCTCTCATCCTTCACATACTTTTGTTATCATTTAATCCTCTAGCAGTCTCACATTCATACAGGTACCCTTCATATATACGCTCTCATACTGTCATTCAATCCATACTTGCTCATTCGTTCCTCATTCTTATCATGCATACTACATTTGGACCGTTAACAGATAGATACATTGGGAGATTAAAACTTGAAGAGAAACGAAAAGTTTTTAAATCAAGTCAACAAATTTTAGAGACCGATACCCACGTTCTAATATATCGTAACCCACAAAATTTGAGAAATTGACTTTTTTCTAAAAATGGAATGATAATAATGTTTCGCAGCTTATGTGTAAGTTTTAGCGGTCAAATCGTTGATTTCATATTTTCAAATAAGTATTCCAATCCGTAAAGTCCTATCTTCTCAATGGTAATAGGGATAACCGTTTTTTCCCATGCATTTCAGCAGCGCCTCTAGCATTTGGTACTCGGATATTCGTGTTCGTCCCTTCTTCTCCAGGATCCTCGACAGATGCAGCTTGTCCCAGCTTCGCCGACAGCTTGTAGACACACATGAAACATAGAGAAACGGACAGGCATTATAATCTACTCTAATATTACGAAGCCTTATTCGTATTTCACCTAATGCATCTGAAGTATGAACTTCAGGTAACAAAAAGTCGTATAAGTACCATAAGTATATGATAGTCTATTCGAAAAGATACACTGTTCAAAATAATTGTGAATTTACAAACATCTAATATACAAAAGTTTTGCAAAATTACGAATATGGTGCAGCAAAAGTGAATTGGTAAGCTTATTCTATAAATTTCGAATAATCTTTTGAGTTTTATTCTATTTGAATTCACTAAGATGTTAGTAAATTTGAACCATTTGTAAAAATAATTTTACAGAGGCAATGTCTTGTGAATTCACACTCGTGTCTCCGAATAATGCTTGGAATAGACATACCTCATTGTATCTCATTACAATACATTGGATTGCGAATTCGTGTGCACGTATACAAATAATCCTTGCCAATACTCGTGACTCATTGTAAATTCAAAATTCATTATACCTGTAAAATTAATTTACGAATGGTTGGAATTCACTAACAATTTAGTGAAGGAAAGTTTAGTGAAAATCAAGAATTTCTTTCGAAATTTATAGAAAAAGCTCACCCACTTTATCTCAAATCTATCTAGAATGTATATGTATAACCCAAAGCACATTACATTGGTCATTGCATGCCAATTCTCACCTCAATCTCTGGACTCCAGACCTCATGATTCCTGGACCCGAGTAATCCATACAGTTTTTATTTCCGGTTCATCAGTCTTTTGGGATTTCTAGACCCGCAGATTGGATTTGTATCATGTGCCTCTGGAATCTGTTCCTATGCATTTCAGCAGCATCTCTAGCATTTTGTACTCGGATATTCGTTTTCATCCCTTCTTCTCCAGGATCCTCGACAGATGCAGCTTGTCCCAGCTTCGCCGACAGCTTGCAGACACACATGAAACATAGAGAAACGGACAGGCATCATAATCTACTCTAATATTACAAAGCCTTATTCGTATTTCACCCAATGCATCTGAAGTATGAACTTCAGGTAACAAAAAGTCGTATAAGTACCATAAGTATATGATAGTCTATTCGAAAAGATACACTGTTCAAAATAATTGTGAATTTACAAACATCTAATATACAAAAGTTTTGCAAAATTACGAATATGGTGCAGCAAAAGTGAATTGGTAAGCTTATTCTATAAATTTCGAATAATCTTTTGAGTTTTATTCTATTTGAATTCACTAAGATGTTAGTAAATTTGAACCATTTGTAAAAATAATTTTGCAGAGGCAATGTCTTGTGAATTCACACGCGTGTCTCCGAATAATGCTTGGAATAGACATACCTCATTGTGTCTCATTACAATACATTGGATTGCGAATTCGTGTGCATGTATACAAATAATCCTTGCCAATACTCGTGACACATTGTAAATTCAAAATTCATTACCTGTGAAAATTAATTTACGAATAGTTGGAATTCACTAACAATTTAGTGAAGAAAAGTTTAGTGAAAATCAAGAATTTCTTTCGAAATTTATAGAATAAGCTTACCCACTTTATCTCAAATCTATCTAGAATATATATGTATAACCCAAAGCACATTACATTGGTCATTGCATGCCAATTCTCACCTCAATTTCTGGACTCCAGGCCTCATGATTCCTGGACCCGAGTCATCCATACAGTTCTTACTTTGGTTCATCAGACTTTTCGGATCTCTAGACCCGCAGACCATATACTTTTCTGCAAGGAAAATTGAACAGAAAATGAAAATTTAATAAAAATGTAAAGGGCATATATAAATACATATTTCCATTGGTTTTTATATTGTCACTTCTTTTTTTTTGTATTAAACAAAGTAATTGTGATTCTAAATATCGATCTAGAAATGAGACGGAAAAACTGAATAATATTTCATTTAGTGGCTTACCTCTCATTCAATTTATCGGTAAGATACATTTGATGTATATAAACAGCTTCAGAACTTTGAATCTGCGTCTTTGACCTGCGGCAGTTTGTCTCTGTAACAAAATGATTGTTTTGTTAATCAGGTTAATGTCAATAATAAATTTTCTCTGAAATTGGACTTAATAAATTATTATTTTTTATTTCAATTCGATTATTATTATTATTATATCATATCAGATTAAGCCATGAAAATGAGTAAAAAACCGGTTCAAACATTTTGGAACTTTGCGAAAAGTAAACGACCTGCGGTCTGTGCTTCGATATAACTCCCTCGTACATATTTATGTATTGTAGATATTCGTTGTTTGACTATTTACGTTTTACATACGATTATACGCATATCAACTTCTACACGATAACGTTAAATGTATTATATTACAACCGAATCGAAAGATACCCAATTGTTGGCTATTCACAAGTCGAAATAATATTAACGTATAACTGCGGGAAACAGTTGACTGTGCAACGGTTGGAAAAAAGTTCACTCAAAAGCGGCCTATGGTCAATAAATTGCGAGCTCGGAGTTGAATTTTGCTTCAAAGGATCGCGGAATACTAGGATAAGACTATTCATACCTTTTTTCCCATTTTAACAACCGTTTGTTACCCCAAAAACATTATTATGCTCGACACAATTATTTATTGCTTCGATTAAGATGGCGGCTTGTTTACCCTCCCCTCCACGGAACGACCATAAACGCGGTTGCAGTTTTCTGCGCGTACGCAGGCACAGTTTTTTCGTCTGCGCAGGCAGACGTTAGAAAAAGTAAAAAAATAAATAACAAATTCTTCGAATAAGCCAACATTTGAAAAATGAATTGAGACGAAAATGAGAGTATAAAATCTCGTTATTTCACCCGTGAATCATAAATTTTCAAACCAAAGCCAATTTGTTTTCCCGCTACCCGCCCCTCTCGGGATTTTCTCCGCGTAGAATATTTCAAGTATTTTCGTTTCGAATGAATTCCATTTACGATGACTTTTTTCAGGACTCGATATTATTACACGATGAAATGAAGAATTTACGTTGAAGAACGAAAAATGTAGAATTAATATAAATATCCACCGGCAACCGGTCGAGACAAGTCGAGAGAAAAGTTCAAACTGGCATGGAACTTCACGACAATCGGAGTTGAACCGCGATGAAATATTTTTCCCTCAGATAATGATCGTTGAATCGCAAGATTACAATCTCTTACCTTGACAAAGACGCGTACATCGAATTATAACGCCATGCCTCAACTATGAGGCGTCGAGACGTCGACCGATGCTAGGGATGGGCGATATGTATCGATATATCGAAATATCGATATTATCGAAAAAAATATCGTCATTTATTATCGATATTCGCGTTGCCGATATATCGGTGTATCGATACTGCTGTAGTCAATATCGGATTTGTATATCGAATAAATTTTAGTTCACGTTTCTGGTGTGAAAACAGATTTTTGAGTTTCAGCACTTTTCAAAAGTAAGTATATCTCGTTCCCAGATCACGCACTGATCTATTCAGTATATAGATCAGCGAGATTCCGTCATGCCCCGTCTACACGCTATGTTTAACTGTGTCGGTTTATCCAATCCCAGCTCGAGCCTAGTCGAAAAGGCCAATGCGTAGATAAATATATCAACTTAAGGCCCATCCCTAGTCGCCCAACTCCTTTTAGTCGGAAATGTGTTACATTTCGATTAATATCCGAGCCCAGGCGTCAAAAACGCAAAAAAGACCAATTCAAATTCAATTCCGAACACATACGTCCAAAAAATTGTTCGTTGCATGCGAAAATAGAGTCTGCAGATGGTCTTTACGTAAGTCGTCGATGAAACCGAATTCGAAAACATTCGACTAATGTAAAAACCATGTGTAGACTCTATTTTCGCATGAAACGGACATTTTTTTGGACGTATGTGTTCGGAATTGAATTTGAATTCGCGCAGCCTTGGTCGCTTATTGCGTTTTTGACGCCTGGGCTCTGATAATAATCGAAATGCGCCACATTTCGACCAAGAGGAGGTGGGCGACTAAAGATGGGCCTTAAACTGCAGTAAAGCATAGCGTGTAGAGTGTAGACGGCGCATCACCGCGACGTACAATTGAAAAAATGCAAGCTATAAGAAAGGGATGCGTGATATGTATCGATATATCGGAATATCGATATATGAATGGCGATATTTTGGTGTATCGATATTTCATGCGTCGATACGTATCGATACGCAATATCGATATTTTTTCAAATATCGCCCATCCCTAACCGATGCCACTCTGATCACGTATATAAATGACGAGGTAAATTCGAGCTGACGAAAGTGGCCGCCGTTCTGCGTGAGGAACGACGGAAACGACCGGAGACGACCGGAACGCGGGAGCAACTTCGGTACCTCTGGCGCGAGGTTTGAAAAAATAAATGAACTCGGAAATTTTTTCTTCGAGTAAGCCAACATTTGAAAAATGAATTGAGACGAAAATGACAGTAGAAAATCTCGTTATTTTACGCGGAAATCATGAATTTTCAAAGCAATATACTTATTATAGAATATTTGACGATTTTCACCTAAAATACATAAATATAGTGCCGAGGTTCTTTTGCAGTATTTGGGGTCTAGTTAAATTTTCAATTCACGAATTAATTCGACTAAAATATACAGTTGACCCTGGAATCTGCACGAATGTCGTCCTTATACGTATAAATACGGTTCTTTAGTCACCTTCAGTGTTTTTACAACATCACGTAATTGATGATACAATAGAAAAGAATACCAATTACAAATGTATTTTCTATTTTTGTAGACACACCCACCTGACAATCGAATAGTAATAATAATAATAACGATGAATAATGAATAAATGATGAACATCAATAAAATTATATCTCGATATAATGCTCACCTTTTCTTTATTCGCCGATTCTTCAATCCGTCCAATTTGTTTTTGGAGTTCGCTAGATTTTCTGGATAAGAATCTCACTAGGTCAGTCGTATTCCGTACACTGTGACAAATACATAAAGAAACAAAAATGAATCGTCAATCTAACATTCATATAATTGTAATCGCGATATATTCATACAGAAATAGAATTTTCTCTGTATAGAATTCCATTTCATCAAATTCAAACTTCAAAAGGAACAAACTGAAATTTTGAATACATAGAATCTACTAGACCTTAGTAGAAATCGGACGTACTTCAAGATTGTGTTACGAATACCGATTAATCTTACATTTGATTTGTCCGAATGATTTGGTCCATGCAGCAAACTGTGCAACTACGATTTTGGTTATTCTTCTGATTCTTGACACCCCTTTCCTCCTTTTTGCCTCCTCGGTTTCCTTGAAAAAAAATGAGTGATTTAGAAGATTTAAGAAATAAAATGTTGGATAAAAAACAAACGAGTATTATAATAATTAGTTATTATTCACAAAAAACTTGACACAATATATACCAGGTCGTATTTCAATACAGGGGAACTCACTTCCAAAGGAAAGTCAAAGAAATAAAAAAGAACAGAAATAGACTTCAGGTAAATTTGATTCAGAATGTACATGTAGGTATAACCCAATGCACAATATAATCTACATTGATCATTGCATACCAATTCTCACCTCAATCTCTGGATTCCAGACCTCATGATTTCTGGACCCGAGTCATCCGTACAGTTTTTATTTTGGTCTATTAGACTTTTGGGATCTTTGGACCTGCTGGTCATATATTTTTCTGTAAGAAAAATGAAACAAGGAAATGAAATTAGAGAAATTAGAAATGAATTTCGTGTACTTTCGATTTGTAATATAGAAACAGGCTCATGTATATCGGGGAAAGTGTGGTTTGTCACAATATGTTGGACGACAGTGAAACTAAATTGCTAATTATGGAAAAACAGAGATTTGCATAGAAGTATCTTTTTCTCACCTTTTTTGCAATTGCTACCTTGCTGCCATATCCATCCTCATACTATTGCTTCTGCTGGGGTTCCGATCGATTCCTATCAGCTTCAATCAAGCTCTCATCGGCTTCAATTTGTAGGGGCTTGGCTGAAAAATGGGTAGAAATATACTAAAATGTAGATAAATTTGAATTTAAATATGAAAATGTGCTCATGAAACCAGGAAATCTACTTCCAGTAAACCAACATGAATTAAAACGAATGAAGTATGTGAAGAACGAAATTAACACGACTCAAATAGAATTCAGAAAAATTGGGCGCCAATTCTTTTGAATTACAAAGATACAGGCTTTTCGAATTCCATCTAATTCGTACAAATTCCGTTTTCCACATGCTCTATTCGTTTTGGTTTACTGGGATCTCAATGTAGGCTGTTTATTAATTCTTTGATTCAGAAGATAATTCGGATCCATGACCATGTTACAAAACACGTGTATACATGTTAGGTAAAAATATTAATAGTCAAAATATATCACCGTCCTACCTGGTCCCTTCTTCTCTACATGGTCCTCGCATAATCAGTCCTGACTACCTCCGGTCCATCACAATCTGATGAAAAAATAAAAGATGAGCAAAAGATTTATCAATAAAACGCATTCATACAACTTTTATAGCGACATTTTTGCAGGAAAAAGAATCCTCGCAAATAATGAACGTAAGAAAGTGATTGAACTTTGATAGAAAGACAAAATACTGTTTACCTTTCATATAAATCACCGTAGAAATCAAATTCGTATAATCGACGTCCTGAGCCTCCGCTTTCCCTTTGGGAACAAACTACAACTTGTCACACTCGGATTCTCGTTTATATCGTCAATTGCATGTTTCTTCTTATTCATTCTTTCTTCTCCTCCTAAAGAAATAACCGAATGATGTAGATAATTTTCCGAATGAAATATGAGTTGAAAATCAAGCGGGTAAACTATGATCAATTAGCATTGATGAGAAACTTGAGGATGTATATCATCTCTTATCTCTATGCTTGATTGAGCCGGCATAATTTGTATAAATAAATATGAAAATGGATGTCGTTTATCATCGATATAATTACGAGTAATTTGCATGTGATAAGGACAAAGATTCCTGGTCAGATATCTCAATTCTCACCTCAATCTCTGAGACTCTAGACCTCATATTTCGGGAGTCATTCCCACAGTTCCTGTTCAGGTCCGTCAGATTTTTGGGATCTCTGTACCCGCAGGTCGTACTTTTGTCTGTAATAAAAGAAAAATGAAGAATGGAGAAATTAAACAATGAGATATTAATTTCGCACATTATATTCGTGTACATATTCAAGGAGGTTGTAATTCGTGAAAAAAAAAATAAATGTATAATTATACTTGTCGATCTGAAAAACCGACCCAAAATAGTGTAGAATGGAAATTTAGTGAATATAATAAATACGTCCGATAACCGAACCTATAAATAGAATGTAACATAATTGGAAATAATTTTGTGATTAATGCGGCTTACCTCTTATTCGATTTATCGGAGATTTAATATATATTATGCACGACATCCGCACTTCCAATCAGCCGTAGTTTTTCTGTATAATCAGATTATTATTTCATTAGAAAGGATTAACAATGAATAACAACGTTGTGCAGTCACGTCCTACGTATATAAACAAAGATGCGGTCTGATTGTTTTCGTATTTTATCGAAATGTAAACAACTTAAGATCAATGCAACTCACTCAATCGCATTTATTTTCTATTGGTAAAACTATTTTACGATACTGTTCATTTTTGTTACGTCTTATTATGATTTTGCACGAAAGATATACAATTGTTAGCTATTTATAATCGTAAATAATGGTAGAGTACAACTGACGAAAACAGTTGACAGCGGAACGCGAACAATTGAATCGAGACGAGTGAAAAAAATGTTGCCTGCATTTCAGTAAAAGGGGTTTGGCGTGAACAAATAACATGATTGAACTTAGATTTCATTTTCAATGAGCGCGGATTATCAAGATTAAACAGCTATATATCACCTTTTCTATAATGCAGACGGCTTTTCCAGGCGAAAAATAACATACATTTGATCGAGCGAATTATTCACCGACTTAGTATCACATACGTCACTTAATCTAGTCGTTCAATTTTTTTTATTTTTCGCTGCGCCGTTTTTCCGAACGTGTATTTCAATTGATTTCCGAGATTTGGAAATGAACTAATGAAGATTTTTCGAGAATTAAAAAACAATTCACGATAGGTATAAACGTAGACAGAATAAAAATGATATGCGATAATGAAATTAAGTCGAGAGAAAAATATTCAACTGTCATATGACTTTGTTTGCGATCAAAATAAAGTACACTTTAAGTACGCTTCACGTAAATTTTAAATGTAATTATTAATATAACCGGACAGATTGGTAGGGAACTAAAGTTTCATGATATCGTGCCTATCGCGATTTAACAACTGTCAAGGTAATAGCTTAAGGTTCTATAATTGCTTACCAGTCTATGTTCTCCTAAGTGTCACTGATTATTCTTCATTAAATGGCAAAACATTACTTTAGCCAAAATGCGTTCTTCTAATTATAATAAACGGCCGAAAGTGTGGTAGCGACTGCAGGTGACTGAAGATTTAAGTCGGATGGCGCGTCAAAAGACCCGAAGCCGCGTGAGGTCTTCCGAGGATCGACGGGTGTAATTGTATGTTGGCTTGCCACTGCTCCAGGCGGAAATTCTGGTATTTAATATCATACCGACGCGGAGAAATTGATTAGGATTGAATGCATCGATGCTTTGATATTGCTACTAGTTTATTTCAACCTGGTCAGAATTTAATGTGAGCAAAAAAGATCCGTGGGTTGCGTATAATAAGGCGTGTGCCTTCTTCCTGCATCTGGTAAAAAATGCGAGATCAGCCCACAACTTCATTTCCTTTTGCAATGATCGGTATTACAGATACCTTTTGCCGACATCAAGTCCACTGAGTTGGCTCACAATTTTACCCTGGGTGAGCTGTCTTCATATGATACAGTCAACGTCTGTACTATTCAAAGGTTTGTGGTTATGATCCACGTGTTCTGGCGATAAGTCATTAATGGATTAACCTAACCTATGATCCACGTGTCTTTGAAACGTTGTGAATAATTATAAAGAAAAATAATGACAGTTAATAAAGAGAAAACTAACGGCTTCCGAGGTATTCTAAATGCGATATAATTTGGTTTTTTTAATATCAGTACACCCGAAATTTGATAACCTAAAAATGTACATTTTTCGCAGTATTTTGGATAAAGTATGGCGAGCAAAGTTCAGATCGTCATCAAATATTTGTCAAGGAACATTCTCTGAGAAGGCAAGAGCCGCAATATCCAAAGGGTCGAACGTTGTTTATTCTAAACATTCCGCCTTACATATCAGCCGAAAGTCTAAAAATTGCACTCACTGAGATTTGCGGTCCTGTCCAGTCCGTCAATTTCACAGCAAGATCTGAACAATCTCAAAATGGATTTAAAATCTGCTACATAGTGTTTGAGGCAGAATCCGGACTAGATAAGGCTTTATTATTGCGTGAAAATTATATTCTTACATTAAATCCGGTTGGGAATTTCGAAACTGGTATTTTAAGTGAGTTGAAATAGATTTTCAAATTTTACGTATCACATACTAACCTCATATGTTTTGCTTATTTCCATTATTAAACTTTACAGAATGGTGCAAACAGTACAACGAATCTGTATGCGACGAGGAAAAGACTCGTATGGAGATAGAGGAATATATGAGCAGCTATGACCAGCGCGTTGAGGATAGATTATTGGAAGAAAATGTAAAGGCTGAAAATGGAGAAGACGCTGATGGGTGGGTCACTGTTTCTGGCAAGAAAAAGAGAGGACAGAGAGCATTGATAAGAACCGAATCAGCCATTGGAAAGGTTCGAGAGAAACAGGCGAAAAGCAATGAAAAGAAAGAATTACTCAATTTCTACACCTTCCAAATTCGTGAATCAAAAAAACAGAGTAAGTTTTTACATTAGATCTTAAATCGCAATAGATTTTAGAATATAATTGCAAGCTGGAAATCACAGGGAAATTAAATGAAGAATATCATACGTTAACTTTGATTATTACAGATTTGGCTGAGTTGAGAAAGAAATTCGAGCAGGATAAAGAAAAGTTGCAACAGCTGAAAATTAAGAGAACATTTAAACCTTTTTGAGCTGAAATTTTGACCAGATCTGTAACTTAAATTTGAAATAAATACTTATATCTTGTATAAACTTTATAAATAATTGATGTTTCGTATTCTGAACTGATATTGAATAATACATTTCATGTGATTTCAAATTACTAGAGGAAAGGCATTGAAAAAGACTAATACCGTTTTTATATTTAGAAAAAACATGAAATTTATGCAGTCTTAAAATGCTAAACTGTACAATAATTCGATGCAATTTATTTGCTATACTATTTGAAAACTACGTAGCCTTAGACACGTTTGTTTGCAGAGTCCATTCTATAAGGAAATGCTGATACGATAATGGTTGTAGCAGAGCCAATAATTCTTCTGAAATCAAAAATTCAATCAATTTCAATTACATTCCTGGATTTATTTTACATATTCATAAGTTACTGTCTTACGTTTATTTCCATATATACAATTAGCAGACATTGCTGCACTAACAGCTTGTGCCAGTCTCTCCAAAGCGAGATCACGTGACCCAGCTTGCAGATGCAAGTGTGGAATATTTGTCAATACACGGGCAGTAGCTGCTAGATGTTGTGCTGAAATAGCGTGTTTGTTGCTTCCGCTATTCTTTAGTCTGAGCACGGAGTCCATCAAAAGTTGTTGTATCTTTGAGTAAAACTTTTGTTGGGCGTCTTCGTCTTCAGGAGACAAAGAATCATGACGTAATGGGCTGAGCACGCACCACCTGAAACGTAGTGCAACAAGAACAAATGAAAGAAAAGCAAAACTTCAAGAGAACAGATCGTGAAAAAGAGAAATAAGTCACACCTAAAAAGCCCAGCGATTGGAGTTATAGGAGTCATGGGGATTCCTCCAGTCGGCAAAGCTGGGTTGTCCATTAGAGAAGTCAACAATAGACTGGGATTTTCGTCTATCCAATCCCCGATGAGCTTCAATAATTCTGTAGGTGGATTTCTGTCTTTGTAAACCTCTCCTATAGCAGTAAGGAGATTTGCGGTGAAATGTGGAGCTAAAACAGGCAGCTGCTTAAGTTTGTCAACAGTGTTTGGAGTCAGGACAAAATAATCCTGTAATATATGTCGGGCTAATCCAACGCTCTGAATAGAAGTTGAGCCCAATTGCTGCATCCATATACCAGTTGCATTCAGCACTGGTTTATTTTGTGTGGCGATTGCCAGCGAGACAAGATTTCCCAATATTGTATGTCTGGAACTTTCGGCAGGAAACAAAGATAAGAAAACAGCATTGCGAACTGCGGGACTTCCACCAGGACTTTGAAAAAAGTCACTCAATACTTCTACTAGTTGTAATTCCTGTATGGCTGCTGGTGTTGCCCGTTTCTTACGCCTTTCAATTTCACCGAAGACAAATTCTGATATTAAATCCATTTGCAGGTCCATCTGCTTGCCGGGTCTTGCGCACAGCATCTCTGAGGAGAATTATAGTAGTTATAAATTAATTGAATTCAAAATTCAAGATATCATTTTTGTCAATGATTCTGTAGTTGGGGGATCAGAGATTACTCCAAAAACTTCAGAGATAATTTGTCTCATTTGTGAGAAATGTAGGTAGAAATATAGGCCAATTTGATGTTAATGGACTTACATCTCCTAAGTTCTAACCTATAAAAAATAGTACAAAATTGTTATAGTAATTTGCTAATCACCGATTCTGCATAATGCTTCCCGTGCGCAGGAAGGAAAATCCAGCTTCCTCAAAGCTTGTATAAAATCATTTGTAGACATTTATATTTCTTTTTTGTAAAATAATATGGCTTCAAAACAAACGTCGTCGTGTTAGTCGAATTTTCAACAAATTGTCGTGTGTTCGTAAAGAACATTTAACAACATGACGGGTTCCGAGGTTCCGAGCTAATAATTCTTATCAAAATTTTATAACAATTGAAAATCATTCGGTTAAAAAGGTTAGGTTAATCCATTAATGACTTATCGCCAGAATATGGCATGTAGTCGTATTCGGTTAAAAAAATATTTAAACCAAATACTTCATCCATGGTGCGTGTAATATTCTCAAAGAGATCCTAGAGAGGCAAATACAACGAAAAAACGAGAAATGGCGACGCTTTGGTCGTTCGGAAATGATCGAGTTTTTAAACACAACATATGTCGTATATGTATTTCGAGCTTCCGCCTATCTATTGTCGGAATAAAAAATGGCGTCGTTGTGCTGCGTTAAATATATGGGTAAATAACCGTTTTACGTCCAGACAAATTTCTGTGAAATACCAGGAAATATATGCCCAATCTCAGTCGTAGTGCAATTAACGATAACCCCGCGATATACGTTTGAACTAAGACCTTTGAAATCACATAATCAAGATCAAGATTATTCAACATGGCATCCAGGTTAAGCGGTAAGTCTCTTGTTTATATTGGTTATGTTCGAAATAATAATTACATAAATTGAATAAGACTTATGGCAAAATGAAATGAAAAAAATCGTCTTATTCAACCCAAAGCCAACACAGCTTGTTCCCTCCTTCGTCGATGTTATATATGGTTAAAAAAAAAAAAAAAAAAACGAAAGAATGAGTATACTATTTTTCTTCTAATCTAGACTCGAGCGACAGCGAAGACGAAGTCGTCAGAGTGGGTTTTGGCTCGCAGACGAAAACCCACGTGGTTACCGAACCTGAAGAAAACCAAGAAGATTATAGCCAAAGATCATTCAGCTCAGATTCAGAACAAGAAACACCGGTAGAAGACAAGTCTAATAAAATGAAAAACAAAACAGAATTTAAAACCGGGCGCAAACGTGGCCACCAAAATCAAGAATCAGAAGAAGATGTAGTAAGCACTAAGAAAAGTCGAGCAACAGATTCTGAGATCGGAAGTACCCCCGCGGAAAGAATGATGGCTAAAATGGGTTACAAATCTGGAACTGGATTGGGTAAGGCAAGCCAGGGTCGTATAGACCCTGTAGAAATGTCTACACAAAGAGGGCGGAGAGGTTTGGGCCTCCGTATACCAGGATTAGACGCAGCGAGTCAACAGTGGGACCCGTCTTTAGAGGAGATCAAAGTCCAAGAGGATATGGAATGGTTGATTAATAGCCACTACGGAGCCCCAAGAATGGACGAACTGCAGGATTGGCTGGGTTTTGGACCCAAGAAACTGGTGATAGACGATGAGTTGTCTTTCTGCAGCGAAGATATTCTCAAAGATGTATTGAGCTCTAAATCGGTGTTCGATAGGCTTGATGGAAACGAGTTAAGGAGAGCTAGAACGAGGTCTAATCCCTACGAGACGATCCGTGGAGCATTTTTTCAGAATCGAGCCGCTGTTAAAATGGCCAATATCGACAAAGCCTGTGATTTTATGTTCACAGAACCGAAAGGCCTTCATTCAAACGAATTGTTATACTTTGCAGACGTTTGCGCAGGCCCCGGTGGCTTCAGCGAATATGTTTTATGGAAAAAAAAATGGCACGCGAAGGGATTTGGCTTCACCTTAAAGGGCGAGAATGACTTTAAACTAGACGAATTTTACGCAGGACCTTGCGAAACTTTTCATCCATATTACGGGCCAAAAGAAAACGGAGATGTTTACGATCCGGATAATCAGAAAGGATTCCATGATCTTATAATGGAGGATACGGATGGCAACGGGTTGAACTTTATGATGGCTGACGGGGGCTTTTCGGTCGAAGGGCAGGAAAATATTCAAGAAATATTATCCAAGCAATTATATCTGTGCCAATGTCTTGTGGCTTTGATGGTCGTCAAAGAAGGCGGGCATTTTGTTGTCAAACTGTTTGATCTTTTTACACACTTCAGCGCCGGTCTTGTGTATTTAATGTACCGCTGTTTCGATCGAATCTGTATATTCAAGCCTAACACATCTCGCCCTGCAAACTCTGAAAGATATTTAATATGCCAGGGTAAAAGACCAGACGTATCTGAGGTGATAGAGTACTTGTCTCAGATCAACAGGCACTTGCTTTATCCGAGCAAAAGCAAAGTCGATAACGATGTGTTGCAGTTGGTATCGCCAAGCGAATTAGATAGCGAAAAGAACCTGAAGACATATTTAACAGACTCTAATAACACACTGGGCAGAAAGCAAGTCATAGGACTTGTTAAGATAGCTGCTTTTTGTAACGATTCAGCACTCACAGAACCGACCCAAGCAGACATGAGAAAAGACAGTCTTGCTCATTGGGGTTTACCACTGAAAACTCGCACGGTACCTAGACTTGGTAATCCACAGACACGATTGCAGACCTTAATAACAAACCAAACTTTAAACTTTCTAACAGCACCGTACATCGAACTTTCTAAATCAAACGTTGAGTCAACAGTACTCACTTTTCCGTTCGATTGGTTTTGTATGCCTAGTATATCAGGGCGTGAATCCGACAAACAACTGGCCACGTTCTATCTTGGTCTAGGAAGATCTAATGTATTTCGTTTTGAAAAGGGTATTTGGGTACGAGAACAAATTTCGCTTGAACTACCACCAGACACTCTTGTTTATGCAGAAATGGCCAGTGAATTGCGAGGGGAATGGCGTTCCCAGCGCAAAACTCATGCCCTTCATATTTTGGATGCTTATTTGCTCGGCAGCGTGGACATTAGTCAAATGCACTTGACCGATAGGTGAGAGAGAGTTCAAATTCATAATCTAGTGAAAATTTCATTTCTATATAAAATGGGTTCAAATTTTTCTTTCAGATCTGCAATGATAAAGAAATTCTGTACAGCTCTGAGGAAACCGCGAGGACAACATTTTGCTGAAGTAAGAGCTAAGAATCTACATGCATTGGAGGATGGCATGGAAGATGGACTGTACTCGTGCCTAGTACCTCGTACGATGAAAAATGGAAGTCAAGCTATGGCCTATGCGCCCGCACAAGGCACTAATTTATACGAACACAGCAGAGACGAGCCTTATTACTTTGTGATGAACAGCATTATCTTTCTAAAAGGAACTGCACACCCCTGGTCTCGTCATATTAGTCGTACCAAAGGCCTCAAGTATTCTTTCAATCCGAAGACGAAGGTGACAAAGTGGGACAGTGATACGCCAGCTGAAGCTGCCGCTAGTTTTTATGAGAGTTTTTCAAAGAGAGTAGTTTGGTTTTGGCCTCCATCCCGAGATCTGACTAAAGATGATTTATCGGATCAGGTAAAAGCCAAGTGTCGTCCCCCATAAGAACGTGCCTCTCCATTGTACGTTAAATTCTACTGTATGATAAGAGTTTGAATTTGATATAATTGTGATAGTAGATTGGAAAATAATTGATTACTGCAATTGATCGATCCAATTGCATTATGCAATGCAAATGCAAATTTAAAGGGCTGTAGCCAAATTATTTCTATTGTTTTAATATTATCTATGAAATTAGATAGTCATATATAGTTAAACAGCATTCATCCAAACATCATGAGTCAAATAATATTTTTCATTTTATAAACAACTGACTACGATGCCTCATAAATTTTGACTGATTACGTAACATCAGCTTAATAGAGGCTCATATCTAGTAAGTTTTGTTAAGATATTTTTAAAATAGCCAAATTCTAGGCTGCAATCCAAACCCGACAAGTGTCCAAGTCTTGAAAATGTGCTGAATTATCATTTCAATCTTTTGAAAAAAAATAAATTGACCATACAGAACTCACTCAGGAGCAAAATTCGTTACCATATCACCTAATAAGTTTCAGCAGTATGTATGATGTTGCACATATATGGTATAATTCCATCAAACTGGTAAACAGTTTCAATAAAAGTGTGTATTTTTTTTTTTTTTTTTCAAGATACTCGATGATGATTTCATGGATACTTCTTTTAGTCTGATATGATTATCATCACACTTGCTTCATTTCAATAATATATTGTCAATATTTACCGTTAAACATAATATAAACGTTGAATCTTTACGATTTAAGATTAAAATATGTTATAAAAATTCTGTACCTTGGTTTCATCTAACTTCTAAGCTTTTCGATAAACCAATAGCACTGAAATTAAGTGATTTAAATACTACCGGACACAAGATCCAAGTATTTATTACAAGTCTTCATAGTAATTTTTGATACTTGAAATCACAGTAAATAAAAGTGCTGCTTGTATATTATTTACAACAATGAACAAATTGAAAGTGGAATGAGTAGTTCCAAGGTAGAGATATTTAAAACAAGTCTGCCTTTAGTTGAAACGAATTACCTTTTATTGTTATTAATAACGTTTTATTATTTTCATCGAAAAAGAAAAAAGAGATATTTATTTTTGTCAATGACTTAATATAACAAAATAAATTTGTAACTGTTATACAATACTTGCGCATAATTTCTTTCATCTTCCTCATCACTTAATTAATAACAATAATTAATATTTCAATCTTAATTCTCAGATCATAATCTTTGAACTAAAAACATCTTTTGTATACCAAGACTTCATCATCTCAAGATGCTAGAAAATATAACGTATGCTACGTATATTAGTTCACAAAACAAGTTTCAATAAATATAATATATCCAAAGAGACTATTCCAATCGATTCCATTCATCATGATCAGGTACCAAGCTTTACCATCTATTAGATTCGAAATCTCTTTTCGTATTTGAAGAGAACTGTTTAACATTCAGTTCATCACTCTAAGTAACTAAGGCTTCAATTGATAATTTGTAGCACTTCTTTATTGCACCTGTTAAGGTTTCACCTGCAATTGGTACAATTTACTCTTGGTCAATAAATAAAGATGATTGTTTGACGCTGCCGCACCCAAGACAGGATTGGCTTGCGCTTCACAGCCTAAGTCCACAATTCTTTGATGTCCTATTTGTGAATTTCCAATGGGTTTCTCATACAGAAAAATATGCCGGGCATGTTCCACTATAGCCACATACGAACCGTCTGTAATGAATGTGATACAAATAGACTTTGCCTAGATATTTGAGATAGTGAATGAAAATTTTCATACAATCTCAGCCTACACTTACCAGGGGCAGAAACACAGAACTTTTTATTCGTTTTACTTGCTTCAACGTATCCAAAACCAGGAAATGTAGAAATATGCTTTAGTCTCCATTCATCATCATTGCTTTCATTAGCAATCCAAACACATCCATCATGATCGTGTCTCAGACATAAAATCTGCCCGTGTTTCACTTTCTGAGTGAACAATACATGGTTGTTTGCACCCAAGGTCGCCAAATGTGTTGTTTTATGTGAATCTAGATGAATTCTCTGGAAATGATTTTCTCTTTCTTGAATATCACACTCTTCAAGCTGTTCTGAGTTGAAACCCAGCATTGGATGTCCTGCTTCGGTCTCTGGCTGAGCTGTGCATAAATGTGCTAATCTGGAATCAAGAATGAAGATAAGATGGGATTAGGTAATGTAAAATCACTCGAATCATCCAAAAATAAAAAACATATGTTTAACATACCTGCTATGCAGTTCGGCGGCTAAAGCCTCATTTGGTAAGCATTCCCCACCAGTATCTCCTTTGATCAATTCATTCCACATCAGGCCGACGTCGTTTTTGAATAAATCAATTTTCAGAGCGTCTTTCTGATACGACCAAGTAGTTAGGCCTGGATCGAGTCTGTGCCCACTTTCTCCAGAAATCAGTATAATGTCTTGGCACTTGATGAGAATATTATCTGGCTTGATGTCTACTTTTATTTGACTCTTATCAACACCGTCCAAAACTTTCAACCAAACAGTGAGACTATCTTCGTCCTGAGACCAGCAGTATTTAGGTATGTTTATTTCTTTATTGTTTTCTGCTGGAACTTCTTTATCCATAGGACTCAAAGAGTCCTGAATGAATTTGGCAGAGTCTTGGCTTGTTATGTGTAAATAATTCCCATTTGATTCAAAATTCGCGCATTCAACAGCCCCCTTTGCCCTCAGTACCCTCTTACCGACAAATTTGACATCCGATATTGTCTGGTCTGAGTTATCAATAGAATATGAATAGAGAACTATTTCAGAGTATTTTTTACCACTAATTTCACTTATAAAACACATTACAACATTTATTAACAATTTATTTTCAACGTATACCGAATCTAGAATAATACCAGGCTCTATATCATGGAATACAAATGTTTTGGACGTTTTTGAATCCTTTTTAATGACTATTTCTAAATTCTCATGACCATTTGATCCTACCATCATAGTCTCAGAGGCAAAACTTAAAGACGGATTGTATACTGGGCTATCAGATTTCACAGAAGCTTTTGTTAGGACGTGTAACAGTTCTAAAATACCGTTAACATCTAGATTCCATAATTCATTATCTTTGTTAACAAAATAACATTTTCCATCGAATGGATTTTTGTACAAATGATTATGGTAAGCAAAAGATCTTGCTTCAAGCCAAGAATCTTGAGAAGCATTTGGCTCCACTCGGAGCACATCTGTAAATAAAAGAGTTTTGTTCAATTTGGAAAAATTTGAATCAGTGATTACAGAATGTTTTGAGGTAGGTGTAGCCAGATGAGATGAAAACTTTTTAGGAGTTAAAAATGTTAATTATAAGAAGTAAATGATGATATTTCGTGATTAATAAAGTAATAAAAAACAGAATAATTGAGGAAAAAAAAAGTTCGAAGATTTTATACATTAACATCGTAAGATCTACTTAAAATCTTCTTTGTTTACCTTTATCAAGATCTTTTTCTAAAATGGTTATCGGATCATCAATAAATTGATATTTCTCAAAGTAAGGGTCCATTAGACCCTTATCAGGTCTCAGCTCTATAATATTAGGCATTATGGTAAACAATGATAAAAATTATTACGATTATTATCACTTTTATTAACCGGTGACACCTCTTCAAAACAGTTCCTATGAAATTACAGTGACGACATCATCACGTCCATCGATATAAAATGAACTACACGTGCCCATATGAAAGGCCTTCGAAAAATGTCCGATAGATTAGACAAAGAAGGAACGACTAGGTGCCGGCAACAGCATCCTATCACATGCTAGTTAGAAAGAGACAGAGAAGTGCTAATTTTAGACAAGTGAGAACTGAAAAGGAGTGACGTCACGCCGGCAGTCACATGGTCACAACATCATACACACACATGCGTACGTTGTAAGCTGGGCATGTGCTCCCTCACTCCTAACCTCTCTAAGCTTGTAGTTTATTCAATAGCTGTGCTCGATTCTTATCAAGTTTTCAATATCCGTAAGTAAAGAACTGAAAGTCCAGTACAATATCGCTTTACAATAACAATATGCATAGCTTATGCATAGTTCTATAAACATATTCGATTCGATCAAAGAAATAGCGTTGACTTATATATATATTTATGTAGATTTGAGGTTAGGTTCGCTATACCTATCCACTGATTTATGTTATTGTAAATTGACTGTCGTTAATAACCTGTTAGGCTTGATTAAAGAAGTACAAAGGATACTTCAATATCCTTAATAGGAACAATATTTTCGTCTACGAATATATGTCTCGACTTTTCCTTAATTATTTTTCCTCTCTTTTGAGAATGAGTAATCCAGCGAATGCATTGTAATCATTCTATATTTATGTAGAAATAAGAAGCTATGGACAGTATAGATGAAAGAATGGCAGAGGACGATATTAAGGAAGAAGAGGAAGATGACGATGATGATGACGAAGAAGAAGATGAAGAAATGGACGACGAAAACGACGAAAAAGAAGAGAAAACTAAAATCTACTTGCCGGGACAACCGCTAGAGAAAGGAGAAGAATTAGTAGCAGATCGTTCTGCTTATAGAATGTTACACCAAGCCCAAACTGGAGCTCCGTGTCTAAGTTTTGACATTATCAAAGACGATATTGGAAATTCACGAGAAATGTACCCCATGTCGATGTACATGTTGGCTGGTACACAAGCGGCAAGAACACACGTTAATAACTTGCTTGTTATGAAGATGTCAAACTTACATGGAACTAAACGGAATACCGAAGACTCTGACAATGAATCAGATTCTGATACCGATGAAGAGGATGACGAAGCTCGAGCTCCCGTCATGACTGTTGCTTCAATAAAACACCAAGGCTGTGTAAACAGAGTTAGGTGTAAACAAGTCGGAAGTAAAATTTTGGCTGCAAGCTGGAGCGAACTGGGACGCGTTTCTCTCTGGGATTTGAACGAGCAGCTAAGAGCCGTTGACGATCCTTTGCTGCTCAGTAATTACCGCAAGCGAACTGATCAAGGAGATAATGGAGCAAAACCGATATTCACATTCAAAGGACATCTGCAGGAAGGATATGGCCTTGATTGGTGTCCTACGGAGGAAGGGACTCTTGCCTCTGGAGATTGCAAAGGAAATATTCATATTTGGCGTCGTGGCACAGGTCAAGACTGGCTCGTTGATCAAAGACCCTATAATTCTCATGCTCCACATAGCGTCGAGGATCTACAATGGTCCCCTAACGAAAGACATGTCCTTGCCTCTTGTTCAGTCGATAAAAGGTTTCATATACTTTTGTTCTCTTCATAGAACTTGGCTCTAAAATTTATCAATAGTTATTCCCTGCATGACTAATGATACTTTTTGAAACTGTTTAAAAATTGAAATAACATTGTTTGCAGCATAAAAATCTGGGACACGAGAGCAAGTCCTCAGGCGGCATGCATGCTAACAGCGGCACAGGCACACACTGCGGACGTTAATGTAATTTCTTGGAATCGGAAAGAATCACGTTTCATTGTGTCCGGAGGAGATGACGGTATTCTACAAATATGGGATCTGCGACAATTTGGTACTGACGGTGCCAAGCCAGTCGCAACATTCAAACAACACACAGCGCCAATAACGAGCGTAGAATGGCATCCTGATGAAGGAACTGTTCTGGCATCCGCTGGTGCCGATGATCAAATCGCACAGTGGGATCTTTCGGTGGAAGTAGATAATATGGAAGAGCAAGACAGTCAGTTGGCAACACTACCACCTCAATTATTATTCGTCCATCAGGGTCAGACGGATGTAAAAGAATTACATTGGCATCCGCAGTGTCCGGGTACCATTGTATCTACTGCTCATTCCGGATTTAATGTATTTCGTACAATTAGTATATGAGGTGAATTGGTTTTCAATAAATTACGATAATAATATTAATGTTTCTGACTTAGGAATTCACTACCGAAACTATCTAAGAGAAATTTTATACTGATTAGTTGTTAATAATATATCAGATTGTACGGTAGAAAATCATTTTCCACACGGCGTGCATAAAATTCAACTCAACGCGCGTTGTGTTGAAAAATGAAGTTCGATACACGTGCGAAAGATGATTCTCGACTCGTGTGATTGTCACCCTTGCTTCGCTCGGGCGAAAAACTTCACACGCGTCCGAGAATCAACACTTTCGCACTAGTATCGAAAAGTACTATTCTGCTTCTTCAATTCTTAATTATTTCTTTTATTTCGGATGAATAGATAGCATTCGAGTTTAGTTATCTAAAAACCTTATAATATATTAATTAATTACAGGTATAAGGTGAACAGATAACTGTGTTTGATACGAATTACTATGATATCTCATCCAAGTAATATTCAATAGTCTGCCAGTCCTAACTCGAAGAATAGTAACGAGTCTGGACTTCTGAATGCTAATCGCTAGCAATCTAAAGATATAATTCATTTGGCTATACAAATAGAGTTACTTGACCCATGCAAATCACATCTACTTTAATATAAACAATTAATTGTCTTCTACAAATCGGAACGGATCTTAAATCCTGGACCAGGTGGGGGGCTGGTTAAAGACGTCAAATTGCCTGCTGGTTCAGCAGCAAAACGATCCGAAACCTGAGGTCCTGCTGGTGGTTTTTCTTTACCATTCTTCAACGCATCCATGATTTTTTCCGTTGTCTCGGCGGTGAGATCCTCCTGTTATTAACAGTTCAATGAATATAATATTCCAACACAAATAAAGCAGATACTAAAATTCTAAGAGCATATTGAGCAAGATTATATTATCTGATACTGTTTGTGTCCATTCTATGCATCAATACGGACCAAATAATTATATAACTCAAAATTCTTCGAGTGACGTACGTAATAGTCGTCGTTCACTTGAAGCATAGGAGCATTAGCGCAAGCACCAAGACATTCTACTTCCGTGACTGTGAAAAGTTTGTCAGAAGATGTGCTGCCGACTGCGCAATTAGTCGTCTTAGTGACCGCTTGAAGAACCTCGTCTGATCCACGCAGCCAGCACGGTGTACACGTGCATACTTGAATGTGATATTTTCCCATTGGCTGCCGATTGAACATTGTATAAAATGTGGCAACTTCGTAGACCCGCATATTAGGTAGCTTTAGAATCTCAGCTACTTTATGCATAGCGGCTATCGGCAGCCATCCGTGTTGGCGTTGGGCCAAATCAAGCAAAGGCATCATAGCTCCACGCTTATGTCCCTCAGGATATATAGCCAGGATTGCTTCGATGCGTTTTTTATTAGCCTCGTTGAACTCAAACGGTGTATTGGGATTGTTTTCATTTGAATCTCTGTGCTATAAATTAAAAGTATAACGACGAATTTTCGGAAGCTATAAACTATCAATAATCAAAAGACAAGTGAATATTGGAATATGGAAAAAAAAACTTACGACGAATAAATGGTCGGACAAACGACCAGCGGATGATTGAACTCCCCTGACATTTTTTAGAGCCTTTGAAAGACAAAGTTATGGTATTTTAGGTTAAATTCTAAAGTTACATAAGTATATTTACGAGATAATCAGATGGATTTAATTTAAATTGTTTTACCATGAGGCTGCGAGCTCTCTGCAGAGTCGCCAGCATCTTTTTATTATTATTTATTGCCTTTGACGTGTACTTGTAAATAAAAATCTTTCATACAGTGCAGGAAATTTGTCTGAGCTATCGTATGCGTGCCTGCCAAAGGCACTAATACATAGAACTTTATGCACTAATACGAACATTCCATGTAGAACGTTGCCAACTGTAAAAAAATTCAGATACAGGTTGGATTCTTACTGGTGTGAAGTTGCGCGTATTCTTAAGGTGCCAATCCATTAGCGTCGAATAGACGCTGGAACGAGCGTCAAGACAAATGACGTCACACATTTGACGCTTTTGCGTTGACGCGAAGAAGTTCAGATTTCCCAACTTTCGGCGTCGACACGCTTAGTACTAGTGCGGCCATGTGGGTATCATTGGCGTCAGACGCGTCTGCTTCAGCGAACTCGCGTCAAACTAACGCTAATGCAAAGGCATCTCCAGATTCGACGCCAGAAGCATTTTCATTGGCGTCAGACGCGTCTGCGTCAGCGAACTCGCGTCAAACTGACGCTAATGAAAAGGCACCTTTAACTTCATCCCGGTCAGAATCCAACTCATCGAAGTGTCTCACATTTTGTGTTGAATAAAAACAATATTCAAACTGAAAATACCATATTTTTTCTTTATTCAATGATCACAATTCACAGCTGTTTCGTTCTTTCACAGAGAAGCAAACGTTTAAAATTTTTTAGGTGAAGTACCACCTATTCATTAGTTTGTCTATGGTTTAATTAAAACACATTCAACGCACGCATGTGTAGAGTGGCTGACGTTACATCAGTGTTAATAAACACCTACACATATAAAGCCGTTGAGTGAAGACTGATATCAGTCTTCACTCAACGGATATAACAAAGTGTGATAATAAAAAATTACGAAATCATAACTAAATGATATTGTAATCGTAATTGAACTGTGATTATTGCTTGCAATAGATATTTTCAGTGTGTTTCTATGTCATAAATATTCTCGCTCAGTAGTATTCTTACCGACTAGAAAAAAAAAAGGAAATACCTCTCCACTGTGCACTCAGAGTGGATTGAAGATGGCAACCGCAAAGAGTCAGCTCGATAATAGATCGTCTAATTGTTTACGAAAATATCGCATTTTTTTCGTATTTGGTATCACCATATTATGTGTCCAAGTTTATTTAGCTTACACATTCTTTGCTCTCGAAAACGAGGGACGTCCTCCTATGAAATTATCCTTAAACGACGTAAGTGTTTAGTTTTATAACAGTTTTATCAATTCTCACTTTGTTACAATTGAATTAATCATCTCTGACTAATATCTATCTTTATATTAAATTCTCAAACGAGTTGAAAGAGGACGATTTTTCATCGTCTTTTAAACGAATAAAATCGTCATTGTTTCTTCATTTAAAGGACATTTCTTCCGGACCTGAGAAAGGTGACGGACTAGCTAAAGGTTCTCGCCAGTTAAAATTGCCCCCAGATAAACTAGAGACAAACACGATAAAAGGTGGGCGTCGTAATCGAACAACAAGAGTAAAGTTGGACTTGAATTTACTCAACTTTACACCATCTTGCGAAATAACTGGTAGAGAAGCAGTTAGCGCTATTACAAGAGCTCAAAGTCAGGCTTGCAAGCAGCGTATCGCCAATGTGACTTGTCTCAGTCAACAGGGTCAACTGTATCCAGAAAGTTTGAAATCTTCGTGTCCACATTCGCCTGGTTTCATCAATAAACCAAAGAATTTGGGCTGCTTTAAAGATGACAAAACACTCAAAGTACTTTCTGGGTATTACGCTATTTACAAAGGAGAGAACTCACCGGAACATTGCGCAAAGATGTGTCTACAGTCAGGCTACTCTTATTCTGGTGTTGAATATTCGTTAGTATGAATTTCTAACAGTTTAAAGTTATTCTACGTAGATAATATGATTCGTTTTTTTATAATCAGAAATGGGAAAACCACCATATCTGTACTACCGACTGTTTTCTTTCTATTTATACAATAATTGTTTCTATTTTTATTACAGAATCGAGTGTTTTTGTGGAATGGAAGAACCGTCGCAGGTCAGACGTTTGCCAGATTCAAGTTGTAACATGAAGTGTCCTGGGAACCCAAAATTGTCGTGTGGTGGTTATTTGACTATAAATGTCTTCTGGAATGGCATACAAAGTAATCGAAATAACCGATACTGTTTATTCTTTATTTGGAAGACTCTGATGAGTTTAATTAGACTCTGAATTCCTCAAGTAGTTTGTAGGATTCGATAACTCTTAAAGACTTGAGAAAAACAGGGGGGAAACTGAGTAAGACAGAAATTTCACGGAAATTTTTTTTTTCAAATGCAGTTCATTAATTTTTTAGGATTCAGGGCACAAGAAGCGAGAAATTCAAGCTCCAAGAATTCTAAAGAGAAGC
The DNA here is from genome assembly GCA_914767705.2 of Tenthredo notha. NCBI lineage: Eukaryota > Metazoa > Arthropoda > Insecta > Hymenoptera > Tenthredinidae > Tenthredo > Tenthredo notha. The sequence goes on from OU611909.1 coordinate 10,185,144, forward strand.
CTGCTCGAATAGCATACTTGTTGACGGTGAACGGAAGAGCTAGTCGCCAAGTGAAACGTCTGATCAACGTACTCTATCATCCCTCACACTTCTTCTACATTCACGTCGATGCGGTAACTAAGAATATAATTGTGTGCTGGATACCGGTGTAAACAGTGGGATACCCCGTACGAACAAGGCCACTTATGCTATCTGTTGGGATCGCCATGGGGCCAGGTCAGCATTTTATTAAAACTGTGCATAAAATGCTTTAGATTAGCCTAGTCTCGACTGTAAACTTCGCTTAAGCTGTAAAATTTGCAACCACTCATTAATCATTATTATTTATCCTAATTAGAATAGGGGATATGTCGAACCATGCAATCTTTTTTGTTTTCGGTATCCAGCACTTTTATTTAAGGTATAAAAGAAACATGTCGATTTAAAAAGATGTTTAAGAATCTACAAATCGAATGTTTTAATATAAAATAACAGTCAATGCCTCTTGAGATGAAACCAATATCAAGAGTTAGTAGAATTTATAATTTGATACATCTTGTTACAGAGACAAGATTACATGTTCCGAGAGATGCTTGATATTGAGAAAAAATGTAAAAGTAAAAATATAAAAGTAGCAAGAGGAGAAGGGCTTCGACACGCAAGCATTTGGGGTGGAGCAAGCCTTTTAACAACTCTCCTAAGTTCAGCTAATGAAATGTTGGCACAAGATCGTAACTGGGATTTTCTTGTCAATCTATCAGAGTCTGATTTTCCTGTAAAAAGCGATGCTCGGCTTACGGAGTTCCTCACTTTGAACAAAGGGATGAATTTTGTTAAATCTCATGGCAGAGAAGTACAACGCTTTATCACTAAACAAGGCCTAGACAAAAGTTTCGTTGAATGCGAAGCTCGAATGTGGCGCATTGGTGATCGTAAATTACCAACAGGTATCATAAGTTTCATATTTTGATGCATATTCTTACTCTCCCACCTCTTTATGTTAAACCGTTATACTAATTTATGCTGTATTCAATATTTTAGGCATTCAAATCGACGGAGGCAGTGATTGGGTGGCACTAAGTCGTGATTTTGTTGAATACGCAGCCAATCCAAAGCCAGATCCCTTGATTGCTGGATTGCTAAAAGTATTCCATTACACTCTGCTGCCAGCAGAATCATTTTTTCACACCGTGCTTCGGAATTCAAGATTCTGCGATACGTACATTGACAACAATCTTCACGTTACAAACTGGAAACGAAAGTTGGGCTGCAAGTGTCAGTACAGAGCTGTAGTTGACTGGTGTGGTTGTAGCCCAAACGATTTTAAATCTGATGATTTTGGGAGGATACGTAATACGGCAGACCGCAATTTATTTTTTGCCAGAAAGTTTGAGCCAGTTATAGACCAGAAAATAATAGATCGTACAGAGGAATGGATATATCCAACAAAAACGAATACTAGTCAGAGACTAAAAGGCTACGACGCATACTGGCAGAGTTTATATCACTTTGCGGATGTGAGTCCACTGGGTGATGACACGCTGTTAACAATATCGAATTCTTTAGCCCGTCTAACGTACAAAAATTTGAAGATTGACGAGTATATATTTAGTCAAGTAAGGCTGCTGGAAGTAACGGCTAGCTTTAGATCTAACAATTTTACGGGTATACTAATACGGTGCAATGCAAATACCAAAGATCTAGAAAATTTGGAATCTTCTACATTTCAAAATGAATTTCCGGAGCAAATTGAATCCCTGATCTCCCTGAAACGTAATATTACAATCACTAAATCCTGGTTGAATCGAATACGAAACTTAGCTGTTAATACAGACTACGATCAGAAGGAACAAACATTCAGAAACTTGCTGGCTGGAATAAGTCCAATATCATCTCCCGTATTAGCATATGAATTAATACCAGGATCGCTAGCTCTACGAAATTTATCAGTACTATGGATCGATCCTCACGGACGATTAGCTGACGTAAACCAACTACAAATGGACGAAGCAAGTCTGGTGAGTGCTGAAAAATCTCTCCACCTTAATATCGAATCAAGAATATTACATTAATCAAATAATCGCTTTTCAGTTCGGTCACGTGAAACCACAGCTTGGAGAGCCTTTGGTAATTGGTACTTGGCACGTGCTTGTAATGGCGGATTCAGAGTTGATAGCAAAAGTTAATTTCCTTGTTGTACCATTAGCGTATTGGAAGCACCAAAAAATCAGCAATAAAAAAGCTAAAGAATTACACAACGGGCCTTTGGCGCCGTACCAAGTTACTGAAGAGATAAATCAACGGTGGACAAGTTATCTAAGCAATAGTAATACAAACTCTGTTGATACAGAGCAAAGAATTGAATTGGAATTAGAACGGTGGATAGATGCTCTCGTTTCTGAATATTATGAGATTAAAGATAGTTGTTGGACAGTAGAAATGCCAAAAGTAAGCGCAAAAGTTAACAAGTGTTCTAAGACTAATTGGAGCTCTCTAAGTCCGGATTACAAAGCAGATATACGTAACTTGTGCTAAGAAATGAACCAATTATGTGCCATTGCCCATTCCCATTAACAAATTCATTAATCATTTGTATAATCATCTCCTAGATATTTTTATAATGACCAAGACTGTATATACATCGTTGTATTTGTATTTATAAAAATATATGACATGTGCCCCTTTTAATTTTGCTACGCTTGAAATTTTTCTTTTTTCTTTTCTTTATCATTCAACATTTCTCGCTTTCTCTTTCAGAGAGTACTTTTCTATTTCGGCTATCAACTGTGTAACATTGCTATAGATATTCGCTTAAAATTTAATGGAAGGTATAATATTTGATGATAAAAATGCATACACTCTTTTATTCAGCATTTTACAGAGATTTTTGAAGTTTTATACGTCGTATAAACTAAAGAAAATTGTCGAGTTTTAAAAAATCTTTGAATTGACCCGCTGGGACAAATTTCGTATTTGTAGTAGCTTGTTTGATAATCGATGTATCGAAATTCGAGTTCATAGGGAAGTTTTGGTACATTTGTACAACGTGATAGCCTGCGTTCGGTGCGTAAAAGCGGAATAGATCGTCGATGTCTTTGACTTTCTGGTAAGTTTATCGCAAGATGTCGGGGGATGTTTTGCGCGACGAGCGGCTACTATGGTCTCGGTCGAAATGACTTGCTTATCGTGGCAAGATTTTATGAAATTCCGGCTTAAATTGAAACCAATAGAGTTTTAAATATACGACAAGTGTTGTTTAGTGTTTTCTAAATGTTAACCAGTGGTTATAAGTGTTTGTAAAGTCACGAAAGTAAAAACCAGTACACAAAGGATCTCGTGCAGTGATTGGTCTGGCAGGTTCTACGTCTCTTTGATAAACTACTCTGTCTCTCATTATCTAAAATTTTATTTCGTATCCGAACCTCTACATCAATCAGTTCTATAAAAACTAATCGCCGTTCACTAAGACGACCAAAGCAATAAAATAATCAAATATACCTAAACTATAAACCCGAAACATTAAGAGCCGATAGAGAATGGGTGCAAAACCTAGCACAGTCGCACAGTCTGGGAACGGGCAATCCTCGGGAGCTAACGAAATGCAGGGGTTCTCAATACTCCGTTCGTTACCCGGAGTAATACAACAAAGTCAATCACAAACATCGCGAGGTGACAGCAGACAAAGAGCAAGATCTCTGAGTTCTGTACCAGATTTATCATCGGGAGAACAAGGGCTAGCTTCGTCGGTAGGCGTAAGTGTCGGCCAAGCATTGGGACTCCCCCAGTTAGATTCGGACGACACAGACGATGACGGCGGCCGGGTTTACGCCGCTCATAGCCTACCGTCACACATTTGGTCCCTTAACGGTAAGTGTGATTAATATAAGTCATTACGTGTTATAACAATCTCATATAAAATTCGTCAAATAAATATCCCCCACCCACCTCTTTCTCATCCCCCTCCTATTTAAACTAGATAATTTGTTTACGCAACATTTCCTGTCACTTGGCCAAAGTGAGGTTATAGACGTCATCGTAACAGTCAAACCGAGTTAATAAACAGGGCGATTTGTTTTGGCGCGTGTTGTCGAGGTGGTTGGCCTGGTAACCGTATAATCAATGAGAGCCTCGTATAGGTTTATTATAACGTTATAAATTTTGAATAATAATAAAGGAAAGAATGTCGGTAGAAAATATTGTTTAATTAATAATTATACATTGATAGAACAGCTCCAGTAATGGGTTAGGTTAGGATTAATATGGGAATAATAGTGAGCTCATGTTTAACTGAGACTGAGACCGAGGTAGTTCCTGTGAACCGAGTTAGAAGGGTCTTTTATGGTATATTAGTTAGTTTAAACAATTCACGGGACATTGTTATAACCCTTAATTTTATAGATTATTTTTTCTTAAGGTTTAAAGTGTCCTGTATGCTCCAAGTTCATCCTTCCTGATGACATAGAATGCCACCTGGTTATGTGCCTAACCAAACCTCGCCTCAACTACAACGGTAAGTCTTATCTTGAATAACTATTCTACAAGAAAGTAGGACATTTGTAAGTCGTTTCATCTGTAGATAACTTTAAGCTTAGTTGACCAATTCCAACGAAAAATCGGAGAACACAAATAGCCGGAGTAATTTCTTCTATCCATTGTTCAAATTTCAGCAAAATCAGCCAAGATATTTGGGAAGGAAGAAAAAAAAAAACTCATTCTCGAAAAAGTTCAAATATCTAATTTGTTACTTTCTTGATGCAGCGAGCCTTTTCGCTAATTATAGCATAATTTAGAAACAAAGTAAGAGAGAGATAGATAGATAGATGTTTGAAATTGAATTGCCACAAAGCTCGATAACTCTTGGATTCATTTCATGGAAATTGTCTGTAAAATCTATGTTCACAAATTCTACAGTATATTTAGTTGTAAAATTATTTTAGATTCAAGAACTACGCCTAATATTTGTATTAATAATTTCCAGAGGATGTCCTGGCAGATAAAAAAGGAGAATGTGTCATTTGTTTGGAGGAACTGCAGCCCGGCGATGTAATAGCTCGCCTACCTTGCCTGTGCATATATCATAAAAAGTAAGCATCTTTCTCCTGTTTTCTTTATTTTTTTTCTTTTCTTTCTTTCCCACAATTAAAGTAGAAAAGTTTATTAGTTATTTTTTACTGTTAATAATGAGACTTGTTCTTTGATTTTATTGTTAAATTTTAGCTGCATCGACAGATGGTTTCAAGTAAATCGTAGCTGTCCGGAACACCCAGGTGACTGATTTCCAATTCTTGTTACATTGGTAAAAATAAATGCACTGGAACAATTTGTGGCCCATGGGACACTTGCCAAAGGGACGTGGAGCTGAATAAAAATGCAGAAAAGAGAAAAGAAGAAGAAGAAAAAGAAAAAAAAAGAAAAGAAAAATAAATGAAAAACTAGTCAAGGTGACCGCTAGTCTGCAATGGTGGTTCGTATATGGTGAATGGTGAATGGTGATTGGTCGACTATAGTGAAGACCAATTTCAATTGAATTATAAGGACCTAAAACTAATTGAATCCTTAGATCGTTGTTCAAGAGACTAAAAATAGAGAGACTTACAAAAATCGCCATAAGATTCAACGATACAATGCTATTACCTATACGTATCTATAATTAATCCATTATTACTCTATCGCTTATTATCAATTGTACCATATTTATAAATTTTACCTTAGTTTTATCTCTTGAAATCTATTCGACGTTAAGTAAAATGAAAATTTTTTTTTTCTTTTCTTTTTTTTTTGTTGCTAATGGTGGAAATGGGAGGGGGAATTAGATGAAGATTTATGGGAGGTTGAAAGAGAGAGAGAGAGAAAGAGAGAGAGTGAGTAGACCTATATACATAAATATAACAGGTGAGCTGTTCTACCTTATATCAATAAGTTGGATTCTGCTTTTAATGGTTTTTATTGATAAGATGATGATATGTATATTCTATTTCTTGTTTAATTTGTTTTCTGTTTTCTTTACTTTTTTTTCTATTCTGTTGGGAATGTGCACTAGAAAGGATATTTTTGATACTTTCATAAAGGGAAAGAATTCGACAGGATGTGTATAAAAGTTTAAAAGCAGAGGACTTATTATCCTAATAATGTTAAAGCTATAGTAAAAAGAGAGAAAAAAAATGAAAAAAAAAAACAAACAAACAATAAAGGTTCTGATTCAACCTTCCTCATTGATATTGATAAAGTAAAGAAAGGAGAGAACACAAAAAAAAGAAGAAGAAATAATAATAATGAACTACGTTGCAAAGATAGGCTTGTATTTTTACTAAACGTAACGTAAGATTATTGTTGATGTTATGAACAGTAAAAAGTATTTACATTCGCAATCAACGGAATTTATTTCATGGCCAAAAAAGAGAAAAAAAAATTCTTCGCCAATATTGAATATTGTATATGATATACGTCACGGGCTCTTCAAGGTCATATCGTGTTTACGATCGGCAAACAGGATCTCAACGAGAACATGACGACGTTGAAATTAAAGAATAACAGGTTCGTTCGTTCGTTCGTTTACCTAATAAAAATATACAAGATCGATCAATTTGACCAATCGTATTATAAATTACACTAGCATCAACCAATGAAATGTCATTGAAATTTAATAAAACTACACCTAGCTCACCTATATTCATATGTATGAACGCATACTGTGTGTGAGCATCATGTACATGTCACTAGAAATCACGTGACACGAGGTCATTCGCGGTCGTGTACAGTGTTACCAACGTTATAGTCTCGTAAACGAAAGTAACTACGTTCAAGCTTTCAAATCTTTGAGGTTATAACAAAACGAGTAAATCTCTTGGGGACGTGGGTGAGCTATAGAAAACTGCGGTTTCTGCCGAATATTGATAAGCACATTCATCAAACTCCTTATAGATTCGGGAGGTTTGAAAATTTAACATACCGATTATTATTACCCGTGATGAAAGTGAATAAGAAGTAATTTTCTATCGATAATGTTAGCTTTTAGTATTCCGATGAGAGCAATGCGGGAGCACGGTATGGCCGATCTGGCTGTTTGACAAATAGTTTCTAATTTATGGGATGTTTTGGTGAATTTACGGATTAAAATGGTCAAGGAAAAACCTAATTCGATCCGTATCTACGATTCGGAGGGCTACAGGCGTCGAGCGGCATGTATCTGCGTGAGAAATGACCTCGAGGATGAGGTAGGCCAACGATCAGCATAGTTTCTATAAATTATTATTAGCCGCATAGTTCGAACCCTCAGTTTAACCCGTGCTATACAAGTATTTGCTAGCTCATTAGTAAAAAAAAAAAAAAAAAGCAACAAAAAAAAAACGTATAGTATATCTTGCTTCGCTAAAATCCGATCTTATCCTTTTTTCCCCGTCATTTTCCATTACGTAAATTTGTCGAAACAAATATTTTTCATTCTTTTCTTATATTTCATTCGAAACGTTTGAATAACATTTTTTACATTCGATTGTTCGAATTTCTTCACACCCCTTCCATTTCTGATTATTATCAAATCCAAAATCTCGGATAATATTCAAAAAAATAAAATTATTTTTTGTTGTCGGGCATACCACTTTTAATTCTAAATATTAATCGATGCTTGCTGCCACTCGTCGAGGCTAGTTATATTAAGAGATATGCTTTTCGTCCACAATTTATTTATACCCATTTTCTAATATCGTCAATGAAAAGAAGATCGGCTAAACAGCACACGTTTTGGGTTTGGGTTACGGTGCGCAGGTGCTGTTAGTTACATCAAGCCGAAGGCCTGACAACTGGATAGTCCCAGGAGGGGGAGTAGAGCCTGAAGAAGAACCGGCGGTTACAGCCCTCCGAGAAGTTAGAGAAGAGGCTGGTGTTCTAGGACAATTGGGCAGATGTCTTGGCATTTTTGAGGTGATTCACATTTATGTAATCAACTACTCTATTGTTTTACACCTGTGTTTCATTCCTGACATGGAAACAGCTGGATAAGCTATCACCGAATCTAAAAACATTGGAGCATAGCCAAACGTTGCTTTACAATATAAATTTCAGAAGCAAATAAAATTACCTTCACTAGCTAATATTACGAATATCTTCATTCTAAATCTGAAATTATATTTTCAACAGAATGGAAAGGAAAATTTCTTGTACAACTGAAAAGTTTGTTTTGTTCAAACTTCTTACCTGTAGTATCCAAGCTCTAAAAATAACTCAGCACAGAATTTGTTGGTAATTACCCCGTGCTACGCACTCAGGGGATATAACCAGCAAAGAAGAAGAAGAAGAAGCACAGAATTTGCATTGTCTTTCCTCTTTAATATAGGATTAAACCGAAACTATTTACTTCGAGCACCTCAAGTTTTGTATCAACAATTGACATAGATTGACAAATAAATTGCAACAACAATATTAAATAAAAATTGTATCCAATGAAACTCAAATAATATCAAATTGCTACTTTTTGACAATACTGTTATACCGACCCATTAGCCAATCTACTTTGATTGTTCACCTTCAAAACAAGTTGGAAAAAAAAAAAATTTAGTTTATCTGAAATAAAATGACAAATAAAAAATCCAATACGAAAGATAGTTGTAATTGTATCACAGCTTTGCAACCTGTTTTCATGACTATGGCTTGTTTATTTTATCCAAGATACGACTGTATGAATTTATTGTTAATAGAATGTAGAGCACAAGCACAGAACTCAGGTATGGGTGATGCGAGTTACCGAAGAATTGCCAGAATGGGAGGATTCAAGAGCGATTGGAAGGAAGCGAAAGTGGTTCCCGATCTCAGAGGCCCTAGTCCAGCTGGCTCAGCATAAACCAGTTCAACGCTCCTACCTGCATAGTCTTCACAACACGAATCCTCATCGCAACAATACAAATTCTCCGCATCATCAACATACAGCCTCAATACAATTGATGAACAACTCTACCACCAATCCTCATATTAATAAGCATAGCTAATACCAATTATCTATCCATCAATCACTACCCGAATTCCAATCAATTTGCTATTTACTTCGTCGATCCTCTTTACCAGAACAATAATTACTACTACCTACTGTGTTTTATACATTAATCTATGATAATTAATTAACTACTATTATTAATATAGATTGATAATAAACTGTTCCGCAAAGGAATTGCACTTTTATTTTTATTATTATTATTATTATTATTATTATTAATATTATTATTGTTATTATGATTACTTTTATTTTTTATTTTCATTCTTTCAATTCGTATACCTCTAATATAAAATAGCTAATGTATGTATATTGAATAGTAAGTCATAAGTGATTCTATAAAGTCTAAATCAACAACTTTTGGAACACTTTTATAGTTTTCATCAAATCATTTGGAATTCAATTGGCTACCTATTTTTTTCTGTAATCATTTCATTTTGTAAAATCATTTTTAGTCTTTAACACAGGTGTCCGAGTTATTATGGTGTATATTTGAAATAAATCATTACAGAATTTAGGGACATTAATTAGTTTTATACTGTTTTCTTTTTTTTTTTTTTTTTTTTAATTTTTTGATACTTAATTTTTCATTATTCAAACTATCTATCTAATCTAATCTTATCTATCTATCTATCTATCTATCCATAGGTTTTAGGTCGCATGCTAATTTAAATTATAGGTTTCAATTAATTTGAAAGATTTGTAACACTTTAATCATTATTAGCATTATTCATTCCAAGACCTAAACTTTTAACCGTTTAGTTAATTTACTGTATATCAGTTTGTTTATACCTACCTACATACATACATGCATACATTCAATACTTTTGTTCTGATACAAAGAAAAAAAAAAGATCAAAAAATAGTTGCAGTTTTTTTTCTCTGTTCATGTAATCGTCTCTTTCATTATTATTTTTTAACTAATGGCATAGACTAATCGTTTATTTTTTAACGTTTCAGCCATCAATACTTTTCAATATGATTAATCAAAGTTTTCAGATTCGGCAAATACACTATCTGTATTCTTCAATTTACTTATTGCCTATTTTGATCATAAAAATAGAAAAAAACAAGTACATATTGGGAAAGGAGAAAGACTGCCGTCAACAGCTCGATTCCTTCCGAAGATATTATCATTTTATTTATCAATTATTAGGTAGAGTATATAATCTTTCCGTGAATGTTTAATTATTATTATTCAATTATTGTGGGGAAAACGTAGTACATATTACATTGACAACAATAACGATTGTGAACCGAGTTCGCAATTAACATTCAGCTAGAAACACCAATCATTGATCAATTAAGAATAAACATACATATACAATATACATGTTGAGAATATTAATTCCATTCAGACGAATTATTAATGATCTGCTAGATCCTTTCTCCGAATATTATTCGCGCTAAATAACCTTGGATATTTCATGACAGCGTGAATTTACGCAATTATACTATATGTATATATATATATATATCTACAAACCTAATTCCTGATGGTTATCATTTGTAATTTATGAATAGTTTCGTAACATATGATTAAATCTCCCACTAATAGAGGCTCTTTCCCAATGCATGTATGTCAACGCATGTGATCCTTTTAAATCAAATTATAGTATAGGAAAGTTATCGGAGTTTTTAATTTTAATTTTACCAGTGCATAAGGAACAAGTTGTTACAAATTAGCATTTAAAGTCAGAAATTATTTTACCGTATTGTTATGTGTCTAAGAATTAAAGAATTTCAGCGAAAATCATCATTATATTCGTAACATAAAACAGATTAATTTACATACAAATTTTAATGGTCATGTTTCTATGTCACGTTGACACTTTGACAGCTCTAGCTCGATAGTATTCAACATGGCCGTTCGTGGAGAGGTGAGTTTTTTCCATGTATTATATTTATTTGAGTAATTTTATGTCATCAGAGCATGTGCGTGAGGTTGAAATACTTTTGAAATAATAAATTGGTGATTTAGAAACGATTAAAACGTATCTGATCAAAAAACTACGAGCAATAAGGTGTAGAACAGTATTGATAGATATTTGACATTGTATCTTTAAGCGTAGATTTCAGAGGGCAGAGAAAGTATGATTATAGTTTTAGGGTTCGTATTACGTAATTACTAGGAAACACGAGGCATTATTTCCGCTATCAAACGTCTGAAACCTAAATATTTTCACGGTAAATGAAAATTCGACAAGTTTTTATACTTTAAAAAAAAAGTAGGGTTAAGTCAAAGAGTTTTAGCCAGAAAATGATCGTCTTATATGTTCGTTCCATGTTTTTAGAAATTACTGTAATATAACACTGTCGAGGTCTGAACGAAAGTGTTATTTAAATAAACAAATAAAGGAAAATTATGTTCGAGTCTCCGAGAAGCCTACAGGAGGTTTGTGTAGACTTTATTTGCGACAATGTATTGGTACTGTGCGAAGTTCATCCTGGTGATTGTGGGCTTCCTGTTACAGCGCTGCCATCCGCAGTTGTGGGTAAGAAGTTTATTTTTATATTAACGTTCAGTAAATTCAATGACTATTCTTATCATATTTTCCATCTTGGGCTTAAAATCATTCAATAAGAGTGCGAAATACTTCACACTGATTAGATGCTATTCTATTTTTTAATTTCACAGTCTCAGCAATAACACATTGTTTATATTTCATCACTGCGCATTAATACCCATATTTTTCTTCCACTTATTGTTTATGTATGACGTTCAACGATAGGAATATCAAGACTTCATCGACCTAGTATTGATAATATTTGTATTTCAATGTTCAGATTTAATAACAGGATGAGTCATGCCAGTTCCAATTGACAACGAATAACATCTTAACTGGAAGATTTTCGAATCATTGAATCCAAATTAGATAACAAATGAAGGAAACTAGTCATTCAACAATTTATATATTCATTTCAGATGAGCAGATGAGCACGGGGGACAGTACAGCAGGAATTTCACCAGTATCGTCAATCACTACTACCACATCTCTCACCTTGTCAGCAGGCTCAGCTACCAGACTCAGTTTTAAAGATCCAGATGCATTTTTACCTGCTGAAATATCTGAACAATTGTTATCCAGTTTATGCGAACGAAAAGCGTTATCAGATCTGACTATCACTTTGTTTGACTCAAAAACAACCAGATTAAGGTAACCACTGGAAGGAAGGAAAAAGTTAATGCCTGTTGTAAAGCATAGAGGAAATACGGAGATCCAAAAGCGTTGCAAATGCTGATAATTCATATTCATTTTCAGACACGTCAGACTAAAAGACGCGTCAAGTCTCTCGATAAAAGGCTTGAAGGTATTACGTCAACATAAGGTCGTCGATTTGGAAATAAATGGACTTAAGGTCACAGTTAATGACTTGATCAGTTGCTTGGGAGATTGGAGTTTGCAAAACTTGAGATCCTTGAGTGTGGCGAAGGGTAGTTTTCTGGATTGTTCGAAGTAACTAACTGTATTACTGTTATGCAATCTGATTATACGCTACTGTTTGCCAAAATTTATAAATTAGAATCAGTATAAGAAAGATCAAAGTCTTTTGCCAATGAAATATGATGTTAATAATATCAAGTAATGAGGTCAAATTCAATTTTTTTATATCAAATGCATTACTTAGTGAGTTTTGGCGAATTGACTTAAAATTTTCTTGTTGAATTTATGACTTGATTAATATTTTCTAGGTATTGTGTGGTTGTGGCATTGAGTAAGCTGCGGGCATTGCAAACTCTAAATGTTTCTGGAACTGAGTTTAATAAGCATGGTCTGGAGATTGTTGTCGACGATCTACCTCTTTTAGAAAATTTAGACATTTCTTGTACACGAGTAGACGATATAACGCCATTAATGAAATGTAAAAATCGATTGAAGACTTTGACAATGTATAATCTGAAAGTGAGCGGCTGTGGAAATGTGATTCCTGTATTATTGGAACTCAACGAACTGAGGAACTTGGATGTATCAGACGAGAGAGATTCATTTCCGTTTGAAATGTTTGTTCCAGTTAGATCTAAGATAACGGATCTATTGAAAGCCAGTCACTGCATGCCGTATCTAGCTAGTCTAGATATATCAGGTAGAAGTAAATACCACCTTCAATGTTTTTATTCCAATCATTTTCTGAGGCTTGTTTCTCTTCAACACTTTTAGATCTTAGATACCTAGATTGCTAAAATCAAAAATTTGATATCTATGTTCAGTTTATCTAGTTAAACAATTTATCGTATTTTTCTTATGTTCAATATTTTCCACAATAAGCTTTAAACTTTTTTCAAGAAATTGTCAAACTTTTATAAATTTCTTGTCATGTTGAGTTCCGATCTTTCTGTAATTTTATTCAATCTATCGATGTCACTATTATCCAGTATTGATATGCTGAGTGGATAATTCATTTTCTTGCAAATGTATCTCATCTTTTTTCTTCTGTCTCTCTATTATGTGTGTTAAAATCGACTTACCTGACTAATTGAGCTTGAAATATCAGCTTTTTGTTTCCATTCCATTCGTTGATTGACTGAAAATTTCTACGCATGATATAAAAGCATAGGTCTCAGTTTGTTGCTTAATTGTATAAAAGTAAGTCCTACTGTATGCACAGAAGTTAACAGGCCTCTATTACTGAATAAATAGAATTTAATGGTTAACAACGTGAGTAAAATTGTGAATTGTTTGATTAATTAAAATCTAAAAGAGTTAACTTGCTGACAAGCCTTTATAATTAAGACAAACTACGATTTACCTTAAAACTATTTACATTTATATTGTAGGAAAAGATGAAATAGACACAAAAGATTTAAGGGCATTCGTCAAAGCCCATCCACATTTGAGATTTCTGGGCCTCGTTCATTCGGATGCATGTTATGAGGATAGTCTCATTAATCCAGTCAACGAGTATTACAAGCCAAGTCTTGTGGTAAGTCGTGTTCTATCATAAAATTGAATCTTGATTTAGTGACTCGTAAATACTTGATGAATAAGCAATTGATTAAAAATACCTAAATTTCAATAAAATCACTAATCATTGTTTCTAGGTGAGTGGAACGGCGTCCGAATCACAAATCTTAGAATCTTTGAGGCGGTATTGGTGCCGCCCAATTTACGTGCAAAAATGCTTGTATAATTTATTTCGTTTGACACCAAACTTTGGCGAGGCAAGGGTTGACGTAATAAAATTAGTAATACCTGGAATGAAAGCACATCCGCAACAGTTTGGTGTTCAAATGGCAGCAACTGCCTGTCTCTACAATCTTACAAAGGGAGAATTGGCGAATAAAATTCACCCATCGATATTGAAACAAATTGTTGATCTAACTTTAACTGCTATGGAATCATTTCCAAACCATTACCAGCTACAGAAAAACACTTTACTTACACTATGCAGCGACAGGATATTGCAGGATGTTACTTTCGATAAGTATAGGTAGGCTTGACTCACTAAATTCACTCTAGTTTCACCCGAGCTTAATGATGAATTCTGTACTACAGGTGTGCAAGGCTGGTAATGAACTGCCTCTCTGGATTTGACGATGCTTCTATGAACCGAATGTCTGTAGCAATCTGCTCTATCCTAGCAGCTAAGATCTCAACAGATGAAACTTCAATGCTAGGAGCACAGCCGCAATATATGGCTAAACTACTAGCGATGGTCAGATCTAAAGTCCAAACAAAATCCGTGGATATTACTATGAAGTTCACTTTGAGCGCTCTTTGGAACTTGACAGATGAAAGTGCTACAACATGCGCTGTATTTCTTGAAGAAGGAGGCATGGCTCTGTTTCTGGAAGTTCTGGAAAGCTTTCAAGGGGAGTCTAGCGTGGAAACAAAGGTCTTGGGGTTGCTCAATAACATTGCAGAGGTAGCTTATCTTCTTTCCAACATATTTAACTATGCACAACTTTATTCCATTTTGATTATTATTGACTGATGCTAACGTTTCAAATGTTTTGTCAACACAGGTACCTCACCTTAGGCAGCGGCTAATGCAACCTCGTTTTATAACTATGCTTTCTTTACTTCTTGACTCTGAGCACATTGATGTATCATATTTTGCGGCAGGAATTGCTGCGCACCTGTTAAGCGATGGACCGCGTGCCTGGGCGGCAATACCTACCTTGCCATTGAGATCTCAATTATTAGATCAATTAGCTCAAGCAGTAGCTAATTGGCAAACACCTCAGGGTGAAATGGTTGCTTATAGAAGTTTTCAACCATTTTTTCCTCTTTTGAGATGTGCAGATGCACATCCTGTCCAGTTATGGGCTGTTTGGGCAATACACCATGTGTGTACCAAAAACCGTAAGTCTTTTTGCTCCCTGCTCTTCTCTTGAATATGATCAGAGATATAAAGACTATATGGTTTACAGTGAAATTAGTTCTCATTAATTGTGAATTTTTTTGAATTTTCTAGCTAAACGGTACTGTGGAATGCTTTCGAGGGAAGGGGGTGGTGCCATTCTAGAATCGTTAGCAAACGAAGAAGGAGAGGGAGGCACTCAGCCTACCGTGCGTACTTTGTGCCTGTCCGTGCTCGAAGCACTGGCAACTCACTGTTGACCTTAAATACCCTTTGTAATTTGACAAAGAAGTACCACCTGCTTGGTTTACTAGTCAATTTTATCCCCTTGTGGAAGCAAGCTTGATTTCAATGATATACCTGAAAAAAAAAAAGGAAAAGAAGAAAAAATCAGCGCAATTCATTTTTAAAAGAAATATTGAATCAAAAAATTCTATATACATACATTTACCATACATAGATAGTACCGTTAACAAAGCAGAAAAAAATATAAAACGAAAAAAATAAGAAAAATAGGCTGTGAAGAAATATGTGTTTCCGGCGGGACAAGGAACAATATAAGAATTTACTTAACGCAACTAGTGTAAAAGATTCGGGTTTGCGAATGATTTCTAAAAAATTAAAAAATTGGCAAACCGAAACTCAAAATGACTGGACCATATTAATTTATTTATATTATTAGGTCTGCGAACGAATAATGCTTGACCAAAAATGATATAAAGCGCAGACTGTTCTTCAAAATTTAACGACATTTAGATTTTTTTATGGGCGGACAATTACAGCGGTAGTTTATTTCAAAATTCTATATGGTGAGAAGAAAATTTACTAATTGATACAAGTAAATATATATATATATTTTTTTTTTGCACAGTAGTACAATCGAATTATTTTCGAGAATTTTATTATTTATTGATAAACTCGTCTAAATTATCTGTAAAATATATGGAAATTTATTTACAGTTTAAAAGATGTTTGCTTTACAGACTTTCGCTCGTTATGAAAAATCAAGAAAGCCTTGAACAGATAAACTAGTATCTAAAGTTGTCAGCTAGTTTTCAATGAATTCCGATTCGCTTAAATATTCAATCATGTTATCACATGTTATTTCATGTGTTAGAAAAAGGAGTAAGAAATTCTTCTAATCTGTTTTCGTATACCGAACTAACTAAGACTATGAGTTAGCGTTGGCAATTATAAAGTACAATTTATGTAATCTGTATTTATTTCTGCGGTGTCTGGATACATGTAGTGATATAATATAGCAATCCTTGTAAATAGTACTTCTATTTGCTGAACTAGAAGTCTTCTTTGATTCAATTTTTCAAAATAATTCTTTAATGAAGACAGATTAAAAGGCAACTGAATATTTATATGTAAAATAGGAAACGCTCGAGTCTCTTAATTAACAAACAGATGAATTTGAGAATAAACGAGTATGCATGTTCTTGTTGAATTAGAATAATTGTTAATAATGGCGTTAGCAATGTTGAAAATAAAAATAATAATAATGAAAATATTGCAAATTACTCATTATGATATCAAGAGCTCCGTGTTATATGAACTCTTGTTTTACATTATACACAACAAAAGTGCAATGCACAAATACTAATGTTATTAAAAATCTATCGCTATGTTATACCTATAATTTAATTCTTTATCTTCTATAACATTTTATTCGCTTTTATATACAGAAATATCTTTCTAAAATAACTTGAGTGTAAAAATAGTTATGCCATATATAAAAAAAAAACGTACTTCTGAAATATTAATTACAAATAATATTTGTTATTAGAGAATTATGATCATACGATTATATATAAAACTTAGTTGAAGTTCTTTCAAATAGTTAACATACAATTCTTAGAAGAATGAGTTTAGATGACAAATTGCCAATAATATCTTCTACAGAGAATCGTGTTTACTAATATTTATTAACTTTGGATTGTTATCTTAGAATTGGCAGCTGAGTTTACAGCTCAATTTTTATTTTTGATTACTATCTAATATTGTGTGGTACATTTTTATTTCACTTCGTGTATAGGATCAGAACATCAATCAAAGTACTATGGCAGTCGAACAGCCTCTTACGTTTGTTCTTTGATACATAAGAAAGTTTTTTTAGACTTTGATTCTAATAGAATTCTTCCAGGTAGTTTACTGACCGATAATCTTCTCCTGTGTCACAGTTTTTCTTGTTTTATTTTCCTAGCGATATAGGAATCGCCTTTGATGGACTGACATTCATATGCCCAAATAAGCACATGCGTTATATTATAACTAGAATCTGGGTGCTATTCGCAATATTTCAAATATCTATGTAAGAACTATGTCTATCATCTATTAGATACTTTGAACTGGAAATAAATAGGGATGAAATAATAATTATCTTTAAAGGCGTTTCTGAGCACATGCATATGTCGCGAATAAATTATGTTTAATATATAACTCTATATAATTTAGAATATTGTGAGAAATAATATTGATTGATTTGGAATTATATGAATCCAGGCTTTTCATACTTGTTTGAATATATTTAAAAGAAAACAATTTCCCAAAATATAGAAAAGATATCAGTAGCTTCTCGAAGAAGAAATACTATATACAGTATATTTTAATTATATTATTGGAAAAATTAACATAGTCGGTATTTGAATGTGTTTCTAATGAAAAATGTAGAAATTTATTGTTAATATCGGCGGAATTGTTTGCAAAAAAAAAAAGTATTTTTAGGAATTATAGAAGAAGTAAATATTTATTATATCTCGATTTTATTATATTAAAAATTATGAGAACACATCTTATAGCTCTTTCGACTGGGACTACACCAAGCTACACTGGTGTAGCCCCAGTCGAAAGAGCTATTACTACGCACCTTTTTCGAAACATTAAACGCTCAGATACTAGAAAAATTATAGCGTAATTTAATTAGCCGGTTGAAAAAAAGAGTCATAAATAGGCATCAAGTATTCAATTACCTCATTATTTAAAGTAGTCTACTTACATTATAGTTTATATTATATGAACAGACAGTAAATATGCCTTTTGGGTGTAATATACATTGAAATAATATTATTATATATCGTGAAATAATAAAATAAATAACTGCTTTATAAATTTCAGGCATTGTGTCATGGATGATTAATAATCAATTAATTTTCCACTCAATGCGCTATCATCGCTGAGTCTTGTTCTATAAAGACATTGAGAGTGCTTAGAATTCAATTGATAAAACAAGGAATGCTGTAATAATAGCATGTGGGTTTTGGAACTAGATGAAAGAAGAAATGATGGAATTTTTTTGAAAATCTTAACATATTTATTTATGCTATGTAAGTATTACAAGGTGTTTTGGGTATGTAACAGATAGGAGACTTTTTTTTAATAGTCGTCTTATCATTATCATTAATAATCGATTGCCATAACTTGTAAGAAATTGGAGAAGATACTTTCGCCTTTTCTCATAAGATAGTAATGATAAATACAAAACAGGAAAGATAAACGTGTAAAGCTGAAAAAAATGCAACCAATTGCCCAAGTTTACTCATAATCTTTTACTGACTTTTTGCAAATAGAAAAATTGTAATTCAGTTTCGCTTTTATCCGTCTTATCTGTTATAGGTGAAGACTCATTACATTGAAAATTTATTTGCAATTTCAGTCTGGTCAATAACAATGCTCTATGAATCACCGGATTCAACTAATATATCATTTTCACATAAGCAAATGCGACAATTTCAACTAATTTGGTAACATTGCGATTGCTTTAAAGGCAATACTTTAGTCGATGATGTTTTTGTTGTTATATTGTACGAAGAAAGTATTGCGTACTATAATGGCTGCTTGTTAGTATTCATTTCAAAACTTTACATTTGAGAAAAAAGCTGCGCCTTTTCCCTGTGTGTCTATACATATGTGTATTTTTTATATATGTATATAAAGACGCGCCTTCGATATATTTTAATTGGGATTTCCTATACAAAAAATGCAATTTCACCATTCGCTTGATAAGTGAACTTAATTTTGTGACCGTCACAGAGCAGCTGGATCATAGAGACAAATAGAGACACTTATGTTATCACGCTAATTATATCATACACAGTAATCTATCGAGTGAGGCAATATATTGAACTTTGTGCAAACAGTTCATTCAACATTTTCGGTGAAATAATATCAAAAGACAAAATTCCTGACACCATAAATTGTCACTCTCACAATCCTTCCTCAATAATTTTTATTGATTAACTAATCGATGATTTGCAATTTATGGTAAGCAAAATAAGTTCTATCATTTGCCTACTATAAATGCGTATCAATTACTTCACCACAAATTTTTACCAAAGATTGGTGACCTTTACCATGTTTTCTTTTTCCTTTTTATAATTTTTAAATCTGTATTATTAAATTTAATCTTTGCATAGTTTCTAATTTTTATTTCTAAAGCATTACACATTATTTATACAACTGAGAATTTCATAATCCTACAATATCCACGTCTTGATTCTGGAACATTATCTTGAAAATTTTTAGACGTCATATTGCATTGTATATACATAATATTACAGCAGAGCAACAGATCTAACTATCGTAAAAAAGTAATTAGTAAAACAAAAAAAAAACAAAAAAATGTTTAGAATAGTTCATAATCTATTTCAATTAATAAAGTACCGAAGATTAGTATTTCGAAATACTACCGGTAATTTAAAGTTTTTCAAACAAAAAATGAAATCTAACTTGATGTAACTCAGTCAATACAATCATCCGCGTTTAGTTAATGTGCGTTGCACCGAAATATAAGTGAAAGATAAGAGAAATTCATTCCTATGAGAGAACGTTACATAAGAATGTCTGTTTTGTCTGCACCCATCGACAAAAATTGTTATCAACAAAGCCAATCATGAATTAAAAACATGATTAGATTAATTAAAAACAGATGGCATAGCCACTGTTGCGTTGGCTCTTGTCTCTAGCATCCGTTAACTCTGTGACGTGCAGTCTGCCAAGTATGGGTCCTCAATCGTCGAGGTTTTGCGACAACAAGAAGTTAGCTGCAAGGTTCTCATTTTTTTCACATGCAAAATAAGCCTGAACAACAAGATGCTCGGGAAATCCCAAAGCCTTCAGCCTTTCAATCGCTTCCTTATCCTGTGGCGTCACCTGAATTACTCCAGCTCCCGCACCTGCTCCTGCACCTGCACCAGCACCGGCACCGACACCAGCGCTAGCCAGTGTACCACCGGTAAGACCTCCTTGAGCTACCGCAGCTGCTGCTACTGCTGGTGTGCCTTGAGCCACACCTCCTCCTGAACCACCAGCTGTATAAAACAGGAAATAATTAATATGAGATTTTTCCAAAATGAGTTTCGATCAATTATGACCTTTGCATTCGCTAAGCGTTTAGAATTGGGAGCTGTTTTCTCTATCTTATATTACTTTGCGATAGCAAAAACGTAGAGACGACAGAAGAAAAGCAATTTTGAACCTTGAAATTCCCTATAAATTTGTTCCGCAAAGTTTGTAATCGATTAAAATTACATTCAGTTTAACAGTGGATAATTTTTAGCATAAAGTTTTGAGATTTGTAGAGATAAATCTTGAGCTTTCCACCGATTTCTGTTGTACATCTGTACGATTGTTTTCGTCACAAAGTCATATGAGATTGAAAAACAAAAACAGTAAACGAGTTGAGACACCTCTGAAAAATTTTGGCTAAGGCCCAAATTTCGAGAGGTTCAATCTTAGACTAGAAACAATAGTTTTGAAAGGTAAACGGCCAATGCTTGATGCTTAGAAAATTTGAAATCCCCTTAGTGACGGTAAACAGGCGATTTAAGTGAGACTGCCATAAGATTGACGAATACCAGGTTCGTTGAGCATGCGAACAAAGGCCTCCTGATTTTGTGAAATTAATTGCAAAAGAGCTGGATTGGTCTGTCCGATCTGTTGCAATACAGCATTCAGTAATTGCGGGTTCTGTTGAATCACTTGACGCATTTGCTGAAACTGTGGCTGGGTGCGTAAAAAGGCCAGAGGATCCTGGGCTGGCTCCTGAGCCTCAGGAGGATCCTCAGGTGGGTCTTCAAAGAGCTGAGCCGGAATACCAGTTAAAAGATATTCCACTGCTCTATCAGGATTATTGAAACTTGCCCTCAACGCTTGTTCAACTTGTTCTCGATCATATCTAAAAAGGAAAAGTAATGTTTACATTGAAACTCTGATTCTCCAAAGCAATTCCTACAGAGAAAGTACTCTCAGTACATTATTAAACCCTACGAACCCCATATCCATGATATTATTAACCATGGTATTGTATTCTTCTCCCATAAGCAACGCACTCTCTGCTTGACCCCCTGCAGGTGTTGCTGCTGCTGTTGTTGCTGCTGCTGCGACTGCAGGTGGATCTAGGGCTGCTTGAGGCGGACGAGGAACTTCCGGAGTTACAGGAGTTGTAGTCAGCGTAGCTGGACTAAATTGAGATAGGAATAAACGTGGCAAAATTTATATTTGGATAATTTATTAACTAGAAAATATCAAGTGATGAAAATTGTTGAACAAATTAATATATCCGTACCTAGAAGCTCTGTGTTCTTTGTTGTTATCGCCATCTGCGTGTTGTTCGTCGCTAGTGCTAGGTCCGGCGCCAGCTTTAGGCTTAGTAACCATAACAACGATAAATTTTTTTTCGTCAATATTATAGGTAGCTAAAGGCTGTTCATCGGTTAATATTTTACCTGTAAATTGTTTAATAAATGAGTGCATTTAATAGTATGAGGTTACGTCAGCATCAAGAATTTTGTTCGAAAATAATATCTTTTAAAATAGAAATGTAAACCTTTTGGTGAGTCACGTATATAGTATGTGCCAGAATATGGTAAGGTAGAGTAAAAATCATGATGACATTAAGAATTGAAAAAAAAGATAGGTTATGGTTGTATAAATTCGGCTCACCCGCGTATATGAGTTTTTGATGTTGAGCTGGAAAACCTTTTTGAACTTCGATCTTGTCTTTTAACTCTTTCACCTGTGAATTATAATAGTTTAGTATTTACTTAATGAGATGCGGTGTGGTAAAAATAAGAGAAAAATTTATCGGTATGTTTTAATGCAGTTTTTACTCACCGTTTTCGAGGAGTCAATCTCGACGGTAAACGTCTGTTGTTGAAGATTTTTAAGCGTTATAATCATCTTGGATCGTCACCTTACACTCGAACTTTAATTAGGGAATATTAAGGCCAAGTATCCTTAGTATATACCGAAACAAAACTATGTTTTGATAGATAGTTTTCCTCTGATGATTCGGCACTCGGAGACCCTGAGCGCCATCAACGTTTCGACAACGTGATTCAAAGGCAAGTATCTACTACTGGCAGGAAGCACAATGCTTTGGACAATTGAACGATCAGGATCAGCGTTTATACTATTACTCGGACGGTAATAAAAACTGTATTTGATTCATACTTAGAGTTTGTTCAATTTTCATATCGAGAATAGTATAAATTATAAAAATTATTTCATCGCATTAATTTCACATCAGCTAACTACTAATGAATGTTGATTAAAAAAATACTACGTGCATTACGTATTGAAAAAAAAAACAAAAAAATACACTCGCAGTTTCGAGGGATAAATAATACTCCCATAATTGCTGCATTGACTAGTTCACACCCACCTCGCGTTCCGTGATTCCGACTTTGAAGATGCGCCAAGTAGTCCGTACTCCGTCTACAAGTGGTAAACATATTTTGGCAAATGGCGTTCATCGGGTGTTAAGGAATTGTCAAACGTTCTGAATAATTTGATTTTTTACAAAGATGACAAGTGTCACAGATCCTACCACTTTACCAAAAAGTAAAAAACCTTCTGGTGAGTGAGATTCTCTATTTATTCAACCCATTCATCATAACCTTGAATAAATATAAGCGAAAATATATTTGACGTATAGCACCGCCAACTGTCATTACGTAATTCTCATAGTTGTACATTTACGTTATCGATTTTGGTAACTAAGTCTCTATTCTTGCACAAACTAATACACACTATTCTCAACGTAACAGTTGCTATTCACTCTTGTTACACGCTGATTAATTAGTTCCCCAAATTGAAATTCTTAATTACTCGATTTATTGATTATCAATCTATAACATAACCTTGCGTGTACGTACACACGGGTTGACACATGAAACGAGGTTAATTTATTTTTCCTAGAATTCGATGAGACATTAGTACCGAAATTAAAAAAAAAAAAAAAAATGGAAAAGTTTAAGCAATTATTGAACCCTATTTTATTTTTCTTCCAACTTTTCAGATAGTGCATTTAAACAACAGCGACTTCCAGCTTGGCAGCCTATACTCACTGCTGGAACAGTTCTTCCAACATTTTTTGTGATAGGAATTGCTTTTATACCTGTGGGTATTGGGCTGTTATATTTTTCCGAGGAGGTCAAGGAAGAGACTATTGATTATACAAATTGTATATCAACTACTTCTACCAATGATACAAAATGCGCAGATATACTTATTCTGAATCCTTTGGCGGAATGTTCATGCGAAATCAACTTTACCCTGAGCCACGATTTTGCTGGAAAAGTCTATATGTATTATGGGCTAACTAATTTCTATCAGAATCATAGAAGATATGTTAAATCTAGGGACGATAATCAGCTTTTGGGACATTTGAGTAGTACGCCATCAAGCGACTGCGAACCTTTTGCTTATTCAGAGTCAGACTCTAAGCAGGCAGTAGCCCCTTGCGGAGCTATAGCAAATTCGTTATTTAGCGATGAATTAAAGCTATGGTCTGTTCAACAAGCGAAATATGTTCCTCTGCTGAATACCGGGATAGCTTGGCCTTCCGATAAATCTATTAAATTCAAGAATCCACCTCTGGATGAAACTAACAATTTGACAGCTGCTTTCATCAATTATGCTCGGCCAAAGAATTGGAGAAAAGCTATCTATCAATTGGATGAAGTAAACAAAGAGAACAACGGATTTCAAAACGAAGATTTAATCGTTTGGATGAGAACTGCCGCTCTTCCTACTTTCAGAAAATTGTATAGAAGAATAGACCATGATCAAGATGGTTTCGTAGACGGATTACGACGTGGAGAGTACAAGCTTCGCGTTAATTATTGTGAGCTATCGTCTTTTGTTTAGATTGAAAATTCGAATTTCTGAAGAAGAGGAGAAAAGAGATGTTATTTATACATAATATCCATTTATTTCGTTTCAGCATATCTCGTATCACCATTTGAAGGTACTAAACGAATGATATTGAGTACTACGTCTCTTTTAGGAGGCAAGAATCCTTTCTTAGGAATTGCGTATATCGTTGTAGGATGCGTTTGTCTGGTGTTAGGAATTGCCTTGCTAATAATCCATATCAAATGCTCTAAGAGGTGAGAAACTCTCATTTATTGTCTTCTGTTTTTTTTTTTTCTTATAATTATTTTCAAAATGTTTACATACTGACTATGTATATAGTAGTAAAATGGGAGTATTTGTAAAAGAAGAGTCCCTCGATTGAAACTAATTATCCTCAATATTTTCTTTAGTCAGAAATAAATGCGACACTTAAAATTTCCTGCTTTATTATCTGATTATGAATCAGCTTATCACAAAAAAGATAAAAAGTAATTCACACAACATAAACTTCATTATTTTTTCTAATTATTTTTTTATCAGTTTCAATTATTAGGCTCTTTGCTTTTAGACTAAATTTTCAATCTACCCAATACGATCGAATAGTTCAATGCTTTCTAAATTTGATTTGAAAAGTTATTTTCTGAAAAAAAATGTTACATTATACTAAATTTTTACACAAAATTATGATACAGTGGACAATGTTTGATAAGAATAGAAAATAAATGAAGCAAAGAAATATTCAGAAAATCAAATCATCTACACATAAGTAATCACTGTATATGTATGTTGCGCAGCAAACTAATGTAAGAGCGGCTCCCAGAAAATATGATTAGGGCTTCCCAATTGTTCTTGTAAGTGTTTGTTGAACTGTCTTATGTCTCCCAAAATTACTTCAGAAAAAATAAATAACAACCGAGGGCCACTGAGTTTAAAGTTTGGTTTTTTTAACGCGGGTGTAAGAAGAGACCAAGAAAAATTTAACACGCATTATTTTCTACTTTTGTATATTTTAGTTTATTGGAAAATTATTTTCATTTTTGCAATGTAATCTAGAAGCTTGAATTCATGCAACGTACAATTCATTGCCTATCTAAGTCTGTAATTATGTTTTATCAAAACCCAGCCTCAAGAGAGAACTGAGCGGAGTTATTCATTTATCAAAATTTCAAAAGATGTAGGATCTTTTTACAATCTGCCTAATTCCATATCTACTAAGCAAATTTTGATGAATATCGCGTCTCACAGTATAAAATAAATTGGGTGTGTCTTTTCGTTGGATTCTATTTATGACTTTGATGATAATTAACTATTAAAAAATCTGGTTTTACAACTAATACCTAAATATCAAAATCAGGTCAAAGTTTGTTGAAGTGGAAACGAGGTGCTGTGGCCCCCGTGTGCATTGTAAATCCTAACATCTTGTAAAGAATTGATTTACTTTTGAGTGATTACAAGCATGTTTGCGCATGAGTTAATCTCCTAAGTTATTTGTATGTTCTGCACTGCAATGGAAATCAAAGATTGTATGCTACTGATGAATACAAGTAAAAATAAATCTCCTGGTAAATTTTAATCAATGAGAGTTGAAGGATGAGCTTCCTTCTTCTTTCTCAAAAGTAACTAAGCTTCTATTCTAAATGCGCAGTGAATTCAATCTGATTTGAATAATGCGCAGATTCAGTTTCAAATCAACTATATATTCATCTGTAATAGAAGTTTCTACAAACCTAATGAATGTAACATATCGTAGTAGGTTGATTGATCTGTGCTGGAAAAATGCTTTGTTTTATTAATCTCAGAGCACGTTTGTTCCCTGCCTTACAGAATAATTTGAAATCGCCTGGTTGAGTTGAATTCTTCAAAAAGAAATTTTTAGTTCGAGAACTCTGTGATAATGAAAATTTTGTGTTTAAATTATTGTGAAACTTAGTTTCTGTTTAGTTTCATGCGACAATAAAGACGCATAATCATATGCTTCTGACTATCAAATTCGTTCCATGCTGAAATAATTTATTAGGAATACGACGTAATGCTATAAAAATGCTTGAGAAAGTCCCAAACTCGATTCCGTAGTTTCACTTAGGTTTTAGAATACGTAAATATGATTATCTCATCCTATAGATTAAAACATAAATTACCCTTCCACAGATATGGCTGTGCCTAAAACGAGAGTGTTGTTTTGCAGGTACTTTTTGTAATCATTGTATATAGCATCAATTTCTTTGCCTGTGGTCGTGCCTCAAGCATCTGCTTGTTAATTAAAGTTATTAACAGACTATAGTTCAATGACGACTCTATATTTTCCAGTACAAACCAGATGATCAACGTCAACCAGAACACACCCTATCAATGAGAGACTCGTCGTACATTATCCGTCAATGTAATGTGAAACGACTTTACCAATTTCAGCATTTAAGTGTTAACCAAATATTTAATAATGCTTAGGCACTTAGACTACATAACGGCGTTGGCAATCATTACAACGCATTAGTCACTATGGTACTAGAAACAACAATTTTTTTTTTTTTTTGTATCCAACAAATTTTATTATAAATGCCTTTGAAATTAAATAATAAAATTGTTAAATTTAGCTTGAAATTCACCTAATTATTAGTCAGCCTTAAATGAATACAAAATGAAATTAGAGAAAGCAAGAAGAAAAAAAAAGAATAAATTGATTCTGATATTTGAAAATACTTTGCGGCACATTTGTTCTTATTGTTAGCTAAATCTCAGCTTAATGCTACGTAGTAATGAACATTCATTCACAGCCTTCTATAAAATGAATCACAATCAGCTGTTGCTCATTTTTCTTTCATATCTGAAAATACAATGATTATTGTTAATGACCAGATGACCTGGCGCAACAAAATCATATTAAACAATCTAATGGACAGTGGTAAAAAAATATTGCAAAGATAAATAGAGAACTCTGCAACATTAGGTTCTTTAATTTATTGCGAGCGAACGATTATGGCTACGTTAGACTTCAATTTAATTTTTGGATACGACTGAGATGGTCCCGGTATCAGTATGATTCTAATATCATACCCAGGAATCAAACCAATTATTCAAACACATGTGACTTTATAATATAATGGATGCGCCTCTGTATGTGATAATTTAAGATAAAACTTGTTATAGATATATGTATTTATATATTGCAATTTTTTATGACTGTTCCGAAAATTACTTTAGAACATCTCGATGACATTTCAGGTGCACAAATTTACAGTATTTTCTTTAATATAAGATATTTGAATATTTATCTCAAGTTATAGTCGATTAAGTAAATAATACTGTAGTTAAGTGATGACCTAATAAACCATCCCTAATGTGGCGTTAAATAGCACGTTTCTTTCATGCTCTTTTTACCAGTTGTTTAGATATTCAACACCCTCGTCCTTTAGGATCAGCGTTAATAGAAAAAAAAATCACCTGGAAGAAATCATTCATATTTTGGTGAAAGTTTACGTTACTACTGCATAACATAACCTAGTTCGGTCAAGTCGGACATAAACCTAACCTCAAATCATGAAAGCCTTTTAAAAACTATTTCTGCGCGATACAAAGATCGTAGGTCAGTTCACGCTAAGTTTAATAGTTTCTGAGACAAATTTTAACGAGGTAGTAAGCAATTGATGGGTTTAAAGTGCCAGTGAGGGTAGCGTTGGCCTTTAAACGTCAGTTTGTTCATTGTTAAGCTTCAAGACACGCCCACGAAGTTGACACGAACGTTGCTATTGGCTTGGGGTTTTTACAATTCATGTAACCTTCGTTGCCCCCACTCTTCACACGGTGAAAAGTATTTCGATTATTCTCAAACCGCTCCTAGGTTTAATTACAGGCGATGCAACACTCGCTCAATGAGCCATTTAACATATTCTTTTTTCTTTACTTGTTTTTTATTTTTTTTTTCACGGAAAATCGATAAGATATTTCACTAAGCGTTTAGATACCATCGAGGAACTAAGGTTATGTTCCTTCGGATCACAGCCGAAAGGATATGATTGATAAATTTTATTAATTCTAGAAACGCAGTATCAAAGGTCATTAATGAATACCCAGTATGTGTTTGGAACCGTTTATTTATTTACAGTAAACATATAGCGGCGCTAATCTGAACTAAAACGATCATCTTAGAGTTAAGGTGGAGGGGAGAGGCGATAGGTTTTGTTTGATTGTTTATGACGTTACCGCGTTGGACCAATGAAAGTGTTTGTTTCCGTGTTTTAAGGGGGGGTGACCCCGTAGCTCGGGGCACGTTAACAAGAATCCTATGGGTGAGTGTTTACTAGAAATTATTTTAGATTTTCGTATTATTAGGCGAGTTGCCTGTACGGGGACCCGCCATGTTTCTCCCCCTACGTCCACGCTGTGCACGGCTCCTAGGGGGACCTTATGAAGCTTATTAGGACTCCCAGTCTTTATAACTATTTTCGTTGCAGATGCGACGCAGTTTCATTTCTCGTATCGCGGCCATTTTCCGGTATAGATGCTCATTTCTTTATACGTCTCGCACCTCGCTTAGACTCCTCTCAGCTGTTTTTCGCATTTCGATAGCTAAAGCGGGGCGCACTTGTATCGCGCTATACTATGCTTTTTAAAAAGGGACTTTTCTCATGCGGGGCGAATAGTTTTTCGATTAGTGCTGCTGCTATTTGCGTTCGCTTCTCGTGCCTTAGCCTGTGTGCGTGCGTTCATTTCATTCCAGTCTCGTACCTAGTTAACGCAGCTCCCCCAATTAGGTTCTACTCCGATCTTCCAACTATCAGCTGTCAAAATCATATGTTTCAATGTCAAAACATGTCCATCTAATTCATCGCTCAATAACGTCCGAATTTTGAACCATAGTACAACAATTTTTCAATCAAATTATTTTCCGTAATAAAATGCAAATTGATTATCAATCCACTTTATATTTCAAGTGTAGAAACAAATAGGCCGAATTCTTTATTTCAATAAAATAAAACTTTTATTGTTTATGAAAAAGTTTTTCCAGTAAAATACTAAACTAGACTATTTTCGTAATATTTTCAATTCAAAATTTTCATTTTTTTTTTATTAATAACTACACCGAATATTGCCGAAGATCTATAGAATACGAAGAAATTTTCATTCAATAAAAGTCAATTTAGATGAAAGTTTTCGTTTCTCTAGAAAAGATGCCCGATATAGTTGTGTCCCTGAATCGCGTTGCGACTGAGTACGTGTGCGTCGTGACGTACCCCACTCCCGGGTAGATTGGAGAGTAGCCAACTCCCCCACTCATGGTTTCTATTTCACCCCCACATGCCTCGAGTCGGCAGACCAATGGTGAACATGCAATCTGAATAACGACTCGATTCTATTGGCTGCCCGATAAGGGCGAGGGCTTGGCCTCACTTTCACAGCTTCACTTCAGGCAGGGGATCTTTAAAAAGATCACCCGACCTTTAGATAAGCCTCAGGGCAAAGGGAAGAGCGGGGACATGTTTTGTCACGTAGTTTCTCTATGGAACGAATACGAAAATAAATCGTATCGTTAAATACCCTCGTTTGTTTTTGTTTGCCTTTTACTCTAACTTTTTCAATTTCGTTTATTGAAATGACTTCAATAATTAGCCGATGATTTATTTAGTCATAATAATGAAGCAAACAAACGGATGCAGAGATGAACTATAAATAATGATACAGAAATATGCATACGAAATTGATTATATTATCGAACAAGGATCTATTACGATCCTATAACACATTAGGTAATCGATATTCGCGGAGTAGTTTCGTGGATTTTATTTCTGGAGCCATGTTGATACAAAAATTATTTATAAACCTTTCGTATCTATCTCACCACTCAATTGACTGGTTTTTCTAAAACGATTCTGTTCAAATTTGGAAAAAAATAAAATAAAATAAACAATAGCTGCGTGTGATTGCAAGATTTTTTTATCATTAATTTTATTTCCAACATAGGTTTACAAATAAAATGATGAATAAAAAATGAATTAATAAAAAAAAAAAATATGTATACATATTGTTTACTGTACGCAATTTATTTCGCAATATTTCAACACTGCGTCATTGTTCCGTAATTATGAATTAATGAATAATTAATTAGTATTTGATAAAGTTCTACGTAGATAGATAATTGCGCTTGGTATTGGCATAGAAGATTAAATTAAACGTATTTCAATATCTCCCATCTGATTTATTCGGTATCTTATTGGCAGATTTTCCCGCCACGAGTAACGGATCTTTGGTGATTTTCACCTGACACGTTGGTAAGCAATAAATCGTATAAATATAATATTTATAATTGTTTGAGAGTATAATTGATCGTAAATATCGAGTAACGATATTACGTTGTGATAACGTTATCGGATTTCTAGTGAAAAATATAATTGACATATGTATTATTGGAAATTAATTTGACAAATCGATTTAAAGAGCATTTTTGGGATTTTATGGCCTCGTTCTAATGGCAGCCTTGATAAATACATGATGGCCGTTGTCCCCATGAAGTGAAAACGCTTTTTGGCTCGTCGCGAACGCAATTCCCCTTTTATTTATTACTTATTTTTGTAAATAACTGCCCATAAACAAACAATGACTGTCCGCGAAGTGTCAAGCGTGTGTTAAACGTGATATATATGTGAAACCCGTGAGACTTGATGTAGCGGGAACTGGATAAGCTAGTGGGCAAATGCATTCGGAGGTAAATTGACAATTTTTGATGGGACGCTACCCACATTTGACCACCTAACTATCAATCCTAATCATTTTATTACAACTCCAATTATTAACAATTATTCATTTCAGTTAAATATCCTCTACTCTACCTCATTCTTTTGTTTACTCTTGTCACACGTCTTTTGTTTGTGTGTTCCTCTCTCTCTCGTAGGTGTGATGAGTACAATATGAATGCTATCCTCATGCCACACACATATGATCGATGTTATAACCTACAAATTTCTGTTATTACCAATTCGATCGTTATCAAATTATCAATTCACGTATAAATCACAGAATAAATTTAATCTCGGAAGAAAACAATTTTCAAAACTCTATTAAAAACCTACGTTCATTAATTTTCCCTATTATATACCCTGAATTCTGTCAATGAGGATATTAAAATAATTATTTGATTATTTTTTCAATCTTTATTAATAAAAATAACTTCATCTTATCCAAATATTTCATCTCTGTATCTAGGCTCTGTTATGTTTTGAGGTTATGATGATTCGTTGGTACGATGTAACCAAAATAGACTAAAAGCACAACGGCATATATCAATGAAGGTAATCTCTTTGTTACAGAAACGAAAAGAGGCCTAAGAACACGTCGTTCAAAACAAGGATATCCTAAAAGAGAATAAAAATTGATAAAAAAAAAACATAATAATAAGAGAAAAAAAGAACAAACAAACAAGCAAAGAAAAAAATAATAATAACAATTTAAAAAAATAAATAAACAAACCTACAGCTTTTTCAAATCGTATTTTAACGTCAAGACGTAAAATAAAGTTCAGAGATAATTTCATGAATGAAATTTAGGACGGCGTCTAATCATCTGAAAGATGCCGGCGAATTACATTTGGCTTTTGGGTTTAGGATAAAATCTAAATTCTATGAATTTTTAACCCATTAAACGCAACGCTGCATGAATACTTCTCGCCGTTTTAAACTTGTTTTTATTTATTTGTTCTGATATATTGATAAATTATTGTCGAGTTAAACTATAGGTTTATAGAAAAAAAAAAAAATCTAAATGGATGAAATCTTACAAATGTGCTTCAGACTAAAGTCGAGATACGCCCGAGACACCGTGATATTATTGTTTTTAAATGGATAATAATAATAAGAGTGATTTAAAAAAATGATCAATTTTCTATATGTATATTAAAATGTTGAAATATAGTGATAAATGATCTTCAAAATAAAATCAATACACACCAGAGGAACACTTACTCTATTGTTTTTAAATGGATAATGAAATAACACCATTCTTAAAAGAGGTTCAATAATTAAAGTCCAAGTGAAAATCAAGGCTTTATGGATGACAGGAGCGGGAGACGTGGGTCGTAGACGCGTTGAGTGGCGCCGTAGCGCAAATACGCAAACACATAATATTACGTTGAAAAATAAATCCGAAAGGTAATGTGAAAAGAAATAAATAACGTTTTTTAAATTTTTAACTAAGAAAATTATGTTTATAGTTCTGTACATGTTTTATTATCTTTTATATTTAGGATATTTTAGATATCAACAAATAATTAAACAATAAAGGCGGCAGCGTACTTGGAAAATCTATAAAAACATTCAAAGTTGGAGAATTTCGTCTGAATAATTGGATTTTTATTTCCTCAGAGTTCAATGACCCATTTATCTGAATTTTCTGGAAAATGGTCATTGTGATTCAGACTGTTGATAAACCGATCAAAAGCGTACCGTTATTTGAGTATAATGCAAATATTAAGTCTCTTATTAGGTAAAGAATGAATGGAGTCGAGAAGTTCCAGAAATCGTAGCAGTCTTGATTCGATAGCAGTTTGTTCAGTCGTTGAATTTCAGAACTCTAAGAGTTGAACGTGTTTCCAGGTTTGATCCGAGGATAAAAAGGCGACGGTGAAAAGGTGGCTGAAGGCTGCCTGGAGTTGCGAGGGGCTGCGTGGGCATGCAGCAGCCTCAGCCACGCCCTCTCCTCGGGGACTCTGTATCCTCTACACCCCCCCCAGCTGCGCGTCGTAATAATCCAGTCGCTGTTCTCACACATCAGCAGGTATTGTCTCAATAAAGAAAACAAAAGACAGTCTAGATAGACAAAGATTGGATTTCAAAAGACAAGAACTGGTCACAACAACAGAATCTATTTTACGTTCTTTTTTTTCCTCGCAGTTACAACAGCTGCAACAGTTACAGGCACAAAATCCGACTGGCCAGCCGCTAACATTTGCCCTACAACAACCGTCGAATAATGTGAGTTTCTGGTTTCTTGAATCTACAGGTTGGGCGACATTGAAGTACTAAAAATTAAAGACTGTAGTTTTTTTCTTGTGTCTTTCAGTCTCAGGAGCAGAATAATGGATCGGCGACTCATGGAAATCACATAGTGTACCTAAATCAATTAAATCAGTTGAATCAAGGGGGTCTCGGTCACTCAGGGACTGGTATGGGCCTGCCCCCGGCCACCCCCACGTTTGGGGTAGGCCTTAACATGGGACTACCACTATCATTGTTAAATACCTCGTTAACATCTCTTACATCGAACGCAATCACGACTTCTAATCCGCTGTTAAATTTGGGTTTGTCTGGTATAAATCCAGGACTTACAACCCTGAATCCAAATTTGAATACCTTAAACTCAGGTTTGAACACTATTAACCAGAGTTTAAATTCGAATAATATAAACTCTGGATTAACGGGCCTTGGCCAAGATTTAACAAACGTTAATTCTGGGCTAACATCAATAAACTCTGGACTGTCGGGGATTAATCAAGGACTAACGGGGTTGAATTCTAATGTAAATCCAAATTTAACTAATGTTAATTCTAGTGTTTCTAATTTGAGCACGTTAAATCCAAGTATAAGTACAAATTTGACTACGACCAGCATAAACCAAGGACTCAGTCAAACTTTAAATGCTTTAAACAGTGGCTTGACATCGAGCAGCATAAGTTCAAGCAATTCGAACAGTTTTCCATTTCAAACTATTCAAAGTATACAAAGTTTAGCCCCGCATATTGTTAGTTCGAATATTGCGCATATTCCCAGTTCAAATGTTTCACATTTGACTTCAAATGCGAGTGTCTCTTCGATCGCTCATATTTCCAGCTCTGGTGTTACGCATATACCAAGTTCGAGTGTATTTACACAAGTATCAAGTGTCCCCACCCTTTGTAGCTCGAACATAACGCATGCGTCTAACATCACGCATTTAACAAACGCTGGAACGATGCATTCTGGTGTTTCGCATCTCCCAAATTCAGCGTTACAGCATATCCCACTTTCAAATGATCACAATTCAACTATAAGTCATATTACCACATCGAATGCGTCACATATAACTACCTTCCATCCGCAAAGGCAATTCTCTCAGAATATGAATCCCGTTCTTAGCTCCGCACAGACGTTGAACAGTGTCAACGCCTCCTTAAACGCGATAAACAGTTTAAACAGTGTTAAAAACATGCAAAACATTCAAAGCCAGAATATAAGTTCACCTGGTAGCCCATTTTCAATACCTATGAAGAGCCCTGCCTCTAATATAGCACCGCCTACACCAAGTCCAAGCCCAAATCGACTTCTGTTAAGAAGTCCAGCATCAAATTCAATGCAATCGAACAGAAACAGTCCAAGTCCTGTATCCATTTCAACATCAAACGCTAACTTTGGGGCACAACTGCAGAGCCCGATGCAAAGTCCGATGAGCGTCGGACCCATTCAAAGCCCGGCACCAAGTCCTTATCCACCTGCCAAGAGTCCACATCATCTGGGAGGTAGCGGCGGCATGAATAACAGAAGTCCAGCACCTGGAGGAAGCCCTGGTCCGCCCGTGGTACATGCGGCCTTCTTTATTTCTATCAAGTCTTTTTTTGTTCAGATTCTCAAGTATTTCAATAACTCACTTAGAAGTTTTTCAAATATAATATAGATCACTCAAATATTATATTATCCACGTCGTGTTTTTGGGAGGACGAATTGGTCAGAACTTTACATAGTATTTTTAATTTTCAATATTTAGGTGAGGCCAAATACGCCGATATTACAGCAAGGGATGCAAGTGCTGCAAATTATTCATGGCAATCCACAAAGTTATCAACCGACATCTGCTCAGTTAGTGA
Source organism: Tenthredo notha (assembly GCA_914767705.2). Classification (NCBI taxonomy): domain Eukaryota; kingdom Metazoa; phylum Arthropoda; class Insecta; order Hymenoptera; family Tenthredinidae; genus Tenthredo; species Tenthredo notha. The sequence goes on from OU611909.1 coordinate 10,220,372, forward strand.
CACGGACTCACTTGATAGGAAATCAACAAATCCAAATTGCTACAAGTAAACCTACTAAGCAGCCACCACAAATTTTGCCTAAACCTCCGAACCAGCAGACTGGAGGTACACAGCCAAAGCAACAGAGGACCGCTAACACTGTTACAAGCCAAGTAAGTAAAGACAGAAGATAAACAATGTTAATTATCCCAATCGTCAGCATTTCACTCTTTCAGTCGAATTAAGTAGACCGCTATTTGGATATTTATTTATGAGAAGGAGATAAGCTTTCCAACATTAAAAGTGATCTATCAAGTATCGAGAATACTAAATTATCGAAGCAATTTGGAGCTTTGAATATAGTTTACTGATATTGAAAATTATTTCTGATCGATCATTTTCTTGATAATTACTCTGATTATAATATTCGACAATTTATAAATATTTGTATCGTTTCCTAATATCATTTTTTACAACACAAGGTTTCACAACAGACACAGCAACAATTGGTCCTCACTGGTCCTCAATCGAACGCGACAACAGCTACGATGATTCCTACTGGCCAAGTTCCACTTTTGCTCAATCAGGTCATTACTTAATGTTACTAACAATATTTTGATCTCAATTTAATTTTCATTTATGCTTTATCTATTTTCTTTCGGTTCATAATTCCTTACAGGTTTAACCAGATTTTCAAATATCACATACACTAATTTTAAGATCATAAACTGCATTACGCTTTCATTATATATCAGTTGGATATTCCCAACAAGATAAGGGCTATATCCAAAAGTGATTTATTTCACTTTGACTCTATTATTTGCCAAGACTGAGCGAACCTATTTCTATTCACTTAATTATCTGTTGTACTATTTACTCTATTCGCCCCTGTGTAAACTACAAAAGAAAGCTTTTACCTATTCAAATATCAGTTTGTGATATAGTTTTAGGAAAGATTATTCCATCTCTGTCCCAATGATTCTTTGTTATGTGGCTTCAATCAGTGTTTTGGCTTCAACGTTCTGTGCAACTGTCTCTTTTTGTTTTTTATTATTATGAATGAAAATATTCAGTATACTTGTTAATTAAGCGTAACTTGCGGTTGTTGATCATTTTGATTGGGTTTGGTGCATAGGTTCTACCGTCATCAGGGCCTGTTATCGTTCAGCAGCAGCCCGGTGGTGTCCAATTGATTCTACGGACACCTGGGAATGCGCAACAACAAACACATACCGCACAGGTGACGGTTTCATTCATTCATTCATTCATTCATTCATACATTCATTCATCCATTAACAGTTCACCGAAATCATTATTCAAAGAACATTATTGACTAAATGCATTCGTGTATTTGCTATTCACTTTGTTTCCATACTTTGGCAACTTCTCAGCTTTTATTAAGCTGTTCGCGAGACGACAAAGAAAATGAATAAATTTGCCTGCTTACATGCACTTCATTTTATCAAAATATTTAATTATGTATTCATTGAATGGTATTTTGTGTGTTGATAAGAATCGTTGAATGACTTAATAACGTAATACATAGATACCCCTGTTTCGACCGGAAGTATCATTTCAGAAAGTGAATTATAGTAAGCAGTTTACTAATATTTATATTCTTTATCGGACAGAAACTATGATTAAGAAGATTTTTGGAAACAAGATGATAATGTTGTGCCTTGAGTAGCCTTGTTTTTCGTCAGGAAACAAACGCGAATTTTCGTCTCTTCCTATTTGTCTAAATGGGGTATTTATGTATTGCAGTTTAATTAAGTTTGAATATAGGCAGTCTGATATAATCATCGTTTGCTACGTCAACTGGTTATTGTGTTTATGTGGTAATATGAGATTTTTTGTCATGTTTTAAGTTGGTTTTGGGAATTGGTGACTTTTCAATTCAAAATTTTACGACTATGGCTGAGTTATTGTCAAAGAAGCCAAACCTGATCCCTGGCTTGACATATTAGTGCAAGAATTCCATTCGCTGAGAGTGTTCTATCTCTTATGTACGTATCCATAAGTAAAAGACATTGTTTCTATCTGAAATTATAGCTGACGCAACAACAGCTCGTTCGTGTGGTAACAGCTCAAGGAATGCAACTACAAGGCTTAGCCCCAGCATTTTTTGCAGTACCAAATGGATTCCCGCCTCCGCCTCCCCCAGTTTTGAGGCATAATCAAAGTAGCCCAGCTCCTCGTAAGTTTACAAATACTTGAAATATCATCAATTCTTTGATCATCTTGTATTATGGCTTGTGTATAATATGAGTCAGATCTTTGTGTAACGAAAATGAATAAGATTGAACATTTTGAATTACTATGCCTTGTCCAAGGTCACATAATTGTAATGAATCATCGCTAATCAGTAGCAAGTTTGTTTAGCAGTATTTTCTTTTATTTTACAGCAAACAACGGAGGTAATCCTATGGTGATACAGAACACTATGGTTCAAAGCCCTCAGCCGCAGTTGACGCAAGTAACGAATGCTAACACTTCGAACAATTCTTCAAATTCTCACAACGTAGTTGATCATAATTTATTACCACCTCCTAAGAAAAAAGCAAAAAAGAAGAAAAAGTGTAAAAGAAAAGATGAGGAACCACCAAAATTGGACCTAGCCAGTATCATGAAAATTTCTGGTATTGGCGACGACGATGATATGTTTGATAACGATTTAGCAGCTGAGACGGATAGCTGTAATCAAATGCAAATTGAACAAAGCATTGATCAAGGCTTAGGACAAGCATTACCACAAGTCTCAATGTGTAATACAATCAATGTAAATACGCAGACTCAGAGTAATCAAAACAATCGAAATAGTCAGCTATTAGCTCAACTACAAACACCTGTGCAAAATCCAATTTCGGGACATCTAAGATTAGCCGTTGGGGAAGATGGCAGGTTCATTTTGCATCATACACCAGAACCAAATCATCCAGAAATTGATTCAGCTACAGCCCAGGCTTTGATTCGATCGCTGACTCAAGGCAGCGGACAAAATTCTCAAATTATATCTCAACTTCTTGGTCAAACTCCGGCTCCTCCACAAAATACTGGGCATAATCAACCAACGATACAAATTCAATCGCACAATCGACAGAAATTCGCAAAGTCACCTCTGCCGTCAATAAATCAAGGCTTGAACCAGCCTCAAGGAGTAATTAACAACAGTCCCACAAATTGTCAGAATGTCACTCCGTCGACTAGCCCTGAACAAGTACAAATGTCTCCGAATTTAAATTCGCAAACTAATTTGAACAATTCTCCAAATCCGAATTCACAGATATCTGGCAATTCTAACTCACAAAGTCACAACTCTAATCAGAATTCAAATGTTCAACTTTCCCTGAATTTGAACACTCATAGCTTGTCAAATGCTTCGAAAAATGTTCAAACTTCGAATACTAGTCTACAAAATCATCAGCATTCTAATCAGAATATACAATTATCATGCGAACCTTCGTCTCCAAAAGTTTCGATGGTTTGTCCAAAGTTCCAAATTCAAAATCAGCGATTTTCGAACACTGGCCAATCATCGCCCGCTGTGAATCATCAGCAAAATCCCAACTTACAAACTCAGAATGTGACCCAAAATCGAGTTGCTGTTTCAACGTTACATCAAAGTTCACAACAAACAGCTAAATACACGCAACACAGTAGTCATGGAATACAAAAACCTGTGCAAAGCGGTCATTCGATACAGCATAACTCCCACTTGGTTAATTTACTTCCAAAAAATTCACAATCGTTACAGCAAATCAATATGCAACAAGACGTGCAGGGTAATCAACAACAATCACAAACTAGCCAAGGATTACAAAGCCAGAACGTGCAGCACATCTTCCAGCAAAATCCCAACACTTTGCAGCAAAACACTAGCGGCAATTTACAGCAAAATATTTTACAGTTGAACTCTGTTAATAACATACAACAAAATACCGGCCCAAATAGTCAACAAAATAGTGGTAAAAATATACATCAAAATACCAATACCAGTATACAGCAGCAACACATGAATAATATTATGCAGCAACAAAATGTTGAACAAGGAATGCATCGTAATGTTGGGAATGATCAACATCATAATTCGATAAATACTATGAATCAAAACGTGTCTAATAATCTACAGCAAAATATATCTGTTAACGATTCACAAAATATTGGTTCTAAACAAAACAAGATGGTTTATACGAACACTAATTGCCCAGATAATTCACAGTCAAATAATTCTCAAGGTGGAGCCAATAACACGCAACAACAAAAGATTTTGATATCAAATTCTCCTTGTCCACAAAATTTGCAGCAGAGTGATCTTCAGAAACTCCAAGCAGCAAATATGAACTCAATGAATACGAGTATATTTCATAATGCCCCGAAAATTACACCTGAAATACTGAATACTTTGAGCAACTTGAATCCAAATGATCAATTGTTGATCGCCAATGCTAATGGACAAATGCAAGTGATAAGCCAACAGTTATTGCAACAATTTCTTTCTGGGCAGTTGAATGTTTCACAACAAACGCAGAACCAAAATCAAACACAGAAGATTGTTATCGGAGAGCCGAACTCTCATAATCAGAACTTACAAGGCGTACAGATAAATACACCTACCAGTCAAATAATTGTGAACAGTTCGGGCGGAGCACCTACAATACAAAACAACATTCAGAACATCGTTGTACAAGCAGCACCATCCCAAATGTCACAGCAGATACAAATACAGAATCCTGGATTCCCAAGTCAATTTATCGACAATCTAAATCAACAACAAATTAGAAATTTGGGAAATAATACAACAAGCACCAATTCTGTACCCAAGAAAGCTAAGGTCACTAAAAAAGTTAAGGTCGCTGTTACCTTGGCACAAAATGTTAGTTTTCAACCGGTAATTAGACTTTATTTAACTATTATGAGATATTTAAATTGTTACAATGCTGCTTTATGTATAGAGTAAGGAAATATGATTCCCTAAGTCATTTTTTTTTTTTTGCTAATGCATGTTCAGATACCTGCACTTAATTTTTGACTAGAGCATTCCGTTTGCATTATTTATATTTTATCTTTACATTTACAGGTGGTAAAATCTGTTGCTGTATCGCGAACTACAATGACAACAACAACAGCAACACAAAAGACTAGCCTGTGTGATAACTCGAATAAAAACAATTTAGGCGTGATGTCTCAGAGTACAAATTTAAACAAGTCAGAACTGCCTTCGAATGTAACTAACGGTCCTCTACCCTCACCTATGACAAATAATCAAAATATGATTCCATCTAACGGGCAATTGGTCCAAAGGGTTCAAACTATACAATTGCCTGCACAAAAACAACAGATGCTTAAAAATATTCAGGCACAGATACAGGCAATCCTTGCTCATAAACCTAATAGTCAAGTAGAACAGACGTCCTTAACAAAACTATACCAAGAACAGACTAAAATTTTAGCAAGTGGTAAAGTCATCAGTAGTACTTCACATCCAGTGAGCAGCGTAAGTATAAGAAAAGAAAAGAGTAACGTGTGTAATGATAATAAAAGGACATGTTTCTCTAAATGGATGAAATGTCTGCATTTATATATAATATATTTATGAACCAAGTTTTTTCAGAGCGCTGAATCAACGATGAGCGTGAATGTTGTATCGTCTGCGGTACCTACTTCTCAGGCATCAAGCATTTGCAAAAATCAAACATCAACAGCCCAAACTCAGACGCTTAGTAATCCTTCTTTGGTTGCGACCTCGAATACTCAAATTCCAACTACTACATCACACAATATTCAAACTAACACCAGTAATACGTTCATGGGTAGTCTTATACAGGCGCAATCAACAGTTAGTAACATTTCACGCAGTTTAAATTCACGAATTCATATTTACATCATTCTTTTAATCTATTCATACTCGTTATTCTTTAATGTTACAGGCACAGCAGAATATTCAGTCACAAACTACCCAAAATGTTCATCAACAGAATGTGAATCCATCCGAGTGTAAACAGCATAAATTTTACCAGAATCAAAACCAACAGATACTGAGTCAATCCAGTACGAGTACACTACCGAACTTTGGGTTAACTAATGTGGCTAGTTGCGCACAAAATAATTCACAAAACCAGCCACATAGTCAACAAATGACTGCCCAACAGTCGACGCAATGTCAGACCGATCCGTTAGATGTTAAACCAAATATACAAAATCTGAGTCCAATAAAACAGGAAATGCCATCACCTATTCAAATCCAAGTTCAAATTGGATCACCTGCTGCTCAGATATCATCAAATTCACCTAGAATTCAAACTAAATGCCCTCAGCAAATACAAAGCCCAGTTAATATTAATTCATCCCAGTGCCAGGTCAAACAATTGATTAGTCCAGGAAATAATGCTTCGCCTTTGGTCAGCCCTCGACAGGCTATTAAAAGGCCTGCGTCAAGTCCAATTTGTCGACAAGTTAATCGCAGCGACTTGTAAGTATTATTATTCATAATTATAAAAATCATAAATCCGAGGCCTGCTGCGATATGTTGAAGTTCGAAGAAACTTACTGAATTATTAGTCTGACATTACGAATTAAATGTTTTATATTTATTCTCAGATTGGAACAACAGCTGAAGATAGACCAAAATGGTGCAATAAATCCAGACGTTAATACCCCATTTGCTAGTAAATCTGATGCATGTAAACGACTGATAAGATACCACTGTTTCAATGAGCAAGTCCTTAGTTCGAAGGATCTCGCAAAAGCAGATGAAATATTCGAGGAGACGGCTAAACATCTTTTAAGCAAATTCAACTCCATGATGAATAAATACACGTACCTGTTACTTATGGAAAGCATGGTGAATTTTTTGTTAGCAGTATTATTAGTCTCGTCACATTTGACGAGATTTGGCAAATCTATCTAATTCTAAAGATTTAATACAATGTTATTTATCGATAATAACTTTCAGCGAGAAGTTAGAACTTCAGAATTGATGATGATCGATCGGACCTTCGTCGCTGAGGAGCAGAGCATTTTGAGCAGACTTAGAGAACAAGAGGCAAAAGCCAATGGTACTAGGAAATCCACAGCTATATATTTTCGAAATATAAGATTCGGAAGAGTTTAGTTCATTGTGTTGTTTTTTAAATTACAGAAGACTTCAAAAAAGAGGAGAAACCAATGGTTCCAAAAGTAGAGCCGGGTCTGGTTGACGATGTCAAACCTTTGTCAATGCCTGCTAATGTCGCTGTTAAACGAGAGCTAGAAGATGATTATACAGAGATGGACGAAGATACCAAACCTTTAATAAAACCGTTGAATTGTACTAGCGGAGATTACGATGAGTGGCTTGAAATCCAAAAGGAATTGGGCGTGTATCCGACGTCCGGGGACAGCTCTAAATGTAAAAACAGTGGTAACAATAGTGGTGCGATAACAAGGACACCCAGAGGTGAAAGGACGCGAGCTAACGGTGAATATCGTGGTAGTGTAGTGAGTTCGGGTCTTATTTTAAAAAACTCTTGCGAGGCAGGCCCTATTTCGGAGCGCCGCTGGAGCGGGGCTACAGATTTAGAAAGAGATCTGTTGGAGGATACAGACAGTTTAGATGGACTAGCTTTAACTTCTCAGGCCCAATGTCCGCCCCCGCTGCATCTTTCTAATGACAATGACAACGATAACGACGATATTACTGCTCAGGTTCAATCGGCTATTGATAGCATATTGAATCTTAAGCAAGGTCCGTCTAATCCCCTACCCCCACCTTCTATACCTCCCTCTACATCAACCTCCCAGACCAGCGAATCTAAAGATGCTGCATTAGATCAGGCTGTGAGGAGCATTCTTGGCTCGTGACCCCCCTACAAAAAAGTTCATTGAGTAAGTTCTTTTCAACAAGGTCTCTAGACTGGATAGAACTGCTCTGCGCTTTGTTATTTTAATATAAGTATAAACTGTGGGGTGGGTGGCGGACCCGGGAGTTGTTTAATTATTTGTTAAAATTATGAAAATAACGTCAAAGAAAATAGATTGGAAATTGTTATAAATAAGGATAATGTTCATGCCAATTAGAAAATTGTGATCTATTCTAGTGACCTTGCTGTTGGATCAAATGCATACAGTTTCTTTTAACGTGGTAATCGCCATCAATGATTTATATTTATTTCATACTTATTATTATTTATAATTTATCATCAATTATGATTAATATTATGGCAGCTATACCCACAATTCTTTGTTTACATTGATTAGGGAAATCGCAGTCGACAACTTTACATAGTACAAGTTTTTTTTTTTTTTCTTTTTATGACGCTGACAGATGAATTTAGACTTCGTTGCAACCGACAATTTGTATATTTTTATTTTTAAGTGAACAATTCTTTTAAATTATTTTCATCTATTTTATCCCTTGGTTGTGAATTGTGAATTGAGCCTTTTCTACCAGAGCAACAATTTTAGTCGAATCAAATACTCATACAAATAATTAGAATCAGACTCTAGTTTCTTTTTTCTCAAATCTCAAGCCCGATAGTTTTTCTAAATGTGATATTTCTACCCTTTGAAAATGGTAGTGTAAAAATTACACAAGTTCTTTTATTATAGAATAATTCATTTTAGCTGATATTAATACTGTAAAATTTCTCTTATCAATATCAAAAATGAAAACTTGCAGATAATGCAGTAAAAATGTTTATTGGGATAAATTCAACAAGTTATTATTCTCTATGTACGCTTTTAATTCGTTGCGAGATATTTCCTTGAGTTTCTGATATTCCTGTGAAACCCTTAATCCTGGAATCTATTTTCTCTGCACTACCAGATGTGAAAAGCTTGAAAATTTCAAAGAAATTGATGAATCCGTACTTGTTCATGATAGACATTCTACCGCTAACTATATGGAACTTTTATTTGTCGAGATAAATCATCATATATTTCTAAAGATATTCATATTATGAATTATGAGATGTCCTCGGTACAAGGGTGTACAGTAATGTCTGGAAATTAGAGAGAGAAGATTTTTTAATGTAGCTAAGATGATACAGAATAAGAATATCAGTGACTATGAATGAAGGAGTTGAGTTGACTTGACTGAAGTTGTTGCAGAGGACGGTTCAATTGTACCTGAAAACTCGTTCATGCAACGTTTTCTATGTTGTATCGTTAACTAAATTATAAGATTCAATCTAAATTATGAACCCAATTATTTATATGTCTTGTCACTGTGGATGGTACTGAGTAACGTTTACATCATTGTTGCATATTTTCCAATATTGGATAACTGATTTACCACGTTGAATTAAGTGCATTGCGGTAACTTTCAACATTGAAGGCTCTTAAATTATAAACAGTTATTTTTATCCATACATTTATTTTTTTTTTTCTTCTTTTTTTTCGCACTGGCAATAATTATTAAACTAATTACATACTTTCCAATAGAATAGAAATAATTACATAAGTGAACTTATATTGTAATTCATAATTGTAAATGTCGCTAGGTAGTTAGGTTTGCTCAGATGTACATCTGTCGGTTCGTAGTGTAATTTTGTACAAAGGAACTATTTAAATTCATATATTCCGGTTTTAGCGATCACAGTTTACAAATACTTAAAGGGTCGGTGAATTGTACATACGTTTTTAACTATATTATTATTAATATTATTATTATTATTATTATTATTATTATTATTATTATTATTATTATTATTATCATCATTAAACATTTATGGAATATATTGTAAAAAAACAAAAATGAGGGTGAATCATTTAATGGTAACAAAATTTGAATTTGTTTTGATCACTATATGATCAAATTTCATATAGTAGTTATACTAAATTTTGAACAGAAAATCAAATAAACAGACAGTTTTCTTTTTTTTTTTCAATTGCCAAAATCATAAAAGTTTAAAAACATTTTATGCCGTTGCATAAAACTAATACCTAATAAATGTGAAGAATAGTAGAAATTTAGGTTGAGAATCTGTGTATACATTCATACATATATAATATACCTATGTATGTATTATGTGCATAGATAATAATTTATCATTGTATTTAACGCACACAAGACATACATACACATCGATATATTATGGGGGACATGATACTGATATATACGTACTCATATTCTGTGACAAAAATGAAGAATATACATAGGAGATATGTATATTCTTTTTGTACAAGCGACTAGTTTTCAGTTCATTTATAATAACTTTTGGAAAGTTTCTATATAATGACATCTAAACATTTTTTTATTTAGATGTATAATGAAAATTATAGTATGATTGTAATTTGCCCTTCTCTCTTTTTTACCTAATATGCGACGAAAAGATACATTTATAGTATTTTTATAACAGAATGTGAATATTTCACACATAGCAGTTTGTTTATTATTTAACTATCATGTCCACCCTGTGATTTGTAGATTATCGAGGTTCTCTTTTCAAAACTATATAAACTGTTTCTGGCTAAAGCAATCCAAGACTGACGTATTATACCGACAAACATGCAAAATGGCATTATTTAATAAATATCAAACAGTGATGGAATTGTACATAATATTGAAATTCTGTACCTTGTAGCCACAGAATCTTAACTACACTTTTAAAAAACTTTTTACTCGTCTCATTTGCGTTTGCCTTAAAGTAAGATATGAGGGGAATGGACTTGAGATCTTCACGTTGCTTACAAAAGGAAGAACAAAATAATAGCAACAATAGCAAGATCATTGAAAATTAGAATTTCTTTATTCTCAAATTAATTAAAATCGAAAACCCAAATTCTGAATGAATAAATATCAAATGTACGGATTTAATGAACAATTTTTACCTAATGTAAAATATTAGCTAATATGCTCGAGAAATATTAGTACTGTGCAGTTAAAACTCTTTGGCTCACTACTACATAATTCGTAATAAAAAAACATATTTACAATTATTGATTAATAATTAAAATTTTTACCTAATGAATAATTAGCAATTTTTATGTTCCTATTGACATACATGATCGTGGCTCTTTCGCGCACACATGGATTAAATAATTTATTTTATTTATAGATCCATTCAAATTACCAGCGCTGTCGGAGATATTCTATTATATTCATAATAGATTGTGTTCTTTGAAATTTTTATTTTAACAATGCTATTTGTTTAGGATTCGAATCTGTGATATGTTTGTCACAAGTCTATGATTATGTCGAGCCAGTGTTTAATTATACAATTTAACAATTGTTTAATTATCATTCGTTTGACATAATCAAAGACACAGGTTTTCAATTAGTTGGTCAAATTGCTTGTATTTGCACTATCATTGATAAACAGAAAAGCGATTCCACTCGATTGTACATAAATCTGTTTTAATTTTTTTCTCTTTTCTTTTTTCAATTTCACATGATTTTGAAAATCTCAGAGCATGTTGAGGTCTCATTTACGTTTTTCAAAAGTATCACAGGACTTAATACACTACTGAGAATAATATTTCAATCCATGTTAAATATTTATTAAACTTATTATAGTTAAGATATAGTGATTTCATTATTTTTATATATATTTTTGCATCACTGCTGCTTCATTCATATTTCGCAAAGCACAGAGTCCTATTTTATTTTTCAAAAACTCCAAAACATGATTCAATTGGTACATAACGGTGATTACTTTCTGGTATGACTTAGATTATTACTACATTATAATCATCAGCTGGTCATAAAAATAAAATCAAGTATATTTCTTCACAGTTTCAAATACATTTTGCAATTTCATTCATTATCATTTATGTATTTACTATTTAGTTAAACCGTTCATTTATTAACACAGTCAATGTCTATGGATTAATTATCTGCTTCTTGAGTATAGACCTGATGATTATATATTCTCGGTCTTTTTTTAACAGAATTAATGTGGTAATAAGTTTTCTCCAACACTTACACACAGTTTTTCTCTTTCTTTATAAGACGAGACTTACTTTTTCATTTTATATTAGAAGCAAGGCTACTAAGGAGTCATTCGGTTGAACATGAAACTTAATACGGTTAATCGTATTGTCAGGTAGCGGACGAGATGAAATCTTTGTTTCTTTCATTATTTAATTATTTTTGGGTTTCTTTGTTTTTAATAAAACAGGATCATCTGAGCTTTGCGTTGTCGTTAGAAGTCGAATAGATCTCGTAATAATGTGTGCGCGGGCTAGCCCATATACAATTTGGTTGTGAGGGATATTTTCTAAACTGTCACTGGCTTGATATAGTAAGAGCTCGAAGCTCTTTGTTAAATTATTAGACGAATGAAAAAAAAAAAAATACTTATTCATATAAAATCTAATTGTATTTCAAGATGGAACTGCGCTTTTCCAAACTATCTTATCTGTCTATAATTGAGCATATTCTCTCTCAGTTATTATGCTGGAAATTGAACAGTAAATTGTAAAATTCTTCAAAAGTCTTTAGTTTGGCTACGATTTGGAAAATTTAATGTAACACCACTCAGAACTTTGATCTCAAGAATCAGTGTACCTATGGTAGATCTTAATAATTCTTTGATTATTGTAGTAAATTGTATACTACTATCAATCTATGACTGAGTGGGAAAGCATAATTGATAAAATCCTGATTTTACGTAACAATATAATAACAAAGCAATAGATTTCTAAAGTAAAGTAAAGTTATTACTATTATTGCCTATTTTTATTATTATTTTATTTTTTACATATTTTTAATCACAATAACAACCAGTGACAGAATGTAGGTAAAATATAATTGATAATTTTATTAATCTTGTAAATTGTATATAAATTGAATAATGTACTCTAAGGTGTAAAATAATAATGAATGCATACACAAAGGCCAAACAGGTCACAAACGCATAGCTCCGTTGTTGAGGCATCCTGATTCAATAGCGGAGTTATAAAAAATAAAATTAAGAAACTTAGATGGAAAATATGTTCCAATATTGTGGAATGACTTTGACAATTTTCTTTTTCTTTCTTTTTTTTTTTTTTGTGTTCCGCGCGTGCTGTACTATATTATATCAATACAATTTAATTCTTGAATAGATCAATACATAAAATAAGATAATTTTACAAAAACATAAGGATTTAAAATAAGGATACACCAACTTGCTCCAATATTATTTAAAAGTTAAATAATTACTATGATTAATACACGAGTTAATACATTCGTCTGTATATTAGAATAATAAATATAAGGAGAAATAATTTTATAATAAAATACGAATTTGAACCATAACAAAGTTAATTCTAATGCTTTTTTAATCCATCATTTATTTTTGTCAGATTCACACTATTCGCTTAATCTTCCCATGGCTTATGAATACACAAGTATCGAAACAAGGGGGTGAGCTTATGGACATTTATTCTGCCCATCGGTGAACTAAAAATGAGGGAATACTAAGCTAATTCTGGGAGGAGTTCATTGAATGAATAATAGGAAAGTGGTGAATAATTTTCTAATCCTTGATTTATTTTTCATATAACATAAAAAGATCTTTATTAATTTACGTCCACTACATGCTCTCACTGAGCAATGAAAAATTAAAGAATTCTGCTGTTTTTATAAAATATATATCGATGCCTTTGTTACTTATCCGAAAATTACCTATTCGAAAGATAACTCACAATTGGTATTTGTCTCTGCACGTATTATTCACAATAAAAAAAAATTAAGAATTTTTATAGACGGCGAGACACGTCAAGTCCCGAACAGTTTATATATAACTTTGTGTGTACGAATAATTCCTTATTGATTAATCAATAGTGTTTAGAACTCTCTTATGATATATTATCTTATGACATTTATTGATTTCACAATCGACAATCTACTCAGCATCTTTACATTTTATTTTTATTTTTTCCAATTCGCAATGTTCTTGCTGTGTTTGATTATTCACAGAAATGTTTTTGGCTATTGTCACATTGTGAATTGTGAATTGTATCGAGCCTATAATAGTTTGAAATTTCATCATTACATATTTGTACAATACTTATACAATATACACGTTATTTTATCTGCTAACTTTTGCCGTCTCAGTTTCAAATTCGGACGTATTTCAATTTTTCTTGACCTTTCTTTCTAATATTTATCCCTTGACGTCATCATGGGTCTTTCTTTTTCTAACTTCATTAGGCAGACCGTTGCCATTATAATTCCTCCTCGTTGTTTTCGACTTTAATTGGAGTTGAGCTGAAGAATTCACTGCCTTTCATACTATCAAAACTATTATTTCTCATCACAGATGAGTTCAGTGATAATCCTAATTTTTTATTTACTGACAATTGTTTTTCTTTAACAGTAATCATTGTTTCGTCCGACTGTACAGGCAGATCTGTGGTCAAAGGTGTCTGGTTAAGCTTCAAAATGCTTAATAAATTCTTAGATTTTTTTCGTTTTTCGGGTTTTTCAATACCCTCACGTTTAACTTGTTGGAAGAAACTTTCATCGAATTCGGACCCACTAGATTCCGAATCATCGCTATGAAATTCTTGACTCTTTCCTACTTTGTTTGTAGAATTATTCTTACTTTTATTCAATTCTTCTGAACTTTCTGTATTCTGATTTTTATGTTTCACAACCTTTTCCGATTTCAGTGGCTTCCTATCAATTTTACTGGTTTCGTTAGCTTTCACTCTTGATTCTCCTTTTATTACAGACATCTTAGTCCTATTTGGAACATTCTCATTCGTGATAGCAATTTTATCTTTGTACTCAGCGCCGAATAAAGGGTGTCGAATTTTAAGATTCTCAGGAAAAGGCACAGCCCTTTTTTCAAAGGGGGTCAGTTCAATATGAAAACTATTAGATAGTTTTTGACGAATATTTATACATCCAGCTGGCCTGAGGTTCACTGCTCAAACAAATGAATGAATAATTAAAATTTGCAATCGATTAATCTCAGCAAGAATAATTTCGGTAAAATTTTTATTGACTGAAATTTTGTTTCTGTGATAATATTTGTATATTAAAAAAAATGAAATCAGAGACCAATAGTCTCACCAGTTTGATAGGAGTTCTGCTTTTCATCCGCAGTCCTAAAAACGCAAGATATATTTGTTGCCCCCTTGCCGCATGTTTTATACAATTGATCTCTGATTTGTAATTTGCTTTTTCCTCCAAGTCTGAGCGTTTGGCCTTTGAACTCCCTCGGATCAACCTGGTATTTGTGAATCAAAATACATAATTGTATAAAGAACGAATGCAGATATTAAAGTGATTAAGCAATCCAGATTCACAAACCGTTCTGGGAATGTCTATGATGTATATTTCGTCATTATCTGATATATCCTCTAGTTGAAAACTAGCTTTGGTTGAATCATAGGCCAAACTTTCTTGATCCTTCAGGTTTTGTAACTGTGAATCAAATTTCGCAGGATAAATAAACTTTACATTGCCTAATTTCCAATTAAGTAATACTTACATTTAATGGTCTCTTTATGATCTTTGGAGCAATGTTGATGGATTGAATAGTCTGTTCTTGAATATCATCGGTAACAATGGATTCTGGCTTCTTTAAAATACTTTTTCGAGCCCTCGAGTCATTTGGCAGTCGCTGTAGAGTCTGCTTCGTGTTTATTGAAACTGATTTCATACCCTTATTCAACTTGACAGTCTCGGACTCATTTTGCATCAAAGCCATTGATTTATTTAATGTTGTGTTTAATCTAGTCAAAGAACTGGTATCATCCGAATCAGACATTTCATTCTCAAGCTCAAGTTCCAACTCGGGCTCAGGCTCAGGCTCAGGCTCAGGCTCAGGCTCAGGTTCAGGCTGTTTAGCCAAAGGCATTAGTTTCGCACGTTTGTTTGATTTTATTTCAGGAGAATTTCCCTCGTCAGTTTCAGAATATTTCTTTTTCGAATGAAGCTTTGCTTTCGGGGAGCTGAACCTCATTTTCGATGCGTCCAATAATGCTTCCTTAACCATCATCCAAATATAATTACTATTCTTTAAAATTCGGCTTCACTCGATTTACGCTGTTTTCTAGGTTAAACTTAGATCAGGTTAAATAGTTAGGTTAGATCCACGATGAACCACGGAACACTCCCACGTGAGGCTGGATTTTCATGGACAGCAAGTTGCTGCCGCTGCGCATGAAAATGAGTCCTGCAGCAGTAGCAATCAAATATCGAAGTTTTTAAACTGTAAACTTCATTGTGAAGATTTAAAATGACGCTTCTTCGCAAGGATAGTAAAACACAAACCACCTTGTCTTCTTTGGCGACATTAGCGTGAAAAATAAACTGTCCTTTTAATATTAAACCAGTTATTATAATTGTTGTGTATAAAATATTGGTATGTAAATAATAGAAAATGAAATCTCCACTCGATACAATAATGAAAAAAAATTTTTGACTTTTATTTCGACTCTATACTCCGACTTATTTCAAAATGAATTCCATCGGTTGCGATATTTTAAATGACTTTGAACCCAGGGATCTACCGAAACCAGCTCCTCGCTTCGACGTGAGTAACGAATTTTCGGCAAATATGTTAACCCCAAATTTATATTCTAACCAAATATTTCCAGAGCCCTCCTGTGCCATCTGTACCCGAAGTGTCGCTGGTCTTTGATAAACCATCTCAAGATGTTAAAAGTTTTGATTATAACGTCAGGAGATCGCCTTCGATTGATAAGTACGATTCTTACGCTACGTGGAAACAAACGGCACTTTTATCTAGCGGCGGTCAAAAACCTAGACATTCTGTTGGATCATCGTTAGAACGTTCGCACAGTAACAGCGAAGCTAATCAATTGCATAAACACGCTATTGCAAATGAATCGTTGAGGCAAAGTAGAAGCGATCCTAGCTTGACAAAGAAAATTGATGTTATAAACGGGGCACAAAAATATGAGAGAGAATTATTGGGAAAAGTAACACCAAATCGTCAAACTATGTCTTCCAATGCGGATAATATGCCGAGAAATAACTCGCACGGACAATTTGATAATAATTTTCCATCACCTGATGGGCAGAGGCAGTTTTATTTACAGGAGAGAAATAGAGAGACTTATGGAGACAGAGAGAGACAGCAAAATGCATCTAATTTCATGAATAAAAATGATGAGAGATGTTCTACGAGGGCAGGGAATGCTAAGATTAGACAACAGCAGGCTAATTTAGATCCTAAGTATTTGAACTGCGAAGCTAATATGCAGAAATTGGGTGTAAAGCAGTTTGCTAAGACGTCAAACAGATTGCAATCTGATTATATCAATCCTGGTTTACAGAACTCGAATTTTCACGCTATGAATTCTAATAATCAGAATTTTCATCCTAATATGGTTACCAGATATCACCAATTTCCAAATTACTGTGATTCTGAGTACGGATATCCATATCCTCATCCTTATTCGCAGAACGTTCAGAGTCAGAGAAATGAGAATGAAGAAACTGTAAAGAATTTATTACAATTGATAAACAATCAGAGCGAACAGATTAAATCTTTACAATCTCAGGTTGAAAGGCTCCTAAAAATTCAAGAGGAGAGCTTGAAAGATAGAGAAAAGTGCAATTGCGCACGTAATTTAGGATTGGTTAATGAAAATTATGAACAGAATACACAGTTTAGTATTCAAACAACAAATAATAATAATCCTGTTCATTCTTCTGGAAGTGGTTCGAAATTATCTAGAGATGATTCGATGGTATCGCAAAGGCATAATGGCACTATGGAGAGGAATATGATGGGTTCGTCGAACATTAAAGAAATGAAGAAGAATCTGACGTGTGATTATAACAGTCAGAACCACGAGGGCAGATTGAATAGCGCGACACGAGAGGAACAATTGAAGAATAAAATTCTGGAACAGAAAGTTTCTATCGGTGTAATGACCAGCTTCGAATTTACTGTACAAAATAATCCTTTTACTCAGGAAACTGAGGATCATAGACCGTATTACGGACAAACACAGACAGATATTGATAAAGCATATTCTCGAAATGGGAATGAGGGAGGAACCGAGCGAGGAGATGCTTCAAGAATGTATCAAAACGTTTTTTCTAGAGTTTCCAACTTGCCGTTAGAGAATATAATTGAAGATTCTGAAAGTCATCTTTCGTTGAGTCAACAACCGAGTAGTAATTTTCATTCTAGTCCTACGATAGATGAATTTAAATCATCGGAAACCGGAAATAGGAAAATTTCAAAGAATGCTACTGTTGGAAAAAGCCCTGAAAGCAATCCAACGTTTTTCAATACCCAGAACTCAGAAGATATGCCAGAAAATGGGAGAGATAATTATTCCTCTCATCAGAGAAGGCAGCTTCTAGATATACAGGAGCACTTTAGAAATACCCAGAGATCACAGAGTCCAAAAAGGCCCGATATTATGTCAACAACACAAAGTCCTCGCACAGATAATCTTCCAAGACATTATTCGGACATCAATACTCCAGAACCCCTCGATCGTCGGAGACAAGAACATAACGACCAGAACAGAGGAGAACACAGGAATCCTCACTCTCCTGTTCGACACAGATTAGTTACGAATGGAACTAGGCAGTGCAATGAACAGAGAGAATCGAATTCTCCGTACTGTTCGGAGGATCGACAAAATTTAAATGAAATATCCGGAGGCAGAAATGGTCTTGGAAATGGGTATGAGAACACGGGTTTGTTAGCCCGAATGCAAGAGCCAAGGCCTCAGCAATCGCCGGGGGCCTACGTCAAAGAAAGAAACAGAATGTTAAGTCGATCTAAAAGTAATCAGGATAATTGTATCGAAGAAAGTATGGTTTTGAACAGCGGTGAGTTAGAGATAAACGAACAACCTCCGCCTAGTCCTGAGCCCAGCATACACGTTGAGATGCAAGAATATTCAAGCGATGAAGATAGCGACAAACATGGCGGTGGTGAAGGTGACAAACAAACACCTAAAGTTGGCTGGACTTTTTACAACAATGTCTTGGGACAGGTGAATCAAATTTTGCAAAATTCTCCGATAACTAGAAACTTGAAAGAGAAGACGGCAGACAAAGAGAATATCTTGGACGATTTGAAGAATAAATCAACAGTCGAAACAGTTAAGATGGCAACTATGGAACAACTGAGACAGCTCGGAATTAGTTTCGTAGAAAATAACGATACTAAGGATGCCAATGATACCAGTAATAAAAAGTAAAGCTATTTTTCTCTACTTCTATGACTATAATTATCATGGGATTAATCCAATTTTTTTCTTTCCTACTAGAGTAACGTTTGATTCATCTTATTATCCACGGCTCGAATACCGAGGAAACATGACTCAAGCAACGAGCACAATTTCAGAGACTGATACAAGCATGCATATGAATGCATTGGCATTGAAATATCTGAGCGATGAACAACTTGGGGAATTAGCTATGCAGAAGCATAGTGCAGAAACCCTTAAACAACTTATGGTCAGTAATGTACAAGGCACTAATATGTCGTTTGCTACTATGCGTTACCTTGAAAGATACCAACTTTTACCGACAAACAACAATCCACAGGCTGATGGTGAGCATTTAAAAATAAGATTTAAAAATTTAGATGCCCTATGATTTTTTATGAATTCAGGTTCTTGGGAATTATGTTAATCAACAAAACGTTTGCTTTGCACTCTCAAAGGATGACTCATATTAATTTCAGACGAAAGAAGAACTTTGGAAAGACCGAAGCTTGAAGAAATGAGAAACGCACAGAGACCTCCCTCGAGTAGTCAAATGGCCAGGATGAGCTGCCCGAGTAAAATTTTAGATATATCTACACTTAAACTACAGCCGAAGTTATTGTAAAGTTTGTATAAATGACTGAAAAATATTTTTTACCTCTAATAATAAGATGATAAAATCGTGTAAGAGTGGATAATGAAATAATGTAGATTTAGGAAAGAATAATGTAAAATTAATCTCAACTTTTTTTCGTCTTTTTTACAAATATAAATTTTTCTACCAAAACTGTTCAAGTGTTAATATTATATAAAGGTATAATAAAAATATGTTAGTTCTGAGAACTCATACGATCTTACTAAGCAAAAAATATACCTAGTTTTTGATAGAGGATTTACTTGGTGAATGAGGAACAAAAATTAAACAGCGTAACAGAAATAAATAATTAAAAATTTATTGATCAACAGATGTATAATTTGTATCTGTTGTTTTTTTATTGAGATCTCAGTATTATATTAACAAAAATAACACTTCTAAAATACAATATAATATCAAGATACATCAAATATTCTACCTAAAGAACTTTCATTCGCATCTAAAACAAATGAGAATATTTATAGATCAAAGATTTATGTACAGAGAATAATAGTGACTAATTTTTCGCCTGTCTGTTCATGACATTGTTGTTTATTTTTTATTATTTCTTCGGACTATAGTCTCGAGATTTTTAATTAATTGAAAATATATAATTACAGATTTTTCTGATCATTTTTAAACAAAAGACTCAAATATGGTCTTCCCAATTTTTTCTTTACAAGACTTAAACGTAACAAATAAATTCATAACTTCCCAGTTGCCATAAACAGATAAACAGATTTGCATTTATCATTTTGTACTATTATTACTTCTAGACAGAAAAACTTTCTCCACAACCACAAGTCCCTTTGATATTTGGGTTGTTGAATACGAATTCGGCGCTTAGCTTGTCTTCAACGTAATCCATTTCTGTTCCTAACAAAGACAACTGTGCCTTTCTGTCTATTATTACACGAACTCCGTCTTGCATTACTTCCTCATCTAGTTTGTCCTTATGTGTAGCGTAATCAAGAGTATAGCTCAATCCATTACAGCCACGTTGCCGAACTCCTACTTTCAGACCAATCTGTAAAAAGATTAAGGTTATTAGCAGAGAAGTTTTACAAGGTGAGAATACCTTCTGGTGATTTGCCAATTATATAAGGGACTGAAGAGAGTTCATTATAGGGTTTGCAATACAGGTTTCTGGTTTGATGATTTCATCAAAATTAACATAATCATAACGTATATAATTCGATTCAATAAACATGTTGACTAATATCGAATTTATAATGTCAAAAGAATTTAAGATAAACAACGTGTATTGTTGTCGGACTTTCAACTACGATTTGGTTGAAATGATGAAATTAAAATTGAACGGAAAAAAAATGTATACTTGATATTGGTTGTAATATTCAAATTTTTATCTTATTTCGTCATTTTACGTATAAGCTAAATTCGGATTGATATTGAGGTTGATGATAAAAATGGATTACTTGTATATAATTATCTTATTTTTTGAATATTTCTTATTGCTTACATATTCGCTCTTTCCCTTCAATATCTCCTTGATTTTTTCCACAGCATTCGGGGACTGAAAAAAAATATAATGTTATTGAAACATTGTATCAATGTAATTTGACTTTGACAACAAGGTTAGGTAATGCGTGTTATATTTTCAAATTTTGTACACGTTATGAGAATAATTTTGCTTGAGCGAATAATGTTTTTAATTGATCCTCAAACGTGAATTAACTTACTAAAACTAATGCAGCTCGGGTGGGAATAATTTTACGGCTTTTGACGGCCCGTACAGTGGCAGCCGCTGCGATTCGCGACGCCATCTTTCTTCGTTCCCGTGACGTCAGTATGACTTAAGAATTTCGTGAAATTTCGTAATTAAATGTGCGATTTAATAAAAGTCCAAAAATTGAGGGTGCCGAGTTCGTAAAGGTTTGGAAAAGTGTGAAAACGAGTCGATATTTAAGTAATATGTATTTTCATATGAGACCCTGTGGTGCTATAACGTCGACGTATTGATTTTTGTGTCATAACCTCACACTAGTCGTCGATACTACTCGGGATTTTTTTTTTTTTTTCTTTTTGTTTGGGTAATGTGTACAATCGGATCGTTCTACAGTTGGAAAATAATTTGTTAATCGGGATTTCGAGTAACGACGCATTTCATGAAGTTGTATATATTCGGCTTATTGATTTTAGCCTGTTTTACGTAATTTTCAATTGCGGCACAGCCGCTGCTATATCTAGAACGTTCGTCCATTTGAAGGTTGCGCAAGATAAAGTGACGTCATGGCATCACATATATCCTCATAAATTTTCACCTACAAATTTCTGGTTAATAAAAATTACATAATCTTTGATATCAACCATCGTAAAAGTGAAATATAAAAATCAATTGTTCAAGTGGCTAAAGTGATGGTGTTTAATATTTTTTCTAAATAAATTCATCAAATAATTTCATGGCTGCGTCCGTACGACGCAGAACAAAGAAGTGCTACGTAGTCATAGCCGGTCTGGCCGGAAGGTCGTTGGGGGAGGGGGTTATAATCAGATTTATCTGAATGCATTTTATCTGTTATTTAACCTCGATTTGTATAAGAAAAAAAAAAATTCTATTCATATACTAATTAATTGTCAGAATATTCGATTTTCGAATTATCAAAATTACTTCGTTACAGATAACAAATCTTCATTGATCAACAATGAACAATATTCATTCATTCATAGAAATTCTTGTTACGCTCGCTGTCCCGTTGTTCCAAAGCTACGTTATCACTGAAAAATAAATACCGAATAATATTCTGTGTCATCGTCGCCCGTGTCCTGTAACATGAAACAAGGTTAAGTAGCGGTATTTATATTAATATATTTTCACCCGTATCAAAAGTTTTAGTTTCGAAATTATTATCTAGAAAGATAATTGCATCTGATCATGAAAAGTCGCTAAGTAAACGCAACCATTCGCGAGTGCGTAGTCGCGAGTGGTGGGGTGAGTGGGGAAACACGATGTCGTCAGCTTCGTGTCACTTCGCGTTGTGGTGGGGGGTGCCGGACTTTATCGAAGTGGTCCGAAGACAACCGAAACTCCTAAAGTACGGGCCGATCAGTGCCGAAGGGGTGTCGCAGGGGCAGTCGGACGCTCGACCGGTAGAGGAGCTAGTGGGCCGAACTGCCGGGACGATGCACGACGAGGAGGCACTCGGGAGGCAGGGAGGGCATGCGAGCGGAGCAGTTCAGTCGCCGCCATTGCTGGCCCCCCGCGCTCGAATTCGCGACACTCGTGCGTGGAGCCGATTTTCCGATAACCTAAGCTCCCTGCGAGGGCCCCGAGCGCGCCCCCCTGATGCAGAATTACTGCACCGAACTCACCAATAGATTGTTGAAATCCGTTGACAAGGAATACAATGTAAGTAACGGAAAAACTTACCGTCACAGCGGGTCCATCCGCTCACCAACGGCTATCGGGCCTGTGTGGCGTGTGCGAGCGCTCTCGCACACCACCACATAGTTACTCAGATTCACGGAGAACTAGTAACATGTACGAAAGGATCAGGATTGATGTAACCTCAAAATGCAGCATCACTATGACATACTAATTTGCTAGAGAGTTATATTTTACCAAAAAATTACAAACTCCCATCGTTATTTTGTATAGGGAAAAAAAGTTCGTGGTTCGTACCATGACCGAGGTATTTTTGAATAATTTTATTGAACCGCTAAGTTTTTCAATAAATTCCTATCATATTCCTTAATCTTCGTCCACAAACTCTGTTACATTTATTTCGCTGCTTAATAGCAGAGGCGAATAATACCCAATACCCAAGTCTCAGACGTTGCTTGTCATATTTTTTGTACAACATGTTGCGGTGTTAGTTTCGGAAAACAGATTGGGTGGAATTTTCTTTCGCAGATAAGGGGTGTAAAAATTGAGTAGATAGTGTGCAGCAAAAATTTTCAGGCTTTTGTATCAAATGCTAAGTTTCAACCTGGAGGAGTAAAGTTTTTATTCCAAAATATTCTCAGAGACTAGAAGAGTGATTATCTTATCGAAAGAATTTCATTCGAGTCTGCAATCAATTTGGATCAAATCTGGATAGCTGGCCTAGATTTTTTTTTTTTCAATAATATAAAAAAAATATTCTATGCTATTGAGTATTTTCCATTGACTAAGATAGAAGATAAGCGATGGAGCAAACCATATGATGCAATGAGTTGTGATGTTCCAATGTTTAAGAAATCCGTGAATATAGTAATAATGTAAATATTAATCTTATAATTTGTCTCCCATATATTTATGTTTTAAATAGGATGATCACATCTTTCATACTTTCATAGAAAAGACAACAGGACAGAATAGTCTTGGATCAACTATATTAGACCCTGTTTCAAATCTTTGGATAATACTCATTTATGTGGTTTAAAGTTTAACATCCAAAAATTCACATCTTGTAAACATGTGTGTTTTGTAATGACTCGTAGAAAGTATTTGAGTTTTTTTTTCTTTTTGTAATTTTTTTTGACGATTTTATGTAACTTAAAACTCTCTTGAATCACACTGTGGAAACAAAATTCCATGATATTAACGTCACGTTATTCTAGTTCAAAGAAATTTGATAATGTTTAGTTATTATATCGTTATATGTTCCGGTTCTTAAAATTTGTTCATTTTATTACTCGAAGGCACTAATTTTGTGCTAATTTATATTCTAGGTTGTCGATATGGGAGCTGTTGTGGAAATCATCACGGCCCTGGAAAAAACGACGATTACCAAAGAGGTGCTTGAGGTAATTTACATCAAGTGTCAACTACGCAAATAATTCATATATTAATTAAAATTACTGTTACGAGTCATTTAAACGTACCTCCTAAATGGTATTTTTTTTGTTTTTCTGATCTTTTTTTTCCACCAAATATTAAACATAGGAATACTCGATCTTTTATTTACTTATAAACTTCAATACGCATTGGAAATAAGTCTGTTTTTTTTTTATTGCAAATACATTTTAGCTCAATGAATAACAGTTATACAATATTATGTCTGGTATTTAACTCATTTAGATTATTTATTGCACGCGGTTCTGAAATAAATTATTATATTTTATTGAGTATGTTGATTCCTCGTTGATTTTAACAAACATCATTACATTTTCTAATGTAACACACAGCTGTATCCCTATAGTATTATTGTATGTTATAAACAACTACTTGAATCGCATCAAATCATAAGTTGTAAAAAACGTGTATACACAGAGGAAAAAGTTTAGGTATGAATGTGTTAAATATGTAGGGTTTCCAATGATACTAAACTTGACCAATCAGGTAGCTCTAAATTCTGAAAGTAGGGCGTTTTCTCTAATGAAAAGTTAAGTCTTATATTCATTGTTTGTGCCTGATATAACATGGTTCCAATTCTTGTCAAATATCATCCCTTTTTGTGATATGATAATTCAAAAAGACATACAGTAATTTTTATCTATTTACAAATGGTACACTAGTCAAATGTTATGCCAAATATAACGATATAATTTTGTTTTTTCTCCATTAAAAAAAAAAAAATGTAATTCATAGAGAGTATTGTTACTTGTTGATTCTCCGAATGAATTATCTAGCGTAGTAATAATATTGTTAGATTTTTTTATGTAAAAATTAGGAAATAATAATTTATTTTTACCCCTATCAACAAGCTTTTATGTTTATTGTGTTAAATACTTACCTAGTGCCTTTTGTGGATGGAATATCTCTATTCGCCCATCCATGAGCGAGTAAAAGTCTCTTGACATGAAATTGTATTAAGAAGACATTGATTCTGATAAATGTATTTGGCAATTGTGTGCATTTGCTCTATAAAGTAAGTAAAGTTTGATATCTTCTTCATTTTCCAACGACACATTAATATCAATCGATGAAATTTAAGTATAATATGATTGCACAGCTGAATATTAACAAATATTGTAAAATGAGGGCACGACATACTGGTATAACTTCAGTTTTCACATCACACAGTAAAACACGTTTCAGTGTTACTTGTTAGGATTTCGCTCAAGAAGAAGGATTTTAAAACAATAATTGCGCCCCTTTTAACATAGCAAAATTAACTCAATTATTGTCGCCGGTCGTGTCGACTGAAATATATTTTCATAACATTTGAATATAATCACAAATCATTCTGTACAATATTCTCTGATCTAAAATATTCCCTCGAATCTTAGTATTTCTCTCTTGTATCTGGAATAATTATTATAAGTTTTCAGAGATGAAATATAATTTTGTTTTACACTATGTCACCGATACATTATTTCATTTTATCATTTCTAGGTCACAAGGCTTGGGAAACATATCAACGAGCTTCGACGTAAGACAAGTAACGATGCCTTGGCTAAGAGGGCTAAGGATTTGGTACGTCGGTGGCGAGATATGGTTTTGCCCTCGGCCCACACCACACCGCAGCCCACACCGGCTGATATCGCACCACTAGCTCTTAACGGTGCAAAACCTCAGAGTCCAGCATTGAGATGTCTAAAACCTCAAAGCCCGGCCCTTAGAGGTCTAAAGCCACACAGCCCTTTAGTAAAGGATACCACACCGTTAAGGGTTTGTTTTATTTCTCATTAATCTGTTGAATAAATTTATTACGTTGCTCTGAACAAAGATTTGACTTCAAATTAATGTTTGTTTAGTGTAAATTGATTTTAAAAAATAATTTGAAATAATTTCAGGTGCTGAGTCCTGCTCTATCAGTGCATAGTGACCGTTCACACTCGCCACATGTAACCCCAAATAAACCGACGATAAATGCGACGACCAATCACAGAACAAACCTCGACGAATCTCCCAAACTCGGACCTGCCATACAGAATCATGCGACAGAAGCTGTCCCGCGCACTCACAGTTCAAATAAACGTCTGCGAAAAGATGATTCTGAAAACTTACATTCAACTAGGACTCCAAGTGAACCTTTCACAAAACGGCAGCGTTTGAATGGAGAAAATGTTAACAGTAGCTTAAATTCGCAAGTGCCTAGCCCCCTGACAAAGGAGCGAATTCCCGAAAAGTCTGCGGAACCTATTGTGGAATCGGAAGTTCCTATAGGGCCAAAAAAACGGGGTAGAAAAAAGGGAAGCAAGTCTGTTAAGAAACAACAGCTGGTCGAGGATCACGTAAAAGAAAAATTGGCCAGCATATCAAGAAATCCAAAATTGAAAACAACTCAAGAATTATTGGCTGACCTCCAAGCAAGAGGATCAAATTCAAATTCAAACTCCATCGTGACATCTAGTCAGGGTAAAAAAGAACCACCCAGTACAGAGGACGTTCTTAGAAGTAATAACGAACACGTCGCAAAGTATTTGCAGTCACAAAATGACATTCTACGCGGAGCAGGTGACGGTGCTTTACAAACACGTTTAAAATCAAATGATAATGATAATAAAGTATCAAGGTATAGAGATTTGGGCGGTGGTGATGCTGTTATGAACCTAAAGTCTCGAGAAAGTCCTGCGAGAACGCCAAAGCACTTAACGGTAGAAGAGATTTTAGCAAAACTTCCTCCTCTAGATGTAAACGCGATTGTTTGGAGCGATCATGAAGAGGAACAAGAAGAAGAAGATGGAGTTGTTACGGAGTGTCCGCAACGAGATATAAACCCTGAAGACTTAGAGATCCTCCATAAGGAACACGTGGAAGGTCTAAACGGTAACTTTCAGCCCAAGCTATCGTCCCTAACTATAAATCTAGAAAATGATAAAAACGAAGTGTCAAATATGGACGTAACTGAAAGAGTCGCCGCCAGTGACTTGTTGTCTAAGAGTAAAAAGCAAGCAACTAATAGCAAAGGTACGTGCGAAACCAAGAACGTGCAGAATAGTGATAAAAATGGCAGTCAAAAGGACAGAGAGTTTCGGGAGTGGCATGAAATGCTGGCACGGCCCAGCTACGATGACCAGACCCTCCACATATTGCCTTACGTTATAATTGATTAGTGATTTTTATTGTCTATTGCCTATTAATTGATCGGTCGGTTGATTAAAACTATTTCTATTAAATTTATGATCATTGGTTATTATTATTATTATGATTATTATTAATATTATTAATTATTATTAATTATTATGTGTTTTTGGTTCAAGTAACAAGCTAACCATTGATAATAATGGTATGCAATTGCAATAGACTTCTGAAGCTCATTCTAAGAACAAATATATCTGCATATATATTTTTACTCTGTAGTCAAAAAGTTTGATATATCTTTGAACTTTATAAAAAGATGACTCTTTGTGTGGATAAAGAAAAAAAAGGGAAAAAAAAATATGAAAGAATACAAAAACAGACAAAAAAAAAAACAAAAATTTTCGGCTCCTCACATGTTTCGGGACAATGAATACAGTTTTTAAGTTTTATATAAATTTTTGTGTGTTACACATCACTGCTTGGTTCGTCTAGATGAATGAGCTACAGAGAGTGTATTGTACACGCTGGACCCTCAGATGTCGAGAAAAAAAAAAAACAATTGTAAAAGAGCACCAAGACCTCGTTAAATTTTTTAATATTATTATTATTTTTTTGTTTGTTTTTTTTTTGCATACACACCTTGTATATAGTATATTATAGTCTTGAATGATAATTTTAGCGGAAAGTACCCCTTATAAATTATTAATTACTAAAATAACAACCATGGATTAGTGATAATGAAACCATAACTGTGGTAGATACTTTGAACAATACATGACTTGATTCAGCAACGCTGTAGTTGTTAATCATATTATACATACCTATCTGTAATGACATTTATCTTTAGTTAGTCTGTTAAAAAAAAAAAAACATTAATTTAAGTAGATTGTTTGAAACAAGAATTATTCATATCATTAAGTTCCTTATCATAAAAAGAATCTGAAGCTTTTCAATAGTATCATATCACACACACACTTTATCCTAGCTCTAATATTTTCTAATCACAATGTGATCATTAGGGTGATTCAGAAAAAAAAAAAAAAATTATTTTTTCTTCCAAACAGGCTCAAAAGTTTCATTCAGGTCAAAAAGTATGCCTGTTAAAATTTGAGCTCTTAATATTAATATTGAGTTGCTCCGCATCGCACTTTTCGATTTTCCGTAAGAATAACATAGGATAAATTATATTTGCTTCTTCTGATTTTTATAACTAGCAAATGATACGTCACACAAAGAATCTACAGACATATTTTTGTTGGGAAATGAAAAATGAAAAATAAAAAAAAATAAAAAACCAAAAATTGAAAAAATTAAAATTAAAATCAATCAAAATAAATTAAAATTTGACCTTGAATAACTTTTGAACGAATGGACTTATTAGAAAATGACTCGGAACTTTCTTGTAGAGCGTTCAATTCCCTACAAAAATGTGTCTGTAGATTCTCTGTGTGATGTGTCATTTGCTAGTTATAAAAATCAGAAGAAGCAAAAATGATCTATCCCATGTTATTCTTATGGAAAATCGAAAAGTGCGATGCGGAGCAACTCAATATTAATATTAAGAGCTCAAATTTTAACAGGCATACTTTTTGACCTGAATGAAACTTTTGAGCCTGTTTGGAAGAAAAAATAATTTTTTTTTTTTTTTCTGAATCACCCTAGTGATCATATAGAGGCGTGTTACTCTTTATAACTATGAAAATTTATTGTTTTCAATTTACATATTTGAATATTTTCGTTTTATTTTCACTCTTCTAATTCAACAGTCATGTATTGTTTGATGTATGCCGCTAAGTCCATGCTAAGAATAATAATTTGAAGAAAGAGAAAGAAAAAAAAAAGAGGAAAAGAAACAGAAAAACAAAAAAAAAAAAAAACGATACGAGAATCCAAGAAGCAGAATATTTATTTAAATAACTGCTTTATTACAAAATATGTGCCGAGATTTTGCGCGTGAAAATGTTAATGAACGGACACTAAGAAAGAGAGAGAGAGAGAGAGAGAGAGAGAGAGAGAGAGAGAGAGAAAAAACAATAAAAAATAAAAAAAAAAAATATGCATGAGTGTTGTATGTTGGATATCGGCATGTGTGTAAGTCACAGTGAACACCCAGCAATTTAAGGGCATCAAAAGATGATGTTTCTTTGCCAAGAAACTATTT
This sequence comes from Tenthredo notha, assembly GCA_914767705.2. Lineage (NCBI taxonomy): Eukaryota > Metazoa > Arthropoda > Insecta > Hymenoptera > Tenthredinidae > Tenthredo > Tenthredo notha. Next base: position 10,250,174 of record OU611909.1, read on the forward strand.
CAGTAAAAATGCTTCAATGAAGTATTAAAACACAACTCTATTAAAGTCATAATATTTTAATTATTGGGCTAACATAAATTATAATATTATCCTTTATCATTGTCTTTTTTTTTTCTTTTTGTAATTGGCTATTCAGTAAACTAAATAACATCTAATACATTTTGTATTCAAACTTCCAGAGTGTGAATTGAGCGGGCCGGCTTGTCCAATTTCATAATGCTATCTCATTAATGTCAATTTTATAACATTCTGGATAGTTAGTAATAATCTTTAGATTAAAAAAATCAAAGTTGTGTCAAATTGGCTGGGCCAATTACTTGCCACTAATTAACAAAAAAAATTCCATTCAATACTGTGCTTCTAAATGCATTGTTGAAAGCCTCTGTCGGCAGTCCGTCTAAACTGTTAAACAATAAATATTAATTTTTCAGTAATACACTCTTACTTTATGGTCCTACGAGGGGTCCGCCCTGCCTGAACTTGACACTATTGAATAACAATTTTGAAGCTATATGGTATAACAGAATAAAATAATTTGTATACCAGGAAAATTGATAGAAATTTTTTAAACATTTAATAGAAACCGATTCTTTTGAAATATAATCATTTTGATAGTATTACTGTTTAAAAAAAATATTATTTTATAAAAAAAAAAAAAAGAAAAAATGTTATTTTCAATATACATATAGGCATACAATATTATGCTTATACGTTAAATTTAACGAATCATTTGTGCCAATGTTATCCAATTATTTTCGCCAAAGAGAACTATGTCTATTGGTGTGCGGAACCAAAATTCATATGAAAGGAATGTTACATGGCTGGCTGAAATTATCGAAGTAGCACAGTATTCGCCTTTATATAAGCAGAAACCTTCGATTTTAAGTGAAAAAATATATAAGTTTTTGACGGAACGTAGTTTTTTTTTTTTATTTTATTTTTTTACGATTTTGACCATTTTATCAGAATTACTTATAAATAGGATGCGAAGAAGTAAAGCAGATCAAATACCAAATTTTAATATCGTAATGTGTATTAAACAATGTCGTCTCAACGATATACTTTAATTCCTTGATAAAAGTGACTTCTAATATTGTTTAAAAATGATTATTTCATCAATATATATGGACAGCGATCCACTATGTTTTATATCTGTAAATATCTTGTAGAGGAACATCGTCTTTTAAAGCCTCGTTAACTATGAAAATATACCTACAGACTATTACCGAGATATATTAATTATAATTGAATAAATATTTTTCATATCTGCAAAGTAAACTATTCGTTCTCTCTGTCATATGAAAAAAAAAAACAGAAAAAAGAAAGACGTCGGCTTCTAAAACGGCAGGTGCTAGTTGATCAGATTTAATAATGCAATGAAGTGACTGCAATAGTTGATATCTGATTTGTTACGTTGAAATTTCACATTCATATTTACTTTTGGAGGGGAAAATCATGAACACTAGCTGCTGCACCAACAGTTGAAGGAATTGCATCAATCAAGATCCTATCGGACTGTTGTTGTATCAAGATTTCAAGCTCTATCAATAACTGCTATTATTGTTTCTCGGCTTAGACTTGATTTGTTTTATAACAAGTTTAGGAAATTTAACTTAAAGTCATTGTTCCTCATATTGCCTATGGTTTCATTAACAATAATCACTAATTGGTAGAGCTAGTTTGCACAAAAAAACTATTTATCGATTATCTTACGTATTAAAATTTAATATTATTTCCATAGAAAATGTAAGCCTTCCCATTCCTATTTTTGAACTTTTGAAAGCTTTTGAGAAACCGACTTCCATGCTTCTAAGTGATATTGTAATATTTTTTCATGTGTTTGCCATAATACAATATTGTATGTCGACTTTATTGGGAAAGAAATGGTTGTGTCCGAGCTCCCATATCATATGTGAATATTGAAAATTCACCATTTCACTCCATCCATTGGATTGATTGACGAATTATTGAAATGGTATAGTCTTGTACTAACTGATTGAGCTGGTATATTATACATGATAATTAATAAGGTGTGTAAATCCAACACTTTCTTTATTAACAATGAAATGCTCTTAATAGGGCTAAAGATTAATATTTTCATTTACTATCGCAGAGCAGGAAATATATGTTATTCATTCACAATAGCATATTTTTCATGTTGGAAAGCTAAAGTTCATGATTCGCCTGTATTAGTCGAAAAAAAAGTGATCGATTCTATTATTTCTATCATTAGTCTTCCGAGAATTTTTTTTTTAATGTATATCATTATCATAAGATTTCATATATTTAGCAAAATATCTTTCAGCAGTTATCAATATCATATTATTTATATGCTACGATTTAGTAAAAACAAAAGTTTTGCATTGTTTGAGCAAGTATTGTGTCTATACACCTGGTTAATAAGAAAAATTTATATTGCATGTCACTTCTCACCATTTGTTTTAAAAAAAAAGACTGAAACTCATCACTAGCAACAATAATATTCAATTTTATTCCAATATAGTTGTTTACGTACAAAGTTGAACTGGTTTGTTCTTATAAATCTATTGTCAATAAATACAAGCCATTCTGATGCGAGTCAGATATAAGATTTCTTTTGAATGAGCCTCATGGCAATTGAATATCATTATTTAACATGTAAGTCACAGGCGAACTAGCGGACCTTGCAACATATGCGATGTCAAATAAGTTGCAAGTTGCATGAATTTTCTATTTTGCTTGTAAACCATATTACACATATTTTACCGAAGTTTGGAAAATTATTAGATTCCATTCTTACTGGTACGAGCCGTAAAAGCTCTAAAAATATATTAATCCTCGAAACGTAAGTCCTGTGCCTTTTGTGCCTCTGCATTATATTATGATCTGGCACCGAAGAGATATGCAATGACCAAATTTACCGTTAAATAAAATAAAGAAATTGTACAAACATGAATACATATTTAAATTACTTTAATATTCAAGTTTTCTTATATATCAAAAAGTAATTTTTAGTTGATCTTATTCTTGCTACAAACATCAGACAATTATTTGGAAAATACACTTTCTGAAGCATCTTTGCAGTAACAATATCTTCGCTAAGTTCAGCATCTCACCAAAGAGTCTAAAGAAAGAAAGCATTCGATTAGAGGCAACGTTTTGGTACTTTGAAAAATTACAATTACTATTTAGTAGAACAAACAGATTTATTTCGAAAAAATTCCATCTACTCATACTTATAGCCAGATTTTTTTGTCAAGAAAATAATTAATCTTATACTACTTTTGCACAGTATGCAAGTAAAATTGAAATTCGTCTATTACGAGCCAGCAAAAATAGATTATTTCAACCAGAACTTTGCAGCACTGTGTACTGGAGATTCTTAAACGAATGGTAATTTACGTATGTTTTACCGCTGGAATGGTTTTCAAATATAATGATGAACGATGTGCAATTAGTCATAATATAGGTATACTTATAACTAAAATTTATTAAGAACGACAAAGTTCAAGGTAGGTAACATTTTTATTTTTATTTCACCAATATCAAAATAATTAAAATATGTACAAGGCTTTGGACAAGGCACTAAGAGTTCAGCTGTGAACTTAAAAGCTATGTACAGTGTGTTCTAATACATATTCAAAATAGTTATTTGAAAGAGAATATCTTTTTTTTTTCTTTTCTTTTTTCTTCTCTAATATATACGACTAAAATTAAATTTCGAAGGGTGTATTTGAATTTTGAATTCAGAAAATTGAAATACAACCTCGGGACTAATTTAGAATTTAGAATTTCATGTTTCGGAATTTTCCATAAAATTGACTTCAAATTTTCTCATACTTCAATTAAATTAGCGCTTTCTCGTTTTCCACGAAACTAGACAAGGGAGACGTTGGATCAACACAGATAATAAATACGGGTCCTTAGTGCTAGTGAAAAAATACCAAGAATTGATGAAACGTTAATTTCAAATTTATCATGGATACCTATAGAATATGAATCATTACACCGAGGAAAAAAAATAATGAAAAAATACTTAATCCATCTATGCATTGACCACTTAGTCTCAAAATGTTAAATATTAACTATCTTCTATTATATTTATTATTTTTATCGTATAAGTTGCTTCTGATATGTATTATGAAAAGTATTACCGTATTGGTCCGAGTATAGGTCGAGGTTTTTAGTAACAAAAATCGCGTGAAACAGAAAGTTCGAAATAGTTACGACGATTAAATATAAATCAAAATATGAATGACAATTTCTTTGTAGAAGTCGACTAGTTATATTCAGTCTATAAACAAAATTTCTGCCATCAAAGCTTAAGATTAGATGTCGACTTATACTTGGAACAATACGGTATGTCTTGTATGCTTTACTTAGAAGTTCAACACTCCAAAATAGATCATTTATAGGATAATTCTTTTGCAATGAATTCATATTCGCATCATTACATTTTCAAATCGCATTATTGGCTAATGTGACTTGAAAATTGCAAAATCCCATCATATCAGGCTAATCTAAATAAGATGTATACTTTGAACGTTAATGGATAGTGTTATAAAACTTTAACGCCAAAGATCAATGATTAAGAAAAATCCAGATTTTTATATGTGTAGGTTTATGATTATCCCCCGTTAAATAATGCTAGTGGAGTAATTCGATACCTTTATACTTTTAAATCTAGTAACATTGATAAGCAGTCCGACAATTCCACATTTTTTTGTGGCGAGAAAAAAAGATGTGGAAAGCAGAAGGAAATTCAAAGTGTGAGTGATTAAAAATATTAAATTATGTGCATCGTTATAAAAAATAATCAATAGTTGGTCAGACGTCGTAACAGTACGCAGTGACATTACTTGTATAACTATTGTTGATAATAGAGAAAGATCGTCATCATTCTGATATTTGAAAATTTTATATGATTTTTGATATGACGGATGGAAACGCTTTTCATTTAATTAACATATTATAAAATGATAAAAACGTTTTTTTCTAATTCTAATTGCAAATCGTTATTACGATTTATAACTGATCAGAGTCCTGCTCTGCCGATGTTGATTTCACGAAAAATACGAGATAGGCAGTCATTTGGGCTGCAGATAAAGCTTCTTCTTCTGTCATGGGTACTACATTCATATCGTTGTAATGATACCACTGATCTCCATGTCTAACGTAGCTCGTATAGTGCCCGCAGTCCATGGTAGCACCAGCATGCGCTATTATGCAAATCGGTTCATATGTGATTGAACCTCCAGGCCCAGCATGCCTATTAAAACGATTGGGTAAAATAACAATTAATCATTCATCAAAACTTATCATTTAGGTATATATTTCTTAAAATATTTCTCTCTACTTTCAGAGATATTCTTCAAGGGTTCAGTTTTTATACATAAAAAAACTATGAAAACTTACAAGAATGTTGAATTTAGATCCAAATTCTTGGGTATCTTGACGTCGATGCTTATCTTTGCGAATATCCCTTCGCTCGACATACCATATCTATTCATCTGTAGCGTTAAAATATTTGGTTGACGCCTGAAAGTAGTTCGCATTGTATGTATGTCGTGCTTGCAGTTTCCGCAAGTCAAGCTCCTTTCTTCTGGTGCAAAAATCTTCTCTACAGCTTTTTGCAAATTAATTGGTAAGTGAGTGTCATCGGAAGATATATCGACAAATAGCATGAGATTATCAACTTTTTTTTGACGCTGCTTTTCACAACCTTTGCAAGTGTAATGCTCCATCAAGCAAAGTTGGAAATTTTTATCAACAGGATTTCTGTACGATATTATTTCGTCGTTTGTTGGTGCTAGCGGAGGAGTATGTACTTTGTAAGACGGGTCTGATGGGTTCGATAATTTTCGTAGTTTTGGGCTCAACAAATCTTGAACACTGTGAGTTAGAATTTGTTTTCTTATCCTTGGGCTGTGATTAGGATCTCCAAGACTGTGGCTTCTTTTCAAGCCCGTATTTTTTGGCGTAGAAATATCAGCCAATGGTTGCCTCTTGTTTGGAGTTTGAGGCATCTTCACTACTTTTTGGGAATCCTGTTGATTTATTGGAACGTTTTCCATCTCATCTACATCATTTTCCGCCGAAATTAACTTTCCCAAGTCAGACTTAATGTGGTTCAAGAGAATAGTCAGGAATTCAGATACATCCTGTTGACGCTCCGATGGATATGTTTCGTCAAGTACACCAAGTTCTTCTTTTAACAATCTGAAAATCATTTTACATCATTAGACCTCTAGTTCTCATGAAACTTTATCTATGGAAAGTAGCAAGAACCACTTGCTGTTTCCCAATATACTTACTTAACAGTTTGGTAAGCCTTTTCCCTTCCGATAGCGCCCTTCATCCAATGTGCTTTGGTAGTTATCAAGTACTTAGTTAATTTTGAACAATCGTGCAAGTTGTAATGATGAAATGTGTCCAGCAGTGGCATAGCGAACAAAGCTTGTAGCGTTGCGTTTAACCAGCATCTGTTCTCCCCGGGTGGATTTGGAAAGCCAGTCATATGATATGGTTCATGTAAGTCCATCTCTCCCATCAGCAACGTATCATCTATTCTTTCAAGTCCATTCTGGTGTTTAATGCTGCCCAATAAAGTTGGCGTATTTTCTTCAACGTTGCTATTCCAGGGGCTGAACATTTCCTCAGGAATATCATTTGCCTCAAAGCTATTATGCGGAGTGCATATCTCCTGAAGATTTGGTATAACAGGATTTGTGACAACTGCAACTTTTGGAGTCGAACTAAAAATCCCATTGTTTGTCTTCGATCTTGGCAAACTATTTACCATCGATGAAGCTATGTTTATAGAATTTTCAGACGGACCTTTCAACTTCGCAATAGCTTTCTCCATTCTTGTGAAAGACGAACCCTTTTGAATTTGGTTTAGTGATTTTTTAGAGACTGGAAGTGGCTTCACCGCTCCAGGGCTCTGATCGGGTGACTTTTTATAAAAATTCTTCACTGCGATTCTACCGTGTTCATTACATTTTGCAGTTCTTAGAGTTAAATTTCGAAGTTGGGGAGATGGAGTTTTCGGTGTAAAAAGCTTGCTTTGCACTTGCATTTTCATAATATCCAATACATTTCCAGTTATTTCTAACGTCGTGTTCTGAGAATGGGGTTTAGTTATTGATAACTCAGATTTCAATATGCTGGTTTCAACATCCTGCTCTTTTCTCTCAATAATTTTTCTGGCTATTGGTCTGATGGTAATTTCATCAGAATTGACGAATGGCATTAGAGTGCAATTCTCTGCCTTTGACTCCCTCTCCTCAACTTCTTCATTCTCTTCTGCCAACATTCTATTTTCATGTAAATCTACTATCAAGTAAACACCATCTCTAGTTTCATTAACAAAATCGGTTAGCTTTTCGGCATCAACTTTTTCCCCAATATCAACTATATTGTTACTAACAGCTTCCGCACTGCTCACATTTTTTCTTATCGGTGTCAGGGTAATCTCTGCATTATTTAGGTTCAAATTCAACGATACATCTTCCGTTGGACTTTGTATCAATTTCTTACGAGCACTACAGGGCCCTTGATGACTGCGACGCCTTTTCGGAGATTGAGTACGCTCCGCATTCCACGTCAGACTGGTGTCGACCACTATTTTAATTGGAAAGTAAAACACACAGTTTTTAGTTTTGGGTTAATAATTCGTCAAGGGACAAAGTGATATAGAGAAAAAGCCAATTTCTCTGAAGAATAATACAACATGGATTTGATCTGATTGAATAAAATACAAAAAGAAGTATCGGAATTTAATGTATCATGAAATAAATAGAAAACATTAATAAGGCGGCAAAAACTAAATACTTTATGATGTCGAAAGCAGAGGAGATCAGAGTTGATATAAATGATTAAATCTGTTAGGGTAGTGAGGTAATTGTGTCTCGATCTAATCTTTGTAAATATACGATATTATACAACGAGTATTATTGTTATTGTAAAAAAAATGTTTACTGACCCGGATTAAATAGTGAAATTGAGGTTAGGTTAGTTTGTATACATACTAATATTAGCTGTACTCGAAGATGGTGTTGGAGCTTTGGACCGCACACTCCGGTGATGGACCGCTGCTGTTGCTACGCTCAACATCTTTTACAAGGTGATAAGACGTCTCTAAAATGTATAGAATCTCGGGTTATAATGCATCTTGTTAAGTATTTTTGGTCACTATCTATCCACCAATTACTCAACGTTTCTTTATATATAATTAGAAGTTTAACACTGTATAGCGTTGTTAAATATCGATGAAACACTCGTATTATTTACTTACATTATGTTCTGTAAAAATAATGGAAAAACACACAACTGCACACAACACACGGGCGGTAGCCGGCACCAAGCAACGAGCGTGTGCGTTTTGGCGCCTGAAAATGACCCACTCTCACTGTAATATTGGCGGGAAATATCCGCCAATGAGAAGTCGAGGTTGAATAGTAACGTCCAATAAATGATTCGAATGCCGTTGGTCCAGACACATAAGAAAATTGCTTATGACGTCGGCAAACGACACGATGACGTAATACGGGTATCACCGAAATTTCACGAAGTTTACCGAGCTTTTGCAAAAACCAATTGTGATGTCAGAAGCGTCTGCTGACAATTGAATGTCGTTGAAATCAATGGCGTCTGCTATGAGCAAAGCACGTGGGCTAGAGCTCCGTGAAACGTCACGTGCAGGTAGTTTATTGTAGATATTTTTATCAGTTTATTTATTCAATGGCTCTAGCTACGATCAAAACAAAGAAATATCTGGTTAAAGATAATGACAATGTTCTACATACGGGAAATAGTCATACCAGTGCAGACTGTAATTTTGAAAAGACAGTCGAGAGAAATGATGAACATTTTCGAACGGGATCATCGTATTTAAAAAAGAGGCCTCCAAATGTATAGTAAATTTGATTATATTTCATAATTATGATTTGTAAATGTTGTTTCTAATATCAAGTCTTGAGGCTGCAAGAATAAATGAATATAACGTTATTTTATTTATATGTATTTTTTCAGCTACAAGATCTCATAATTGGCGAAAAAAATTTGATCTCTGATACTACCGAAGCAAATTTTAGCCTAGGAGATATTTCTGATAGTGAAGAAATTTGGGTTGTCGATGTTCCTAAAACTGTAATAAAATAATGAAATAGATCAGCTGTGATAATTCACAATGAAATAATACATCGGTTTATTTGTTATATCCTTATATTATTTTGGATCATTTTGGATGTGAATTTAATTTCTTCAGAAAAGGCGTGTGTTCCATTTCCCAAAAATCTTAAACTCAGGCGTCCTTTATTGGGTCATGATTACAATGAAAGACTGATCACAGTTGATAAGTAAATGTGATAGTCAATTGCGTAGAATCAGACATTAATATAAGTTGAATAATATATATGCACATTATTTTTATTCAGGTGAATTGAGACTGAAAACACCTCAATGATTGTTGTATTGAGAAATGAAAAAAGGTTCCTTCATAACAAAATAAAAAAAAAAATAAAAGAATTTATAAATTACTGCTGTACTTAGTTTTAATAAAGTTTTATTTATCACATATTAAACAATGAATTTAATTAATTTAACTAGGTCATTTGTGTTGAGATGAAAAAAGTCTAACAGATATACGAAGGTTACACAAAACTTGAATCTTGAATCATGTTATAATAATGTTTTCGTTGTTAGATATGCGATTTAAGATTTTCAAACTTTCCGCCATTTTAATGCGGCTGCAGGGGTGGTTCCTCGTCGCGAATCCAATATACCTATAGTATTGATAAGAACAGAGGTGAAAAAGGTTGAAGGTCTTTCTAGATACGTGTAGATCCTTTGGAAAATCAAAAATAAAATACTGTTACAAATTAATACCGATAATGTTTCTATGTAAAGTGATCGTGCGTTTATGAAGTGATTACATTTCCGAATAGTATCTCATTGATATTATTTTTTTCATAAAGTGGTCCATTGATTACCGTATACGAATATAAATAAACGAGGGATGCTGTGCAGGTGACGTGCGATCTAGTGTAAACTCTTTTATTTTATTTCTTTAAAATACAATAGAAAATAAACATTGCGAGTATAAAATATGAAAATATTTACAAAACTGCATCATATATTTATTTTATACTCAAAATAAACGTTAAGCTTTCATTTTCACGTTCTTCTATTATAATCGCGGTGTGAAAACGGCAAATATCGTTATGATGGTCCACACCCTCAAAATTAATTAGAGAAGATTTATAGAAAAGAGAAGAAAAAAAAAAGATAAAGATAAAAAATTGCCATGAATCGATTTACTTGTGACAGTAATAAATACACTGCAGTATTCATCCCTAATATAAATGCGATAAAAATTCTTTAACAACAATTGTATATAGGTTGTAAGTAGTAGTACAAAAGTATCAACGAAATTCTACACATACATATGAGGACAACGAATAGTTATATACAGCTATAACATAAGTCTTTTTTTATAAACACTACATGAAATTCTTCAACAAAATTTGCAAAAACACGAATTACCCAGCAGTGAATGACTATTAAACATAAAATCGATTGCGGGGACTAATATATAATATAAAGTGAAGCGCAAAATATTTGTACAAATTATTTAAAAATGGACCATATTAGCGAGTTCGATATCAGACTTGAAAAAGAGGCGTATTATGCTGGGGAAACTATAAACGGACACGTTGTTCTACACACTACTGAAAATTTCAAATTGAGATGTAAGTATATGCTTTTTTTTTTTCATTTTCATTTTTTTCTTATTCTGCAAGTTTACGTATATTTTCGAATCCTATATTTTCTAAATATTAAACTTGTAACTGTAACCAACTCAAAATCTATTACAATTTTAGCCGTTAGAGTATCATTGCGTGGACAAGCCCACGCAGAATGGAAAGTACTCGTTAGCGGTGATCGAAGGAATGTTAAAGACGATCAATATTTTGTCGATGAAAGACTGGTCATATGGGGTCAAGGTTTTTATCAATTACATAGTATCCAATCATGAATAATTTCGTATCCATACATTAACAACAGATTAGGTTTTAACAAAATTCTTATAATAATATTACAGATTCATCGGAAGGCTCTGTCCCGATACTACCTCGTGGAAAACACCAATTTCCATTCAGATTCAATTTGCCTGAGAGCGCTTTACCGTGTAGCTTTGAATCTCGTACTGGTTGTATCAGATATTACATTAAGGCAACGGTGGACAGACCCTACGCCAGTCCACCACAGGGTCTTAAATATTTCACTTTGATTGGACCCCACATAGACTGCATGGACGAACAATATCTGGTAGTTAAAGAATTTCCTCAATGTTTGATATAACACTTTTGAATGAAAGGAAAAAGAATAAATATTCCAGGATTATTCTTTTAATCTATTTTTTAACTAAAATTTATGATTCTGATGATCTTTTCTTTATAGAAACCGATGGTTGGAAATGAAATATGTGCTTTATGTTGTTTCTGCTGCACTCGTAATCCGGTTGAACTGAGCGCCCAGTTAGAAAGAAGTGCTTATGTCTGTGGTGAAAGCATCAAACTTCGTGCTGCGATTGATAATCGAGGATTAGAAAAAGCTTGGCTAAAAGTCAAACTTACTCAGGTAAAATTACGCCGTATAATTCAGTTGGATAAAAAACGTATACAATTTTTTGCGATATTGAATTCCTGATTTCGTCTCACATGATGAATTACCATTTTATAAATATCCTGTTAGTGTTTATTGCGACTGATAAATGTGATGTTTTATAGTATGTGGAATTCTTCATCGATCGTGGAGTTCTCGGTACAAGTAGAGAACAGCAAAAAATGGTCTTGGAGTACAAAGGTGATCCGGTTCACCCTGGATCTGCTATTAAATGGGATTCCGCCAAAACCATGATTCTACCTGTATGTCCACCAACTTTAATAGGTGTATGTCGGCTTATACAAATATATTACGTCCTAAAGGTACCTATACTAGTTTTATAATGTTTGCATATAACAATTTATGTAAAGATCATCAACTCCGTTAATCTGTATAGAAATTGAGTCAAGCTCAAGCTCAAACCTTGATTTCATAATTATAGGTCAGCGTGGAATTTGAAAAAGCAGGAGAAGATCTACAAATGCATTTTCCCATAACTGTTGCAACCGTGCCGTTCAGAATACCAAATAGCGTTCATCAGCCACAGATTAAATATGGTGCGTATTTAATTAAAAATAGTTGTATCATGTATGTTACTTATATTATATGTAATTGTATATATTATTGTAGAAGTTGCAGCTGAGCATGTGGAAGGGGGTTGTTACATAGGACCAGAATTTTTACTTGGTCAGGTTTATGATGGATCTGATGTAACGCAACCATCTGCACTGGTTTTGTACAGGCCTGTTTATGTTTGTACAACAAATGAATGCAGAGTTCACGAACATTAGTGTGAGTAGGTGTTACAAAGTCGTATATATATAGTATATTAAAGTTTTCAGGGTAATATATGTAAATGTTGTGCAATTAAGAAGATTAAACATTTTTTCTATTGAATCCAAAAATTGTGGACCGACTGAATTTTTACGTTTCTAGAAGATTATGCTTTTGATAGTACTTAATTACTGACGAAACGACGTTAAATGTTAAACGATATTATAAAATATAACATATAATATAAATTCGTAAATAATAATAATCAAACATAAATGTTATTACGGAGTAAATGGAAGTAATGTTAACACCTACGCTGTGATTTGAAAAATGGAAAGTTTCCCATGTATACAGTATTAAATATGAACTATAGCTGATTCTGAGATACAGAAATTATCCAATAAGTTTTTTAATTAACGATCATTCTTTATAATGTAATTGTTGTTCTTTGAATATATTTTATATTACATACCTCACAGTTAATTAAAAGATTGCAATAATGATTCTATGCATTGCACATATGTTCAGAATTATATCAGATATAAAATACCTTATATTCTGAAAACACAACAGTTTATGCACAAAATCTTCTATCAAAGGACATGTTATATGAATAATAAGTAATATATATAATTTATTGGTGTAATATATTATACCTATTTACTTATATGAACAGAAAGAGACAAAAAAAAAAGAGGAAGAGTTGTTACACACCTTCACAATGACAATACAAAGCATAAACCACCTAATAGTTATTTTAGATAACATATTTCCGATGACAACGTAAAGAATTGTAATATAAGGCACGTGTGAATGATAAATGAAATTCGAACATGTATGTAGATATCACTATATCAGTCATGAAAAAAAAAAAACGAATTCAGTACCATAGAAAATTCAATATTATAATGGTCAATAGAGAATATTTCTAGTATCAGGTGATAGATTGTATTTAATTTATAACTAACTAATTGTAAGAGATAAAGTTAAACCGAACTTTTACTATAGAAGATAGATCGTGTACATGAGTTGTATACACAGGAATTAAATTTCACATAGCAATCCAAAACTGAAAAGCCACTACAAAGACATGACGAATTATATAAATATCTTTAGTCAATTACCTCAACCCGAGTTGCTCATGTATAATTATACACCATTGGACTTTAGATTTATGAGCAAGAATAGGATACTGTATGGGAAAGAGCGTAGCGCTTTTCATCACCTTGGAATTTAAATATTTGAAAAAAAAAAAACTGCACGAATTTTTACCTCATTTGACTTTCTTTTATAAACTAATACATGGAAACGAATGACATCCACAACTATTGTACTCAGGGTACCATTGGTTTGCAGAAATCGAAAAAATAACTTGACAATGATGTGAAGCTGGACTATTTTTACAGTCAAGATTCAAAGTCAAGAGACGGTACCCATATATGAGCGACCCTAGAATTGTTCAATAGCATATATTATATTTTTTAGATGATGGTGTCTTCTGGTCCCTGCTAAAATCGAATTTTGAAGAGTATTGAATAGTGTTTTTTATAGTCGTTGAAGTATCCCTTGTATGTAATTACAAATATACAATGGTATGCGATTATATTAAGTGTTAGCTCTTAAGTCCGTGGAGCCTAGATTAAATTATGACATGCATTGCCAAAAAGTTTATTAAAAAAAAAAACGAAAAGAAACAAAAAACATCAAAAAAAGAAAAAAAAAACGTTATTATGTATGTTCAATCATATAATATAGATTGTATACTGCAAATATATATTTATTCATCATTAAAATAATGTATTATATTATTAAAAACAATAAGATGAATATTGAAGTTGGCATTAGTAGTATTTTCAATGTTAAATTTGTAAAATTGAAAATATCGTATAATAATAAACATTTATGTACCAACACGTTGTTTACTGCTAAGTTCCTGAATAATATTTATCGTAAATTATAATATATTCATAGTGAAAGAGAGAAAGAATTTAACAACTTCGTTTAAAGAATAAAAAATAGTTTTATTGTATTCACTTCTATCTTCAAGTAGAAAATGTAACATCACATTTTTTTTTCTTCTCTTTATCAATGTATTTACATGAACGAACAAAAATATCGCTTATCCTATAAACTTTGCACCTCAGAATTGTAACCGTTTAATAATTACGCTATTAACACAAGGCCCAAACATCTTCACAGAAGAATTTATCATCAGAAGAATTGTTCCAAAAATTTCACATTTATACTTTTATCATAGGGCTTTTATATTATTCGATTCATTCATAAATCACGTAATCACAGCATTGAAAGAAAAACGAAAATCAATTCAATTAGTATTCAAAATCATCGATTATCTCATACGAAATTCTGCTCTGACAAATCTTGTGATTTTCTTTAGAAAAAAAAAAGACAAAAAACTATTTCTGATCCCTTTGAGTTAGGCACTCCTACAATAAACGACAAGGTATACAGCTGCTAGAGGTAAAGATAACTTCGCTCCCGAACGATAAATCCTTCCTCTCTAGTTAGCCGATTATTGTAAGAGAATGAAACTTCACATTTAAATTGATATGAACACATGCCATGCTGTAGAATGGTTATATCACTGGGATAAATTTGTGTAGTATGATTGATAAAACGTTGATAGTTTATAAATAATGATAGTTTTTGAAAATTCGACAATGTAAGGATATTCGAAATCTAGTTAATCAGAAGTAACACGTTTATTAATAGGAAAAAAAAAGAAACTGAAAGATGTTCAGAGTCAAACATTCGGCATTTCAAACTCTCTTTTAACATCAAAAGAAATAAAATAAGAACGAAAACGTTTTGTCCCTAGTATTATTATAAATTTCACATCACTTCCATGCTGTTTTGTGTATTTTCTGTAAAACCTAGAGTAGATGTAGGCGTATCTTGCGTAGTTTCTTCCATAGTTTGCTCTCCCATACCATCAGTCGCGTTTGTACCACTTGAATTCACTCCGTCATCCCAATTTATTTTGAAACGAGTTACTCTTGGTTTATCCCCGAGTATATTCCTCTGTACTTTTTCAAACAGGGGTTGGGTAGGCGGATTCTCGCGCAATTCCGTGTCCGTGTATTCGTTGTTAATGAAATAACCAACACGAACAAACTCGTGTCCGCGATATGAACAAGTTAATAAAACCACGGTAACTCCCAGCGCGTCGTTTACCGGAATTCTACTAACATCTGGTGGATCAGCCTGTTAAAAAAATACAATTTCGATACCAAAATAAAATCTTGATCGGTTCTTAAATTACTAATCTCAGATATTAATATCGACAAAAATCTCACCTGAAACACAAACATGTGTCTTCCTTCGGGAATAGGTCCGACGTAAATAGTGTCAAGGACTTGGTCAAATTCTTCTGACTCAGCACTACCAACGTATATCATTTTCCATTCCAGATCTGAGGTAAATAAAGTGAAAATTAGGTTAGGAAATAAGTTATGATTTTTTTTTAATTGATGCGAAATAGATTTGACTTGAGTGGGGAGGTTGAGAATGAAAATTGAGTGTTTTGATTAAAATAAAAGAAGATTGTTCAAACATTTTGGAGACACACATAACCTGTGAAATATTATTTGTTTTTATAATAAGAAGATTTTAGAGTGAAATATTAGCAGCGATATATTTCTTGGACATCTTTACCTTCTTTGAGTTCCTCGATGCATTCAAAGGTTACTTCAAATTGAAATGGATTTAGAAAAGGTGATGGATTATCCAAAACGGCCACATTCGCCAGTTGTACCTTGGCCATTATTAAACGATTTTAAACGCGAAAATTCAGCTTGGGAATTAGAAAAATTTAACAAATCCTTAGGGATTACTTTACTCAACACTTACACGTCTAATAACTAATGATACTATACGTTTTTCGGTTGTATTTAAACAAATTAAACAGACAAACAATTGTTTCGCGCGACTTTGAGGTTGGTTTGGCGGCAAATGAGACAAAAACACATATCCGTTTTTCTTTTGGTTAAAAATGAACGCAGCCGTATGGTTATTGGCGGTCGTAACGATATTATGGCAACTATTTTATTGGTGGGTTGCTAGGTCAACGTCATTATAGGATGGCGGTTATTTCCATAAAATCATTGAATTTTTATATCATTCATTTAGAGAAATTGAATATCTCCAATAATCGTAGAGCTGATGAAAATTAGTCTAAAATCTAGGTAAGTTTCGTTACAATATTAAGAATTTTTTTCTCATTCCTGTCAAATCAGCTGTTCGCACGATCATAAGTTAGCAGAAATAAAGTTTAGTGACAGATGAACGGAGTGAACGCAGCCGCGTCAATCAGTTGATTAATTTCCGGTTTTAATACTCGAACCGCGGGAAATACAAACGAGAAATAATCCGATCAACAAATTGATACGCAATTCGATCGAAATTATTAAAAAAAAAAATTCGCGGATGTAACAATTAATCTGTTTAAGCAATTAACACGATATATTCATAATACCTTTCGACAAATATATCCTATAAAATTATTCTTGTTTATCGTTGAGTTTGGTATTTGTTTTGACGTCCACCTCTCGCGTTGAGCAAGGGAGTGGGGGGGCATGACGTCCGTTCTTGCGCACGGCTACTGCGCATACGGCTAGATTTCGTCGTCCATAAAAATTTCCCAGTAAAGAAAAGATTTGTAGTGGAAAAGTTGATACGTAAGTAAACATTTGCTAAAAATGCTAAATTACCAATCGTAAATTCGTACAACTAAATCGCTCGCGCACGTGTCCACTATAAAATCTAAGAAATTGATTAAAATAGGAATTATAAATTTCTTGGTAAGAACCAAAAAATTAAGGTTAAAACATCTAGCTCTTCGGGCTCTAGGTAATGGTTTACGGAGAAAACAGTGAATTATGAAGAGTGGACGTCTATATGCCGTGAGAGTAGCAACCTCCGACTTATCATTACATATTAAAAAATAAAAAAAACATTAATTAGAAAAGCTCGTTACAACAATCGGTTTTCATTGGCTACCCAAGAATTTTTCTTAATTTTTCTTTTGGGGCCAAATTCAGGGCGTAGATAACGTAACACGATCAAAATTTATCCCTATATTATTAATCCATACTATATTCATTTTATTTACGATATATTCATAACCCGTTCACAGATTCCTTTGGGTTAATGTTATTCACGTATAGTTTCTCCCTCTTCTCATACTCCCACTCCTAACCCTACCTTCTTCTCCCCCCTTCCCCTCTTTACCGTTCCCTTTACCACCGCGTAGTGTTATTCGGTTACCTTCCCCGCCCGTCGCGTCATTTACGTGTCACTCCCCACCCCATAATTTTCCACCGTTTTCCTATCACCCCTCCTGTGCCTCTCACTTGACGTTTCCCATCAGTTTTAACAGCTGTTTACATTGTCTTTACTCATCTCAGAGTCGTATATAAGCTAAATAAGTACGGATATGTATAGACGTTGATAAAATATATTCGGTTATCGGTTTACAACTTATTTTGCAACACTAGTACATGACAAATGTTCGGTTTGTGATCAGTATCCTTTGTTTGAGGCAAGTGACAGTTCCTGTCAATTTTTTATCTTTTTTCATTTTTAATTCATCATTTTATCTTCTCATACTTCATTACCGTTTCATTAGTTACCAACTAATCTCATAATTTAATATAACATACAATTAACCTTAAAATATTATCGCGATTATAATATAACAACATTTTTTATTCACCTCTCATGCCATGGAACACCATTATTTGATGTATATATATTTAAAAAAAAAGGAAGAATTCCTTTGTGATTTTGAGCTCGCTTTACATGTTGAAAGCATCGCAGCAGAAATATCTATCACCGAAAAACTGTAAAACGAATTTTTACTAGTTTCCTCTCTTTCAAACTCAATAATCAATTTCTCTCATATCAATTGACACGGGAATTGTAAAGAATATTTTTCATCTAACATGGGATGATTCGCCACAAGGATATGACTCATTTTTTGGTGAAGCTTAGCTGCGCTCTGCGTTACGGCTCAAATTTATAAATTCTACGAATTTTTGTGCCAAATCTTTTGCCGTATCCATTTATTTATTTATTTATTATATGCGTTGTTCTTCTACTGGATAGCAAAGATTTTGTGCAAATATTGATGCACTAATATTGGAAGTCAAACTTCATGGTATAATGATTCCTTTTTTTACTTTTACGCCGTATTTTCTATATTTTGATTGAAGAATTTCATGTTTCGTGGATATAATATTATTGCACAATGATAAAGATTTCGTATTTTTTTATTTTCATTTTTTTCTTCTTTACACTTTCTCTGTTAATCTCTAGTGTCCCACTTGATCAAGGTGAAAGATTATTTCTAGATTGACATTTTTTTTTTCTTCCATCATCCCAAAACAAATAAAAGTCACACGTTATCATAGAAACTCTTAATATACTCAAAAATACATTTGATATTATCTTCATTCATATTGTAATATAGTTTCATTACTTTCTTTCAGATAGTGATTGGAAGTAGTACATTACCTAGGATTTCTAGGCTTGATCATTGGCCCAATTTAGAAAAAATTTACGTAAGCCCTAAACGTGAGTTAAATAATCAAGCTACTATTATTGCACAAAACAATTGTTTCACAGATACCGTCACCTCAAGTAATAGAACTAAATTTCTCACCTCTAATAATGATAGACAAATTATCGCCGATAATTATTTGCTTCAAGTTTGAAGTTGGAATTTTTGTCATTTTTGTTCCTTATTTCCTTTTCGCTATTATGAAACTATCTAGACGCTTAGCTATATTTTTCAGTGGATGAGATAGCTGCAACATCAAGTGATAGGACAGATAATTTGATAATCATCCTAGCTCTTGACTTTGGTCAATGTGTTACGTTTAAAATTGTAATTCTAAACGGCTCATCGTGTGGCTATGTGATTTGGTAGTCAATTTTATCAGAATTTTCTATGGGATATACTTTTCTGATTCATATTTTTCATCGTTGTTTTTTGAATGGTATAAACGCGAATATAATCATGTATGAATATCGAACATACACAATAATTCCTCATATTCATTCCTCATACAATCTCACAGACTTCAATTAATAATTTTCAGACTATATTTTAGATTTTGCCAATCCTTTGCAATCAGGGATTGATTTTCTACATATTGAAATTTTCAGGAACCCCGGGCTTCAAGCGTACTTCTGTTTTCTTCCAAGGCTAGTCGTGTGAAGTTGCAATAAGGAGTATGTCGGTGTTGAATCAAAGCGGTGAGGATGCGGTGGAGTGTCCGCTATGCATGGAGCCGTTAGAAGTTGACGATCTGAACTTCTATCCATGCACTTGTGGTTATCAAATTTGCCGTTTTTGCTGGCATAGAATCCGTACCGATGAAAATGGGCTGTGTCCAGCTTGTCGGAAAGCGTATCCTGAAAATCCTGCTGACTTTAAGCCCCTGACCAAGGAAGAAATTGCAAGGTATGTATATTCAATTTCATTTAACCATTACTTCAAACGTTGAGAGGAAAAGTTGCGCTTTAGAAGTTTTAGAATATTGCCATATGGATGAATATTTGTTTAGGTTGAAGGCAGAGAAAAGACTGAAGGACCAGCAGCGAAAGCAACGAGTTACTGAGAATAGAAAACATCTGGCGAACGTTCGCGTAGTGCAAAAAAATCTTGTGTTTGTTGTTGGCTTGCCAATGCGACTTGCGGATGCTGATGTGAGTGTTGAAATACTTTCAAAGAAAATTTTGTATTTAATGATTCAAAGAATTCACGGATAGTGTCACATTTTTCATCCTTTAAATATCTAGAATAAAATTTATTTTACTTCAAACCATCTGCAATCACTTATCATTTTCTATTCAGGTTCTTAAGCGACACGAGTACTTTGGAAAGTTTGGAAAGATTCACAAAGTTGTCATCAATCAAAGTACCTCGTATGCAGGGTCTCAGGGTCCTAGTGCATCGGCGTATGTTACGTATCAGGTAACTTGATGGAATTCATTGTTGAATATATTTCATTTGTAATATCGTTGTTTCATTTACTCAAGTATTCTCTTTCTTTCAACATTGTTTCAAATTTTCAGCGACAAGAAGATGCGCTGCGTGCGATAGAGGCAGTAAATAACATAGTAGTTGATGGGCGGACAGTCAAGACGTCACTGGGGACCACCAAGTACTGTTCGCACTTCATGCGTAACCAGGCATGTCCAAAACCGGATTGTATGTACCTTCATGACTTTGGTGATCAAGAGGCCTCATTTACCAAGGAAGAGATGCATCAAGGCAAGCACCAGGAGTATGAGCGTAAACTTGTACAGTCTCTACACGCTCATGCATCTGCGTTACAACGGTAAATAACCGTTTTAAAAGACCAAAGTCTCGTTTTAAAACGCTGAGTTGGTTTTGTTTTCTCTTTATCGTTCTCCAATTCTTAATTTCGATGACTTACACTCAATTTTCACTCTT
This sequence comes from Tenthredo notha, assembly GCA_914767705.2. NCBI lineage: Eukaryota > Metazoa > Arthropoda > Insecta > Hymenoptera > Tenthredinidae > Tenthredo > Tenthredo notha. The sequence goes on from OU611909.1 coordinate 10,271,076, forward strand.
ACAGAAAACCAACTCCATCACCGCCGGTCACAGGGGGCACAGTTCGGGAAAATGGTACGGCAAATCCACAAACAAAAGAGGCGTGGCCTTCGTTACAACCTGGGCAGACAAATAGTGAGTGAAATAGATGTTTTTTGTTCTTAACAATGATGATTCATTCTCAGAAGTATTTGAATTTGCATAATAATGTACTATGAGATTGTGAAGGCAGTAAATAGCAAATGAGTCTTGTAGCAAAGTGCCATAAATAGTTTATGTATTCGAGGTAGATTTTGAACTTTGGATTAAGTCTGAAAATATTTTAACAGGCACACAAACAAATAGTAAAGAACCGTCTCCGCCTGTGAATACGCCGGTGCAGCCAGTCCAGTCGAATGGCACAAATGGAAGTGCTAGTATACAACAAAATCACACAACTGTGACAATAAATCAACAAAATAATAACAACAAGGGTGAAGGAGGTCTGAGTCGCAGAGGCAAAAGTAATAGTGAAAGTAAGGCACAGGCTGCACGCAACAAACACAAAAACTCACAGAATAAAGAGAAACATGGAGTGAGGACAACCTCTCGATCTGAATCAAATTCAACAAATGGTCAAACTAGTTTACAGATGCAGAGTAACATGCAAAAGGAGTCTAGAAACTCTTCGGTAGATTCGGTTAGTGAAAATAGCCAGATGTTGAATACTAGAAGTAAAACGGATCAACATAATAATTTGCAAAGTAACGATCAAAATCAGACGGATTACCAGAACGAGGAACCAAAGATTAACGGAGTCTTAGAAAATGGCGAAATGAGTCAATCAGAAAGCGAGAGTGAACCACCTAGAGAAGGGAGTACACCTGCTAGTACAGTTTCAAGTACCGAAGAATCTGCAAACCACAATGCAGGGTTAGTGGATTCTGAAGAAATTGGCAGTGCGGCTGTGTTAGGTGAGTTCTTTATACTCGCCGTTATTTCTGTCTGTCTCGACTGTCTTTTATTGAACTGAATTATGACGAAGGTTTATAATATAGACATTCCTTGAAATACAGGTTTTCCACTAACAATAAGCAGATTCAATAATAGTTAGTTCAGAACAATGCCATATATTCAAGTTACTATTATTAAATCATCTATTATCAGATGCGCAAATATTAACGCATAAACTACGCCTTATCATATACATACGTACATACATATTATATGTATAACATATACATTATTTTTTATTTCAAACTGGTCACAGACGCTAGTGAATTACATATTATACGCGATAATAGTCATTTATTGTGATTGAGAATGAATTTTTAAATAAATACGTGTCTATACTTGTCATAAATAATTAGGGAGACCAGAATCTGACATCACTCATAATTCTTATAAATGCAAAGAAATATTTCCAAGTTTCGATATTTGAAAACACTTATATGTGTCTTGTTAACCCTATTGATGATCGATTTTTTTCTTTTTTCTTAAGACATTATGATTATCATTTTTTTTTTAATTGCATAGAAAGATTAAGATTCAATTTCAAGTTTCAGTCTACAGCTAATATTGTATGATATGAAATTGCTTTGTTGAAAATTTACTGCGTGATATAGAAAGGTTTTAATTTTGATAGGATCTCGTTATTTACAAGTAGACTAGTCGATGAATTTCATTCACTACTGATCTTTAAATACGTTTTGTTACCCAACTTAGAAACTCGCTATTACTATTTATATTCATATACAAAAGCATCTCTTTGCTACTAGCTTTGGGATGGGTGAAGATTATTTATACTCTAATAAACCGATCTCGATACTTTTCAAAAGACTATTGAAAAGATGCAGAAACTTCGTTTCAAGTACTTGGTCATGTATTATATCGAAGGTCTTCAGGCCTTTTGCAACTCTCAGTATAACAAACATTTACTATTTATTCATGGTTCTTTATTTTTTTTTATATTTTTTTTTTCCTAGTAGTAGAATAAAACTCATTGTATTCAAGAATAATAACATAAATCTCATTGACTCAATAATTGACGAACACTTTATAAACTTACGCAGCATGTTGTCCGTAAAATAATCTTATTTATTTAAAAGCTAAATCATTATCTGGTTACTAACTCTTATCAATTCTTTATTTTCTCATTCCGTTATTTGTTATAAATAAATAAGAAAAAATTATGGCAGTCCTTTTTGGCCAGCGTGTGTTAAGGCTTTGCTTTTTAAAGTAGTTGAAAAATATTTTCGGTCTGTTTAAAATAATGTTCAATTTATCATTTAAAGTTAAAAGTATTCTATAGTCTATAGTGATCATACCTATATGTGCTTTAATGTAGATCTTATGATCTAATAGTCACAAAACACTGCCGTACTATATAAATGTGTGTGTTTTAAAAGTAATACTTATGCCAAGTGCCTATCAAAGAGTGTAGAATGATACGTACTATAAAAATATAATATGCCAAAATAAAGAGAGTTAATCAGAAAAAAATTGATCGTGTTGTGTCTTCGTGTGTGCTTATTTTTATCCTACACAGAGAATAGGCTAGTTAGATAACGCGATCTTTGTCCAGAAAATGTTAAAAAATTTTCAGACTTTAGTTTAAAGATTTTTCTTTTTTTTTTATATTAATTAACATTTTCAGGTAAGTATTGAAAGTGGGAAGAGACTCTTTTGGTATATCAAAGAATCTCTATCGACTTTTATATACAACCAAATAAATTCATCATATCAAATGAGACACTAATACGTAGCATTCATTCACATCCGTAAATTCTATTAAATTCAAATAATCAAAAGCTTAGGTCTATAATGCAGATATAGCGCACGCAATAGTAGCAATGAAATTTATTTGATCAAACTAATGGAAAAATAAAAATGTGTCACACACACAGACACGCACACTGAGATACCTATCAGTTATCAATATCAACTGATTTATTTATTTGTTTATAATGTTAATTTATTGATCTTATATAGGTAATTCTTATAAAAGATACATAGGTTCATCAGATTTAAAAATTTGGCTTCTTTTTCATTCCTCAATTTTTATGTATTATCAAATTGAACAAAGAGCTAAAAACGAATTGACGAACTAAAATCTCAAGCTAAGGATGTCCTAAATCCTCTCTTGTTTATCATACTTTCTCATTGTTTGATGTAACGTTAGTTTTCTGGGCAAAGATCCAATCAATAGCATTAAAGGATATATAATATTCTAATAATTTAACAAGATAATCTAAACGAATGGAGAAAAGTATTTGGTATCATTTTATTGGGAGCTGTTTATTCTGGCATTCTGGAGGAACCTTAAAACAAGTAGATCGCATCTCGTAGTGTAGCGGTTGTACGTGTCGTGTCTAGGTACTTCTCCGGAAAGCACGACTTCATCTCAGGGCGTCTCACAACAACTACCACCTGGTCTACACGTGCATAATGGTGCGTCACAAATACAGCTGAATCACCGGTCCATCTTTCAGACGGATAACAACAGCTTTTTTAGTTCCAACACCTTTCAGAAGGTATCATCCACTGTGTCTACGCCACCTACCTCACAAACTGGTACGCATTATAGTTCTGTTTGATTCATATTTACAAGTCATTTATTAAATATCTTCATAATTGTTCTCCCTAGATAATTGGATAATTTTCATGTAATACTTAACTCTGTCAAAATTTCTATGCTGATATTACAATTCTGTTTGTTCAACTACTTATGTGTTTTATATCTTGTTTTTTTACCTTGATGTAACTTGGTGTATAGATTTTTTTGAAAATTTTCTAACAGGGAATACAAGTTTGGATTGGATGAGTACAGGACTGGTATCTATACCTGATTCTTTACCGACGGTTCACTCTAGCGAAGATTGGCAGGCAGCTTTTGGATTTCAACCTGAACCTTTGCAAACAAATTGCGCAACACATAAGCCAAGCCCCTCTAGTTCACCTGGCGTATCTTTCAACCCGGACGATTTCATCGACGGAGAAGTATACACCAATTCAAGATACGCTGCTTTGGCAGAAAATGCAACTGTATTTGCAACAAGTTTTCTAACAGATTCACCGGCGTCTAAATTCATGGCTGACTTTCAACAAAATTCGTTGAGACAGAGGCTCGTGATGCAGGTAAATATAGTTAATATTTATTAATCTATAAGTCCAATAACTTATAGATGCCATCACATTTTGATAGGCACAACAAAATCAGGAAAATTGTGATTATATAAAACAAAATGGTCAGGCCACACTGGACGAGTTACACAAACATCACAATGAAGTTAGTACAGAGGTAAAGGCTGACGATGATTTGGGCTTCGATCCTTTTCACGAGACTCAGAAGGCATTAGCTGAATTAATGGAGAATGAGATGCAGCTGCAGCAGCAGAGACTCTTTCATCAACAACAACAACAACAACAAAGGGAGCGGGAAGAACAAAGCAGAGCACAACAACAAGGTCTTACTGGTTTAGGACCACAGCACTTTCCACAGGTGAGAAAATAGCAAATATTCTAACTGAATCTGCGGAATCAAGGATTCATTGACCTAAAATAATTGAACAGTCAACTCATTAATTAATGCTGATCTTAATTTTTTGTTTGTCTCTGGTACAGGTGGCACATATTGCTCATTTGCAACAACAGGCACAGCACATGCAGAATCTTCAGGCATTGCAGCAATCACATTCCCTGTTATCGCGACTTCCACCAAATTTGTTACCTCAAAGCGGTACTCAGAGCCCTGCGCCGACAACAGCAACACCAACCAATCTGGGACAGCGTAGTCGTCTACCACCACCAGGCTTTCCAGGTTCGGCTCCAAATCACATGAACTCCTTTGGTTTGGGTATTCCGCGACCAGCACCCACAAACACTGCTCTTTCCGGTAAATAACCATCAACTTCAGTTAGAGCATGTGAAATTCGACGATTTGCCTCTACGAGTAACATACGGAAGCGCATATCCAGATCATATTTTCTACTCCAATGAGCGGAACAGTTTTCATTCATAGCAGAACCATTTTTTCCATCTATACGAATCCCATATTCTATATGATCAATTTGGGCTACTGGAAAGTGTAGCTAGAAACTGGTTTGATATTATTATTATCTCTTACGATGCGTTACGTTTTACCATTGATTGCTGGGACTTGATCCATTGATCTATTTTCAAAGACCTGAATTGTATGAAAAAAATGCATGAAAATTCACATCTAACTCGAGGGAATGCTTGGATATTTATTATCAGGCAAAAATGAACAGTGGCTAGGACTGTGTTTGTGTTACAGAGTTGCTTATGTCTGCAGGTAGTAAGATACTGCCATTCATGAGCCACTCATCTGGAGTATTGTTCACCGGGGGTCAAACGGCACAGCAAAGCACTTTTTTACCCAATGGTGGCCCACTGCTTCGATCCCAAGGTTAGAAGCATCTTATATTTGAATTCTACTTCCTCTTCGCAGCAAAATATCAATCAATAATCTTGGTAAAAAAAGAAAAAAAATATATGAAATGGTAAATATCGATCATACAATTTTTTATCCAGCTGTTGGTAAATGTGCCGGAGATGCTGTGTATAGCTTAAAGGATTGGTGTGAGATAGGCAGTCCACAACAGCAATATCATCAACAAGCTCTACATCAAAAAGGAGGGTGGAATAATATTGGCCCTGTCGCAGATTGGACTTCTATTGATCCAGCGATTGTCAGCTCATCTAGGCCAGTTCCTTTCCAGGCCCCAGCTACCTGGCAGTTTCCTCATGTTCACTCTCCACACACAGCTCCTCATACAACACAGCAGGTCAATAGATTCTGCCTATTAATTAAAACCGTTTTTAATCCTCAGTTGTTACTCTGATCGAAAAGCCAATGTACGAAGTCTAATCAACAGATTTTGTAAATTTTCACACGTAAAAATTTGATGTTCATTTTTCAGGAGCAAAACCCTCCTCAGCATTGGGCAATGCAGCCACCACCAGGTTTTGCAGCGCCTTCGTCTAGCGCGCAGCATAACAGTCAACAGCCGAGCTCAGCCACACAATCGCACTCCAAGCTCATCTCTGCCGGATCTGAGATTGAGAGTAAGTAATTTCAAACGCGAAAATATGTAATAATTGTTGAATTAATAATGAAACTTTAAGGTAAAATTTTGTAACTTGATTGAAAGCTATCAGTAATTCAATAATTAAAGAACCTTATCACTTGTTGCAGCCTTGTAAACATCATGCCGACAAACCAGCAACACGTGATACACAGTTAAAGCATCAGAGTGTAAAAATAGCAGCCGGTGGCTGGTGACGTACCTTTTCTAACTTATGTCTATATCTATTTCAAAAAAAAACATTTCATCTATTTTTCTTGTCCAAAAAAAAGGATGTTTAGTATTGCGAAAAGAAAACGAAACTAATATTCTCGCAAATCTCCTAACTCACAAACAACCGTTGATAATATATCATCCTGATATAATTATATTTAAATATGTATTAAAAATTACTAACATTCATTTTTCTCGGATAAATTTTTCTATTTTTTTTTTCTTTCTCTTTTTTGCTTTGTGTTTTCACAATAAGATAATTACACAAAAATGTCAACACAAGGAAGGCCGTTTGCGATAAATTTGTGCAATATTAAATTGATCTTGGCAACAAATATTTACAAACACAACAAAGAGTTTCACAATAGTAATGCAGGTGATCCGAATGTAAACGAAGACCAATTAGTTTGAAAGAAATTATTCGAAAGCTTGAATGTGTAAAGATTGCCGAGGACGGCTGAACTCAATTATTTGCTTCTAATATCAAATTGTAGAACTAGTACAGTTTAAAGATAGCAACAAATTGTCAGAATTTTAATACCAAGGATATATTTGACCTGCGCACTGGGATGAGGAATTCTAACTCTGTGTAATGTGGCTCTAATTTTAATGTATTCTTCAAACCAAATCATTTCGACCCATTTAGGAAAAATCCTTCGTGACAGTCAGACCATTGTCGGATAAACTAAAAGAGAAAATATCATCAAAACATATAAGTATGTATCTACAGCCATATATGACAGCCCCAATTGAGGCATAAAGCAAAGCGCAGCACAGATTCGGTTTTTTTGATTATCAATTCGGAGAATCCATCGACTTGTTAACAATACGAAAATTAAAAGAACAAGAAATTTGGTAACCTTAAGAATCGCGCGACATAATTAGCTGAGGAACTGAGCTATTTAGTAATTGTAACAGAGCATCACATTCATCGAAGGTAACTAGATAGAGTCATTTCGCAATTCCACTTGCTTTCTCTTTATTTTTTTCTAACAGAATATTTGAGGGCGCTTATTATTGTATGTATTGAGATTCTAGTCAGGAATCATTCTTATACTTGTGAGTTGCCAGTTTTCTCCACAAACATTGTATGTGTAATTTGTACGGCAATTTGTATTATAAGCAGGGCAAAAATCTTTCCTCTTTTTCCCTGTTGCTGCACATTCAAAGAAACGTACGATAATTTCAAGACCGGATCAGAAGTTGTTTTTTTTTTTCGTTTCAATTTCATCAACTAATGTTTTTTGATTGAGGAAAAGATATAGACGGCTGTGTACAGGTTTCGTCGGGTGGAGGGCATAGTTCGTATGTATACTGTATATATATATATATACACACATGTATGTATACCGTATATCTATGTACTAAAAAAATTTAGAATTATAATTAAAATATTGAAAAATTTACAAAACAGAGAAGCATACAGGGGTATAGTGAAAATGTCAAGAAAATGAAATTTTAAAGTAGTCACTAGCGACGATACTTGGTGCCATAGATTTAGAAGGAAGACAGTAACTTCAACTTCATTATATAAGATGTCAAAGAATTTTTGCAGCTCATAGACAAAACAGTAGTATAATATCTAAATATGCGTTTTAGAGCGATATAAAATTACAACGCTACTTTATCCACTTCGAAGCTTATATTTGATCAAATTTTGCAGCTGATAACTAGTGGAAATTATTCATGGTGTATCGATATAAATTTTCTTGACAATTTTCATATTTTTTAATAGAATTAAAAAAAAAGAAATAAAAAAGCACTATTCCTTGTGATGAAATCTCTTAGACAAAAAAACGTACTGTGCATGTAACGAGAGGTCAGATTGCATTCAAGTTTGGTATTCTGAACGTTAAGGGCAGAACACACATTTTGTATATGCGATGTGTAATTTTCGTTTAAATTCGCACCATTTAAAACTAGCAGGCTGCACGTTAAGGACAGTTATGCGATATTAAAGGTGGGCAAAGTAAACGGAAGACCTCTTGGAAGCATGGTATTAAAGGACCTAGAAAGCAAATGCGTACTTTGACATGCAAAGATTGGACGGCTGGCGAAGGAATTGTTTTTTTTTTTTTCCGAATATATAAAAAAAGAAAAAAGTACAGCACAGTCCTTAATTTGTATAAAATGATTAAAATAATAAGAGACGGCGTCTAATTATTAATATTATAATATAAACTGAAATTACACAATATTAAATGAGCGTGCGTAGCGATCCTGATGACTAAAGGTCATATCGCAAACAAATAGATACGCAAGTGAATGAATGAAGAAAAAAAAAAATAAATAAAAATAAAAATATGATTATTATAAATTTATTGATTGATTTAAGGTAATCGAAAAATATACGATATGCGAGAGCAAAAATAAATTGATTGATCGCAAGTGTTCCTTTAAAATACCTGCTATTCCTTCATAAATTCATTTACAAACATTTTCGGCTATTAAATTGAATTTATCATTCGTAAACTAGCATCAAATTAATCTATCTATTTGATATTATCGTTATACGTGGAGTTTCATCGCAGGACTGCGAATCTTTTACTTGCGAAGATCTATTAAATTTCATCTTGATATTGTTTTCTATCATAAATAATGTTGCAGAGTATATCTGACTAGACTTGACAAGACAATATTAATCAAGATTTGGTAAATAAGAGCGATGTTCCTTAACGGAAAAATTCTTGCCTGTTTTTATGAGGCCTTGCCGATGTTCGAAATTTTCAGCTACCTAATATCACGAAGTTTCGTTACAGGTATGTTAAAGTTATTACCATAACGACACCGAGACCATACCTCTCCTTTCTCTGCGGTACGGGGTGGGGATTTCAAGCATTGTATTAATTTTGGTTTTCAAGGTGTTTTTGAAAACGAGACACTTGTAGTAAATCAACAAACTGGTTGCTTTTATTGATCAAAAAAATATTACAGACCTCTTCAAGACTGTTTTCTTTTTCTTTCTTTTATTTTATTTTGTTTCTTAAGAAATATCTTTCGATTTGTTGGACATAACATAATTGAACTTTATAATCACATCGAATAAAGTCTAAAAAAACTAATGAATAATAGTTGCACATTTTGCCAAAAGCCGGTTTAATACAGGGTCACTTGGAATAAATAGACACTGATATGATATTCTAAGTACGATATTGTTTTTAACATCAGTTAAATCATGTAACATTTTCAATAATCATAGTAATTCAAGACAAATCAAATCTTGTTAAAAATATGCAATAATGCATATCGGGTGTTGACTCTTGATTAATGGTATTTTAATTTTTGTATAAAATAATGCTGGCGTAGGAAAATACAAACTATTCACATATGTTTTATAAATACATCAAAGTGGTATGTAATTCAAAGTATTATCATGCACATATCAAATAGCAGGGATAAATATTTTATCACCTATCATTGGAGGACGATTAAAATGATTAACAATATCGTATACAATAATTGATATTTCAATATCAATTTACAATAGCTGCGAATAAAGTTAAATAACTTTATCAGCTGAATAATTAACGAAATATCAATGCGTGTAGACCAATATTGTAACGTCCTCTCAAACAAATCATCATAATATTCCATAAATAGTTATTTTCTACTGTATTAATAGTCCATTAAGTTTTCTAGAATTTCTTCAAGATAAATGTTTCAGAGAAAGAAAAACAATTTCCATTCCGTTGGTAAAAAATATGTAACTAAGAAACTAAATGAGTTAATTTTTCGGAATATTATAAATACATTATTTTTGTTACAACTGAAACGTACAGCTAGTTACAAAGTTACATACAGCTATGTAAAGTCATTGTCAGAATCACTATAATTTCTAACGTTAATTTTTTTTCCCTGCTCATTCTTGCCAAGTTTTCTTGATCTCAGACTTTTTCGTGTCAGACCCCAAAATGCCTCTGGTCTTAGGTCGCTAGTAACAGCTGTGAACTTCCATCCCATATGCATATCACAGCCTTTGCACGATGCTATTGTCCAAGCATATCTGAATTTCGAACATTATTGCACATTTAGTCAAATGGTATTTCATTTAACATTTTAATGAATCAATGAACATAGGATATATCTGTTTACTAAAGAAATCTGAAATTCTCATTATCTAGGTACAGCATACCCTGGGAACCAGCTATATTCTGTACACGGGGATTCCCTGCTAAGTTCTAGACCTTGAGCTTTATATAGAGTAACAGTCTCGTGAATAATCCCAGCAGGATTGCAATAAGCACTTTGCGGACCTTCTTTGCTCATAGGAAATATGTCCGATTGTTTACCGATGAATTCATCGCATCTAGAACACGCGAAGACTCGATCCTATAAATGATGAAAAATGAAGATAACAAGGTATCGAATAATAGGAGAATATACTTTCAGTATTTGTTCAAGTTCGATCGACAAAACAAACCTCAACAAGGTATTTAATCTGCCACTGTAACCTGGGTATAGCACAATCGTAGTTCAGTAGAATAATTCTCTCATTGTCGTCCAACGGAAGATTTTGAGCAACCCAAAAGGATAATTCTGTTGGATCTTCCGGTATATTACTGCCCTCTAAACCGTAATAATATCGTATAAAGTCTCTGCTTCTGGTTTGAGATTAGAGATATTTAGAATACAAACGAAGTGCATAATGCAACAAAATAGAATAACAGTAAAACTAACGAGTCTCAATGTATTGAAGACACTGCCTGATTCTAATAGAAAGTTTTCTTGAATCGTATTGCCTATAGACCCAAGAAGGCCAGGGAGTTAGAATTGCATCCTGTCTTTCTAAATTCTGTTGCTTTTTAGCCTCCTGTTTATTTCTTGGTACAATTCGAAGCCGATCCAAGCTGACTAATCTCTCATCAAATAACGGTGTACCCAGCGATATTTCAGGCAGTATTTTAACATTTGCCGATATCTTTCCATAGCCCTGTTTTTGTAGAGAATCAGAAGCGGTTTAATATCTTGAATAGAAGCATAATTATTGTGTAGATCGGTTTTTCAAATTCATACAACAAACCTGAATTACACGTAATATCTTAAACCTTTGTCTCCCTTTAGCTTTAACTCTGAAACCCTGCGATTGTGCTTCGTGTTTATACTGATAAATTTCAGCCGTTGTACCAATAGGAACCATCTTCTCATCTCCCAAACAAACAACTCCAAATGTTCGATCCTTTTCTATACACTTTTGTAACATGTCAATTGTCTCTGTCCCGTGGACGGTCATCGGTAATGTTTGACCAGGGAATAAAACAACAGATTGTTTTACTAGCAATGGTAAATTCATGTATATACCATCGTCCAAAATAGTACGTCCTCTAAGTTCCTCCAAGTTATTTCCCAAATACTGTGAAAAATTGAGGATACATTTGAAAGACTAAGAAGATGTTTTGACATTTTTAGTTTTATAAATAACGAAATTCAATTCTTACCGAATGAGTTGCAGGGAGCGTTAAATCAAATGTATTATCAGTTGGCGGAGATGTCGCGTCCTCGATATTGTCGTCAGAGTCATTTGCTTGTGTGACGAATAAAGTGTCTAAGAAATATGTTTACGGTAATGAATATTGGTGCTTATAGTTTCTTGTTTTAAAAATTCATTTGTTCTTTCAAAACAGAAGATTGATGTGTTCGAATTTCACGACATTTATACAATTTTGTTGATTTTCATATTGTTTAGAATATAGTGATAGAAAAGATGATTGTTGACTCTGACTGATTGATTTTATTATGTTTTTGCTGAATCCAGAGGTTTTTTTTTCTTGAAAACTCATATTAGTTGCATTTACGTCTTAATTTATCAATATTGCGAAATGACAACCTCACCTGAATCGTTTTCTTCCGAAGTAGCAGATTCGTCTGTCTCGAATATGAAACTCATTATTACGTTCAAGCAGGAGGATTAACCCCGAGTGTTTACGTATTTTGATCAAAATTTAAAGAGTCTGGTACGAAAATTGTGCCACAGAGACACAACAAAAATAGCAACAAAAAAGTTAGGAATTATTACGATTTTTTTTTCTCCTCATATACCATCAACCAATCACAGGTTATCCTTTAGGTATACGTATTGATTCTGTGAACCCGGGTCTTTCAAAGATCGCGAAATTCATCCTCTTCAGATTATTTTTCAACCATATATTCATCTTCTAATCCTTCAAAAATACGGGACACATGTCTTTCCAAGAAGTCAGACGACAGACAGATCAGTATGACCGTAACTGTCAAATAGGTTATAAAACGTGATTAGAATATACTATGTTGATGATTGATCGTCGCTCATCAGTTCAATGTTTAACAAAACATTAAACTAATTCATCTATGATTCATTTTTCAACTATAAGCCTGAACTATGAACGAACTGAATTTTCAGAATGAACAATCATCCTCAGGAGTTAAAAGACAGCTATCAAAAACCGGTTTAATATTGGTTGGAATTACGGGTGAGGTTATGTAACGTTATCTATTACTTCAATACAATACAATATGAACAATAGTTTCATAGTGTTAATCAATTATTATCATAGATAATGATTGGAGTCAATATTTCTAGGTTATATTTATTTTTATTATATTTATATTCGATACATATTAGATAAAAATTAATTTATCTAGGAGGCGCAGCTGTTGCCATCAGCGCGGTATGTCTTCCGTTCGTAAGTCCTGCCCTGAGAAAAATCTGCTTACCTTATGTACCGGCAACTAATCAGCAGGTTGAAAATGTTCTTAAAGCTTTGAAAGGACGGTCTGGTAGCCTCATCGATTTAGGTAGCGGAGATGGACGTATAGTAGGTTAATACATAGATTAATTTTATCCTAGGTATACTCTATGAATTTTAGTCATTTTGTGATTATTCAGATCTGTTGATAACCAGAATCTCATGTGGCAGAGAATTATGGGAAAAAAATTAGTAACATTCTATTTCTTCAGGTTTTTGCCGCTGCGAGTCACGGCCTTAAGGCTGATGGAGTCGAGTTGAATCCATGGCTCATAGTCTACTCAAGATTTTCTGCTCTAACACGAGGATTATCGTCCAGAGTAAATTTCTATAGAAAAGATCTATGGAAGTTTAATTTGAAGAAGTACGATAATGTCGTTATATTTGGCGTTGAGCAAATGGTAAGACACGTCACAAATAATATTTTTACCTTCGATTCACAGGGTGATTTATTATCTATTTTCCCAGATATACGTATTACGTATTATTCATCAGAAGCTGATACCCCAGTTCTTATTTTCTCGTTATCTGATATTTTATAATGAGTTTTATATTTTTTGTGTTATTTATCATTAGCCAATGTGCGCTTTCTCACTTATTGTTCATTGATATTTCACAACGATCACTGATAACAATAATAAAAAGAACCCAAAAAGTCTTTGATATTTTCACAGTGTTATCTGCATTATGAAATAAAAGTTGTAAATTTTTTTTCTGCACAGATGAATGAAGTTGAGAAAAAATTCATCTCAGAACTGAGAAGAGATAGTTTGATAGTAGCTTGTCGTTTCCCATTACCAAATTTACAACCCACTGCAACACTCGGACATGGAGTCGACACAGTTTGGGTCTACAATAATCGGGCTATATTAAAGTGAGTTCAGACACATTGTGATTACTATCCTATAGTTATCTGATCTTAAAAATTAACGAGACCTCGTAGAGCTTGTTTCTTCATTTTTGCAAACTGCTTTCATGATGCATATTTGAAAGAAGACACTTTGTATAATGCGGAGTTTTCAACGTCAATAAACAAGTCAGATTGTTGTGAGAGAATTTATTGCAACACTTCATTGTACGATACATAATATACGATCAAGGGTATGCGGACATGATGATTGGGGATTGTTTTATGATCTTTCTTTGCAACACATACTCGTCTAGGTATGAAGTTCTGAAATATATAAGTTAAATGAGTTTATGGACTATCTTAAATGAAAAGAATATTAATATTTATATCCTAAAAGCACTGGTAAACCTGGCATTGAAGAGTTATTGAGCTCTTTATCAATTACGCACTACAGATTATTCAGGCTGAGATTCAATCACAGTTCACTATAATTCAGAAGTTTTCTATTCTGAGTTATTCTGATGGAAAATTGGAACTACGACAAATTATGTGTCTTAATATATAGGTTTAATTGGATCGCACGATGTTTTCATGTGATAAAAGTGATCCATGCTAATTGTCGTTTATGAAAAATTGTGCTATCAGATTAGAGCCGCCAACTATTGGAATACTTAGGTGTAAAATGGTTGATAAAGTTGTTGCTTTACCTTGTCTGTGCAAAGACGCTAAATGCAATAAACTAGGTAAAGTAAAAACGTATATGAAACCGCTCATTGCTCCTGTATATCTAATGATCGTACCAACACGTGGCATAAATACAGCAAACAATACACAAATTGTTACTGTGACAATGTTTGCCATTAGGACATAGCTTGTAGGCTGGTTAGAAGTTTTAAAAACTATCGATAATATTTGAATGCGTAACATGTAAGCTATCAGTGGATAGACCGTTAGTAACTGAAAGAGTAGAACAATTCGAGCTCCTACAGTCAAAGGATCCCATTTCTGGAAGTTGTTCAATAAATTCTGGAAACAAATCGTCATAAACTCCTATAATATCATCACTTTTAATTCATATCTTTAAAAAATTTTGAGTTTTTAAAATTATTCTATTATATTTATGTCAGTATTGTTTTAGATTGAAAATTAACTTACGTCCTCGATACACGACTTAGCCAATGGAAAAGAAATGTAAAATATAGTTCCAATGAAAATATATGTAGACGCGACCAGAGCATAAGCTATCGTCAAGTCTCTCCCCTGAAAGTAATGATAATATTTTTAACGGCATTTTCTGTCTTAGCAGAAACCATAATATGCCTTTGATCTAAATTAACTTACGTTATTTCTTTGGTTGCGATTGTTTTGCATTATAGTGATGATAATGTTGTGTATAAAAAACGACAACGCAAGCATACCGGATAATGCAGGAAAAGTTAGTCGCAATTCCCAACTACTTTTCCATGCGTTTTCATCCATGTTGATACCCCATGTGCTAGATTTAATCACGATGAAAGCAATCAAATAAATTACTGATATGGTACCTGTAACAGTTGTAAGACGTTTTAATTCTCCAGTACAGAATTATCTAGTTGGATGTTGGATTTTTCAATACACAGAATCCCAAGGCCATGAATTGAATTGGAGAAAATACTTGAGCTTATTATTTATCATTTATAGTATTAGGTACTTACCAACAGAATTAAATTTCATGAAAAAAGTTGCGCTGTTAAAGTTGAGCAGAGGAAATATGAGTATTGCTAAAACCATTGGGACTGTTTTGTACAGATCCCAGAATGGTCCTAAATTATCATATGAACGGTCATGGATATAAATGCTAGTATCGTTGTAGATTATTTGTTTCGGGCACAAAACTATAGGAGAAATTTTTTTAATTAAATATGTGAAATCTTTCTTTATCCAGCTAAGGTGTTAACTGAATGATTGGATATCATTTAGAAAAATTCACCTTCTATTGGAAGAGATCCATTTGATAATGGGGGATGGAGCGGTAGTCCTGCAATATTATCTATAAAACATAGAAGGTGATTAGTGAATAGCATCAAGAGTATGGAATATAATTTGTACAAGTCATTTTGTTGATTTGATAATCGATTAACAAACATAATTGCATATCAAGACCAAAGTATTGGCTTCTTACCATACAGAAAATTCACTGAATAGTACAAGAAGTTTGACATTAAAACCCAGCATGCGATGTTTGCTCCTAGCATAACTGTGATGCTAAAAGTTTTTGCAATATATTCTGCCCAGGGGCCTAGTAGAGCTCGACTAAGTCCAGTAACTTCTCCATTATCTCCTGCTCCTGGAACATGATGAAATTGTTCATATATGAGCCTACCTGCAGTTTATTAAACTTATATCTCACTTAATTTGAAATCTTAGAAACCAACCATGGTACTTATGAACTTGGAGCAATCTGTATGCAGTGTAAAGACAAAGGCCTCCCATAGCCAACATGAGTCCTATCCCAGGGATTAGTCCTGCCATTGCTATTCCCCAGGGCATAGTCAACAACGAGGATCCCAAAATTGTATTCCATACTGAAAATCTGCAAGGCAAAATGGTCTAATCATCTCTATTTCATGATGTAACGTCAGATGCAGTACATCGTACGTTTATTATACCAAAATAAGTTTGAATGATTTTTTCTGGGGTCTGTCTTACACTCTGCTGCTTCTCAGCCCTTTAAGTGTGATCAGTTTTTATATAGGTCAAGGAATTCCAATAAAAGTTTAACAGACGTAATATATACATAGCATCATAAGCCACGTGTGAATATCACTAATACCCCTCTAATATGTCCCATATACACACGTATATCTGTATTATTGAGTGGGAGAGGGTAGCTACCCTAGCTGAGGACATTGAACTGAGTAGCCAGTTGCCTAGGTAACAGACAGAGTAATACCCCTTACTATCCTATAGTCTCACAAGTTTCTGAGCTATAGTATGTGAACTTCGATATTCTGTCTGTTTGTCAGACTCTATTATATTTGGCAAGGGGTCTATTCATGCACCGGTTATCGAAGCAGCCAGTGCATTGCACTCCCCTGGTGGGACTGCAAGCATTTGCAATACCAGAGATTGCTGCCTGAGTTTATGATTCTTTAATTATTATTAAAAAGATGTATACCTTTAGTAAAGATCAAGTGTATAAAAAAAAGTAACTATTTTTGTGATAATAATTTTAACAAAAAATTAAATATCTAATAATAATTGATTACACCACGCGACGTGTTCCGGTCCCTAAATTTCTATAAATTTTCGGAAATGTCTCTATTACTCCGTAATGATTTTTTCTATAAATTTTGGCTAGTGTTGTGCAATTTTGAAGAAGTGCAGTGATAAATTTCGGTTTGCTTTATCTTCTTAAAGTGATGATGAAATTTGATTTTAAATATGAAATCTAATAATTTCGCATTGAATATGATCGCGTTCTTTTCCATATGCTCTAGGCCTTGATTTTTTTAGGCCAAGATATGAGTTAATGATTTTGCTTAATCCACTTTATCAGCTGAATAAGGTTCACATTTCATAATGTCCAGTCAAGGCCATGAAACACAGAGATGATGGTATCAGATCAACTGTAAGCACACTATATGATAATTATACCCTTGTTGTACAATTTTTTCCTGCTGCAATCAAGTATACTATGCTATGCTTTTGTTGTTAAAAAATATTCCCCAACGTTAAACTTTTTATCAATTTGGATATCAGCTGACCCAGAAGCACTTTATGCAGGAATCTTCATGGAAGATATATACCGTACAATAAACAATATAATGTACCATTCGAAGAAATGGTCATAATTTTCTATTATTAAACAAATGACGCACAATATACTTCTGCAAATGGTTCTGATGAAATTATTGTTGTTTCATACATCAGCTAAAGTTATGGCGATAAAGAATGGTAAAATAATGAACAAAGCAGTATTAATACTGGCATATCGTGTATATGTTTAAAATAAGAGCACGTCGACATTAATAATGAACTTATCGTTATAAAGGCAGGAAAAAAAAACTTTCCTATAATTTAGTGGTTCTTCTCCGTCTCATTCTTATTCGCAATAACTGTAGAGAAATTCGAATTATAAGAGGTTTCAACATTTTTTAACGGTCTTCAAAAGTCTTTGCAGATAATTTAATCAAATAGAGATAACATGTGGCTGGTCATCCGCAAAATTTGACCACCTTCTACCAAAAACTATTTGATTCCTTTTGAATACCGAATCGTTATTTGGACGTAGAGCAAAGTTAAAAAATAGTTTCGATTGGAAAAAAGATTAGTAGTACCAAATTTATATACCTATTGTTTTACTTACATAGTTACTATTGAGCTTTGCGTGCGTTTGGTACTCTTAGAAGATAATGGTGTTGGCTCCTGTGGCACGGGTAATGTGCCCGGTAAAAACCCTCGTGTAACTTCTTTTACGGATGACCGTGTACTGCTTCCTTTATGTCTCTCAGTCTCTAACAACTATACTTATTTTGTTATTCAGAATTTATTTGCATGCATGAAAGAAGTGATAATGATATGAGTCTATCGTAATTTGATTATCTATTAGAGCTTTGCAATTTCTCACCAGATCTGATAATGTATCGTCAATTTGGTAATATCCGTCTCGTGTGTATGGGGGTGGTGGTGAATTGTTTGTTGTATTAGATGTTACAATCGGGCTACCGTGTGTTAAAAGAGGTAATCTCCTCGGTAAAATTGCCATAGAAGTTAGGCTTGAAGCTGCTGTACTACCATACCTGAAAAAATCATTAATTTCATCCCTGTAACGGTAGAACAATGATTCATGTATCGATGAGAGTCATGAGAAAAATTCGAAGTGTCTTTATCAATGAATCCTCAATAATAAAATCACAGGCTTGGGATATATAATATAGAAGGGTCATGATCTAACAATAATTAATTCACAAAGATGTTACCTAGGTGAACTAGCGATAGGACTAGAGTCCAGGTCGCTGGTTTCTGAATCATGAAAAATCATGGGCCCAAAACTCATATGAGATCCAGAGCTTAGTAAAGGAGCACTTTCAGATCCACTATCCTGTGGCGGAGACATATCACCTATGCTCCGCGCACGCCTTGGCTTTCGCTCGTACATATCTTGTTTACTTTTATGCTCTGTTAACAAGGTTTCATGATTATTTTTTTTTAAGATCAATTCATGCGATGAGTTTACATACTGTTATTAAGATTTGAACTTCTATTATAGACTCCTTTCATTTTTTATAGGATACTATTTTATAGCAAGCTAGAACCGAAACAACTAACAAGTCTTTTTGTTTTTTACTCCTATTAATTACCTCCAAATTCTTCAGTTGTCTCATTCTTTCCAGAGACTGTATCGTCCCTTAACAAGGATTCACGACCTACGTCTAATGCTGTTACTTGTAGCTCTCTTTTGGGCATCATTTGTGTTCTAATAGAATTTTTGCACGACATATTGTGCATATTAAAGTTTTATTTTCCAATTATATAAAACAAAAGCTGAGTATAGTTTCAAATTTAATTTTCACATCTATTGATGTACTAAAACTACATTATTTCGTTTTTGAAATCATGGTATGTAAAATAATTACACATTAAATACAAAAATCATAACAGGTCAATAGTGCTTCATACATACCGGTTCTTGAATTAGTTGCAACTTGAATTCTTTATATTCTGAATCCACTAAGATGAGTTTATGTGATGGTAGATGACACGTGTCTCTTTTGCCATTCATAAAAGAAACAAAAATTCGTACATTGAGTTGAGAAAATGATTTAATCTAATTAGATCATCAAACTATAAGACTATAACGTCAACTTCAAGAAATTATCACAATATATGCTTAGTTGATAGTTTCTTCTCGCATATAGTAAATTGTACAATTAATTCTAAACTGTTGTTTAGTATTGTCAAGAGCTTTACCTCAGATTTGAATTTCAATTATTAATCAATTAATCGTTTACCGATTAATTATTTGTAAATTATGATTGCACATCAACATTGACACGAACATATAACATGACTTTTAATTTTAATGATGCTACTTGTTAATCCATAAATGTTATCAACTCTTCTTAGTTTATATACGAACATACTAGATGTTAATTAGCTACTCAGATTATTATTTGTTACTGTTTTATTGAAGACATTTTATAATTTTATCAATCCCCTTCAATTAGTCCAAAACTAATGTCTTGTTAATTATTAATTGTACTTTCTGACTAAAGGTTTGATTCACACTGACTAACTCGAAGATGTTCAGCTCTCTGCTTTCTACGCTATACTGTTATATCTTGTTTTTGTGACGTAATGCCGAACATCCCCTCTGTTCGTCATTATCTCTCTTTTTTCTCAACATGTACTTAGTGGGGAAGACCAATTTTTTAAATCAGTAATAAAAGTATTTGATATAATTTACCATTTACTATTATTAGATTCATCAAAGAATGATATTACCTGTGCGGATCAACAGAGACACTGATATTGCGTTCAAGATTGTGAATCCAGAAGTATTTCATTCCTGATTAATTGAAATCTGTTCACTTTTCTTCTTTCTAAATAATCACATACTTCATGCGTGTTCTCAATCAAATTCAATCTCTTGAGTATCATTTTTCAAACACTTTCATGACGTCAGCGAACAGCTCGATCATGCTGTGCAGAGATCACGCTACTGGTAATTAATCTGTATGACTTCTTTTATTTTTAGTTCCTGAAAAAATTCACTTATTCTTATCTTGTTTCTTCTCATGTAAATGATGAGCTCTAGCTGAGATCACTGCAGCCTATTAAACGTATAATGGGTAGATATGAGATCTGGAAAAGACAATGTGAAATAAAATATTCAAAGACTTTACAGGCTCTGGAAATCGTCTGATATACTTCAGCGTAAAATACTTTCTTATATTAGTGAGATTGCATAAAAAATTGTCTTTTTTTTTTTGTTGTTGCAGTTTTAATATCAGATTTTCTTTGTAAATACTTTCTCGTTATTTCATCAGCCCTGTGATCCAGTTTCATTATTAGAAAACATTAATATCATTATCTCTCTCCACGCGTGAGATTTTCAAGGTGGATGCAGTTATCTGCTCTCACGCTATATATGGGTCTAGTAAATTCGTTGATAATAGTTTGACCTACATAAGACGACTTAAATATGTGAATATAGTTTGATCTGAATTTCGCTGATAATGTGTAGCCTTGATTATATTGACTTGAAAGATGTTGTGCCAAATATTGAGAATTAGCAGAGTCCTAATTCTGCAATCATTCAATTCTCATGGAATTTAATAGCATCTGAAAAACCTTGAAAGTCTAAGGGCGTTTTCAGAGAGTCATATTTTCTCTCTGGAAAACCTAGAGTTCTCATGAAATTTTCCAATTTAGTATTGACATTCAACTGGTCACCCTGATTGATAACGCGAGAGGTCATGGCAAAATCTTTTCGATATTGTCCTTATAAAGCAATAACTGTAACCGGTATATTTGTTTATCTTTATATTGAACGAAGGACGATGAAAAACTGGGTCAGATTCCTGATCAGAAATTAGCAAATCAAATTAGACATGTATTTTTCTTTCTAACAGAAAATTATTTTGAAAATCTAGAATTTAAAAGTTAGAGTTAGATTTACCACAACGATAAGCTCTGAACAATCTATTGTGCCTTGCCTTGTTCATATGTATGAATGTTTATAATGTGATGGAATTAATAATAATAATAATATTATTATTAAAGTTTAGTGATATGCACTTTGTAGATACATTTTGCATCGAGGATAAATAAAGATAGCATTGCTTATTAAATATTATCATTTCTTTTGTATAGTACCAGTTGTATACCATATATCTGTATATTGTATTTATATACACTATGGATTGAATTGCAACTATTCATATTACTGACACTGTATATATATAGTTAACAAAATTCTTGCAAGAGAATGTGGGACAGTGTCAGTTATGTGATAAAGTTCAAAGACAATTATTACCATGCATATACTTGGATCTAAAAAAAATACTGATTGTTAAAAGCTTTTTATTGTCAAATACAAATCCGTATCGGAAGAACTAAAATACATAGTTAAAATACATTCTGATGATACTCGTATCGATGAATAATTGATATACCGTTAAACTTATTCAGCTATAATGTGTAATATCATTAACTGAATTTGGGAATGGTCTTTAAATAACGATAATAATATGGTCGGGATTCATTAACAATTTTCTTGATGAAACTTATAATACATTCAAACGTATCGATATGTGTAGGTAATGAATTTTTTATTGGGATCTGAATTATTCTATTTTTGAGTTACTGCTTCATAGATCGATCTGTCCTAACTTCGTGATTTTGATTGAATTTGAATAATCGATTAAAAATCATTTTGAAATTTGCCCATGCGTTTAATTTGTAGTCGAAAATAGACAAGATTTAAATTAGAATCCGAAATGCCGCGCGCCAGTAGCGGACATAGAGCCACGGTGCCCTGTTAAAAATTTTAAGGGCGAGTCAACAATTTATTTGAACATTTAATCATGAGAAAATTAGCTTGTAGAATGATAAATAAATATTGATCGATTTTGATCTATTTCATGGGGGGCAAACGGTTAATTCAAGGTCTAAAATGTATCGCAATTTTGAGCAAGAGTTTATCGCATCATGAGGTACGAAGTCCGATGTTTTCCGAACGTATAATATACATCCTAGCATATCCATGCCCTTGTGTGTCATTGGCAGATAAAATTTAGTCTGCTAGCAACGCGGAGATAGGACCGATGTTCGATCGTCCGAAGAAAATTTATTTTGACTTTAAAGAAGCTATTATAATTGTTGTTTGACATTAAAAAACGTTATTGAACTGTTGTTGCTGATTATAAGAAGCCAATTAACATGTCCGGTAATATTTCAAGCGTAACAGTTACAACAAAGGTTTACGAGGGTCAAAAGCCGGGTACCTCAGGGCTCAGAAAAGCCGTCAAAGTCTTCACGCAAGAACATTATACCGAAAATGTTATTCAATCAATTTTTGAAGCTCTTGGAGATCGGTTGAACGGATCAACTTTAGTCGTTGGTGGCGATGGCCGTTATTACGGGAGAGAAGCGGTTGGAAAAATCATAAGAATAGCCGCTGCTAACGGGGTATGTTTAATTAATTAGCGTATCTATAGGTGTGATTAAAAGTCCTTAGTTTGCTTTATGCATGACAGTAGTAGCTTACACGAATATTGGTTCCTTTGTTTAATTAATATCCAAGTCACTCATCCTTTTTAATTTATAGATCGTTTCATCATACATATAGTTTAACATAATTATATACAATTGATATTTACGCGAGCTAATATATAATATTATAGACGTAACATGCTCATGTTTCAAAGTACAATATAGTTTCAAACGTGTGTGTATTTGTGTTGCGTTGCGAAATGCGTGTGTAATGTGACACTTGATACGCTCTATACCTATACAACATCTATATATGTTTGATCATGATTCTTTGATTGGGGAGTGAGATACTATAATCTTAACATATTGAGAATAGTGCTGTTTAGACATGAGTTGCATTTTTTAACTTTGATTAAAAAATCAACAATTATCACTACATACATTGTTGACGAATTGTTATGTAAGATATAATAGGAATAGAATTTGAATCTGATATAGAATATAGCTACGAAATAAGATAACAGGATTAGATCAGATCTGGTTTGATTATCTTATTTCAAAAAAAAAAAAAAATCAATCATAAAATGATTTTTCAATTTGTTAATCAACTGCCTTTGATTTTTTAATTAAAATTTTTTTTCTCTTTTTTTTTTTAACAGGTATCGAGGCTGATAGTGGGACAAGATGGTATCTTATCGACTCCAGCAGTTTCTGCGATAATTCGGAAGTACAAAACTCTTGGGGGAATTCTTCTGACCGCATCGCATAATCCCGGCGGTCCAGATGCTGATTTTGGGATAAAATTCAACTGCGAGAATGGCGGACCAGCTCCTGACGCTGTTACAAATAAGATCTACGATATTACTAAATCTTTGAAAAGTTACAAGATTGCCCAAGGAATTAACATCGATATATCAAAGATTCAGAGCACCGATATTACAGTCGATGGAAAAAATTTTAAGGTCGATGTTATTAATTCAGTTGATGATTATGTCGAACTAATGAAAACCATATTCGATTTTCCAAAAATCAAAAAACTTATTCAAGGAAGTCCTGAGCGATCTGCTTTCCAAGTTCTGATCAATTCAATGAATGGCGGTAAGATATTTTAATTTGGTTTTTCAGTTATGACTTAGAATTACAATTATAAATCGAAAATATTTTAGAACACGAAAAGCTTTGTTAAATAGGACTGTCCAAACTTATACAAATACTATAATTTAAATAGCACAAACAAGCCCTCTAGCATTTTTAGTTCCCATCTGGCTTCTGTGCTTTGAGTATACAAATCTGAAGTGGTAAAGATTCTCTTGATAACAATTCTCTTGACCATTTCTTGATCTCGAGTTTCAGAAGCCTTATATAAATATTAAAGAGAAAAAGATTCAATAATGTTGATACTGAATTTAACATGTAGAAAACGAGTAAAACCTGCTTCAAGTAAGGAAAAATTTAATATGATTGACCAAAAATCCGGCTGTTCGGTATTATTATATAATTGCAAGTAGAATCGTGCAAAATGAAGAAAGAATTTTACTTTAAATGTGATTCCAGTTACTGGGCCGTATGTAAAACGTATTTTCATCGATGAGTTGGGCGCCTCTGAAGCAAATACTGTTAATATTATCCCGCTGGAAGACTTTGGTGGACTTCATCCAGATCCCAATTTAACTTATGCAGCAGATCTGGTTGAGACCGTTAGAACTGGCCCTTACGATCTTGGCGCAGCCTTTGATGGAGACGGCGATAGAAACATGGCAAGTCTTTATTAATCACATAGCTTATGGTAGTTGAAAAAAACTAGCTGCATCTCACAGCAGTAGTATTTTCCAAAGAGTTTCGGAAAAGTACAAAAGTTACTTACTATGCGCTATCTCCCCATTTTCAGATTATTGGAAAGAAGGCCTTTTACGTCAACCCATCAGATTCCTTGGCAGTGATAGCTGCTCATTTGGACTCCATTCCTTATTTCAAAAACACAGGAATAAAAGGATACGCTCGATCCATGCCCACGAGCGGCGCTGTTGATAGAGTGGCTGCAGCGACTGGCATTGAATTCTTCGAAGTGCCAACTGGGTGGAAGTATTTTGGTAGGTGAAAATATAGGATGTATTATAAGAATTGGAATGAAAGATTGGCTCAGAATAATGAAGCATCAAATAAAATACCTCAAAGAATATAATTATAATGCATTGTGTTCAGGAAATCTGATGGACGCTGGCAGACTGTCTATTTGTGGTGAGGAAAGTTTTGGTACTGGTTCTGATCACATTCGTGAAAAAGATGGCGTTTGGGCTTGTCTTGCTTGGCTTAGCATTGTCGCCCACACAGGCAAATCCATTGAAGAAATTCTCCAAGAACATTGGACCAAGTATGGTAGAAACTTCTTTACCAGGTTCGTATATTTCTATTATTAATCTAAAGAACATGGTGCTCGTCATTTCCACCATCAATCATTCAGGCGATTGAATCATTTTCTCTTTTATCTAGAATTACTCATATTTTCGAAAATGAATAACTGATCAAAGGATGATAACGTGAATTTTTACATCTCAATTAATCTCTGTGCAATGTTTAATTCACACGCAGGTACGACTATGAAAATTGCACATCTGATGCAGCAAATAATATGATGGCTCAACTCGAGGAACGTATTACCAGTGCAGGTTTCAAAGGAACGAAGCTTGCGAATGGTGGCAAATCATACGTCGTTAAACACGCTGATAATTACTCGTACAAAGATCCAATTGATGGCAGCATAGCTGAAAAACAGGTTCGAACTATTAGATTAATTTAAATTTCGTTGTATTAAGAAAAATAGAGATATTAATGTGGAAAATATTAATACCTTGAAAAACTGAGATCTCCAAAACCATGTAACTCACTAGTTTCATGTGTTATTACTTTTACTTCTCTTAACAGGGCCTGCGGGTATTGTTCGAAGATGGTTCCCGCGTGATATTCCGTTTATCAGGAACCGGTAGTTCTGGAGCTACAATTCGACTTTATGTTGAAAGTTATGAATCTGATTCATCAACTTACAACACAGATCCTCAGAAGGTTTTATCACCGCTTCTGAACATTGCTCTTGAGTTGAGCAAGCTTCAGGAGCATACAGGCCGTGATGCTCCCACTGTAATCACATAAAACTAATTAGATAGTCCAGTTTCATCTCCCATCCAGTACTTCACATATTTCATCGCAGCAGTATGTATGTATGGTACTTTACAATATATAGATTATATGTTAGATATATACTACGTACTCAAATAATTCGAACTTCGTTTAAAAATTCATCGAAGTTTAGAGTCAAATTTCTGAAACAAGGGTTTTTTAGTTCTATCGCACACTTGGTCATGAATCTTTTCTCTGTTTTCAATGCACAGAACATGATTTCTGTGATAATTACAATGCCAAATACGGGTTTCCGACTTATGTTATTACACTCAATTATTACCCATTACTATTATCGTAATACGTGATAAAGTATGATGTGAAGAAAGGCTATTCAAATAGTCGAATCGTAACAGTGTAATAATCTTATTTCTCTTATCAAACTCTTCTCATCTCCAAAAAAAAAAGCAATAATCTAGTGTTGAGGTAATGTTAGTGGATTTTACATACAGGAAATAGATCAGAAATATAGCCATAGAAATGGATTTAAATTTTTCCATGGAAAGAGATTTTATGTGAAAAATATCTCACTGCTCAAGTTTTTTCACTTTTACAGAAAAATTTACCACGTGTAAGATGCAATATCTAAATTAACCACGAAAACAAATTAATAATTAAAATAATTGAAAATGTATTTTTAAATTTGTTATGGTTTTTCAAATTTATATTTTTTGAAAGATAAATTGTTACAGTAAGTCTCATTGAATAGAAATTACTTACTCAAAAAGCATAGCTACATTCGATTTATAGAATAATTATATAGCTTACAGGTACTTACGCATTATGTAGTACATACTTTGATGGTCTACACTTTTCCAATGTTCAATTAGTAAAACAAAGACGTTGAATTCGGGTAGCTCAAGAGAAAATTATTCTAGAAGTAAATCAAATAATGCTGTCTAATGTCATTAGTTTATCTTGTCGTTGACTTAAATCTGAAGAGCAAAAACGACGTAGTAATAACGGCTAGATAGGGATCATATCAATAAGAATTAATTTCAGCATTCGAAGATTGCACATTGCAGTCAACAAACTCCACATTACCTATGTATTTCAATGTGTTTTAACTATTGGATCATCATTACCAAGCTACTATATCGAATACAAAATTCAATATCAATATTCGGTAGTCTATTACGAGTAATATTTTCTACTGCAGAAGTTTGGTATATCGGAGTGCTTAATTTGAAGCAAAAATTTGATTATAATTAGTTGAATTTACTTCTGACATGATTTGCAGTTCCGGTATATTCATATTATCAAATCAAAGAAGGTATGGCGCAGTAAACATTTAAAGGAATCACACAAATAGGGTAATGAATAAGACTATAAACTGGGTTTCTATTCGCTATGTATTTTGATGCTCAAGGCTTTTTCATAACAATACTGTAATAGTCAATCAGATAACTACTTATGTAGGTGGTCATGATTTTCGATGATGATTTAATCATTGATAACTGTTTAGTCAATGCGGATGGATTTCGTATGTGAATTTTAATTTTCCTTTATGATTGTGTATTAGGGTGGTTCAAAAAAGACCTAAGTTCTCAGATTTTGCTGCTCATCCGTGAATATGTTGCTTGTGATTTTTCAAAATTATTCCATTTTTTTGAGCTCTATAGGACAATATTTACTACTGCCTCATTAAAGTTAAAATTTCGAAATTTCGCCATTTTTGGCAATTTCAAAGTTCGCAGATCAAAGTGCTCATCCGACTACCTCTAAATTCTCATTCAATTAGCATTCTGGTTCAAGATGAGACTCGTACGATAATATTTAGTACTGCCTCAGAGCAGTTGAAGTTTTTTCACTATTTAGGGTTTTTCCTTGAGATTGGATCGTCAGGTGTTGCTCATGAGACAGTCTCTTCTTGCTATTTTATGGAAGATATACAAGAAGTTTGCGGTCTGTGGGACCATTTTTACTACTGCCTCACTGGGGGTCAACTTTCCTCCAAGTGAACTTAGCAAAATTATTGAAATTTTGGATCTATCTCGTGAAAAAAGGATTTTAGGAGAAAATGCCATTAAGCTTTTTCGTAGAGGAGAATATTTTACGCAAAAAATGTCTCTAGATATTTTTCGCTAATGTGGCTTGTTATTGAGATAATTCAATAATTTAGCGGTTAATGTTGTCATTATGGAGAAATGATGAAAATCTCCAATAATTAAGTAATTTTCTGGGAAAGTGGAGACTTTTGGAGTAAGTGACATGAGATAATTCTATAGAAAAAGCAGTTTTATTATATGGACAATGTCTCGAGATGATTTTCTCTGCCATAGATTGTTATTGAGATAATGCAATAATCGTTCCACTCTATACAGGTTGACTCAGAATTCGTGACGATTCTCTTGAGGGGTTAATCCTCGTAAAAACTGTAAAAATTCAGCTAGTATTTACGCATACCTTTTTATTATCATCAAATATGAAAAACTTTAGCAGACAATAGAGAAAATCTGAATGATTTCCTCGTAACGACAAAATGATTCTTCGATTATTGAATTATATCAATAACAAGCCACATTAGCGAAAAATATCTGGAGACATTTTTTGCGTAAAATGTTCTCCTCTACGAAAAAGCTTAATGGCATTTTCTCCTAAAATCCTTTTTTCACGAGATAGATCCAAAATTTCAATAATTTTGCTAAGTTCACTTGGAGGAAAGTTGACCCCCAGTGAGGCAGTAGTAAAAATGGTCCCACAGACCGCAAACTTCTTGTATATCTTCCATAAAATAGCAAGAAGAGACTGTCTCATGAGCAACACCTGACGATCCAATCTCAAGGAAAAACCCTAAATAGTGAAAAAACTTCAACTGCTCTGAGGCAGTACTAAATATTATCGTACGAGTCTCATCTTGAACCAGAATGCTAATTGAATGAGAATTCAGAGGTAGTCGGATGAGCACTTTGATCTGCGAACTTTGAAATTGCCAAAAATGGCGAAATTTCGAAATTTTAACTTTAATGAGGCAGTAGTAAATATTGTCCTATAGAGCTCAAAAAAATGGAATAATTTTGAAAAATCACAAGCAACATATTCACGGATGAGCAGCAAAATCTGAGAACTTAGGTCTTTTTTGAACCACCCTATTGTGTATACTATAAAAAAAAAAGAAAATTCTGTGTACTTATATTGAAAGCTTTAGTAAATGCATGGATGTGCAGAAAATACTAGTAGTAATTGTTGAAAAATCGAAAAAAAAATGATCAGATGATGATGATGATAAAATTCAGAGTTTCGATTTTTCGCGAGGTTTTGAAAACAATTACTCCACGTTTTGCTATACGCTGAACATGGTTTTTGATGTAAGAGATGCCTGCGAGTTTGTTAGTGAAGTTCAATGGTAATATATTAAGTTACCAACAATGCATAGTGATAGTATTGTCTTGTATCTCTTTCATACAGAACTATACGTAGAGTAAGTTGTACCAACAAGTTTAATAATAAAATAATTCGAAAAAGTATGGATGTCCGTACGACAGCGACCAAAAAATGGCAAAAAATTTAATTGGTGTGTCGATGTAAATCTACAAGGAAATGTGCACGAAAGTCAACTACCTACGTTTAAAAAAACGGGTACTATATACAGAGTTAAGTAATAGGAAAAACAATGTAATGGTAAATAAAGAGGTATAGTAATAATCGTTTTATAAAGCTACGAATTGCTAAAAGAGAAGTATCTTTAGTTTTTTGCTTTGTGATATTGATACCTGAGTTGAAAAAAAAAAAAAAAAAAATGAAAAATTATAAACATACTCATGTAACATTGATGGAAAATTTATGTTGCTTGTATAAATGTGATGTTAGCCTCCTTAGTTCTTAAAAATATATATACATATATATGTATATATATATATTTATATTTTTTTTTCTTTTCAAACAATTTTATTTTAGCATTAAGTAGTAATGGGTGAAGAAAAAATATACCTCTCTTAGCAACTTAGTATTAGTAGCTCGTGTATTTTGTGAGCATCTATCATTTCATTGAGTCAAAAATCCGATTTGTAAAGGACTGTAGGTTTTGATAACAAATCAAGAATCCTAGTATAAAACGTCGTTGTCAATTATAACTTCAAATACGTGAAGAAAGATTTTTCTAATCTTTTATCTTCGTTATGACAAAATCTCATAGTTTCTTGAACATCTGTTACATACGTTTGAATTGTTGTAAACGACGTTTTTAGGTGGGTATGACATTTTTTGAGATTATGTGTGGGAGATTCCTATGGAATTTTGTAAATAATCGATGATGAGCGGGGAGGATACTTGGGGACCTGAGCCGACATAAGCTTCCGTCAGGCTTGAACGCCCATGCCACAATCTAATGAATTTCAATTTATCTTCAGAACTTTCGTGTTTGCATATACATATTCAGTTCTCTTGTTGCAAAATGATTACGAAATCAGATGAATCTAAATACATATAAGACCTAGAAACAGATTGATAGAATTTGAAATCTATTTGTATAGAAAATCCATACTCGCTGTAAAATTATGTCATTAGTTTTGTGGTGTGACTTTGGGCCGTGATGTGTTAGCTATGTCACAAGAGACCAGCAATGACTGCCGATTGTACTATAAAACATAAACATATAACATTTGTACTATAGTAATTATTATCTAAGAGTTTGCGAGTGAATGCCTAAAGCTTATATATTTTACTATCCCTAAGGAGAATTTCATTTCTATTGAATTGAATGTCAAAATTATAACTTTTCCTACACACGTGTTACATGATTGATAAACTCACTGGAATTTTTCATTGAGACATACACTAATTATTTCTTCAAAATAGACATCAAAATAACTTGGAATTAAATATAATTTATCTCAAAATCTCGCTTTGCTATAAATCAGTAAATAAAAATGAAATTTCTCCTAGTATTAAACTAACATTGATGTGAGTGATATTGCATCACGTTAATTTTTCTGTTATTACTATCATCAGTTGATTACACTTCGCATCAAAATGCAGAAAAAAAAAGTTGGAGAGTTGTGTGACCTATAGTTATTATTTATTAAACATACGATTGTTATGCACAATATGGAACCATTCATTAATATTGGATATACACATGACGCCTTATATCTACATCAATGATATAAACAAATTTTTAAGCTATTACAAATTATTATAAATCAAAGGCTTGGGCATCTCTTAACGAGTTTCGTATTCTCACTAATGGTAAGCCGAAAGTAAAAATATTTAAATATCGTTCAAGCAATATGAGAAGTACTGCAATCATGTCAGAGTAATGTATCAGTTCAGTCGTGAGATATTTAATATCGCTAAATCAGGAGTCTCCGCCGTGTAGAGACCAGGAAATACAATTTATTTAATAAACATCAGCTGCAGGATTCAGCATCTGTGATTTAATGGAAAAAATATTATTATTATTATATAATATAAAAAATGTGAGTGTATTCAATTAAAAATCGATAATACATCGATGTTTCTAACTGTAAACTGTATAGGAATGATGAAATTAAAAATTACAGAACAGCAGTACCCAGGATATAATTAGTATGTATAGATATATGGAAAAGAAGCTCACGTTTGAATAATCCAAAAGTAAAAGCCTTCGTGCCAGTCATGGAAATGCATTATCTGTTGAATTATTCTATTGTTATTATTGCTACATTTTGGATGCCGTTGTATTTACAGAAATAAATAGATCATCAAAATACCAAAAAACCCTTCTTACGGCTAATGGAATATTCATCAACCAAATGCAATACGACTTTCTGAGATACTAGGAACCTAATCTGCATCTTTAAAACCTTAGTGTCTTACACGCATTTGAAGGCATGGCTTGAACAGTTCGTAAAATTATCCCAGTGATATCTAGTGTGTGCTACGATGTCTTAAACAGATCAGTGAATTGAAAATAATCATTCTACAGCAATAAGTAATGAGTTCAACGATACAAGGAATTCGTATTTATTGCCGCCCTCAACTTGCGGGGAAAGTAGTTCGGAAAATAGCCACTCTGGTAGCGGGAAGATACTTTCGGATTCAAAGGTATGTGCCGCCAAATTGTAGATTATTATTCGATCACCGTGACCACTTGTACTACATTATTCATGTATGTTCATTGATTGTTTATGAGGTAAAGAAAGTATAATATACACCTGAATATAACAGATAAATAATGATATGAGCGTTTTAGAACAAAAAAAAAAAAGGCTTTATGTTGCCGGAGTTTTCCCTCATTCTTGAAATTCAAATTGAGTATAAAATATTTTCTACCATCGACGTCGTGCTGAATGTCATTGACATACGTTTTTATTAACTTTTATACCTTCATTACAATCGATATAATATCTCTTCGTGATTAAAAATAATTCATGAAATGCGGTTTATGCTGATTTTTGTATACGTCAATGTCAACACGGAGGTTGAAATGTTAAAATCGGTTGATGGCAGCATGACGGTGGTGGTAAACACGCTTGGGGTGGATATTGCGAAAATTTTGCACAGCTAGGGTGCGATGTAGGGTATTGAAATCTCGAGCAGCATGGAGATGATTGACAGCAGTGTGACTGCCGATTTGAGTTGGTCCTACAGCTGCATCTGTGAAAAATATTGCCGCGAATGTTTTGAAATATGCAGAATTAAATTGCGAATGATCTCGTTTTAAATACCTGGCGCATTTTGTTGATCTCTGAAAAAATGCTATGATACTAGAAAAAATTCCGCGACGCCGCGAACAAGGCTGTTTCATGTAATTTCTGCGGCATTTGCTTCTTCCCATTTTTTTTTTTCCCCCGCTTGTTTATTTTTCGTTTGGAATTTCCTTACGTCATGGTATCAATGAAATCGGAATCCAGCAAATGTCGGAAAAACGTATTTGAAATAAATTACATAAGTCATTTTGAAGTTTTTTTAGCTGTTTTCTGCATTTTGTCGTGACAGCGTTTACGAGTCGCGTGTAATTGACTGACATTCACTTGTCAATAATCGAGACAGTCAAAAGAAACAAAGGCTTATTTAATTTGAAAAATTAAACCGTTTGATCGTTCAGTCAAAATGCTTTTTTTCAACACATTCGAATCCAAAAATTTCTTTTTCATTTTCATACGCTCGAATAATGAGAAATCGAATAATCTATCAGATTTCTTTAATCATGAATGTTATACCTGTGGGAGTATGATAACGATATTTCATAGGAACAACGGCTGCGGTAGATTTACCTTCACTTTATTTAAATTTTTCAAAAATCTTAATATAGGGCAATATGCGGTAGATGAAATTCTTTAATTAACAGCATCTTCGTCTTGGCTGTTGCGGACAACTCGGCGGAGAATAATTGCCCGGTGGACAAACAATGATCGGAACAGTACCCGTGGTAGGGCATGATGGTCTGCATGGTCGAGATTGACCTGGTGTACCATCGCGCGATACCACTACGTTACTGAAATAATAAAAATACGTCTTGAAACACAGGGAAATTTTTACTAATGCCCATTTATATGACACTATATATTATATTCTTTCGTTGAGTTAATATAATTATTGAATAATATGCGCGAAAATGAATCGCATGCACTGTACATACTAATAATTGTTCCTATCTGGTTTCGGAGTTATTCCTATGGTACCACTCATGAAGACGCCTCCCTTGCTGCATGGTTTTAGAGTGGGTCCTTTGCTACCCTTACCAGTTTTTTTATCTTCGTTGCCTGAATTCTTTCCCCCTTTATTTTCCTTCTTATCTCTCTTACCCATGTTGCTCAATTATAAATTTTGTTGATATTGTCGGAAGATATTGCCAAAAATATTGTTTTTAATTTTGAATTTATTTCGTTTGAAACGATATTGAAATTTTGATCATTTGGTCCAAATTGTGTTTTGTTATTTTTTTTTTTTTTTACGGAGACGACCGTGGAAACAGGCTGACTCCTTTTTTTCAGAGTCTGTTCCAACTCTCGTTTTTCAAATCTATAAAATAAAAAATTGGTTGAGTTCGCTGTATATCTGAAAATTCATTCAGATTCCCTATTCGCACCTGTATCCCCTACGCTGTTTCACATCCCTCTTATTCGATTCCTGATATAAGGAGACGAAAGGATCAGAAGAAAGTGGAAAATAACGAAAAAGATAATTATTTGAATGCTGCATCTTGGAATTTATTTCGGAATCATTGATACAATATAATTTGTGTATAATTACAGATTATAATTCGTACAGGAAATAGCTGTCCTATAACTATAAAATATATATAATGTCTTCGCTTCATTCCTATTTTAGCTGACTTGCGAAATCTTTGATCAACCGAAATTAAACTTATCTGAACTGAACGTGAACAGTTTTATGATTGAAATTAATAACAAGCCATTCATGTTACAGATGATATTTTTATTAGTTGCTAGTCATAAAGTCAGAATATCTATAGGAGATGTAATAGGCATTTGCTAATTAGCAGGGTGGACATCCTGGAGGTGGCTGACAGGAGTTTGGTGGACAGCATTGAGGCGGTGGACACGGAGGCTCACACTTGTTAGCGTTTATTCTATAAAATTGAATACATAAATAAAACAGGCAGAAATTTTTTTTCTGTGTTATTTGTTTAATATTTACGGGCAAATTTTGATCGGTTTTTCCATCAGCCCTATGGTGCCACCCATTCCTGCACCTTTGGGAAGAACTTTGGGTTTCTTCTTGTCACCGCCCTTTTCTTCCTTTTTATCTTTGCCTTTGTCGTCTTTATTTTTATTCTGAGATTTTTTTGGTGGCATTTCGAACAGTTACTATATATTATTTATATAGTTACTTTCACTATCAAAGACGTATGAGAAAGTTTTCCGAAAATATAATGCCGAAAAAGATAATCGTAATTTTGAATTTGGCGATTAAATTTTGTGAGTAAATTTATTTTATCGATTTGTTGACACAATTTTTATTTCAATTCCATAGCAATTGCTCTAGTTACCAAATCGCTACTTTTTTTTTTTGTTTTTTTAAACAATCGCGATGGAACCACCTGAAATGACCAAATTTTTGATACCCGTCGTTTGATACGACTAGTTTACTCAAGAAAAGAAATCCACACAGTGGTCACTCTACTCTATTGAAATTATAATCTATTTTGAATCCATTTGAACAATGTATAATGAGACAATCTTCTTGAATCGTATTACTGGTTTTAATATCTCAAACATGCTTATACACGTTGTACAAATTGATTATAAAAATGACAAATAATTCACAGTATATGATGGCGAATATTGTATTCAGTCTTAATTTACTTATGCTTGCGGTACGAGGGTAGGGCAAATGAAATGTTGAATATTGTGAACGACAATTTCGCGTACACCTCTTTCATAGTGAATGAAAACTGAACAAGAAAAGTCGAATAGGCCTTTATGAAGATCATAGGATGGTAAAAATATCGAGAATTCGTATGTGCGAAGAGATCATTTACAACAAGGTCTCGGACATTGCGGAGCGAGACAGCTCGGCTGAGGACAACAGTCTGGTCCTCTTCTATACCACTTATCAGTCTGTTGAAGAAAAATTTTTTATACATGGATATTTTGTCATTGGATAATAATTTAGTCGAAAAATTCCGATCTTATTGTGCTGATCGAAGAATATAATGAAAAGTTCATAATATTAATCTGCACTGCAGCGATTACACTCACCCCTTGTGCCATATAGCTGCGACCGGGTATTGGATAACTTAGATCACTGCCGACGTCAACGAGATTTGAAACGACTATAATGTCTGCACATGAATTGTAAACGATTAATGGTCGTTTTTGAGGAAAAGTCCAAGCCGGTTTACACTCGTGAGGACTAGGTTTAACTTCCCAAGCCTCTGGGTCATTTCTACAATCGTAGCGCACACAAATTGGCTTCTTCGCGGTTCGTCTATACAACGAAAACAATTTGGCATTAGCATTTTTGCGAAATTTTCATCAAATACATTTTAATTTTTTCTCTATGGTCTTACAAGCTGTCCATTTTTGCGAAAATACATTGCAACCGACGAAGTTCTTGACCAGGGCTAGTAACACTGTTAGAGAATCCCCAGTTGCCTATAGCTTCGGCAACACCTGTCCCATGTCCTCGAGAAAATTCATAAGTACAAGGCCGCATTTTGATTATATTATTACTCCAGATTTAGATGGATTATGTATAGGTATTGGAATTTCACTGGTCTCAATAGTTTTCGAAATACTTAAAATTTAGATTTTATTGTGCTAGCCAAAATTTACTAATTGAAGGTATAATGTGACGGATTCAAATAGCTGACGGATGCGAAGATGATATATTTTTTTTTTTTTTGAAACAAAGATCAGAGAAATGAAAGATGCGTATATTATATCGAGTGGCCTATAAAGCAATGAAGAAATAATTATACGTAAACTCTAACTACACTCTCATGCATAATCGATTCAATGCCAAATTAATGGAGTTTTAAGAAAATCTTTACCGCATCTTATTGAGTGCAGTTTGTAAAATTGTCAGTCAATATGCCTTACGGATGCCAGGGTAACGACAAATGGTAAGGTGACCAGATGAAGACAAATTTTAACATTTATTTGTATTTTCGAGAGAATAGTATATTTGCGAGATAAGTTATTCACCGAATTCTTATAAATAATTTGAACAGCTCAACATGCATGCCGTGCACCCCTCACTCGCCATGCTCCCCCTGTACCTCATGGCGTCAATATTCCCCCTGGATTCAGTGCCCTCCGAAATTTGGAACCCCACGTAAATTAATACCGAAAATGACTACGGCCGTTAACTTTGGTGGTCTTATATACGAGGCGAGGGATGTATTGCCGACCCCTCCGGTTCTGTGCAGTCCTCCACCCTATTACCCTGTCTTCGTAGGTCTGTACATATTAAGTCTATCTATCATATAGGTATAACTGCCGATCTATTTGATCATATTTCTGCAAAGGCTGCAATCAATTTCTCGGTGTGGGTACAGCCTCTCATACTACATAGTGGAATGAGTTTTTATATCGATAATTGTGTTTATAAATTCTATAATTAATTGCCAACAATTAATCACTACACTACATAGGTATGATAGGTGTAACTATAGGTGAGCACGTATAGTGTCACTATCCCAGCACATTGAGATCGCTGCTATAACAAAATCGTATAAATAATTATGAAGCTTGTAAACTATGAGCTGTGTGCCTATAATAATATACTTCAACACGTAATTTGTGTTTTGTATGTTATTCTTCTTTTTTTTTTTCCTTTGCAGGAAGCTATCTGGTCTGCGATTAATCACGCTAATTTATATCCTGACGCCGATGACGCACCTCGATTTTCAGCAGACTAAATATGACCATTTCAATCACTCCGATACAGAAATATAAGCATTACACGTGTGTATGTAGTTGCATGGTTTAATAAAGAAAGAGTACGACAGTAGTTTTCATAATTTGGTATCTGTATTTGGTGTTTTGAAGTGTTTTATCTAATTCACAAGTATAAGTGACATGAAATAAAATCTTTGGGATATGAATAATTGTTATTAGAGCAAATTCAACATCTGCCGCAACCTGGACCGGGAAGACATCCTCTTGTTGAGCAACCAGATGGTGGGCAACATACCGTAGGTGGTAATACTCTTTGAGCCATAACTGTTCCGGTTGCGAATGGTCTGAGAATCAATTGAAATTATATAACGGCAGTCCGCAGGTAATTTTGGAATTTTATCCAGCGTGATAATTTCTTTGAAAATAAATCGCGATGAAACATGACTTATATTATCAATTGTGTAAACTTACGCTCCACATCTTTTTTTTATAATCTTTTTATCCTTGCCCTTTCCTTTCTTCTTCTCTGCACTACCCTGATCATTCTTTTTAGTTTTCTCTTCTTTCGGTGCCATTATAATATTCGATTTTGAATTTGTATATGTTGTTTATAATACGCAGTGAAAGATATTAAATGTTTAACGTATATTTAATATGTAATATAATTTCGAAATGAATTTTGAATTTGGATATTCTAATATGATACGATTTTAATTTGATTTACATGTTTATGGTCAAGACTGAAAAATTTATCTAACCGATCAATAGAAATAAGTGAATTTCGGTAAATCACATGGCAACGAGTTTCATACTTATAATAATATAATGCTGCTTATAATGATCCTTGAAATACAAAGAAAAGAAAAATTATTCTGGTTTCATTCTATTAATAATAATTAAAATCTGTTATATCAATTTATAATAACATAATAGTGTTTCATATTTATGTCTGCATAAATCATAAATTCGTATATGGCCTCGACCTATCGTGTCGTTCGCGCCTCTAGGGCAACAATTGAAATCGACTAGTACCTTTATATCGATTAATAATTTCAATAATCGCGGTGTCGGCCATATTGGTTTTTAAAATGGCGAGTAATCAAAGTGCGGAGAATTTAACCATGTGACGCACAAACAATTAATACGAGTCAAATAATTTCGATATGATAAGCTAATCTGATTCGCCACCCTGTCATTTAATAGTGTGAAATAATTCATCAGTTTCAAGGTTATTAAATACTTCGCGTTACTTTAAGCGGTTACACTGTTCTTTCATACTTCTCATAAGAAATCTCACGTTGAAAATGGGTTTGGGTAATTTTCGTTACCGTATAATTGTACTTATTTGTGTTGCTCTCGTATTATGGCAATCTGCGAAACACTGGTCACCTATCGCCTTATTTGGCGATGATTCTTCTCAGGTAAACACTCTTATAAACTCACTTAACCTAACCTAACCTGAAATATATTACTTTGACGCGTAGTGTTGAACACAAAACGTATATTTGTTTTACCAATTTGACGTGTTCAATTGATTCACACTGAATTTATCTAGTCAAGTAAGTATCATAGTATATTTTTCTAAATTTTAAAATTGCAAATTTTCCGCGAATATTTTAAAGTCATTTTTTATTCATGTAAATTTCTAGTTTCGAATAAAATAATTGAATCATATTGTTTAAACCCGCTTGAACATGTATTAAGTCTTCTGCAGCAAAGCCACAGGTGGCCCAAGACTTAGTTGAAGATACAGCGGTCACAAAACCGACCAAATTAGACATCCAGAAGGTGTTGGTCTCCGTATACTACGAAGCCCTTTGCCCAGATTCTCGTAGCTTTGTTATAAAGCAGCTGGTACCAACGTTTAAGAAAATAAGCGATAATTTACAGGTCGAACTCATACCATATGGCAAAGCTAAGGTATTAATCTCCCCATATCATATCATACTTATTATTTATTTACTTATTCACTGTCTACAATTCTAATCCAATTGATTCATCAATTACAGCCTGGCTCACATTGTGATAATTTATTTGTATGACTTTACCTCTTCAGACAATTGAGACGCCCACTGGGTACGAATTCTCTTGTCAACATGGCCCAACCGAATGCGAAGCTAACACAATACATGCCTGTGTTATTGATCTGGTTATTGATCCATCAATACAGTTAGACTATGTAACATGTATGATCCAAGATAACATACAGCCAGAACGTGCTATGAAGCAATGCGCAGCAAAGGTCAATCTGGATGTGGCACCAATAGAGAAATGTTGGAGAGGGACAAAAGGAAAAGAGCTATTGGCCAAGTTTGGGGAAATGACCGACGACTTAAGCCCAAAAGTCACGTTTATACCAACCATCACATTGGATAAGGTGAGATAAAATGTTGGAAAGAATTTTTATGCCACATCTATCTCAGATTGAACAATCATAAAATGAAAGCTTGGGGCAGGTTGTAAAGACCTGATTGTTAATTCCAAATTTCTTATGTGTTGTTTCCTTTTTTCTTTAGGACCCCAGCAATCTTCCAGAAATATTGAAAAATTTATTGAAACAAGTTTGTCTTCGGCTTAGTAGCCCACCTCCAGGTTGTGCATAGCATCACATTTATTATATATGAACTGCAGCTGGAAAAGCATAATACTATTTCTTAAAAGGATTGTTCCTACATATCATGTTACTCACTAACGAAAACTGGACTTGAATTATTCCAGTTATAGAGGCGTATATGAAACATATTATTTTCTAATTGAATTGAACAAAAACTGAAATTATATTATATACACAATAAATAAACGCGTTGACCTACATTTTAATCAACTTTTAATTAAGCAGTTCCATTTTCTATCAGTTAATCTCCTTTCATAAGGAGCCATAACAGTTAAAAAACCCATGATATGTATTGAACAGTAATAATTAATCCATAAATTAAATTTGCGTTTCTTATAACGCATAAGTTCATTTATT
The DNA here is from genome assembly GCA_914767705.2 of Tenthredo notha. NCBI lineage: Eukaryota > Metazoa > Arthropoda > Insecta > Hymenoptera > Tenthredinidae > Tenthredo > Tenthredo notha. The sequence goes on from OU611909.1 coordinate 10,311,560, forward strand.
CTAATAGGTGAGAGGTAAATGCAAGAAGTAAATTAAAGTTATTTGTGTTCTATATTTGATTGAAAATTACAATTGTTTAACAACACGAGAAGCCAAGATAAAAATTATATCTGGAGACATCGGGCTGTGGTAAAAAAAAAATTCAGTATGGAGTTTAGGAAATGAGACACAAACTTCTTTGATACACTCTACAATATTAGTCCAAGAGTTGTAAGAGGTCAAGTTTTTCACAGGAATAAAATCCAGCTCGGACTTGTCTGCCGCCAAAAAAACGACCGTTGAGATCAACCACAGCTTTGATCGCACTTTCTATCCTTTTAAATTCTACAAATATTCGGACAGACTCTTCTGGCTGAACGTCCATCACCTCGTGAATCATAACTCGCGATACATCCCCGTATTTTGTGTTACACTCATCCTTTACCTCTGGTTCAAGGTCCTCGTCAACTTCTCCCGGTCCCACCATGTTCCGCAACAGTACAACCTTGGAAAATAATTCATAATATGATTTCGAGCAAAAATAAAACTGCATATCTCATCGAACAAATAAAGCAAGACCCCAATCACCTTGCTGGGAGATTTCATTATTTCCGTAATGCTCGGTTCCTCCTGTGGCACTAGTGGTTGTGGAACACCGACCGGCGGAGGCGGCGAAGGAACCATTGGTGGTGGAGGAGGCATAAGTTGTTCTCTTTCGCCAACAATTCTACCGCCGCGTTTGCTAGTCTTCTCAACTTGTAAAGCAACAGACATGCCTTGTTCCTTTTTACCAAGTCCTTGACCTTCTTTAAACCCATATTTTGCCATGATCTTGGCAGCTACTGACGATGCCCCGTACCCAAGATTTGAAGACTGTGGCCGTGGCGGAGGAGGAGGAGGTGCTAGATCTGGTGCCTCTTGCAGAGACGGAGGAGGTGCTATCGCTGCTCCACCACCCGCCCCTCTCGAAGTAGGTGTCCTTTCCTCGTCCCGTTCTGGAGCAACCATTGTGTTGCTAACAGGAGATGCCTAAGGTAGTCAAAATATGATTATAAACAAAATATACATAGGAACAACAATACCCTTACGAATTATCATTAATTGGGCGATAAATTAACGATACATGAACCTATCTGATAAAGATTAGTTTCTTTTAAGAACAGATTTGACCAATTTTGTACGATGGGTGATTCATGTTAAATATTTGTAGCGGTGATGAGGGAATTTAAAAAATTTCATGCGATTAGATTACCTGGGTGTCTTCAAATCTAGTAGTTTCCCGTCTACGTTTGCGTAGTTCATTTTCTTGGTCGTGTTCTCTGTCCCGAATATCACGTAATTCTTTGACAACTTTTTCATATTCATTTGGCCACATAGGGTCATATTCGTTTACTACATTCCAATCAAACTCTCCGCCAACTCCAACGCTGTTTGTTCCACTCGAAGTGAGTGAGTTGCCGGTTTGGGGATCTTCCTCTCTTTCACCATCGCGGTTAGATTTTGATTTCAAATCTATTACCGGCGCTAATACTGCCGCTGCTTTTCTGAACTGTTCTCTTTTTGGCTTTACAAAATTTTTTAGGTTATTAACGACAATTTTATAACCTGATTTTATTGTTATATTATTATCGGAAGTTAATATATCGTGGAGAATTTTGTTTCTAATTTTGACTAAAGGGAATGAAAACATAGTTGGAAATATATTATAAAATATCATAAAGAAAAATAGGTTCAAATCAGATTCGGAAAATGATGCTTAACGAAGTATTACCTGTGTTGTAGCGGCTTTTTTTAGTTGTAGTTGAGATTGTAATAATTTAATACCCGAGGACCAACCCGCGACTTTTTCTGTAGTTCGATGTTTGTCAAAATCATCGTATAATGACATTTTTATAATATTCAAATGCGGATGTTGTTGACATGTCAAATATAACCTCAAATCAGTTTAGGCATTGGTCAAACAGACGCAATGGTGTGATAACAGTCTGCTAGAATAATTAGTTCTAAGGTAATCCGTCGTGTGGCGCTACTAGGCTGCTTGTTGTTATATCGAGATAATTTTTATGCGACAATTGAGGGTTTCAATTTTGGGGGAATCCCCGAATTGAAAATTACTCAGATAAATTATATAATTGACTGCAAATTCAAACCGGTTTTGATTTACGAAATATACTTGACTTGAATGATCGGCTTAACTGAATTTTCCTTTTATAACTAGCTAATATATCAAAGTAATGTGAATGAAATTCTTTACCACAGCACGTATAGATACCTATAATTAATAAAATGAGATACATTAAAAGCGCGCGGGTAGATACAGAGGAGCCGTCCTGAGAAACGCGACAGAGAAAGGTCGTTATACTTAATTTAGGAAGGTCATTAACAGTAAATTTATTTCTGCGGTGCGATCAATTTCAAATCTGGTTTTGCATAAAAGAATAAACCAACATCCCACGATGTCATGAGCTGCTGCAATTCGATTTTTTTAAATATAATTTAGTCAGTTTTATATGCCATTATGCTTGACCGTAAATATAATTGTGTTTTAACTTTGATCTTTCCATCTGTATGGGGGGTCCTTTTTTTCTAATGTATACGCAAGTTCTAGCTGATTACGGTTATAAAACTGTCGTAACATATTAAAACCAATAAAAGCACTTTTAACGAGAAAAACTATGACGGCTAGACGCTAGAACGTAGGTCAACAGTCTCGTTAATTAATTATTGTGGTACTAACCGAACCGGCTTAAAAACCTGCATCTCAAATTGCCAACTAGTTGCGAGCTTAATTATTGTTCGAGGGTCAACAGTTCATCGATACCCTCCAATCGGTAAAAGAACCATAAAGAATAACTGATTTCCATTTGAATATTGAACGAAACGAAAAAAAGAAAATATTACAAACTATGATAAAAAAAAAAACTATTGAAATTCGAACAAATTTGCATCAATTAATTTCATTCTGAAGTAAAGACTGTCTCATTTCAAAATATCTGGCGGATGTTAGAACTTTTTTTTCTACTATTCTCGGTGATATCCGATGCTCACGCGTTCAGAACTAATAACTGATATCAAGCGGAAGAGAATCATGGGCAAGGTACTCGGATATTCAATGTCAAATGTTTACTTAGCCTTATCATCGTACAAATACATCGTAGGATTATTACTTATCATCATCATATTGTTGCCCTTATCAGAGCTGTACCATTGTCCGAAGGTATTATTGCATTACAATAAGTTCACGTTATCATACGCACGCTTGTAGACACAGCGTTCATTCAATGGGCAGAAGGCCCGAGAAGCGGCCTCCCAAGCAAAAATAAACATAGACATATAGTAATTTTCATTGGTCTCAAGTCCCTTGCGCTTTACAACGTACAAATACTTCATCTATGCATACATATATAAATATATATATAAATGCAATTCGCTCTGAACAGTTTCAAGTTTTTGCCGTTATCTCATGTATTTATATATCCTAAGCCGCACACGTTTTGCAGCAAGCCAGAAGTGTCGGTGATGCCTATACCCTGTAGATTGTAACGGAAGGGGGAATGGGGGAGCGAGGAAGGAAGCGAATCGATGAATGAACGAGTAGTCCGCTCGTGTCAGCGAATATAAGTATATATACATACGTACATACATACAAACGATAAACATTATGATTTAAGTATCCACTTGGAAATATGAATTTCCAGACAATTTATTAACGAACAGTTTTGCTATACGATTTACGTAATAACGATAACAATAGAATGAGGGTCGTTTAGTATTCTACGACGAATCGAACGATAGAGTCGCATTCTGTCAGGCTGAAAGTTCATCCATTTGTTCGTCCTAGACAGGACGAAAACCCGAAGGGGACCGCTGACGTAACGCAACTTAATGCAGCGGTGTCCCATCTGTAGTTCTCCGAATAGTATGAGAAGACTAATATCTTCTCCCTGTATACTATTTTTCGAGGAAATGACATGTAGCCGTTCTGTAACAGCGATGCTGTAAATCCATGTATTACATACATATATGCATGCTATACAAGCATACGTAGTATAATTGCTATGCATAAATATGAACCCACGTGCATGCTTATTATAAACATAATCGACATACGAATATCGCGAATAGGACACGGGACTGATTGACAAAATGAACATAATACATATGTTATAATATTCATTTGTCTAGATATAATACGCATAAACAACTCGTCTTCCGGTGGTTAGCGGAAGTGTCGTCTCGCGTAAACGAGGCCAAGTTAGTCTAAGGTGTGTATAGGGAATTGAAAGTGAAAAATAAGTGGGGTAAAGACACGTAAGCAAAACAAAGTTTGAATAAGCTTAAACTTCTGTACGACGACGTCGACGAGGACGACTACGACGATGCTCGGGCCTCAAAAGTTATTTATTAATAGCAAAGTTAACTCGGTTCACGATGCCAGGGAGTGGCAACTGGCATCGGCTGCCCGAGGAGGTCTGCGCGCTGAAGCGGTCATGACGCAGTGACGGGGGGCCACTGCCGACGTCCCGCCCGAGTGCCGTCGCCGACGCTGACGCTGACGCCGCCGACGTCGCTGCCGTGGCTCGCCGTAGCCCGCCGACTCTCTCTTGCCCACCGGGTGAGGCGAGCAAACGATGGCAAGGGGCGGCGCGGAGTGAACCAACGGACGGACGGGCGGACGGACGGACGAGAGGACGGACGCTTTGTCGGCGCCCGCGGCGGAGATCAAACGCGCCGAACCTCTCCCCCTCCCTCTCTCCTTTCCTCCCTCCACTTCCCCACTATTCCTCTTTCCCTATAAACCGAAGGAACCCCGCGCTGAGTCCGAGAGCCGTAGCCGCGCATCGAGAGACGAGCAAAACCGAAGGCAAAGAGCTGCTAGAGAGCCTATGTAGCAGTAAAACCGTATTACGGGCCTTTACCTGCAGGTATACGAGACCGAGTTCCTCGGATCTGACCAGGGAATTATACATATAATATAGATATGTGTATTGTAATGTAGCCTTCGATGTAATTAATACCTGTACAAATTTGTTATCTTTATAATTTATTTGTTTTCTAGATTGAATCAGTCGCGGTTTATTTTTCATTTTTTTTTTTTTCGTTTTTCATGAGAATAATTACCGCCCTTCGATGAGTCATTAAACGGAGTTCCATATAATACCTATAAATACGCTTATATCTACTTTCAATAACACGCGGTCGCCGATCCTCGTGCAGGCTTATGTGTATAATGTTGAGTGGGTAAAAGCGCGGGGGTAGGTATGCGGTACACAGCTCCAGCTGTCGTAACGTAGGTATAGATATACCACGTTGTGTGTACTTTACCTATACCTATACATATCTACTTCAGCCCGTTGACGAGACCGTATGTCCATGACGTTGCCGCTGCTTATACTATAACTGTTGCTACTCTCCGTGATAAATACTCAACACAACTATATATATACACAATACATGTATCGAAGTATCGGCGCTTTGACTACTCTACGAATTTTAACTTCGCTTTACCTTATACCGCTTTAAGTATTGAAAGGTAATCTATAAGAACCGAGAGTAAAAGCTGTACCCCGTTCCTAGTTATGAATTGAAAGATGCGAATGGAGGAATTTATATTCATGTATAATAATATATTTGCGAATATAAATTTTCTTCGCAAATCTATGTGCATATCATATACCTTACTAACAAAGTCGGAAGTTATCACGCAGTCTCTTGTATTATTAAATCGGATAATCATTCCTAATTCTTTTAACTTCACACATCGTGGTGCCAACGTATAGCTTAAACATTGACGCTAGGCGGAACTAGTCGACCGCGAGGACTACGCGCATCTTTTACGTGCGTTTCAGGTAGGCACCGCGTACCGCATTATAGTTGCAGAGCTAGGGGAGATCCCTGTATATAGGTATATATTTTTTTCTTCATTTTTTTTAGGGGGGGGGGGAGGGGGAGGGCTGAAAGGTTCGGTACCATTATTACCAACCGATATTTCGAAGGGAGCCTGTACCGAGTTTTTAATCCAAACGTTTTATTCTCTTTTCCATGTCCCTCCCCCCGCCCTGACCCCCCTCTTTGCTCTTCTCCGCGACTTCCCGAAGCTCTCTCGCTCTTCTCTGTTATTTTTTTTTGTTCTTTTCTTCGTTTTTTTTTTGTACTCTATCCTTGTCTTTCTCGTTCCTCTTCCTCTCCCACTCTCGCTTACGCTCTCTCATCCCCCTTCCCTCTATCTCTCTCACTTGCTCGCTCTTTCTTTATTTCTTTCTTTCTTCCACTCTCGCTCTCTCTCTCTTTTTTTTTTTTCTTTCTCTCTTTCTCTCTCTTTCTTCCTCTCTCAAAATCGAGGCTCGCCGCCGACTTTCCGACAAAGGAATAAAGAAAAGAAACGACTAGCCGAGCTACGGCTGCGGATGGCAAGGCATGGCAAGGCAAAGCAAGGCAAGACACGGCGGGTAGAGCTGGGGGAAGCCGGGGGGCACTTACCAGGACATTGGCGTAGCAAGCCGATGGACCACTTGATAGAAAACGGTTCAAGGAGTAGAGAATGAAAACAGAACGCTTATAGGGTGTACGATTGAATTATAAGAAAACATAAAAATTCCTGAGGTAATTTCTTGTTATTATTTATAATTTTTATTTTCTTCAAATACACATCGACGGTGAGAAATTGATTTTCAAACGACCGGAAGATGTGTCATTAACGGTTTAATACATAGAACGTTGCCCAAGATTATAGCGGACTTCGGTTTACAGCTATAGATAAGAAGTAGCGGCTTTTTCAACGATCGTAAATAGATAGCAATTTATATTAGAATTTATATATCAGTCATTTGTACTAATCTTTGATCGTGTGTAACGCGCGGTATTTATATAGTTAGTTGGGTATTATATCCTCTCGCAATTTATACTGATCGAGAATCTATAAACAGTTTGTTATTCGCTACGCCAATGGATCTTCTGAAACACCGCTAGGAGATAATAGCGTGGTGGTACAGTCTCCAAAAAGAGTACTTAGTCCATCTAGAAGCGGTAGAGATCGCGGGATGCTGCAGCAGAAGCGAGCCCCCTATTTTATTTCCGCACTTTTAAAATTTATCTCCTCTATCTTTAGCTCTTTATTCTTTCGATATATGAATTCTAATATTATTATTTATATGCATATATCTATGTACTATAGATCGAAAAATTCGTAAGTATAAAAACAGCAGACGCCGATGCGACGAGCCCCTCCTCAGTCTCATCGCGACGATCGCTTGCTGCACCTTACCTACCTCTTCGATCAATATAGTCGATTTCAATTCTAATCTGTTCGAAGGGATGAAAGAAAAAGAAAAAGAAAAGAAGAGAAAAGAAATAAGAGGAAAATAAACTTGAAAAAAAAAAAAAAAAATCAACTCCGAACCCACGAATGAGACGATTCCTTTTCCATTCTGAACCGATAGAGTGTATGTATTGTAATGATACACGTCTATATAGGTATGAATGTTCGCTCCGTTGGAAATCTACTCGTTCCGAAGATTGGACTGCAGCTGTTGGTTACAAATGTTCGATCTATTTTTTTCTTTTTTTCTTTATTTCCTTATTTGACATGCCAATAAAAAAAAGTTCGATACAATTGTTCGGTTGAAGTTCAATTCTTTGCTACCACCCGTTACGTGTGACGAAAAAATATACCCAAGAAAGAATAGAGAGAGAAAATACGAGAGAAAAAAAAAAAAAAGAAGTTAAACAAACATAAAATAGACTATTCACCATATGCATAAAACATTTGATGCGCGTATGTGGTTCAGGTGAAAGAGATGAAAAATGAAAAAAATAAATAAATGAACTTTAAAAATAAAATCACGAGGCAGCGTGATATTCGCGAACCGCCACCTCTGTGTGGCCCACTGTGGTTTATTATACGATGCCTATATTATACAGAATTTGAATAAATGGCAAGCATATAACCACTCGCCTCGCGTATATGCATGAACGCGTTTTAAAACTTTGTCGTCGGAGTTAAATGTGAAATGAATGAAAAATAAAGAAAAATGTGTACGTGAACGTATCACACTTTGAAAGTTTCTTCAATTCAAACTGTTTTATTTTTGTTAATTTTTCTTTTCTTCTTTACGGGGTCACGACGGTTCTCCTTTACCAAACTGAATACGACGATCCTTCGCGGCTAAGTAGCTACATATGTATTACATTTTCACGGCCTTGTCCCCCACGTCTTGCAGAAAATCGATCAAGGTCGGTCGTAGAACCGCCTATTACGTTTATAACCAGATTTAGCTTAAACTTTAGTCTCCTCTCGAATAGGGAATATATATATATATATATATATATATATCTCAAATACTTTCACATACAATTTTCGAATATTAAACTAACATCTATACCAGTGTTTGTTAGCTAAACATCATGCAGGTCTTTTACACGTGCGTGCCTACTATCTTCAGAAAAATAACAAATACTTATACATAAACGAAGAATGAGCAGAATAATTCCCAAATTATTCCCCAAGACCGTGCCCCCCCCCCCCCCCCCCCCCCCCATCTGAATTGATTTTTGACGTAGTTGATGCAGCCAAAACATCAATGATTCCGTGTTACTTTATAACAGCGTGTGCGGCAGGCAATGCCTCGTCGCATGTGCGCGTACAGGCTGCGTTCAGAGCGACGTGTGGCTACAACCTCCACGTTCTGTGCATAGCCCTTCAGTCGAGTGAGAGTGAGAGAAGCTGCACGGCGAAAAGGCCAGTAAGAAAAAGAGAGAGGAAACGAGAGAGCGAGATAGCTAGTAGAGGGCGAGAGACCGGAGAGCGTTTGTACCTCGGGAAAAAGAGAGATAGAAAATCGACGTCAGGGTGGGGAGGATGGAGCTGCGGTTTAGGCGAGGGGGCAATCGCCGCGTAGTCAAACTACGCTCGTAGATGTAGTCGCACGAAAGACGCGTCGGTGCTTTTCATTAAAAACTGATTTAGTTTCTTTTTATTTTGACATAACACGCTTGCGCTCGGGGGTGCAGAGCGTTAACGCGGATATAAAGTTCCTTACGATAAGTTATTACCATATAATAATAATAATAATAAAAATAACAATAACAATACGTTAATATCTATACCTATGTATACATTGACGAGACTGAGTGACCTAATAAAGAAAACTGGCTCGTTCCCTAAAAAAATACACACTAGTTATAATATCGCACGGAGCTTTCTTCTTCTTCTTCTTATTTTTCTTATTTTTCTCCTTGTTATTATATTCTCATTCTTGATCTTATAGAGATATAACGAGGGAAGAAGAAAAAAAAAAAAAAAATTGCGGTCTTTAGTTATTTACTATAAAACAAAACACACATGTATACATTTATTGGATGTATATTAAACCAGATTATTATGGTGCACAAGGTGTTTGCTTCCTGACCGCTCTGCAGTGTATTATAATACTCCTGGGTTTCTCGTTCCTTTGATGTTTCGAGTGAAGTGTGACGCCGATACCCACCACCCAGAGAAAATATACAACTAGTATAACGCTATAAACACCACCGGCGTAATAATAATAAGAAAGGAAAGAAAAGGATTTGAAATAAAAAGAAAAAAAAAAAGGAATAAAAAAACAAAAAGAAGTTTTTATTTTATAGTGTGTATGTGGGTGTATTCTGTGTGTGAAACTCCAGGATTTCCAGTTTGACAGTGTGCGCGTCCTTACGCATGAGGGCCCTATGGCTACTGGATTGGTCAAGTGGTGTCGTGCAAGGTTCCTCGCTGGCTACAAGCCCTTTTCTGGTAATATTACCAGCAAATACATTATCTTTATAACGTGCAAGGAATTTGGGTGAAGGATTTTTTATTCAAAAGTCGAAATAAAACAATGATTTTTTTCTTTGCATTTTGGTTTATTTATCTTTATTCATTCATTCATTCATTTTCTTTTTGGGTATATATATATATTATTTTGGCCAAGTATGGAATGTATCGATGTAACATTAATCAAACCACATAACAAGACTAAAGGCGCAACTCCGTCTAGTATAATTATGTGGTGCAGCGGCAAGCGGCAACGGCAGCAAAGCTACGTTACGTAATTCTGTTATAATCGTAGGGATCAGAGGCACGCCAGTCTCGAGACGAGCGTAAACATGATTAAATAAAAGATTCATATTGAAGCTCGCGTTTGCGTGTGTATTTCTGTGTACATAAATGGAACGGTAAGACCCCCTTAAACATAATTAAGCACGATTTTAAGGGCTCTGGTATTACTCAAAGAACTCAGCGCGCTTCAAAGGCAGCAAACAGCGTGCAAACTCTGTGGAGTATTTATGAAGTGGATGAATATAGGTGGGTAGGTAGGTAGATACTTTAGTTCGCCGGGCTATATTGGGAGTAATAATTATCATACTTATATTTACGTATACAATTAAATAAGAAATATTACGAATGGTTTTCTTTTTTTTTAAATAATTGAATTTTTTTCTGGAAAATTATAATTTCGAGGATAAAAATCTGTTCGTAATAAACCGGGAGTAAAGTTACGATCTAATTAGCTCGATGATTGTTATCTCACAATAATGAAACTCCTTTCGTTGTCACTTTCTTAATACGATTAAACCGTGGGGTTAAAGTTTTTAACAACAAGAGCATGAAAAAGTTCATATATTATGCTTTATTTTGTGGCGCTTAAGTAAAACGAGCTATATTCCTATATGTCTCTCTGATTTACGCATTCACGTAGATTACGCATGCATTTTCACGCGACTCTACGGCCTGCATTCTAGTTAAGTATAATTGCCTTCAGTAACTCACACTCGCACACGCCGCGTTCACTCGGCGTTAAAGCCGCGTCGCGAGATAGTTAGAAATACGCTATATTGTCGGCAATTTAAATGCCGAGGAAAAGATGGAGAGCGAGAGAGAGAGAGAGAGAGAGATGAAAGGCAACGTTGTTACTTTGGCGGTTGGAGGGCATAGCGATTCGCCACCGTATGTCAATTTAGAATCGTCATATACTAAAGCAGTTCTTATACTGTCCGAACGTCAAATCTTCGGGAGTCTGTTAAAAACCGTTACTACTATACGCGGCTACAGATCAAAGCAACTATCTCGAAAAGGTTCGCGTACCCTATACCCAACCATTCCTGCTTTTGTCGGCACATTTTAGAAATAGTCTCAAGGCGAAAACGCGACGCCACTCCGCGTCGGCGATGTTCAAAGAGACAATAATATGCCTTCGTTTGTCTCTTTCAATCTCACGCTGTTCTCTCCCTCCTTTTCTCTCTCTCTTTCTCTCGCTCTCTCTCTTTCGCTCCTGCGCCAGGTCGGGTTACGTATCCCGGTGACTAAAGAGATATCGGTAGTTATTTACCAACTCTGTACGTATTATTGTCCGCTGTTCATTGAACCCGAATTATTTTTCGCAACTTATAATTTTATATGCCCTGAACCGTTGAAGAGATTTCAAAATCATTGCGTTGCGCGATGGTCAATCTGCTATAGGAAACATCATTAATAGACATCCGGCGTGTTTATTAGTTCTAAGCTCCTAAGGCAGCCGTAATCGCCGCTACTGAATGTTTGCACGTGTTTGAACTGTTATTAACACAGGATCACAGAAATACATATACATATTTTATCGATGCAAATTTGGATACCCTCCAGACTTTAAACTCTAAGAATCTTCATTCAATCCACCAAATGTTATCAAAAATTGAAAAATTGGTATTTCGTCTTTTTTTTTTTTGTGTCATTCATTCACTTAGAAATTCGTTTGAAACCAACAGATTTCAAGTTTTTAATTTATGTACTTGATTGAAAATTCTTGAAAAAATTCCTTAAAAATTGATAAACGTTACTACTAATTCGTTCCTAAAATACCAAAACTCTTACGAACGATCCTTCCGAGTGTTTCGAGCCGCGTTAAATGCTCTTGAGAGGCGTGTGCATTGATTTGAAAATACGACTGTAGGGTACAAGCAAGCGAACGAACGTTTGAAAACTAGCCGACAAATACTGCCTCGTGGCCCTCGTGGCCTTGGCCCCTTCGACGCCGCATTCGTTTCGGTTCCCCGTATGCTCGTAAGCACGAAGGGTGGTCTCAGGCGGCACGAAAACCAACCCCCATATTTCCCTTGAAGCAAAATTTACTCCATTTACTTGTTTTCGTTCTGTTCAGCTCTGCATTATATGGTACCTATACCTAAATACATACATGTATACATACATATACCTATGTACTTCGACGGCGATTTAAAATCTAGGCAGCAGACTCGCTATTATCCAATTACCGAGGATAATTCCTGGCATATAGATCGGAGGGCCAAGACTCGCGTTCCTACCATACAGCGCGCACTACTCAATTAAGATTATGTTTCTAGCTGCGATAGTTTCCTGCTACAGGGAGAAGGGGGCTTTGGGGCTTCTCCTCCTCCTCATCCTCCTCATCATCATCCTTCTCCCTTACGTCTCGACTGGGTCACTAGTTGGGTCGTGCTCTCTTCCTCTCTCACAATCAACCCGACCGTGTCGCCTCCTCGAAAATTCGGTTCACGTCCGGTCAAAGTCGGCTACGAATTACGCTCGCCACTCATCAGACCGCTGATCCCCTCGCTACGCCTACACAATTTTTTATTATCCTTATGTTATGCGGTTACACGATACGTGTTATGTTATGTTGCGTATTACGTGTCATATGGGTGCGTTGAACGAGGTTTAATAAATAATGAAGAATAGTTTATTTTTACTTTCAAATAATCATTCTTCAAAGATTCATTCACATATTCAAATACTTATATGCTTTATGTGAAATACGGATGTCAAGATCGATTTATTTATATTGTTTATGAATGACATGAATGGCTTTTACACAACATTCTTATGATAATTAACAAGAGTGATCGTAAAAGAACAATCGATTGTATTTTCCATTACTTTCGAAACTAGAACGAAGAATTTTCTCGAATATATTGAAACGGCCCTGCAAGCTGCTACACACCCGTTTCGAAGGGTGGTTGTGGTTGGTAGTTAGGGTAGGCTAGAGAAAAATGCATCCTAAGACTGAGAGAGAGAGAAATGGAGAGAGGGATGGACGGAGAGTTTAAATCCTATGAAGGAAGGCAAGGGAGCGAGGGAGAAAAACGAGGAGCTTGGCGGGAGGGATGGGGAAAACGACGAGGCGTTTCGTTGGGCCTCTCTTCCTGGAAGCCAACAATAATAGCGGCTAGAACCAAGAGGGCCGCGCCGTCAACCGACACACAACCAAGCACCGTGCTGCTTTTGCTTCTAGGAAAATACCTAGGCCGTAGTTCGTCCGTTCTACAATCTAAAACTACTAAACTTGCCTTAAGACGTTCGTCTACCTACTTACGGTTTTAGAACGATAAAAGAGAGAGGTCAGACTGCAGCGTTTTATTGAAGTTATACCAAGTTCGAAAACACGCTAGGGTCCGAGGACCAAAATGGTTAACGATACCCATACCTACCAGGCCCGGCAGCGATACAACGAACATAAAAAATAAAACGTATTCAAATCGAGAATATGAAAATATTCTTGAACAGAAAAAAAAAAAAAAAAAAAACACGATTGGTTCTTTTGTTGTAGAAGAATATAAGTTGAAATCGTTTATACCATACAATTTTACCTTATCGATAAATCGCGTTTAATTCTAAACACAATAATTTTTCATTATCTTTTTTAGTTTCACGTTACATTATGTTTAATGGTATATTTGAAATCAGATAAGGTGTAAACTGCCCGGCGTTTCAACATGCGCGTATAAAACTTTGGTGCAAATCAATACATTCGTTTTCCAGAGCTTGCTCGCCATCAATCTTGATTTCTTTTTTTTTTTTTCATCTTTTTTTGCTTTCATTGTGTGTGGGCTGTCGAGCCAAGGATATGGAACGATGGGTTGGGTGAGGAGGGTTCTGTGAGTTTTTGATTTTCCAGAGATGAAAGGATGACATTTTGGCAAGCCTTTTCAAACATCGCTCATTTCACATAGTATACTGCATATTGGAATGGCGGAAGTTGGATGAAAAAAAAAATAATCAAAAAAAGAAATAAAAAAAAAAAAAAATCGAGAAAAGGAAAAAGGAGGAAAAAAAAACACAAACGTTGAAAGAGCTATGCAGACAAATGATGTCTACATAGCTGTGGATAAAACGTGCACTTTAGAGACGCCCGTCTGTGAAAATACATTTGGAATAGGTATCGAAAATAAAATATGTAGTATAGAGAAAGATGAAACCGCTCAACATAGCAGAGATTCGGCTGAAACGGAAGACCTTTAACCACGAATGACAGCTCCCTCCGCTCCGCTTCCCTCGCCCCTCTGTCTATCCGGTATCCCAATTTGAACGGACGTTTCTCGTGAAAGAGAAAAAGAAAATTGCGGGGAAAATTACGTTTAATTATACGTAATTAAATCTTTCTTTAATATCCGGAAATTTTTCTGAGGGCTATTTTGCCCGCTCGCGATTTTTCCTCTTTGTTTTATATATCATGAGGAGCGAGGAGATTACATCATATATACTATAGTATAATCGCGGGCTCGAGTTCTTTATATAGAAAGTCTGTTAGAAAGGAATTTGTTTGTTATCATCGCATCGTTTTATATAGTGAGAAGGAAAATTCCTGCGCTGTTTTAGAATATTTTTGAATCATCAATACGAAAATCAATTAAATTCAATTCAGACAGGGAGTGGGCTGGCTGAATAGGTACGCGCGTAAATATTTGCGATTGAATATACATGTGTAGTATGTATGGTATCCAGGATCCAACGTGGTATAGCGAATCGAACTACACATACATACATACATGCGAATGTCCGGTCGTAAAAACAGCGTGAAACTAATAAAAATTAACGACGCCGAAATATCGAGCGCTAAAAGGAAATCGTGTGAAACGCATCTAACTACACGTGGTGTTCGCCGCTCATATAATGTGTATTACATACTATACTATATTATATCTGCTCAATTTTTTTCTCTTCATTATACAGAATAATATGACGAAAAATAATAAAAATAAAAAAATTATAATTCTGGACGTCAGTTATTTATAGTATGTCACAATATCCCGTCCTTTATTACATTATAATTTATCTTATTTTAATTACAGTCGTTGGCGGAGGTCCCGAAGGAAGCGACGCCGAAGAATTGCTGGCTGGAGTGGCGGCGCCGTGCAGTAGCTCTCCACCTCCACCACCACCGCCCTTGCTTACGCCACCGGAATCTCCTACGATTCCAACAGCACCGACAGTCAATGAAGATCAGACGAATTCCCGTGCAACAAGACAGCTTAGCTTTGAGGTAAGAATAACGAAAAGCGAAATGAGAAGGACGAGCATGGTTCTGTAAAAGTTGAATTAGCGTTTGCATAGGTATAACAATTTTTCAAAAATAAAAAGGGGATAATTTTTTTCCTAATTTTAAAAATCATCATGTTCGAAAATTTGTTATTATATAAGTATAAAACAGTGTTTATTTTCGAAATTTCAGGAGTTTGAATGCGATGTCTCTGTAGCAGAAGGAGACAGACGAAGACAAGAGTTTTCCTTCACCTTATATGACTTTGACGGTCATGGAAAAATCACTAAAGATGATATAGCTGGACTAGTTACCACAATTTACGATACATTGGGAGCATCGATCCAGGTCCCACCATGTGGAAGTAAAACTATCAAAGTAAAGCTGACTGTGTCACCCGACCAAAGATCAGGACAGGCACATATTACACCAGTTAAAACAGCTAATCTTCCTCAAAGTTTACCTGCTCCAGCTCCTTGCTGTCATGTTAAACACGTCACTTCCTGCGGTCACGCTAAACATCCTTCTCGCAGAGTTCCTAGAAGGAGGAGAGTCCAACGGCATAGATGCCAGGTGAGATTATTGCACACTGCATATTTATGCAAAGCTAAAGAAAGAAGAAGAAAAAAAAAACACGTTTCCTTGAGATAAAGATTCATCCTTTCTCATTTTCATGTGCATAATGCATAGAAAGACAAGTTCCTGCTTTGCAATTATGCTTTATCTATCATCATGCCGTGAATATCAATGAGGAATTTTATATTGATTCAAATAGATTCAGCCCTGTATTCATGTTTCATGATTTTGAGACCAGTATAGTCAGAATGTAATTGAGATATATGTTATTATTTTCAGTCCGAGCACGGAGTGGATAGTCCTACCGAAGACGATGCTAGAAATGTTTTAGCGAGTCAATCTAAACAGGAAGAGCTCAGAAGAAGAGTTGGTCCAGTACCTCACTTGCCTTCACCTTACTCAAACAGTTCAGAGGGTGATGTAAGCGAAGATAGCGATGCATCCCCGCTTCTAACACCTCTTACACCTTTGGTTCCAAATCAACGAAAGCGTAGCGGTGCTATGCAGAGACAGCAGCTGCTCGAAATCATTCA
The DNA here is from genome assembly GCA_914767705.2 of Tenthredo notha. Classification (NCBI taxonomy): domain Eukaryota; kingdom Metazoa; phylum Arthropoda; class Insecta; order Hymenoptera; family Tenthredinidae; genus Tenthredo; species Tenthredo notha. Next base: position 10,327,935 of record OU611909.1, read on the forward strand.
AGCTAACATGGAGAAGAACAATCTCAGTTTTCACGCATCTAGGTGGGCTTGAAGGGCACAAATAATGTCCCTGTTTTATCCAGTTATTTTTCTTCCTTTGTAACAATGAATTTTATAATTTACTGTTTGATTTTCAAATGTTAGGAAACGACACCAGAATGAGCACGCTCGCATTCCACTTCGCAGTCCTTACACCGAACCTTCAAGTCCCTACAATCAGAGATGTAGACCACCTCAAGCACCTCGTCATCCAGGCTATCATAAACCGGTCCGGGAGCATCCTCATCATCCAAATTCTTTACCAGATGTTCCGATAACAAAGCCTAGAGGAAACGGCAGGAAACCCCGTGCGCATCATAGTCCTCAAACATGCGCCCCGACCCACCCAGCTGATACTTTTGGTCAATCTAATACAGTCACGCAAAATCTGACGACATCTGCAACGCAGAATAATCTGAACACTACTAATCACAACAGTAGTAATAATCAGAATAATCATTCTTCTAACAATCAGAATAATCTACACACTAATAATCAACTCAACGAAACTAATATTCAAACACCGCAGAGTACAAAACCGGGAAAAAAACATCAGCTAAAACATGCTACGAGAGAACAAGATCAGGCCAGAGCTATGGCACAGGTCGTACGTTGGTTGGAAAGAGAATTTTCTCAAGGTGCTGCTGCTGCTGCTGCGGCTGCTGGTCGAAGACATGTTCATGAACATATTCATCATCATTATCATCACTATCATGCCGAAGCCCTTGTATAACGTTTGTTTTCTCACACTGAAAGGGAAAATATGCTTAGAATGTTGAACTTTCTGAGAATTGTTCGAAAAATAGGGACTTGAACTGAACATCTAATGATGTAATTTCGCATTTCTGATAAAATAATGTAAAAATATTTTATGAAAGAAAAAAGACTTCGAGTTATACCGACCGGTTAGTCCGTTAGCTTAAATAGAAATCGGTGAATCGATAAAATTTAGTATGAGGTATAGATGAGAGGCTGATGAAATATTTAATCATAATATACAACCTTGCCAGATATAACCGGTATATTAATCTATCATTGGAGAGATGCTTAATTGAGATTTCTAGCTTCGTCTAGATTAGTTTATATAATTTAAATATTATTTATACTGTATATTAACGTATGGATACCTACGCCGGAGTATGAGGAGAGAAGACTTTTTCGAATACTTTATATGAAGAGTATTAAGAGCTCTTTTTAAATGAAATTTCACCTAAACTGTAATATTATGTTGATGTATATGTATATGTACATGTACTATCGGGGAGAGTCGACTCTAATTATTATGTATACGTTTGATAATACAGAAAAATCCAATGCAACAACTAGATGCTAAGCAACGGAATCGTGACAATATTTTTCTATCAATCTCATTACAGAGTATTATAATTCTATTAAAAATAATGATAATAATAACATTAATTATTAATCATTAATAATAATAATAATAATAATAATAATAATAATAATAATAATAATAATAATAATAATAGTAATAAAAAAGATGTTATAAATTTGTCCTTGGATTTTTTTTTTTTTTCATTTTTTATTATACCAAGGCATGTAATTTTGTATTGAACTTTGTAACCAGTGTAGATATTTTGTGTAATGTTTTTGGTATCAATATTTATTAAAAAACACATTTTTTATATAAAAAAAAAATATACATATATATATATATATTTTCATCCATATTACATCAATAATTCTTATATAATGTTATTCATGCGTATTTTTTATGCGCTTAATATCTTTCAGTTACATATCTGTAAGGATAGCGCTTTCCATGTAGAGCGCGAGGTGTACATATTATCGTCAATTATTATTTACATTTTCTTGCATCATCAAAATTCTCATTTGTGTAAACTTGTTGGATTATCATGTCGACGTTGTCAGTCAGAAACGTATGAACGATAAGCTTATTTCATGATGTGTGCTTATATGATCCACATTAGTGTACCATGATCTTCATTGGCATTCTTACGAGTTGTAATAATTTATATTAATCATTTTATATCAGTTTGACGATACAGAGTTCAAGTTATGGGGCTACAAATGACATGTAAAATTCTTATTTTATTCATCCTAGAAAGTAGATTGAAGCGATTAATTAAATTGGTAGGGCAATTATTATTGAAACGAAGAAAAAATTTATCATAAATCATTGCAAAAAGAAATTGAGTTGTGGGCTAATCTCGCATCTTTTACCAGATGCAGGAAAAAGGCAAACACTTTATTATACGCAACCCGCGGATCTTTTGTGCATTTTTAGTTCTACGGTTGCCTAACCAATGGCGCAAGCGGCGTAAACTGACCTACGACAATGGCGTCCCCCACGCCGCGCCGCTCTTAGGTAAGTCAAAAACGCCGTGCGCTATCTAGAAAAGTTCAGTCAGTTGCGCGGCATCCTCGAGTTAACATGGTTTTTTTTGCGGCTCTGGAAGGCCGACATCAACGGAGGAACGTTGGACATGAGTGAGTTTGAAATATTTCGATCAATATTTTACGACGGCAATATATAATCGACAATTTTCAAAGCTTGTTGAAAAGAAGTGAAATTGTAATTGTATTCAATACTCTTCCGACAAATTTCACGCGTCTCGTATTTGAATCGTCGAAGTGAGTGACCGTTGAATTGCTACCGGCAGACTTTGATTATAATTGCAGATATTGTTCATTTTCAAGTACATTCTATACATACCAGCGAATAAATGTGCTAAAATCTAGATTTCTTACGAACATAATCTCTCGGACCTGTTTTGAATACAAATATAATGCGCGAGAGAGTTTCGTTTGATAACTTCGCGATAATTATTATCCCATTATATTATTGGCATATAATTCCGAGTCCCTCGCCATGTAGCGTCGCTTGTTTTACAGGCATATTTCGCGACTCCGAAGGGGAAACTAATTTGTCGTGTTGTTTCGAATTGACGAGTATTTTTCGGGAGAATACTCGTTCCCCGATTTATTCTGTTATTCGATTCGTTGACAGCATTATCAGTCGACGGAGCTGAGAATGAACATCGCTGATACTTGAACTGCATGGATCCCGCGTGCCACTTGATCGGAGATGGACGCCAACCAACAGGACTGCCAGGCTAGTCCTGGATTAACGGTCGACCAAGATAATGGTGAGCTTATATAAGAATATGATTGATAGATCTCGAGAGAATATGTTTACCTTGGTTGAATATAGTAGACTCACCTCGTAGTAGAGAAATATTTGAATAACGAGGATCAAAATTTAAAGGTTTGAAAATAAATACAAGGGTAGATTGCTGTAGGCCTAATTAGGCATCGCATTTATTTTTCAAACATGGAACATAATTCAATATTGGTGATAAATTACTCCAGAGTCTCAAAAACCAGTCATAACAATTGAAAGATTGAAAAATCTATTCATGCATGCACTAGTAATACTAGCTTATTGACATTCTTGATTCTGTTGGAAATAGTTAAAAGTTTATATCACATTTAAAGATGGTCCAGGCAGGCTTACAAAATCATTTATAAGAAATATATTATAATAAATTTCATACAGACGTATAATCACAATTAGAAATTCTTTGGTACTTGGTTGAGAATGTTTGCTTGAAAAACACATAAACTTAATCTATCCAATATACCCTATGTTTATCTAGTTTTTATCTTCACAGGCGTTGTTCATCGAGGGAAACCAGTTCCTGCCTATCTTCAACAAAACCTCTTCAAAATTCATCAGGACAGGGGATTCACACCAGGGGGTGAAGCAGTCCAAGCACCGGGGGAATAATCGCAAGACAACTCTCCGAGGCGGAGTGTTAATCAAGTAGCAGAAGCAAAGGGTTCGTAATTACAGTACCTTTTATCAGTACCTATAATCAGTTTTGGTAAAATCGCGCATCTAGTCTAAGAATCGATTCCGTTTGAAACGTTGTACAGAAAACAAGCTGAGCTGGTTGTCACTAATTTTCAGCCAGCAGACTTTGTAACCCAGTTTATGTGTGATAAATAATGAAAAACCTAATTATAATATTTTCTACGATTAGTGACAACCACAAGCTTTTATATCACAGCATCTGCTGCCCGCTCTATGTAACATTAAAATCAACGTCCTACTCGCGACATGTCGGATACTAGTTTCAATATTCGACAATAACTTTCAAATCATTTTACAAATCGCTGTACAGATTATTCCAAATCAATTTAATTATAACAGCCATAAGCGGTAATATAATAACTCGTTTTTATAAAGCTCGTCATACTTGATTAGTTTATCCGGTCATATAATCGTACAAGGAAAAGACTTGTGATATTACATAATAGATGAAAATTCGTGATGATATATTATTAACAATATGTTCTCTTGCACGTGGTATATTGTATCTAGCCCTCGGGTACTGACCCGAAGGTCTTGATGCTTTTTATTTGTTCAAACTCATTGTATTTGGGATAGTTGGGATTACCCATTACCGTACGAAATATTACCAATAACTATTCAGCTAACAGAGCATAATACATGCATATACGATATATATTTGTCAGGTATAATTCACTCTCTTGTAAAATTGTCCATAACGAATAGAGAGTAGAGACTATTCTCATTAGTATCTTTGAGAGAACAACTATATTTATAGAGTAATGAGTTATTCTGCCCGCAAAATAGAAATCTACTTTTGCCTGGGGTATTGCCAACTCAAATGAAAATGTATCCTCGATTGCATATCATCAGGCGGGACACTTACCACTATCCTTTGTGTATGTATTATGGTCGGAACGAGTAGTTTAGAGTATAATAATAGTTTTATTATAGCCCAATTATAGTTCTAGCTTATTTTCAAACTGGTAAAGTGTCAAATATGTACTTTCCAGTTATATGCGTAATATATTACACGTATTATGATCACATCTACAATTTTTCCAATCAAATATTCAATGTTTTGAAAATTGTCATTGAATTTTTCTTAAATGCTCGTTACTTTCGTAATGTGTAATTGGATTTTCATCTGATTACACATCACTTCGGTAATGACTTGATTCAATTATACATCACCAAAGTGATGTGTAATTGAATCAAGTTCATTATCTTTAAATAACTTTATAAATACTCTTACTCTATCACTACTTTGAATTACTTTACTTGATAATTACTTTCACCAATTGAATCGAGTTCAATTACTCATTACCAAAGTATTGGGTCATTGAATAGGTATTTGCATTAAAAATTTAATCAGTGACTAGCAACACTGCAAATATCCATGTAATAATAAGATCGTTTATGCAATAAACATGTATAATTATAGTAAATTCTTGATTATTATAGCACATTCTTGAATAAATATCTCTTGAAATTGTAAATCATCAATAGTTGAATTATTTTCCCTTGTCCTTTCCTTGCCTATAAGTCGAAAATCATGAGAATCGCACTATTAATAATTAATAAATATAATATAATATAATATAATATAATATAATATAATATAATATAATATAATATAATTCATTAATTATTAATGAATATTATTGAATATTAATCCGCCTCACCATATGCAACCCTCATGCCATTCGTGTAAACGACAGGGTCCATGTTAATTTTTGTTGCCTATTTGGTGGTTTCCGATTGCCTATATTCAGGCGTATTGAACTGAGGAAAAAAAGCCAGAATTCTCGGAATTCAGCTCGAAAAAAAGGTATGAAAATCACTCTGAAACGACTCGAAAAAAACGGCAAAAAAAATCCATTCAAATAACTTCTGGCAGTTGATACGTTTTCAAGGAGTCGGATTTCTGGCAGTTGAGACTTTTTGAGAAATCGATTTTCTGGCAGTTGATACCTCAATTTTAGTCGCTTTGAGATGAGGCCAGAAAATCGACCAATCAGGAGGCTGCATTTGCAAAAATTGAGCCTAAATTGGCTCACGCAGCCTCCTGATTGGTCAATTTTCAAAATAAATTGAGTTACGGCGCTACATGGGCCAGCCATCAGGAAAAATTCTGGATTTCTGGCTGTATCGACTGCCAGAAATCCGACTCCTTAAAAACGTATCAACTGCCAGAAATTCGACTCCTAAAGTAAGGTATCAACTGCCAGAAATCCAGAATTTTTCCTGATGCCTAGCCCATGTAGCGCCGTAACTCAATTTAATTTGAAAATCGACCAATCAGGAGGCTGCTTGAGCCAATTTAGGCTCAATTTTCGCAAATGCAGCCTCCTGATTGGTCGATTTTCTGGCCTCATCATAAAGCGACTAAAATTGAGGTATCAACTGCCAGAAAATCGATTTCTCAAAAAGTCTCAACTGCCAGAAATCCGACTCCTTAACAGAGTGTTTTTCATACCCTTTTTTCGAGCTGAATTCCGAGAATTCTGGCTTTTTTTCCTCAGTTCAATACGCCTGAATATAGGCACTCGGAAAACTCCAAATAGGCAACAAAAATTAACATGGACCCTGTCGTTTACACGAATGGCATGAGGGTTGCATATGGTGAGGCGGATTAATATTCAATAATATTCATTAATAATTAATGAATTATATTATATTATATTATATTATATTATATTATATTATATTATATTATATTATATTATATTATATTATATTATATTATATTATATTATATTATATTTATTAATTATTAATAGTGCGATTTTCATGATTTTCGACGTATAGGCAAGGAAAGGACAAGGGAAAATGATTCAACTATTCATGATTTACAATTTCAAGAGATATTTATTCAAGAATGTGCTATAATAATCAAGAATTTACTATAATTATACATGTTTATTGCATAAACGATCTTATTATTACATGGATATTTGCAGTGTTGCTAGTCACTGATTAAATTTTTAATGCAAATACCTATTCAATGACCCAATACTTTGGTAATGAGTAATTGAACTCGATTCAATTGGTGAAAGTAATTATCAAGTAAAGTAATTCAAAGTAGTGATAGAGTAAGAGTAATTATAAAGTTATTTAAAGATAATGAACTTGATTCAATTACCGAAGTGATGTGTAATCAGATGAAAATCCAATTACACATTACGAAAGTAACGAGCATTTAAGAAAAATTCAATGACAATTTTCAAAACATTGAATATTTGATTGGAAAAATTGTAGATGTGATCATAATACGTGTAATATATTACGCATATAACTGGAAAGTACATATTTGACACTTTACCAGTTTGAAAATAAGCTAGAACTATAATTGGGCTATAATAAAACTATTATTATACTCTAAACTACTCGTTCCGACCATAACACATACATATACGTACGAAGGTATATTTTACAGAATGCCAAGAACAATGTTAGAAGCAGATAATTTTAATAGTAGAATAATTCATTACTCTATAAATATAGTCGTTCTCTCAAAGATACTAATGAGAATAGTCTCTACTCTCTATTCGTTATGGACAATTTTACAAGAGAGTGAATTATACCTGACAAATATATATCGTATATGCATGTATTATGCTCTGTTAGCTGAATAGTTATTGGTAATATTTCGTACGGTAATGGGTAATCCCAACTATCCCAAATACAACGAGTTTAAACAAATAAAAAGCATAAAGACCTTCGGGTCAGTACCCAAGGGCTGAATATAATATAATATATGCGCGAGAACATATTGTTAATAATTTATCATCGCGAATTTGCATCTATTATGTAATATTACAAGTCTTTTCCTTGTACGATTATATGACCGGATAAACTGGTCAAGTATGACGAGCTTTATAAAAACGAGTTATTATATTACCGCTTATGGCTGTTATAATTAAATTGATTCGGAATAATCTGTACAGCGATTTGTAAAATGATTTGAAAGTTATTGTTGAATATTGAAACTAGTATCCGACATGTCTCGAGTAGGACGTTGATTTTAATGTTACATAGAGCGGGCAGCAGATGCTGTGATATAAAAGCTAGTGGTTGTCACTAACCGTAGAAAATATTATAATTAGGTTTTTCATTATTTATCACACATAAACTGGGTTACAAAGTCTGCTGGCTGAAAATTAGTGACAACCAGCTCAGCTTGTTTTCTGTACAACGTTTCAAACGGAATCGATTCTTAGACTAGATGCGCGATTTTACCAAAACTGATTATAGGTACTGATAAAAGGTACTGTAATTACGAACCCTTTGCTTCTGCTACTTGATTAACACTCCGCCTCGGAGAGTTGTCTTGCGATTATTCCCCCGGTGCTTGGACTGCTTCACCCCCTGGTGTGAATCCCCTGTCCTGATGAATTTTGAAGAGGTTTTGTTGAAGATAGGCAGGAACTGGTTTCCCTCGATGAACAATACCTGTGAAGATAAAAACTAGATAAACATAGGGTACATTGGATAAATGAAGTTTATGTGTTTTTCAAGTAAACATTCTAAACCAAGGGAGCGTTCAAATATTACGTAACGTTTTTTTTTGGTCATTTTTGACACCCTCTTCCCCCTTATAACAGGCCGTAAGTCAACCCCTCCCTCCGCCTCTCTTAAATACGTAACATTATCGTGGCCATATTGATCTATAATACGGTTTTTTTTACTGACAATTTTATTTTGGAACTTTAATTATCCATCAATCATGCTGATTATGATTATAAAGTTTATATTAAAGCTCAGGATTATATTCAAATCGGTGTGATCGCGGAACCTGAAAGACCGCAACCCAAAATACGTCTATGTATGCGCGGTGCATTTGTACCGCAGAGCGCGAAACAAGTTTTATAATAAGAATCAGTGAATAATTGAATAATATCCTGTATTTCAGTAAATAATAATTCTAATCAATCACAAAATGTATTCTACCACGATTAACTATAATTAAATGTCTTTGAGGACTGTCGAAAAAACAAGAAGAGTCTTTTTGGGACTAACGTTACACATACTTTCAGCTACAATTCACTTTCATTCATTGAGCAGTGAGTTGAATAAGTTCGCGAAACGATAGAAATAAATATTTCACATAGTTGCAAAAAACAATAGGAAATAAGAAAAATGTGAATTATTCAAATATCTTGTTGCTTATGGTAAAGTCAAATCAGCACTGAAACTTACCGATAGTTTACCATGTAGTGTGCGCCATGCACCGCACGATGGTGCTCTATCAAATCATTAGCCAATCAAATCATTCGGTATTCTGCCTTGCAGCGTGTCCGTACAGCCTGCTCCAGGGATCCCTGTGGCGCGCGGTCGATGTTCGACGAGCTAGTCGACATAGAATTGAACCAAAAATAATGATTTTGTAAGCCTGCCTGGACCATCTTTAAATGTGATATAAACTTTTAACTATTTCCAACAGAATCAAGAATGTCAATAAGCTAGTATTACTAGTGCATGCATGAATAGATTTTTCAATCTTTCAATTGTTATGACTGGTACTTGAGACTCTGGAGTAATTTATCACCAATATTGAATTATGTTCCATGTTTGAAAAATAAATGCGATGCCTAATTAGGCCTACAGCAATCTACCCTTGTATTTATTTTCAAACCTTCAAATTTTGATCCTCGTTATGCAAATATTTCTCTACTACGAGGTGAGTCTACTATATTCAACCAAGGTAAACATATTCTTCCGAGATCTATCAATCACATTCCAGGTCTGTCATTAAAAAGAGGCTTACCCTATTCCCCGCGTCGGTATCGTATCCCTTGCAGCTGAGTGAAACCGAGTTGTCGTCAAAGTTTCTGGCGTATACGGGGAAACAGAGGCAAGCCGGAGGCCCCAGTATCGAGTCAAAGATACAGGGTGACCGTCACGGTTACTTGGCCGATGCGTGTTGTGGTACTTAGACTTGGAAAAGTAATCTGTCCGAGATCTGTATCGGATCGCGAAGTATGTTTCAGCAATGATTGTTTTGCGGACATACATTCATAGTTAAATCGGGTCTTTGGCTAATATAATACAAAGCTTACCATTATCTTGGTCGACCGTTAATCCAGGAGTAGCCGGGTAGTGTTGGTTGGCGTCCATCTCCGACCAAGTGGCACGCAGGATCTATGCAGTTCAAGTATCAGCGATGCTCATTCTCATCTCCGTCGACCGATAATGCTGTCAAAGAATCGAATAAACGAATAAATCGGGGAACGAGTATCCTCCCGAAAAACACTTGTCTATTTTCGCACATTTATTCGCTGGTATGAACAGAATGTACTTTAAAATGAACAACATCTGCAATTATAATGAAAGACTGACAGGTAGCAATTCAACGGTTACTTACTTCGCCGATTAAAATACGAGACGCGTGAAATCTCTCGGAAAAGTATTGAATACAATTTCACTTGTTTTCAATGAGCTTTGAAAATTGTCGATTATTTATTGCCGTCGTAAAATATTGATCTAAATATTCCAAACTCACTCATGTCCAACGTTCCTCCGTTGATGTCAGCCTTCCCGAGCCGCAAATCTCCTCGACACGTGTCACCCATGTTCACTCGAGGATACCGCGCAGGTGACTGAAGTCTTCTTCTTCCTACATGGCGCACGGAGTCCTTATATTACCTACGAGAGGCATGGGGTGGGGGATGCCATTGTCGTAGGTCAGTTTCCGCCGCTCGTGCTGTCGGTTAGGCAACTATAGAATAGGTGCATACGTACTATGGCTGCTCCGCATATTTGTGCAGCACCACTATCCTTTCATTCATGCCCGGTACATACGTACTATGGCTACTCCGCATATTTGTGTAGCACCACTATGCTTTTATACTACGACGAGCGCTTCTCAGAAAACGTAGTAATTTTTTTTACCCGCATATTTGTGCAGCACCACTATCTTCCCATTCATTCATGCGCGCCCAGCGCTCTCTACGGGATAATGGAGTAGTTGTTGAGCGAGGGGGTATTGGAACTAGCGATGAATAGAGTCCTTATATATAGGCAACTATAGAATAGAAATGCACAAACGATCCGCGGGTTGCGTATAATAAGGCATGTGCCTTTTTCCTGCATCTGGTAAAAGATGCGAGATTAGCCCACAACTTAATTTCTTTTTTCAATGATTTATAATAAATTTTCTTCTTCGTTTCAATAATAATTGCCCTACCAATTTAATTAATCGCTCCAATCTACTTTCTAGGATGAATACAATAAGAATTTTACATGTCATTTGTAGCCCCATAACTTGAACTCTGTGTATTGACTCAATGTATGGGTACTCGACGATTTATATTACATCAAATAATCGTTCAGCTATTTCAAAATAGAATTATTTCATCGCAGTTTTTTTTTCTATCAGAAACGCTGTGTCTAATGCTGATTAATCTTCCCGATAGTTTTGATTTTCAAAATTCAAACATGTTCAATTGTAAAGTCTTCCAAATTTTAGATTTTTTGAATAAAAAAGAATTGAAAAATCAGATATTTTCATACCTCGATCTAATTTACTAACTACGTAAAGACTGAGTTCGATCTACACTTGTTCATTGTAATTGGAGCAGAATTCTTGCTGGACGTAGAGATGTTTGAACTCCGATGGAAGCTCATTAAACTGTAACAGAAAAACGAGTGTTATAATATTACTATCAATTGGTACCTACATTACTCAAAAAACTAGACGAGAAAAATGTTGTTTTCGCAATTGAGTATATACATTATATATTTACTTCACTCAGTGTGATTTTGGACGTTTTACCTACGCTTCGCGTGGCTAAAACCCCCATTTTTACACCTCCTAAAGTAAAATTTTGTACAATTCTCGACGGAAAAACTTCTTCTGATCTCGTGTAATTGCAAAACTCGCCTTCGGCTCGTGCTGCAACCTCACACTCGTCAGAAAAAGTTTTACCGGACTCGTACTGTAATGTACTATGCACGACAACTTTCCTACCTTCGGAGTGTTTCTATTTTTTTTTTTCTAGTGTTCACTCTCCGCTCTCTTGCCGCCATTCGGGCCAAATTAAAGTCAGCTGTCAGAAACGCGAGGTGAAGTGTTTTAGATTAATATACACGCGTAATATAAAAACAGATAGAAATCCTGTCGCGTAATATTAATAATCTATAAATCTATAATATATTTCAGATAGTTTTTCCTCTAATAGACTAATTCTCTGTATGTATATGTATACAGTCTGACAGAAATCAAAGTGATAGAACATTACGATGTGTTAACATTATTATGTGATAAATCTATTATTGTCTGATAATATTTTTCGTTGGATAAACTTATGAATTAAACATGGATATCAAATTCATAAATAGTATAGAATGTAAACAGGGAGCTGTACGGGCTGTGCGTTTCAATGGTGAATAGATACATAACCTCAAATTTCTCTCATAACATTATCACTTTAGTAATTAATACGTATAATTCCCAGCCTTGCTTTGTTAACTTCATTTTCAGAAATTTATCAAATTTTTCATTCTTATCGACGTAAACGTCACAAAAATTAATAAAATTAATTATTAACTTACAGTTGATGGTTCTTACTGTCTCACCTGTGGCTCTGACAAAAAGGTGAAACTTTGGAATCCGTACAGAGGTGTTGCTCTCAAGACTTACGGCGGTCATGCAAACGAAGTACTAGACGCATGTGCCTCGTGCGATAGCAGTCAAATTGTTTCTTGCGGCATGGACAAATCTGTTATTGTTTGGGATGTGGCCACCGGTAATCCCGTTCGAAGACTCAGAGGACATGCGGGATCTGTGACTACAGTGAGGTGAGAATCATGTATGTTGAGAAAACAAGGTCATTCCAGTAACTCAATATAACAATAGTAGTATAACTGATAAAATTTACAGATACAATGAAGAATCAACTATGGCCATTTCTGGATCTCATGACAATTGTGTTATGTGTTGGGACACACGTTCCCGGACCCAAGACCCTGTACAGACTCTGAGAGAAGCTAAAGACACTGTTTCTAGCATCAGAGTATCGGATTATGAAATATTGGCAGCTTCTTATGACAACAGAATACGCAGATATGATATGCGGGTTGGTGAATTACTGGTAGATTATTTAGGAGGTATGTTATTATGGTCAATAATAATTGATTACTTTACAAAGTGTAATGATTCCAAAGACTAAACTATTCTTTATGTCATTCCAGAGGCAGTAACATGCGCGAGTTTTACAAGAGATGGTCAATGCATAGTGATCAGTTGCGGGGATGGAGTGATACGATTAATGGACAAAGACACGGGGGAATTGCTCGGTGAATTTAGTGGTCATTCTGCAGAAGATTTATGTTTAGAATCGACTGTTGATTGTCAAGATACGCATATTATGTCTGGTTCTGGAGACGGTAGATTATGGATTTGGGAATTAGTCACGCAAGAAGTGGTCGGGAAATTATCAGCCAATGATCTTATAGAGAATAAATATCCAGTTGTTTCTCTTAGCGTACATCCACAGAGAAATTGTATTTTAGCCGCTAGTGGCGGTAATATTCTAATGTGGGACAACAAGGACCAAACTGACGAAGACAAGGAATAAATTTATGATTTTTCATATGCCAATAAAGAATTTAAATGTTTTCTTGCTGTATGTTTTCTGAATCCCTTTCCTCGAATCGATCATCCCTAGCTTAAAGATTGAATATATATATTCGATTTGAAGAATTAAAATATCCTCGAGAATCGGTAATTATGATATAACATCGATGAATCAAATTTTCAATCAAAATACTTGTGTTGTATAAATTTTCTAGTCAAAATCTAAAATCTTAGTTTCTTGTGTAATTGAAGTATTTTTTTTCAACCGATCCCGTCTGAGTATAGTATCGTCGGATGACACTCATGTATGTCTGGTTGAAGCATACAAAGGCAATTTAATGTCGATAACGAAGGTTGTGTATCAAAGTCGGTAAAACGCTATAGTTTTTATATTTCATCGTAAAGAGCGCTGTCCGAAAATTCAAGTGAATTTGAAAAAGTTGGTTAGTTACCTGATCTATAGAGTAAATAAACTATATGGAACTAATAAACTGTCAAAGTTGCCATGATCTCTTTTTGTAAACAAAATTGTTTGTTTGGTAACGAGAATGTGCGAAAAATTAATGTGATACATTTGAATGTAATAGTTTTCGGGATAAAATTAATCGCTTAATAGAAAACACATGTTGATTAATAATATTTAGCACACTGATAGCGACAAAATTATCCTCTGTCGCTCGTAATTATTATTTGAACACAAATTCGTAACGGTAGTGCTTTGTGGTAATATTCCTAGTTCTGATATCAATTTTCTAGTTTATATACTCACAGAAAATGGCGACTTTGAAGGGCGTGTTTCCCGAACCTAGTAAGTATAAATCATCCTTTTCATCTACCCTTGATGCATTCCATAATCCATATGAAGTACAATGTGATATATGACACACATCAAATATGTAGCCCTTATTCCAATGTCGGTATCTTCTATGAAGTTACACTCATTCATATTTGCCCATATCTTCTTAGTTCTTACCTTAAAATAATTTCAGAAGTTATTAGAAGAAAGAATTTCATCCATGAAAACGTGAAGAATTTACGTCGAATGGAAAATTATTTCCACAGTAATCGGGAGGTAGAAGAGTTACAAAAATTGCAGATACAAAGGCAGCAAAAAGCGGCTGATAAATATCAGAATATCACATCGAGGGTGAATTCTAGCCTCAGAGAAACAAAAAATGATGATTTTTCAAATAAAACATATAACTCTAATGTCAACCACAAGACGGAGAGCAAAGAGCCATGCAGAGCTCAGAGACAACCTAACTTGAAGAACAGCGCACCAGCTTTGCAAAATAAAACTACAACAACTGGGAATCTAAGAGGCTTCGTACAACCGGCTAGTAATTTCAAAGGACACAGACTGAAAAGAGGAACACGCGATGTAGTTGTAAACAAAAAGAGTCAGGGAAGAGAAATGAAGGCTCCTTCAGACCCTAATTTAAACAATGAACATTCCATCCCTGGTAATTCACAGACTCGATATAGAAGTCAAGGAATTCAGACTCTGGATGCTAAACACATGAGCAATTTGTATGCTGAAGGCACAATTAGGTATTGAAACATTTAGATGTTGATTCAATTTAGTCAAAAACCAATTTCTTTCATTTTTCTCCCTGGTAAACATGAAGGGATTATTGTATCAGCAGGAAATATAAAACCTTTCTTACTTTACTTTTTCATAGGTATCCTACTCGAAGAAGTCCAGGAGTTGAGAATGCACCATGTAGAACAACAGAATTGGTACAGCAGACTGATAGGACACCAAGAGAAGGTGCCGATTCTCCGTCAGATAGAGGAGATATCAGTCCAGCTCCTTCATCTCCTTCTAAGTCACCTGATATTAAATTTGATAACTTTGCCGATGAAGAAGAAACAGATTTTGTCAAATTGAATAAACAGCGAACATCAATAGCTGCAAAACTTGCTACACAGTTGAGCAACACTGTACCTCCCACTCATTATAGAAAGGGTGTTGTCCCCAAGTACGATGTTAAAAGTAACTTTTCTCTTCATGAATTCTATTAGTTCTTTCATTTATTAATTTTCTGTTCTTTATTTAAATGCAAGGCATAATCGCAGACATGGAATATTCTGCGATTTCTAATAATAAAACTTTGATAAATGGATACTTAGTTATAAAATTGAGCAATACTTGTAGATAGCAGGAAATGTTGCGATGATGGCCAGTGAGGAAAGTTGTTATTCAATAATCCCCTTCATGTTAGCTATTTGAATCGATGACGATTAATCATCATATTCTTAGTTTCCTTATTTCTGATCAGCGTAATCTCGGATTTTGATTAGCCATAATCTTATATTGAATATCATTTGTTTGTTTAAAGATATCTTCGTGAGAGAAAAGAGGCACAGTTGCAAAAAGAACAGAGGGCCAAAGAAGAGGCATCCGATCCTGACTGTCCAGAGGGCCACGTCCCGCTTCCTGACAGTGAACGGAAGGAGACCCTCCGTATGCTGAAGAAAAGTGAGTATTTTATTTTGTATATTGTATCTAATTGGTGCTGATTATGACAATTCATTTTACCTCTTCTTTACAGATTATCAAGAATTCGTCAATGAACTAAACATGATGCCGATAAAAACAGACACTCTTAGATCTCAGAGACGAAAGATGGAGATTGAAAAACAGTTGAATAAAATAGAAGAGGGAATAAAAGTGTTTTCGAGACCTAGAGTATATGTAAAAATTAACGCTTAGAGTTCCTATCATGTGTTTGTGAAAGTTTGAAAACATATCGTCATTGTATCGCACACGTTTTTGATATTGTAAAGTTTGTTAAATCTACAGTAGAATTTGAATGTTGTTCAAATAATAGCCAAAATATTCCCCGCTACTTCGCAGCCTTGGAATTATTTGGACAAAACATTCAAACCACTACCGAATAACATGTAAATAAGTATTTGTTTTTCTGTGTGTTAAATTATCTAGTCTGTTTCATAATTAGAATATTTAATTCTAGACATCAAGATTTCAAGTACAAAAGGAAAATACAATGAATTATTTTTCTAAAAAATTATAACATGCTGTTTTTATTTATATGACGATTCCTCTCCTTTTTAGGGATGTGATTTATTCTCAATAAAACGGATTTCATAATCCGCAGTCGTGACTTCAATAATCCTATCATCAACACAGATTCAGGTACATGCAGGTAAATGCAACAGTAACGGATAGTTTATGAGCGGAATGTTCCATATTTTCATATGATTTGCTCCCACGGCTGCTCTGTAATTCACTATGTGAGTCTATATTTGATTTACGTATAAGATACATTATTCCAAGTTAAGTCATGAATAAGTTAATCATTTACGTATTCATCAGCCTAAATAGACATTCTACCTATGAAGAATACTATACAAATTGTTTTCTTCTCCAGTCTCCTCCATTTATTTACTTTTGTCAATAGTATGTATGAAAGAGAGAGGATCGAACTTCAACATTCCTAAACTATAAAAGATCTCTTCATCTTCAAGCCATTTCTTTGTGTTGAATTCTTTGAAAAATATTGCTATTTCTCTTTCGACTGATTCCGGAGAATCTAAAACAACAGGAAACCAATGTAAAATCTATTCTCGTTCTTAGTTCTCTTACTTCTTAGTCAAACTTTTATCATCTTATTACCCGATCCATGAGTTGCATTTCTCGTATCTGACAGACCATACATGCCTCTAATGGTATCAGGCGCGTCAAATTGGGCTTGAAATACTTTTGTCGGACCCATTAACTTTCTCCATTTAGATATTGCATCCTGACCAGCTAATATATGGATATCTGAAGGACCGCTGCACATGAAAGTCAATAGTCTGTTATAGAAAAATTTTTCCTTGTGATCGGCATAGAACAATTCCGCCTCTATTGGCGTCATGATTTTCCTACGTGATCTAACTACTTTGAAATCCTTGTCTATTATCAAGTCACGAATTCTCTGTAAATCGAAAAAAAAGAATATTTCATTCGCAGTACGCATAGATAACTAAATGATAAACCCTTTTCAATTATCTTTTTCGTTAGTTATCTAATTTATTCGATAGAGATCGACTTAGGTTAGGTTTGATTTTTCAACTTGTGGCAAGGCAAGAGAAAATTAATGATTTGAAAAATTAATATGATCACGCCATTCCTAAAGCCAGTCTGAATCTTTTCCACAATGTTAATTAATTGATTTTAACAATTTTAAGTCAAAAATTTACCTGGAGAGCGAATGGAGATTTGACTACGTGCGGCTTTAGTATTGCCAGGGTCAATTGAAGAGGTTGTTTTGATGTCATCTTAGCATTACCTTTGATTTTATCGGAAATCTATGTAGTTTTTTTTATACATTTAGGTGCGTCATTATGCTATTATCAAAATAGCCGCATCGTCCATTAGGTCCGATTGATTTTTATGCTATGAGTCCAGAGATTTTGACACTTTTGTGACGAGCAGACGAGCCAGCATGATATACCGCGCCATCAGTGTGCGAAATATCTGCGCATGCGCATAGGTTGTCATAGTTCAGGCGGTCCAGCGCTACGAGTTTGAAATGGTCGTAATTTATGACAAAGTTGCCGAATGTTAAATGGGAAGATTAATCGTATCTCATACGTTTTGTGAAACACTTATGACGCAAACTTTTAAGATTGATTATCGTTTATCTCGTTTCATTTCATATGGTAGCTGCCATTGGTACTGCGGCTTTTGTAAAAATTAAATCACATAATAGATAGGCGGCCACTGCACTACTCACATGATTTTTAAAGACATAAGTTAATTCGTATTAAATTTCGTAATAATTATCGATCGATATTGAGACAATCGTTTATATTTGTTCACAGATTTTTTAGAGGAGTATCAATTGGAACGTCGAAAACAATAAACGAATTTATGTACTAATTTGTAAAACGTATATAAAATTTATGTATTTTATGGTCTTATCGTATAATACAATTTATTTCAAAATTGGAGTATGAGGTATATAAGACTCCGATGCCATAGGTATAATAATGTTCGCATTGGTATATAATCATAAAATTGCTTGTTGCACGAACCTGTATCACAAGATAAGTTCTATATTAAGCCCCTCTATGTATTGAAATATCTGCGGAATATTATTGCACAGGCTCAATTTTCGAATAATTTAATTATCAAATTATCATTAGTTCAAAGTATCAACGCAATACAAGCAATGTATTTTATGTCTCTTTCAAAATCAAGCTTTATATTACACATTATTATAATGCGCATGTAAACATCTGATCCCGTGAAAAAATCATATTCATACCCTCCCCGTTTGCGAGCACATAATGCAAATATGCATACATTATATACACCCATATATAAGTAAACCCATATGAATCTATGGCGTTACTTTTAGTCAAGCCTGTGTAAGAATTAATCCGCAGCTCAGTACAGCTACTGAATAAAATTAAGCCCTAAGGCATTAGGACTCGCGGCTTAACAGAGGCGGCCGTGGCGGGATTCTGGGGAGCTAACGGGGCTAAGGATGCTCGCCAGGCCGCCACGAGGCCTCCATCCTTAGAATCGGTATTTTTCTTAAAATTATGAACGGAATAGCGATTGTAAAGGCCCCAGATGCTGTTCATCAATTTACTGTTGTACTTCAGCGGTGTCAGCTCAGTGCCTAAATATATTGAATAATTGCTTTAGAACGTGATAATTGATTAACAATTTTTGAACCACAAGATTCTAGAGTTTTTCTAATTCACGGTAAATTATATATAAATATGGGAAATCATATACTCACTCTGATTAATTGGCTTGCTATTATTGTACGAGTGGTAATTTCCCTTATTCTCATTTCCTCCATCTTTACTGTTAATTTCTGAAATTATTAGGAATTGTTGCTCATTTTCGCGGACCTTGCGAGCGGCGAATACTCCGTGTGGTACAGCAGACATCCTCTTGCACTCTGTAACAAGTGTAATTTATTGTATATGAATATTTGCAGAACGAAGGTACATTTTTTTCACGATTAGCAGGTCATTCTTTATCTTGTATTACAGGTATACGTATATTCACGTTTTATTAAATTTAAATATAACTCGCGCTGATGAGAATACAAAGCTAAACAAAAAGAAAAAAAAAACAGAGGCTTATTTGCACAGAGATCACGCATGTGAGAGGAATCAGTCAAAGATAGCAGTCTGCTGTCTGTAACGTTTTATCAGAATGACCTGGACCCCACGAGAAGGTCGGAAGGCAACTGTATGTATTCTCCACAGCCGGCTTCACCCAATGATTTCAACGCTGCGGAGCTTAAACTCGACAATATGACCCCCAAATTTAATAATTCTTTGATGTGCGAATAATTTTTATTAACAAATGACTGAATGTTCCCTTTTATTCATAAAATAGCTAAAAAAATACGTCTATGCCCCTTCACGGAACAATCATGCTAACAAAGACTCGAATAAAGGAAATTCTATTGTCTAGTTATCATACTGACCTATACAGTCGTCAAAAAGCAGTTCGGCGATTTGTCTTTTAACCGGGATGAGCGTAACGTTGGAGTCAGTTGATTTTTTTTTTAGCGAACGTAGTTCAGTCTTTTTCTTCTGTTCTCCTTGGGGCCTTCTTAGGGTCGTTTTCAAACTCATACAGAATAACTGGGTGGCTGTCGACAATGTCATCAACCAGCTGAGTAAACTTTAAGTAGAAAAAGGAGCTTGTGACTATTCGAATTTCGCAGTCAGTGTACAGTGTGCAGAATATAAACCGAGGGTGCGTTTAAAAGCTCAGATAACAAACTGACGCCGGGCAAATCGCGTCTAGCTGATTTATATTAAGTTTAATGAAGATTTGAGTAAATGGAGAGGGATACATATGCTCGGCCGTGACGTCAACTGATCAACAGTCCGCGGTGGCTATCAACTTGCAAAGAGCCGCGGAAATATTCAGAAAAGTTGCCACTGACGTAGGAGATGGTAATTAATAGCAGCTGACGTTGATGCAGAATAAAATTGAAACTTTGAACTTGCAGAAGTAAATATATAGATATTTTTCTCAGTAGCTTTTACTCTCCGATAATCTATAGGCCATTTAATTACGGTCCGAAGAGTCATAAAGTTACTATTCGTGAAATTCCATACAGGGTTCATTCAAACGCATCCCTGGACCACTGGCGGCGAGTTCGCATCAAGTCAAGTTGTAAACATCTTATCTAACAACAGATAACACTCAGAATTTCGTGTGCTTCAATTTTAACATTTATGTGAAATGATACATTGCTTTACAAAATAATTAAACATCTTCTAGTATGATTCTGCTTTTTTAAATTATACTACGTCATATGCCCAAGGTTTGCAGTTCGCTGACGGTTCTTTATTCCTCGAACCCAATCGTCAGAATGAATAATTATTCACGAAAATATTGAAGTGATGAAATAATATAGTAAACTTGTTTGTCAATATATTTTGGGATCAATAATCCGGTGTTTGCTTGTCAACTTTTCAACGACTCACGGATCGTAGCTGATTTTAGGGGGGATTGGAATATTTTTGAGAAAATAATTTAAAATCCTTTTTTTTTTTTAGAGATAATTTCACCCTCAAATTTTTACTAAGGATATTAATCAGGATAATGGCCTCCTCTTACAAGTATCATACTGAAAGTCATAGATTTCCGATAGGATCTAATAGACTTGGATCATTTCAGATATAAAAAAACGGATGATCATAAAGTTTTGAATCAGTTTTCGGAAACCAGTTTTGTATGTGTCTATCATCTCTATCGAATCATTTTATCATGAAGGTGCGTAATAACTAATATGGATGTATACCATATGATGCGGTGAAGTTACGTCTCAAGTATATTCGAGTTGCAGACAGTTTCTTTATCAATATATCACATACATCAGTGTGAACGATTTACCCCACCGCGAGACTCCAATTAATATACCCAGTAGATAATAAGTTCGCTATAAGCACGTCTTATCAGCGTATTGGAATAACAATTAGTGCAAATCTCGAAAACACACTGTTTACATTATTGATCCTTTCTGATGATACAATATCGAGAATGTTACAAATGCGGAGAAAAAAAATGTAGTACGTGATCAACCACACGAATTGCTTATAAGTCCTACTTCAAAATAGATACAGCAATTAAGCATAAACTCATTCTATGACCCGCGGATGGTGTCAAACAAGCGAAAAATTCGATTTGTACAAAGTCTCTTCACTTTTCTGATATGGCTTAGTGTTCTAATATCGAAAAGGAATCACTCTATCGCCTTTGGACTTCTGGGAATGGATTCCACGCACCGAAATATCGCATATGCGTCTGATAGGCAGAATTGCTATCTCTGTTTTCGCATAACTTGGATTTATCTTCCCAGCTTGTGGTCTCAGACAACTTTGAAGATAAATATACTTCGCTGTATGATCGATCACTTCACCATTTAGGTCAGACTTACAGTAACTACTAAAACGCGTAATCGGGTAATATTCGCATTAAATAATATTCACGATGGCGCGTGGCAGTGATTACATAACGAATCGTTACTTACATTATTATTAAATAATGCGAACGCACATACCTATATTTAAAAAAAGAGCCTCGTTTACCCAAACGCAAGGCATAAATGTCTGTAAATTCGTATTCAATACTTTCCAAAATTAAAAATGCAGTTAAGGATTATCAGATGTTTGTTAACGTTTCTATATACGTATATTTAATTAGGTCCTCAAAATTTTATAACAAATAAAGTTCAAGTATAAAACTATATGCTGCGATATGGATATAACTAGGTATAGGTAAATGCTGTGCATCGGTGGAAAATAATTTGAAATTCATTTTCCAAATATTTAATCACAGTAGTTGGGCAGCTTGAAATATTCATTCAGTCGTTTTTATCATAGTTATGTGACCACACTGGTTTCCGTTTTTCTCCAAAGCTTCGTACACCTTCTTGGCCGTCTTTCAGTCCGAGATTCCCAACCATGATTTCACTACCTAGGGAATAAGCCGTTGAAGTGTCGACCTCCAGTTGCTCGTAAAGAAATCTTTTTCCCAGGCAGACCACTGATCGACTCTTAGAATTAATAGCTGTTGTAATTGTCTCGATCTCCTCGTCTGAGAGTTCCAAAAATCATAAGAATTCAGTAGATAATAAATTTCCACGGTACTTGCAGCAATATGAATATTTTTTTCATAAATCACCATTGCAACGAAAATCGAGCCACTCAAAACCGAAAGAGTAAAGTTTCACTCCAAACAATTTAGAGAGTAAATAAATCAAATTAGATTTTTACATCTAAATGCGAGCTAAATGCCATTAGTGCAGCTGAGGCACATGAATCCACCCTTTGGTGTTGATGGTGGATAGAATGATTTAAATCTCGGGATTTTTAATCTCCGGTGCAAAAATGTTCACCCTTAATTCCTAAAGTAAAGTGGGCTGTACCCTGAAACGTTCGAGTGAATTTGATTAATTACCGAGTTTGCTGGCATCAGGTACTACTTTGCTAACTAGGCCAGCTCGGAGTGCTTCCTGAGCGGAAATTGATATCCCCGTAAATAGCATATGCGCCGCAACTTTCCTGGGAACATTACGTGCCAAAGCTACTCCGGGTGTTGAGCAGAATATCCCAAAGTTCGCGCTAAAAATGAATAATTAAATTTAAAAAAAAAACTTAATTAGGACCAGAAGAAGAGAATATCACAATCTATTCTACTCATAATTTAGCGTAGGTTTTTTCACCATACCCGGGCGTAGAAAAACTACTGTTTTCTGTGCAAACTGCCATGTCACATGCAGCCACCAATTGACAACCTGCTGCTGCTGCAAGTCCATCTACTGCTGCAACTACAGGCACAGGACTTTCTCTCAGTGCTTGCATCAGATCTTTTGCTGTTCCAAAAACCTCTTGGTGATAATCCGTTCCATGTTTTGTCGTCTAAGATTCAAACGATTTCAGATTATTGCGGTTATTTTATCAAGTATATCGTTGCTGTGCAGATTATTATCTATAGTTTCTTCTTCTTTTTTTTTTCACGTTGAATTTACCTAAAGATAGAAAAAGTATGCAGGTCCTGTAATTTGATTAATGATCGTGATCCGTACCAACCAGTTCTTTGAGATTATGACCAGCTGAGAAAACTTTTCCAGGTATAGCTCGTATAACGATCGAACGAAGATGTACGGAATTTTCTTCCTTCGTGATCTCGGTTAATAAATTTTTCATCATTTTAAGAGACAAAGAATTCCTGGATTGGGAGTGGCTCAAAGTAATCGTTCTGACACCGTTATTTTCCGTCGTTTCTAGGTACTTCTCTTTACCAAGGAGTCTGTTGTTTGTCGAAAATGTCCTTGTAATAGATCGTCCCACCTGAAACATAGAATTACGGTACTAATATGGAACTCGTTTAAAATAATCCCGCTTCGCGATCGTGTAGGTCCGGTAATGTTCGGCCGACATGACGCGTCGCAGAATTTTATAATCTCTTGAAACAAATAATGAAATATGAATGACTCGTTGTAGCTTATGGAATGGAAATAAAACAGATGATTTAATGAATCCACACACTTAGATATACACATAGGATTTCCTACCCTTACACCAAATCCTATCTGCTGTTTAATAATCGGCCCTAACATGTTTTAAAGATTCTTTATTCGATTTATTCCGTACTCTGAACAACCGACGTTCGATAACTGAATAACCGAATTGATCGCAGCTGGTATCTGAAGTTCCTCGCTACGCATGACGACTCTGGTTCGACGCCGTCAGCTGTGGTTGTCATGGAAACATTTATTTTCCGTAACAACTAACATGGCAGACGTCGAGGGTGAGTTTTATACATGTCAAATAGTCTAGTTTAACTTTTTTATTTCATATGAAATTTTGTTCATATGAATATGTTGTATAAAAGTGTCGAGATATTTTTACTCAATAGTTTAAATCCGCGGCCTATACTGCACCAAGTTGCGCGCTTCGTTGTATTATGCACACGTCCAGCCGGTAGCATTTTCTAATTATATATACAGATGTTCCTTCCATCGCATCGGTTCTGGGACACACGGTCTCGCTGTAGTAACGAAATAAAAACCCGTCTTCAGACAGCTCTTCCCGTTGCTGAAAATAAACTTCTTTATGAATTAACGCGAGTGTAGGGATGCGGCACTTCTCGACGCGCTACACTGCTGCAGTCTCTTTAGATCTCACTAGTGAGTCGCGCTTATTTCGAAAAACTTACTACTGTAGTAGCTGCTACCTGTACTTGTGGTATTAGTAATCGTATGTAACTCATGTTGTGCTGCGTGTCGAAGCAGTCCATACCTACAAGGGTGGACCAACAATTATCAGTTCTTGCAGATCTGCAGAAGGGTAGGCCTAGAAGTGAAAGACGAATTTCGGAGGCTGAACGCAGTTTGATTGATTCTTTTCGCGGGCAAATATCACGCGACGAAGGTACGACATAATATAAGCATAGGACGAAGAGTTTTCAGACATCAAATTAACACATATATTCGCATTTTTATTACCGGCTAAATTAATTTCGCTTCATTGAGATGAAGAGGAACTCGCGCGTAGAATGTATTAGCGATCAGATCATTGAAAGAAGAAGAAAAAAAAAAAAAAAACAACCAACTAAGTTAGCTAAGGATGTCATATAGTCCCTGAATGGAAAGTTGATCCTGTGTAGGCGATCTAGGTGCGGGGGCGAGCGCCTCCGATGAATCGAGCCGCAAACGAGTGAAGCGAGACTGCGCTGCAGGTGTCAGGAGAGTCTCGGCAGTTTGTAGTCGACGTGCTTTACGCGAGATCCGCAGGTTTTTTTTTTCAAATAAATAGCGTATTCAAGTACCGGTTTTTGCCATATCAACTTTTCCCCGTCCACAATAATTCGTTCTTTTGGAATAGATATTATTCGATATTTGCTACATAGGTGGATTAACTAATAAGCTCGGAGTAATCCGTACGATTTTATTAATTCATCGTATTCAGAGTGAGTGTGTAAAGCGTAGATCACTGTAATTGTAGAGGCGATGTCGTGAAGCATTCGGAGTCTATCATGGTCGCCGTTAGTTCAAATACGGATGTTTAATCGATGATGATTCACGCGAGCTACCCTATTATTTCTTGACAAATTACTGCTGTATAAATGAATGCCTACTTTTGTACGTCTTTGAGTCACCATTAGAGTCAAAAAGTTTCGTGTGTATAGGCACTGTTTGTAATTGGTCACCGCTGTTTGTACGTACATAATTAGCTGTTCCTAATAACGTTAACTCCCGTTCCTGCTTTTAGCGCGTTCTCTCAGTACTGGCAAAAATTTTCGATCACAAACTTCTCACATAGTTTAGCTCGTGCGATAGCTTATTCAGCGTTTAGTGTAGTGGTTAGAAAATTTATAAGCCAGAAGTTTTAGTATAACAATTTTTGTAAATTTTTCTTTTATTCTTTCGTTTATTTTTTTTATGACAGTTTTTTAGGTCGTATTTCTCGATGCCCATCGCGGGAAACAATTTAGCTTAGTCACGCAACTTACATTTCAGTATTCTCGCCGATTCCATTTATGGTGTTGTGATTGTAGAGTCGTGAAATTCGTCATACTTGCGATCACGCGGATAGTCTTTTAGTTGAGAGGACATAGTTTAACACTATAGATGAACGTTTATTGATCGTGTGATAATAATTGATGAAAAAATTTCTCAGTGTTTTATCAGGGCAGAAACGCCTAACTTCCGGTAATCGAATATACAGTTCGTAGATGTATGCCAATGATAAATTTTGACGAGTATAGGTATAACAATTTCGCGTGATATGGAAACGAAGAAAAATTGATAAATTGCCATAGATAAAACAACACTGACTTTTGCAGGCGACTGAGTATACATTTCTTACCGAATGAGGCTTTATTGATCGGTTAACGAAGCGAGATTTTTGCAATTCTAATTAAGTTTGGCCGGCGGTGTTTCTTGAGGGAATAAAGACCCGACTTCCTGTAGTTGAAAGGTGTAGCTTGTACAGAGCGTATAAAAGAGAACAAATTGACTTGTTTCACACGTTTCCTCTGCTGCAGTGTAGCTTTGAAGTATTTATAATAAACGAGTGATATAATTATAGCATAATACATACCTTCGTGGTTAAGCAAAAGAAGTAATAAAAAAAAAATACAGAACAAAACTTCGTAAATGGCCGCAGATGGTCCGCCCGTTCTTCTTCCGTGCGCGATTTGTTCGCGGACGTTCAAGCCACAATCGTTGGAAAAGCACAGAAAAATCTGCGAAAAATCGGCGGCCAAAAAACGGAAGCCATTCGATTCTGCCAAACAACGTATCCAGGGTACCGAGCTAGCTGAGTTTCTACCTAAGCTGGGAAAGAAACGAGTCTTCCACGAGGATAAATCATCCAAGCCAAAGTCATCCTGGAAGAAAACACACGACGAGTTTCTTCGAGCTATACGAGCTGCTCGTGGCGAAATCGTAAGCTAATATTATGTCTAATATAACTCATTTCATGCTGCACGAATACCATTTACGTATTAGTGAAGTATCTGAACCCGGAACATATTTGCGAATCTAAAATCGATCTTAAGCCAAAAGTAATAACGCATGACCTTTTCTGTAACGATGATTCCATCGTGCGGGAAGATCGTCGTGGGCTAAGTTACATATGCTTATAGGCTTTGCAAGTCGAAATATTGGAACGCCTTCTCACACCAAAAATTTAAAACTAGTTCCACCCACGTGGAGAGACTTTGGGAAAGACAATATTGTCGCGAATGTCCGATGCCTACTGCAGTATGGTGATTTATTTAACAAAAAACGAAGTGATCAGTGCAATTATTATCACATTGAATCACTTCTCATTTATAAGCTTGACCGGAAGACTCTCCCAGTCAAGCTATTAGTACTGCGTACATACGGTGAATATTTCGCAATATTTTCATGACCTGATTACGTCGCTTATTCATTTCCCTTCCACATCCTTGCACCCTCTGCTGACCTCGAACGCGATTCTGTGATCGAATCACCCACGCAAGGTTTCGTGTTTATAATGTAGTACCAGATTGGTAACCAGTTTTATATATGCCCACATGAGATCGTCCCACATTACGGAACGTCATGTCTCACGAGATATGTGAAATTATATATAAATATCAAATATGACTTACATAAACATCTAACTGTAATATGTATAAACTTGTTTTGCAAAGGATGATGCACCGGCCGTTCGACATGCACCGTCTATTGCACCGACTGCAGCACCTACTCGTGCAAATGAAAAAGGTACCTGCCCAACGTGCAATCGACAATTTGGTATTAAAGCCTACGAACGTCACGTGGCCTGGTGTAAAGAACGGGCTATCCGTCTTCCTGTTAGCCCAGCAACAAACATTGCAAAAGAACGGCTAGAAGCACGTATAAACTATCGGGCACCAGCGCTAAAGAATCGGCGATTGACCAATAGGGAGAAATACTCCCCTGGATCGGCAGTGAACATCTCTACAGCTGCTAAAATATCACCCTCTGCATCAAAGCCTAAGGAAAGCGCATCGGTTCCTAGCTGTGCTAAGGCCAATGACAGTCCTGTAAAACCGAAACCAGCAGTCGTGTTAGTATATTTAAATTGTGTTTTAGATAAAGGCGATTCGTGATTCCTAATTCGAGTCATCATATTCTGTATTTTGGAATACTCACTCAAGGAAGCTGTACATTTCAATTTTATTTTCGAAGATTGACGATAATCACTAGATTCCACGATTCACCTTTTCTCACGTTGTGATATAATCATTTTGTTCGAATATCATTACAGTAGACGATCAGGAAATAACAAAGAGACGTCGAACATACCTGGGCCGATGAAATCACGTCTAGTGGATCGAGGAAACAGGTGAGCTGACTCAAGACGATAGTTTTGTTGAAGAATAGACAAAAAAGTAAAGTTGTAGTTTGTAAAAGTTGGGTACACGATGCCACAGTCAATGGCAATGGACCATAGAAATTAACGATTGTAGAACAGAAATAAAATTATCAAGTATAACAAGTAGTAGGTACTTGAAGTAGTGGTTGCATGAGGAGAAGGGAAAGGGCCGAGGTATTCAAATCTAATAATATTTGATTTTGTCACCTAACTACTTCGGGACTTGAAAGTTTTACTAACGTATTTTTTCTACCTTCTCCTGATGACCTTGATCCCTTTTCCTCCTCCTCAGACCGGCCGAAGAATACGAATCCGGAAGTATCTCCACACGAACCTCTTCCTCAAACCCTGGCCGCTCCCTGTTGCCTAATTCTTTCCTAAAACCCACGAAAACTAACGCAAAGAACACGTCGCCACCTCCAAAATCAATCCGTAGACCAGAGGCGAGACATAGTCCATCACCACGTCAGTGTAAAATGCAAGAATTGAACACTGGCGAATCTGTAAAATTGAGATCCAATTTGCTCTCAGTAAGAAGTTACAATAATCCAAAATTGAACGACGTCACTGTAAATCGGGACGTAGTTGGTATGTCAGTGCAGCCTTGTAACATTCACAGAGAATACAGCATGACCAGTTGGAAACAGATCAGTGATGAAAAATCTGATTCAAAATCGGTTGATAAGATAATTCCGCTCGAAGTTGAATTGGAAACGCAAGTAGCAACAGCAAAAGCACAGGACAGTGAAAAGAGAAATGATGTTGATGGCGTAGATGATGAGTTCGAAAAAGCTGTCGAACGACATCGTCAAAGATCGATGGTATCCCCAGAAGCCAAAGAATCTACCCCACCATCTGAACGCGTAGAAATTTCCGACACTACGAAAATATTCTGGACTGCAAATATTGAAAAGCTTGATAAAACCTACCTGATAAAAGAATCACAAGACTCTCAACCTGACTTGTTGGACTTAGTAATTCCACCACGAAAGTGGAAGCCAGTGAAAAACAGTCCCAGAGTAGAGTTCTGCACAAAGGACATCATGGCTTCTACTGTACCAGAGCCTGCATCTAACTACTACGAAGGATCCGGTAATCCGAACTGCTTTGAAAGCCCAATACACTTTAGTGAACACGTAAAATTCACTAGTACACCTGTTCCAGATGGTCCTGATGCTAGCAATAGTGGTCATGGTGTCACAATCGGAGCCCCAAAATTGAAATTTAGCAAGGACATCGGCGTCTCTGAAGATTTTGAATACTCCGCAGATTCAGGAGCTGGATGGTCCGGCGGCATGAAGCTCCAGGAGCCAACTACATTGGAACTAGGATTTTTGGAATCTATTGAAAACGATTCTGCGGAGGGATCTGCGCCTCGGACCAAAATTTTGATCACTACACCAACAAAAACAACGCTGAATGCTTCGTCAAGGGTTGCGATGAATATAACTGACCAAAAACCATCAACTAAAGTCAGATCGCCTGGAATGACGGAGAGGGTGAAAAAGAAACCGACTGTCAAGCTAACTCCCCGATTAAAATCTCCGAAACAAACCATTCTGGTTACAGAAGGACCGAAGGACTATTGCGATCTTGAAAGGGGATATGAATCGCCAACCCCTCGATCTAACGTGATGGAAATTTACTCTTCGGTTGATAGTCCGATTCTTAGATGTCATAGGAAGAATAAATCATCGTCTAAGCACAGGAGACACAGATATTCAACGGATAAAGGGTCTGATAAAGCTCAAGCCATTGCGCACGTAAAGATAGATGCACTTCGCGATCAGAAGGAATCAAATTCGCCACTCAATTGTACATTAGATTTGAAATGTTCTCCATTCCATTCTCCCAGAGAGCGCGTAGACTCATTAGCAGCTTTACCTAAAAAATGTGAAAATCCTAAAGATTCGATAAATGATATTGGGACCGCTAAGAATGTCAGGGATAATGGTACCTCAATGAAAATGACGGAAGGCGATAATTCAATGTTCAGGTTAGCTGCACGCAGACGGAAGTTGGTTGGTCCCTGCAAACGGTTCACGAGTTTAAATGTTTATGATAATGAAAATCACCCCTTTGAACCAAGCAAGAGTCATGTCGAAGAGCCCATAATTGCAGGGCAGCACATAGCCGAAACGAAGTCATCTGACATCGTGAATCTGTCATCTCCAACACACAGCGCTACGAAATCTATGAGGAATTCTCTAAAGCCAGATTTCAGTGATAGACGAAGATGTGGAACCTACGTAATTGAGAAGAGATCAGTTCCAAATATTTCGACAAGTCGTAATCCCGTGTCTGATGAATCCCTCGAGGACAAGCCTAGTGAGGAGAAGAAAAGAAAAACCGAAACGATATGTCAGGATTTAGATGAGCCAAAAGTCGAAAAAGATGATTCGGTAATTGATAACTGTAATCTTCTTGAGGCCTGCAGTCTGAACGCGTCGCTTACTGCCTCAAAAATCTTTATGGAAACCAGCGCCGATGATGATATCACAGTGAATGATGAAATGAAAGAGATATATGATAAGTATGTAAACAATAACTTCGACTATGATAGCGAAAATACTATCGGTGGAAGCTACTCCAACGAACTTGAATTCGGCACTGAGCAAATTTTATTGGACGGCAAGGAAGATGTTCCTGACGCCCTAGAGAATGACTCTGCAGGTTTTGACGAGCTGATAGAAGTTAATTCGGATTCGGGTGTAATCCAGGTCGAGAAGCTGCAGCCTTCAGAAACGAAATTTTCGAAATCGAGTTGCCAAAACGCTGCCAATGTGCAAAGACGAATTCGTAGAAGTATGAATATCCTAAGAAGCAGCACTGATAGTCTGGTTTCTATGGTGGATACAGGCTCGAAAGGCATTCAATTGATTACTTCTTCAGGCTGTTACGACAAAGAGATCTGCACGATACAGCCAATCGCTTCAGGAACGTCGACTGTGGTCAAGACGGAAAGATCTTTGAAATTTTTACCGAAAATCAGTCAGATGGAACCTGCCGATGATCTGAAGAGCACAGAGAGAAAATTCAAGACGTTGGAATCAACGTACTGGGAAAAAGTGGCTAAAGTATCTCAGAGCAGACTGATAACTCTCGATCCTCCGAATGAGAGCTTTCGACTTGTAAAAAGGAATCCCAAGACCCTATTCCTTCCACCTATGGCTCCCGGAAATCCTTTCTCACTGGAACATCCAAGGTAGGACTAACCGTCTACGCCCAACAACTAACACTCCTTAAAATTTGTAGGAGTGAACCGTCGTTTCGGGTCGTTCATCGTAGTTATTCAAGAAGTCCGCCAAACTTTAATCTCATGCTTAGACGTAGAATGTAAGTTTATGTAGTTTCCTGGGCACATACAACCTTGCCCTGGATTGATAATTAGCACCAGTTCAAAGATTAGCACAATAACACTTCACTAGTAACTAGTGTAATGAGCACACTTTATCTATGCATAAATAATTCTATACTTGATTGTTGCATATGACATTAATCGCTATCTAGCTTCAGTAGATATGCACATATTTTACATCCATATATTAGGATCATGACGTCGTGATATTCACGATTCATTGCACTTAAAAAATTAATAAAAATGCGGGGGACCGGCGTTGCTCATCGTGTCGACGTCACCTCGTTCCTAAACGACAGGAGCGATCGGTTTATAAAGCGATGACTGTTTTCAGCGGAGCCAGCCAGGACTACGATCCATTCCTGGCCGCCGAGAGGCAAATGAACGAGTTGTTCGCGGATACAAGCGATCCGTTTCTAACAAAGGGTCCGCCGTTAAACAGCGATCACTCTCCGTTGAGTGATTCGAAACTGACTCAATTCCCGCTTTCCCATTCCTCAGCTTTTGTCAAATATCCTTCTTCACCAAAGGCTAATAAACGCGCTTCAGTAATCGCGCCACCCTCAGAATTTGACGACTTTGCATCTGACTTTTCGAGCGACTCGACCGAGACCAATTCCACACCGCAGGACTTTTTCATTAACAATTTAAACGCGCAAACCAGGGATGTTAACGACTCCGACAAACTAACCGAGGACTCCAACAGACGTGTGATCATCGACAAGTCAAAAGTCATATCTACTGATGATGTTAACGCGAATTCATGTCGCGGTAAGACATTTGTTAGCTCGGCAGAAAGGTCGCGTAAAATTCTTGAAAAGGTTACACCGAAAGTTGTTCGGCCCGCTGTAAACAGGTCGCATTCAGTTCGCTCCGTAAGGGCAACATCGGCACCCAGAGCACCGGAGCGCAAGAGTTCTTTGAAGAAATCAATTTCCCAGAAAAGTGATTACTCGGTTGTTTCAAACGCGTCGAATAATAACAGCTATGCAGCTTTGTCCGGGAGTAATTTAAGCCTCAGTTCAATGATGTCTTCCGAGGCAGATATCAAAAGGTCCAATTCCGTGTTTGATGAACTCTTGAGCTCCTTTGAGGACGATGGGTCTTCCTTTCCTTCCCTTAAATCCTTCCTAAAAAGTGATTCCGTATCTACGTCAATGTCCAGTCAGGCCCCGGAACCCAGACTTCGTAACGGCATGATCAGCGACGAAGAACTCTCATCCCCGGACAGCTACAAACGCCAGAATCACAGCAAATTGAGTGCCGATTCCGCCTACAGCAGGTTACACTTTGCATTATTTTATACATTTTCGTTTACCTATTTAAATTGCAAATTAATTTACGACTTAAAATATATTGGTTTAAACATTTTGAGATCGTCTTTAGCGCAAAATACGAGAATTTCATCAAGTCGGTAATTGTGAAATATACCCGGAAACGGATATGTCGCGCGCATGCCTAAAGCCCCATAAACTTTGTCCCCGTAGTTTAAATCGCAAATGTTCAAACCATGGACGCAGCACAACTGATGTGGGATCGAGGATCGATCAGGAGCCATCGCCAAAACTTCGGGACGCGGAGATGAGAATTGGAAAGTTAAAGATGTCCAGATTCTGCCATGAATGTGGATCTAAATTCCCTGAGGCAGCTAAATTCTGCTGTGAATGTGGAATCAAGAGGCTCGTCCTTTGAACCCATATTCCAGTCTTTGAAGGAAAAAATAAGACTTCTTCTCTTCGGGAGGTCTTATGGATCTTTCCAACGGATCTTCACCCGGATACGCCACCTTCTTGGAATATATGCACACGTACACTGGTGCCGTACGAAACACCGTGTATGATTGTTATTGACATTTTTGTCGAGGTAACATCGGACATGCCTCTGTAATTTCTTTGTCACAGTGTGATAATATTTTTTCGTTTTTTTTATTGAGTCAATTACCTCAGTTAAAAATGGAGGTGAAATAATTAATGGATTTAAAATACTTGAGTTTTCGCTATAATTAGAGGGATGATTAGTTTTTCATACTTATCATATTGAATTCGGAGCAATAAGATAAAGTAGATGTATAATAACGAAGAAGGAAAAGACTGTAGAGAAATAGATACAGGCATGTCTGATTTCAAATTTCTACACCTATTCATATAAATTATTATAATTATATCATAATATACAGTAATGTAAAAGTCCCAATTTGTATTTTTATACGATCGATGGAAGTGTATACAAGTCTTTACGATAGGCAGCACCTACTTTTTGGCCAATGTAGCTATATATGTATACCAACTTATGAACTTACACTTACAATTAGATATATCTCCTGTGAGAATGCAACTTGGATATGTGAAACAAAAAAATTGTCACTTGATTCTCACAATCAGAGAAAACAATTTTTCTAGCCATATAAATTTTGTTAATAAAATTCTATATAGTTTTGAAACCTTGTATGGGTTAATAAACTATCGCGAATATCTTCATCGTACGAATCGCTTTTGAGTTGCAATAATCATTAATATATTATATGCGTACGTACAGCCACGTGTTATCTTAGTTCGTTAAAATATAAAACCATTTTTGGTTTTTTTGTTATAAATGTGTGTCGTTACCGTTGTCTCTTGTCTAATGTACACACTTTTTTTTTTTTTTTTATAATTTAATAATCGCGTGAAAGGTTGTGTGAGACTTATTCAAATTAGTCGTGTGATTTTCGATAGTTTCTTTTAACATGTAATCGTTTAGTGTACAAATTAATCACTCATATACTCATACTTCGTCCTCATATAAATATAGTCGTTTAATAAATTAAATACATTTATTATTATTATTATTATTACTATTATTGGTAATACGAATTATTACTTGCCACGAATACAAATCATGCTCCAATTAAAAATGCAGATGCCCCCGAATCACGCGGAAAGAATGGATACATGTTTCTTGTTCTGCATCGAACACTTGTTTTTTTTTTTTACAAACTATGATTATCCTTATCCATACAAATCAAGAGGCGTTCTTCTCTTCGGCATTTAAGCACGACAAATAAACGGGATGTTGAATCATGGCGATAGGATTTCAAGCAAGGTTCTTGGAATTATAGAACGCTGAACAGATTCTTGGATTCTATGTTGACAAAAATTGTCGAAATGATATATAAAAATGTTTAGAAGAAGATTTCCTAATGGGAAAAGTCTAATCTTCTAAGACATACTTTAATGATGAAACATCCCGTATAATTGGCTTGCGAGAACTATAGTTTTTTAGTAAACTTCATAGTTCATCATTCCTAGTTCATAACAAGACTGACTCTGCACATACCTGACATAATTCATTATAGATAATTAATTAATGAAATCATAACGAGTAACCGAGTGAATGAAGCATTAAAAATATGGCTCGATACTTCTATAAGTTATATAAATACAAGGACACTAATATACTGTTAAAAATTACCTATGTATCCTTTGAATTGTATTTTTTCATGTGCAATAAAGTTATGCTTATATACATTACATCCTGTAGAAATTTTTCGTCTAATTTTAGTTGAATATTTCAAGTACATGTCAGTGTCACATCGTTTATTCGTCAACACGGTTAAAGCTATCTCCTATATATAATACTATTCTCAGCCATTCGGAAAAAGCCAAAGTAACTTAACTGAAACGCTTATTCACCGTAGAGATAACATTCCAAAAATAAATATGGACATAAGGATGTAGACGGCGCCATACCATAGTGACAATGGCTAAAATAAATATCTGTTCAAATAATTGGACAGGAGTTACCTTCACTCGGTTGTAGTCGTAGCATGACCACTGAGCGGTTGTTTCTTGTCTTTTTTTTTTTTTAATATTCAATGACAATCTGAATGAAAAATGACATTTTATTCATATCCCAGGCTTTGCCAATTTTGATTAAGATTCAGTAAATAGTAACGTTCGATCACCGTGCGATCGAGATGAGCAGATTCATAGCACAGGGTCTAAATCGTCTCCGTAGTATTTGGGGGGTGAGATTTCATTGTCAATGATTAATCTGTCATTTGACTTACTAACCTTGCTTCATCTTAGGGTAAGTTACCAGGTTTTCCCAGTACCCGGTCCTCACATGTCAACGTCAGTCCTGGTGAAAGAGGCAAGTGTGAAACAGCCCAAAGAGACAGTGTAAGTAGGATCATACCTACCTCGAAGGATCTCCAATTATTTATGAACGTTTTAACAGAGTTACCCGATGATTGACCATTGCTACGATTGTGTAATCGTTGGAGCTGGCGGCACGGGTCTACGGGCGGCTTTTGGCCTCGGTTCAAAAGGTTATCGCGTAGCAGTTATCACGAAATTATTTCCAACACGATCTCATACAGTAGCTGCCCAAGGTGGTATAAACGCAGCTATCGGAAATTGCGAGCCAGATAACTGGCGTTGGCACATGTACGATACTGTTAAGGGGTCCGATTGGCTCGGAGATCAAGATGCGATTCATTTCCTTGCCCGAGAGGCACCCAGAGCTGTATTTGAACTCGAAAACTATGGTAACCTCGGGAAAAATAGCGACTGCAATCAACGACATGTACAAATTGATTCATTCGATTCCTTCTACAGGATGTGCGTTCAGTCGTACCAAAGAAGGAAAGATTTATCAGCGTGCATTTGGCGGCCAGTCATTAAAATTTGGCAAAGGTGGTCAAGCCCATCGTACTTGTGCTGTAGCAGATCGTACTGGACACGCAGTACTTCATACTCTGTATGGTCAAAGCCTGCGTTACGACGTGCATTATTTCGTCGAGTATTTTGCTCTCGATCTATTGATGCATGGTGATTGTTGCAAGGGAGTTTTGGCCCTGGAAATGGAGACGGGTCAGATGCATAGATTCCGAGGTCATCAAACGGTGGGTAAAAAAAAAATTAGCCCCCGGGTTATGCTTCCAAAGTTTATTTTAACCCGTTCATCATATAGGTCATTGCCACTGGGGGTTCCGAACGTTGTTACCTCTCGTGTACAGCTGCACACGCATGTACCGGGGACGGAATGGCGATGGCTTCGCGAGCTGGGATCCCACTCCAAGATATGGAGTTTGTACAGTTTCATCCAACCGGTTAGTTCCGTGTTCGGGGTAGAGTATGGTAGGTCATTGAATGCCGTAGAATGTCGTCTAAACCGTAAATGGGTGGGAGGTAAATTGACCTCGCAAAAATGCGTCAAGGCAGGGCATCCTTGTAGGGAATACTCCGGGACACATGGTCCGAATTGATTAAGACCATTCATATACATCTGCATGGTCAATTGACGAGTATGGGTAATTCAGGTATTTACGGAAGTGGAGTTCTCATTACCGAGGGTGTCAGGGGCGAGGGTGGATACCTGACAAATTCTAACGGAAGTCGCTTTATGGCTGAGTACGCGCCTGTTGCTAAGGATCTGGCTTCAAGAGACGTAGTTTCCAGGGCGATGACGCTTGAGATACTTGAGGGAAGGTACGACAGTCGACAAGTATTAGGGGAAACTTTCGCTATTACTTCGCGATTTGTGGAATATAGATATTCCAAGCTTTCGAAAATTCATTAAATAGAAAGTTGTGTGAAAGAAATTCATTAACCCGGACCGAATCTATCAAACTATAGATATAGTATCAGTACACATGTGCGACCTATCGCATGGAAAGATTATAAGAGCTCGATGCTACAGAGAGAAATTATAGTTGAATTAATGTGTGATTATAGTCATGACCCGTATCCGGCCTCTGAAAAAAAAAAGATAATTACTATAATTAGTGACTTTTTGTCGATAAAAATATTGCTTTCAATAACATGATTAATGAAAGTCTAGAGAATTAGAAAAGACTTGTTTTAAAATTGTTTGACTGTTATGCAGAGGTGTGGGACCGAATAAGGATCATATAAATCTGCAGCTCTCACATCTTCCTCGTGATGTAATTGAAAGACAGCTGTCAGGGATTTCCCATCTGTCCTGGGTTTTCGCTGGTGTTGACGTTACAAAGGAACCGATTCCGGTTATACCCACGGTACACTACAACATGGGAGGAATTCCGGGCAACTACCGAGCACAGGTATCGATTCGACGGGTCCCTTAACAAGGGGGAGATTTTAGACAAAAGACCCGATGGGACTAGGTTTAAAATAAGGCCGACCATTTTTTGTTCCGTTTATTTCGTATTGAATTCTTTTAACGATGTGAACCATAGTTTTATAGCAGCAGACCTGAGTTTCAAAAATTCGAGTTTTTTTTCCTCTGTATGATTTTTTAGTCCCAATAAGAAAGCCAGAGGCTGCTTTCACTTGAGACTTGTATTTTAAACCTACACTTCATAATTCATATATCGAGATAAAATAGATCTAGGTGAAAGTTGATAATTATTTTCAAGGTACTTACACGCGAAAACGAATATGACAAAGTGTTGGACCGTCTATGGGCTGCGGGTGAAACTGCGTGCGTATCGATTCACGGTGCCAATCGCCTAGGAGCTAATAGCCTTCTCGAAACCGTAGTTTTTGGTAAAGCAATCGCTGATAATATAGACTGCATGATGCGCCCTGGTGAGCGTCACACTGATCTGAGTCCAGTAAGTATTCAAAGATGAAAAATCCGAATAAATAGGCACAAAAGATCTGGAATTTTCCAGTCAATAAACTACTGCTCTCTGCGTTTATTTTTACTTCCGTTTGTTGCTGAATTACCAACAAATATCGTTGAATTGTTCAGTTCCAGATCATTTTTAGCTTCAAAGAAG
This sequence comes from Tenthredo notha, assembly GCA_914767705.2. Taxonomy (NCBI): domain Eukaryota; kingdom Metazoa; phylum Arthropoda; class Insecta; order Hymenoptera; family Tenthredinidae; genus Tenthredo; species Tenthredo notha. The sequence continues at coordinate 10,366,384 of OU611909.1, forward strand.
ACGTTATAAGTGTATAATATACACATCGTTGTAATAGATCGTTCACGTAGCTGTAAAGGCTTGAGTTTAGTCGGGATGCTTAGCACAGTTAGAGTGCATTTTTAGCGCTAATTAACAGATCTGAGATAAGAGAGTAGATAATGTGTTGACCTCAATATCGTACGAGAATACTTGTACTAGTATTAATAATTCGAGAATTGAAAAATATTAAGTATAAATTGTTGCATTACGTGATAGGACATTGGTCAGCAATCTATTTGTCGATTCGACGCAACCCGTTATGCCCAGGGGGATGTTCCCGTCAGTGTTCTTAGGGATGAAATGCAACGTACTATGCACAAGTATGTCTCGGTATTTCGTACCTGCGATATCCTTCAACGTGGCTGTCGTGAAATGACCCGTTTGTATACATGCAACTTGCCTAATATCTGTGTGAGTTAATCTTATTATGTGCGGCTCTGTCCTCAGCTAATTAATAATCATCGTATTCAACGTTGATCCACTCCTTAGTATTCCTGAACTTAGCTACCGTTATTTGCATATCAATTTTTCTTCTCAAAAGGTTCAAGACTCTACGTTAATATGGAATACCGAACTTATAGAAGCCTTGGAGCTACAGAACATGATGCTTAATTGCATGCACATTATCTACGCAGCCGAAAACCGGAAAGAATCTCGCGGTGCTCATTCGAGAGAAGACTTCAAGGTTTCCCACATTACAATGTCTTTCGCTAAACTCTGAATTTCCGAATGACTCAGAATTTGAACATTGCTCTTTTCACTCAATATCGAGAAAGACACATAAACGGTCTATTTGTTTGTCGGTGATAATGACACGGGTGACAGATTTTCTAAACAGACTGTACTGACGCGACTGTCACTATCTAGTAAGATCTTAATGTTCTGGATTTCCGAGTGGTTCTTAGGAGAATTTCACAACGCCGATGTAAAGTCGAAAGTATATGGGGGGTTTCAGGTCAACTCAAACCTTTGTCTGTAGTCTTCTCGGATTTTTTTTTTTCTAATTTTTCTATTCACCAAAGAACAGGGAATAGAGAGAAAAAATTCAAAAGGTCAATCTGATCGAACTCAGTTTCAATATGTTCTCAAAGAATTGAATCCCTACACCTCTCAAAGTTTTTCGAGGCAATTGTTCGTATATGACTCATTTTTATATTCCACTGATTGGATAAGACGTAATGGAAACTCAAATATAATTCTCATCAATCACACCAACAAATCCATCCGCAATCAAATGATAATTAATTTTATCAGCTACAGTTGCATAATATAAGCATCAACAAAAATTATTTGAACAAAAAATGATCAATTCTCAAATATTTTGAATGAATGAAGAACACGTACGTCATTAAAGTTTCACGTGAAGAATAGAAAATCGCGACTTAGTTGCAGATTGATTCTGACCCTAAAGTTTTCTAAATCATTATAGCAACGAATTGACGAGTACGATTACTCGCAGCCACTGGAGGGACAGCAGAAACTTCCGCTGGACCAACATTGGCGCAAGCACACTCTAACTTGGGCTCATGATGACGGATCTGTGAGTGAATTGAATCGTTCGTGTTAAAACGCATATAAAAACGCTAATAATTATACTTTTCCTTTTCACAGATCTGTATTACCTATCGGCCAGTAATTGACGCGACACTTGATGAAAGTGAAGCCGAACACGTCCCCCCAGCAGTACGAAAGTATTAACAAAATCAGACGCAAAAGATTACGTTGCACTGAAACGTTGATATTAATTATAGCGTATTGATAAAAGGAGAAAGATATCTTAAGTACGATTGTTTTGTTTGAGAAATGTACATATAAGTTGTTCAAAGACGGAAAGTTAGTGATGTCCGGTTACTGAGAATGTATCTTGCTGTCCTTGTAGTTTGTCAACTACTTTTTCCTCCTCTCTACGTTCCAGATAATTGAGGATAAGATAAAATGATTTTCCTTATAAAACAGGTCGTTCTATCGTTTTTTATTTATAAATCATGTCCCATTGAACACCATTACTTTAACTCGATAGCATATTCAGCATAACATCTTCTTTCTGTAGAAGGTGAATCGTAACATACTTATATTATACGTTGTCTTGCGGTTACGATGTGGTCGTTTTATTCCATATGTTTTTGCCGCCACTTTAATAAGGCGAGAAAAAGATGGAAATAAACACACTACTAATGACCATAGGTTTTTTTTTCTCCCAACAATAATCACTTCCAGTTTGTTACATTCGATTCAGTCGATGCTATTTTTATAACTTACGTGTATAGCGTGCCGCTCGAATGTAGAATGTAGGATATAGTAGGTATACGAAATTTAAAATGTGCCTACGATTCGTCTATTATTCAGTTTAGGCGCTTGATAGTATTACATCACATATCGTGACGTCAAACCTGTAGAAATGGAATTCACATCGTCTCTAATTCCTGATAAACTAGCGGTGATTACATGAAATCAGAGTATAAAATGACAGTTTAATCATTAAAAACCGATCGTCTTTCGTAAGGTAATTGAAATTTCAGATGGCTGAAAGTATATCGCACTACGATAGCTGCGGTGCTGACTAGATAGTAGAGACAAAGCTATAGATTCTTTCGTATTCCTGAAACGATATACTATAGATATATGTAGAATGGGGCGTATATGGAGTAAGAAAAAAGAGAATAAACACTCTCATTCAATTCTCTTTAAACAGTTATTATTTTTGTTCATTATTCCGTATTATAGATTAATCAAGGTGTTTATTTCATTATTTTCCGCACCCCGTATATATTTATCGCATAGGCGGTGCAGGCGCAAACGTGAGTAATAATTATTTTTCCGCGCTTCGGCGCAATGGTGCGCATAATGTTATTATGTCTTGTTATATCTCGAGAATAATAAGTCTCGAACAACAACCGAGTAAAGATCATTTGCCGAATGCAGTTTGGCTGGGTAATGATTTTATAAGAGAAAATCGGGATGAGTATCGGACTATAAACCTTATGTTATATATACGTATTACAATACGTACATTTTGATCCCGTAAAGTTGGCCCCACTGGTCTGACCAACGTCTGCCGCTAAAGGTTCAGTGTTCACATCGCCGTACGAGAAGTGCGCGAGTGGGTTTGCTGGTGTGTTCGCGTACCCTGTTACCAAGAAACCGATCGAATTAGGTATTAAATAGTAAATACCCCTTGGCAGGTCCAAGATGAGCATAATGTTGAAAATACCGGGTTTTCTAGCGAAGAATTTGTCCTCGTCGACAGTGGTAAGTATTTTTTTAAGTTATATAATTTTCTTGAACCGACTACGCACCCGCTAATTCATCGCACCTTTGCCGTGGTATGAGATCCACTTTTCTTATTACGTAACTTTCAACCCCGTCGTCATTTGTTTTTGTCGAAGTAGAATTGGCAGAATGTGGGATTATTTTTTGCATGGCACAGCTGTTTCACTATCTTTCAGTTACAGGTAAAGTATTATATTGCATGTATTCTGCAATCGTCTGTACACGGACAGATCTATAAATACGCGTATAGTGAGTCAAAGTTTGTTGCCACAATTTTTGTTTTTCAATTTTTTAACAGTTTATTTAGGCTTTAATTATTGACTTTAATTTTTTTCGCGCACATTTTTTTATCTAATTTATATTTTATTAATACCGTACAAAATACGACTATACTAATACACAACGACTGACAGCTGCCAGATTAAGTTACGAGACTCGGATTGCTGCATGCATTCAGACGATATTATATCCACTCATAGTACAGATTCAAACGTTTTTTATCCTTTTCTACTATCTTCGAAAGTATTTCGTATTCGTGTATTAGAAACTATGTTTATTGAAGTGTGACGACGAGAAGTTAGGCAGTTGAATTATGTTCTTATTTAATCAAGCCGTCTTGATGTAAACGCAATATTCTTACCACTTGATCGAAATAACGAGGATGTAAGCAATTTGCAGCATTGTATTATTCCAATAATTTATCCTACAGAGAAATTGCGAATTCTAAGATAAAGAGGTTATTATCGCGAATCGCGAAAATACCTCATTACATGAACTTGAACGTATGAATTGCGAGATTTTAGTTAACATATTGTAAAAAATTTGCTTTTGGTTATTATTTAAACACTTATCGATTGTTATGAATATAATATGACATTACACAACGTTGGAGCATGCGAAATGTTTTCTATACCTATCTGACTAACGCATGGATTAACTATAAGGAAAAATAAAATGAGAATAATAAATTGCTCACTTCCACACAAGCTGCACAAACAATGTACTATACCTCTCTCTAAAGTTTTCTATGTATGTCGATATCAATATCATTCTCAACTTCACACACCTGTATTTGACTAACAATAAATCCCCTCATTTGTTAAGATAGAAGCAGACGGAAATCAAGTGTACATTTATACGTTATACTTAATTTCGTAAGACCATCTCGAATTGTATGAGCGTTTTATTTCAATATCGCAAATGACATTGATCGCTGTGTATGCTAATGAAATGAATTGAAAATTGATAAGAAATTGAAAATAAAAAAAATTTCTTCCTTTTTTTATTTGAATAATAAAATATTTTATGAAAACTATTTGTGACTGTTTTTATTTTAGTAGTTTGAAGAAAAAAAAAAAATAATAATGATAATAATAATGCAAGAAGTAGTAGCCATGTAATGATTGCGTCTTACAGAGTCATTGAGAATAGAATAAATTTCAGAATAAGCTTGGCCCGCCTTTGCTTTTGAGCCGCAAATTCCATTATACACCTGATGGTAAAGCGGCGAAAGTATCTGATGCCATTTCTAAGCAGTATCCAATAGTGGACCATACTTACGATGCTGTTGTGGTCGGCGCTGGTGGTGCTGGTCTTCGTGCTGCCTTCGGTCTGGTCGCCGAAGGTTTTAAGACCGCTGTCATTACAAAACTATTCCCCACAAGGTCACATACCGTCGCTGCTCAGGGTGGTATTAACGCGGCGCTTGGTAACATGGAGTCTGACAACTGGCAATGGCATATGTATGACACAGTTAAAGGTTCAGATTGGTTGGGTGACCAGGATGCTATTCATTATATGACCCGAGAAGCTCCTAAGGCTGTTATTGAACTAGAAAATTACGGCATGCCATTCAGTCGTACTACGGATGGTGAGTTTCTAGTTTCTTACTGGTTGCATAAACGTGCTTATGTAATGAGACTAAAAAATGTAAAAATGTCAGCAAATAAAGGCATAATCTTAATGCACGCAACTGATAATTGTAATATGATAATAACAGTATGAAGGAACGATGAAATTATCAACAAATAAATTACAACCAATAGAAACGGCTCTTCTGCGAGCCTCTAATACATTTTAGCGGCTTTATCTTATCAGTAGGCTAAGGACTTTCGTCCGAGTCTTCAGAGGCACAATCGGTTGTAGCTGTGTGTATTGAGCCAGATGTGTCTGTATCTGTATCTGTTCCGGTGTCACTCTTATTACGTTTTTTCTTCAGATCTGTTTCATGCCTTTGTGGGCTCCTCTGTGAAGAAATATGGTAATTTGGTATGACAAGTGGCACAGGCTTAGAAAATTTTTCAGAAATTTTGTCCATTTGTTATCGTGCAAATTTAAATGAGGACTAAAACAATTATATACGTTCTTTCAGCTGGGTTTGCAAACTCCAGCTGTAGCCTTCTTCACCGCTTTCAAATACTCAACTATAATAACTTTTAAATTGCTAATAATACTTCTACCTTGCGTTTCTTTGGGCTAAGAACTTTTTTTGAAGAGTTACTCTTCTTCGACACAGTATCTTTATTGGTGCTCGTCTTGGATTTCTGTTTATCGATATTACTTTGTTTTTGTTGTTGCTTTTTCTCTGATTGAGGCCGCTTCAGCTTTTTATTTTCATTCGCCGCATCGACAAATGGCTGTTTTTCATCTCTGGTCATATTTCGCCACTGTTCTCCACTAAGGCGAAAGATGTTTTTACTCGGTTGACCACTCTGCATCTGTATGTCGAAACGTTTTTAAATCAATTAATTTCCAACTAGTTAATTTGTAAGCAAAACTTAGCTAGAACAATAATAAAATCCAACTGCCATACTTTGTTATATAATAATAACACAAACCAAACCCACCCTGCGAAAATCAGACATGAAGTTGATAAAGGGATTAGTGCTGTTCCACAACTTGCTGGTTTGAGGATTGGAACGTGTACGTGAGTGCTGACCTATTGATGCTGCTCTTGAATTAGGCCTATTGCTCAGAACATAATTATATACTAAACAATTCTCGAGTATTGAATTTATATATACAGTCTGATATTTCTTTGACCTTTGTTTGCATTTTTTGAGTCTATCCCGGCCAAAAATGTCTATAAAAATCACAGATTGGTCATATTCCAACAACTTATATGACTAGATTTTGCAGAGAATCTCATGTGATTTCTTCTTATATGATTCCTGCAGATATTTTTGGCAGGGGTTCAAACTGTAATTTATTTTGAGCAGTAGAAAGTTTGCTTCAAATTGTTCAAACGTAGAATAAATGTCTAACGTCTGTATCACGTACCTGGATTGACTTTTCTGACTTGATTCAGGCCGAGTTGAGAAATGTTGCATTTGAGGAAATTTATCTCGACTGTTCTGTTCGGTAAATTCACTACCTCCTTCATCAGTATTCTCTCCATGAGCTGTATTGAGATCCATGATTCTTAGCTCAATGAAAATTCAAAGTTTATCTCGTCGAATATTGTTCAGATCGGCAATATCAGTTGAAAGAAATCCAAGCGACACACCTCCCCAAAATTAATAGATTGTAGAAACGTGATTGAAATTTCAATGATACATTTACAAGCAATCATTTGATAAACAATATTTTAGCGTTGCTACGTGACGCACTATTGTCATAATTATCACCGACTTGAAATCAGTAATATGATGATATCCCCAAAAAATACATTTAGTTTTGCTGCAAGCTTCATTAATCACAATACCATCAGACTTCTGACTTTGAATCGTTAAATCATTATTTTCATCAGGTAAAATTTACCAGAGAGCTTTCGGAGGTCAATCTCTGAAGTTTGGCAAAGGAGGTCAAGCTCACAGATGTTGTTGCGTGGCTGATCGTACCGGTCATTCATTACTGCACACTCTTTACGGCCAGTCTCTAAGTTATGATTGTAACTATTTCGTCGAATACTTTGCCTTGGATCTGCTAATGGAAGATGGTGAATGCCGAGGAGTAATCGCCCTCTGTTTAGAAGATGGAACACTGCACAGATTCCACTCAAAAAATACAGTATTGGCTACCGGAGGCTATGGCAGAGCATATTTCTCTTGTACCTCAGCACATACTTGCACCGGGGATGGAACCGCTATGGTTTCTAGGGCAAATTTACCAAATCAAGATCTAGAATTCGTCCAATTCCATCCTACGGGTATGTTATACACATTTAATAACATTTTACATCACAATATTCAACAATAAGGCAAAATATAGTCAATTTAATGATAAATTTATGATTATATTTACAGGAATTTATGGAGCTGGATGTCTGATAACTGAGGGTTGCCGTGGAGAAGGTGGATATCTGATAAACAGCGAGGGAGAAAGGTTTATGGAACGTTATGCCCCGGTTGCAAAGGATCTCGCTTCCCGAGACGTTGTGTCGAGGTCTATGACAATCGAGATCAGAGAGGGCAGGTAAAGATATCATTTGCAGTAATCTTTGAATCGAGAACGTTTATGAAAATAAAATTGAGGCGATTTTTCAATTGCGTTTCAACTAATCTTGAACATTGTATTCTTCCAACAAGGGGATGCGGTCCAGAAAAAGATCACGTCTACCTGCAGCTACATCACTTGCCCCCAGAGCAGCTCGCTACTCGTTTACCTGGAATTTCTGAGACTGCGATGATATTTGCTGGAGTTGACGTCACGCGGGAACCTATCCCTGTACTGCCTACGGTGCATTACAACATGGGTACGCAACGATTCTCTTCTAAAAGGAAAAGATGCAATCGCCCACAATGAATTTGTTTTAAATATGCTTAGGTGGTATTCCTACAAACTACAAGGGACAGGTTCTCACCTCAGTAAATAACGAAGATCATGTGGTAAGAGGTCTTTACGCGTGCGGAGAATCAGCTTCCAGTTCGGTTCATGGTGCGAACAGACTTGGGGCTAACTCTTTGCTGGATTTGGTGGTGTTTGGTCGTGCTTGCGCAAAGACAATTGCTGAAGAAAATAAACCTGGCGAAAAAATAGGAAATCTTAGGCCTGTTAGTATCTTTCCTTTAGTTTAGAGAATAGTCATAATATTTCTCATCCGTTATTTTTACAGATTCTGCGATCCTCATTCTTATCATGATGTTGATTTCTTACCTTCTGCTTTCTCTGTTGCTTAGAATGCTGGCGAAGAATCTGTAGCCAATTTAGATTGGGTCAGGAATGCAAACGGTTCGATTACGACCGCCGATTTAAGATTGAGCATGCAAAAGACGATGCAAACTCATGCTGCTGTGTTTAGAACGGCAGAAACTTTGAAGGAAGGTTTGTACAGTGCTGATATGCATTTAAGACCAATCAAAGATTCTATATAATTGATTTGAAATTCTTCTTACCAAATGCATTGTTTAACAGGATGTGAAAAGATGGCTTCGCTCTACAAGAACATGAGCGATCTCAAGGTCCTGGACAAGTCGATGATCTGGAATTCCGACTTGGTAGAATCTCTGGAACTCCAGAATTTGATGGTGAACGCGATGCAGACTATTGTCAGTGCTGAAAATCGAAAGGAAAGTAGAGGAGCTCACGCACGTGAAGATTTCAAGGATAGAAGCGACGAGTATGATTATAGCAAACCTTTAGATGGACAAGTAGCAAAACCAATTGAACAACATTGGAGAAAGCATACACTCACCTTGGTAGACATTAGCACAGGCGAGGTCAGTGAGACTTGTACTATGGAATGGTAAAGCTATAAAACAGAAGTGCAATGTTAATACAATGTTAAATGTTAAATACTTTCAGGTAAAGATCAACTATAGACCAGTAATTGACGAGACGTTGGATGCTCAAGAATGTGCGACAGTACCTCCCGCGATCCGTTCCTATTAATTACTTAGAGAAAGTATTCTGATATTTCGTCTGACCTATTTTCTGGACACATAATATATTATTTTCACACGTGTCCAAGGTTCTAGGCTTCTAAAAAGTTGTCTGGACGTATTCATTAGTTACAAAATATTGACGTTCATACTGCCGGTTAATTAATTATTAATGTACGGATCTAATTTATTTAACTGTCAACCCTATCGTGCACCAAAGTCGATTCTTGTCACTGCTTATGCGCTTCACAAGCATTAGTTTAGCATCATATTCGGATGCTGGGTGCTGAGATTTTAGTTTCAATGTTTCAGCATAAGAGATTTTTAATATTCTCTTTAAGGCCCTTCCCTAGTCGCCCACCTCCTTTTGATACAATGTGACACATTGTATCAAACGTAGGTGGGCGACTAGGGATGGGCCTTAAGATGCTTCCTTACCCAATTCTACCAGACCTGAAAATTTGGAAAAAAACGTTTTATTAAACGGAATATCTCTGCCTGGGCACCGAAATCAACGAAACAAACTTCGTCGCGCAATTCTATATACGATTTCGAACACGTACATAGAATTGCGCGACGAAGTTTGTTTCATTGATATCGGTGCCCAGGCAGAGATATTCCGTTTAATAACACCTTTTTTCCCAATGTTTTCAGGTCTGGTGGAATTGCGTTGGGAAGCACCTTAACAAGCAATACGTTTATTATTATATACATATAATAATAATAATTAATAATATATAGTAAGATGTGGTGATGAAGCGTTCGTAGTATCTGTAACCTGTTAGGGAGCACGTGAATCAATCGTCTTATAATATGTACCATTTTTTTCTTTACTTTTTTTTCTTTATTTACTTTTCTCATTTTTAATTTCGATATTTTTATGTTTGTTTCATTTCTATTGACTACAAAGTTCGTATAATCATGTTAAATTCTGAATTGAGGTGCATCGTGCAATGCAGACTATCGAATAATAAAACAAAAAGTACAAAGTATTCAATTTTGTAATTGAATATCAGCTTAATACTCCATAAAAGGTTACGCAATACTAATGGGCTACTCAAGTTAGATGCGGCTTGATACTTATCGTTGTTTCTGATACAACGAGGAAGCAAGTCTTGTAGATATATTTGTTACCTTCTCAAAAGTATTAAAAATTTAGTGGAACGAATTATTTAGTACTTCTTTTAAACGGTATTTCAGAGTTGTATCTTCTTATATACATATGGATCTCTGCGATACTGTAATTGAATTAAATTGAATTAAATTAAATTAATTTTAATTTTAATTTAAATTATTAAGGATTCAAAAAGTATTAACAAATATTTATCGAAGAATCATTGTAATTTCATTGGCTATTCGGAACGGATTATAAGTTTGATCATTTTTAGTCGAGTGCATAAAATGACGAAGTATATTTAACGACAACCCAATATTTGTCTCTAATCATGTGCCGGGTGAGTTTGTGCTGTGAAACTCGGTTATAGCTATTGTACATTACTAAAACGTTGTCAATAAAATAATAGTGCTCATTTTAAATGGTCTTTCATACTATTTCTTCCCATTATGTATTTTCTTTTAATCCTTAAATAGTAAGTGCAATTCATATTTGGCACTAAAGATGAAGAAACTAATTAGACACTATTGGGTTTAAATGAACTTAATTTATTGGGATATATTAAGACAGAGGCGAGTGTTAAGATTTAAAATCTTTTATTTAATAATCCCATACTTAGAAACATTATGGTCATAAATAATAAATTTAATATTAAATAAAAATTACATCTGAATTCGTATTCCAAAGTGATAAAATTGTTTGACAAATAAATTTTTTTTCCGTCAAATTTTTTTTAATACTTTAGAAGATCGACTTACAAAATAAATTAATCTAATGGAGGTGAAGTAAATGAGCATGGAGTTTTTTTTTTTTTTCCTTTTTTCTTGATTTCTTTTTTCTTCTTCTTTGTTCACACAGAAATGAATAATAATTATCAATATTGAATTCGAACGTTGACATTTTGCAAACACAATTTATACTATATACGTCCATGTGTGTACGATCGATAGGTGTCATTTATTGCTGCACACGATTTGAGAAAATTTAATGTTTACCAAAATTACGGGAAAAAAATCAAAGAAAACATGAAATCCTTACAGACTGACCGCAGTTTCGATGCTTCATAGATATAAAAGAAAAAAAAATCTTGTTTTAACAATAATATAGAGTTCTGGAATCAGCAGTGCTACTCTATAGAAACAATGATAATTTTAATTTCTCTAAATTTACTTTATAATTACTTACGATTAGCCTAATAATTTTAACTATTTCTCTAATCATCACGTAGTAACATATATCATAAACACAACCAGACCTTTTTCGGGTCGTATTAATACATTTGGCAATCCCACAGGTAGTTATTAAATCATTGTAATCTTTTCAGGGTTTTAATTATTATTCTCTCGCTAACTGTTATGGTAAATCACGTTATTGATTACTTTAGTGCATCAGCAATAAACGGACAGACGAAAAATCTCTTGCACTCCTATACATATTTCATTCACACAATGTGTCCTATATTTTTCTTTTCCTTTCATTTGGTTCACATGTTTGTTCGAAATTCAAGCTTATCCTTTTCATTTTGTAATTGAAAACCGAAAATTGTTTTTTTTTTTTTTTTTTAATTTTGCATTAGAAGTAGATTGCCATAGGATATTTTAAACGCTGCGATTTATTCAATACGGGTAATACTTTCGTTTCTTTTTTGAGGAAATGAAAATTTACAAATCAAATAACTTTCTGGCACATAGGCGGAATTCATATGATATACGTGGTATATAAGTATATTGTCGATTTCTCTCACACCACGATTATATATACGTAAAGTAGTTTTTCTGTTTTTTTTTTTTTTTCTTTTTTCCAGCTGCAGATCTCATACTCTGTATAGCATGCGTCGAGTTACATATTATAAATGCTTAAAGTAGATATTTTTCTTCCGACTTCCATGTCCGTGGAAAGTGATATTTTTTTGTCTTTTTTTTTTTTACGAAAAAGAGTTGCTGCATGTTGGGATGGCTTTTATGTAAACATGTTTTTAAACGCTTCCTTCGATTAATTATTGAATAAAAAATATACAGACAAACTATAAACATAGTAAAGTGTTTAGGATACCGATTCATCACGTGATCAGTTCCAATTTTCTATATATTTTTGTTTGTTTGTTTGTTTGTTTGTCTGTCTGCCTGTCTGAGGACCACTTCCGCATTCATTCGTCATTAATTATTCGCTCTTCATGGTTTATGAGTGACGTTTTTTTTTTTTTTTTTGATGGATGGTGGTGGTTAAGTCTTGTGCAAGGTTTTAGGCTGTGCCTCAGAACTTTCAGTTCAGGAAGTAGCTCGCAGTTTTTCTAACGCAGGAACCAGAGACTCTTCTAGGGAGGGTCCGCAACTCAGGGCGCACTCACCGCTCCACCTTGCCTTACCACTGGCATGGGACTGTTGACAATAAAAATGAACAAAATTTATTTATTAATTTTAGTGAAAAAGAATAGATGAAAATTAATTTTTCGTAGTCGAAAAAAGAAAAAAAAAAACATCGCCAACAGTACAACATTAATGAATTTCAACGAACGTTCACCATATATTACTTGCGTCACGAGAATCAATACGATAAAAAGAATTTTAATGATGAATTATTATGAATTTCGACGATCGTAGTTAATATTTGTTATACCAAACGCGTGTGGCGAACGTTAAACTATATCGCGGTTTTTTCTTTACGAGTATTTTATGCTTTATATCGAATAATTTTTTTTAAAATTAATATTAATAATAATTCTGAATTGTAGACCAGAGTAGGTCAAGACCGTATAATTCTACATTTGAATAGAAAAAAAAGAAAGAAAAAATAATGAATAAAAAATAAATATAAATTTAGAAAATAAAAAAATTCTCTCACCATGGTGAGGTCGCGTTTCCAAACTGCGTGGCAACGTCCGTCACACAACGGACAGGGACGCTCCAAAGAGTAACCACCGCATTCACTGCAATCGAGAGAAACGTGTTCCGCAATCCACGATACTCCACATCTGTAAGAAAAAAGAATAGGAATTAAATAAATAAGATTCTAGTTAGTTAGTTAGTTAGTTAGTTGTACATGAATTTACGAATGAAACGCGTAATACCTGCAATTTTTTTTTTCTTCTTTTTCTTGTTCTTTTTTTTTCATTATTAGGACAAACGTACAGGATAGAGCGAGAATAAGAAACTTGATAACAAATGATAAGCCAAAAAACGAACGTGCGTCATTAATAACTTGGATGACGTCAATTATTAAGGTATACATACAAACACCTTTAGGTTTGTCGTCATAAATTAACGTACGAAGTAAATCAATTCGCTTTCGAACTGCGTCAATGCTCCGGTCTGAATAGACTCTTTATATAATTTACATATATATATATAGTTGATAGTAAATCGGGTTATAGAACGTATTTGTAGAATATTGAGTATATTGGGCGTTATAACAGTTGTATAATAGTTACTCGTTCGTCTTATACACTGTATTGTGATATTATACGTCATCGCTCATCGTTGCAATTTCAAATTTGTTTTTTTTTTTTTTCTCTATACTGTCGATGCAATTCTTCCAATTATCACGTTCTGGTTCATACCGGATTCTATTGTCGTTATAAACTGTAGTTGTTTAGTAATTCGATGTTTGCATCGATGCTGAAGCGCACATCATCTTATACCCGTAACATCGTATTACAAAACTACGATCAGAAGTTTAAATTGAATTTAAACACTTTTCAAATACAACACGGCGAATACCCGTTATTCAGTACCACTTCGGGGCAAAAGAATAAGAAAAAATAATAATAATAATTATTACTGTTATACCGAAACTCTTCGCTATTTAATTAATTCGGCAAATCATTCACAATCTGGACTTGTGGTAAAATTCTCATTTATCATCGCATAATTATTTTGTTTGCAAACAATTTAGTCGGAATTGAGGGAAAAAAAAAGAAAAATTGTCCGATAATTACCACCCGGAAATTGTATATCAAAAAGACTTATGAAATAATAATAATAATCATTATTATTATTATTTATTTGAAGACACTTACGTGAAGCAGGAGTTTAGCTGGGCACGGAGTTCCTCAATTGTAAGTATCGTATCTTGATACTGAGGATGAGATCCTTGAAGACCATCGTCAACGCTACCACATAAACTGTGACAGGAAAGGGAAATGTTGCTTCTGTAATGAAAAAAAGAATTATACGTTAATCATAAATTAGGCATATTATTGTATATTTTTTCCAAAGGAAAATTTGTTCGTAAAAATATTCGTCGCGTGTTATGATTTTGATATTTGATCGGAAAGCACGGGATATGGCATGATATTGCCTTAATTTACAAAGTTAGATATGTGCCTTTTGAGGTATACGATGATTATATATCAGTGCGTGATTTTACGTAATGATATGATTCTGGAATTTCGAGTGTACGAGACACGTCAAGTGGATTTCACGTTATGTGACATTAGGCGAGTGGGTATAAGGTATAAAGTATAAAGATATGTATTAGGCGCATCAAGTACTAGTCAAGAACACGCAATGGTCTCGTGTCACTGTACAGTGCGACGACGTTCGTTTTCATCCGCATAGGTATACGTAAGATATGTAATACGTGTGTGCAAAGGTTACTAGAATTGCGTAGTTCATTATGTGTAGGTATATGTGTGTTCATATACCTATAATATGAACATAAAAGAAAATTTCGTTTGTATAACAGCGGATAATGAGTCCCGTGATGCGTACCGCAGAGAATTACAATTCATTAAATTTTATAATTAGATAAAACTACGCGGGCATATAAAAGCAAGGGCAGCAACAGCAGCAGCAGCGCGTCTACTCCACGTGTCGATTATTATCAATACACGTTATACCGATAGTCAGATATCTCGTAATTTATTTTTAAATGAGGTAAAATAATAAAAAATAAAAAAAAATAATTATTCTTTATTCCGAGAATTTAGAGACAGAATATAAACGTGATTATTTTTCCGACCCAAATATCGACCAATAGAATTGCACCATTCGACGTCACGTGGTACAACCTACATGGTATTATACTGATAATTTTTTGATTATTTTCTCTGGTAGTTGCTATATATAAAAAACAAAACATAATCCAGTCAAATTAACCACACGTCAAACTGACAGGTTGAATTATAATTCTGTGACTTCCGAATTTTTAATTTTTAACTGTGGATTTTGTCTCATGGTGCAATTCTATCGGCCGAAATTTGGATGAAAAAATAATCCCCCGAATACCACTCGAGCTTCAAAATTAATCGGGTATTTCCCTCAAGGTTCCCTGCAATCAAACGAAGTCGTCAAGTTTTTCAGAAAAATCACTCGCGCTTCGCGCTCGTGATTTTTTAACCTGAACAACTTGACTCCTTCATTTGTTTGCAACGAACCTATCGGGAAATACCCGATAATTTTGAAGCTCTTGTGGTATTATAAGTGAGTAACTATTACTCATAATCCATAATCCTGATTATCAGATCGATGGCCATAAAATTACGTAAGAAAAAAACCGCTTCATCGATACGTGGCCCCCGTTAAATTAACGTTCATTTTTATACAAGATGTTGAAAATTATCGGATATCCATGCGGAAAATATTCTTGCGCCACCCACGTGGTGAGGAAAAAATTTTACCGATAAAATATCATATAGACCGGAAATATCGGGATATTAAATAAATCGAAGCTCGTTATCGAGGCTATTAATTATATAAAAAACGATATACGTATTTAATAGCTAATAAATTTCTACGTGGACTTAAAATCGTCGTCGCAAATTTACCGCGGTGAAAATACCGTCGATGACTAACATAATATCGTCTGACGTTTGAATTTTCTTTTGCAAAACATCGCGGGTGGTCTTATCTGCGGTATAAACACAACGAGTAATCAGATTCGAATAAGAAATACGAGAACAAAAATTTTCAAATAAAAGATAGAAAATATAAAAATTTACATATATAACTATAGGAATATCGAGTGCAGAGATACATTTACCCGCCACGCGATTTCGAGGATAATTTATAGTTTTGTAAAATACCGTGTATAAAAAAAAATTCATTGTAAAATAATAAGCGAGCCAATAATAATCAGAGTCTCTTCGGCGTGACTTTTAACGGATTCTTTATCTACTTCGCATTTAGTCTTTGTATATCTGTATATTGAATTGAACAAAGAAGATTTATGATAACATGACTTCATCATTCTTAGGATATTGAGACATTGAGTCATTCAAAGGTATTACTATTTACAGGAATTATCAGTATGAGGAGTATTATATTGGTAGGTGGAAACGATTTTTTATTATCATAGACACACTTACCCGTGGCGGGAAAGACTTTCGGGGGCAGTCTGTACCGAAGTGATAGACATCCTGGATTTAGATACTGCAAACAGAATGAAAAATATTCTGATTAGAAACGAGCTAAATCCCAATAAGATACGAATCACAATTATAATCATCAACATCAACATTATTGTTATTATTATCATTATTAATAACAATAATAATAATCAATTGATCGATACGTAATAAAATATCGAATGATCAATGAAGTGGTAGAATATAGGGATAGGAAGTTTGTTTTCTTCCTCGTAGTTTCCCCGCTTAGTAATTTATCTTTCGTCATTAATCGTTCCAGCTACAGGTGTAGATATATAGATGTATGAGTTTATAATACTTATACTTTCTCTAGTAGAAAGCTTTCCGCAAGTGTGTAGATACCTATATGAAAATATAATACGGTTTCAACACATCGCAACAGAAATACTAGCTTGAAATACCCAAGGCTGAAGTAAATGACGTTATATGCATACCTACTTGGTTTTAGTATAATATAAGATTTTGACGAAACAAAAGGACATGGAATAATCACGAATTCACCGTTTTTATGCCCTATATATTTACTCATATGCATTGGTGATTACGGCATGTCTATCTACTCGCGGTAAAATTTATAAATATAACGGTTAAACAGGCGCAGCTGTTAGTAACGGGTTACCAGAGTCATGGAATGATGTCCGGTTAATTCTCAATGCTAAAACGTGATATGAATCTACTTTTTAGCCTCGTCTATCAATATATTGGGATTTGTTTTTATTTTTTTGTTAAAACAGTCAGTTAAAATTTGCAAACATGAATATATAGTATATACGCATCTTGTGTAATGATTTATTTCTAACTCATACTATCGGTTGACCTGGTTATTTCATGGGAAAAATAAAAAAATAAAATAAAAAAATGATACCTCAAGTCCATCGCGATTGTATAGGTATATTTGAGGTATCTGATAATAATGATGCGACAGCGAAGGATATCATGTAGAATTTTTTTAAACTGTAGATATAGGTGGTGGTATTGAGGTCTTCAAAGAATCGTTATCATACTTTAGTCATTTCTTTACAATTTGTGTATATATATATATATATCTTCAACGTTAATTCTGTGCATCAGGGTAATCGATAAACCCACCTTCTCAATTGAGGTGCAACTGCACCGTTAAGGAACGAGGTCAACCTGTTGAATAGGTCAACACTGTCTTCTCTTCTGCACTGCGCCGCATTGGTATGGCAGATTTAGAAACAAGAAGTGAAACTACATACGTATTTCGCCTGGTTCTCCACGTCACTCGTTAGATATATTTGGCAATCTTTAACTATATAATTCTTTTTTTTTGCAACATTACTGTGGAAAGTTGCATCGAGGTTTATGACGCTAATTGAAAAATACATCGCGAGTATTTTGCGAATTTAAAAATTGTACTTAAAATTTTTTTTCAACTATATAATATGCGATAATTATATTATTCTTTAGTTATACTTCAGGGAAAAAGTCATAACTCGTGTATCCGGTTATTTCCCACAAATCTTATCTTTACCGTAAACCATTATAGTTATCCGGGACTCTCCAGAGATATGTTACCGGACATTCTATACGCGTATGCCACAGTGGTTTTCATTATATAAATAAAATGAGAAAACCTGTGTGTTTGTAGGTATATAATAATGTAGTAAGTAAAATTTTCAAAATTTCATTCTAACCCGAAACAAAAAAAAAAAATTCGGCGTTAATTATACAGTAAAAAAAAAAAAAAAAAAACTTCCAAAGTGTTTGAAATTCCACTAACTGTCTTCAGATTAGTGTCGCGGTCAGTAAACGACGAATGGTGGCGGCTTACACCTATATTATACAAGCGAAATATTATACAGAGGTGAAAGTTAACGGTTAATAAATTTTTTTTATAATTGTATACCCAGACTTGATCTCTTTTTTTTTTTTTTTTCTTTTCTTAACTCATTTTTTTTTTATGATTCGTATTGCAGGGATCACGACGCCCCATATAGCAACAAGATAAATCGTACGACTGACTTCGATACGGTAATTCGAATCAGACCTTGTCCTCGTCTTATAGGTCTTGGGTCTGAATCAATGTATTTTTCTTTATACGATTATTGACGAAAATTGACTTACGCTATTTTATTTATTGTACATGGATGCCGTTAGCAAATTAATGTATATTCAACCTGCGTATGTATACGTGATATTCGAGTAGATATACGCTTATATAGCTGATAAATATCAGAATTTCAAACGATTGAAAATCGATTGAACTATCGCGCATTAAAGCTGTCGTACTTATATTCTATCCTCGTTGGTGTAAGGTAAGTACTTATCGTTACACTTTGTTTTGAATCTGGGTCACCATTGGTATAAGCAGCAACTGGAACCTCGCGTTTAATTTATTTTTGAAACTCTCTGGGCTGCAGTTGCATCGGAGGCAATGCCCTCTCACAGATTTAGATATAACGATTTTACTCTCATTTCTCTATTTCTCTTCGTCAAACAATCGCAATAATAAAAAGGTGAAGAAATCAAGGAAATAAAAAGAAATTTGCATTATATTCCGCCGAATGCTACTATACAATCCAAACTCCGAACCTTTGGGTTTTTACAGTATATATAATTTATAAATAGCGACATAGCGCAAGCTGCGACACATAGGTATATCTACTATACCCAAATTAAAACACGTATACATGTGTTTTCACGCACGTGGTTTTCAGACACAATATATGCGTGTGACTGCTAGGGTCTGCGACAAGTTACGCAAGAATTACGATAGTATGTATTTCTTTAGACTATATAATATAAGTGTGTAGGTTAGAACGTTGATGACTTTGAATAATTAGTGACTAAAAGATCTGCTGCGTATATTTATAGAATTATTTTCAAAAATTTCAATTAAAACTGTTAAGAAAATTTGAATAAATGACAAAAGATTTTATTTCTTTACGGTACGCTATAGGGATCGTGAATTTTTATTCATATAACAGGTTACTTGTGTATAAATTGTGTAACGGTAAGATTATAGTATAAGTCGATATGTTTCGGAAAAAATGAGTGCAAAGTTATAATAAGAACTGCAATAATGATAATAAATGAAATTTTTTTTTCAAATAACGATCGTTGTTGGGATATTGCTTAACCGGATTAAGCAATACGTCTCACCTCGATAAAATCGGGACAAGGATTGAGGAAAAATAATGTATGATAAGTAGCAACGACGACGCGGGTTTCACGACTATCGCGGGGGTGTGTTATCACAGCTACGCGTAGTTTCCCGCATTGAGAGAAATTTATACTCGGTGAATAATGTGAAAAAAATGAGAAAAAAAAGAGGCGTAACAAAAAAAAAAAAATCGTATTAGTATAGACATTGAAATTTAGTAACGAGGAAGTGAATTTCGTAATGATTAAATGGCCAGTTAACTCTTGGCTTTTAAATATAACATTAAGTAAGCAAGTAAGTAAGTCAAAGGATGGAATTTGCTAACTCATCATAACATATACCGCAAGTTCAAATTACCGCTTAACTTATAGGTACGTTTAGCTGACGAAATTTTATCGCCAAGTCATTCCAGTTTGAAATACCAAGATTAGAAAATTTTCCCCAAATTTTAATAATGATGATAATAATTGTCTTTTAGTTGAAAAGAAAAAAAAAAAAAGGAAAAAAATTACCTCGAAAACTCAATTAAAAACCAATATTCACTAAGGGGAGTCTTACGATTAGATTAAACTTTGGTACTTATATATATTAATGCATATGTATAACGAGAGCTAACGATCCGACCTATTTCAACGCATATGTGATCCAGGGTAGTAAAGTAGTCGGATTCAAGTTGCACTATTTAGATGTGCGTACCTACAGTCTGCAGTCCTATGAACGAAAGGGGTGGAGAAAATCCAGTGCATTCAGGTCAACAACCCGCTTTGGCCAGCGATGCGAGTTGCACCAGATATTGATCGCGAGGGGTCGCGAGATGAGAGTGCAGTAGCCCCGATCATACGACTCAGACTTTGATCTTATAAAGATTTTGAAAAATTATAATATTTAAACGATCGCGTGAATACGCGAAGTAGACAATTAGAACTTGTCAATCTTTCGCAAGCTTATAATAATTTGTAAAATCATAGATAATCGAACTGTCAGACTAAAAGTTCAAGAAAAAAACAGACATAAAGTTTGCGAAGAGCAACGCTATTGCCGTGTGATATTTGCCTGTGAAGGAGAGACACTCTGACATTATTATAGTATTTAATATTTCCTGTAATTCTAGTATTAGATTTCAAACTATGTATAATTGGACTTTGAATCAACATACATAACCCAGTGTGGTATTATATATCAGCTTTATATTACAGTCGAGAAACGAACGAGAGAGGTTGAGTATTGATCTCCCTTTCGTAAGCTCTTGCTTTGCTGCGACCATGCCTCACTATTTGTGTTATGATACCGCGAGTACCCCACCATCTACGCGAAATATATCGATTATATTTCTTGGTAGGTTGTCGTATTGTATGTGACGTCAAACTGACACAGTTTTAATGAGAAAACTAGCACAACTGTTAGTCATTAATCATTCCTATACTAGTTTCTATTATCAGAATAATGTGACAGTTGTGTTTTCATTATATTATGTACTATCAAACGCGATGAAACATTTTTTATCAACGGTTCAGCAGTATCGATTCAGTGACGTCAATGAAACGGCCCATTAGTAGCTCTGGACAGCGCGATTCAGGAAACGAATAATATCTCTGAATGAAACGTTCAAGGCTGCTAAACAATTCGAAATAACGTCGAGTACGAAATTTGAGGATTCTTCGGGCTCAGAAAAATGAATAGAAAAGAGGAGGGAAATAATTGAGAATGTTGATAAACGAGATTGTAGACGTTATTGTTATAAAACAATTGAAGATTACTTACATCGAAGTAATCCTCAAGGGCACAAAAAAAACGCACTGACAGCAAACACTGTAGATCTGAACGTAGGATTGTTTCAGAACTATGTTTTGTTTGTCTCCTGTTTGTTTTACGTTGATATATATTTTTGTTTTTGAATTTTTCCTTAAGTTTGAAGGTTAGGTTCTTGATTTCAGTACCAAATGCAACGAAATCTCGAGCTGGACTGGCGCTTCGACGATAGGCGCGGCACTTAAATAACCATGCGCGTAGATGGCGCTGCGATCTCGGGAACCCCCGATGCCCGTAGAGTGCCGAAGCTACAACTAAGCGACTGACTGCTTTGCGATATTTATTTCCTCCTTTTCTTCTTTCCTTGTATAAATATAACGCGCAAAATCTGCATACGTTTATTACCTATCACATATGTATTTTTACATGTATATACATTATACATACATATATCATGTTTCTACCGAAAATCCAGTTCGGTCCATGAGTCCATCCAGTAAAATCTGAATCCGCGGGCATTCGTCTCTTGTATTTATTTACATTTTCTCATCGTTATGTGTCTGTAACTAATAATAAGAGAGGGGATTCGAACGGTTTCATACCTATACTATATATCCGCAGCTATACGACGCAACGTTAAATAATTATAGTATAAGTACTAATAATAAGCCTAAATAATATCGAACTGAAATACGAATAAGATTCGAGATTCTATTACACAGGCTACATCTATAGGTATAGAATAACGTAGAAATGATGGTTATCATTTTTTTTTGGGCAATGTTATCATCATTTTTTAATTAGATGAATTCCTTGCATAACGAACGATGAGCACTGCGAAGGTGCACAAAGGAAAGAAAAAACATTAAAAAAAAAAAACACAAAAAATGACTCAGTATTATAGTTGTTCATTGCGTAATTTTTACGTAACTGTGTAGAAATTATAACGCTCAGTAGCAGGATTCCAACTCGATAACGGAAGGCAGAATTAAATGTCGATCCATAGATATTATATATATTTATGAATATATATTATGTACATGTATAATTGTTATACATTTAAAGCGAAAGTATTTCTATTATTTACACGTTTTACAAGTAGTCGCCTTCATGCCTCGATATTGTGCTAGATGCCAATGGATAATCTGATTCTTTTTTTTAAATTTTATTCTATGTTGTTTAATCAAATAAACAGTATTGATCATTCTCGTCTGTCAAGTCTGAATAATGTTGTCGAATTTTTAATCATTTGAAATATGTATACGTAATAAAATATTATACTCGTTACTCAGTGTATCCTGTCTTACCAAACTCATAAAGTACTACATATTAATAATAATCTAGGCGTAAGATACTTTCAAGCTGTTCGCAGCGATATAAATTTAAAAAAAAATCGATTATCAATGATACGATACATGTTTTGCCGATAAGGGATTCAACAGATTAATTTCAATCGCCTATACATTCGTTCTAAATAATGTAATTGTTTATATGTATATTATGTACGTAAGCGTGTATCTCTCGCTTTTCTCACTATCTTGCAATAACTCTCGTGCTTATTATGACACGAGTTAAAAAAGTGCCTATATATTAATTATGTCTTATGTGCGGTCGCATAAACGTTCGGATCACGCTCTGGCATTGTTGTTTATTTTTTCTTATTTTTTTCTTTATTTTTTCTTGTATTAAAAAAAAAATTCAAACAGAAATATACGTGAGCGTAAAAAGAATTCAGAATTTTCTGGACTGATGCGAATGTAAAATATTATGAAACTGCATTGCAGTAGGCGTCATACATAATTGTTTTCAAACAAATTACGAAGAATTGAATTTTGTTTAAAATGTGAGTCGAATGAGCAGAGAATAATCTTGGACTTCGTTTGAATTGAAAACATTAGGGAATATCCCACAACCACTCTGCATTAGATTTATCGGTTCGCTGTTTTTCTCTCATCCAACTACCCAATTAGGGTATATTTGTACGGTTTAGTATTCAGCCTTAATTGCGGATCGTTTTATACATATTTTATCGCTAATTGGACTTATTTATCAGTAGATATATAAGATATTTTTTAATTGTCGCCAACGAAATTGCTCATAAAGTAAGATTTTTTTTCACGCCGATATACATCTAATGTAATTATTGCTTAGAGCGGAAAAAAAAAATTCCATGTATATGTACGTACACGTAAATGTATAAATTTGCGTAGTTATATTTTAATTTCCAATATAAACCGCACGTGTCATTTTATCTTCTTTCTTTTTTATTTTCTCTTTTTCTTTTTCTTCTTCTTTTGCGAGAAATGATTTCGCTCGTGCTGATATAAATCCTGAGGTGAATAAGAACGTGATTCATGCATATATATTCACATTCTCGTAATTGCTTCGACTATATTATGCCGTATTTATAAATTCCAGATCACGGAAGTCTCGGAAATGAGATTGCGCCGTGTTTGGATCTGATGAGGGTTGGATTAGACGCAGTAAAATGAGTGTTCATGCACATTTTTAGAAATCTTCTTTGGCGTAGCTTCGCCTTTTGAAGATAATAAAAAAAAAAATTTATGCGTAATCGATTTTTGTTCATTTTTTCTGTTTTTTTTTTCTCTCTCTCTATCATTTCCGTATCAAAAATAGGTAGAAATATTTTAGCCGTATAGTTATAAACGAGGCAAGGCTATAACAAAGCTCGTTCGAGATCGCTAGGGGCGGTGATTTTCCCTCGTTCGTTGCAAGGTTGAAAACAAGTCTGAAAGGTTCCTCCATGAGTCGACGATTCTCTCCCCTGTTTGGGGATCGGGAGTATTACGAGGGAGAGATATATCAAGGGAGTGTTATTAGAATTCCGAGGACGATAAAAGCGGTGCAAAAGCCTTAGCAATTCCATTCTGACACGTGGCACTTTCTTATAAGTACCCCTATAGCTATATAATTCTCGTGTAGGTATATAAATACATAAACGCTTTTACCTTGAGATATTTTACTTTTTTTTTCATTTTTTATTTCTTTTTATCCACTCAAATTATCCACTTCTCCATTGCAAAACAAGATTAACGTAGACACGATAAAGAATTTTGCGAATTGATGCAGTTATAGATATAGGTATAAGTATATGTGTGCAGAAACATCGAATAAAAATGCGAAATTATTTTATGATATTTCCCAAACTTGAAAGAGTAAAAGGAAAGAAAAGAAGAGAAAGAAAAAAAATCAGTTGCATTAATTTTTGGAAGAAAGAAGAAAAAAAAAGAAAAATTATTATTCTGCGACTAATATTGCAAAGAGCTGTGTATGATTAATGATGAATAACTAAAATTAGTTGCAAATCTTCCGGGTTAAACTTTCGAAATAATTAGAATCATAGAGTTTTTAAAATCTCGTTGCAAAATGAAATAGCGAAATTTCCGTACCTTTGTAGCTACGAGATATAATATAGTAATAATTGTTTTTCATCCAGTGGGTGTTTGGAGTAAGTGTATAATAAACCGCAAGATAATTATTGTCGGCCGCAGATTGGCTTCAGCTGCAGCTGGTATTGAGGTTCTTGTTTTTAAATTAAAGAGGAGGTGAATAATAATTCATAATATTAGCAAACATATTTTTTCGCCAAACGATAATGCCGAAAATAAAAAACCCGTAGCTATAAACGAAACTGGTACAGTTACGATAAGCGATAAAGTATTTAACGAAAAATTATACAGGTATACGGTATTATTTTCTGATATTGAACCGACCTAGCTAGCGGTTAATCAAATTTTGATAAATTAATTATTATTGCCGAATGAATAAAGCTAACAATAATATCAATTATATGTGCGAAACTCCTACGTCATGAGCAACGAGACAAATATTTTGAATTTCATAATGCTGCAGCATATTGTCATCTTGTTTTATCAGTATAATGGTCGATGAATTAGGGTAATCTGAGAATGTGTAATATTGTTAAGAATTGAATAGATGTATCAGCGTTATTATATAGCATGTACAGTGTCCATGTGATTCACTGTTTAAATACATATTCACAAATAACTTTCATTATATTATATACGTATTGTTGTTTACAGAAGATTATTAGCTGCGCCCTGCTGTTGCAATATACATATATATATAGTTATTTAAGCGACAGTATGCTGCTTACTTTACTATATTATTGTTTATATTGGACAGCGTACGATTGTCAATAACATATTTAGACCGCGTACTTATTTCTAAAGATTGTTAATAATCGCGGATTATCGGTATTCAAATTTTAGAAATTATTAGGGCACGAATTGAAGCTGTTCTAGATTATCGAGGCCGACATAATATATGTAGTAAGCGAATTATTATTCGTCACTAAAATTTCTACGTACTAATGAATAATGAACGTTTATTTATTCACGACCCCAAAAATAGAAATCTCGAAATAACAAGAAGATGTTAATTTTGTTTCATTATCAAGAATCGTTACACCCGAGGATCTGATGTTTTTAAACCACGGTGCTTAATAAAGCTTAGCGCTTCTTCAATTTATATCGATCATATTTTCGTATTGAGATTAAAATCTTTCATCTAGAATCTCGAACAAACAAATTATTCAAATGAATAATATCTTACTGAATTTCAATGATTTAATAAACGCAAACGAAGAAGGTGTCAGCTGCAGTATTCTAATCAGACGAAAAATGATATCAAAGAAAAAAGGAAAATGTTTTTGCCTGGTAACAGTCATACGTATGTGTGTACTTATATATATAAAAAAAAAAAAAAAATGCCAGGCGTCGTACCCCCAGCAAAGAAAACAAGACCAGCTGTTGCAAGCGCGAAATATTGTCTGGATACGCGAACTCTTTTAATATTGATTTAGCTCTGTACGTAAGTGGTTTACGTGTCTAAAGGTGGGCACTCGAGTTTACGCTAAATGTCAGTTTACTTTCTGCCAAGTATAAGTCTGCTGTCACCTGTTCAAATACAAGATGCATATGACTTTAACAGTTGGCTGTAAATTGGCGTCAAATTATCGCCTGCAGGGTCAATTATTTTAATGAATTGACTCCGAGACTTGTTCCGAGAGTCGAAAGAAGCTCAAAAATAAAATTCTTTTATCTCTCGAAGACCCAAATGATTATTTTATTATCAGTTTTTAGATTATTTATTAAAAATATTTGAGAATTGAGAATCATTTCAAAGTTTGCAATTCATCATCTTTTAACTCCCTTGTGAAATTTCACCAATTATTGGAATTTTCTTTTCTTCTTACTTTTAACGAAACTTAAGAACTAATTAAGAATGAATTTGAAATCGACGCAATTAGTAAAAACGAGTCTAAAGTCACACGATTTCATTGAACGCAAAATTATAATAATATACGACCTTAATTATTGTTGCTCGGTAAAATTTGAATGAAATGAATTCAACGTTGTCTGGAAAAATTAAACGTAGAAAAAACTTTGTTCGTTGTATTTTTTACCTCACTTTTATTCCTTGTAAACTTTTGATAAAATGCACTAACTACGACTATTACATTTCTTCTATACTAATGGCGAGATTAAAATCAACAAAATTTCATCAATGGATATGAATAGAGGCGGCTGTAATTTTATATATATTCAAATAGATAGATGATAGTATGACTGCTTAGAATTTAGATCATAAGTCTCGTTTATTGTCATCTCAGTTCATCCTTTACAGGTAAATGTACCCTAAAAAGTATTAAGTAGTTGTCAATAGTCGTCGTTTCTTGTACCATTCGTAAATTTACAATAAACTTTTGTTAGCCAGATTCTAAATTTAGTATGTGTCTCTCTTTGATTTTTTCAAGTTATAAGAATTCAAGATCAGTTCATAGATATTGACTCTGCGCTTTAAGAACCAAATTTGGTATCGCGTTTAGCATTTGACCGAAACTAACGAGAGCAAAGAACGAGGGTCAAGTGAAGTTTTAGTGTACCAAGAAAGTAGGACACTTACAAGTTCTTCACTATTTGTTAAACTAGCGTATAACTTTCGAAGCAAAAAAAAAAAAATCCTCAAATCTCAACCTAATTTCTACTTTTCTAAGGCACAGAGTTTTTCCGTCAAACATATACAATTTTGGAAATCAAATGTGGCAAGGATAGCATAGTTTGAAATTTCATTGCTGCACAGTTCGAATATTGTTGAACCGATTTGAGCAAAATTCACCATAGAGTTGCATTTGACCATAAGCAGAGTATTTCATTAGACAATTTTAACCGAATGTCAATTTTCTTGTGACATATCTCTGATTTTTTGAAAAATTAGTTAGAACTGAAGCTTCGTGTGCATAAATTCAAAATTCCGATATCCTTGCAGGTCCTTATCTCACCTCACCTTTCAAAATGACTACAGATTTATTACGAAAGATGTACTACGGGTAGAGAGTCAAACATGGAGTCAAAAGGATGTTCTCTAATATCCATTTTCTTTTTCATCATCAGCGTTATTATCTTAGGATATAATCGTTGCAGCAATCCGTATGGTCAATTAGGTCGAGATACTTGCTTAAGGAGAATTGACAAGGAGACAATCTAGGCTGATTACAGACCGTTAGAAATTGTTGTTCATTACATAATGGACTTTCACATATGGGGCAAAGGCCAGGAATTAAATTGCGTTATGAAATCATCGAAGGGTCAATTCCAGTTCGCCCTGGTATTAAGGGTTTGATATGAACCGTTTTTTGCTGATATAAATGGGCACACGTTCCCATTGAAATGAAGAGCTAAAATTTTTAGGGAAATTTATTTATCTGTATTTGGAACCGATTGAGAGGCGGATCATGAACATTTTCAAATTTACCCTTTTGAAGACCACTCTGATACCCATTCGATACGTTTTATCGGTTTTATTTCCTTGCACAATCTACTGATAATTGGCGCCTCGGCGCCAGGCGTCTACTCGATTCCAAGTACTATTTACTGTGCCATAACGAGTCTACTAGTTGAAAACCAGTATAATCCAGCATCCATTTAATTACCTTGAAGGGTTTCTTATACGGAACTAATTCATAGCACGTTTGCACGCAAAACCTTCGTCTTCACGTGACCAAAACAATTTTTTATCATAAGAATTAGTAGAAATTGATATTTCCTAATCAGTTTTCCATCAACTTTATATGTATATGCAGATAAACCAAAAAAAATTACGCCTACGGCACTGTAAATCAGTCTCATTGACTTCTCATAATAATATACACACGATGCTAGGTAGTATCCGATATTAATCAACGCAGACTGTTATCTCGCAAAGGGATTGAGATACGGTAAAATTTTTCAGACAGTTATATCATCGTTTCAGGATAACCGCGGAATACTCATCGCGACTATATTAGTTTTTTTGTTTTTGTACTTTTCAAAAATCTTGTTTTCCAAACGCAGAGCTCAAACTTTCGTTTCAAGAACGAAATCTGTCGATTCTATACAGATATATGAAGATTTAATAAAATCTGATTATGTATCACTTAATCGAACCAATTATTAGATATCGGAGCGTAATAAATGAGAGGAGGTTCGCGTGCTCGTTACACTGCAATCTGCTGCAGTACCAGGCACGGCGTCCTCCTTGGACCGATTATACTTCCACTTGGAAAGGCGCAGTATATCCATCTCTGGATAAACGCGTAATTGTTGGTTATTTGGTTCATAATGTATGGTAAAAGTTTTTTTGTTCCTTTATTTTTTTTGTCATTTATTAAAAGAGGATAAATTAATTTGCCTTCAAAATTTTATAAACCCTGGAATAATTCTTCGGAGAAAGAGCGGCAAGGATATATATTCTATTGGTTTGTTCCCATAAGACAAGGCAAATACCAGTGTATATTCATATATTCATATACAACTGATAATAATGTAATTATTAAAA
Source organism: Tenthredo notha (assembly GCA_914767705.2). NCBI lineage: Eukaryota > Metazoa > Arthropoda > Insecta > Hymenoptera > Tenthredinidae > Tenthredo > Tenthredo notha. Next base: position 10,395,708 of record OU611909.1, read on the forward strand.
TCTTAATAACCGTGAAATGAGTTGCGCGTGACATGGGAGTCAGAAATTTCCTGATAAACTCGAAAATTACGGTCAGAGTAAGGCACGAGGTCTATAACTAGGTAAGAAGATGACAAACAGAACCGATAAGTCATACATACACAATTATATGCGTTTATCTATATCTAGATATATTTGCGTGGGTGTATACCTCCGCGGAATGTAATATCGCAAAGATACACTCATCTAATACATACACACTTATTTGTATTCAAATGCATATCGTGTAGGCGTAGGAGTCACATGAGAGCACGTCACTTTCGGTCTCGTGACTTTCGGAAGATAGTTACGAACATCTTTATCATAAAATTTGTTATTACTGACTCGTGTCTTAAAATTATACAAAGTTAATTACAAATTGGTGTAATTTGAACATCAAAATTGCAAATTACTTACACCACAATAATTCCTTTACACCTTTACAGCCTCCTTCTTCGTTTTATTCAAGTTTCGAGAAATAAAGTCGATCTTACAATAATATAAAAAAATAATGACAAGGCTCAAATATTTACCAATTTTTGGTAATCACCGAATGAAAATACTTGGAGATTCGTTTATTTTCTTCCTATACCTGCAGCTCGTTTACCAGATTTACTTGGCCAAAGGTCCCTTCCTCGTGTTATTTCAAGGAATATCTCATTTCAATCATTTTAGCGATGAATTTGAATGAGTACTAGAGAAAAAATAATTTCTTGTGTAACTTCAAATAGGTGAAAGGTTTTCTTGGTAACAGATGCTAATTCAAGTTAGCTGACTTTGTGTAACTCAATTTGACGATGGGTCCCCGTGTACAATTGCGAGAAGAATTCTGAGACTTAATAAGGCAAAAAAATCTTCTGTCAATCTGGAGAAACTTAAACTAAAACCAAGAATATGCGTACATATAAAGTCACAAGAAATGACGTACAAGAGCTGAGTATAACGAAACGCGTTAGTCAAAACGACTTCACTCTGCTTTACGAATTGAATGATTCCAGTTTGATCCGGGCGTCGATTAGAGCGTCGATGACAGCGCCTTTGTAACTTAATGTTAATTGATTTCACCCCGTAACTAGGCTTGGGATCTTCTTAGGAAGACATGAGTCGACGTCAAGATTGTTTAAACGGCTATGCAGCTAAACGGGATTTTTAGTTTTTGGATTTTGTACGAATTGGCTAAGTAGGTGATTATCGGTTATTAGAAGCAGTAAAATTACGGGGAGAAACCCCGCGTCCATAGAGGATTATCGTAAATGAGTTAAGTTAATAGTTCCCAGCTTAGTAACTGCCATAAGCAAGATTTGTGCTAATTTAACGACCCAAACGTTACCCATTGTTCTGAGATTACTTAGAATGTAGTAATAAATCCTTTTCTGTATATCGAGAAGGTTCGAAGTATCTATAGAAATGAATTAACAAGTTTTGTATAGAACCGATTGTTTACGCTTAAATAATTATCCCGGTCAGATAATTTTCTTCGACCATGAACTTATAACTGAGTTGGCCTACATTTTATCGTTTTTCTTTCTTTACCTCTTCCCTTTTATTCTTCGTTTTAAATATTTTTGTCTCGTTTTTATCTCGATAACCCTGAACTCAGGGTCGTTAATACGTGGGTAACTGTTTAAAATAAATACATAAACGTCTCCGATGATTAATCGCATAAGTTTATTGCCGTATAAGATGGAAAAATCGAGGATTGAACTTAATTTGTAATACGAAAACCTGCGTCGCTATACCCAGATACGATTAATCCAGGTAAGAGTAGGTGCTGATATTTGTTCACGTGTTACTCGAATGCTTGTCTTTATACAACCTGTTCGTTTTTATATTATTTATTTTTAAATCGGCATATTAATCCGTCGACACGGATGTGTATATATATATATTTAATTGAATTTATTGATCGTATAGGGAGTTAGGGCAATCTTTACCTGATAAATATAATTTTTGAATAAAATATGATCGATTCCTCGTACTGGTAAGAAATAAGCTAGTTGAATCACCACTCGAAGACAGCCAGTTGTAATTCAGTATAATTATTTACCTCGAGCAATCGTTTCGAACTGCTTAACGCCACCATTGTATGAATTCAAAGAAAAATTACCAGATAATTTAAGTCAATAAGAAATCTTGGAATTTGGTCAAACAGGTTTTATGAATGCCATGTGAATAGTAATGAACCGATAAATAAGGAAGTAGTGACACGTAACCAACGGGCGAATGAAAGCTGAGTTAGGATTAGGATTAGGATTAGGATTAGGATTAGTCCGAGGATTATTTTACTTCGAATATTACCGTCAGTTTAATGAATTAGAAGAATGCACTCGATAATACTCTCGTTTTTATATCCTGAAAAGAAGACACCTTGAATATTTATCGGTTCGAAGGAAAATTAGGAGTAAATTCATGAAATAGGGAAAATCAAAGAAGTTGGGATTTTCTGTCGTGGTCAGAATATATTTAAAAGTAACTCCTCGATCGATATTGAAATGTTTATAGCCGTGGAAAATCCCAAAACCGACAGCAGTCGAAATATAGCAATTTTGTTTATTTTGAATTTAGATTTTTGCACTACCTGATATCCTGTATATTAATTAGCTGACGTTAGTAGGATAAAATGTCTAGATATTGATTGCATATTTAATTAACCTCGACATTCAAGCAACCGATTTCACACACCGATACCTACATGAAATCATTTTCGTAGCTTTTTTGCAAATGGTGAATTGATTTGTAAATCCTACGGTTAAATATCATCGGAATAATTGTCTGCAGCAAAGAAGAAGAGGAAAACGAAAAGAAAAAATGAAATTGAGAACACGGTAAAAAGTTGTAAAAATGTGTGGAATTTGATGCGGTCATATTGTGAATAGCTAAAATCTGGGTAATGACTAACTGCAGTCAGTTCAGGCGGTGAATCCCAATAATTATACTAACAAACGGACGTCAATCTACTTTTAACGATCCTTTTGGTTGACATTGGAGGACATTGGATAGAGGAAATCGACGAAGCGAATAAATTCGAAGTAAATTTTCTGCCTTTGTATTTCCCCAAATAAAAATTGACCACATACGAAGATCGAGAGATAATTAATTTTCGAATTAGTACTAAATTTAATATACCAATTAATGGCATTGACAGACTTTAAAGAATAATATAATTATCGCGTATATACTTTTATATACAGGGTCACGACCCACATTTTTAAAAAGACAGTAAATTATGAGAGCGAATCGAAATCTGCGTAGAAAATTTTATGAAATGATAACAGATGCACTCACGTATTTCTATATCGACTGTATATTATAATGAGCAGACTAATTGGGAGACATTTGAGAGTAAGGTCCGCACGCAAATAAAAACAATTTCATTACGAGACCGCGTGATAACTTATTGATATGAAGTTTCGTCTCAGAGATAAAATTTGACCATAATTGGGTAATCAGGTCAGATATAACATCACCGTAACGCGTGCTGTAATTAGATGTCTACCAAACTATCTGCGAATTTTATTTCGCAAATTAATATCACTATGCTACGATAACAATTATTATTCATAAATAATTTACGGAGTAACGAATAATAATAAACAAGACGATTCTGAAGCCATAAATTAGACTTACTACTGATATTTTTATGGTATGAGAAACTCGTCGGTATTTAATCACTATATCGTAACAACTAATCATTATCTATTATATTAGATACGGCTTCTTCTGCAATTTGACCGAAGTCTATTGTGTAAGAGGTGGTCTTCATTTCCTGGTTTTCCTTGACCAACTCTTATTGCCTGTAGTTTACACATTACACACACTTACATATATTTATATTAGCAATTCTGTTGCATATATATCGGAGCGATATATGCATTCATATAACGTGCGGAATTATGAGTTTCCGGATTTTCAATCCAATTTGATATTCAACTGATGAATCGTGATAGTAAAAATCAGCGAATAGCCTCCGTTGAGCATAAATAATCGCTATATGATGGGGTGTACCGCTTCCTTTCGTTAAACGTTTGCAATTTTACCGCATAAGAGGAAAAACTGGTAGAAATAAATCGCTGTGAGCATTTATTTACGTACGGAGAATTTCAAATACATTATACAGCTCTATTCATATAGATTCGCGGTCAGGGTCAAGCTCAGATACTATCGCAATTCTGAAAATCGTTATCATGATTATAGCGCCACACAAGATTCGATAATTTCCCACACCAGCCTAAGGCTTTTTAACACGAGTGACAAAATCGTGAAGAGAAGAGGAATTTCGACTTGCGTAATGGTTGATTATATGCGTGAATGTGACGTATTGTCTGGTTCGTTTTAAGAAAGCGAAATGTGCGCGAGCCAGAACAGAGAGGTTTAAAATATAGAAAACAATAAATTGACCAGCGGCGCCAACGGCCTCTTCTATATATATATGCTGAAAGTACGATCAATCTAGACCGTCAATTAATTAGAATATAAAACGCGTCAACGATATGGTCGGTAGAAAAAAAAATCATCACGGAGAGAACGTCTGAGTATGCTTGTATAATGAGTGCCGAGTGCTTATGCATTGATATATTTATAGACACTATTATTTCCGTGGACAATTGCGGTCATAGAAAAAGCGAAATCGTATGGCCTTGGTGGCCTTGACTGTGAAGGATTGAATTTGCAAAGTTGGGAATCAGCACGTGTAGGACGTTTATTGTTTTCGGAAGTAAATGAAGGACAGTATGAACCCTGCGGAGCCTCAATAATTGCACGTATACATATTACATACTAGTGTCTTTCTTCTGTATAATAAAGTAATGACTGGCTTTGACATACTTTCGGTATATTATTTAAAAAAAAAAATAATTTAATCATCTAGCTGCAGAATGACAGGTGAATAATAAAATTTACTCATTTTCTACTAGCAGACTTCAGGAAACGATTAGCACTGACAGCTGTAAGATCTGTAACTATTAATATATATTATATATCTTTTGCCTTTTGTCTATGAAAAATGATACCGATTATATGATTACTTACAATTTCATTCTTAGCTCTCATACAGGAACTTGCAATCTGACTTTACAAGGTCGGCTATAATTTTACGTGGGTATCATGACTCGGAGAATGATTGAGGAATAATTTCACTACAAATCGTTGTGTTGTAATTATGCTAATTGCGATTCATTTTTGGCATCCCAAAAAAAAATAAAAGAAATCATACAAACTGCAAGATTTCAGATTATTCGTTCGTAGAATGTCGAAAGAGGAAAAATCAGCCAAACAATTTATTTTTTATTTTCCGCGTGGGCGTAGATAGTTTCAAACGCTGTGTTGTAATCGTTATATTTGATAAGAAATAATTATAAAAGTCTATCCAATTGGCGCCAGACACTCGTTGGCACTCATGGGTCGAGATAGTTTGTGGTAACATTTAGAAGATCATAAATCAGAATACTTTTGTTCAATTTATCAGAAGGAAATATGAGTTTGGTTTGAATTTTCCTTTTTCTAATTTCGAATAATTTTCTTCTTAGAGAAATTCAAAATTCTACTCTCACCAAGTAGAAAAAAAGAAAAAGGAAAAAATCTATCCGTTTAGAACAACTAGAAAATGAAAATTTCATACGAAGAGGACAGCTGCTTCTAAGATTATCCTTGCCTCAGGTCCAACGTTAGTCAAAGACTGTCTGGATCTATTTGCGAAATGAATATGCTCACATGTATATGCTTATACATTGAAAAATTAAATGCGTGGTTACATGCTTCTAGCGTCTACCACCTTTGTAAATTAATCACGGCTAGAACAGATCCGTTTTAAAATGGTGCAATAGCTACGATGCTACTATAAATACTGAGGAAAACTCGTGGAAGAAAATAGTCAAATTTGAATCTCGAGTTAATCTGTAGAAGTTGTTTTTAATTAAACTAAACGGATTGAAGTTTGAGTGTGGTTTTTTCTTCGGCCTTCTACTCCCGGAAAAAGATAACGAAAATTCATGGAAAATATAATACGCGTTAAAACCAGCTGCGGAATAAAATTAGTCTTTAAATATCAGCTCTGCTCGAGGAGCTTTTGTGGTTTTGAATATACGCATTTATGCACGTTTTCAAAATTGCGTCGAAATATGGTAAATCTTAAAATAAATGAAAAAAACAAAAAAAATTGCCCAACGCTGTTGAAATTGCTAATTTTTTGCTTTTTTGACGTCTTAGAGAATGTAAAATCGATCTATTGTTAGTTTGGAACTTTGCACGTTAAAGCATACCTGAAATTACGCAAAGGCTTGACTATCGAAGCTCTACCGGCGCCAAAAACTTATTTATTTTTGCTTAATTCTATTTCTTTTATTTTACAAAAATCTCTCGTCTTTGTCGTTGAAGCAAGAAAAAATGAATATATTTTTTATCGAAATGGTTGGTTCGTCCACTAGGAAACGAAACTAGCCAAAAATGAGGGGGAAAAAAACTAGAAGAAGAACTGAAAACGTATCTTTGTCTAGGATCTAACATCCACAGCTTCTGAACTGATCTCCTACTTGACTGAGAGGAGTATTATTTTCAAACAAAATTGTTTGAAGCCGAGTTCCTTTGACCGTGTATTCCAGGCTCTTCTCAGAGCTCAGAGGGATGCAAAAGGAGAAAATAAACCTTAAGAAAAAAGAAATGGATGGAATAAGGAGCCAAAGGGGCTAGGGAAGAGAAGAGATGGGAGTGGATTGACTACGGTACGGTCGTTTCGAGTTTTTGCAAGTCTCTCAGCTGCATTCCTCTCTCTGAAGCCAACTACCTCACCAAGAGTCCGTTGCAACGGCTAAGCAATGATAGGAGAAGTGAGGAGAAGAGAGACGAAAAGTGCAAAGGTATCCTTTTACTGAAGGATTGGCTCTTCGTGGGTTTAAAATTAAATCCTTGCGAAAATAAGAGAGAGACTTTGAAAAAAAGAACTGCAAGGAGGTGTTTGCAGTATATAGAGGATACTGCGACAGAATGGGCAAGCTCAATTCTTTTATAAAAAATGTTTCTTCAAAAAAATTTCTAAGAAGAAAGATTATTGAGGAAAAATAAAAAAGACAAAGTTTTATCAATTTTCAGCTCAGGTACCCACTTCGCCCTGGGTCTCCCCTAATAACTAAAGATTGTATATACCTAGATAACGAACAAAGGAAACTCTTGACTATAGGGTTTTGGATTACTCGTAAAAATAGACGAGGGAGAAAGCGGTTTCGCGAAATTCTTTTGTCTCTTTTTAACCACAATAAAATTAAAAAAAAATAAGAATAAGATTAAAGCCAACAAAGAACTGAACCCAAATGGCCTTGTGGACCAAGATTTTGTTTCCGAGTTGAACGAATTTCGAAAGATATATCTTGGCTCGAAGTTAACTACGTAAATGGAATTGTGAAGTTTAAACAATTGTTTTTCGACGAAATCGACGTATAAAAAACTAAGGTCGTAGATCTTTTTGCAGAATCTTAATACGCAGATGAATATACGTGTATGTCTCTTATACGTATTGAGAGTTCGAAAATATATGTATCTACGTGTATGAAAAATAAAAAAATAAAATAAAAAAAACTCTGTTGTTTGATTCTATTTTCAATTTATAAAACTGCACTGCGGAATCATTGCCAATCAATACATAACTTTTTTTCTTCTTATTTTCATTTATTTTGTGGTGAAATTGTTCCCACATTTTGCACAGCGTAGAAGTTTATACAGTCGTCAACTAACTAACCGTTACAGAACGATAAACCTACATACTTTATGACAAGGTCGAGAATGACACAATATGTGTGGCATGGACTAAAAATAAAAAAAAAAACGAGAAGCATGCATATAGGTAACTGGAGAATCTGAAACAGCCATTTTACTAATTAGTTTTATCTGTTGTGACGAACTGCAGCAAGAGGACTGACTTTTTACGAGCTACAATGCTTGGAAGTCTACCTATACTTGTAGGTATGATTATATGCATGCTCCAGCCTTTAGGTGTAGACTTCTAGGAATTAAAAAATTTGCATTGGTTTCGTCATTTCATGGAAGTGAAACGAAAAAGAATTTCGTTTTCTTCGTCTTGGATATACAATATAAATAAATAATTAAATAAATAAATAAATAAGAAAATGACGACGTGATGCATGATGGAGATTGATAATCAACTCTGTTTTTAATGGAAAAAGTCTTAGGTACGAAGAAGAGGTTTCAATTTCTATTATTTTGATTTGCGAATAAGGAGATGGTGCAGCAGCAGGCCGAGGCTCATGCAGCAAAGCGAATGATTGCAGCAGAGTGGTTATATACTCTACGCAGCAAGTGTTTGCGACCTTTGAAGGTTGTAGCCCCAAGAGAATGCGCGACGCGACTGGAGACTGCTCTGGTAAGAACTACAACAAGGTTATTTCGTGTCAGACTCAGGTTGGCTTATGCATCGAACAAATATTGCCAATCTTAGCTAATGCAAAGATTTAACAAAAATTAGCTCAAGGTATGTTTGTGGATGATGATCTTTCAGTGTATCAAGAAACTCGAAAGTTTATCGAATAACTTTTGAACCAGTGGGCCGATTCGAACAAAATTTGGTACGCAGTTGCCGCGAACAATTTCCAGATCTGAAATCAAATTTGGACGAAATCGGTCAAGGGGTGTCGAAAGGAGAGTAAGAAATGAGTTTTTTTGAATTCAAATATCGATTAATATCTCGGCAACCGTTTGTCCGATTTCGATGAAATTTTATTGACCAGTACTTCTCAAGGCAGAGTTTTTTTTTCTACCAAATGTAGCAAATTTCAGAAATCGAATGTGCAAGGGATAGCAGTTTGAAATTTCTTTGCTGTTTAGCTCGATCATTGTTTTTACTAATTTCGGCGAAATATAGTGTAGAATTGCATTTTACTATAAGTAGAATATTTCATTGCGAAATTTTAGCCAAGTGATAAATTGTGCCGATATTCTCGGAAGATATTTCTTAATCGTTTGAAAAAAACAGTTAGAAATAAATCTTCATACATACTGCGCATTCAGGATTCTGATTACAACCATCGTCTCGGCTTTACATCTTGCATTTGTATTCAATTTAAAGCAGACGATCATCATCCCATGAGTCACACGTTTGAAACAAGTATGATCCGCCAATATTTTCGGTATAACTTCAAAGCCATTGGAAAATTTGGCGAATGCAAAATCTTGTAAGGTATAAGTATATGAGAAACTGGTTGCCTTTGCGCGGATTGATATTGATGAAGTCATTGGTAATTTCACAGAAAGCGTTGACTCGTTGTTGATCTTTTACACGCTCCTATGGTTCCACACAAAATTTGGATCCGTAGTCCAAGGAGATGGAAAATTCTGGCAAGTTAACAATGACCCAAAGCGGCAGGGTGGGTAGAGTTATATCGGTAGGTAAAAACAAGGGAAAAGAAAAAAGAAGAGGAAAAAAGAAAGAAAAAAAAAAAAAAACAATTAAACGTACGGAGACTACGACCTACGACAACATCGACTCGGTTTCATGGTAAACAAAGCGAAACGAGCAGGTGGCCGTGAACCTTTTCACTGAGATTGTCATATTTTTAGATTAAACGTTAACGTTGTTTCAGAATAGCTATAAAGAAACTGTCTAATCGGTGAAGTATCAACTATCCCGGATTAGGAATAATTAATCATAAATATCATTGAAATTGGTAATGAAACATCGTACAAGTATCAAATTCCGTTTTCACTTAGCGTAATGAAATCTTTGATGTGAAAAACAAAGAAAAGCAAAGAATGAAAATGAGAAATTTCTGCTTACTGATTATAGATGTGAATTATTTTATTTTCTGAGATTATATCATGTTCACGGAATTATGTATAGATACATAGGTTTAATATGCATAATTTGTTATTAAATTAATTGCAAACGACAGATTAGGTAAGCGGTTATAATCTACCATCGGAGAGACTGGCACGAAGCGAAGTTTGCTTTCATGCGAATCTCTAGATTTTGTTAGACTGTCATTCAGCCCGCCTGGTACGGACAACTTTACCGATTGCCTAGTTTATAGATATTTACGTAATCTGCACGAACATTGAATTATTAGCAAAACCTCATATTTAATCCGAATTTTATTCGGTACCCTCGAATACACGTTATACGCGTGGGACAATCCGTTTACATACAGAGAGTTTAAAGCTACTAGTTAAATACATAGGAGGTCAAGGTCGCCGTTATTTTAGCACGTTTGAAAGAAAAAAAAATCGCTAGAAATCATACGATCGTATGTTGCAAAGATATCTGTTTGGCGGAAGCGAAGAAAGAAAAAAAGAAAACGAAAAAGTAAAAGATGTTAGAAATAAAAATCAAATAACGTCAAGTATTAGTGGTCGATAATTAAGTTCACGTGGTCAATTATATAGCATCCACTGGGTTAGCGATCTAAAAAAGGTCGTTCGGGTCGGAGAGTCAAGGGTCTACTAGCTATAATCGATATCGTTGCCTTGTAAAGGAAAATTCCACTTCGCGAGGCAACGGCCCGACGTCGATCTTGGCTCCTTGACGGTTGTATAAACCGCAATATCCCTAAGATTAAAAAAGATTCATGTCCCCACGTATAGCTCGAATATATAAACGATTAAATGTCATGTAAATTGGAAACAGTACAATAACTACCACGTCGTTGAAATCCTTGAAAGAATTAGAAATGACCTTTTTTTTCTCTGTTCTTTTCTTTTCTTAAATATCAGCCTTAAATTCAAATTTTAGTCTACTCTAACAAATGATCCTTTGTCGTCGAATAATTAGCACCTAATATATATATATATCGGATATCGAGACAGCTGATCACGCTCAATGCTATTCGAATTCATTCATTTTCATATGCATATGCATATACGAAATGGGTGGAAATAAAAACTGAGTTTTACCTACTCAGCATGTCGATTGATTGTTAATTGCATAATCTAGCTTTACAGCTTAGGAGATGAATAAGTCACGTGCAATTCTACGCAATATTTAGTAAACACGCTAAAATCACGTGCGTTTTCCTTATCTTTCCGTTAATGGTGTAGTATATAATTATTACTCGTCGTGAATAAATATTCATCTAACACTACTGCTAAAAGATTATAATATAGACTTCGCCGCATAATGTTTTTTTTTTTTTTCTCTCTATTCAGTGAGTTTTTTTTATCAGTTAATTATTTTAAATTAATGGCTTTTTTTCCCTTTAATTAATTAAATAAACGTGAATGTATAATAGCCTTTGATATCGATTTTTTTTTCCTCATCAGCTAATAAAGGACGCTGACATTTGTAGGTGACAATGAATTTTTTAGTAACGATCGGTTAATGGAAGATAAAATTTCATGCTTTAACAGCTCGATTTTAAAAATGACATTATTGACTGATCACCCGGCCTCTACGCAGTTTGATGCATTTTCCGCACGTGCCTAACAGATAGGATAATATTGGCTTCATTATTTTACTCCAAAAGGAAAAAGAAATTGACTTATTATTTAGGCAAGTCAAGATAACGAATAAGGATATAAAAAAATCGTCGAAAGCGACCTTCTGCATTTATAGCCTGATAAGGAGATGTGCAAAACTGGATGTACATGTATGGATAAAGTTGTGAGACCGAATATTGATCATCGGAAGAATTTAGAATGGAAATATGTCGAGGTGATGTGATATAAATGTATACGTGTTATAATGGGCGGAAAGAAACGAGTTTAAATTAATATTTTCTTACGGGATAAAACTTAGAGCGTAATAACGACGACATAAATGCATTGTAAAGTTCTAAAATTAATAATTGCGTCGTTTTTCACGTATCGTGGTAGAGAAGATATTATATTATATTATATTAATATCATTTTGGCACAGTAGCTGCTCGTCTTTTGAAGTTATAAACAATGAAATATTGTCACGAGATTAAAATACAATTATACATATAACCAGGCGTTAATCAAGCTAGGATATTACGCACCAATAAAGATATTAAAGTCTCGCCTTGTCGGCTCGTCGCGAATCGCATTTGACACTTTGGAATTTGCTCCGATAAACGGGGGCGGAATAAATAGCAGTTAGTATGACTAATGTGAGTCGTGCTTATTGCAAGGCTAGTCCGCGCCTAGATCCGGAAATTTTAAAGGGGAGTTCACACATGAACAAATTGAAAAATAAAATTAAGGACATTAATTTGTTGGCTTAGTACATCGACTTGCGCGATACGTGACTCTAAGCTGATTATCGAGTTCGTACATATCCGTATCTGTTCAGTGTTAATGCAGCTTAATTGTAAGACCAACCATATGCTAACCGGGAGACGATATACAGGCTAACACCTACTAGGAGACCGTTGGCGCAGAATAGTACAAGAATAAACTTTGCCAGACCAGAAATAGAAATCTTTAGAGTTCTATTGCACCTCGTGGAAATGGCGCGGCGTAAGATGGCTTAAAGTTAATTGTCTCGGTCTAGAAAAACTCATGGTTAATCTTATTATTTTTATTGCTCCTAGATGTGAGGAAGGAAATAACTAATTTTTATTTATTAGGATCGCATTGATCGAAATCGCAGAGAGAAGTATAATCGGATAATGATTAATCCATTATGAAAGAGATTTTTATCTTCGTGGAAGTTTATTATCTAGGATTATTGAGTGGGGTCGTCGTTCACCCTCGTGTCAGAGAGAGATTTTCGAATGTTTTATAATCCATTGGAATTCGGTAATTTCATTTTAATCCCTTCATTAATCCGAAGCGTCGAGTAATGAATATTTATATGAGCCAGTTGTGTATTTTGTTTGTCTACAACATCATGTGCATTGAATAATTCAGTCATTTTTCAGATCCGCAGGTAAAGTCAAATTGTTTAACCAGAATTTGATATTATACATCAAATATTTTCTTGAAGAGTTAAAGTCAAACAGAATGGTTAAAGGAATACGAACATCGGTTTGGTTTCTGTCGAATTCGCAAAAGAATAATGAATTATCAGATCAAAATATCGGGATTATCATTCCAGCGATTTATCTTGGCTTAAATTGACGCCACTGCCGTCTATTATCATGATGTTGACGTGCGATAGATCGCTAGCTTATACTGGATCATTTGTAAATCGAGATATCGTAATCTTAGCGTACTTATGATGCGGGGTTACTATTTTATTTTCTGAATGATTCGTACAAAGAAAAAAAAATATATTTATCAATGTAGAGTTCATCAAACTCAAGTTTCTCAATGGTTGAGTTTTTCACGCTTATAAACGATCAGCTAATCGCTGCGACATAATCATTAGGTTGAACATACCACAGAAAAAGATTAGCCGCAGTTCATTTAATTGGCATAAACTTTTTTTTTTAACACTCGAATTCTCACATAATCTCAAAGTTCAAGGCCTAAGTTGGTCAAGATAATTCTCACTCTGTTTCTGATACGCGTAAATCGACTGGTAAAGTACGTGTTGTTCATATTGTAGCACCGATTAACCGTTGTCTCCCAAAATGCCTTCTTTTCCCTTCTTTAACGCTTCAATTATTCCGAAAAAGTACAGAAAACCATCGTGAAAAGCTTCCTGTAAAAATTCAATCATAAAATCTCAAAGGTGGTTCGGATATTCGATTCGTAAGCCTTTAATGCGCTCGATCCATAGTCAATGCAGGCTGATGGCCCCGTCTGACTCTAAAGGACGTTGACTACTTGCGTCAGGTCCGGTCTTCCCATTACGGCTCTTTCCCTACTTGCTTCTCCGGCTGACGTGCAAAACCGTAACTACTTATACGCGTCTTGCTAGTTACGGTTTTTTCTACTCCGGCTGACAGGCAAAACCTTAACTACTTATACGCGTCTTTCTAGTTACGGTCTTCTCTACTCCCGCTGACGATGCGTACAAGTGGTTGTACCGCAGGGACTTTAACTCTTTAAATGCACTTAAAGTCGTAGGGAGATTTGAAGAGACGTATTCTTAGATATTGAAAAAAAACATTCTCCTTTTTATGACATTTTTGTCTTATCCATGTTAAAAATTGGTGAATTTTATTTGCTTACGAAGAGATAAACCAGATGTAAAATCAATTCATCACGGACAATCAGAGCGTTATTTTTTATTCATTATCAATACGTGCGGATGCGCAGCTACAATCTCAAAATTATCTAATCAGTTTTTGACCAATTAATTTAACTTGCATCGACGATAATGTATCATTTGATAAAATGCATCGTTGAAAATCAGATTAGGAATGAAAAATCTTTGGAGATTTGGCGGCGTTTATTTGAGCCTTTTGTCAATCGTTGAGAAATTCGTTTGAACATTTTTTCCACAGGCTGATGGATCGGATCATAATTTTCAAGGGTGGGCGTAAAATTTTCTCGTACCTTACCTACTACTGTAATGTAATTCTGACGAAGTGATCTGGGTCACTACACATAATCTGGTTTTTAAAAGAGTGTCAATAATAATGCGCAGCAGTAAGTAATCACGAAGTTTGGACATCACTCTTAATTATTAAGCAGGTTAATTCCAGTGCAAAACAGTTTTAAGCCTTGGCTCGTCAAGAGTTGCGAAATGACCAGGTTTAATGACACTACCGTCGCCTTGAGACTCGCTATTCTTGTTTTTCCTACCTCCCACTTCATCGTATCATGGGAACTTGAAATTCTCGTAGAGCTCTGCTGTGAACAAAGATTTATCCTCGAAATCGAAACGGCACCGATTATACAATCGGATTGATATTTTGAAAGATATTTCATTAAAATGGGATAAAAAATGAGTGATAAATCTCTCAGCTGATTTGAAACATGATATAAAAATTGTTACCATCATTTTCGTTATTTTTATTGTTGTCGTTATATTTGTTGCCTCTTCTCAGAAAAGGAGGTTCGAAATTGCAAAGGTTCGATGATCCATTAAATATAATTACTATACCATATGTGCATCAGAGCAAGTAAACAATCTTCGTCGTAGAATTTGTTGGGTTAATGATTTTGTTATTATCCTTGTTTTGAATCACGCGAATCGATGCTTACGCTTGTTAAATTCGAAATAAAAAGCTTGTACTTATTTCTTACAATTATCTTATGACCGTCGAGATATTGCGGGTAAAGTTGAAGCTGTAATTTTCGTTTCTGGTAACCTTCGTACTAAACTGTTTGTTGTTTCTGAAAGTTCGTTTGTCCTGTCTGCAAGGTTGAGCGAGGATCCGTTAAACCAATTTATACCAAATTAAAGTTACCACCTATATACACATATACATATATATGTATAGGCTATATTCTCACGTGACGTCAGCGAAAATCACGTCGAAGCACCTGTCCGATAAACTCATCGCGGAAAATTCAATGTGTTCACGTGTTTGTCACGCGTAATATCGTGTTACAAATGCATTTACATAATTTCGGACGTAGGCTATATAGCCGGTTGTATAGAAACTACGGGGTTTGGCAATACATAATTTATCTCATGATCCAATTCAGGAAAAACTAATTTCATTATTTATAACCCGGTAGTACCTTAAAAATATTTATATTACAATCTTTTCAATTTTACTTATACGTATCTATAGGTATAATGTGATTCGAAAATTAGAGTATGTATGTATGTATGTACCGACGTACCTACACGGATCCCTTACAGGGAATAATGCGGAATAAATATGAGATGCGATGACTTGACAGGAGCCAAATAAAATCGAGTATAATTCTATGCAGCAGTAGTTTTAATCAATGGTTAATAGTTCCGGGACTGGGGTAAATGGTTATGCATGATATGTATATAACTACCTACCTATCACTGAATTAAACGTCTTTTGACGTAGAGAGCGCGACATGTTAAACATTACGGATGATAATTTGCGATGTATTCTTTATTTTATTACTTTTGGTGCTTTTTTTTTTTTAATCTTTCTATTTTACTTTTCTGTTTTTTTTTTTTTTTTTTGGGAGAAGTTTGCTTGTTTAACATTTGCGTAAGCGGTCTACAAGGTACAGCATCCTGTCGTGTGCCTCGCGAATAATTAAAGGCGAACTGTCTACATGTACCTATGAATAAACGTTCGATAATTGTTTTTTTTATTCTGCAAAGCGAAACCGCTAATATCGCGATTTTTAACAGAAAATAAATAAAAGAAAATAAAAAAGAAAAACGTTATATATTCAAATTCGGTGGATAAATTTATACCGCTTAGGTAAAAATGTAGATTTATTATCTAGAAAGACAGACTCAAGGATCTCACTGATATTGCACTGTATATGAATTATTTATTTCGCGTATCTACGTATACGTATAAAGTTATAAAATTTTAATTTCAAAAGAAAATTTAACTCGTGGTATAGAACCTTTGAGACTAGTATAATTCTCGGACATTTTCAAGGCCAGTTAAATTTTTATACTATAAAAGGTACGAAGATCGAGATTTATCTCGCATGTGAAGAAAAAAAAAAAGAGAAAATAATTTCTTGCTAGAAAAGGTATGACTTATACTTTCCGTAAATCGTTTGATCTTGGCATTTAATTACGGAATCAATATACCCACGGGCAGTAACCTCTCGGGCAAATATTTGTACAGAGATATAATGTCTTCTACGAAATCAGAATGCATATGCGTATGCTTTTCATGCACCAATCGGCTATTACACAGCAATGAAAACGAGCAAATTACATCTTCGCAGGTATGCATTAACGAATTTCTAGAATTCGTATATTCGAGGTATTTGGAACAATTTTAGATGATTAGAAATGGAATTTTCTCGTCAACCCTATTCACCCGTTTGCAATAATTATAGGTACCGTCAAAAAAGGTGTATCCCATACGTCTATTGATACTATAATCTATTTCAAGTCTGCGTTGGCTGCGTTCGAGAAGATCAGGTTAAACTTGGACGTAGCTTGTTTTCTTTTCGTCAATATTGTTTCTGACGTCACGTTAGTTGCGTAAGTAGTGCGTCGGGTTTGTCCATCTGCCCAGCTAAAGTATTCGAAAGAAATACACGTCACGGATCGTTTTATTCTGGTTTATTTCATTTCAGGCTGTTTTTTTTTTTTTTTGTTAGGAAATTAAAAATCTAATATCAAGTTTCTGATTCAACTGAAAGATAATTTATACAGGTATATGTCTATGATACAGCAGGTCCCTAAATTTACATAATTTCGCACGTGTTTGAATCGTGAGAAATTGATTTTTTTTTATGGTAAACCTAGACGATGTGAAATTCAATCGATTAAAGTAATAATCTTGATCAGTTTATCGCGTTTTTTTTTTGCGATAAGTATACGGTTTTATCTTCACCTATATCGTCACTGCGTCATTACTGTACTTTCCCATTTATTTTTCAAATTTACTGACTTTTCATTCGTGCGAATTACGATCGATATAATCCTATGATATCTTGTTCATGAAATATTCGCATTAGATGCATATCCGTTCTCTGTATGGTTTGCAGTGTTTTAATAAATAATATTATAGCTATGTGTAACACAATGACGTACGGAATCGAGTTGTCTCTTGAACTAGCAGTAGAGACCGTAATACAAATCCTTGAAAAAAAAAACAAAAATGAATAAATAAATATAAACAATAGATCTAAGCTAAGAATTTGATATTGCGGATGTGAATTGACAACGACGCTCGAATTAACATAGAGATAAAAAAATATCGTGTCTTGATCACGATTTGGGATACAGATATAAAAATTTGAGTCGCAAAAGTCGCAGAAGTATCATAAAATCAAGTAACGAAGTAAAATATCAAGTTAACATCAGATTTTTTTTTGATTTTTTCTTTGTTTTATCGTCAAACCATAAAAATTATTCAAAAAATAAAGAAAAAAAAAATGATAATGCATTTCATCACCTTGTCGACGAAAGTTCGACACTTTTGTATAATAACGCGTAAATAATATAAAATACGCAATAATTTTCTTACCGTTGATCACGAGGTTGTTTACGAGATTTGAGCGGATACAGTGATCCATGAAGTACTTTGAGCACAGAGGACAAATTATATTATGCGAAAGCGCCTCCATGCACAAGAATTCCGATTATGGAAATGAAAATGCGGAGTATTCCACCCGCCTACACCTCTTTTCGCTTCTCAATTAGGGCTACCTATATATATCACAAGTTTTCTTTTTTCTTGCGGTATTTTATTCTCTTTTATATTTTAATTTAATTTTTTATCCGACACTGCACCGTCATATAACGTTTAAACTGGCCCAATTCATAGCATATATATATCCATCTAATAAATTGACGAAAAACTAACGCGTATAAATGACGAGAGTTTTCTTCAATCCAAAGAGCGACAAGGTCACGCGGTTTTCGCGATTTTAAAAATACTTCGCTCGTCAAAAGGGTAAGGTCAGTGCTATTTCCAATACTTTCGTCGCGTAAGACGTATAATATAGTTATTATTCGCGAATAAAAAAAGAAATGATACGAATCATTGAAACAAGGAAACGGAATAACCGCGGATAACACAAAGTGTTTGAAGCTCAGGCTACATACGAGAGCAAATTACATAATTGTTTAAATAACTTGAGGCAATATTTTGCTACGAGTTACCTATGTGGGTACTACGTTTCGCGGTGACTCTTGCGATTTCTTTAAACGCGTGAAAAAAAATAATTTTTTTTTTGTTCGCTAAATTTTACACTTCGTTTCTTATAGCAGTAGAAAATTTCTAACTGTCGTTATTTTTGTCACATTGTGCTGTTGAACGAAATAGGAAGAAGAAAAAAAAAAAAGAAATAATGAAGTCGGAAACCGTTAGTTCTATAGCTGTACGAGAATAAATAGCCTGAGGCACTTTAGTGTGTGTTAGATGCAGTTTCTCTTGTGCATATTGCATCTTGGTTAAACATAGCCACGTTGAGATGCAAGAGCTTTGTGACTGGTGATAAGCGAGAGTTAAAATAAGTACGGTGTCATACATCGTGTAGAAAATATAAACACTTTGATAAGAGCTGGACCCTGCATATAATATTATGTCTATATTTAGAACGAGAAATTTAATGATTAAACAGAAATTATTAGGCCGCTTAGAACCGTGGGGAAATATTATAACAACAGCTGTTTAAACCGAATATCCTTGGCGTCAATCATAATCTTTGGTTTATATATTATCACAAGCTCTTTGCTTACATGTGAAACAGATTTATAAATAAAATGTAGTAACATTTAACGACCAACAACATCGGGTTATCGTTGTCGTAGCTGGGGGGTCGCGAAATCAGTTTCTGCTTTGCAGGGGACATGAATTATTATATTTTATCATTCGTATTTGCGAGGTCATAGGTCGTTACATAACAAATACTTGTTCGAAAATAAAAATTCTGTGTTTTGCTCTCAATTTTAATACTCGCGTTAATCAAGAGTCTGGGGGGAGGACTATTAAGATTTTAAGTTTACATGGGAATTAACAGAGGAGATTTTTAGCGAGAATTTGTAATACGATGACACGGCTAGATATTGCAGCTCGTATTCCATATCAAATAAAAGACGTAGGTAATCTTTGCCTCTGATCTCATTTATGTGGGATGATATTGAACCCAATTTCACGAGGACGATATATATGCTTCGGATGAATCAGACAAAATTTATATAGGTACATACGTAGACTCGGCTAGACTATATCTTCCGCCAAAACGCGATTCATAATTTCTGTATTAGTAATAAACGATGAAGTCATAGGTACATTCGGGAATTCCGTCTATTTCATTTTAATTTCGATGAAAAATCACCAGATTTCTCATAGCTATGTTAATTCTTCGACATATAAAAGAGAGAAAAAAAAATCCTTAATCCCCGTATAATGAATAGGTACGGAGATTAAATTCATACGACCAAGTGAAGAATATACTTCGTCGAGATAATTCAACTGAACGATAATCATTGCGATTCTTGTTTTATTTGTATAATAATAATAATTATTATAATTAACCACGTCTGAATCGCGCGAGAATGATCAGTTCACGTTCATCTTTGCTGGTGGTATGATAACCCCATTAAAAGATGCGTGTATGTATGTTTTTAGTGGAAAATTTTAATCAGTTTCAGAAACTTTGACCTGTGGATAATGATAATAAACTCATGATTAATCATCATTCCATATTAAAAATGTGTCTGATAGTTGAGAGTGGTGAGATTTTTATATCGAATTAAAAATTCGCATTTCGCTAATAAAGTGCGATCTCTTTATATGACCTAGTAAAAGGGTTGCTGATATTTCTCTTAGTCTAAAAAAAAAAAAAAAAAAAAAATAAGATAGGGGACTAAATAATTAAGGAATCGATAATCTCTGAGAATCTTAATGATTCTTTATCTGAATACTTAGACTTTGTAACTAGTACTTAAGAAGTTTTACAGATCGTTATAGTTCCCTACTTCAAATGATAAGTTAAATCCTGATTACGGCAAAGTCTATGAGTGAATAGAGAAAAAGTTATTCAATCAAATAATGACTTGGGGTTTATATGGATAAATAGATAGCTATTTGGTAGTTAGAACTCCGTAAATTTAAATTTCCCATTTCCTCAGACACAGTGATGATTGTATAACGATTAAAAAAGTCTGCTACTGTTAAGCATTTTGAAATTGTTCTAAAATTATGGATATAGGTGAAGTTAAGTAGGCTATAGAATAAATAAATGACTATGAAGAATCTAATCATCATGACGCAGCTTTGATTATTATAGACACAGCCTACGTTTCAAAGTACGTAGATTATTCATTATTAAAATACAATAGCAATGGCAAATATTTGACTAAAATAGTGGAATAGTACCAAATACTTATATATGCATATTGTATGTTCAAATTCTAGATCATCATCTCGATCTATCTACCATCTGTCGTTGATCAAGGATACCGACACAGAAGTCGATAAGTCAGTGATTCAAGATCAAAGGAAATACCAGTCGGTAAAATAGAGCCACTGGATCTCAACTTCGATATTTGAATACTAATAAAAAAGATTTTCAAAAGAGTACTAAAAATTGAGATTTTCTTTTCTTTCTCAAAGTCTGATACACTGTTACACCTAAACAGTCAGAGAACAATATCAACTGATACGTTTGTTTAACTCTGACTTATACCGATCGTATAATCAATGAATGATTACGAAATAACAATTGGAATTGAAATTCGAAATTTGAATATGAATTAGCGAAATAAAATTTGTGTGATATAGTTTGTCTACCGTTTCTATACGCTGTAAGACGATCTGTAAGCCAACGTAGTTATGATCCAATTATATGACTTGTTCACGGATCGGGTTCGCTGGCTCTGGGAACTCCGGGTTCACCTCCTACTGTAGATATAGGTACACGTATACACACGTGTAGTGTATAGTTTTATGTGTGGTAGGCACACGTGGCACATTTATACTCACACACCTGTGCAATTCTTTCTTTATCTATTTATCTTCCCTTTTTCTTTTTTCGTCTCTCCGTTTCTTCCGTCTCTTCTTTCCTTACGTAAGAATAAACTCATATCTCTACCATATATATGTGTATATAAATATATTAATGGTTGGCTCTCTGTTCCTCTTCGGGTTCCCCACTGCAGCGCAAAAGGATATTTGGAAATTTGACTATATGTCTCGTAAAATTCGTAGAGAATCGATCCTTTCGAAGGTAACGTTATATAGTTTCCAACGATAATCTCAAATACATTTATGGGATCGTATACATATACGTATATATAGAGTTGGGATCGATAGACGCTGCGATGAATCATGAGATAAATGGATCTCTATGTATGCTAGTAGCAAAAATTTGAGCGGATGAAACCGCAAAGCCAAGGCCATTTCCACGTTTTTACCAATATCTAGGTATATAGTTTCGTATACGGTGACTATTCTTAGAATCTACGTACGTATATATATATTTATATGAATATGTGTACTTCGTACGTACGTAGGTAGGTATAGAATGTTATTTTCAATATATCAAATAGTTAGTCTAGGTGTTGAACGGTAATTTCATTTTACGATTTCGAGCTCATTACTCAACGGTTCATAAACTTAATATCAATATCTCTACCTGCGTGAAAATTTCATAACGATCGATTATATAATAAGAGAATTATTAATTACAATTAATTATATATGATAAAGAGTAATTGCAAGTGATTCCAAGCTACGTATACCTATTATACGAAAATTTTAATCATCAACTGATTAAATTTTCTATGTACAAAAAATACGGAGATATTAATTGCTCCGAAGTTTATATCATCTCAGATGTATGTAGTACCTACACAGATCTCCAGATAGATATGATTGCGAAATGGACTCTCGGCCTCTTCTCCTGCAAAGTCCAGACGCTAGATCAGCAAAAAGTCTATTTATTCTGCGTTTTTTTTCTTCTTTTTTCCTTCTTCTTTCTCTTTATCTCTTTTTATATTTACTGGTTAAATTTTCTCCGTTACTTTCTATACACCCAATACGGCCTTAATTTACTCACGTATATATATACCCGCGTCAATTTGATAAACACTTAAATATAACAGCACACATTGCACATAATTGTTAGTAACATACTTATCTATAAGCAGAAGGTCCTATATGGATTAGTTTAGCTATAGAAAAAAAAAAAAAAAATGTTTCCCTTGTAGTGACGCAGCTGCTGGGTTTTACAACCCCAGGTCAGTCTTTTGAAGGCGTTTCAGGGACGAATATAGGGGCGATTATCCATAGGTTTACCAGGAAATTTTTAGAGACTAAAGTCCAGGGAAATAATATCTTTCATAGTAGTGCAGAAAAACTGCAGGTGGAAGGATTTGGTTGCATACCTACTATAGGCAGGTATTGTCATAAAATCCCAAACCGAAAGCAAAATTATTTGCGTATTGATTTTTTCAATATTCGTTTCCAACCATGCGTTTACTTACCAGATCGAAGAAGACGGAAATCGAAAAAGGAATACAGTTAAAGTCCTATAAAATGGGTGGAAACTATAAGAGTCCTTTTACATTTTCTCCGATTGACCAAAAATCGGTTAAAAATGATAATCGAATTTGTATATAAAATGAAATAAATTCGTGAACCTTAGAAGTACAAAAAATGATATCCAGTATCGGAAGAATAAAAAAAAACTCACCGGCTCTGATGCTGAGAGTAAGACCACGTTCGGAAGAAGTGTCTATCGCAGGAAAGTCAGGATCGTCTAGATCGAAGGAAACGCTCTCTTCGAACTCGGTCATTTCTCCATTAATCGAGTTCATTTCGTTTTTCCTGATGTTTAATTCAATTTTCTATTTTACTTCAAAAGAGTGAGTATTTCGTAAGCGATATCACCCGCCTTGTTGTCTGCACGGTAATCTGTCGAACAATAAATAATAATTGACTCGTTATTATTTATACCCATGTGAGGTGAAAAAATATCGCGAGTGCAAATACGAGTGGGTTAAGTGAAGAATACTACGTACCCACTACGTATCGACGCACATG
Source organism: Tenthredo notha (assembly GCA_914767705.2). Taxonomy (NCBI): domain Eukaryota; kingdom Metazoa; phylum Arthropoda; class Insecta; order Hymenoptera; family Tenthredinidae; genus Tenthredo; species Tenthredo notha. The sequence continues at coordinate 10,419,140 of OU611909.1, forward strand.
TAATAAAACATTACTATAATATATTCATAAGTGTCTTCAGTCTGGATACCGTCTACTGACACTAGACTGACAATGAGTGTCGGCGTACGTTGGCACGTCCGGCTCTTAAACTGTACGGGAATGATCATTTTCTATCGCAGTAATCGTTAGATATCATTTGATATATTAGCAGAGATACACGTACAACGATTTTTTTTTGATAATTGGGCAGATATGAACATGTTTTAATGTGATAGGCGTTTTACGCGATTGACCAGTCCGTTCAGAGCCTTTGAATTCAATACTAGTAATGATACTGCGAGAGTAGTTAGACGTAAGTTTTCTGCGTAGATTTCGAAGTGAAAGAAATGCAATTCTTCACTTTCTCGTTTCTACTTTTCCTTCGCTCTCTCTCTCACGTCAGCCCGAAATGTATCAATTAAAATTTGGTCAGTTTCTCATACAGGTATAGAATATCTAATTATGAATCGAGAATTTGTTGGCCAATTAATTAAATTAAAAGAACCCATAAGAAGAAGAGAGAAAAAAGAAAAAAGAAAGAAATGACTATAAAAGTAGGACAGGAACTACACAATCATAATAAAATATGAAATTTGACCGATGGTAGATTTTCATAATTCTTTTACCTGCCTATACCTGCGAAGTGAAGTGTTAACCGATAATACGCGAATGGGTTGAATTCATGTATACATATGAGTTGAACCTTGACTATCGCGAGTGACTTGCCAAATGGTGTATTAATAATATAATAGCTAGTGGTAAGAACCGTGTGCTTCCTCCCTATCCTATTGTTAGTACTTACTACGTCGATGTGGGTACCTATACCTATACCTATGTGTGAACTTGAATAACGAAATCGATATGAAAAACTAATTCATGAATTAAATAGTGAAGATTTATATTGTACGTTAATATATAATATATTAGTAATTACATAGCCATAAGAATTAGAAAATCAAACATCGAGAACCGACGTTGTTATTCAGGAAAGAAGATATTCGCATTTTATAAAAGATTCTATTTCTGAACGTTAACCACTTACTTAACTTACGGTAAGTGATTGTCTTCCGTTTATCTTCTTTTCTTTTTTCTTTTCTTTATCGGTGAAAATAATAGAAAGGATTAGGCCGTATCGAAGAGGTCAATGATAGTTAGAAATAGAAACATGGGGCCACTCCTAAAACTTCGAGAATTATACATCTGGTTATTTGAAACACATCCGTGTGCATATACCTATAGCATAGCTTACAGCTGTTTTATTGTTACCGCACGTATAGATACAGCTAACTTTCTTTCGAATAGCTATTTGGGCTTTATCGTATGTAGTAAGAAACTAACAACCTCAGGAGAGTATAAATGCCTGAAAAATTTATTACATCGTTCATACGTGAAAGGAAGCTTTTACTTATGTTGGTATTTTTTTTTTTTTTTGATATATCGCCCACGCGGTCTTATCCGCCACGTAATTCATTCGAGGACTTATTGATATCGAATGGGACATTTATGCTTCGTGAATAATCAATCCAAGGCTCATTTCAAAGGAATATAATACCTAAAGCCAGTCTCTATGCATATTATACTTGTTGAATTAAAAGGCGGATACGATATTACGAGGATAATATATGCCGCGCGAATTCATTTATCGAATTCCTTATGCTGTTAAAAAAAAAAATTAAATAGGAAAGTCAACCTCGATGATTCAAACCCTATTAACTAAACTTTATTTATGCATGACTGAGAATTAGAAAAACGTTATTCGAGTTTAGTTAAAAAGATAAGACTAAGTAAATAATATACCTAGTTCGTGAAACACGTGTGCAAAGAGAATAACCGAACGGTATAACAGTTCTCGTGTACATAGGTATATGCATAACGTATAGGAGCAAGCATTAGCGAGTGTAATAGTCTGCGATATGCGGTGTCTGACGATAACTTAGAATTGTTAAACGTAAGGCAGACTTTTTTTTTCTTTTTTACGAATAAAGAAAACTACCATGTAGAAAATTGTTGAAATAATTTCAAGAAAATTTCATTCATCGATGTATTCTATATGTATATATATATGTTTAACTGAATTGAATAAAAATTATACCTGGTATAAGAGATGCTACGCGGGTTTTCTTTGCGTTGAAATGGCAGCGGCGCGCGGCGTCGCGGCACTACGAGAGTCCTGCGGGGCGGTCGTTAATCCCTTGAAAGTTCGGTGTACGCTGTAGAACATATAACGAGACACACGTGGTTTCACACTGTCTCAATAACTCCGAAGTATTCAACAGGCAACTCTCCCCCTCGTATACTCACTCTCTCTCTTTCTCTCTTTTTTTAAAATCTTTTTCTCTTTCTCACTCTTTCTCTTAGTCGCGTAATAGGTGAATAAAAATGATGAGAATATCTCCGAAATTTTTGGGGTAGGTAAGGTATTATACCTGCGGCTATATCCTCACTTGTATACGCGAAGAAACGAAAATTGACAGATGCGTCTGGTGGTGGTGGTGCCGCCGCCGTGCGCTGCGCTGCGCCCTGCTTTGTGATACAGCCAACACAACACACTGACGATTCACTACTGACGATGAGCAGTGCAGAGAGCTCTGAAGTTTTAGACTCGAGAGAGTAAGAGAACGAGAGAACCGTCAACCGTGTAGCGTCGCATGGGCGAGAGGTAGAAGGCACACAGCTGTAGCAGACTGTACTGGGTTATAATGCTGCATGGTTTGCCTTTGGTGTCCTCGCCGCTCGCCTACTTCTCGATACTTTGCCTCCGTCTCTTAGTGGGTGCCTAGTACAACCTGAAACTTAACTATTGCCGAGAATCAACGCCTATACCCTATGCCAACGTGATTCTCGATGCGTTTATCTATTCCTTTTCACCATTGTTCCAGATTCATTCATTCATTCATGGTTCATCCATTCATTCATTCATTCATTCGTATTCGTTTCGAATGCTATATTTGGACCTCTCAGATTTGCTCAGCTACGTTTTGTCACGCGTATATATTCGCGACGTCTTTCAGTTACATTTCGCGTCTCGTGATTGAGACGTATAAATGGTGTAGAATTTCAATAGAGACACTACAGGTTTTTGAAAATGAAAATTTTCGGTAAATCATATAATAGGGTATCTTTTTTTTTCTTTATATAGATATTTAGGTAAAAAATAGAATGATAGTCGGTAGATTGATATATGATCTGATCTTGACACAAGTGGTTAGTCTGAATGTACCCAGTTATCGAAGGTTATCTACATACGATAATTTGCATATTTATTATCGCTTCGATTCTACTGTCTCGCATTTTTATATCTTGTATTAGATATTATTAATACCAGATGATTTCGGACTCTGGAGTCTCTCCAGCCCTTAAAGCTGTCTGAGATCTAAGTGTATGTTGGAAATTTGAGCACAACGAATTATATTAGCTATCATAGACACTATCAGTCGGAAATAAAACTGGAAATCAAAGGAGATTAGATGAATTGAAAATTTTGGGCACGCGTGAGATTATGCACATATATAGCTGATATATCACGGGCGAAAATCAATTTATAATCATTTGAAATACCGTCTGATCCTGATATCTTGACCAAGAAATCACATAGGAAATCACTTGGTATATAGAATCAGAAATTGAAATTATTCACTTTATGATTTCCGGTTGATTTAGATTGCAAATTATTTATCGAAGATGAATCATCTACATCTGCAGTCTGCAAATCTATTCACATCACACCTCACTCAAGTACTTATATTCATATAGTTATACACCTTGCGTTATTATAAATACCATCAAAGCTGAGATTATCCCGTGTGGTCTGAATCTTCTCGTGGATGGAATTCTCTGCGTGGGTCTCTTTGCAGACGTGTTGTCAATATGCGATTATATGCTATGTGCAAATCTTGATACACTGTACTTAGAGACGTATGACTTATAAAGTTTTTAGTATCGTAAGATACCAGAATAGACACATCGTTTGTTTGAAATACAAAAATGTCTGAGCAATGAGATCAGGTCCTCGTCAGCGTCTTGAATATTACATTAGGTGATAACAGACCACCAGATATAAAGCAAATATGTCAATCTTGCTTTCGCGATAACTTATACTCGTTTCTAAATGTTTAAGATTTTTTTTTCTTACACTAGTAGGTATATAACTTGAGTTGAATAAACTCGATTACAAAACCAAGGTCATCTACAATCATCACGTTACACAATCTGGATATTTGTTAAAAGAAAAGACTCATTACACATATATTATAAAGCTGTACATTTTCTTCCTCAAAAATTGAAGAAAAAAAAAACGCAAATCCCAAGATCCCAATACAAATACTCCATGATGATATTGCAATCATTTTTCAAAAGCTCCCAAAATTGTATCAACTCTTGGTATTTTCCTTATACCTCATATCCTTTTGGCTATAAGGAAAGCAGGATTCATTTCTAACATTTTCTTTGATGAACTTCAAGATGTTGCACATGTAGGTATATCAAATGCTCCTCTATGTTGCATCTTGGTCATATTAACACCCCGCAATTTCTATCGGCGAAGCAAAAGTTGTTCCATATTTTGTGAGGGATGAATGGAGACTGATCTATAACGAGGTTCGATCGCATGGATCAATTCATTGTCTTACACAATTCTTCGGTGATTAACTACAGTTCAAAGTTGCGAGATAACGGAACTACCATTAATCGTAGATTTTGGTATATTGCCTAATGAGACAGAGATTATAGTGAAGTGTTTGCGCGTGGGCAGAGAGATCAGATTCACAGATTCTAGTTTTACATACTTGGTCTTGTAACTCGTTCACGGATCTCAGTATCAGATACTTATCATATTTTCGCGATGATTTTGCTCTTTCTTATCGGTCTAATGAGCCTCACACGTTGCCAGTGTGATCCGATAAGAATTCACCGTGCAGATTTTATTGCCATTCTTGATGAGGATGATAAAATATTGTTCTCTGTTATGCCGAGTCAAAATCTAGGTGCTTATACTCTTCCACTAGATCTTTCGCTGCTAAATATCAACGGCGTAGACATGCATGCGTTTCATTTGGTGTCTATCATAAACAAGCTTTACTTAAAATAAAACAGAATCTTTACACTAAGTTCGACGCTCTTTCATGGGCTGAACGATCCGCAGATCTTATAAGCGCGAAAAACTGGATACAGCAGTATTGCTCCTCGGAGTTTTTCCGGACTGGATGAACCGCGAGATCTACATTTCGTTCGTGATAGTTTTGCGGAAACAAAGCCGGGCATTTTTGACTGACTCCAAAATCTCCTTGTCCTAGATTTGCACGTGAATAAAATTCCCCGGCTACTAGATGAAATATTCAGTCAATTGGTGAACGTCTATCGGTGGGAGAAAATAAACTGAAGAATCTTCGTCGGGATTTTTAATGGGTTTGTAAAGTTGGGAGAACTTGACCTAAGCAGAAATGAGATTCGTGAAATACCTCCAGGCTCTTCTCTCGGCCTTTATAGCCACCGGAATCTTTCAATGACCAAAGATTTTCATCGAGAATTGCCTCTGGGGATATTTAATGAATTGTTTAATCTAGAGATAGTCGTTTTCTACGCTAACCGGATTAACCGATTTTCAGCTGAAACTTTTGACGGAAACTCGTTGAAGAGTATCAATTTTGAACATAACAAAATCCGGGTAATCCCTGTCAGTATTTTCAATCTTTATTCAAATTTAGAAAATCTGTTATTGAGTTACAACCTGCACCTCCTTGATTTTCCCGAAGGCACTTTTCAGGGATTAACCGTTTTCAAGATAGTGAAATATCCGACATATTATTCCGACAGCTATATTTTCTGGCTCAATAGACTCAAAGCATTTGCATCTGGAGCACAACGTCGTCGTTTGCGTCTCTCATAATGCTTTCGATCGCTTGATCTCGCTACAAACTTTGTACTTAGAAGAAGGCCAACTGACTGCTTTGAGGAGAGGCGTATTTAACGGAATGACTAATATGAGAACTTTGTATTTGCATAATAACCACATAAACTTCGATTGAAACTGGAACATTTGCTGCACTACTGAAATTCGAGCAGCTTCCATTGAGAAAAAACAAATTGAAAAATTTGGGACACCTCAGAAAGTCAACGTATATAATGATTTGAGAAAGTAGTGAGAAACCTCGTTATCAACACTCGGGGATAAGCAAGACCCGAGCACCCAGCCCAGAGCTGAGTGTTATAGGTGTACACGGATCCTTGATCGAGAGATAGTTCGATACTAATGCAATTTCGCAAAAAAGTTCACTTCTTTTTTTGCCAGGAATCGATTCATGGCCGAGTTGAAGCTGTCAGTTCGTATTGTTAGCTTCAACATCGTGACATAAGCATGCTTGTACACAATGAGATAATACTAAAGCTTGCTCAATTCGCAACAGTTATCTGTTAAAGATTTGAAAAACAGAACTATAATTCTTAAAATTAATCATTTCTAATGAACAATGACTCTAATTTCGTGAACCTGATCATTCGTATCGATTTCACACGTTCGTTAGCCCTTTTCTTCCTCTTGATCAGCAGAATCATTCCATATACTCGTCGTGAAAATATGGTCAGGTCATTATGACCCCGCGTCTAATTAATAGGCGAATGGACATGAGTAGAAACATCAAACACCGTAATCCTGGATAAAATGAATACTGCTTCAAGATATACTAGATAATTTTTTTTTTAAATAAAATGGTAATATGATTGATGCGAAAACGTCGATACTTAGGACATTGGTCGAGTCTCAAGGGACGATATGCGGTAATGTATAACGACGTATTACATAAGCTAGTTGCTTTCCATGTACTAAGCGGAGCACAGATATCTGTCCGTTCTTCGAGAGACTGGAAACTGAGAATATGCAGTTATTTACGAATTGCACGTTACTTTTATCACTTTCAATACTGTGTTCGTGTGATTCGAGAATCCAGTTGAAAAAATGGGGTGAAAATTACAATCGCAGGGGTCTGGAATGCTTAGAGACTTTCATAGACGTCGCAGACTGGCAGGTTTTCAATTTTTTGGTAATTTCTGAAGAGATGACGTTTGTGGACGACCAGTTTTTCAAACACTACCAAAACTTCGCCTGGAACGTTTACTCGAAAGGAAATAATGAGTTGCCAAGATCTTACAACGTGATTCTCTTTGCAAAGAATTTTCATGACTTGAATCAAACCTTGAGCACCTTCAGCATCCGGAAGATAGATCTTCGAGCTAAATTCATTATTACCGTGGCGAAAGAATTTTCAAGTTTGGATGAAATAAAGATAGCTTCGGAAGGGATTACTGCAGCAATGTGGAATCTGGACAAAACGCAAGTTGTGTACCTAGTGCCTTGCAAAGGAGAAATTCTCGCAATGACCTATTTCCCGTTCGCAAAGAATTGTCAAGTAGGAGATCTCGAAGTTCTAGATACCTGGAGAGGAAAAGACTTTAAAAAACGAGTTAAATTTTTCCCAGAAAAGATGTTCGACATTCGTGGTTGCGTTCAGAATCATTCCGTCTATTTTAGTGACGGTTTTGAACTTCAGGTGAACAAGGAATTCACAGAGACCGGAGAGATGGTGTTGGGTGGTGTTGGTGGTCGACTCATGGCTATTGTTGCCGAAAAAATGAATATGAAACTGTATTTATCGCCAGACCCACCAGAATCTATAGACTTTCTTATAGAGCAGGTAATTCTGAAGACGAAATCCATTCGAGTTCTGAACTCCACATATTCGCAACGAAGCACAAATATATTAACACGTAGTCCTGTTTCATCTATAGGTTATTCAGGGCAAGTCACTCTTCTCGGTTGGCGGAACTATTCCTGTCGTTACTCGACTAGAATATCTTGATATGAACTTGGGATACATGCAAGAGTCGTTTGCATTTTGCTACATTAGTACTGGCGTCGAGGTATCCTGGAAGAATTTCATATCTCCATTGCCTATCGAAGCATGGGGGTGTATCGGATGCACTTTCCTATCATTCAGCGGGTTAATTTTTATGCTAAACCGATCTGACCGGAGAGAAATCATATTATCTGATAAATTGACGATCCTTGATAGCTTTGGCATCTTCCTTGGCAATCCTCGGGTCTTACCACGAAGTTGTTTTGGAAGATATCTTCTGGGTGTCTGGATCATATACTCTTTCTTAATGAACGCATATTACAATAGTGGCTTGGTCAGTTTTCTGACCACTCTTAGTGAGAAGCGAATTATTAACACGCTTGAAGACTTACTTAACGAAGGTATCGAATTCGGCGGTGGGAAATTTCACCAGGAGTTTTACCACGACCCATCAGACCCCACGATGATGAAAATTTACAATAATTTCAAGATCTGGTCTTGGGATGAAAGCGAAAGTCGCCTCATGAACGGAGAGGCTGCCACCGGGGTTGTGAGCTCATTTCTTCGTATGTACAACAGCAATAGGACTGGTACAGTATTGAGTTTGAACAGAAAATCGTGTGCTTTTCTCCCGCATAAATTTCGTTAAATATTCTACTAGACCAAGTTTCATTCTTTCGCAGGCGATCTAAAACCCCAACTTCGTATGCTGAAAGAAAAGGCCTTGACCTATCATGTGCCAGTCTCGATCAGACGAGGCTCACCATTTACGCTTGGGATACATCGTTATGGTTCGCAAGCAATCCAGAGTGGTTTGCTCAATTACTGGCTAAAGTATTATACTCGGATTTCATTCTCTAAAACGTTAGATGCTAACACTCCGACTGTAATATCAACGCGACATCTTCGAGGAATTTTTTACCTTTACATCGCCGGGCTAATATTTAGTTCGATCGTTTTTCTCGGAGAATTAATTTTTCACAAATATTTTTGCAAATCGTAGTTATCATTAATTCATACCACTGGTTGTGGTCCTTGGATTCACGAAAGATGCTGAATTTTTTCTCCAGAGTAAAGTATCTTGAATTTTAACATACCTCGTTAGGGATCTTCATGGCTCTGCAAAAACATTAGTAGCACATTCGGTCCTAATATCTTCAAGGAAGAAAAAGTTTCCTATGTTGAAGGCTAGCTGGAAAGCGGCGTTCCTTAAGTCATCGGTCTCCTCCGTTAAGAAGTCTGAAATGCACAGTGCATATTTTAATCTTCAAACACTTTTTACTCCAGCTTTATCATCATAGAGGTTTAGACCAAGAAAGAATGAATCCTTGTAAGCATTCAATCGCGATATTTCGAGTGAAGGTAATCTATCACACTTATGTCGATGATGAGTTTCGAAGGGGTGCTTTGAATTCTGCTTTCTAGAGATGAGCTCAACGGTTCAAAGAACGTAATTCGAAAACGTATTTCAAATTACGGTGTTCCGATTCATAGAATAGGGCATTGGATACTTTTTTTGAACTCATTATAATACATTACCCGGAAATCAAATGGTAATGTGATTGCTATAAATATTTAAAGTATCGGTCATCGACTGATTCTCATGGGACCTTATTCGCAGCGTGTTTAACGGCCTACTACATATATGCTAGTTGAAGTGTTTCTGCTGATTGGAGCATGCAGAAACATTAGTCGGTATATTTTGTGAAATATATCAACTAGAAATGTACAGTTATTTGTGTGCTGCATTCTGCTCTCATTATTATATGCACATCGATGTTTAAATACGGTTCGAAGCTACAGATGGAAAAAATGAGTGATACTGGAAATCGCAATCTTCTAGAATGTTTGAACACTTTGATCAGCGTCACGGATTAGGTGGTTCATGATTTCCTGATAATTTCCGACGATATAGATGCTGTCGACGATAACTTCTTTCAACGATTCCCGAGAATTTGGTGGAAATTACACTCGGTAAAGAATAATAACTTGACGGGGTTTTTCAACCTGATTCTTCTCTCGAGCAACTTTAATAGCTTCCAAGCATTTACGAGCATCATTAATATCCGGCGTACAGACAATCGAGCTAAATTTGTGATTAACGTCGCGGAACATTTCGCAAGTTTGGATGAAATTCGTACAGCTTCGAAGGAGATTCTTGCAAGAATGTGGAAGCTAGATAAAACACGTGTGGTTCATCTAGTTCATTGCAAAGAGGACGTTTTTGCAATGATCACATAAAATTATTGCAATGACTGAAATTATTATAACTCACGTATCATGCCGTGATGCACAACTGTCGATAATTCAAGTGTATGTACTGTCCATATGCATCAAGTGCGCGATTCCCTTATCAGGTGTTTCGACACCTAGTTCATGTGTCGTCACACCGAATGCACATTTACCGGGACTTTTCGAATCACCAGTATCACTTTGTTCGTATTTGTTTTCTCGTTTTTTCTTTTGGCATTCACTGGCGTAATGACTTTTTCTATGATACTAATTACACATGATTTCCTTCGTAATGATTCTTCGGTACTCTCTGGTTCTTTCTCCGTGACACTGCTGCTAACGCTTTTCTGTCGTCGTCTTCGGACGTTAGCAGAGTTTCTTCCTTCATGAGTCTTTCTTCCAGGTTGTTTATCGTTTGGATTCTCAGCTTCAAGATACGTGAACTGTCGGGCAGTATTTTGGACTTGAGTCACATAGTGTACCACCGAGTCGACCGTCCCCATCCTATATTCTTAAATCCTTTAGGTTCAGATTAACTTGTTGCTTGCAGATTTTTGTTCTTGAATTGCACTTAGTTTCACCCACATTGCTGCAGCCGTAGTGCACGTTAATAGGCATTCAAGCTGCCAAGTTTCTATTGTTATAGAGATGAGGAACGTGGCTCTTGCATTTTCTCTGGAATTTCCATGGCTGGAGATTTGTCTTGTCCAACTTGGTCACGTGCCCTACAGAGATCTCTTCTGACATGGTTTCACTTTATCGGTTCGATACACGTTTTTGAAATTTACTGAAATTTGGCGCCCGTACCTCGTGGTCTTACGATTTCCGAACTATTGATATGGTGTTTTATTTTCGACACCTGGGCCCATTACCTGTTTAGGTAAAGTGGGTATAAAAAATATAATACTCTTGTTATGAGGGGTTACGTTTATTCAGTATTTTGATAAGCTTGAAACTATAGCAGCATATCGGTATCAGTATGAAACTAGACTTTGATTGACTCTCACCTTCGCCGACAAGTTCCGATCTCTCACGACACTCACGCATGCATATCCCGCTATTACGATGAGTGTGCTAAACGCTTGGTAGAATACTATCAAGCTTGTGAATGATCGGAAATCGACTGCGTCTCATGGGACCATGTACAAAAGCGTATGTAATCGCTTGCTTCATGAGCTGATTGATTCGGCTTTTACTCAGCAATACACCGTCGTATAGATCAGTCCGTATTTCACGAAGTATATCAACTAAAGTTATGCAGTTATTTGTGTGCTGTATTTTGTTCATATTAATCTCTGTTCGATGTTTGTATGCTTCCGGACTACAAGTAGAAAAATTTAGTGCGAATGGGAATCGCGAAGCTATCGAGTGTTTGGAGAGTTTGATCAGCGTTCGACGCTATTGGGGGATTCATGATTTTTGTGTAATTTTTGACAGAGTAGATTTTGTCGAGGCCAACTTTTTCCAACGATTTCCGAACATTCGGTGGCAATTACATTCCGTGCAAAATGATAACTTAACGGGCTTGTGGAACGTGATTTTCTTCACGAGTGACTTTGATAGTTTTCTAGAAACTTCAAGCGTAGTTAACTTCCAAAAAATTGACCATAGAGCTAAATTCGTGATCAGCGTGGCAAAAAACTTCGCAAGTTTGGATGAAATCAAGATAGCTTCAGTGGGAATTCCGGCAGCAATGTGGAATTTGGATAAAGTAAACGTGGTTTATCTGGTCCCTTGTAATAAAGATATTTTCGCGATGACATACTTTCCGTTCGCCAGAAACTGTCAAGTTGGCGACCTCGAAGTCCTTGATGTCTGGAAGAAGAAGGATTTTGTAAAAGGCGTTGAATTATTCCCGGAGAAGATGTTGGATATTCGCGGTTGCGTTCAAGAGCATATAGTCGCTTTTCCCGAAATTACATCACTTCTGCTTCGAGAAGAGATCACGGAAACCGGAAAAACGATAATTGGTGGTGTTGGTGGTAGACTCATCACTCTGGTCGCTAACAAAATGAACATGAAGCTGCATGCAGTGCCTGAGCCACTCGAATATTGGCGTGAATTCCCATATCGGGTAATGACAAAATTTATGTCAACTTATTTTTCTTCCGTTCATATTTTGTTAACACATCTTGGTTATCAGCAATAAAAAGTTCCTGAGATGTTTCTCATTTTCAGGTCGCAGAAGGCAAGTCACTTTTCTTAGTTTCCGCCACCATTTCTATCCCTGGTGTATCAGACCTTGTTGATCTAGGCAACGGATATCAGGAAGAATCGTTTGGTTTGGGTTACAATGTTGGCGGTTTTGAAGTTTCCTGGAGAAATGTGATTTGGCCATTGTCCAGCGAAGTATGGCAATGGATCGGCTTCACTGGTCTGCTATTTTTTGGCATATTGGTCATGACAAATCTATGCAAGCGTGGCGAGATCATACCTGACAAATTAAGGATTTTGGATGGCTTTGGAATCTTCCTTGGAACTAGTCGAGCATTGCCATGGAGTTATTTCGGAAGATGTTTGTTCGGGATGTGGATGGTTTACTCCTACTTAATAAACGTGGCATACACCAGCGGGTTGACCAGTTTTCTGACTCATCCCAACGAAAAAAGCATTATTAATACGTTCGAAGAACTCCTTGATGATGGTCAAGAATTTGGTGGTGGTGCATTCCACAGAGAATTTTACCACGATCCATCAGATCCCGTCATGATGAAAATATACAATAATTTCAAAATATGGTCTGACGATGAAGGCCTAGACTACGTCGTGGCTGGAAAGGGTGTCACTGGTTTCACGAGATCATATGTCTACCTGCACAACAGCAATTTCACTGGTAAAAAATCTATAATTGGAACAAAAAATCATTTGCCTTTCTCCTGGGTAAATCCGGTGAGACATTTAAACAAAGCGAATCGTATTTGTTCTCAGGTAAACTTACTGGCCAGGTTCGTATGCTGAAAGACAAGGCGTTCACTTACAGTGTGCCGATAGTCATGAGACGAGGTTCACCATTTTTGCTCGGAGTACGCCGTTATACTTCGCAAGCAATTCAGGGTGGCTTTCACGAGTACTGGTTAAAATATTATATTCGTAACTCAAGTTTCGCAAGCATTCGTACCAATACTCCGATCCAAATCTCACTGCAGCATATTAAAGGAATCTTATACGTGCATACTGTGTTACTAACTTTTAGCTGCATAGTTTTTCTTGGCGAAATTATATCCTACAAGTATTTACAAAATAATGGATCTCTTAATCCTAAGATACGATCGCGGTTTCCACGTCATTGTAGATGAAAATGATAAAATCTTAATCCAGGTCTAATTGTATTTTATTAGCTATATACCTACTCAGGTATCATAGTTTTTCTTGCACGGCATTCTGTATGGTTTAAAGATGAATTGAATACCGGCAGTTTATTGAATCTCTCCAAAAACGTTACAACTTCCCCCTTAAACTCGATCCTTTCGATCGCATACTTGATAAAGTGCAAGATTCCATAATGATAGAAGTAAAATATCTACAAACATGATTTTCTGCACTTTACTGAAGAAACGTTAAATGCACATCTCGATTTCTAAATACTTTGCACTGTATTTTCATAAATCTTTAAGTGTGTGCGAAAAATAAAACCTTATAAGAAATCATATATCTACAATGGAAATACAGTTCACCTATCACTTACCGATTGTGAATCGGAAAATAGGCAGCAGTTCACAGAAAAGAAAACTAGGGCACAGTGTATGAAAAATGCACTTTATTTGACGTAGTTACGTTACAATTAATAACGTCCTAGGTACTCAAATGCTTTGAACAACAATAATGTAATATAATGAAGTGCTCGGGAATTTACAGTCGAGCGCTAATGGGATTGCTACCAATGTTGTGAATGATGGGACGTCGACTACGTGTATGATTGATCACTTCATGAGCTAGTTGCAGTTACATTTGTCGTCTATACGCTACTTTCGTTATTCCAAATTCAATATTCGTGTGGTTCACGGCTACAAATCGATTAATTAAGTTACCAATCAACCCAGATGAACGACCCTCTCAGCAACATGTGTATTAAATACGTAATACATGTATCGAATTCAAGTAGAATTTCATGATGGTCTGATTTCATAGACATCAAGTATACTTATATAGTGGTTTACGAGGACTAGGGGAATTAATAAGTGATACAGGATTAACGGAGACGATAAATAATTTACGCATAGCTTATTCTGCATTTTCTGATCGTGAATTTTGAAGAGATACCGTGGGTTCTAATGTTTGGAAATAACTAATGGCTGATATGAAAAACGTGGTCCAGCAGAGTCAATGAAGAATGTACTATGTTTTATCGCGTTACATGACAATTTATTGAATTGCTTTAGAATGCTTTGAACACCAATACTATGTACAGTCGTGTTCGTACGGATTTCGTACGTTTCCTTATGATTATACAATCCTCGGGAAATGGACATCCACAGGTAATTACATTGCTGTCAATCTTCTAAGCGATGGCACCTTAATTGCGTCTCTTGGGACCATATACGAAAGCCTGCGTGATCTCTTGGCATCTACTCGCAAATCAAGTAATAACGAAAATGACAGTTTATGTTATTTCAATCCACTTTTTTTGCAATGCATCTTTGCATTGGTCGCTTGAACTAAATTCAATCAATTACGATGGAATTTGTATTTTCAATTAAATTTGTAGTATATTCAACCTGATGAAAATATTTCCGTTAATTGATCGAATTTTTATGAAAAACGTTATGACTACCTCCTTAAATTCAATCCTTCCGATTGAGTACTTTGCAATATTCGATAAAGTGCAAGATTCTACAATATTCCTACACTATACTGATGAAACGTAGAATGTAAGGCGATTTTTCAACAATCAAAGTACATTTCACCTACACGTCTTTTGCCAATGGTGAATTTTAGAGTGACGTCGTATCTCAAATAAGCAGCGGTTCGAAGATAGCCGCGGTCTAATATCGTGCTTGAAAAATGTTTTTTGTTTGATGGCGTTACTATCAAATTAATACAAAACAGCGTTACAATGCTTCATACCACAATAATGTCAATAACTATGCAGAATGCGTGAGTTTCAATATGAATATTGTACAATAAAGTACTTGGGAAAATTGCAGTCGTGTGCTAATGGGATTAATCTAATCTGATTGTCAATGGCTAATAACGCTATGAACGATAGGACGTCGGTTACGTGTCATCAGACCATCGGAATATCTGTCTATATAATTTTTCATTCCATAAACTAGTTGATTAGTATACTTGACGGAGTAGTACGTTAAATATCAGTACGTATTTTGCAAAATTCAGCTACCAGAGATATGCAGTTATTTGTGTTCTATAATTTACTTTTATTTTTCTCAATTCAGTGCTTGTGTGATTCACATTTACTGATCAAAGAATTAGGTGTAGATTACGATCGCAATGCACTAGAATGTTTGGAGATTGTTATGAGTGTTAGGTATTCGGCGATTCATGATTTCTCAATAATTTTTGACGGGATAGATTTTGTAGATGATAACTTTTTTCAACAATTCCCAAATATTCGCTGGAAATTACACTCCGTGAGAAATAATAACTTGACCGGTTATTCCAACGTGATCTTCTTTACGAGGGACTTTGATAGCTTCACAGCAACTATGAGCGTAATCGATATCCGGCGCATGGATAGTAGAACTCAAATTGTAATTAGTGTGGCGAAAAACTTCGCGAGTTTGGATGAAATCAAGAGAGCTTCGAAGGGAATTCCTGCAGCGATGTGGAAGTTGGATAAAACACATGTCGTCTTTCTGGTCCCTTGCAAGAAATACATTTTTGCGATGACGTACTTCCCGTTTGCCAAAAACTGCCAAGTGGGCGAACTCGAAGTTATCGATGTCTGGAAGGAAAAGCACTTCGTAGAAGGAGCTGAATTATTCCCAGAGAAGATGTTAGATATTTGTGGTTGCGTTCAGAGTCATGCTGTAGCTTTTCCCGATGGTACAGTCGTTCAGTTTAATTTAGAGCTTACAGAAACTGGAGAGATGATACTGGGTGGTGTTGGTGGTAGACTCATCACTATTGTTGTTCAAAAGATGAATATGAAGTTGCACACAGTGTTTCAGTCACCTGAAACTTGGTACCGACTCGCAGATCAGGTAATGACGAAGATGTCCATTCAATCTTGAGCACTTCACCTTTTTTTCACTCGGGAGAAATTAACGAGATATTTTTCATCTGCAGGTAGCACGAGGCGAGTCACTATTTTCACTTACCGGAAACATTCCTACTGCTGATCAGTCAGAAATTCTTGATCTAGACTCCGGGTATATGGAAGATTCGTTCGCCTTCAGCTACAATGATACTGGCTTCGAGATTTCTTGGAAGAATTTATTTTCGCCACTGTCCAGAGAAGTATGGCAATATACCGGCTATGTTGGCCTGCTATTTTGTGGCTTACTGCTTATGGCAAACCGATATCACCGTAGCGAAATCACATCTGATAAATTCAGATTTCTTCACGGCTTTGGAATCTTCCTCGGAACTGCTCAAGCGTTGCCACGAAGTTATTTCGGCAGATATTTGTTTGGGATGTGGATCGTTTACTCTTATTTAATAAACGTCGCATACAACAGCGGGTTGGTCAGTTTTCTGACCACCCCGAACGAAAGGAGCGTTATGCACACGCTGGAAGATCTACTTGCTGACGGTATCGATTTCGGTGGTAGCTCAATACATCGGGAATTTTACCACGATCCATCAGACCTCGTCATGAGCAAGATATACAATAATTTCAAGATCTGGACTGAAAATGAAAGTGAACACCGCATCATGAACAGACAGGGTGCTACTGGTCTTCTGAAGTCATACGTTTCTATGTACAACAGCAATCAAATTGGTACAGAATCGGGATATCATAAAAAATCATGAGTTTCTCTTCCGGTTAGTTTAGTGAAATAGTCCATCAAATCGAATCGTATTTGTTTTCAGGCATCGGGAATTATCGGCTTCGTATACTGAATGAAAGAACCCTCACCTACCATGTGCCGATATCTATGAGACGAGGCTCACCATTTACTTTGGGGGTACGTCGTTATACTTCGCGAGCAATTCAGGGTGGCTTTCACGTATACTGGTTGAAATATTACACTAATACGTTAAGTTCTACAGGGATTCGTCCCAATACTCCGGCTATCATCTCACTGCAGCATATTAAAGGAATAATATACCTTCATATTGCCGGACTAACTTTTAGCTGCGTTGTTTTTCTTGGAGAACTTATGTTCCACAAGTATTTCCGAAATCGTCGTTCTTGCTAATCTATACATACGATTGCGGTTCCCAGCCCGTTATAGATAATGAAATTATTGCCCAGATGAAATAACATTCCAAGCTGTGATCAGGTGATGGTTTTTCTAGCACATCATTTTGTATGGATTGAAGATGGACTAAATGTACTTTAGTTCTAACGGTTTGGACCTAGGTTGCTTCTCATTCCAGCTTCACACGAGCTCTTTCGTTTTTTCGAAAAATATTACATGTCGTTTAAGTTCCATATATTCGGAGTAATGGCTAATTGCTATTCTTGGAATTACTCATACCGAGGCACATATGCAAGTTGAAATTCATAGCACATAGTAATTCCAGTGATAATAAGCTTCAGACCAGAATTTGTGATGTAATTTGGGTTACCGAAGATAGATTTATTAAACTAATATTGAAGTTCTCATTTTTATTTCAATTAGTGATGAAATTAACCCTCATGAATATGTAACAAGTAGTTTGTTTAATTTTCCAAAAAATATTACAACTACCTCGGTTAATTCAATCCTTTCGATCGCATAATCAATAAAGTGCAAGATTCTATAACGAATGGAGTAAAATGTTTACGGACATAATTTCGTGTATTATATTCAATACTTTGCACTGTATCTTTGTTCCATATAAGTGTGTGCAAATAATAAAACCTCGTGAGAACTCAATTGTAATGAAAGTACAGTTCGTCTATCACTCATTTGCCGATGGTGAATATTCGAGGGACGTCGTATTTAAAAAAACAAAACAAAAAAGGCAACGATATAAGAAAAAAGAGCGTGGTTTGGTATTGTGTCTGGAAAATATGCTCGGTGTAACGCTACAATGAATAACATTTCCTGATGATGCTTAGAATAACCATAATATCAATGTGTTTATGATATAATAAAGTACTCGGGAAATTAGAATCGAGTGCTAATGTGATAACTTCTAACACTGTGAACGATGGGACGTCGACTACGTCTCATGGGACTATAGGTATAAGTCAGCCTGTGTAATGACGTTTATGAACTTCACAAAATAGTTGATTAGTAGATATTCAACGGAGTAGGTCGGTGAATATTAGTCCGTTGCTGTCCGAATTTTGCAAAATTCAGCATCTTGAGATATGAAGTTATTTGTGTTCTGTACTTCACTTTTATTATTCTCAATTCAATGCTTGTATGGTTTTCGACCACCAGTTGAAGAATTAAGTGTAAATGACAATCGCAATGCACTAGAATGTCTGCAGACTTTGATCAGCATTAGATATTGGGCGACCCATGATTTCTCGATAATTTTCGACGGGATGGATATTGTGGACTTCAACTTCTTTCAACGATTTCCAAATATTTGTTGGAAATTACACACCCTAAGAAATAATAACTTGACCGGTCTTTCCAACGTGATTTTCTTCACGAGCGACTTTGATAGTTTCGTAGAAACTATGAAGAAAATTGATATCCGGCGAATGGATGGTAGAGCTAAATTTGTAATAAGCGTGGCAAAGAACTTCGCGAATTTGGATGAGATCAAGATAGCTTCGAAGGGGGTTTCTGCAGTGATGTGGAAGTTGGATAAAATACATGTCGTCTATCTGGTCTCTTGCAAGAAAGATGTTTTTGCGATGACGTATTTCCCGTTTGCCAAAAACTGCCAGGTGGGAGAACTCGAAATCCTCGATGTCTGGAACGGGAATGACTTCGTAAAAGGAACAGAACTGTTCCCAGAGAAGATGCTGGATATTCGTGGTTGCGTCCAGAATCATTCTGTCATATTTTCCCGAAACGAATTGCTTGTACTTCCGGAAGAGCGCACGGAAACTGGAGAAAGGATACTGGGTGGTGTTGGTGGTAGACTCATCACTATGGTCGCCAACAAAATGAACATGAAGCTGCACACAACAACTATGCCACGCGACTCTTGGCGTCAACTCATTACTGAGGTAATGACAGAGATTACACATGACTTTTTTCCTTCCACATGGAGTTTATTCCTATTTGTTTTCGGCACGTGAAAATCAACACGATAATTTTTACTCACAGGTCAGACAAGGCGAGTCAGTTTTTTCGCTTACTGCAAATATTCCTCTTGCTGGTCAAACGGAATTTCTTGATCTAGACTTTGGATATATGGAAGAATCTTTTGGTCTCGGCTACATTGTTGGCGACCTTGAGGTTTCCTGGAAAAATTTGATTTTGCCATTATCCAACGAAGTATGGCAATGTATCGGATTCACTGGTCTGATATTTTGTGGCTTACTGCTCATGGCAAACCGATGTCACCGTGGGGAAAGTACATCCGATACATTCAGCATTCTCAATGGTTTCGGCATCTTCCTTGGCACTACTCAAGTCTTGCCCCGAAATTATTTCGGGAGATATTTATTCGGGATGTGGATCGTTTACTCGTACTTAATGAGCGTGGCGTATAATAGCGGTTTGGTCAGTTTTCTGACCACCCCAAACGAAAATAGAGTCATTGAGACGTTACAAGATTTACTTGCTGATGGTATCGATTTTGGTGGTGAGGAATTTCATCGGGAATTCTACCACGACCCAACAGACACCGTTATGATGAAAGTTTACAATAATTTCAAGATCTGGACTGACGAAGAAAGCCATCAACGACTCATGAATGGTCAGGCTGCCACCGGTCTTTTTAACTCATTCGTCTTCTTGCACAACAGCAATGAAACTGGTACAGAATTCAGTTAAATAATGAAAAATGTCATGTTTCTTTGCAGGGTAAGTCTAGTTAACCATTCCACTTGAGCAAATCGCATTTGTTTTCAGGGAGTCAGCGGCTTCATATGATGAAGGAAAAGGCCTTCTCCTTCCAGGTGCCAATATTCATGAGACGGGGTTCGCCATTTACACCCGGGGTACGTCGATATACTTCGCGAGCAATTCAGGGCGGCTTCAACGTGTACTGGTTGCAATATTACACTTACAAGTCAAGTTTAAAAGGGACTCAAGTCAATACTCCGACTCGAATCTCAATGCAGCATATTAAAGGAATTTTATACCTCTATATTGCAGTAATAACTTTGAGCTGCGTTGTTTTTCTTGGAGAACTTATGTTTTACAAGTATTCCCGAAATCATGCACTGAGAAAAAAAAGTGGTTCATAAATATTCGGTTGCATTGAATGAATTTCAGTCGATTCGACTGAAAATTTATTTGCAACGAGAAAGATGAGTGGCAAAATGCAATTTCTAACAATTAGTTGAGATAACTACGAATTCAATTGACACAAGAGCTCGTCAGTTAATAGAAGTATCCGTACTTTTTTGAGACGACTGCAATCGTTGTTCCGTAGGACTCATTTTTTCAACCAATCTCAGTAATTAAATCAATCGAATATTCAGTTCAATTATAGAAAGACGTGTGCTTGAAATATATTGCAATTTTTTTTAAATAGTGATCAATTTAAACAAATAATGTATTGTGTCGAATGAGGATACATTTATTGTAAACAATGAATTGTTCACTTTAAACAATTATTGATTGAAGTGGACAGAGCGTAAAAAATAAATGGGCGTTGGGGTGCCACCTATAATATCGTTTCCGAGGAATCAATTATACTCGATAGTATATACTCGACGGAGCGGATCGGTGAATATCAGTCCACGATATGAAGTTATTTGTGTTCTGCATTTTACTTTTATTATTTTCAATTCAATGCTTAAGTGGTTTTCGACTACGAATTGAAGAATTAAGTGTAAATGATAATCTCAATACACTAGACTGTTTGAAGACTATGATCAGCATGAGATATTGGGCGACCCATGATTTCTCGATAATCTTCGACGGGATGGATATTGTGGACTTCAACTTTTTTCAACGATTTCCAAATATTCGTTGGAAATTACACTCCGTAAAAAATAATAATTTGAGCGGTTTTTCCAACGTGATTTTCTTCACGAGCGACTTTGATAGCTTCGTAGAAACTACGAAGAAAATTGATATCCGGCGAATGGATAGTAGAGCTAAATTTGTAATAAGCGTGGCGAAGAACTTCGCAAATTTGGATGACATCAAGATAGCTTCGAAGGGGATTTCTGCAGTGATGTGGAAGTTGGATAAAACACATGTTGTCTTTCTGGTCCCTTGCAAGAAAGACGTTTTTGCGATGACGTATTTTCCGTTTGCCAAAAACTGCCAGGTGGGAGAACTCGAAATCCTCGATGTCTGGAACGGGAATGACTTCGTAAAAGGAGCAGAACTGTTCCCAGAGAAGATGCTGGATATTCGTGGTTGCGTCCAGAATCATTCTGTCATATTGTCCCGAAACAAATTGCTTGTACTTCTGAAAGAGCGCACGGAAACTGGAGAGAGGATACTGGGTGGTGTTGGTGGTAGACTCATCACTATGGTTGCTAACAAAATGAATATGAAGCTGAACACAATAGTCTTACCATACGAATCTTGGCCTCAACTCACTAACCTGGTAATGACAGAGATTACACGGGATCTTTTTCCCTCCAGATAAAGTTTATTCCGATTTATATTTGGCAAGCAAAAATCAATATGATAATTTTTCCCTACAGCTCCGACAAGGCGAGTCAGTTTTTTCGCTTACTGGAATTATTCCTCTTGCTGGTCAAACAGAATTTCTTGACCTAGGCTTTGGATACATGCAAGAAGCGTTTGGTTTCTGCTACATTGTTAGTGACCCTGAGGTTTCCTGGAAAAATTTAATTTGGCCATTGTGCAATGAAGTATGGCAATTTATCGGCTTGACTGGTTTGCTATTTTGTGGCTTACTGTTCATGGCAAACCGATGTCACCGTAGAGAAAGTACATCCGATACATTCAGCATTCTCAATGGTTTCGGCATCTTCCTTGGCACTACTCAAGTCTTGCCCCGAAGTTATTTCGGGAGATATTTATTCGGGATGTGGATCGTTTACTCGTACTTAATGAGCGTGACGTATAATAGCGGTTTGGTCAGTTTTCTGACCACCCCAAACGAAAATAGAGTCATTGATACGTTACAAGATTTACTTGCCGATGGTATCGATTTTGGTGGTGAGGAATTTCATCGGGAATTCTACCACGACCCAACAGACACCGTTATGATGAAAGTTTACAATAATTTTAAGATCTGGACTGACGAAGAAAGCTATCAACGATTGATGAATAGACGGACTGCCACCGGATTTTTTAACTCATTCGTTGTCTTGCACAATAGCAATCAAACTGGTACAGAATTTAGTTGAATAATAGAAAATGTCATGATTCTCTACAGGGTAAAGCTAGTTAAACATTCTAATTTGTTTTCAGGCACCGGGAATTACCGGTTTCATATGCTGAATGAAAAAGCCTTCTCCTTCCAGGTTCCAATATCCATGAGACGAGGTTCACCATTTTTGTCCGGGGTACGCCGTTATACTTCGCGAGCAATTCAGGGCGGCTTCAACGTGTACTGGTTGAGATATTACACTTACAAGTCAAGTTTGACAAGGATTAAAGTTAATACTCCGACTCGAATCTCAATACAGCATATTAAAGGAATTTTATATCTCTATATTGCTGGACTAACTTTTAGCAGTCTGGTTTTTCTTGGTGAATTTATTTACCACAAATATTTCCGCAAGCGTGGATTGCAATGATAATACGATACAATCAATTGCAGCTCTTTCCTGATCAAAGATGATAAAATTTTAGTCAAAGTTTTTCTTGCACGGAATTCTATGTGTAATATCAAAACCGCCTCTCGTTCGGGCGAAAGTTACGCCTGATTTAAGCTCTTGGGCGGTTTTCTTTTCGTTTGAAGCGTCATTAGATGGCATTTCCATATTTTGTCTTTCAGGTAGTTCAACGAAGTGGCGGCTAATTACTATTCTTAAAATGATTTGAATACCTTTTAAGATTTGCAAGTGTGCTATACGTGAAAAATGAAATATACGTACCTTTTTCTTCTTCTTTTTCATTCTGATAGCTATCTGTTATTCAAATATACGCACCTCCGCACACGTTTGCTTGTTGAATGAATAAATAATTCTGAAGTGGAACTTTGAATCGGAAAGATTAAACTTTATGGCATTTTCACATCATTTAATATGTTCGTATATACTTAGTTGTAACATACGTATATGAAATGGAGATACATACAATATTTAAGTAACATATCGTTAATTGGAATATCTATACTAGTGTATTGAATCAAATGTACAAAACCAATAATAATAATAATTATAATAAGTATATAAGTAACAAACATGACTAATTATTCATGTTTAACATGCTGACATTTCAGAAATGTATAAATTTACATTTTACTTCACCCCCATATAAACTTATTATATGTCCTACAGCTATTGCCTAATAGCCAAAGTTTACACATGGCTAAAATGGCATGGGAAATGGCTAAGCCATGATTATCAATGATACAAAAATATATAATTTTCCCTTTGAACATAAATATCGTTCCTAAGCTATTCCTAATCGCTCCAGATTCCCATAGTAAGCAAATGATACAAAAAAAAATATGTAAACGAGTTCGAAGTGGTCTGAATTTATAATTATTGTTAAATATAGTAGAATAATGATTATACGTATATATCTGTACCTATGTTAGCAAGGGTTAGAAGATATTCTTGTTCTTTGTATCGTTTAAACCATACTGATTTCAGTGATACCCGC
The DNA here is from genome assembly GCA_914767705.2 of Tenthredo notha. Taxonomy (NCBI): domain Eukaryota; kingdom Metazoa; phylum Arthropoda; class Insecta; order Hymenoptera; family Tenthredinidae; genus Tenthredo; species Tenthredo notha. Next base: position 10,443,165 of record OU611909.1, read on the forward strand.
GAAAGTTTGGTCCCGGACCTGTTGGAAAAAGACATGGGATTGAATGATTATTGTATCAATATTATAAATGGTCAAAATTTACTGTAAAATTTAATTTACCGTAAGGTGGATATGGGACTCTATATGGTGGTGGTAGTCGTGGTCCTATTGGGGGAGACCAGATATATTCGAAGTGCCCTGGCGGCGGTATATCTTGCCAATTCTAAAAGTCGAAATTTTAGATATGATTTAATGAATTTCATACCCATGTTGAATGAAAATTATTAATGGCCAGGGGAATCGAGCTAAATTCATTTACATATCATATATTTTTGTGCTATACTATAACTTGCCAATAGATATTACATTCCCTAATACATTTTCAGTTTTCAGAGTATCTCTTTCAACTTTATACTTCGATTATTAATATAACAAGCGAATATAGGTCAATTACCGGATTGTGCATAACCGGAAATGGAGCTGGGCCACGATGGTAATTCGGATACGGCCCTGTATTACGAGGCCAATGCTGCTGTTCTGTTGGATACCATCTGCGTCCTGGGTGATCCCTGTTTCGGGTTTAAAATAAATTATTATATGGCGAATTCGGATGAAACTCAATCGTATTAGTTTTTTATTCATCCGTTTTGATAATTTGACAAAAACTTTAAGATAGCAGAGTAAATATTTCTTCTTTTTCTGTATTTTGGAATGCACCTCTTAATTTTTATTTAATGCCACCTTCAAAATTGACCAAAAGTTTAGAATACGAGTTTCACACAAGTCAGCTCATTTATAACTATCCTCTTTGAAGCAATTGCAAGACTTTTATAGTATTTTGATTTTGAAAAATTTTTTTACGACCACGTCGTCATTCAGAATGGAAGTTTATAATCACAGTGAAAGAAGAGCTCACCTATGGTCCCTGGGCGGACGATTAGTTTCTTGGGGACGTGGTGGATACCTTCTAAACAATACGCAAAAAATGAGAATGAAGTAGTTCGCGACATTCGACGAAACATATTATACTTTGTATCACAGTGTTACAATTTATAGACATGAATTGTAGTGATTTATATGCAAATGATATAATAAAGTATTCTTAGAATTCGTAAGTTTAATTGAATACTTTCACATGGTAGATTGCAATACCATTATCCATATTTAATACTTGAAAAACTTTTATCCATATTTACGATGATTGTAATATTATTACTGATAATAAATAATACCTTTTTTATTATCGTCCATATTTAATATTCACGTCACTTTTATCCATATTTAAATCTTGCATTTACTATTATCCATATTTAATTATTATTTTTTTTTAGTGCTTTTATCCATATTCAACTCTTGCATTACGCCCATATTTGATACTCGCAATACGTTAATCCATGTTACGTTATGTACTAGAAATTTGTATTTTTGTTATATTCCTATCAGGTACCTTTAATTATAACCCAGGCACGTGCACAAGGCACTATTTCATATCGATGAAAATGTATAATATAATACCATAAAACAGTGGGAAGAAGAATAAAAATGATAATAGAGAACCTGGTCTCTTATGTAGTCCTCAACTACAACCATGAGGAATTCAGAATTCTTATTTAACATTGGGGAGAGACGCAATCTATCATTGCAGAGTACCTAGTGACGCAGGACTATAAGATACCGGTAGCTCATGAATATCATGGCTATTGTTTCCGTTTAGTCTACCTGAAAATATGAAATGATATACCTACTAACTTAGCTTATAGAGATAAACAACCATTCTTACTGGTTTAATTTGTAAATTCGTAAAATCGTATGTTGTATAGATGTAATTGAAATATGACATGCAGCATAGTGATAAATTGATACTGACGAAAATTTAATCTTAATATATATAAACTCGATGAGAAGCTGAAAAAATGTAAGGATTAAGTAGTAGTCCACTATGTGGCAAAATTAGTGACATAATGCTAAAATGAATCATTGCACTTTTAGGCAGCAGAATAATACATATATGTATGTATTATGGTTAAACAAAGCAAGATAACAGCATTGTCTATGTTTTATCCTGAAATGCGAATGTGTGTGTATGATTTATAAATATATGCACCATCCACACCGCCGTTAAACGTCTACAGGTGTAGATTTCAGGACCCCGTATTCCGCGCGCGTCTAAACTGTGGCGCGGATTCCCCCCTTTGACACGTATATATTTGATATCAAGTTATCTTGCCAAGTGTATCAAGCACGATAGTAGAGTATCAATATACTATACACGGGTGAATCAGATACACGTGTATACCTATTAGTAAGTTGTTCTGCTGAGCACACTATGTGTGACCGTAAAGCGTACTATATGTATAGTACACTTCAAAATTATGCATAGTAAGCTCGGCAAGATGACTCAGTAATAAGTCTATACATGCAGTTTTGTACCTTTCTTTATCCCGATATTATACGCGAAAACACATATTACTGTTCCGGTAATATCGAGATGGAGGAAAATTTAACGAGGTTGCAGACGAAACAGCTTAATGCGATATATCTGTTTGCTATGCATTTACCTTGTGAAATTATTCTGAAAGCTGGAAAATGGCGTGGCTTGTTATACATATATAATCATAAGCTGTTCTTGTATAAGTATAGATATATACATGTATGCACACGAATATGCATACCTATATATTCTACTCAAGCCATGCCTAATTAAATCGATCAATTATACGAATATTAACAAGCAGGAATCCGAAATAATTACATAGTTATAGGATTACCTACAAACTTGAATTTTTAAATAATTTTTGACCAAACATGTGATCATACTTGAGAGGTATAACAATTTCATAAATATATTTTACACGTAGTGTAATCACACAAAGATTGAATCCACTATATTTGAAATAATTTACCTGAACCTTCTGAATAACTGCATAGCAGCATTTTAATGTATCTAAATAAGTTACCGGTCTTCCGCAATCCTTTTGTTCTTGCTAAATCGTGTGTACAATAAGCATTGGATAAATCCATCAAAGCGTAACAGTTATATACACAACTGTAAGCACAGATATGGTATGCTCATTGTTAAGCTTAGCAAATTCCAGGGAAAGAGTACATCGTTGTATGAGCCAGTTGAAGCGTTAGTAAAGCTAAAACAAGACATAATTTAGTAATCAAAAATAAATGTTGCTTATAACTAGATCGGTCACAGGATATGTTTTAATTATGATATATATGCGAGCGCATTTTTCTTTGGCATTAGCTATGTTAATTGTACATGCACGACGTACCAGACATCAGTGCCTTTCACATTAGTATAGATTTCTCAAATACTTATTTAATTAGATCAAACTATTTTCTGTCATTCCATCATTAATATGGAATAATTATCTGTTATTGTAACTATCTACAGTATTGACGAATTTTCTAAATTATTTCGTTTTTTCTCTCATCACTTTTCGCAGTTTATATGTACTAAATACTCTCTGCAGAGTCTTTGACTTCACACCCCTGACGACACTTGTAATGTGACTAGTTTAATAAATCATAAATATATAATTACTGATTATAACGTCATATTATTACCGAGAAGAAAAATTCCACCTTGGATGTATTTTTCTTCTTCGTTGTATTCTCAAAAAATGCAAATTTCATGACTATGTGTGTTGAATGAAGCAATTATTGTACTAAACGTTCAAGCATTGATTTAATTTCGATCCTAAAACTGAAGCAACAATTTCTCAGAGTCTAAATCTGGCTTTTCAATTTTGCATATGATGGCTCATACTGCCGCAATTCGTTGAAGCTGATTTATGCAGAGTACGTGCAGTCAGTATACAAAGTTTATTCCGAATGAAGTTTAGAACGAGTTTTAAGTACCGTTTAATCATCTTTTTAATATCATATTTTTTAAGAATCTCATCATCCCATTTCTTTACGCATTTTACTCTTCAATGGCATAGTGTACGTTGTTTGCCTCAATAAGAAAATTGCGTTATCTCATTTTACTGTTGATGCAATGTGTAGTAAGATTATCTGGTGAGTTAAGTAGTAAGGATCCATATCCTTCGTATTCATGAAGTATACTGAAGTGATTGTTTGCTAATGCAGTTAGTTTCCAGAATTGGATTAAAGCCGAAGTAGTTTTTTATAAATCTTCGAAAAAAATCTGTATCAGATTTCTTGACAATAATAAGAACTCCATTTTTCATCACATAATATTATACTCGGACATATGTCGACCCACAGGTTTGCTTTTTATGAGATATTCTCTAAATTTGATTGTGTCTTTAATTAATGAAGACAAATAATCAAGTGAATGCGATGGACTCACCTATCGTCTGGCTTTGTTCTACAAGAAGCATTGCGATCACGACTACTGTGATGCTTATCGCACAGCTCACAACGACGATTACGAAAATGTTCAGGTTCGCGCTTGGGACTACGAGGACGATTCTGAGCTGGAGAGTGACCCTGGGTTTGAAGACGACTCGGAACTAGAGTATGACTCTGACTTGTAGTGGGAATGGGACTGCGACTACGATGACGTTCTGTCAGACTACGTTGACGTTCTGGTGGAGTACGACGATGCCGACTTGACTCTCGATCAAGATGTTTTCCTGATATTGATGACTCGTGATCTACAAATTATGTTAACTCATACACAAAGTTATGGAAGAATGTACATACAATGTTTGATTATTGATCTATGGATGCAAATCCACTGCATGTATCTCGATTAATCTGGAATCACATGCCTGTATTTGTATTAAAAAATAATAAATGATAAAGTATTTTCAACTATTATATGAAGATGTTTTCGTTAGACTAGAATTGGGATTAATGAATGAATGATAAATATTACTATTTTTTCAATCAATATCCAAAATATGTGGTTTATTTTTACTCTCAGAAATGTGAAAAGAATTTGTCTCATACCTCTTCGATCACGAGATGGATCTGCTTTATTCCCCGAGTGTTTATAGTCAGTTTTTGGTGATCTTCGGTCTCCTGAGATTAGCATAAATTTATATTAGATACTGTTCACTGTTCCTCTTGGTTTGCAATACAAAAAAATAAAAGCCATAAGCAGACATAACACACATAGACAGGCCGTAGGTGTCGTCAGAGATAGGACTGTATGCATCATTCTGGCTAGTTATCAATAATTGTAAGCCATGAAAGTTTCCAATAGATCTAAAAAGAATTGAGCTTTTCTAACTAGAATATCACAAGTAATAGCATTCTCCATAGTTCAGTCGTTCGATGATACAATTTCAGCTAAAATTTAATAAATATGTTGTTAATCAGAAATTCAAAGATGTTTTGGCATGATCAAATCGGCTATCGGCTTACAATTAGGATGACTTCCAGTTTTCAGAAAATTTCGAGATAATATCAAATTGGAACATGATTCAGGTTTAAGTTACGATTATTTTTTGTTATTCAGGACTTCAATTTTCACTATGAGCTGGAAGAATGGAGGTCGTTAGTAGTTTTATTATTCATATGAAGATGAGCACAGCCTTTAGTTCAATAATTCCCAGGTATTCTTTCAGATGAGTATATTCTGTGTGGAGTTTGTTATTGAGCTAGTAATGTTAAAACTTGTTTTAATGTCGACTTATCACACTTCTAGTGTATTTTTATATTGATTAGATCATCAGTTTATAAGAATTTATTTTACATCGATTTAAAACGTGGGGACAACTTCGTTAATAATTTAAAAACTTTTCACTGAAGGGTGTCTACTTTCAAATCTCGACAAAGAATTCTTTGAGAGATCCAGGTTTTTCAGGCAATTTTTTAATTTCCCCAGGTGTATTGGAGATGAAAAATATTATTCAGAGCCCGCTCAAGTAATTTAAGTCATACAGCTTCAATCTGTATCTCTAAGGAAAAATTTGTATCACATTAGAATTTATTGGCATTTATTGATGTTGAAAATTTCGGATCTCAGAAATGAGCATTTTAGTCACATATTCGACTGTAAGTTTTTCGAAAAAATATTTCATTTGTACAACAAAGATTACCTGATGATTCCAGATTTTCCAAGTAGTAGACACCTTGTATTACATTATATATATTACACTACAAATTATTATCAAGTTTCAAAAAAGAATAATGCACCTACGCACACATTATGTATTTATATAGTTTTCTGAGAAGCGCAGAGCAAATGATTATATTATAATTACATCTAGAGAATTAGTATATCGTTTGCAAAACCTATATTATTCACTGAATTAGTGATATCTAGAAACTAAATTGATTATTTGTTCCGAAAAATTTGTTTCACATTATTTTTCCGATTGTTTGATGCATCTTGATTTTCGGAATAATAATTAACTGAGATTTAAAATATTAAATTCAACTTGACTTTTTTTTTTAAATAATGATAATTTTGTAAGAAGATTATCAACTTGAAAATTGTGATTTGATTTTTATATTCTGTTTATCTTCGAAGTGATGATGTTGTCCAGTTGATGATGTTCCATTTATGATGTAATTTTTTTTAAATTAATTTCTCCGCATTTGGTAAATCGCGATTTACAATTCCACAAACAAAAAGCAAGACGTGATTATCCTTCGTTATAATTGAAAAACAGAAAAACTCTAGAAGACTTTAAATTTTTCAATGATTGAGTAAATGAGTTTACGAATAAGCTCAGATGGCATATTTCAAAATTTGAATTGTTACATTACTGATTTTATCTGAGACATGATAATTTCAGAACAAAACGTAAATCTTTAGCAAACTCTAATTTGATATTCAATCATGTCTCATAATCTTCCTGATGGTGCTTTCGGTCCACAATCTTCGGGTGATGCTTCTTTCAATCGATGATCTCCCATAATTGATGATAAGTTTTCAAATGAATTCAGATAGGATAAAATTTGATGAAAATATTCTAAGCAAAGGAGTTTAGTGAGTCTCAAAATATTAAAACAGGTATTAAAAATTTTTACTCTTTAAAGTTACGTCATCAAATTATAGAATTTTTTAACTCGAAAATTCTAATCTTTAGGGTCGTGTTTTTATTCCACATAATCTTCGTGTGTTGTGTCAGTTTTCAATCTCTTCGATGGTGTTTTTTTTAAAGATGTTGTATTTGATGATAATTATTTAAAATCTTCGTTGTTGTTAATAGGGGACCAAAGTTCCAAATTCAATAAAACATTAATCAACGACCATGAATAGGCATAGAAAGTTTAAACTAGTTCTAACTCTTTGATGCAAAAAGTAAATATAACACAAAATCGCATCTTACGCTGTGTCAAAATAGGCATGCATTATATGATAAATTTCCAATAAAGAAAAATCGGTCGTTAATTATTTTGAGCAAAAAATTATCAAGATCTTCGAAAGGTGGTATAAATTTTTGTAGAAGTCAGCCTTGTCTATCAAATAATTAGCAAGCGAAAGTAATAGTTAGCAGCATAAACATTAAGTTTAATGTCATCAGATAACAAGAAAAATATCTTACATCTTTTACTTGATCACATGAAATCTTCGCCCAGAGTTGGTTCTTGCAATGAAGATAATCCCTATGTAAGTAAAAAGTAAATTATTTGACTAGGAACATATATTCTCACATCATATAATAAGTTATCTCCCATCTTCGAGCGTTGTCGTTGTCATTGTTGTTGTCGTTGTGATCTTGATCTTCATGTTGTTTTTCCAAGGTACACAACTTTCTTGCCGTTTTCAAAGAGGTTGAAGTCAAGTTGGAAAATTATGATGAGAACAATCTCAATTCATGAAAATTTATGTTGGTATACAGAAGGACATGTATACTTTTGAAATATTTGGATAGGTAAAAAGTTTGAAAATCTTCGATTCCAGCTTCCATCTTCATTGCTGATATTAATCATCAAACTCACCATAAAAGTGCTACATTTATTGTAGAAAAAAGAACAATCTAACATCACACATTACCCGTCCGTGTCTGAGATTGCCTATCCGTACGTCCTCCAGATATAGTAGCACCTATCCTGCTGAGTACATCGTTCTCTATTTTTTTTGCAAGTCTTGCGAGTTCTGACTCATGCAAAAGAATTCTGAAAGTAGATTTTCATCGAAATTCTTTTTACTAACTTGTTCAATCAGAATTTTGTATTACACCTACTTTATCATTCCTAAAAGACTTATCACATAGATCATGGTATCTATAGAGTTTACTCTTCGTAGTTCGAATTAGTTGTTTAGTATTTCGCCCCCAATTTGCAAAAAAATATAGGTACCAATATTAAATTTTTTTTTTTTTTTCTCTCATAGATGATGCTTGTATTGTTCAATGCTTAGATTCATCGTGAATTTATAGACTATTTTTAAATTTACTGCAGAAAAAAAATTCAATGAAATGTAATGACAGTTTCTTTCTTGTGTTAGCGCTGAATCAAATTCTGATGATAGTTCGGTGCTCAGACAAACCCCTGAAGTACTTAAAGATAGAAATGAGGTACATTAATTCTAAAATAAATGAATCTCTAAATTGTACAATCATTTACAAATAATGAAGATGATCAATAAAATTCAGGACTATTCCAAAGTTATAAAAACTCTTGAAGAACTCCAGGCTTCCCAGAAGCCGAATTTTCCCTAAATTGCGTATTTCATTACTTGGGATAAAAAAGTTGAAGATTTTTTCTATTGAAATTAGACATAATTCACCTTTTAGAAGGTAATTACTTACTTCTTACTCCCTCTGCCAGAAGACCTAGACCTAGATCTAGATCTAGGTCTAGAATGGCTCCGACTTCTTCGACGATCTGAATATTTTCTTGATTTTTGATATTTCCTTCTTTCTTCACTCATCTTTTCCCTATTAAATTTTTCGATACGGTATTGTTTGTATGCCTCGTGCTGTTGCTCCAATTTTCGTTTTATCTTCCAAATACGCCTTATTTCGGTATATGATCTCGATCTTCTATGCACATTCATACCTAAATAGAACATACTGGGATGAAAAAAACGCGGAATTTCCAACGCCCTACTAAAATTATCACTGTGTTCAATAAAAATAAAGAAATCGTTCTTTACGAAAAATAGTATTGTAAAAGCAGTAGAGTTTACTGTAATAATTCGCGAAATTCGATTAGCAAGGTCATGTATAAAACTCTAAACAATTCTTTCTATAATTCGTATAAAGCATCGTACACACATTCATTCATTCGTGTATGCAATTTCACTCATTGGGATTTCGAAGGCATAAGAGCGCAGCGATAATTCGCCATCTTTGCAAAATTGATATTATATCGAACTTTGATATTAACGCGTAGAAGAACCTTTCTTTTCTTCACTCACAATCAATACTATCAGAAAGTCTTGACCAAATTATCTTGCTAAATGAATAACTAAGAAATTAATCGCGAACGAAGTGAAATAAAGTTGGGTTATGTTATGTTTTCATTATAAAAGCGATATGCATAAGGCATCAATAGCTCGCTTTGTTTAACCAGTTTAACTGTGGGAATTTTTATCGTATAGGAAGACCGAAATTTGAACAAATTATGAATATTTTGAGAGAATATAACCAAAACAGCACGAAGTCAGGTGGTGATTTTGTACTTACTTAGTACTTAATTTGAGAACACAGTATAATAATGACTAATGAAATAGCGTGTTTCTTACCAGGAAAGTCAGCTTGCAAAACACATTCGGCGCGAACAAAGGCAAACGACGAACACTTCTTGCGATGAAAATTTTACACAATTAACAAGCTATAAAAACTCAAATTAGTTGAGAATGTAGGATGCGTCAAGTGCAGAAAGCGTGTATAACCTAAATGGCAATGATTTTATTCCACTCTTTGTTCAAAATACTTGAGCTACGGAGACTGAGTCCCCTTGTTCGTTGAATATTGAAATTAGAGTGACGCTATGGTCTACGCTACCCAAAATGACGCCTAAACGAAATGATACCGTTATTATAAGCTTATAATGCTCCGAGTGCGAGTGAATAGTGAATACCCCAAGCGCCTCATGAACGGAGAACCTAAATGGCATCAGTGCCTATGCATCTGTACAAACGGCGCGCGCAGCCAATTTCTGAATTCAGACGGCGCGGGCTTGAAAATTATTCGAAATTCAGATTATAGTATTTCACGAGATCATAAGGGTCAAGCCGTTTATCGGACAGATATAATCGAGGGGACGTCAAAGCTAGATAAAATATATAATGTGAACTGTGTTATGCTAGAATTTCCATTATAATAGGTGTAACTTGGTGTTGGGAAACTTGTAACTTCTAAACTATTCAAGTTAAAGAAGAAACAGTTTTATGTATTTATTTTACCCAGAGAATATGTAAGAAAAATTACAAATGAATCAGTAATGTCGAGGAATATTTATGGCCAAATCCGTCCTGCTTGACCTGGAATTACTGATACTTGGTTAATATTTAGGAGCAATAACATCGCTTTATCTCGAGGCCTGACTTATCGCACATCGTTAAAATTATCAACTTCTGCGATTATTTACACTCTCGTGTAATCAAGCTCTCATTTTTTTACTCTTATTCTCCGCTACGTCTTATTCTTCCTGCAGATCATTAAAATTATCAATTTATTTTTGCGATTATTTACAGACTCGCGTTATTAAGTTCCAATTTCTTACTCTTATTCTCCGAGTGATCGGAGTCTATTGATATCAAATCGTAGAATTTAATATGTCGGCAAGACATTTTCTACTGGACCCGTATGCCTGAGAATAACTATATAGGTAGCACTATATAATTTCCAGCAATAATTAGAACATCCCTCGTTTAAGTTGGATGCGAAAATGTTCGTTAAACTTATAAAATACCAGCGATTTATGAAATTTTCATTTCAAAATGAAACTGATTATTTTATTATGCAAGTCGGACAAAAATGTTATTCATCTGGCGTTTAGGGAGAATTTTAATTTGCTTTCGGTCGAGTTAATTGAATCGTACGCCGAAACTCCGGTCAATGTTAGTATAAACTTACGAGTTTGCGTTTTAGGTGACGTAATCTCCTGCGATAGCTGACCTCATAGTAGGTTTGCCGAAAGCCAGATGGACAAACTCCAATCAAATGAAATAATAAATTATATTACTGGTGAGAAATCAAACAAAGCGGGTTCCTTTATCGTATATTTCTTACGATACAGATTATGAGTATAATTACGTGTAAATACAGATGTTTAGACAAAAATTAGACAATTGAGTAAATTTTTTATGAGTCTTTGAGCAGAACAGAATATGTGCTCTCAAATCACGATTAGTCACGTAGAATATCATATATATTGCTGCTTTAGCGACTGATTTCAATTCTTATTGTATTATCTGAATAAAGATAATTCTATATCCGTTATTGTAAAATTCTTACTACAATTCTGTTAAACGTTGCTGAAATTCGGGACTATCTGAAACTTGAGTTCCTTTGTTGGAGGAACGTACTCCAATTCTAATAGAACGAGAATATTTTCTCCAGTTCGCAAGTACGATGCAGGTATATAAAGAGTCATTTGTGGACCGACAGCAGGCCAATATCTTCCCAAGTTGTTACCATTTATGAAAGCAATGCCTTTTCCCCAACCCGTGGTATCTAGAAAAGTATCTAGCGGGGTATCAGGGACTGTAAATACTGTGGAAAGGAACAGTGGGCTATCGTCCAGAAGTCTGTCAGCTTGGATACCAGTTAGATTATGTAAATGCTGTAGATTGGGAAAGTGGAAGCCGGTGACATTCCATTTCGACAAAGGGTTACCATTCAGCGTTATATTGCGTATACCCTAAAAAAACACGGAGTAACGATCGTTAAACATAATATACGATAGACATTAAAAAAATTTAATATTCTTGTTTTCAAGTTTGTAAAATACAACCTGTAATGAAATACATGTTGCTATATTCTAGAGTTAGTTGGGTCTTACCTTGAAATCGTGCATTTTATTCCCATAGTTAACGTGGCCTTGATTCTCAACTAAAATCTTCAAACGTCTTGCGTATGGATTTGATAATGAGATAGTCTTGACCGCGTGCGCCCGACTTAGAGTTCCAAGTAAACGATTATCTTCATAAATTAATGCCCTATCGTGTATGAAAGTGGTGCTGAGAACACTAGGGTCAGAATGAGTCACTGGTAGATTTGTTTCGTAAAGAACCAATGCAAGTGAAATACCGAACGATTCAAATGTCGGTGGTATATCTTGCATTAGTTTATTTATTCCAAATAAAGCCCGTGCGTATGGGTCGAACAAATGTAGGATTGGGTTCATTACGACCGTACCATAATTTCCTTTTGGCGATTGTGCAGATATTGTTATGTTCGGGATCGGCAAATACTGCAAATAGCAATGTACATTATTTATGAATTATGTGGCTACTTGAAGATTCGATTAAATTTCTAAGATATACTCGTTCATACGAATTCCGTCACGATCGGATAACATATATTTTTTATGCCAGTTACCCTTGCAACGACGTTCTTGATGTCGAAGTATTTTTGTGTCAGATCTCCGGCTTCTGTTATAGGTGCATCATAATCGTACGAAGTTAACTGAGGCTGGTATTGAGGAGCTGTGTTTGCTCCTGCAATAAAATTGATTAGTTTAAAACCCCGTAGTGATTCGAATCGCGATTTGATCAAATTTTATGGACGTACCTGATGTAAATCCGAAGTTGGTTCCCCCATAGAACATGTAGATATTGACGGATGCTCCTAAAGCCAACATCTCATCCAACTTTCTTGCTACGGAGCTGGAATTTACCGTTTGATAAGACTCTTCCCAGTGTGTCAGCCATCCAGAATAATATTCGGAATTAACTAACGGACCCTATAATAAAAACGCAAATAATTAAAACCATTCTTGTCGTTAAATATATCTAACGTAGAAAAAAAAATTCATTTCCAATTATCTCTTAATTAGTTCGAAATATTTTCATTCGAATATTAATATTGGATGTAAAATCGATACCCTTGGCTGAAAGAGACGCATAGTTGCAAAGGATTGTTCCACATTTGATCCAACGCCAAAATCTACGGTGGTGTAAACTCCTGGCACCATACCACAACGGAGCATTCGATTAATATTACCATCCGTCGTGTAAAGAAGAGCTTCATTTTCCACATGGTGGGAGAGAAGATCTCGGACTTGGGACGTGTAATTTAAATCGCAGGCATTATAACTTCCGTACTCGTTTTCAACCTATGGTCAATTGAGCCATGGTAAGTTCATGGATTCGTTTTAGACAGGACAGAAAAGAATGACTGTGACGTAGCAGATTTATTCAGCAATTCGAAATTTTACTGTTGATATCCTTACCTGGACCATGATGATCGGGCCACCGTTTCCTCTTAAAAACGGCTTAACCCTTGTCATTAGCTCGTTAATGTACGTCGCTACGTAATTCATGTAACCTAGGTGAATACAAAACCGTATTAGGGTGGGTAGAAGGATTCTATATAATCGCATTTGGAGTTTGCATTACAGATTAGAAACACTTACGGGTGTCACTGGTTCGCAGTCGAATATCTGGCACAAGACTCAGCAGCCAGACTGGGAAACCACCCTAAAGCAAATTAAGGGATGATTATGCGTCATTCTGATATATCTATGCTATTTCAGTAGAAACCCCTTACAAAGTCTCTTTCAGCGCATATGTATGGGCCAGGTCGAAGCAGGACATAGAGGTCTTCTTCTTGGGCAAGAGTCAGGAAGTACTCCAGGTCTGCATCTTCCCCCCAGTTCCATTGTCTTGGTTTAGGCTCGTGTAGACTCCACTCGACATATCTGAGGCATTGATTATAATTAATGCTGTAGTGATTGACTTCGGAAATTATTCTTACGTGGACACCGCGTTCAGGCCAGCTGCCCTTAGCTTCCTCAGTCTGTCCCTCCAGTATACTCTGGGTGTCCGGAAGTAATGAAAACTACCGGAAACGTATCGGAACGGTCTCCCATCCAGTAGAAACTCATTCTGCTCGTAGTCTACTGCAAAGCTGGTTCTTGTGTTGTTTCTCTGTAATGCAAAGTCAATTACGTATAGTATATATATTCTATGATATAATCAGCAATTAAAGTAATAACGTATCTCAGTCGGCAATAGCTGAATTAAGGCGTATAACTTTTAGTATGGCGATACGGTTGAGACTTTGATCAATATTCAAGATGTTGTTTGAAACTTCCGTGAGTTTGAACAACTAATTTTTTCCTGTTTTTTATTTGCCTTCAATTCTGATAGAAGTACCACTATCTCTGATCTTTGAACTTTACATGCTTGATATAATGGCTTTTAGCGGAAGAAATAACTCTGAATCGTCAGTGTACAGAGCGATTCTCTGGAAAATAATGCGTCTTAAAGGTAGGCAAGCGCGAAGACACCTACACCGAGCAGCTCAAACATTGACGATTAGGTTTTATATCCTACGTAATCAAAAGGCACGCGATATGTGAAATAAAACATAATAACTTGATGTTTGGGTTGCCTGTATGCCGGCGAGGCGCGTTACTTTCCAGAGAATCGATCAATTCCGAAAGTTTTCACGTTAATTCAGATACATTATTTCCCTATAACTGGAAGGAAAATCACAAATTCTCCTTCTATCCGATTTGAATGCTTTCGGGTACGAGTTATCATTATTCAATCGGGTTGAACAACTTTATTCAAATTTTGTTTGTCAGCTAGAACGAATCGAGGGGGTGACATCTAGAGAATTTTCACTTTCGGGAAATAAGGACTACTCTAAGCTGCACAGTATCCCTGTGTACGTTTATGAGCTATGAGAAATGCCATATTTCGTAAGAAAACCATAACATTTTTTCGACTCACCGTGTCGATCGGAATCGAGCCTTCAACCGTCAAGACTGAGGTGAAGGCCAGAAGTGTCCACGTAACTAAATCCATGTCCTTTAGCCGAGCCGCAAGTTATTCAAGACGCTGACTTGACTTTCTACTGGCAACTACTGACCAAGTCAAGCAAACGTACCGAACTTGCATTAAATAACGGAAGAAATAGACGTTGAACCGCGAGGTAGCCAGCGATGATACCTACTCTCCGTTGTGATAAGGCGCGTCGGAATGTCAATACGAATCGTTCCTACCGATTTGTTGAACCATCACTGCGACAAGGGGATATATTTAATCATGAGAAAGATTGCATAATTAAAGTCGGATTTTCACGCTTTTTTTCACTCTTGTAAGGGCTGCGCGATTCTCACTCGACAAAATTCAAAGACCAGGTTTCGAAGCGATCGTAACGTTCAGACCTGATATAAGGAAAGGTGGAAAGAGCGCAGGGCTTTCAGATTCTCAGGTACGTAGGTTCTGCGATAAAAAGCCTGACAACTTGGAACCCCGGTTATGGTATAGGATCCGATATTCTCATTTAGTTTGTATGGCATGTAACGTATACCGGTTTTAGTTTAGCTATTTTTAGCCGTTCTGCTAACTATCAGCATTTATTTTTTGCTCTTGGTCATCAACGTCATACGTCGGAAAACCCACGGTAGGGCGGAAAAATATTTCTTAGACCGAACTGGTTATACAGGTATCGAAGAATGTCATACAATTCACCTAAAATCACTCGTTCATATATTTTCATTGGTATAATCTACATCTTCAGGGTGGGCTTAGGCTGTAACTCTGGCGATATCATAACTGCAAAATAACTGCACGAAACAATGTCAATTCATGAAATAGGAGCAGCTCATTAGCAGCCGCCTATTGTTCTTCATGATTTCAGTGCTATTTTACCGTTATTTCCGCAGTTATGAGTTAATTGCAGAATGAGCCCGCCCTGGTTATTTATAGGCCTTGGAATGAATTTTGCACAGTTTGAGGAACTCAGCAAACCGTTGATAACATTAATTGATCATTTCCAACAACTAATCTCGTCGGTTTATACAATATCTATGAGCCTGTGATATTTTAAGGCATGAACCCTTTGGCATATCATTCGTGACTGTTATTATCTTGATTTGGAAATGGCTCTAATTCCACAGTATAATTGATGAAGCAGCAAAGTATGCAAGACAACTTCGAAATGACTTTAAGTAAAAAATGATTCCAGTGAAAAGATCGTTTGGAATACCATACAGTTAATTAAGCTATCATTTTTTTGGTCTATTGAATGTTAATAGTAGTTATTTTATACAGAACGTGCGCGGAAGAACTTTTGCTATCGAATTTACACGTGTGATTAAAATTACTCGTACCGTGCTGCAATTGACGTAATGTTGACCGTAAAAAAACGACTCTAAATGCCGTAGAAGATCCGCTTTCGAGTCTTGACTGACAATATATTGTCATAAGTTATGTTGGACTGTATTCTGTATACTGTATACATTTATTGGAGTGAATTAGGAGGCAAGGATTGACGTGCGCCAATAAATAACACAAAGGGCTAATGGCAATAAAAAAGTTGTGATATAATTAGAGGTTTTTTTTTTTAAAACAGTTCGTCGAGTTTTCTGATTTTGACACCGAGGATCTGAATGAGTTCTACTAACTCCGTGGGATAGTACTCATATTTGGAAAAGTCTGGAAACTGATTTGCATACTTTCAGGTACGTACTCCAACTCTATCAACAGTACGTCATTTTCCCCAGTATGCAAGAACGTTTTAGGAACATACAAAGTCATTTGTGGACCAACAGCAGGCCAGTATCTTCCCAAGTTTTCACCATTTATGAAAGCAATACCTTTTCCCCAACCTGTAGTATCTAGAAAAGTATCCAGCGGGATACCAGGTACTGTGAATTGTCCAGTAAGAATCAATGGACTATAATCCAAAGGATTGTCCGTTTGAATAGCGGTAAGATTACTAAATTGTCGGAAGTTGGGTAGCCGAAAGGCTGTTACGTTCCACTTCGGCAAAGGGTGACCATTTACGGTTACATTCTCCAAACCCTAGAAAAATATACATAAGCTTTGCCAGACGGTCGTTAAATATAATATACGATCAAGTAACAAAATTTAATATCCTTGTCCATAAATTTACAATTTATGTTTTAGCGTGTTAACATATAGTCGAATGCGTGTTGCTACGCTAGAATTAGATGCGTCATACCTTGAAATCGTGTAGTTCATTTCCAAAATTTACGTGCCCCTGATTTTCAACTAAAATTTTCAAGTGTCGTCCGTATGGATTTGATAACGGAATAGACTTTACCCCATGCATTCGACTTAGTGTTCCAAGAAACTGGTCATCTTCGTAGACTAATGCTCTATCATGTATGGAACTGACACTTAAAACGCTGGGATCAGGCCGGTTTATTGGAAGAGTTGCTTCGTAAAGAACCAACGCAAGCGGAATATCGAACGATTCAAATGTCAGTGGTATATCTTGCATTAGTTTATTTATTCCAAATAAAACCCGTGCGTATGGGTCGAACAAATGTAGGATTGGGTCCATTACGACTGTACCATAATCTCCTTTTGGCGATTGTGGAGATATCGTTATGTTCGGGATCGGCAAATACTGCAAATAGCAATGTATATTATTTATGAATTATGTGCCTGCTTAAAGATTCGATCAAATTTCCAAGATATACTCGTTTATACGGATTTTGTCACGATCGGATGACATATATTTTTGGGCCAGTTACCTTTCCAACGACGTTCTTGATGTCAAAGTATTTTTGTGTCAGATCTCCGGCTTCTGTTATAGGTGCGTCATAATCGTATGAAGTTAATTGAGGCTGGTATTGCTGGCCTAAGTCGGCTCCTAAGAGAAAATTTGTAAGTTGTGCACTCTGTGTGATTCTAAACGTGATTTTGTCAAGTTTCTTGGACGTACCAGATGTAAATCCGAAGTTAGTTCCCCCGTAGAACATGTAAATGTTAACAGATGCACCCAGAGACAAAATCTCATCTAGCTTCCTTGTGACGGAGCTGGCGTTTACCCGTTGATAAGGCGCGTCCCAATACGTTAACCATCCAGAATAGAACTCCGAATTAACCAATGGACCCTGTAAAGACACAAGACTATATCTTTCATCCATATTTTAAACTGGGTATCGTAGAAAAGAATTTTAATGAATGATCATACCCTCGGTTGAAATAGACGCATAGTTGCAAATGATTCTGCTACATCTTCCTTGACACCAAAATCCACGGTGGTGTAAACTCCGGGCACCATACCGCAACGCAGCAGATCATTCGAATCTCCGTCCGTAGTGTAAAGAAGAGCATCATTCCTCACGTGGTGAGAGAGAAGATCTCGAACTTGGGAAGTGTAGTTTAAATCACAGGCGAAATAACTTCCGTACTCGTTTTCAACCTATGGTTAATCGAGTCACGGTCAATTAATTTGGAAAAGAATTACCGTGACATAGCAGATTTACGCAGGAATTCAAAATTGTAATGTTGAAATTATTACCTGGACCATAATGACTGGGCCACCATATCCCCTTAAAAACGGTTTGACTCTTCTCATCAGCTCGTTAATGTACGTTGCTACATGAGTCATGTAACCTAGGCGAATACAAACCGTATTAAGAGCACAAGAATTTTTATGAACTTATTTCAAGTTCGTACTACAGTTTGGATACACTTACAAGTGTCACTGGTTCGTAGTCGATTACGAGGTACGAGATTCAGCAGCCAGACCGGCAAGCCGCCCTAGAACGAATTAAGGGATGATTACGTGTAATTTTCATATATTCATACCATTTTGCATCAAATTTATTACCAAATCTCTTTCGGCGCAGATATATGGGCCAGGGCGAAGAAGGACATAGAGATCTTCTTCTTGGGCAAGAGTTAGGAAGTACTCCAGGTCTGCATTTTTCCCCCAGTTCCATTGTCTTGGACTGGGTTCGTGTAGACTCCATTCGACGTATCTGAGTAATTGATTGTGATTATGTTGAAGTTATGGTCGTTTGAAATTATTCTTACGTGGACACTGCGTTTAAGCCAGCCGCCCTTAGCTTTCTCAGTCTGTCCCTCCAATACACTCTGGGGGTCCGGAAGTAATGAAAGCTACCAGAAACGTAACGAAATGGCTTTCCATCCAGTAGAAACTGATTCTGCTCGTAGTCAACTACAAAGCCATATCTTGTGCTGTCTCCCTATATTGCGAATTCAATCAGGTATAATCGCAATAGAAATGATAACGTATTCCAGTCTTTAGCAGCTGGAGTATTATAACTTTTCAGTTCTCTTTATCACCATTTGAGTGGCTAAGACTTTCGTTATTTGAAATAATGGGTGTCCATATGCGGGAAAGATGAATTATTTATAACGAGTTGGTTTCAGTACTTTCAGTATTTATGGCAGTACGACTATCTTTGACTCTTGATCTTTGCAGAGTGCGTGATAGCACTATAGCATACTCTTCGAAAATGTGAAAAATCAACGGTAGTTGCCACAATTCTAATTTCCTATGAGTTTTTCTTATGAGATCAGCACTCTTAGGTGATTATAGAACAAAACTCAACATAGCAGTACGGTATTCCTCTGAACACATATCATATGCTATAAGGAGAAAATTATTAATAGAATAATAACGCTCTATTGATTTACCGCTTCTATTGTGACCAAGCCTTCGACGGTCAAGGCTGCAGCTAAGGCCAGAAATATCCACGTAGTTAGATCCATGTCTTTTAGCTGTAGCACTACTCGTTCAAGATGTATTTTTCCACTGGCAATGACTGACCAAGCAGTTATAAACGAACGCGACTTGTAATAAATAATGGACGAATCAGACGTCAAGCTTCGAGTTAATCATTAGTGATACTCTCCGTGGCGACAAGCTCGTTCGCAATGTCAATGAAGAATTTTTTTCTATAGTGTGCGCGTTAGATTGTAGCTGTTCATATATGAAACTGAGTTCCATTGGCGAAAGGGTGTAGAGTACAACGTACGATAAGCGATAATGCGACGAAATAATGCTGCCTTTGCTTATTCGTTTCGTTATACAGTCAGGGTGTACTACAGTAAAAACTTCGCCAGATGCATATGGTGGCATATCAAGATTTAATCATTCTCGAGACCCCGCCAAAAGTATTTCCGGCGATGCTATGAATTCAGTAGATTGATGTGGCAGTACTTCTAATTATTTTTCTAATTGCTTTTATTTCACATTACATAGGTAATTATAAGAAAATTTTGTTAAAATTGATGTTCAATTTGAATCTTGAACATAATATAACATGAATTCGTTTGATATTGAATGACATGTTTTATCACATATGGGTAGATCATAAGTAGACCCATATATAGATATGAGATGCACTAAATTCACGAGACGACACGTCAGAACTTTTGATTTCATTTATCTGAAAGATTCTGAATATGCTTTTCAATTAAACAGTCTAAAAATAATAAAGAAATCTTGTATCACCAACCACGTGTATATCGTTTTCGAATCTCAAACTTCGGCTTGTATGGGGCCAAGAAATCCAAGAGCTCCAGGTAAAACAAACTTATCAGTGAGCTGATTTCGATCATGATTTCTGTTTCGATGAGAAATTTAAACTAGTCAACAATGGTAACCTGTCCTGTGTACAGACATGCACATCGAGAATGCATAATCTCGATTATGATGTAGGCCAATTCTCATCATGGATATGTAATACGTTCTCTCGACTTTTCTTTATACTGGCCAGACTTGTTTTAATATGCAAATCCTCGAAATTCAGTGCATCTTATAATTTTTATTCTCTTTGCTTTATTAGCTGATTTTAATGGTTTCTGCTGCTATAGCAAGACAATCTATTTATTGTTATGCGGAGCAATTTACATTGCATCAAATGTTTACTATGAACTAAGTTAACTGCAAACATTAATTCGTGAGTTTGATCAATAGAGTGAATAGTTTTTGGGAAATAGATTTGTCATTTATACTGATTTAGGTAATAATCAAATTGTGAATTCACAATAATACAATAATACGAGATTTTATTGTTCTAACTGTTTAAGCGTTATTAACAATACAGCCTACTGATAAATAGCAAGCAGCACAGCTGACTTTTGATAACTTTCGGGTAAAAGCGAATAAAGTACTATAGCTATAATAAACTAATGACTATAAATCATAGAATTAAGGATACCGTTTAGATTGAGATGATAAACGTATCCTAATTGAAATAAGATCCAACCATACTCAGAAAATTTACTTCTGATGGTTACATTTTCTTCTAGTGGTTCAATGCACGTCAATATGTGAATATCTATGTACATTGAGCATGTATCTTTAGTTCAGTGTAACTGGATTTCCAAATGGCTTCCATCACTTTCTGTCTCTGGTCCATTGATGACCTATCTCAGCCGGGAGTGATGGGGTCCCGGTCTATGATGTGGACGTTTGTTTTGATGAGCGGTGTTACTTGGACTTGGGGTAACAACAGGTTCCGGAGCATCAGTTACTACTCCACTTGTGCTTTCAGTGGCCACCACTGCATTGATGTCAGAAGAAGTATCTATTGTAGATTGAGCTGTGACAGAGCCAACTTCGTTGGTGTTTGAACTCACGACTTCAGCACTTGGAGCTGATACTACATTCGTATTTTCCGTAGCGATAATCGGTGCGACCGATATACTAGTGATTGGATCTAATACACTTGCAATGGTAGTGGCCACAGCTACGGTTATTCCAGAACTGACAGCACTGGCGTCAGTAGTGAAGATTGGAAGAATGTCAGATTTGACGGTGGTGGAGCCTGAACTGGCTACAAAATCACCTGAAGCTTCTGGCGTCGGAAGTACTTCTACTGTACTACTAGTCACAATAGTCGGAGCTGATGCAACAGATGAAGATTCCAGAATAGTGGGGATACTATCGGTTGTCCCTGCCGGGACCACAGACGATGCTGTCAAAGTGGAACTGACATCGGTCACTGGTTCAGCGACTCCTGACGGTGGCGGGAGAGTGAAACTGGTGTCAACAACTGGTGCAATAGCTCCTGCAGACGATGCAGCAGTGGAACTGATATCAGGTACTGGTGCGATGGCTCCCGATAATGGTGCGGTAGTGGGACTATCATTGACTACAGTCTGAGCGGCATTGGAGGTTACTGTACCAGTGGTAGTGACTTCAGCTGCTGATGCGCTGGCTTCGGGTGCTGCTGAGCTCGTATAAATAGCGTCAACTACTGTGGCAGTGGAATCAGGGGCTACTGGGCCAGTGGTTTCGGCTGTTGATACGCTGGCCACGGGTGCTGCTGAGCTCGTAGAACTGGCGTCAACTACTGTGGCAGTGGCATCAGGGGCTACCGGGCCAGTGGCTTCAGCTGTTGATACGCTGGCTTCGGGTGTTGCTGAGCTCGTAGAAATAACGTCAACTACTGTGGCAGTGGCATCAGGGGCTACTGGGCCAGTGGTTTCGGCTGTTGATACGCTGGCCACGGGTGCTGCTGAGCTCGTAGAACTGGCGTCAACTACTGTGGCAGTGGCATCAGGAACTACCAGGCCAGTGGCTTCAGCTGTTGATACGCTGGCTTCGGGTGCTGCTGAGCTCGTGGAAATAACGTCAACTACTGTGGCAGTGGTATCAGGGGCTACTGGGCCAGTGGCTTCAGCTGTAGATACGCTGGTTATGGGTGCTGCTGAGCTCGTAGAACTGGCGTCAACTACTGTGGCAGAGGTATCAGGGGCTACTGGGCCAGTGGCTTCAGCTGTTGATACGCTGGCTTCGGGTGCTCCTGAGCCAGTAGAACTGACGTCAAGTACTGTGGCAGTGGTATCAGGGGCTACTGGGCCAGTGGTTTCAGCCGTAGATACGCTGGCTACGGGTGCTGCTGAGCTCGTAGAACTGGCGTCAACCACTGTGGCAGTGGTATCAGGGGCTACTGGGCCAGTGGCTTCAGCTGTAGATACGCTGGCTTCGGGTGCTGCTGAGCTCGTAGAAATAGCGTCAACTACTGTAACAGTGGTATCAGGGGCTACCGGGCCAGTGGCTTCAGCTGTTGATACGCTGGCTTCGGGTGCTGCTGAGCTCGTAGAAATAACGTCAACTACTGTGGCAGTGGCATCAGGGGCTACTGGGCCAGTGGCTTCAGCTGTAGATACGCTGGCTACGGGTGCTGCTGAGCTCGTAGAACTGGCGTCAACTACTGTGGCAGAGGTATCAGGGGCTACTGGGCCAGTGGCTTCAGCTGTTGATACGCTGGCTTCGGGTGCTCCTGAGCCAGTAGAACTGACGTCAAGTACTGTGGCAGTGGTATCAGGGGCTACTGGGCCAGTGGTTTCAGCTGTAGATACGCTGGCTACGGGTGCTGCTGAGCTCGTAGAACTGGCGTCAACCACTGTGGCAGTGGTATCAGGGGCTACTGGGCCAGTGGCTTCAGCTGTAGATACGCTGGCTTCGGGTGCTGCTGAGCTCGTAGAAATAGCGTCAACTACTGTAACAGTGGTATCAGGGGCTACCGGGCCAGTGGCTTCAGCTGTTGATACGCTGGCTTCGGGTGCTGCTGAGCTCGTAGAAATAACGTCAACTACTGTGGCAGTGGCATCAGGGGCTACTGGGCCAGTGGCTTCAGCTGTAGATACGCTGGCTACGGGTGCTGCTGAGCTCGTAGAACTGGCGTCAACTACTGTAACAGTGGTATCAGGGGCTACCGGGCCAGTGGCTTCAGCTGTTGATACGCTGGCTTCGGGTGCTGCTGAGCTCGTAGAAATAACGTCAACTACTGTGGCAGTGGCATCAGGGGCTACTGGGCCAGTGGCTTCAGCTGTTGATACGCTGGCTTCGGGTGCTCCTGAGCCAGTAGAACTGACGTCAAGTACTGTGGCAGTGGTATCAGGGGCTACTGGGCCAGTGGTTTCAGCTGTAGATACGCTGGCTACGGGTGCTGCTGAGCTCGTAGAACTGGCGTCAACTACTGTGGCAGTGGTATCAGGGGCTACTGGGCCAGTGGCTTCAGCTGTTGATACGCTGGCTTCGGGTGCTCCTGAGCCAGTAGAACTGGCGTCAACTACTGTGGCAGTGGTATCAGGGGCTACTGGGCCAGTGGCTTCAGCTGTAGATACGCTGGCTACGGGTGCTGCTGAGCTCGTAGAACTGGCGTCAACCACTGTGGCAGTGGTATCAGGGGCTACTGGGCCAGTGGCTTCAGCTGTAGATACGCTGGCTTCGGGTGCTGCTGAGCTCGTAGAACTGGCGTCAACTACTGTGGCAGTGGCATCAGGGGCTACTGGGCCAGTGGCTTCAGCTGTTGATACGCTGGCTTCGGGTGCTGCTGAGCTCGTAGAACTGGCGTCAACTACTGTGGCAGTGGTATCAGGGGCTACTGGGCCAGTGGCTTCAGCTGTTGATACGCTGGCTTCGGGTGCTGCTGAGCTCGTAGAACTGGCGTCAACTACTGTGGCAGTGGTATCAGGGGCTACTGGGCCAGTGGCTTCAGCTGTAGATACGCTGGCTTCGGGTGCTCCTGAGCCAGTAGAACTGACGTCAAGTACTGTGGCAGTGGTATCAGGGGCTACTGGGCCAGTGGCTTCAGCTGTTGATACGCTGGCTTCGGGTGCTGCTGAGCTCGTAGAACTGGCGTCAACTACTGTGGCAGAGGTATCAGGGGCTACTGGGCCAGTGGCTTCAGCTGTTGATACGCTGGCTTCGGGTGCTCCTGAGCCAGTAGAACTGACGTCAAGTACTGTGGCAGTGGTATCAGGGGCTACTGGGCCAGTGGTTTCAGCCGTAGATACGCTGGCTACGGGTGCTGCTGAGCTCGTAGAACTGGCGTCAACCACTGTGGCAGTGGTATCAGGGGCTACTGGGCCAGTGGCTTCAGCTGTAGATACGCTGGCTTCGGGTGCTGCTGAGCTCGTAGAAATAGCGTCAACTACTGTAACAGTGGTATCAGGGGCTACCGGGCCAGTGGCTTCAGCTGTTGATACGCTGGCTTCGGGTGCTGCTGAGCTCGTAGAAATAACGTCAACTACTGTGGCAGTGGCATCAGGGGCTACTGGGCCAGTGGCTTCAGCTGTAGATACGCTGGCTACGGGTGCTGCTGAGCTCGTAGAACTGGCGTCAACTACTGTGGCAGAGGTATCAGGGGCTACTGGGCCAGTGGCTTCAGCTGTTGATACGCTGGCTTCGGGTGCTCCTGAGCCAGTAGAACTGACGTCAAGTACTGTGGCAGTGGTATCAGGGGCTACTGGGCCAGTGGTTTCAGCTGTAGATACGCTGGCTACGGGTGCTGCTGAGCTCGTAGAACTGGCGTCAACCACTGTGGCAGTGGTATCAGGGGCTACTGGGCCAGTGGCTTCAGCTGTAGATACGCTGGCTTCGGGTGCTGCTGAGCTCGTAGAAATAGCGTCAACTACTGTAACAGTGGTATCAGGGGCTACCGGGCCAGTGGCTTCAGCTGTTGATACGCTGGCTTCGGGTGCTGCTGAGCTCGTAGAAATAACGTCAACTACTGTGGCAGTGGCATCAGGGGCTACTGGGCCAGTGGCTTCAGCTGTAGATACGCTGGCTACGGGTGCTGCTGAGCTCGTAGAACTGGCGTCAACTACTGTAACAGTGGTATCAGGGGCTACCGGGCCAGTGGCTTCAGCTGTTGATACGCTGGCTTCGGGTGCTGCTGAGCTCGTAGAAATAACGTCAACTACTGTGGCAGTGGCATCAGGGGCTACTGGGCCAGTGGCTTCAGCTGTTGATACGCTGGCTTCGGGTGCTCCTGAGCCAGTAGAACTGACGTCAAGTACTGTGGCAGTGGTATCAGGGGCTACTGGGCCAGTGGTTTCAGCTGTAGATACGCTGGCTACGGGTGCTGCTGAGCTCGTAGAACTGGCGTCAACTACTGTGGCAGTGGTATCAGGGGCTACTGGGCCAGTGGCTTCAGCTGTTGATACGCTGGCTTCGGGTGCTCCTGAGCCAGTAGAACTGGCGTCAACTACTGTGGCAGTGGTATCAGGGGCTACTGGGCCAGTGGCTTCAGCTGTAGATACGCTGGCTACGGGTGCTGCTGAGCTCGTAGAACTGGCGTCAACCACTGTGGCAGTGGTATCAGGGGCTACTGGGCCAGTGGCTTCAGCTGTAGATACGCTGGCTTCGGGTGCTGCTGAGCTCGTAGAACTGGCGTCAACTACTGTGGCAGTGGCATCAGGGGCTACTGGGCCAGTGGCTTCAGCTGTTGATACGCTGGCTTCGGGTGCTGCTGAGCTCGTAGAACTGGCGTCAACTACTGTGGCAGTGGTATCAGGGGCTACTGGGCCAGTGGCTTCAGCTGTTGATACGCTGGCTTCGGGTGCTGCTGAGCTCGTAGAACTGGCGTCAACTACTGTGGCAGTGGTATCAGGGGCTACTGGGCCAGTGGCTTCAGCTGTAGATACGCTGGCTACGGGTGCTGCTGAGCTCGTAGAACTGGCGTCAACTACTGTGGCAGTGGTATCAGGGGCTACTGGGCCAGTGGCTTCAGCTGTTGATACGCTGGCTTCGGGTGCTGCTGAGCTCGTAGAACTGGCGTCAACTACTGTGACAGTGGTATCAGGGGCTACCGGGCCAGTGGCTTCAGCTGTTGATACGCTGGCTTCGGGTGCTGCTGAGCTCGTAGAAATAACATCAACTACTGTAGCAGTGGTATCAGGGGCTACCGGGACAGTGGCTTCAGCAGTTGATACGCTGGCTTCGGGTGCTGCTGAGCTCGTAGAACTGGCGTCAACTACTGTGGCAGTAGTATCAGGAGCTACTGGGCCAGTGGCTTCAGCTGTAGGTACGCTGGCTACGGGTGCTGCTGAGCTCGTAGAACTGGCGTCAACTACTGTGGCAGTGGCATCAGGGGCTACCGGGCCAGTGGCTTCAGCTGTTGATACGCTGGCTTCGGGTGCTGCTGAGCTCGTAGAACTGGCGTCAACTACTGTGGCGGTGGTATCAGGGGCTACTGGGCCAGTGGCTTCAGCTGTAGATACGCTGGCTACGGGTGCTGCTGAGCTCGTAGAACTGGCGTCAACTACTGTGGCAGTGGTATCAGGGGCTACTGGGCCAGTGGCTTCAGCTGTAGGTACGCTGGCTACGGGTGCTGCTGAGCTCGTAGAACTGGCGTCAACTACTGTGGCAGTGGCATCAGGGGCTACCGGGCCAGTGGCTTCAGCTGTTGATACGCTGGCTTCGGGTGCTGCTGAGCTCGTAGAACTGGCGTCAACTACTGTGACAGTGGTATCAGGGGCTACCGGGCCAGTGGCTTCAGCTGTTGATACGCTGGCTTCGGGTGCTGCTGAACTCGTAGAAATAACATCAACTACTGTAGCAGTGGTATCAGGGGCTACCGGGACAGTGGCTTCAGCAGTTGATACGCTGGCTTCGGGTGCTGCTGAGCTCGTAGAACTGGCGTCAACTACTGTGGCAGTAGTATCAGGAGCTACTGGGCCAGTGGCTTCAGCTGTAGGTACGCTGGCTTCGGGTGCTGCTGAGCTCGTAGAACTGGCGTCAACTACTGTGGCGGTGGTATCAGGGGCTACTGGGCCAGTGGCTTCAGCTGTAGATACGCTGGCTACGGGTGCTGCTGAGCTCGTAGAACTGGCGTCAACTACTGTGGCAGTGGTATCAGGGGCTACTGGGCCAGTGGCTTCAGCTGTAGGTACGCTGGCTACGGGTGCTGCTGAGCTCGTAGAACTGGCGTCAACTACTGTGGCAGTGGCATCAGGGGCTACCGGGCCAGTGGCTTCAGCTGTTGATACGCTGGCTTCGGGTGCTGCTGAGCTCGTAGAACTGGCGTCAACTACTGTGACAGTGGTATCAGGGGCTACCGGGCCAGTGGCTTCAGCTGTTGATACGCTGGCTTCGGGTGCTGCTGAGCTCGTAGAAATAACATCAACTACTGTAGCAGTGGTATCAGGGGCTACCGGGACAGTGGCTTCAGCAGTTGATACGCTGGCTTCGGGTGCTGCTGAGCTCGTAGAACTGGCGTCAACTACTGTGGCAGTAGTATCAGGAGCTACTGGGCCAGTGGCTTCAGCTGTAGGTACGCTGGCTACGGGTGCTGCTGAGCTCGTAGAACTGGCGTCAACTACTGTGGCAGTGGCATCAGGGGCTACCGGGCCAGTGGCTTCAGCTGTTGATACGCTGGCTTCGGGTGCTGCTGAGCTCGTAGAACTGGCATCAACTACTGTGGCAGTGGTATCAGGGGCTACTGGGCCAGTGACTTCAGCTGTAGATACGCTGGCTACGGGTGCTGCTGAGCTTGTAGAACTGGCGTCAACTACTGTGGCAGTGGTATCAGGGGCTACTAGGCCAGTGGCTTCGGCAGTTAATACGCTGGCTTCGGGTGCTGCTGAGCTCGTAGAAATAGCGTCAACTACTGTGGCAGTGGTATCAGGGGCTACTGGGCCAGTGACTTCAGCTGTTGATACGCTGGCTTCGGGTGCTGCTGAGCTCGTAGAACTGGCGTCAACTACTGTGGCAGTGGTATCAGGGGCTACTGGGCCAGTGGCTTCAGCTGTAGGTACGCTGGCTACGGGTGCTGCTGAGCTCGTAGAACTGGCGTCAACTACTGTGGCAGTGGTATCAGGGGCTACTAGGCCAGTGGCTTCGGCAGTTATTACGCTGGCTTCGGGTGCTGCTGAGCTCGTAGAAATAGCGTCAACTACTGTGGCAGTGGTATCAGGGGCAACTGGGCCAGTGGCTTCAGCTGTAGATATGCTGGCTACGGGTGCTGCTGAGCTCGTAGAACTGGCGTCAACTACTGTGGCAGTGGCATCAGGGGCTACCGGGCCAGTGGCTTCAGCTGTGGATACGCTGGCTTCCGGTGCTGCTGAGCTCGTAGATATAACGTCAACTACTGTGGCAGTGGCATCAGGGGCTACTGGGCCAGTGGCTTCAGCTGTTGATACGCTGGCTTCGGGTGCTGCTGAGCTCGTAGAACTGGCGTCAACTACTGTGGCAGTGGTATCAGGGGCTACTAGGCCAGTGGCTTCGGCAGTTATTACGCTGGCTTCGGGTGCTGCTGAGCTCGTAGAAATAGCGTCAACTACTGTGGCAGTGGTATCAGGGGCAACTGGGCCAGTGGCTTCAGCTGTTGATACGCTGGCTTCGGGTGCTGCTGAGCTCGTAGAACTGGTGTCAACTACTGTGGCAGTGGCATCAGGGGCTACTGGGCCAGTGGCTTCAGCTGTTGATACGCTGGCTTCGGGTGCTGCTGAGCTCGTAGAACTGGCGTCAACTACTGTGGCAGTGGTATCAGAGACTAGTGGGCCAGTAGAAGTGGCTCCAGTTTTTGATCTGCTGGCTCCGGGTGATCCTGAGCTAGTAGAAGTGGCGTCAACCACTGTGGTAGCGGTTTCAGAGACTACTGGGCCAGTAGAAGTGGCTTCGGCTGTTGATGCGCTGGCTCCTGGTGCTCCTGACCTAGTAGAACCGGCGTCAACTACTGTGGTAGTGGTACCAGAGACTACTGGGCCAGTAGAAGTGGCTCCAGTTGTTGATCTGCTGGCTCCGGGTGATCCTGAGCTAGTAGAAGTGGCGTCAACTACTGAGGTAGTGGTACCAGAGACTACTGGGCCAGTAGAAGTGGCTCCAGTTGTTGATCTGCTGGCTCCGGGTGATCCTGAGCTAGTAGAAGTGGCGTCAACCACTGTGGTAGCGGTACCAGAGACTACTGGGCCAGTAGAAGTGGCTTCGGCTGTTGATGCGCTGGCTCCTGGTGCTCCTGACCTAGTAGAACCGGCGTCAACTACTGTGGTAGTGGTACCAGAGACTACTGGGCCAGTAGAAGTGGCGTCAGCTGTTGATGTGCTGGCTCCGGATCCTTCTGAGCTAGTAGAACTGGCGTCAACTACTGTGGCAGTAGTACCAGAGACTACTGAGCCAGTAGAAGTGGCTTCGGCTGTTGATGCGCTGGCTCCTGGTGCTCCTGACCTAGTAGAACCGGCGTCAACTACTCTAGTAGCGGTATCAGAGGCTACTGGGCCAGTGGAAGTGGCTCTAGCTGTTGATCTGCTGGCTCCGGGTGATCCTGAGCTAGTAGAAGTGGCGTCAACCTTTGTAGTAGTGGTACCAGAGACTACTGGGCCAGTAGAAGTGGCTCCAGTTGTTGATCTGCTTGCTCCGGGTGATCCTGAGCTAGTAGAAGTGGCGTCAACCACTGTAGTAGTGGTACCAGAGACTACTGGGCCAGTAGAAGTGGCTCCAGTTGTTGATCTGCTGGCTCCGGGTGATCCTGAGCTGGTAGAAGTGGCGTCAACTACTGTGGTAGTGGTACCAGAGACTAGTGGGCCAGTAGAAGTGGCTCCAGTTGTTGATCTGCTGGCTCCGGGTGATCCTGAGCTAGTAGAAGTGGCGTCAACTACTGAGGTAGTGGTACCAGAGACTACTGGGCCAGTAGAAGTGGCTCCAGTTGTTGATCTGCTGGCTCCGGGTGATCCTGAGCTAGTAGAAGTGGCGTCAACTACTGAGGTAGTGGTACCAGAGACTACTGGGCCAGTAGAAGTGGCTCCAGCTGTTGATCTGCTGGCTCCGGGTGATCCTGAGCTAGTAGAAGTGGCGTCAACTACTGTGGTAGTGGTACCAGAGACTACTGGGCCAGTAGAAGTGGCTTCGGCTGTTGATGCGCTGGCTGCTGGTGCTCCTGACCTAGTAGAACCGGCGTCAACTACTCTAGTAGCGGTATCAGAGGCTACTGGGCCAGTAGAAGTGGCTTCGGCTGTTGATGCGCTGGCTCCTGGTGCTCCTGACCTAGTAGAACCGGCGTCAACTACTGTGGTAGTGGTACCAGAGACTACTGGGCCAGTAGAAGTGGCTCCAGTTGTTGATCTGCTGGCTCCGGGTGATCCTGAGCTAGTAGAAGTGGCGTCAACTACTGAGGTAGTGGTACCAGAGACTACTGGGCCAGTAGAAGTGGCTCCAGTTGTTGATCTGCTGGCTCCGGGTGATCCTGAGCTAGTAGAAGTGGCGTCAACCACTGTGGTAGCGGTACCAGAGACTACTGGGCCAGTAGAAGTGGCTTCGGCTGTTGATGCGCTGGCTCCTGGTGCTCCTGACCTAGTAGAACCGGCGTCAACTACTCTAGTAGCGGTATCAGAGGCTACTGGGCCAGTGGAAGTGGCTCTAGCTGTTGATCTGCTGGCTCCGGGTGATCCTGAGCTAGTAGAAGTGGCGTCAACCTTTGTAGTAGTGGTACCAGAGACTACTGGGCCAGTAGAAGTGGCTCCAGTTGTTGATCTGCTGGCTCCGGGTGATCCTGAGCTAGTAGAAGTGGCGTCAACTACTGAGGTAGTGGTACCAGAGACTACTGGGCCAGTAGAAGTGGCTCCAGTTGTTGATCTGCTGGCTCCGGGTGATCCTGAGCTAGTAGAAGTGGCGTCAACCACTGTGGTAGCGGTACCAGAGACTATTGGGCCAGTAGAAGTGGCTTCGGCTGTTGATGCGCTGGCTCCTGGTGCTCCTGACCTAGTAGAACCGGCGTCAACTACTGTGGTAGTGGTACCAGAGACTACTGGGCCAGTAGAAGTGGCTCCAGTTGTTGATCTGCTGGCTCCGGGTGATCCTGAGCTAGTAGAAGTGGCGTCAACTACTGAGGTAGTGGTACCAGAGACTACTGGGCCAGTAGAAGTGGCTCCAGTTGTTGATCTGCTGGCTCCGGGTGATCCTGAGCTAGTAGAAGTGGCGTCAACTACTGAGGTAGTGGTACCAGAGACTACTGGGCCAGTAGAAGTGGCTCCAGTTGTTGATCTGCTGGCTCCGGGTGATCCTGAGCTAGTAGAAGTGGCGTCAACCACTGTGGTAGCGGTACCAGAGACTATTGGGCCAGTAGAAGTGGCTTCGGCTGTTGATGCGCTGGCTCCTGGTGCTCCTGACCTAGTAGAACCGGCGTCAACTACTGTGGTAGTGGTACCAGAGACTACTGGGCCAGTAGAAGTGGCTCCAGTTGTTGATCTGCTGGCTCCGGGTGATCCTGAGCTAGTAGAAGTGGCGTCAACTACTGAGGTAGTGGTACCAGAGACTACTGGGCCAGTAGAAGTGGCTCCAGTTGTTGATCTGCTGGCTCCGGGTGATCCTGAGCTAGTAGAAGTGGCGTCAACCACTGTGGTAGCGGTACCAGAGACTACTGGGCCAGTAGAAGTGGCTTCGGCTGTTGATGCGCTGGCTCCTGGTGCTCCTGACCTAGTAGAACCGGCGTCAACTACTCTAGTAGCGGTATCAGAGGCTACTGGGCCAGTGGAAGTGGCTCTAGCTGTTGATCTGCTGGCTCCGGGTGATCCTGAGCTAGTAGAAGTGGCGTCAACCTTTGTAGTAGTGGTACCAGAGACTACTGGGCCAGTAGAAGTGGCTCCAGTTGTTGATCTGCTGGCTCCGGGTGATCCTGAGCTAGTAGAAGTGGCGTCAACTACTGAGGTAGTGGTACCAGAGACTACTGGGCCAGTAGAAGTGGCTCCAGTTGTTGATCTGCTGGCTCCGGGTGATCCTGAGCTAGTAGAAGTGGCGTCAACCACTGTGGTAGCGGTACCAGAGACTATTGGGCCAGTAGAAGTGGCTTCGGCTGTTGATGCGCTGGCTCCTGGTGCTCCTGACCTAGTAGAACCGGCGTCAACTACTGTGGTAGTGGTACCAGAGACTACTGGGCCAGTAGAAGTGGCTCCAGTTGTTGATCTGCTGGCTCCGGGTGATCCTGAGCTAGTAGAAGTGGCGTCAACTACTGAGGTAGTGGTACCAGAGACTACTGGGCCAGTAGAAGTGGCTCCAGTTGTTGATCTGCTGGCTCCGGGTGATCCTGAGCTAGTAGAAGTGGCGTCAACCACTGTGGTAGCGGTACCAGAGACTACTGGGCCAGTAGAAGTGGCTTCGGCTGTTGATGCGCTGGCTCCTGGTGCTCCTGACCTAGTAGAACCGGCGTCAACTACTGTGGTAGTGGTACCAGAGACTACTGGGCCAGTAGAAGTGGCTTCGGCTGTTGATGCGCTGGCTCCTGGTGCTCCTGACCTAGTAGAACCGGCGTCAACTACTGTGGTAGTGGTACCAGAGACTACTGGGCCAGTAGAAGTGGCTCCAGTTGTTGATCTGCTGGCTCCTGGTGCTCCTGACCTAGTAGAACCGGCGTCAACTACTGTGGTAGTGGTACCAGAGACTACTGGGCCAGTAGAAGTGGCGTCAGCTGTTGATGTGCTGGCTCCGGATCCTTCTGAGCTAGTAGAACTGGCGTCAACTACTGTGGCAGTAGTACCAGAGACTACTGAGCCAGTAGAAGTGGCTTCGGCTGTTGATGCGCTGGCTCCTGGTGCTCCTGACCTAGTAGAATCGGCGTCAACTACTCTAGTAGCGGTATCAGAGGCTACTGGGCCAGTGGAAGTGGCTCTAGCTGTTGATCTGCTGGCTCCGGGTGATCCTGAGCTAGTAGAAGTGGCGTCAACCTTTGTAGTAGTGGTACCAGAGACTACTGGGCCAGTAGAAGTGGCTCCAGTTGTTGATCTGCTGGCTCCGGGTGATCCTGAGCTAGTAGAAGTGGCGTCAACCACTGTAGTAGTGGTACCAGAGACTACTGGGCCAGTAGAAGTGGCTCCAGTTGTTGATCTGCTGGCTCCGGGTGATCCTGAGCTGGTAGAAGTGGCGTCAACTACTGTGGTAGTGGTACCAGAGACTAGTGGGCCAGTAGAAGTAGCTCCAGTTGTTGATCTGCTGGCTCCGGGTGATCCTGAGCTAGTAGAAGTGGCGTCAACTACTGAGGTAGTGGTACCAGAGACTACTGGGCCAGTAGAAGTGGCTCCAGTTGTTGATCTGCTGGCTCCGGGTGATCCTGAGCTAGTAGAAGTGGCGTCAACTACTGTGGTAGTGGTACCAGAGACTACTGGGCCAGTAGAAGTGGCTTCCGCTGTTGATGCGCTGGCTCCTGGTGCTCCTGACCTAGTAGAACCGGCGTCAACTACTCTAGTAGCGGTATCAGAGGCTACTGGGCCAGTAGAAGTGGCTTCGGCTGTTGATCTGCTGGCTCCGGATGCTCCTGAGCTAGTAGAAGTGGCGTCAACTACTGAGGTAGTGGTACCAGAGACTACTGGGCCAGTAGAAGTGGCTCCAGTTGTTGATCTGCTGGCTCCGGGTGATCCTGAGCTAGTAGAAGTGGCGTCAACCACTGTGGTAGCGGTACCAGAGACTACTGGGCCAGTAGAAGTGGCTTCGGCTGTTGATGCGCTGGCTCCTGGTGCTCCTGACCTAGTAGAACCGGCGTCAACTACTGTGGTAGTGGTACCAGAGACTACTGGGCCAGTAGAAGTGGCTTCGGCTGTTGATGCGCTGGCTCCTGGTGCTCCTGACCTAGTAGAACCGGCGTCAACTACTGTGGTAGTGGTACCAGAGACTACTGGGCCAGTAGAAGTGGCGTCAGCTGTTGATGTGCTGGCTCCGGATCCTTCTGAGCTAGTAGAACTGGCGTCAACTACTGTGGCAGTAGTACCAGAGACTACTGAGCCAGTAGAAGTGGCTTCGGCTGTTGATGCGCTGGCTCCTGGTGCTCCTGACCTAGTAGAACCGGCGTCAACTACTCTAGTAGCGGTATCAGAGGCTACTGGGCCAGTGGAAGTGGCTCTAGCTGTTGATCTGCTGGCTCCGGGTGATCCTGAGCTAGTAGAAGTGGCGTCAACCTTTGTAGTAGTGGTACCAGAGACTACTGGGCCAGTAGAAGTGGCTCCAGTTGTTGATCTGCTGGCTCCGGGTGATCCTGAGCTAGTAGAAGTGGCGTCAACCACTGTAGTAGTGGTACCAGAGACTACTGGGCCAGTAGAAGTGGCTCCAGTTGTTGATCTGCTGGCTCCGGGTGATCCTGAGCTGGTAGAAGTGGCGTCAACTACTGTGGTAGTGGTACCAGAGACTAGTGGGCCAGTAGAAGTGGCTCCAGTTGTTGATCTGCTGGCTCCGGGTGATCCTGAGCTAGTAGAAGTGGCGTCAACTACTGAGGTAGTGGTACCAGAGACTACTGGGCCAGTAGAAGTGGCTCCAGTTGTTGATCTGCTGGCTCCGGGTGATCCTGAGCTAGTAGAAGTGGCGTCAACTACTGTGGTAGTGGTACCAGAGACTACTGGGCCAGTAGAAGTGGCTTCCGCTGTTGATGCGCTGGCTCCTGGTGCTCCTGACCTAGTAGAACCGGCGTCAACTACTCTAGTAGCGGTATCAGAGGCTACTGGGCCAGTAGAAGTGGCTTCGGCTGTTGATCTGCTGGCTCCGGATGCTCCTGAGCTAGTAGAACTGGCGTCAACTACTGTGGCAGTAGTACCAGAGACTACTGAGCCAGTAGAAGTGGTTTCGGCTGTTGATGCATCAGAACTTTTTTTCTCTGAGGCAGGTAATACCGCGGTGTGTAACTGAGTGTTAGGAGATCCTACTGTAGCTGAAGGTGCTGAACTGAAAGGCAATGTTGATAGACTGGCACTGACAACTGTTGGAAAAGCATAGCCACCTGCACTTATGTCGGTTACCGTCGTAGGCCTCAATCGAGACACCTCGAAATTGTCATTAGCTGTAGTTGCTGGGACCACGGGCCATACTGACACGGTAGAGTCGCCAGTCGTTTCGGGTGTTGACGCTGAAGAGAATCCCGGGACGTCATAATTTCTGCCAGACGGAAGTGTCGACGACAAGAAAGTAGGTGTTGCTCCTTGAGATGAACCTCCGGAAAAGGTGACCATAATTGGTTCGACATTAGATTGTGTGTTGTTGAGTCGAGCAACGAATGCAGCATTACTCAAGTTTGCGAATCGATCTTGCTCAAGTTTAAGTCTATCGTAAAATTCAGATTTCTGAAGCTTCGCAGCCTCAATCTTACGTTGTACAGATGATCTCAAATTTTGGCTCAAGAATGAGGAATTTTCCAAAGAATCCTCAATCCTTGATGCCTCTCGAGAATTGTCTTCTACGGTTTCCGTCTCTTCGGGTGAGTCTGGTTTATCAGCTAACTTTATTCTGTCACTAGAATCGTCAGATTTTTCTTCTTCTATTTCCACGGAGTCTTCTTGTTTTTCGTTCGATTTCACTGTTCCGGCAGAATCGTCGGACTTCTCCGCTGATTGGTCTTCTTCTATTTCCTGCGGGACTTTTTCCTTCTCGTTCGATTCCTTTTTTTCAGAGGAATCGTCAGATTTCTCTGGAGATCGGTCTTCTATTTCTATTCCCACCGAGTCTTCCGAATCAATTTCCTCAATCGAATCTTCTTGGGTTCTTCTTAATGCAGCGTACTTATTTTTATATAATTCCTTGATTTCGGCTAGATGTTGTGTCCATTGTTCAACAATCTCACTATTTTCGGAGCTGGAATATTTTTGCTTGAGCTCTTCCCAACGAGGAGCGGCGAAAGCGGCGCTGATGAGCACCGCCCATATAAGGGTGCTCAGTACTGAAAATAATGATAAAAATATAAGAATCCATAAAATAATTATACTCATTGAATATCCAGATTATTAAAAAATCTACCTTTCATGGTTGGCACTCCTCATGCACTGCAAGCTTAATTAGTTTACTGGCACGAGCAAAAATCTTGATACGATAATGCTTCGGAATTCGTGTACGTGCCTTATATACCTTTTACTCAGAAGGATGATATCTGGTATCTCGGAAATGTAATTATAATTGTAGAATTTTTGATTGTTTGAAAAATTTATGGCGATTTCTGTTGTGAGTCAGTTGATTTTGATTCAATAATCCCTCACTGACGCACATGATTTCCATAATAAATAGACTTAAACTTCAGTGCGTATCTCACCGTAATAGATTTTCGTGTATGTATGTTCACTTTTTAACTACGCCGAAGAGTTCCGGCTGTCTTATTATTCCAAGGAATGAGTCAGCAAAGCAAATTTTTGTACAATTAATTTTCGGGGCTGTCAACGTCTGCGCAACAACATTATCACACATTCTTCAACATTCTAGAAGTACACAGCGAAATTATTTTCCACTTGATGAAAAAGTATTGCATCGGACGATATCGCGTAATCGTTCATAGAGTTGAAATCATTTTCCAATACGATCTGCTATGTGACATTCGCTCATAATCTTTGCAGAGAAGTATTGTCATTTTATTGAGAAAAGGCATTAGTTTATTAGGGGGAAATCAGGAAGTAACTTTCATTCCGCATTGAAAGCAATCTTTTTGCAACCCCTCTAATTAAAATCCAGTTATCATGGTGACGCTACCTCAATCAATTGCAAAGAAGGATACGGATTTGAGATATGGCCGAAGGAGCATTTCCCAATGTCATGTTCGATTGCTTTATAGGCGAAATTATACCCGGGCATAAAAAATTTGCGTCAATGTGACGATAGTATCCATTTTTCATACTATGTTTACGTACCGCGTTCTTATCACTGCTATCTGAAACTTTAATATATGACTATTCACTGTCTTAATATGTAAAGAGTGGGTTTCCACGGTGCTGACACTGGGTGGGGTTCATGACACGAAGTGCTTTGAATGAATCAAGCTAACAGTTTGCCACTGTTATCTATTGTCGTAACTACACATCTGAAGCCGAGATATCCGAAGAGGATTGCCTAATTGCATATTTTTAAGATTTCAGATTACGTAAAAAAATGAATTCAAGGAAACTACGAGTTCCTACGGGGTTGGAATTATTCTCAATTTATCCTAATCCATGATAGTAAAAAAATAATATTCCTTGATCTGTTCTGGTCAACTGCAAGATAACTTAAGGTAGGTGTCTCATATTTAATAATTAAGGTAAGTGATCGAACACGTTATGTTTGTCTATTGGCGATGCAATTATACTCAACATTTATTCTCTATTGATACGCTGACCCTCAAGTAAGGATGATCCCTACTCAGAAGAGGGCAGGAAAAGTATTTCACTATGAATCATTGATTGATTGATAAAAATAAACACATAATCAGATTGAACTTTCGAGTGTTCGAACTATAAGAAATTTGGTCAATATTACTTCATACGTTTTTCTTCTATACCTTTCAGCATCGATAAAATAATATTTTTCAACTAGTTGATGTATTTTTTCAAAGATTTCAGACTTCGAATACGGACGTAATTCTGAATGCATTTTGCAGTTGCTTTCTCGTAGAAGAAGAACAGTGATATGTCAGAGTCTGCTGAATTTCTCGCACTTTGACTTTACGGCTTATGTCGACTGAGCTAAGTAAGTAGAAATCGTTTACAAGTGAAATCGAAAGTGATTTTAGTACAAGTGAACCAACTGAGAGCGAAAGCGAGCGTGATCCTGACCTAAGACATCGAGGACATACTCAGCCTCTACGGAGAGATCTCCAGGGAAAAGACGGACAGAGAGAAGAGGTCGGTAGAAATCGTAGTTGGGTCAGGTCAGTTCTACGAGAGAGAAAGTGAAATCGGTCTGAAACACGAACAAGGCCCAGAAATTGAGGGCGTCAAAGTGGGAAACTGGGACTCGGGCCCATGCTGTTTCACTTTCATTTTCTATAGCACAAATCGGTTGTGCTGCAGGTATGCCTTTCCTTTAATTAAAGCAACAGAACCCACGTGCGACAAAAAGTATCCCTATTTGTTTTTTTCTATTAATTCTACATTGAGGGTGAGGATTTATTGGAACAAATAATAATCATTTGACTGAGCAAATTTTGGCGATCAGATATATGGGGAAGCAGCTGTTTTTTTAATTCAACAAAATATTCTTTACAGCAAGAAAAAATTTATTCTCACCAAATTAGAAATACTTGACCAAACTAATCATTACAACAAAATCTATTAGATTGATTAAAAAATTCTTTTCCGGCGTGTAGGGTCGATTCTTTGCTGTCTTCCTTGTAATTGAAAATTTGTTATTTTTTTCTCTGAATTTTTTCAGAGTAAATCAGAGAAATTCAGAGCAATTCATCTGCAAGGTCTGATTTCTATTTCAGGCTCTCTTTAGTCTGAACATCATGACGACTACCTACCGTAGGTGAAGACAGAATATCTTCGATATCTGCAAGCATACCGACCAAGAATGTTGAATACTTTAGTCGTGTCGCCAACCTAGCGTTCGTTGAAGTTTCAACAGCTTTCATTTTCGGACCGTATAGTTCGATCGCTGTTCTGTCGACTGAAAGTTAGCGTTTGCTAGTCAACTTGATCGATAACTGATGTAGAAACTGCTTCGTCAGGGTTTGAAGTATTCAGACAGCGGCGATAATACTAAAGATACATATTCCGATCTTCGAATTAACGATGAAAAAAATTGACAAGCTTGAATAATGAAAAATAAATGATTCATCACTGTATTATCAGAAATCAGTTATCAGACCCCACGCGCATACTATTTTTTTTACAAACAATAAAATATTATTCAGCATTTTATGATGTAAAGAGGTCATACATTGGATTTATGATGTTGGAATGAATTGTGAAGTCTAGTTTAATTATTGTCGCAATTAAATTCGCTATCGTGCTTACAATTAGTAGTATAGAACAACTGGGTCATTTATTTCCACTCGATTATAATTATTTTTTCATTTTTTAGTGACGTTTCGGAAGCTTCGTTATATGCAGAATGATTTGCGAGAATCATTACTGCCATCCTCAACGATGTCTAATCTTCCTTGAACCAATTTCAACCGTTCTACCTATACGGATCATTACTCGAGACAAACAACTCGAGAGTCTGATAAATGGTTAGAATTGTCGAACCCGATTCAGCCCAATGAACACTGAATGGCAACTGAAGATGCTCCAGCCACTTTCAAAGATATGGTTTATCATCAGTTTTTCTGAAAATTTTTCTAAGCCAAAGAATTGACTTTCGTCGTGGTATTATATAAACGCAATCCTTACTATATCTAGCTATCAATACCCTTCGATCGGTCTATTGCAGTTCTTGATTCGAAAAGGCTAAGGAAAATATCGTGATTTCATAATTTGAGATGATTGACTGGTAGGTGCAGAGTATCGATTAGGAATTCTCTTTTTTGAATGGAATCGCGTCTTGCGATTCATAATTTGGACAGAAAATATCGTTTCGTGGGCCATGGTCCATCATTGTCTATACTCACCATCGAACTATTTAAAATTTTAACGATTGCCCGTGGCGGCGGGTCACCGACTGCATCTCATTAACTTCTCTAATCATCGTATGTCTCGCCACGTTCATTTATTGGTTTAATAATTCACCCAATAGATAATTTCCTTCGTCTTGTTCTTTATAGTCATCACAGATTTTTTCATTTAACTAATCAGAAAACGTTTCGTAATGTCGGGTTACAAATATTCCATCGTCTTACACGCGATAAGTCTATATCACCACTCGAAAGTCATAACACTTGTAACAATTATTACTATCGACGGGATATTGAAAATAAAAAAATTCTCATTGGCATCATAGGGCAAACTTTTTGCAACAAAACAGTGTTTATAGGGTAGTCAACTTCCTTTGAAATTAATCAACTAAATATGTGATACATATCTAGGTAATTCATCTACTAATGGGTCTAATAAAGCTGCACCGTTTAACTCAAGTGTCTCCTGGAAACTGTCAATTTTTCTATGATCAAAGCTGAGGAATTCTTAGACTGAGTATTTGGGAGTCTAAAGTTTCTGGGAATCAGCTAGATGTAAGGCTGAAATTTTTACGAGCATCCTCCCTTCAATTTCGATACCTACGTAATATAATTTAAACTTTTCTTTTTCCGTTCGCGTGCAAATTCCACGGAGACTAATTCTTCCTAAACGGTTTAAGTTTAACAAAGGTTAACGTGCCACTTAGTCGTGCAATCTAGAAATTATAGTCTTAATCCGTATCCTCCTTAAGAACAGGATTCTAAGGCACTCATTTTCAGTGCTACAATCGTTCACTGTAATCCTTAATATCACTCTTGCAATTCGGATATAACAATCCAAGAAGGCAAGAACCATATTTATGCTCAAGGATTACTCCAAGTTGGCAAGTTTCCTTAACATTATTCGCTACGGAGTATTTAAGACTATTTTAGCGAGTGCTACACGTGCTGCTCATTTGGTGTAGGTCTAATAGCAAAAGACTTCATGCTACTGTTCAACTGATATAGAAGTCTCATACTAAATTAGACACTCAGGCAGAAACGTAACGCGAATTTAGCCAGTGGAACATTTTGACACACTTCGTTTTACCAAAGCAAATCTACAAAATTAACATTTCAGTTTGACATTAGACCCCTGGAAATATTCCGTTCGCTTTCTTAGAATGTGTAATACAAAAAATGAATATATAAACGTGATAGTTTCTTCTAGTAATTGAGAATCTGGTCAATTTTCGTCTCTTCTGAATCGCACGAGAAAATATATTCAGATTTTCTCTTCTAACATCCAATTATGATGTCTGTTGCAGTTTGGAATTAGCAACGTTGACTAATAAAATTGGTGTTCGTAATCGATGAAGCTGAAGACGACTGGTGTTGTTTGAGATATTACCACGGTTGTTTTTACCTTAGAGAAAAATAATTGTGCTCAATCGCTCCTAAGATATCGTTCTTCGTCGTTCCAGCAACTGAACTCAATAATTGTAAAGACGTTTATGAAATTAGTCTCGAATTTCAACGTGACAAATAATACTTAAGTGGCTGAATTGACACAAATTTGAAGCGCGAAGCATGCGGTGTAATAGCGAATACGCAAATTACTCTTCTATTGCGTCGGCGTTACTGACAGTGGTGTGCTGATTGCCATGCAAAACAGTTGGCAAATCAACCCACTAGTCTTTAGTAACATGAATGCATGTTTTTTTTATAATTCTCTGATTGACTAAATCAATATCTTCAAACATGATTTAGTCAGTCGTGTTTCTGAGATATAATATACTTCGTACCCCTAAATGACGCTCTTCCTGACTCCGATTAAAGTTGAAGCCTCTTGTATGTAATTGAGTACCTAAACATCGTAAACTAACCGGTTAATTATCGCACGTGTACTTTTAAAAGGCTTGGGCACGTAGCCTCGAATCGTATCGAGTCGTTACGTAACGTAAACGTCAACTGTATGCTACCCCCCTCGGAGTTCTTATTAGCAACACAAATGAATATAATCTGACAAACACTCGTCACAAAACGTAACGTGGTATTGAATACTGTCACTTGAGTAAGAAAACAGAGTATCAAAAAATAAAACACCATATTTTGATAATGAATCTTGAGTCAATATCTGACGCATGAGCTTGGCTATCGTCACAGCTACTTTTTACTTTTTCGTTGATGACATGTTATACATGATAAGTACCTCGTTCGGATCACTGGTTCATTCGATAATGAGAAAGAAGTTCGTTTTAGCGATACCAATCAGTACTAATTTCTTTGTATTAATGAATTGTTAATCAGGCCTTTTTAGTGTATACCTTCGAAATATCGATAACTCATATAATTTACACAAAGCCATAAGATTTCGTAGTGTTAGACAATATTTTGTTGCTTCAATCGTTACAGGTAATGCTCATAATATTGTTGTCCAGTTTTATCGTACAAAAATGGTAATTTCTAACTCGTATTCAATTTTTAACTCAACGACTCCGTATATCTGCAGTGAGTATGGAAATAAGAAGATTACCTCCATCGTTGATTTTTAATAATTAATATGAGACAAACATTTAAAGGTCTCTATCGCCGGTAGTCACATTCCCTCGATAAAGTCACCTTCAAGTCAGATTACAGGGGATAGGATTCCGTCAAGAGGATGACTGGAGATCGGGCTGATTGCGTACTCGATAGTCGCGTCTGATTGAAGTCGCCAATCTGAAAGATAAGAAATGAAGAAGGTTTGAAACCACGTCTGCTTCGGTACGCTGAACTGTTGGCACCTGTTCTGTTCAATTTCAGGATCATTATCATTGGCCGGACATTTTTCTGAAAAAACATAAATCTTCGAGGGTTCATGCTGTTATGAACATATTGTTCAACAAAATATCAAAGCGGATATGCAGGTGTGTTTTTCAAATACAATCACACTTGCGTTCTCTTTTTTCGCTACATTATTTTATCATTTCACCTGATCCCTTCTGAACCTTCTATGACGTAGAACTCACAGCTGCGTGAGGAGACTATATGTTACAAAATCATACAGCTTTGAGCTGTTACGAGACAAAACCAAATTTGAAGAGAAAGTCCGAATCACGGTCGGCTTTTTTACTGATACTAATTTACCAGGCGATCACATAGCTTCTCAAACTTTAATATCGTGTATGTTTGATAGACGTCGCGGAGTCAAAGTCCAGTGGCTGTTAGACGCACCGAGATATGTTTCATAATAATTCATAATTCTTGGGGGCCTGACCGATTTCGCATAAATTTGGGTGCA
Organism: Tenthredo notha; assembly: GCA_914767705.2. Lineage (NCBI taxonomy): Eukaryota > Metazoa > Arthropoda > Insecta > Hymenoptera > Tenthredinidae > Tenthredo > Tenthredo notha. The sequence goes on from OU611909.1 coordinate 10,486,255, forward strand.
TGCGTGATGATTAGGCAATTGATGGTCGAGGGTCGAGCTAGATGGTCTGCAAATTACTTCTGAGGGTTTATGAAGTGTTTATTATTCTTGATATGCGTGAAATATCATCCGCGTATGTGATACTAAGGAAAACGAACAATGTTTTATGTCAATCTAGTGTGGAAAACTCTGATATTTGTATATAACTGATGTAGCTGCTATCATATAACACATTCCGTCTTCTGGCCACGGTTCAAAGTTGAAACTTCAGTCTATCAGTCAACCTGTCAAAAACATTACATTCAACGTTTTATGACTTAACAAGGTTCACTCGATGTTGATTATAAATATGTGATTCTAACTAGTTCCGTGTATATGATAAACCTTATCTATAAATACGATATTTTTCGTTATCTATAAAAATTAACATTCTCAAGTCGTTCTACAGCGAAAGGTACCAACTTATTGTAGTGATAAGAAGCGATTGATAAAAAAGAAAAAAATTGACAAATTCAATCTTCAAACAGATTATAGTGCAAGCCGGCATTTCAAGTGTTTCTTATCACTCAGTATTCTGAAATTTTGTCTATACTGATTCTCATGTTTTGCCTCAATTCACACATCGATCATCACTGCGCATAACGATCCGCTCGTATTCATCGCCTTCTTATCTTCATTTACGACTTTGTACCGTCAAAGGTTCGAAGATGATTTCAGAGTCATGTCAAGTATAGGTTGTTCATTTTTTTTTTATCAACAGAGTTTTAGTCTAATTTTTCTATCTATCAATATACAACAGGTGTGCAATCAAGTATTTCTTCTCTGTACTTGAAAAGTATCACATATTCGTGCTGAGGGTGTAGCACATGGGATAAAATTTGCTAACTTCGAGCAGCGATGAACTGCATATTGCTCAGAAGTCAGAGATGTACATGCAGTTAATATTTCTGTGCTATGTGAAATTTTACGGTAGGGGGTTGTAAAGGCCCTATAGAGGTTTTCAAAGAGATCCTATCATGGACCTATAAGTATTGAAAATCAATCTGTAACTGATTGTAGTAATTACATAGCGTATAATAATGTTGTTCGAGATATTTGTAGCGTATAATGCTAACTGATAGATAATCGATCAGTTTTCATATATGTTAATGTTATATACTGCGTAAGGATAATGAATAGTAAATTGTTATGATCGAATCGATGTTTATCACGACTTTTAATTATTCGGCGGGAAATCACGAGTGTTTATCACGCGGGAAAAATCGTCCAGACGAAACATTATCTACATTGCAATATACTTATCACGAGGGGTTCAAATTCGACGAGTAGATAGTGAACGCAGTTTCAATCAGGATTATTTGTTGTATAGAATATATGACTACGAAATTTTGATTCATTAATTATTTGACCGTTCTGGCACTAATCAGATGAGGAAAAGTTTACCGGCGAATTACGAGGCGATTAAAATTTTTTTGAAAAACTGAAGTGATCGCATTGCAGTTCATTAATATATCAAATAATTTCTTATTGCGTAATGTTACGGTGGCGCCGTTTTTCTTCAATGTGTGGCGACGCTGAACACTTTCGAAGAGACGCTAACGTGGGAGGCATCCAGTCACCGAGCACCGCCAGTTTCGAATCAGACGCTCGTGTCGACAAGCGCAGAAGCAGCGCATTATACTTCTGTCTTTATATCAAGTATCACCTCAAAGTATTAACTTAAGTTGCAGCAATTTATAAATAATTTTATCGCCAGTTTGCCTCTACGTTAATCCAAAAACTATCCTAGTTCCAATCCTTATTTCACAGAACTGCAAAAGTTCTTCGTAGTGTTCATTCAAAGTTCATCTCCCTTACGAGAGATATTTAGTATCTAATTTCTACGTAACTATTGAGGAAGGAAAAAAAAAAAAAATCCCATAGTATAGTGAAAGAAACAAAAGCTAACAATTAGTGATATCCAAAGGCGACTTTTCTGTCATAATTTACACCCTATACGTCGATAAAAAATTGACCACACTTCACTGGACTCGAAGAAAATTTGACGACGGCGTGCGCGACCTGAGAAGCTCTTTGCGTGCGAGGTCGACGCCGGTAGCAGACAGTGGCTCCTAATTTGAATTTCCAAAGGCGGCAAGTCGAAGCAAATAAAAGCAACAGGTGAGAATAGATTTTTCTTTTCTAATTTCGACTTATGTTCTGATTGATTTTCAATACTGTATTAAGTAAACGGTAAATCGAAGTCTACAGGTGAAAGAGTGAGCAATGACCCATGGCCCAGGCAGGTTTTCATCTTTCAAAATTAGATCTTGTCGGTATTTATTAGACTTTGAAATATTCCCACGAATTTATAACGAGTTATAGAAATTGTGTGATATGAATTATTCAGATCGTATAAATTTCACTTAATAATACGTTAGCACGCCAGTTCTATTCAGTTTTTTGTGAACGGTGTGGTAAAAGTCGATTTTATGACTGGTAATTAAGATGTCATGTATTATGGTGTATTGGATAGAGAAAGGACTGCAGATACATCAGATATTTTTATTCAACTTTTCCTAGTCATGTTTTACTTTTGAGTTTTGGCAATCTGTGCCGTTGAATATATCTGCACATAGTCTTATCCGCTTATCACTCCATTATACACAATCCAGCCTAAACTCAGTCTGAAATGAAAATTGGAAAATTGATCCAACATAGGTTTCTGTGTCAGATGAAACTCCGCGCTCACTTGCGCACATGATCAATTAAGGTCACGCGAATTTTGAACCACGATCACGTGTAACGTGAGAATTTAACTGATGTTTTTGGCGCCAACGCGTAAACACGTGTACGAAGAAATTCACGCTAAACGAACAGGATTATTTCATCAAATGCATTTACTCGACTTATAACCGATTCAAGGATAAATTTTTACCTCTGAATCATTATTCAAAGCGATCCCTGCTAGTTATTTATAAATATAAAAGAAAACCGACAAGTATGTCATGTCTAGATTCGACTGAAGGAAAAGTTCACGCTTTATGGTCAAGAAGCAATACTTCAATTGGCACTCCAACACCCATGGTGCACATAATTAATAGATGAAGTGAAGTAAAACCGGGGTACAGTGAATCACCAATAAATTTATAGAGAAGGAGAAAGAGGAGACCTTGTACTTCATGTTTCGGTTGTTCAAGAATTAGCTTAAGGTGAAGGTTCTTTTTCTGTTTCGCGGCGCGATAGAAATTATTTAAACTTTTACTCTTAGGTGAGTCAAGGAAATTGCGCAGTTGTTTTCCACCTAAAGTTAACCCCAGCCAAAAAGCTGCTGGCAGTGTCGAGTGGCGATTAGCTAGTTGCTGGCCAAGTCTGCGTATCTTTGGAGAGCTTTTAGAGCTTGTGGTAAACGCAGAGTTCGACTCCCACGCAGGTAGAAATTGTTCACCTACAATTTAATGCTTCACGTAGGCGTCGGTAATCATTTTATGCATTGGTGGACAGCGAATGAATGGTAATTGCACTATTGAATCTTGCGGGTTAGTCGTAGTTGTATTTGCGATTCAGGGTTCTGTTCTTCTTGGAAATTGTTATAGAATTAGATATGGTCTTCATGGACGCAATGATCAACCTTCAAAGATGTTGTTACCATATCAATTTCTGAGTTGCAGAATGCGTTGCAGACTAATAGCAATAAACGTCGCCAACCTAGAAAGCTTCATTCTTGTCCTACATTGAGCGAATGTTAATTAACGTGTTCGTAAACTTACGCACGATCCACCTTGGGGCGGAGATCAAGACAATTTACTTATCCTGACCTTACACAACGTAGACTAACAATTGATGGAAAAATATTATTCAAGATTCAAATCTCCACACTTTTCAGCCAGTATTCTCACAAATAAGCACCCCAGGATCAAACTGGTGTAAGTCTGTTTTGCCCATAGCTAAAAGAGAAAAAAAATGCAAGAACATATTCTTTCGATGCCATACAATTTTTTATTTTTTCATTTTTTGGGATTCATTACACCACCTCGGTTTGGAACGGTTAATGTAACGGTCACACAGAGCGAGGCAAGCTCAATTTCTCGAATTTCATTGACGATCTTAAATTTCGCGATGCACAATATGTAACTCCGACCAACGTTTGCCTACCAGGTTCACAGGGTAAAATGAAAAGGATGAATGCAATGCGAAAGCAAAATTCGATAGTACCTCAAACCGCAAATTGGCAGGCGAATATCTGAAACGGCCTCATAATTCTGCCATCATAATCATGAGCTTGATTGACAGGAATATTTACGGTCATTTCAAATCGGAGATAAGGTCGGTAGCAACAGATCATTATTGAAAGTTACAGTTCAGCTGTTTGAGATGACGTATTTTTTTTAAGAATACAAACACGTCAGTTCTTATTGAAGTTCAATATATATATTCTCATATACCGTAAATATGTTATGACGATGGATATAGTTCAATAGTTGACTGTTGAAGATAGGTAAGTCCCCGCTTGGAAAATTTATGGACATATACACTTACGCCGATTAGAAACAGTCTGATAAGTTTGAATATCCCTCGCACATTCTAAAGTTCAGATTGTGGTTCCAAGTAATGTAGACAATCATATGGAAAAATTAGCAAACATTTGGTAAAAATAGAGATAGGAAAAAAAAAAAATAGAAATGCGAACAATTACCAGTGACGACGATTGTCGACAGACCTCGAGCGCAATGTTCTCTGTAATTTAACAAAGATTACCTCGCTTAGAACGGTAATAAAAATGATGACTTCGTCATTTTACGCTAATGTTGTTCGGTGTGGAAGTAGGTAAACGTCATTATACCAATTAACACATTTCATTTCATAGTCATAATAATTACCGCTGAAAGGGCTGATAGCTTTTCTCGATTTCACGTGGAATGTGATTCGAGTTTTACTAGACGAACGCATGATAGTAAGTTTTCGGATATCTGATATAATTAGCGTTGACAAATACACGTTGGTCACGATCATTGAAGCTCATCAAAGCTTGCCTTTGGGTCCTGTTACATTTCATTCGCCAGATTTGTACATGTCAACCTAGGGTCGCTGAGGTTGCGAAAATAAATATATGGCTAATTGTTCGATAGTACTGAAAAAATTTCGGGATTATTTGGCACAGGTATGCTTATGGTCAGTATACAGTTGACCATCACGTAGATCTTTTGATCTACAAAGATTTAGCTCGTGAGTCTTGCTGTCGATCCAAAGTAGACTTGACTGAATTTTCAATTGATTCTCAAACTGATAACAGAAGCCTCCATATATTGCTGCTCACGTATCGTATGAGCCTTTTTTTTACCAAATAGATTTGCGAGTGATTGTGATAACTTAGTCAGCAACTTCGAGCACGTGCCGCATTGTGCTAATAAAGGAATTACTTCTATCTGCATGTATATTCACGCGACAACAGATATCGACGTTGATGATAATGGGCAAGGCCGGTTACACAAGGTGGGTAAAGCAATTAAGAAAACAGCTTATAACTGTATTATCGTAGGTAATTTATTTGACTGTGTGATATGAGTATCTCGTGTATTAAATTTCGCCGAATTGAAAATCGTACTCAAAGTACATTATCACATTACTAATTATCCTAATAGCTAATCAGTGCCACCACTCATTCTGATCAAAGGTCAAAAACATTCCCAGGTATGAGGAAATGCCGGAGACCTGACCATATGCATTTAATCCTCTTGGTATTAGTATGAACCAAGTTATCTTTATCGAGGTAATATAACATGATAACATTGTCTCCTTAAAATTGACGCGTGATATGATCAATTACATTTCGATATGATATATGGCTTTAACATTAATGTCGCTATAGGACATATCGATCGTACTACCGATTTTTATCTCAGTTAAACGCCAACTATAAAATATGAGTGACACATATAAGGACCAATTAATCCATGGCTTACGAATATACGTCATAAAATTGAATCAACTGGTTTTTTTTTTTAAATTATGATAGTATGATTATTTATTTATTCGGAAAATATTCACGGAATAACGATTAGCGTGAGCTATTAGTATTCATCAAAGTGTTGCTCGCCTCATTCTTTGGAACTATCATCCACAAGTATTTCTTGATAGAACTTTGGCATTGATGCCCAATTATTACGATAATTTGTCAAATTTTCTTGACCGATTTTTCACCGAGCCCATTACCTTTTTTGTTTCAGATTTCGAGCAAAGTTGTTACTGTACCGTCAATCTTCGCCTTCGCGGGATCGACCGTCGACAGTATTTCTAGAGGCCGAGGTGTTGATATGAAGAATTTTCAGACCAACGGACATGGTGAGTTATTAGCCTGAATAACTATGAAATTGTTCGCTGCACCTTACAAATTGTAGTCATTTTCCAGCAACGTGGTTTTATCGTTTTCATACTTTCACGGTATTTATTTTTTCTGTTTTTTTTTATTCACACCGTGTTGCTTTTGCCTCCGACTAATTATTATACTCAAGAGTTGATTTTATCAACGTCATAATCATTGTCGTTGAGGACGTAATTGAGTTCAAGTGAAACAACAATCGATACTTTGAAATCAATCGTCATCGGCAGGTGTGTCACTTGTTTTCGAACTCAGTTCTAACGTCCCAGTTTCTATTTTACAACTTTTGATTCATTTGGTTTCAAGTATGTTCACGTGCCTATTTCATTCCCATTATTTAACACCTTCGTTCTTAGGGATTCGATCCCTTACACGACGTTCTCGAAACCATATAACCCATTCAATGTTGTCACAATCAAGATCCTTAGAAATCTTTGGTGTTCTTCTCTCGTTGGAGATAACAGTTTTATCACAAATGAGAAAACCGAGAAGGGAGCATTGATAAAATACATAGTTCGGGTCAAATTCCGTGTTAAAAAATTGTACGTAATGAATAAAGCGATATCATGTATTGATGCAATCTAAGCGCAGTGTGATATCACACTTGTTGAATTATAACTGTTAGTAAACATCTGCATAACTGGAATTTGTTTTTCCTGACGAGTACCGTTCCCATGGGAGTGCCAAGTCGTTGTCTCCATCAAACGTCAGGCATAAATGACAAAAAAGTAGTAAAACCTTCGGAATTATGCGGACTTATCATTTTATTTTTCAACATTTTCACACCTTAGAAATTCCTTGAGACATTACCTACCTTCCCTGTGTGGCAATATCATGTGATCGGGTCACAGATCACCGAGAAATATCTAATTTCCTAAGTGTTACCGTTTCGAATCATTGCGATGTGCTGATTTGTTCAGGTAAATTATATTCAATCCGTCTCCTTTGTAAAACCATATTTTTTTATCTACAGGCGTCAATTAGCATATGTCTAAGCGACGCGGGATGAATCAGATTCTGGTCCGAAACGGAGGCTGCAATCAGTTATATATGTAGTCGCAGACGGTTATACCCCATGGGTAGCAGACTGCAGACACCGTGAATCAGTGGGCGGCGGTTAGTCGGATCTTTGACTGAGACTGAGACAGGGACAGGACATAAAGGGGTTTAATTTTATTCAGTGAATTTGAGACACTTGAGTGCTATTAACGATAGACAGAAGGTAAACGTAGGCTTGGTCAACGGATGAAATTCAATTAAGCCAATTACGAATTATACTTCGCTTAGCGTCTCTTCTCCAACTTGCGTGACGGTAATAACTCCTCGCGATTACATGTACTGGGTACTCGAGACTTATAAGTCCGTTGACTTATCAGCGGTTCGAAGATGAGCGGAATTTACCAATTGAAGTAGTAATCAAGGGCGATAAATATCGTTGAACTATAAATTAAACGACGGAAATTATCGGAGACCTTGCTGGCCATTTTCGATACGGAATTCCCATCAAAGGGACGTTTGTGCAACTGCACAGGTGAAAATATAGAAAGTTATCTACATCGTTAAAGTTTATAATTGATATGGAAAAGTTATCTAGAGTTTGTTTGATGTCTCGATCACGCAGTTACGTCTTTGTCAACACGGTTATTTGTTAACGAACTACACGCGACGTTATATAGAAGGTCTACGAAGTTCATTGCCGACTCAATGCCGTTGACCAAAGGTGAATCGTCGAGAAATAAGCTAAGGAAAACGAGAACAAAATCTCTTCTTTGGATTCTGTGGCATTCTCTGCGAAGGAAGTGGCGAAACTAATCATAGGAAAATTAACTCGGAATGATTAACGGTGCAGGAAAGTCTCGTAAAAAAAAAGAAAAAGTAAAAGATATGTAAAACATATTGTAGATATGTTTAACCGCGATGTTGCGATTGCTGGATTGATTTATGGAAATTCCTGGATTAGCGTGACTTCTTTAATTAGAGTTAGCAATGAAAGTGAAATATATTATAGCTCTGTTATCGAGATATTTGTAAATCGTTATTTTATTACCACGATTTTATCGAGCTTATTATTTTCGATAGAAAGCAGCCGGAAACGTAGTTTCGAATTGTTAAGTTGAACAACAATTCAATTCATTATCGAGAGGAATCTCTTCTGCGATCTTTTGCAATTCGAGACGACTGGTGACCTCTTTGATTTTTATTGATGTCTTGAAGGCCCAACATCTCGATTGCGTCAATCTAATACGAGGATAAATAGATAACGAGATAATTAGATAAATGATATTTGCTTTCCGCGATACGAGCCTCCAAGACCACCGAGAAAGAGAGAGTGCTGCGAAAACAGAAAAATAAAACAAGAATTGACCAGCATACGTCACTCCGTGACCTAATTGCCGCAAATGTAGCTCGAGGCGCGTTTGTTGTATCCACGAATCGGAGCTTCTCTAGATTCGCACACCCACATATTGCATAAGGAGATTTACAGCCTTCTGACGTCACTGACACTCCTCCAGTCTTGGATAGCTGATTGTTAATTTAGCGAATAACATGACTCGGGTGTCAAATGTTAATGGACCGATAACTTTGTTGGTGACCAATGCATTCTATATAGAATGGCTTATTTGTCTGATTGCTAATCGATGTTGTTGTCTATATTCTTTTCAAGTGACTGAAATTTTGGCTGATCTCGTTTTGCCGTGTTTTTCCACTTGTTATTTGTTTTTTGAAGTTCATACGCATCCATAATTAATTATTATTTTCTTTTCATGTTTTTTACACTATCATTCATTTTTTCTCAGCTCGTTGTTGCGGATATGGTATTGCAGTTGTATATAAGATTTGATTTCAAACACTGATACTCTTACTGGATCAATCGACGAAACTGTATTTGAAATATGTTTGTCGTCATATCAATTCGCATATAAATTAATACGATCCGCATCTCTGATTTAATTCGCGGAAATGACTTGGAGAGATGCATTTTGCGCGCTGGAGAAGTTACACGCACATGTAAATTTGCAGACGATCGTAAATCCCGTGACTCATGATACGCTAACTCTACCTTTCTGCTAATTGTTTTCAGCGTTTGTGCAAAATCTTTTGTTAGAAAAAATAAAGAACGACGTAAAAGACGCGAGTTTCTTTCTCAGCGTATAATTCACTTTGCTCATATGTCAGAAGTCGAATCATTCACAAATGATGACTGTAGAGTACGAAAAATTATGAATTCAATTTTTATGTAAATTTGACTTTGAATGAACAATTTGCTTTAGTTTAAAAAAATCAAAGGCGCGAAGTAACGCGCGGCTAAATAGAAGACAAGAAGAAATTAATTCGCATTAAATCACAGTTAAGTATATGGGTCATGCGTTTATTGAGACGTAGTAGTATCATTGCACAACAGAAAATCCTTCGAACTTGGCAGCTATTAAATTCGCAGATGGCAAACAGTTCCATTGCACGCTTTGTACAAACAGACTTAAGCCAACTTATCGCGCCTTTGATTATTAGAGTTATAGTCGTCTTAGACGGTAAACAGCCTCATTTTTCAGTACCTATATGATACATATAACATTTCCCAACAGAATAACCCGAAGAAAAATATTCAGCTTCGCGGAATGCTTTTTCAGAGTCTCGATATTTTGTCAAATGTATAAGTTCATGTACACCATTGATCTAACAGCGGAAAGTCTGTATTATAATGAAACATTGTTTAAATTGATAGAGGATTTCATAGCCAATATGTTCTTATCGAATCTGTAATCAAAGTCTAGACGATAACGAGAATATTCATTAAATAACTGTTGCATATACATATACTCATACCACGATCGAAGTTTATCTATGTAATTCGGGAACACCAAATCGACGAATACGAAAGACTATGAGGGCCACGCTACGCCACCCCACAAGCATGACTTTTCATTACGTTAAAATATGCTCTAATTACCATAGTTATGCATTGACTTGATTTAAGTAGTTGTTATACCGTATGCCAAGTTATGCTAATCGTAGTTTAATCGTCGTTTAAGTTTCAGAGATCCTAAGAACTTAGACAATTAAGCGTGGCCAGTGAAGGAAAAACCGACTAACAGGGTAATCTCATATTTCGATAAGCATTATCAAGCGATTCTGCGATCGTTATCAATTTTTTTAGAATTCTCTCGCTGGATAATTGAGAATCGTATATTTCCTTTATCCGAGCCACTTGTCGCGGATATTTATCTACGATACTAAGTAATCAGCAACTGAACTGAAATTTTCCTCCAAGTTTTCCTTGAAATTTTCCTAAATAACGATAACAGTTCATCACCGTTTCTTTGAATCGAATTTTCTGTGAACTTGCTAAACATCACAATTCCCACCATTAATGTGATGCGGTAAATTCATCATCTTTTGCTCCATCGAATTGGGAAATTATAACATGGAAATAATATTTTGAAGAATGAATTTTCCTGCGAGGAATCGTTTCGATTTTTACGATTATCCGATCTTCGTTCATCCAAGTCAAAACGATTTTCCCAAGGAATATTCGTTCTCCAAAATATTCTTTCAGCGGTATGATTTTTCAATTCGATGAAAAATCACGAGTACCACATCACCTCAATGAAGATCTCTTTCAATTCGAGTCGAAATAGGTTCCAGGAATTCAGATTTTCCTAGAAATCAAATTTTCGAAAAGGTCGTTCTTATAATCAGAGCCTTTTTCCATCACAACCCCTAAATGAAAGAAGCATTAGAACAGCAATAGATAAAATGATTCATGCTACTCCAGTCTTATATAATGACACTTTCATAGTGCGTCTCTGTTGGAATCAGTCGAGACAGCTACCGTACGCCACAGTTTTCACGATGAGTCCCACTGACAACCATGAAGTAGACGGGTCATTGGCCCGAACATTCACACACGTGAGTTTGGAATGTCGCAAGATACCGTGCGTCTTGATTTAATCACAGACAACACGTGTAGAAAATATTGAGTGTAAGTAGGATCTGAAGCGTGCACCCTTAATCGTGTAGCTTAAGAGTGGCCGTGAGCATTTGCTAAGTAAGACGACTGGGTAGGTGTATTACTTGCTGGAAACCATGCTGGACCAGTCTGAAGCCAGGGTGTTGGACGCGGTTGGATTCTCAAGGACTGATCTTGGCATTGCTGGTTGGGCTCGTTGGAATGCAAAAAGAAAGTGAATGATGGCAGTGGCGCCAAGATATGTAAGCAGTTTCAGTCGGGGGCAACTGCAGGGGGCGGTGACTGTTAATAATTATGTATCACTTGCTGCTAATCACCTGACAACGAACAAGTGAAAAATGTTAATCGAAGTGAATCTATATGATCCATGACTTAATACTGAAGACGAGACTGTATTGGCGACAAGTATTATCCTAATTGGCGAAAAGCAAACATGCAAGCTTCGGTCAATATGCGATAGCATTTTTCCGCGAATCGTGGTAAATACACAGAGATCTTCCTCGCAAGAACCTGAAGTACCCCTCAGGCTAAAATTCTCACCAGGTACTTTCCTACTCGCAAAAAGATACACGAATGAATTATAATCATAATTTTGCTCAGTGTTCACTATGTTAATTTAGTTTCAGTATTTTTGCTGATTGGCGAAGTTGCATAAATGCTATTATCGAGAAATAAGCTCTGAACTACTCCGAAGGCCGAAGCTTATCACATCCTCTGAGCTGAGCATAAAATTACTTATTTCGCTGAGCATAAAATCATTTATTTTCTTGAGCATAACGTTTTTACTGCAGAATTGACGATAGGTTTGCATTCTGTATTATTTTTATGAGTCAGGAAAACGATTATTTCCTGAAGAATTTGATATTCGCATAATATAAATTAGCGAAATTGTTAAAGTTTGGCCTTTACCGAGTCCTCAAGCTGAAGCTTACTATAACATTACCATTCCCCGATTATTTCTTCTCGGAAGAATTTGGGTCTTCGACCCGCATGTAGAGTCCAGGAAACGCAGGAACTCTGTGACATATTCGCAAGGGTTGCCCGATCAGTTTCAGCATATCTTAAGGGAGACTGAACGAGGGTAGACGGCAACCATTAAGGAACCTTATAGAAGGCAGTTCCATGGTTCAGAGTAACTCAAACGACTATGTATAAAAGCAGGGACTGAGGCGGCAGAGCTGCCAGTCGTGAGTAGTTCTTGAAATTAAAAGAATCAACGATACCTTGTTCGATTTAGATCTTGTTCATATTGCGGTATCTGTATCCAAGAGTTGCGCGCAAGGACCTAGTAAAAAGTAACTAGATTGTTTGTTAGCTAGAAAAATTTTCTGTGACTCATTATTACGATAGAGAGGGGCTGCACGCAAGCGTTCTTCCAGCATCAACGAGGTCGGCAGGCGCAGAAACCGATTAACGAATCTTATAATTAACGAAATAGGTTTCGTGACTAGAGTCATATGAAAGACTATCTATAAAAACGGTGCCTCATGCAGCAGAGCTGTCAGTCGCTAGTTATTCTTGAAATTAAAATAATCTCATAGTGAACGAACATCTTCTTCAAACTTGTTCTCCAGCCGCTTGGCTTGAGTCACGCCTCGCAGGGACCTGCAATTAACGAGTAGTAATTATTTTTTATCATCCTTTTTTCGGCCACGGATGAAGTAGAAGATTAACTCATGTTAGCTATAGCGTTATACGAATCTGGAGTCTCGTTATAATTGGTTCAGATTTATTGCAGCTAGTGAATCCGTCGATCGATCGTATGTAAGAAAAAAGATTACATGAGCCCTTTTATCGTTTTCAGTGGAGGTCAATGGCAAGGAGTTGAACGGCAAGCATTTATTATCCAGCGGGAAGGACGCCGAGGTCGTCAAGGACGCCAACAATGGCGAAGAAACTGACGCTGTCCAGACTGCAATGGGAAACTTTGGAAGATGGCAGCTACTCGTATGCCTTGCTATTTCCCTCGTCAAATTTCCGGTCGCATGGCACCAGCTAGCCATAGTTTTCATGGCTCCGCATCCAAATATGACATGTGTTAAACCAAACGGTACCGTTTCTTCAGACAAATGCATGGTAGATGTAAACGGCACCGAAGAGGATTGCGTCGCATGGGATTATGACAGAAGTATTTTTCCAGAGACAATCATAACTCAGGTATTAAAAGGAACTTTCTCACCGGTCAAAAGTATAATGAATGTCTCAATGACGTGCGGTATGGATTATCATTCAGATATATTTTTAGTATTTTCTTAATCAATGCATTTGACTAGGGTCTAAATAGGCTACCACGCACGTCTCTGAATATTCAATGCACTCATGTAGCGTGGATATCGATAACGTAGTGTTCAAATTGATGGCTGTGAATAACTTTGTACCTACTTACGTCCCAAAATGATAATTAAATAGAATAAATAATCAACAAGAGAGGGTATGCTGGCGTGGGCTACTGCATAAGCCGATGATTCCGTCTTCCGAAATCATTTTAACTGGGTTTTTTCTTTTTCTCTATATAGTGGGATTTGGTCTGTAGTCGATTGATTTTCGCGGACATTTTGCAGTCCCTTCTCATGTTCGGTGTTCTCGTTGGCAATATCGTCTTCGGCTGCTTAGCAGACAGGTAAAATTTTCACTTACGGACGTCATTCATTTTTCATTTACTCAAAGACGGTATTTCAATCGTAAAATCTGCAAGAAGTTATTTATTTTTTATTTGTTTTTTTTTTCAAATTGTTTCAGATATGGGCGAAAAAAACCTCTGGTAGGTTCCGTGCTGCTTCAGCTGGTTACCGGCATTGCCTGTGCCGTAGTTCCCTGGTTTCCTGCCCTCCTAGTTCTGAAGTTACTTAGTGCAATGGCTACTGGCGGCACTATGGTTACCAGCTATGTAATCTGTAAGCCCTTTTTCGCAACCTTATAAAATCTGAATTCATGCGATTCAGTAGACGTTTTCATAAAGTTCTTATTTTTCTCTGTGCGAGTTTTTTTTTTCTTTATCACTCCTGATGAATTCAACCATTCAATCACACTGTCAATTCAAATAGTACATCGACGTGCAATATTTTAGAGAAAAAGTTCAAGTGATTTGCATTGGTACCATTTTCTTTCGTCTTTTTTTACAAATTTTTGTTTTTTTTTTGCTCTTCAGGCATGGAAATTGTTGGAACCAAATGGCGAGCCCCAATTACGGTTCTCTATCAAATCCCTTACAGTTTGGGTCACATGTCCTTGGCTGGTCTTGCATACTGGTTCCGTCATTGGGAGCAGCTTCAACTTGCGATAACTCTACCGTCCATAATTCTGTTGGGTTATTGGTGGGTGGTACCAGAATCACCCAGGTGGCTTCTTGCCATAGGTAGACAGAGAGCAGCTTGTAAAATCCTTGAAAAAGCTGCGAAGCTGAATAAAATTGAGGGCAAAGACATCCCTGATATGATGAGGAAACACTGCCTTCAACAGGTAATAAAAATACAAGTTATGCCTATTTTTGGAACATTTATGTACTATAATACATGTTATTCATGCTTTGCGGAAAATAGCATTCGAATATTGCAAATTAGTTGCTGTTATCCATCATGTATGATTTCAGAGCTCAAGACACACATCACCCATCCGCAAACCGTCTTTCCTTGATCTCTTTAGGACGCCTAATATGCGTACAAAATCGCTCGCTATCTTCTTCAACTGGATGATTTGCGGGATGGGACTTTTCGGTATGACACAGTACCTTGGACAGGTCGGTGGAAACATATTTGTTAACGTGGCAATTTCTGGAGCAACGCAAATACCCGGAAATATAGTTTCTTTATGGGCGATGAGTGCCTTGGGTCGAAAAACAACCCTGATCGCCAGTAATACAGTTTCTGGAATCGCTAGTCTGTTGCTCATAGCAGTATCTCAAGGTAATGAAAAATTGATGACTTTAAACGTTTTTATTCATCAAAAATTTCAACTTTTGCTCAAAATTGTGACTAATGAGATTTTCAATTATACAGAATTCGAGACAAATCTAAGTTGTCTTTTATCGAATTAAATTTTGTCTCAAAGCTTACGTAAGACCCTAATTGTTCGACAAGTTTAAGCTATTAAAACCGCGAGTAATTGTCTTAGAAAAATTGGTTGATTGCTACTATTAAATTGCTCTAATAAACTGCTCGACTAGTTGACAACAATTATAAACAATTATCTCGAATTCATTGTTAATTATCCTATTTCCATGATAACTTTTGGTATTTCCAAATTTGATTTTCACATTTCTCTCATTCAGAAACTGCTTGGCTGAGGCTACTTTTGGCCTGCTTTGGCATAGTCGGTATGTCAGTCTCCTTTACAACAGTCTACCTTTTCTCTGGCGAGCTGTTTCCGACAGTAGTCAGAAATGTTGGAGTCGGTACAAGCAGTATGTGTGCAAGAATAGGATCGATGATTGCACCGTTCGTTGTTTCCTTGGTAAGTCAATCAGGACAATAAGAATAAAAAAAAAAAAAAACACAAGAAAAAATAGATCGCTGTTCAATAAAGTGCTGAAAGATTTTCAAATTAAAATCTATTCCATTGTGAGTAGAACGAGGTCAGATATTACATCTTTAAAAAAATCCTGATTTTACTTTAGCGAATGGCGAAACCCGCACGAAGAGCAATAAGTTTATCTAATGTCAATGTTTTTAACGAACTTACGATAGTGCATTCTCATTTGGCTATTTATTGCGTATAATAATGGTACTTGTTCCTTTCCGTTTCTCACCTTTAAAAAAAATCTTTAGGGTCGACACGATTCGATAGTTTGGATGCCACCGGTGGTTTTCGGTACACTACCCTTGATCGGTGCGGTTCTGTGTTACTTTTTGCCAGAAACTGCCGGTTGTGCGTTGCCTGAGACCCTCGAGGACGGTGAAACCTTTGGAAAGTAAGTATATAAGTGATGCACGCGAAACATTTTTAACATAGTACTATGAGTGTCCTTCTATGAAATTTTCCGCGAATGATTAACATAATTTTTTTTTTTTCTGCCAGAAAAGTCAAAGATTCCGAGAGGCGGAAAGATGCCGAAGCGGAAGCTGCTTTATGATGGAAGACTGCTATAAATAATGATTTTTAATTAATGATCAAAATCCGAAAAGTTCAAGAAAAATGTAAAAAAAAAAATGGAACCATAAGGAGGCAAGGAGGTCAATTTATAATTAATTAAGGATACGCTGATAGGTAAGGTAGTATTTGTTAGATAGAATCTAAGAATCATTCCACCTCTCTATTTATTACACCGCATACCTTTGATGATATTAAACAGTTGTTTCATAATTATCTATACGTATTATAACCATATATGGGAGCGAGATGTCAAAAAAGATTAATATTTGAACGCGTCTTTATGAAGCGAGTTTGGGAATGAAACTGGATGTCGTAATTGGCTTCAGAATTCAGATTCTCTGTAAAAAAAATTAAAAAAAATAGGTAATCATATGTGCGTTGATACGCGTTGATGAAGGCTAACAAACATGTGAGAATCTTCGTGTAGCACATCTACGAATTAGCTAATTGTTCATTTTCATTTCATGGGAGCTAAAATTCCAAAATTTATGCATTTTTAAAGTGACATTTTATTTGTTCATTTTTAATCATATACACAATATAATGGTTCGATCGAACTTTATACACGATGTAAAATAAAATAAAGTATACATATATTTTTATAATATTAGGACGTATAGTCACTATGATGCATATAATTAGGTACTATTTTAATACTTATACGTGTAACGTTCATGTTTGTGTAAATACATATGTTGTTTTACAGTACATATATAATTTACTTCACCCCTAATTCATGACATAATAGTAATATAGCATTCGATGCAGCTTATCAATATTTTATGCAACTGATAGTTTTCTTCGAACAATTCTTGCATTTACACATTTACAAAATTTCATATATCTCTGTATACTAAGAGGTTTCCGTGGAACACCGGTGCGCAGCAACCCCTGAAATGCCCCAGGGGTTGCTCGGGCACCCTCGGGCACCCAAGCAACCCCGTAGTCGGCGCCTATGGATGGATGGATGGATGGATGAATAATTAAATGAATCCTCAAATGAATAAATAGATGTATGACTGAATGATTAAATAAATGAATAAATGGCTTCGTAAAATCCATGCATCGTAAAAGCAAAGCAGCTAAGTGAAAATAATTATTAATCTAATTAATGTTATTATTGATACAACCAAATTGTACTGAATAATTTTACTCTTTCAATATAATTTATTGTGATAACAATTGTTAATTGTTAACATTTATTTGTTTATTTATTTATCTATTTAATTATTCATCTAAATATTTATTTATTTAATTATTTTACGGCCCTTGAAAGTTTAAAATTGAAAAGGGGATGGCTAGCCTGCAAAAAACAGACGAAAATCTTGGGTGGTGCCGAGTTGGTGGTGACTGAGTGCGATGTTTCACGGAAACCTCTTAATATATTCTGGATTCAGGTGAAAGCGGTTGAAATTTTGGTACAAAGTGATTCTTTACATCAGGCAGTTATAGGAAAGCATTTCCTGCAACGAATGTGAAGTTTCATAACCCTGTGTTACCATTATTATTATTTTCTATTATTCCTTTATTGAGAACGACGGAAACCCATCCGCAAATTAACGTTACGGTTTCATCATAGACGACAATTATTAAACGTTTTCAAATAAAGCGTGATTCGGATGGTATTAATAAAATCAACATCAGATTCCTTTCTGGGTAAGAAATATTTATTTTGATTTTTTTGCATACAATCTCATTTTCAACCCTTTTTTTTGTATTTTCTCTGTGGGAGGACGCAAAAGAAAAATCACAAATGAAAGGCTGGTTATCTCGAAACAAGGTCCCATCGCAGCTTGCTACAGGGGATTCGGTCAAAAATCTATAAGCTATTCGCCTAGTAATTAAAAAAGTTTCCATAGATAGAAATAATTTTGATGCGCTGAACTGGTACTTGTGAATAAATAAATTAAACATGGTTGATTGCACGCAAATAAATAAATTTTATTAATTACAACAATGTTAAAGCTTAGATGCTTAGAATAACAGTAAAGTAATTTAGTACTCAATTCATGGAGATGACCCCTGTTATGGTTTTCCTGTATTATATGATATTACGTAAGATACTGTTATGGAGATTTATTCTGCACAGATATCTTCATTGGACGACGAGGAGTAACAGACGGAAATTTCCATTACTTTCCTGATTGTGGGGATTTTTGTATTAGATGGTAAATCCACGTGACACATGCCTGCGGAGGTCCGCTTGCTCGCACGCAAATAAATGAATGGGTATACATAATCGAAGACCATCACTATATTATGAAACGTGAACATCGTTCCGTGCCATAAACCCATTTGTCGCACTATTTGGGATGGTGATTGCAAGAAACTAAAATACCCAGTTTTTTGTTTGTTTGAAATTTCTTCAGCGACTGCATGACTGAGGGATTTTGATCATAAAGCCCAATTGAGACTCTCAATCATTATCAGACCGACGCCTCAGTGAAAGAACATGCTATCTCCTATGTTGAAGGTCTGTTTTTCATAATAAATGGAAAAGGGACTCTGTGTTTGAGGATATATTAAAATACATACATACAAGAATATAATACAAATTCAAAGTTGCGGAGACGTGTATGTCTCGTTGGTGGGGACAGAGTTAAACCAGATTATCCAGTCCTGGTGGGTTCATGCTCGCAGCAAGGTCAACTTAAGATTCAAAAAATGTGCAATCAGAGCGTCTCGTGTAAAAGCGATCTCCTTTGGAGTCTTGATCTTCAAACTTCATTAGAAATTCTCTTGCATCTATCGAAAACAAAGGATTTCGTGTCTTCATCTGGAGGACATTCAAAAAGTAGATTTTCATGAGATCCGAAGACCCTGATTTCCAAGTCATCTGGTTTAGGATAGGTCTATCTTGTTTCATGGGATATAAAGAATCCCAAAGTATATCAAGAACAATGTCAGAATTTCAGTGGATCTATCTCATGAAAAAGTGGGTAAGGTAACATAGATCTGCCAAAAAATTGGTGAACCATTTTTGCGACTAAAATTTCGGTGAAATGTTGTATCGCAGATTTTGCATAATAATGCCGCAGAAGACATGGTTTACTGACATTGGAATAAGTATTTATTAATCGATTCGAAACAGTTATATCATTCGTCTTGTATTATCTTCATTCAAATTGATATTCTGAAGAGACATAACAAGTAAATATTTTCCTGTACACCCATGACCTCATCTATAAATTACCTCCGACTACCACAACATAAGATTGAGGGACAAGTTCAAGTCGAATTGCAAAATTGTCCGTTTTAATAGTTCATTGGTATCTTCAATCCCGATCAAGGATAAGTATTCGAACCAGTTCCCATGAGATAGATCTCTAAATCGTGATTTACCTGGTGCTCTACCTTCGGTAGCTCAATGTGTTGTACACAGATGTATCACGTTGCGAATTGGTGCCGAAAAACTCGATGCTGTATTACGGTAGTTATCATAGTGTGTAGTATCCTTAGACCCAACGGCATATAAAAGTGGCTTAGCGAACCGTAGAATCACTTGACAACGTTCCGTTCACCAGAGAGCTGTTTCACTCGACTCTACCAGTGAGTACCATTTACAATTCACTTTTGAGGATTTGACTGTACGGGTATGTCTATCAGTGCAAACAATCTTTGGCAAATACGTATATGAAAGAGTTAGTGCAAAAATGGTGTGAGCTGAATTTTTTTTTGGCTATTTAAATGTTTTCAACGTGAAAAACTTTACTCTTCTCGAAGTGCTTGAATTTGATCGCTTATACCCGATTTACACTAATCCCTTGTAAAATGTAAGCTCGATTTTAATCCTATTGTATGATTATTTAAAACTTGACATTTTGTATTTTCGTCAAGTGAGTAGAAGAAATTTTACGTGACATGTGCTGGCGACTATTTCCTTCCCAAACTTGAAAAATCATTGTTGATATAATTATAAAATTTTAGATAAAACTCACGTAATAACGTGCATTTTATAGAAATATCAAGCAAGTTTTTGGGGAAATATGTTAGTTGGCATTTATTAAAAAACTTGATAAATCATGGTCATTTGAAAGCCAAAAAGTTGTGCCACCGCATTCTCGGTCATTGGTTCAACATTTTTTTTTTTTTCTTCGCGTATTTATATAATCTTAAACTTAAGTACACCTGGTTTCCGTCTTAATTGAATGACCGTTTGTAATTTGCAACACTTAAAATCCAATGCCAAACTGAAAGGAGCAAAAAATGAATCCGGTAAATGTTGCTTCTGCCTCAAGATCAAATCACGAGAGTTAAGAGTATGTGTAGCTCCGAACGCGTAGTTCAAAATAAAGGTGAATCCTCATCATTAGTTTATTACTTCTGGTATAAATAATAATCTTGAATTATTATAGTAAATAAAAACGAAAATTTCATCTGCCTTACTGAGATACATACACATGCATGTTTAAATCCCTGTTACATTGGTGAGACATGATAAATCAAATGAATCACAAATCTTTCTGGACCCATTTTTATGACTCCAGTGAACATTAGGTATACCTGATTCATTATAAAAAATGTTTCCACATTATCTAATAGGTCCGAAATAAAATACATAATCCGGTGGTGTGTATCAACAGACTCTAATTAAAACCACGTATACGTACTAAAGTGTATGAGATTGGCGATAAAATCGGTCAAGCTTGATTTTGGTGGTGGCCCACTAATCATAAGTGGTATATGCTAAATGCCCGGTAGACTTAGGCTTAGAAATCTATGTCCATATGCAAATCTTCCTATAAGCATCAATTCAGGTCATGTACAATTTACAATGTACAATAACTATCTTCTGCTGGAGAACCCAGGTGAAACTTGAAATAATGTATATATGTATGTCAGCATTCAGAATCGCCCCAGGGGTTTGCATGGTTGTTGTGGCTAAATTCTACCAGTCAATGGCTATAGCTAATATCAAATCGATGAACGATAACTGTGAACTGTGAATGATCGTAGTGGCTAAAATAGTGGGTAGTGCCTCCAGAATTTATTATCCATTCTCAGAATGTGACTGGTATTTATTTTGCATGAGAGCTGTCGCGTTGGATGTAAGTGTATATACGCCGTGTGCAAACGGGTTTACACAAACATTATAACATTCACGACGCATACCAATGATCGATTATTCTTTGTCTTCACAACAAGTACGATGAAAGGTATAGTTGCGATGTGAAAAGGAATGCAATTTTTCCTCCTAGAGTTGTTCGATGTGCATAAATCAGAGAACGACACATTGTGCATAAAGACTTGTAGCAGCTATGTGCATAACGAAAGAACGACCAGAGTAGTATAACATCAATTTGCAATAGAATGTAAAAAAAAAAACATTATTTTTTGGCTACATTCTAGAAATCCCTTCAATTCTCCAAACTATTCATAATATATAGGGCAAATCTGATCGTATATCTTGATGAAGAGAAAGTGCAGGTAGGTATAATAATATTTCGCTTGAAGAGTAAGAGTCCATAGGTATATCATGAGTAGATATCCAATGGATTTACCAACTCGCAATGCTCAACTGTTATTATCAATAATTACTGGAGGAATAATTGTTGAGGCATTATACTATGTGTGGATATAATCACACCGAATCCAATAATATATAATTATATGCCGTGTGCATGGTTACGGCCGTAGTAATTATACAGGATTTTTTCTGTTGTATCTCCGAATTAGATAATAACTCAATACACATGAAATTTGAATTTTTTTTTCACTATTTCTTACCAATAACAGCTATCGTTGGCTAGTCAATATCTGGCTCTAATTTTGTCGTCCTTTACCTCAACCGTGACTAAATTTATTTAATACAAATTCGAAATGGCTATACGGACAAAAAGATACGCTTTGTGTGACTTGCAGAACCTCGTAGCCCGTGAATTATCACTAGAATACCGGATTTTCTACGTGTCGATAGAGCCAGTTTGAAATCTATCATTACCACAGCTGTTATGCTATGAATCACCTTCGAACGAAGGACGAAAAAAATCGTCACGTCACTCAATGAATCAAGGATGTGTGTTATATTTATTATCATGTTTTCGGTTGTTATTTGAGATTTTTCAGTCGAGGTACTAATAATTTTATCCTCATTAAATTCTAGTGTTCATATCCGTACAATATCTGTCATTGCTACTGGGAGTGGTATCTGCTTCTCTTGGCCCGTTCGAAGAACTCTACTCTTGGAAACTGCTCGACTATCAATTCCCCAGTGAAAATGATCGTCAGGCAGCCCTTGCCTCCGGTGATCTTATCCAAAAGAATAATCTTCCTGTGGGTATCGAAATCTGGCAGGATAAATTGTTCGTCACCGTACCAAGATGGAAGAAAGGGGTTCCTTCGAATTTGAACTACATCTCACTGTCAAATACGACCGGTAAGAGCACCCCAAGTTCTGTACAAGACGTACCAAGCTAAGTTTTCAATATAAATTCGAAGAAATTAATGATCCCTGGATGAATTATAACTTTTAAGTATTTCGTACGCGTTTTGGTAAACTGTGTCCGAATGACGACTGCAACTAGGTTCGTCCGAGACCGAGCTTTTCCTTTTCAAATCTTAAATGATTTTGTTTGAAAAATGAAAACATTATAATTCATGGGCCTTGATCAATTTTTATACTTATTATCTTTGGTTGGTCATTTCACCGATATGTTTTTCCCCATTAGGATAGAATGACGTGGATTTATTTTTCAGGTAACAAATCACCAGCCCTAATTCCGTACCCTGACTGGCAGACGAATGACATTCATCAGAAAGAAAAAGGACCGATTGTCAACGTTTTCCGTGTCTCGGTTGATGCTTGCGATAGATTGTGGGCTATCGATTCCGGTTCCGATGATATCCTGGGAGAACCCACCTTCGTTACTCCAGTTCAACTAATCGTGATCGATTTGAAGACTGACAAAGTTTGTACAGCCACCTATTGTTCGCTCAAAAGTACTTGCTTTGGTTTTCTAAATCAGCGATGCACTCATTATTAATTTCATGTTTTATCTTCATCAGATCATTAGAAAATATCAACTTGCCGATTCCGATCAAAAGGCAGAATCCTTTTTCGCCAACGTGGTCGTTGATGTTGACGCTAGTGCCTGTGATCAAGCATTTGCTTACGTGTCCGACCTAGGGGCTAATGGAATAATTGTCTATAGCTGGGAACAAGACAACTCCTGGAGAGTCAGTCACAACTTCTTCGCTTTCGATCCTCTTCAAGGTAATTTTGAAGTTCTCAAAGAACATCAAACCTATGAAAAACGCGCCCTACAGCAAAAGTTTCTCTTCTAATTGGCAGTGTATTATCTTTGCCATTTTTTCAGGTGATTTCAACGTTAGCGGAATCAACTTCCAGTGGACTGATGGCATTTTCGGAATGGCTCTTAGCCCGAAGCATAGTGATGGCTATAAGAGTTTATATTTTCATGCTCTGGCCTCCACCACAGAGTTCGTAGTCTCGACCAGTGTTCTTCAGAACGAGGCACTGGCTACATCCAGTGGAAATTATTATCACTTCAAAAGACTTGGCTCGAAGGGTGATTTCACTCAATGTACATCGGCTGTAATGGATTGGCAGACTGGTGTGACATTTTTCGCAGCGGTTAACAGGAATGGAATCGCTTGCTGGGACACCAAAAAATCACTGGACAAATCCAACTTCCGTAAGTGGTAACTCCACGTCTAAATTCAAGAGATGAATCGAATGCATCATTCTTATTTCTGTAATTTGTTGGTTCGTACAGGACTGGTTGCTGAGGATCGTGAAGCCTTGGTATTTCCCAATGACGTCAAGATCGCCCGCGAGGAGAGACAGCTTTACGTTATCACCGACAAATTGCCAATATTCCAATATTCTGATATTGATCCTGAACAGATTAATTATCGAATCCTACGAGCTCCGGTCGATGAGGCGGCAAAAACTTGCTTACAAGATTAGTATGAGCATATCGTAAGCGTGCAACTGTCAAATCCTTGGGATCTTGCGATTTTAGCGTCAACCAATTTCGGTGAACATATGTTGTGATGCTTTGTTTTTTTTATGTTATAAATTCGATATGATTGCGAAAGAAAAATGTTCGTACTGTATGAAATGCTTGATTTATTTTCGTCCAGAGACAGCTTCGGATAATAATTTATGTTATGTAATTGATCATTGTTCCTATAAATAATAAAGATACACTGATATTGAAGATAATTATGAACATATCTCAAATGTATTTGACGTGCATATTCCTGTCGTGATATTGACGAAGAGTTATTGAAGGTGAGGTCGTAGGATCAGGAACAAATAACATTACAGAAATCTACAGCTTTTCACAATGAATGAGCTTCTTGCTCTGGCTAATTCTTGTAATAGTACCACCAATGATGTTGCAATCGCAGACATGTGTGGGTGGATTTATTGTTCATCTTCATCTGATTATGTTGAATAGCATCCGGGATGAGACTGGATTAATTAACGATGGATATTGTAAAATAATAGAGGACATATTTGCGTGTGCAATATCACACATGGCGGTGTGAGTATATCATCGAACGAGTAAAACGTGCGGTTCAGACGAATGAAAAATTTGTCAACGACCGAATATGTTTATTGACATCGATACCGAAGATGATTGCATGGTATCGAATGTCGTGACTGCATTTTCACAAGTCTCAAGATTAGATGCCAATAATGGTAGCGATCCAGTTGCGGTATGCGGGAACGCGAGCGTAGACTCCGGGGAAATTGGGACGGCCACAACCGTTACCCCAGGATACGACACCGATTAGCTGGCCAATAATGACGAAAGGACCTCCAGAATCTCCAAAGCACGCGTCTCGGCGTATCTCGGGCGCAAATAAGATCGAGGTATGAAAATATCTGATTTTTCAATTCTTTATCATTAAAAAAATCTAGAATTTAGAAGACTTTACAATCGAACATGTTTAAATTTTGAAAATCATATAACTATCGCGAAAATCAATCAGCATTAGACATAGCGTTTCTGAGAGAAAAAAAAACTGCGATGAAATAATTTTATTTTGAAAGAGCTGAACGATTATTTGATGTGATATAAATCGTCGAGTACCCATACATTTAGTCGATACACAGAGTTCAAGTTATGGGGCTACAAATGACATGTAAAATTCTTATTGTATTTATCTTAGAAAGTAGATTGGAGCGATTAATTAAATTGGTAGGGCAATTATTATTGAAACGAAGAAAAAATTTATAATAAATCATTGCAAAAAGAAATTGAGTTGTGGGCTAATCTCGCATCTTTTACCAGATGCAGGAAAAAAGGCAAACACTTTATTATACGCAACCCGCGGATCTTTTGTGCATTTTTAGTTCTATGGTTGCCTAACCAATGGCGCAAGCGGCGTAAACTGACCTACGACAATGGCGTCCCCCACGCCGCGCCGCTCTTAAGTAAGTCAAAAACGCCGTGTGCTATCTAGAAAAGTTCAGTCAGTTGCGCGGCATCCTCGAGTTAACATGGATTTTTTGCGGCTCGGGAAGGCTGACATCAACGGAGGAACGTTGGACATGAGTGAGTTTGAAATATTTCGATCAATATTTTACGAAGGCAATAAATAATCGACAATTTTCAATGCTTTCTGAAAACAAGTGAAATTGTAATTGTATTCAATAGACTTTGATTGTAATTGCAGATATTGTTCATTTTCAAGTAATTCTACCTATACATACCAGCGAATAAATGTGCTAAAATCTAGATTTCTTACGAACATAATCTCTCGGACCTGTTTTGAATACAAATATAATGCGCAAGAGAGTTTCGTTTGATAACTTCGCGATAATTATTATCCCATTATATTATTGGCATATAATTCCGAGTCCCTCGCCATGTAGCGTCGTTTGTTTTACAGGCATATTTCGCGACTCCGAAGGGGAAACTAATTTGTCGTGTTGTTTCGAATTGACGAGTATTTTTCGGGTGAATACTCGTTCCCCGATTTGTTCTGTTATTCGATTCGTTGACAGCATTATCAGTCGACGGAGCTGAGAATGAACATCGCTGATACTTGAACTGCATGGATCCCGCGTGCCACTTGATCGGAGATGGACGCCAACCAACAGGACTGCCAGGCTAGTCCTGGATTAACGGTCGACCAAGATAATGGTGAGCTTATATAAGAATACGATTGATAGATCTCGAGAGAATATGTTTACCTTGGTTGAATATAGTAGACTCACCTCGTAGTAGAGAAATATTTGAATAACGAGGATCAAAATTTAAAGGTTTGAAAATAAATACAAGGGTAGATTGCTGTAGGCCTAATTAGGCATCGCATTTATTTTTCAAACATGGAACATAATTCAATATTGGTGATAAATTACTCCAGAGTCTCAAGTACCAGTCATAACAATTGAAAGATTGAAAAATCTATTCATGCATGCACTAGTAATACTAGCTTATTGACATTATTGATTCTCTTAAAAATAGTTAAAAGTTTATATCACATTCAAAGATGGTTCAGGCAGGCTTACAAAATCAATTATAAGAAATATATTATAATAAATTTCATACAGACGTACAATCACAATTAGAAATTCTTTGGTACTTGGTTGTGAATGTTTACTTGAAAAACACATAAACTTTGTCCATCTAATGTTCATCTAGTTAGTACCCTATGTTTATCTAGTTTTTATCTTCACAGGTGTTGTTCATCGAGGGAAACCAGTTCCTGCCTATCTTCAACAAAACCTCTTCAAAATTCATCAGGACAGGGGATTCACACCAGGGAGTGAAGCAGTCCAAGCACCGGGGGAATAATCGTAAGACAACTTTCCGAGGCGGAGTGTTAATGAAGTAGCAGAGGCAAAGGGTTCGTAATTACAGTACCTTTTAAATCAGTTTTGGTAAAATCTCGCATCTAGTCTAAGAATCGATTCCGTTTGAAACGTTGTACTTCAACACAAGCTGAGCTGGTTGTCACTAATTTTCAGCCAGCAGACTTTGTAACACAGTTTATGTGTGATAAATAATGAAAAACCTAATTATAATATTTTCTGCGATTAGTGACAACCACAAGCTTTTATATCACAGCATCTGCTGCCCGCTCTATGTAACATTAAAATCAACGTCCTACTCGAGACATGTCGGATACTAGTTTCAATATTCAACAATAACTTTCAAATCATTTTACAAATCGCTGTACAGATTATTCCGAATCAATTTAATTATAACAGCCATAAGCGGTGATATAATAACTCGTTTTTATAAAGCTCGTCATACTTGATTAGTTTATCCGGTCATATAATCGTACAAGGAAAAGACTTGTAATATTACATAATAGATGAAAATTCGTGATGATATATTATTACTTTGGTGATGTGTAATTGAATCAAGTTCATTACCTTTAAATAACTTTATAATTACTCTTACTCTATCACTACTTTGAATTACTTTACTTGATAATTACTTTTACCAATTGAATCGAGTTCTCAATTACACATTACCAAAGTATTGGGTCATTGAATAGGTATTTTTATTAAAAATGTAATCAGTGACTCGCAATACTGCAAATATCCATGTAATAATAAGATCGTTTATGCAATAAACATGTATTATTATAGTAAATTCTTGATTATTATAGCACATTCTTGAATAAATATCTCTTGAAATTGTAAATCATCGATAGTTGAATCATTTTCCCTTGTCCTTTCCTTGCCTATAAGTCGAAAATCATGAAAATCGTACTATTAATTTATGAACATTATTGAATATTAATGAATATTAGTCCGCCTCACCATATGCAACCCGCATGCCATTCGTGTAAACGACAGGGTCCATGTTAATTTTTGTTGCCTATTTGGTGTTTTCCGATTGCCTATATTCAGGCGTATTGAACTGAGGGAAAAAAGGTATGAAAAACACTCTGAAACAACTCGAAAAAAAACGGCAAAAAAAATCCATTCAAATAACTTCTGGCAGTTGATACGTTTTCAAGGACCCGGATTTCTGGCAGTTGAGACTTTTTGAGAAATCGATTTTCTGGCAGTTGATACCTCAATTTTAGTCGCTTTATGATGAGGCCAGAAAATCGACCAATCAGGAGGCTGCATTTGCGAAAATTGAGCCTAAATTGGCTCAAGCAGCCTCCTGATTGGTCGATTTTCAAATTAAATTGAGTTACGGCGCTACATGGGCTAGGCATCAGGAAAAATTCTGGATTTCTGGCAGTTGATACCTTATTTTAGGAGTCGGATTTCTGGCAGTTGATACGTTTTTAAGGAGTCGGATTTCTGGCAGTTGGTACCTGAATGAGGTATCAACTGCCAGACGAAAAAGGTATCAACCGCCAGAAATCCAGAATTTTTCCTGATGCCTAGCCCATGTAGCGCCGTAACTCAATTTAATTTGAAAATCGACCAATCAGGAGGCCGCTTGAGCCAATTTAGGCTCAATTTCTCGAAAAGGAGCCTCCTGATTGGTCGATTTTGAAATTAAATCAAGTTACGGCGCTACAGAGGCTAGCCATCAGCAAAATTCTGGATTTCTGGCAGTGATACCCGAATGAGGTATCAACTGCCAGACGAAAAAGGTATCAACTGCCAGAAATCCAGAATTTTGCTGATGGCTAGCCTCTGTAGCGCCGTAACTTGATTTAATTTCAAAATCGACCAATCAGGAGGCTCCTTTTCGAGAAATTGAGCCTAAATTGGCTCAAGCAGCCTCCTGATTGGTCGATTTTCTGGCAGTAGATATTTCATCGTAAAGCGACTAAAATCGAGGTATCAACTGCCAGAACCTTTTTTTCGACATTTTTTCTACGTTACTACAATTCGCCTGAATATAGGCATTCGGAAAACACCAAATAGGCAACAAAAATTAACATGGGCCCTGTCGTTTACACGAATGGCATGCGGGTTGCATATGACAAGGCGTATTATTATTTATATTATATATATTAATATTGTTATATTTATATATATTAATATTGTTATATTTATATATATTAATATTGTTATATTTATATATATTAATATTGTTCGGGGCTTTATGAAATCATGCGATTTTCATGATTTGCGACTTATAGGTAAGGAAAGGACAGGGTAAAATGATTCAACGATCAATTATTTACAATTTCAAGAGATATTTATTCAAGAATTCGCCAATTTACTATAATAATACATGTTTATTGCATAAACGATCTTATTATTACATGGATATTTGCAGTGTTACGAGTCACTGATTACATTTTTAATGAAATTACTTATTCAATTACCCAATAGTTTGGTAATGTGTGATTGAACTCGATTTAATTAGTAAAAGTAATTATAAAGTAAAGTAATTTAAAATAATTATAGACCAGACCAGATGCGAGATTTTATCAAAACTGATTCAAAAGGAACTGTAATTACGAACCATTCGCTGATGCTACTTTATTAATACTCCGCGGTGCAGAGTTGTCTTGCGGTCATTCCCCCGGTGCTTGGACTGCTTCACTCCCTGGTGTGAATCCCCTGTCCTGATGAATATTGAAGAGGTTTTGTTGAGGATA
The DNA here is from genome assembly GCA_914767705.2 of Tenthredo notha. Taxonomy (NCBI): domain Eukaryota; kingdom Metazoa; phylum Arthropoda; class Insecta; order Hymenoptera; family Tenthredinidae; genus Tenthredo; species Tenthredo notha. Next base: position 10,516,155 of record OU611909.1, read on the forward strand.
GGCAGGAGCTAGTTTCCCTCGGTGAACAACGCCTGTGAAGATAAAAACTAGATAAGCATAGGGTACATTGGATAGATTAAGTTTATGTGTTTTTCAAGCAAACATTCTCAACTAAGTACCAAAGAATTTCTAATTGTGTTTATACATCTGTATGAAATTTATTATAATATATTTCTTATGATTAATTTTGTAAGCCTGCCTGAACCATTTTTAAATTTGATGTAAACTTTCAACTATTTTCAACAGAATCAAGAATGTCAATAAGATAGTATTACTATTGCATGCATGAATAGATTTTTCAATATTTCAATCGTTATGACTGGTACTTGAGACTCTGGAGTAATTTATCACCAATATTGAATTATGTTCCATGTTTAAAAAATAAATGTGATGCCTAATTAGGCCTACAGCTATCTACCCTTCTATTTATTTTCAAACCTTGAAACTTTGATCCTGGTTATTCAAATATTTCTCTACTACGAGGTGAGTCTACTATATTTCAATAAGGTGAACATATTCTCTCGAGATCTATCAATCATATTCCAAGCTTGTCATTAAAAAGAGAGAATTTATTGCTATTTCCAAGAATTAAGTGTGCTTTCTCTCCTAGGCTTACCCTATAACGAGACGGACAATATGTTACCTCTGGGTATCGTATCCCTTGCAGCTGAGTGAAACCGAGTTGTCGTCAAAGTTTCTGGCGTGTACGGGGAGACAGAGGCAAGCCGGAGGCCCCAGTATCGAGTCAAAGATACAGGGTGACCGTCACGGTTACTTGGCCGATGCGTGTTGTGGTACTTAGACTTGGAAAAGTAATCTGTCCGAGATCTGTATCGGATCGCGAAGTATGTTTCAGCAATGATTGTTTTGCGGACATACATTCATAGTTAAATCGGGTCTTTGGCTAATATAATACAAAGCTTACCATTATCTTGGTCGACCGTTAATCCAGGAGTAGCCGGGTAGTGTTGGTTGGCGTCCATCTCCGACCAAGTGGCACGCAGGATCTATGCAGTTCAAGTATCAGCGATGCTCATTCTCATCTCCGTCGACCGATAATGCTGTCAAAGAATCGAATAAACGAATAAATCGGGGAACGAGTATCCTCCCGAAAAACACTTGTCTATTTTCGCACATTTATTCGCTGGTATGAACAGAATGTACTTTAAAATGAACAACATCTGCAATTATAATGAAAGACTGACAGGTAGCAATTCAACGGTTACTTACTTCGCCGATTAAAATACGAGACGCGTGAAATCTCTCGGAAAAGTATTGAATACAATTTCACTTGTTTTCAATGAGCTTTGAAAATTGTCGATTATTTATTGCCGTCGTAAAATATTGATCTAAATATTCCAAACTCACTCATGTCCAACGTTCCTCCGTTGATGTCAGCCTTCCCGAGCCGCAAATCTCCTCGACACGTGTCACCCATGTTCACTCGAGGATACCGCGCAGGTGACTGAAGCCTTCTTCTTCCTTCCTTGTGGCTTTATCCCCTTTAAGCTTAAGCTGGGGCAAGTGCCAAAACAAGACTGAAGTCTGTTACATGGCGCACGGAGTCCTTATATTACCTACGCGAGGCATGGGGTGGGGGATGCCATTGTCGTAGGTCAGTTTCCGCCGCTCGTGCTGTCGGTTAGGCAACTATAGAATAGGTGCATACTCCGCATATTTGTGCAGCACCACTATCCTTTCATTCATGCCCGGTACATACGTACTATGGCTACTCCGCATATTTGTGTAGCACCACTATGCTTTTATACTACGACGAGCGCTTCTCAGAAAACGTAGTAATTTTTTTTACCCGCATATTTGTGCAGCACCACTATCTTCCCATTCATTCATGCGCGCCCAGCGCTCTCTACGGGATAATGGAGTAGTTGTTGAGCGAGGGGGTATTGGAACTAGCGATGAATAGAGTCCTTATATATAGGCAACTATAGAATAGAAATGCACAAACGATCCGCGGGTTGCGTATAATAAGGCATGTGCCTTTTTCCTGCATCTGGTAAAAGATGCGAGATTAGCCCACAACTTAATTTCTTTTTTCAATGATTTATAATAAATTTTCTTCTTCGTTTCAATAATAATTGCCCTACCAATTTAATTAATCGCTCCAATCTACTTTCTAGGATGAATACAATAAGAATTTTACATGTCATTTGTAGCCCCATAACTTTAACTCTGTGTATCGACTAAATGTATGGGTATTCGACGATTTATACTATATCAAATAATCGCTCAGCTATTAATACTTCGAGTGGAGTCAGAGACTAAATTCTGAACGTATGGCTTGATGAAACCGAATCAGCCTCCTAGACAACACTAAAGTAAAACTAGTGGTCCTCAAGACGTTATATGGACGTCAAATGCGTCGATTTCTGGCGTCTTTAAGACTTGAGACGTCTTCAAGATGTCAGAAATCGACGGATTTGACGTCCATATGATGTTTTAAAGATTACTTTCATTTTTGTGTTGTCTAAGGCTGTATCTTATATTCATGTTAGAAAAAAATGTTAATTGTTTTTTCTTCAAATACAAGGTCAAAAGGACCCGAAATCTGGCGGATTTTATTCACGTAAAATTTCGCATAAGCTTAAAAATTTCGGTTAGGAGGCTCCACAGCCTTAATTAGCTTAGCGCTGTAATTGCTATTAGATTACAATGCCTGCTGATTTCCAAAAACAAGTTACTCCGAAGTCGTTTGTAGAAGTAAATACCTAGATCAAAAATTCGCATCACATACCTTAGGTTCTCTAATTTTTGCTGACCAACTCTGACAATTCCCAATTTCAAGTATTTTTCAAACTTCACCGTAAAACTTTGAAACCAAAATTTCTCCCGTTGGTAATAAATTTAAAAATAATTGCAATTTTTGGTTATTCCTTAGAACCATTTACACCAGAATAGTATTTCCTGTTGTTATAGTGATGTAATACGTAATCGTCTGATTTATTCAACAAATTGGGATAAGGAAGAAGGAGAATCGGCGGAATTTACTGATAAGTGTTGGGCAGGAAAATGCAAGAGGGTAATACCATCGGTTCAGTATCCCGCTACTGGACTGAAGAGAAAAAAAATTGAGAACTTATTTTGTACAATTTCGATCACTTTATTCATTTATTTAGATTTTTTTAATTTTATTCAGCAGTCTTCCTCTCCTTCGGCACAGTTTAAATCTGTACAAAATTATTCCTTGGATTTAACTATACATAAAGATGGTTAATCGTTTGGAAAATTATGAATAGATTTTTTTGTATAAATTTTAATGATATAAGCATATGAGAACAATGTTATTTCAAAGATCAAGAACACGAACAGGAGAGTTCTTCTGTACAGAAAACAGCCTCGTTTCACTAATCGCGGCGAATTTTGCAATTCATTTCTGGCTCATTCACCCAATTCATTTAAAAAATTCTCAAATAAACCCATTCCAGAAAGAACCAGACTTTGAAACCTCGCTCCCTGAATATTTATAGACTATGATTTAAAGACTGTGTGAAATATGATCGCTGAACTCAAGAGAGCTAATAGGGGATTATACATGTTTTTCGGCGAATATTCGATCAAGCAACGAATCAGACTATAATAAAACATATAGCTATGAAAACAAAGCGTCGATTAAACGATCGATAATTGTGATCTATTATATTGTCTATGTAAATAACACATTATCGGAACAATTCGTCAGCTATAAAAATTAGTTTTGTACAATAAACGTTTGAAATTTCATGCTGACGATTTGGCTAAGTAGATATTATTGTGCGACTTAGGGTTTAATATGATTGTAAAGTAATATATGATCAGTGAATGCCTATGATAGATCGTTACTTTAATGATATAGAAATTATCGTCAATATATTACTATAGATATCTTTACAAAAAATTTTATTTATAAAAGCCCGAAGTATTTTCAATATAGATTTATTGGTTGGACTTCATGGGCGAATATTTAATATTCTCTTTTCATTTCTTATTCTTATTCTTATTCTTATTTTTATTCTCGTTTGCATGTATAAAAATAATGTTGTGACCAAGTTTATTATCAGAGTATATATCTCTGAATATATATTTTTCGTTTATAGCCCCCACTGCACCACGATTTTCATTTCAGACTAGAATAATGTAAAACTACAATAGAAATATAAGCATTTAGCGGGAATGTAATTATCAGTTCCGTATATGTGCGAAACATACCCGTGTTCTATAAAATAAATAATAATAACTATAACTTATCTGATAGTATGTCATAAAATTGAATTATTGGTCAATTTCAAAGGTACGTATACATAGGTAAACGGTTCGTTACATTAGATATGCATCAATTACCTACTAAATGGGAATAATATTATAGAAAAACGTCGTCGTTGGAAAATAATTCAGACGTTTCTTTTATACTTGATCACAATATCAACGGCAATATACATACAAAGCGGAATTCTTTTATATCTCTTTCAAAGTTTTTTTAAAATATAAATAATATAATGTTAAAGTTCCTTTTTCTTACTATCATCAATACCCCGCGTTTTAGACCCGTTATCATCGACGTTGTTACATCGTTGTTCCTTTTCAAATGAAACGTTAGATTGTACAAAATTGAAAACATCCTTCCCGGCGCATATCAAATTGCAAACTATCTGAGAAGGTGATTCATATTCGTTAGGAACAATCCCGTCCACAGATGACTCAAAGAAGCTGAATAAAGGAAACCATATTCTAGTTCGATTCGAATCACGCTGCATCAAAGCCTGGTTGTTAGCTAACGTATGATAGTATAAAAAGAGTCTTGAAGTTATGTAAAACGCTACAAATACATCGATAGAATAATGCTCGTGTGCGGCAAGGATGAAAAATATTCCGAACATATTAAGCATCCATGTAAATGTGTGCAGAAAGTACAGCTGTCTTGAAGTATCTGTAAGCAAGAAAAAAAAAATCAAGTATTCTCGTCCAATACGATTAAATCTCAAGTCTAAAATCGCAAAAACCCCCAACTCACATTCCGTTATGAAAAAGTTGAGCATAGTGAGCGCGACTGTATGTCCGCTGAACATATAATCCCCGCAGGTTCTTACTCCTTGAATAGACATACCAGCACCTCTCCAAATCACATATGCCATAGCAATCTTATTATAAAGTTCTCCATATGCGGTGCTAAAAATTGAAGAAAACATGTGATAAAACGAATCTCTTTTTTAGCTAATAGTCAGTTTTACAGACTCATATTACTTGGCGCAGGCTTACCCGGACCATTCTTCGTCTGGCACCTTTCTAGGCTGACATTGCAAATGTGCTCCTGGTACGGACAAAGAAGTGATCAGCATCGTCACACATCTCAAAAGGAAGACTGTCCCTGATAGAGCAAAGAATCTTCGAAGTAGTATGAACCTGATGAAAGAAATAGATGTATCAGTACTGATGATCATGTGATCTCAAAATAACTTGACTTTAATATAGATAGAAGTTATTTTGATCCGTTGAAAAGATGAGTGGTATAATTAGCCCGTGTTTATTGATCTGAGTAGTTAGAAACGGTTGTTAAATTATCTTGAATAGTTGCTATGCCAAGTAGCTGTCCATCTGGTAGAAACTTTATTTTAAAAGTGACTAATGACCTATATCTGTGGAAGATAAGTACTACTAGCCAAATGGCAAATAGTAGGGTCCCAGTCACTTCACACATATCAAAAGCCCATGGTATGTGAGGAACGTTGTCTAAAAATATGTCCGGCAATGGTGGATATTTTTTCATGTCAGGTACTCGATCGTGAACAATGACCATAACAAAGGCAGTTATCCAAGTAACGATGAAAAGATATCCTAGACTTATGAAAGTCTTCCAGATTTCTGATGGCAGATGAGATGCTTGGTCATCTTCGGATACCGAAGCAGAGTAAGATTCATGTTCCATCGATCCATCGTTGGTCGTTATCCCATTGCTTGGTACCTAAGGCATTAATCAATAATAAAATAACATAGAATTCTTAATCAGTAAATTTAAAAGAAAATTTGCTATGTCTTCATGACTTATTTCAAGCCTTGTTAGTTTCATTTGATTAGGCTGTTTCACTCACTTCGGGCCGTTGATGAGTATAGTAATTAGTCGATGGAAATAAATCGATATGCCCAAGTTCGTATAAAGTTGTGATATTGTCTCTTTGCAGTTGTTTAATACTAATATACAATCTTTTGATGTCCCCAATACTCCTAACACTCATTATCCCAGGCTTCAGATCTTCTTCTGTGAGTGTTAAGAGAGCTCTCCCATCTATCGAATGTGTAGAAAAATCTGTAACAAATCGGCTATGTCCATTTTCGTTCAGCCACGTTAAAACTTCTTCGGTCGTCCACTCCGCTACATTTGTTATCACCATCTTCTTTATTATGCATCAATTTGGGCACCATAAAATTGGTATATTGTGCGTTTGACTAGCTGTCAGATGAGAGCTACCTGACAATGGAAAAAAATTGTGTTCATTTATTACAAAAACTCCTCTTAGTTTTTAGAGAAAAGATTCCTCCAAGGATTTCAGTTAGTTTAATTTAAGGATTGTGATTTTGCTTTGAAAAAATTTGGAAATTGGTTACTGAGGTCATGGCAGAGCAAATAGTGTAATATATGAATTGTGAATAAGTTGGCAACGTCTTATGCTATTGAAAAGTAAAAATTCAAATGCAAGCCTAGTGCATGTACAAAGAGGGCAATTAGAGGTGTTTCTCATCCAGAAATAGACTGTACAATATAGTGCATGTGTACTGTTCTTGTGTACTGTTTTCTTCTTTAGTCTAGTAAATAGTGATACTGAAGGTTGGGAGATGTCAATGAAGATAAAAGGCTTCTATAAGCTGATAGAAATTGATGATTTATTAATGCTTTCCAGTGTTTGTATAACCTGTAGCCTTTGTATTTACCGATAGACTCGTTAGATCAGAGAATAAATTAAACCAGTTCGGATTGTTTTATTGAAGTGTAAATTTATTGACAAAGATATAGAAATACTGAATTTTTATACGATGATAAAATGGGTCTATTATTTTTATAATGACTAAAAACTACGTGCATAAGCTGATGTAAAAACAAAAGAAAATCAAAGCTTAACGATTATTTATTCGATTTAAAAAAACAACTGAGAGGTTGCAACAAAGCAAGATAAAAAATTGGTCAATATTATCACGATGATCATGTGATTATTGTTTGTTATTTAAATGTAACAATAGAGGTCTGGGGTTTTAAAAACACACAATTCTCCGTACAAAGGAAGTTGATTGACTTTACTCAATGAACTCGTTGCGTATATTTAAGTATCTATTGTTCATTAGATCAAGAAAAATATGTCAGATGATAAGGATAACGCGTATGATGATTATATATACAAGAATTCGTACGAATTTATAATTATGTATTTGGTGAATGAGGACATAACAGTACATGTGAGAGGAACTGTCTTACGGTCTACGCACGTAGATACCTATATGAATAAAAATATTCTTATTTTATGATAACGGGGTATCAAAGAAGTGACATATTACCAGAATTATGTGCTGACAATTTTCCGAGGTCTTGTATTTTATAGCAAAATTGTATACCAGGTATCAAAACAAAGGCCACAATGCCGATTATTTTCACTACGGACAGCTGAGTACGGGTCAATTGGAACGCGCCATATTACAAGACTGACGTTTTTGTAAATGATATCCCTGCGGCAGTGACTCGAGTTACTCTGCCAAGCACGGGTGATTCATTAGTCGGTAAAACAGCGTCACGTGGTCGGACTCTATCCTGTCAAAGTCCAAGAATTTAATTTTTATCACAATCTTCGAATACAATCTTACGTATTGCATGGAATTCCTTCACATAATATCCGCACGTTTCTATTCTTTGCACTTTACGCATCAATTTTAATAAATTTCTAGCGTCTTATCACAATCCATTCTTTTATTGTTGCAATTTTATTTCGTATTCGAAAAGCACCTTACCCCCACACGAAATTATGCATTATGCGAAATTTTTATTACACTACCTTTGTTCATACCTACTGCAGAACTGAAGGCAAAGAAAGAAAGTGTGACAACACTAGCTATACTATTATCTTTAGACGATATTATATAATTATGAAAACACCATATAGTTATAATAAATGTATTGAGTGATAAATAGAGGGGAAGAACCCATAACTAGAAATTGTTCACAGATCCCCTTAATCTGAAGTAAATGATAGATACGCGTAGAAGCAAGACCTACTAATGTCGGTTTCAATAACAAACTATAATTGATATGGCGAAATATCAGTGAAACTATACGTATATACCAGAGAATGTCGAATGTACAGAATATTCTATTTAGAGATTACACCTGTATATAACAACATAAGCACGCTTACAAATAAACGAAAGATCTTGATAATGCGCACGTATAATATTTATAATCTCGTTGATGATGTACGTTTACCTAAAGAAGGCACGAAATTTATACCTGTACGATTAAGTTAACGACATTTCTTTAGTGTTATATGACACGCGCGGAATCCTACACAATATGTTTTATTATTATTATTATTATTGTATCATTTATTATGCCCGCGTTTTATTTTCTTGATATTGTGCGTGATGGTATATATCTATTAGGATTGATTTTTACAACATTTACCAGTTTTATCTTCGTGGTCAACATTCTCGTTGATGGATCTATTTCTTCATCGGCATAAGTTATGCTAATTAAATTTCTCTTCACAGAATATTCAATTTATAATCATCTGAAGACGTGATAATCAATTTCATGTGCTGGAATATGGTAATATTATACATATAATGTTACAATATTCATCAGTATAAAACTTCTACTGTTGCTATAGACCGTGCTCTTATGTCAATTATAAAAATCAATTAGTATCGAGTTATCAGAATCTTAGATGCTGCAGCACTAAAGGATTGAATACAATTAGGGACTTGATCAAAGTGGCGATCATCATCTGATTACTAGAAATTCATCTGTGCCGAAGAATAGATACTGATACTGTTACGCGAATTATATTTATTTTTACAATTGAAATAGCCGTAGCTGCTTGCGACACGCGCAGGTATATTGAGACACGTGTGAAAGCGAATTGTTTAGAAGGTGATGGGTATCGCTTATTGCAATTTTCAATTAAATACACCTTTTAAGGTTTGACGTTGGTCTAATCGTTATTGAAATGACCCAGCTGTTCAATTATTTATTTTAACCTATCCTATCCATGATAGCCATAATCACCAAATTCTTTGCTGATGTGTACAACTAGCACATGCGTTATGGCCAGATACGATGCGGGAAAATCCCACAGGTGCAGGTAGGACTTGTAACATCGATCAATTTATACAGTGATAAGAATAGAAAAAAAATTTATTTACGAATTTGAAAGTAACAGATAATTTGATGGAACCCGAACTTGTAGCACGCAGCGTGCGCCTGGCAGCGCTTATAATAAACAAGAGCATGCGGATATTATCAGCGTGCAGTGACGTCTATATAATTTCATCTTTGCACGATATTACACCATCTTGGTCGCTATTTTACGAAGCTATAGTGTCATAGTGGCTCGACTTTGGACCCTACGACTTTTTTCATCATTTTACCATTATTTCATATTAACGGGTTGCGTATTAATTTGCCAGTACGTCTAGTGAACTTCCTAAATTATGTTTAATTTAATTTTCGATTGGTGATCGAAGATCCGAGTAATATCTTTACCTTTGATATATCGATAAGAATTTATTTACATTATTTACATAAATAAGTTGATTCGTATAGAAAAAGAGAAAGAAAAAAAAAAAAAAAACCACTTGCCTACACATTTCATTATTAATTATCTGTATAAACAGTATATTGTAGTACATTCTATGGAAAGCTTTTTGTAAAAATATGTTGTATTTCATATAGTATATATGTATTGTGTAGTCCTTGACCATGAAATACATTTTTATGCGTAATAATAGGTATACCTAATCAATAGTTTATTATCCACTACCACGCAGTGTGAATACCTGATTCTTATCACGCATTGATCGTCTTAAATTCATATCAACAAATGTACTATACCTACATGTAATAATAATAATAAGTATCAAATGCTGATATCGTGTAAATATAATTTCTTGCGACTTGATTAGTCACCTTTATGTATTTTCTTATTGGAAGACATACCTATATATGAGGTATAAGTATATAGAGTACGTGTAACAAAAAAAAAGGAAAATAATAAAAAAAAAGGAACCCCACGCAACTATATCCGACTAAGAATCAGATGCTTCAGAATTTTTCTCAATAGACGATAATCTGGACTCTGAAACTACTTGCAATTGATTATCAATTGGATTCATTTCCAGGGAGTGGTCAGTACTTGAAGAATCCGGATGATTACCGATATCCGGACAACTTGCCTGATCATTTTCATTCAATATACACAAATTCGGCGTACTGGCAGCTGCTTGAGCGAGAATCATTTCAGCAGTAGGTACGCAGTCCACAGTCCTTCTCCGATTTTTCGTATCACCCGTATCATCAACTACCGATTTCCATCTAACACCCTTTTTCTTTCCACTTCCCATCGACCTTTGTCTTCGTACTAAATACTTCGGACAACTATGAAGTCGCGGACGAGGAGTACTTGCAGTATGATGACTGCGTAGGTTCCTACTACAGTGCAAACACGAGTGCTGACATGTATCGAAATGATTATCGTCGTAAGGACTCTCACTACGAAAGATCAAGTCATTTTCGTTTTTATTGGGAAAGCATCCCGCATGGAACAATCGTTCCTGTGAAAATGCTGAATTAATTATACCCTGGTTTAGTTGGTTTTGAAATTGATCAGCTGCCACGTTTGTAGATTGTTCGGTTGTGTTGTAATGTGGACATTGCTTAACTTTTAGCGAGCTTTTTCGTTGCGGAGTGTAATTAGTCTCCACAGAATCTAAAATTGTCGAAAGTGGCACATCTGTAGTATGATTTTGCGCGTTGTAACGCGCTAAATTCGAGGCGCTTGGCCACGGCTGAAGATTCGCGGTTGATTTTCCCATTCCAAAAAACGATTTTTTTTGTGGTTGAGGCGTCACGTTGTGGAGTGATTTTGAAGACAATTTTTTTACAGCTTCAGCTAACACGCGTTGGTCTCGTTCCGACTCAATCGAAGCCTCGCCAAAATGGATAATGGTTTCAGAAAGATTTCTAGGTAACCACGGAGTAGTTGGCGGCGACCCGCTGATCTGGCTGAAACAAACGAGAGCAACTTACTAATGATCATTATTTTTACTAATATTTATACAGGCATATCTTTGATCAATCTTTTCGATATATGAACAGTCATGAATAATCCTAGAAACAAATAGGATTGGGTTATGAATCTTACCGCCTATTGTGTAGTGGACTATCATTTGGATGAGTGGCAAGACTTGCAGTGGACGTGCGTGGCGTCGGTGCCGTCATACCGTTTTCTTCACGTTCTTCCGAAATATCGGGTAAGAACATAGTTTGCTTTTCTTCTGGTACCCTGGACATAAAAATCGTTTAATTATTGAGAATTCCTTAGTGAATCTGCACTTATTCAATAGGAAGACTCTTATTATGACTTCAAAAAATTCTTCTATACTTTGGTTGGATTCGAAAATCACTGCATGACGGTAACTTACATCATGTTAGCAACGCTTCCTCTATATGTCTTCCTCTTGTAAGCGACTGAGGCCTCTGTGTACGGAAGCGTTAAATCTTCGGCATCGAAGTAAATATCTTTTACAAGAGGTGGACACCTGTTCATCAAAGTATCGACGCCTAGGTACGACACCTTCCAGGAAAGAAATTTTCATCAGATTACTCCTCTGGGGAGACTTATACAGTGCTATTTTATAATGATCGTACAGAGGTATATCTCAAATTCTATTTTCGAAGGGTTTGAGTATGATAAAACACTTGCATTATAATCTATGGATCTCTGCAGAATCCTTTTATCAAATGAAATTCACCTTCGTATGTCTATCGATGAGCCAGTTCAGTTCAAAATCTTCGTCATCATCGCCGAAAGGATTAATCAGCTGCTCAGCAACCTATAAGAAAATTGTGCAATGATGCTAAAAATTTATCCCACGAATTCTGGCAACCAGAAATAGTCGAATAGAAGTTTGGCATACCTTGAGCAATCCCATGAAGAAGAAGAATTGCAGAATGGTAAACAGTGGCAAGTAAATGTCGACTTGCATTTGGAAAGGCTTCTTCACTCCGTCTATATATTGACGGCCAACAAGAGCTACTGCGAAGAAGCTGTATGTGGCCAGGGTAACGACCTGCGTGTACACCAATGGAATTGACACCCAGTCGTAGCTCCATAGAAGACCACATTTTGATCTAAAGTCGTTGAATTCCTACGATGCAAAATACCTGATAGACAATAATCTACTCCTTTGTATTTCTAAATGTGTGTTTAAGAGCAAAAGATCCAGATACCAGAAGAAGTTCATGCTAGACTCGCACAATTTTTTAATCTACTCAGTCTCCACGGTACTTTGACGACTGGGGATTCAAAATTGCAGAGTAAAATATGGGACGAAGAAATAATGTTTAAAACTGCTACAGGCGAATGAGTTTCAAACTGATATACATGACTAATCGTATGTAGCCAGAACAAAGAGAGTATTGAACAATGTTCAATCTTAAGGTTTAGTACAATGGATGGTGCAGAACTTTAACTGTTTAGAAATAAATCACGAGAAAAACAGACCTCCATTATTATCTTCAGTCCCTGAGAATCCGGTAATCTGTGGCTAAAGCGTGCCTCCTTCAACAAATTGATAAACCACGTGCATGGGATCCAATAAGTGTTGAATTCCACGCTTGGAACGGATTGGAACAGCTCTAGCTCCAAGGCAGTCATAAAACCTGTAGAAAAAAAATAGATTTTTATCCTCAAAAAATTTAAAGACTTCCGCTTCAAACTCCTTTTCATATTGGACTAATTTTCATCATTAGGAAAACGTCTCTCTTATTACTACTGAACTAATTATCGCCTTCATATTATTTCCTTATTATCGTATTTCAACTTTCCTGACCTGAATCAACAACGTGATCAAGAGTTGGAAAACGCCTTTTCACGGCAGAGCTGATCGAACGGAGAACCAGAATCAAGGAAAGGTTTAAATACCGCATTAAGGACCGTCTCACCACTCGTGCGTACTCGTCATTCCCAGTGACGTAAAGCGCCACGGAATGCATCACTCTAAAATTGCAAGACGATTACCAAGAAGTCCATCTATAATTTCCTGGTATCAAGTACATTTCACTACATACTGTCAAACTTACTTATCAGGCCACGGAATAGCCGTGTATTGCTGCCACCATCGATTAGCAACGTAGGCCACATAAAATCCAAGCACAAAGCTGAGAGGTATCAAGTTAATGAAAGTATCGCAGTAGACCACGACCAGCTCGAATGCACTGAAAATTTAATTAACACATACAATTAGGAGCGCTTCAATACAACGGACACCATCGAAAGATCTAATCATTGCTCGTCTAATGCAGACGTGAGTATCGTATTTAGAGTGGAATGTACAGTCCTCTCATAAAAATTAATTATGAAATTATCAGTGAAAGATTGATAAAGTAATGAAGACAAACCTTTTTTGTGATTTGGTAAAAACGTGACGGTAAAGGGTTGAAAGAGCGCCAAACAGTGCGAGAAAAAGTAAAAGCTCTCTGTAGATCAGTTTATAGAGAGATCCACGCCACATGAAGAGCAGTCTTGTAAAACCTCCGCTCGTTGAGCTTGCAACTTCGTATTGATAGGAAACCGTCATCTTGTAGATCCTGTAGCTGAGCCTTTTATTTAAGCCTTCTATGACCTTATGATCTCGCGCACATACGTCGTAACTCTTCTATTCATATTGCAGATCCTAACTTTCACTGGTGATCACTTTACTGCACCAGATGATGACCGACAATGAACCCAAAGCAACATCGCGATGTTGCAGCGTCTTTTATCCATTCCATCTTAACACCTTGACAATCTCTTCGATACGCAAGTTTTAACAGTCTAATTCCATGCTTTACGACATGCATTCCTTGCGTACTATTTCCGTGTCTTTGGACACTGTTTCTTCTATTTTTCAGATGGTTTCGAAGACAAGTGTAAACTTTTTGGATAAGAGTCGACTTTGAAACCGTGGTGTAAAAGTAATCCGCCTGCAAGATCGTCCAGAAAATTTCACAAGAGTTCACTGCTACTGCCTCAACGATATAGGAATCAGGCGAAAGAAAAAAAAAAAAGTTCAGGGAGATGGAGAGCTTGCTTAGTACGACAGATTTATTGCTCGTGAAATTCTACGTATCACTAGCGCAGATTGTCTTTACTAATGAAATATTGTCGGTAATGCATCAGATTTTCGTCATTAGCCCAGAAATTAAAATAGGGGATCGTGGGCTGTGAAGAATTTCCATACTAATTTCTATCCAAGATATACACTCGTTAGTTATTTGGCAAGCTTTGTTTTAGGAAATTTATAGAATGTACTAAGAACTTTTTGATACTGTACCGAAAGATTGATCTCTGACTACTGCAGATATAGAGATTCCCTGGGAAAATGCCATATTAAAAATCAGAGCAATATTTGATAATGATTTTGAATGTCTATGCGAATAGTTTGTGAATGTCATGTTAGTTCTGGGTATAATCGCCCATAAGAAATGAAATTTGAATGCTGAATTATCGCGAGTGTAAAGTTAGGTATAGCTAGTTTCCGGTCTGATTTGTTTATTATTAATAAATAAATATGTGTATATGAAAGCATTAAAAAGCCGTTATATGCTGAATCGGTAAAAGCCAGACGATCTACAATTTAAACTATTCGAATTTCGAACACTATGTTTCAATCTGGAAACTGATCGCCATATCGCTTGCGTATATTTAATGACTACACCTAGTAATTGAGAAGGACGATAATTCTTTCGTTCTACGTGAAATAAATAATTTTCAACTACCATGATTAGAATGAGAAATGAGGTGGATAAGACTCTATTGTTTAGGCGTCTGCCTGCCGTTTATGGCATACCACTTATCGCGGGCGTTTGACTACTAAAAATACGATTTGGATGCCTTCCGCCTTTGTTAAGTAAGCCGATCAATCGTAGCTAGTATAAGCGTGGAGGTCAGTCTGTTTTCTTAGAGACACACCGTAGAGCCGTTCAGCGTGGGAATTGCGCCAGTATGCAACCCCGCTGGTAAATATAGCTGTGTCCAAAAATGATTTCGCCTGAGAAAATAGTTTTATATTAGATTTCCGGAGCTGTCCAATCCCGGTGACTGTCTTTCCCGTTTTAATCATGCGATGTGCAATTCCTGACCTTCGTGGAATCTAGGCAATATCATAGACCTTACCAGGTTGTACGAATACTACATCCTCATCGCGGAAAATTAGAGTTTGTACGCAGATCAAATTGTAATTGCGAAGTCATCATCTAAACTCTAAGTAAGTGAAAGTCCCACGAGTGGTAGAGCGTGATTTGAGCAAATCGCTGATCACGATCACGAGGCCTGAAGGAAGGGCAGACCGTGACTTAAGAGTTTTCAAAAAGAGGAGGAAAACATACGCGAAATACCGTAGCTTAGGTAGGTATGACACTGCCGAATGACATTATTACATGCACTCTAATAGATCTCGTTGATCTTGTTTGGAAACAAAAAAAAAAAATCGGCTTCAGACAGACGCCTCGATCGCAGCCAAATGGTAAAATATTTCCTAGTTGTCTTGTAATATGATGATGTATGTCTTTCAGACGACACAAATTGACGTTGAGAGATTTCAAAAATTTGACAAAATCAAAATAAATATTTACATCGATCACGTTTGCAATGAGAATTTTCAAATTTTATTAAAGCATACGTTAGACCGTCAATATACGCCCTATATGACAGACTTTGCCTATACGTTGTAACTTTGATGATAAAACAAAATTGATTTCACTTCCACGTATAACATGTTCCAATTTTAACACATGGGTCCACGACCGCGTTCTATTTTACAAAACAAAAAAAAAAAAAGGCGCCGTTCCACTGAGGGGAATGTCCAATCATCTTAACATTGAAAATATATTCACGAAGCTGACTAATACTTGAATTGCTCTGTCTGTTTCGTTACTGTTCAACTATAATTCGAAAGGAAATGATCTACGTTACGATTTTGTGGTTTGAACAAGAAAATACACATTCGTAAGAGAATTTATAAAAAATCAACGGCGTAGACAGAAATTTATTACCCCCAAAAAGTCACGGTCAGAGGTCTGAAAAGTATTCAGTATAGTAAAAAAGAAATAGAACGTTTGATAAAAATGTGGGTAAACTATTGACTTTCGAAATCATTCGTGTACTTAACGTGAAATAAATTGTTATGTCCGTGAATGTGCAAACTAATTATAGGTACCCATATCTTCTACATGAGGAATTGTTCGCTAGTCTAATATATTTCCTCAAATAAAGTAGTGGCCTTCGGAATTTACAGGATACGATATAGAGTACCTAACGTATGTTAAAAATAACATATAAAACGAAGAAAATGGTAAAAATATTGTGAAATTTTTTCAGACCATTGACTCTTCGCTACCCAATACAAACAGCGATGACTTGATTAATGAACGCGGGAACAAAATAATCCGCATTTTTTCTCAAATTTTTCAGAAGCATTTCGCGTTTTCACAATAACATCGATAATTCTTAGTTTAATAACATTCTTGTGGGAAAGTGCAGGCCACAAGCCATTAGTTTGAATGGAAGTGCATCGATTGAGAGTCCATAAATCCTGAGTGTCGCAACAGTTAATTGCGTGCCGAATACCTAGATTACATGATATATTGATCTGGATAATGTAAAATAGAATTTTCAAGAATTCCTTACAGCATTTAATCATTAATTTAATATATAATTCTGATGGATCTTAGCACTTCTCAGGGAGTGACAGCATCGCTCTTAGGCAGACTCTCAGCTCTAGTTTGACGACAAACGGATTTCATTTTACCCGACACGTTGCATGCCTTTAAGACGCAAGTATGCGATTTCGCAATAGTTAAAGAAGAATTTGAGCTACAGGGTGACGTGAGAGTATTAAAAACAAGCGAACTATCTACGTAAATGAAAAATATTCGCAATAATCATTACTTGATAACTATATAATAATGAATAAGTAAATGAACAAGTCCTTTGATTCTTATTCAAGTTTAAGATTTTTTTTTTTGCCATGCTAACGAGGAGCTGCTACGAAATAATTCTCGAGGTTTTATGTTTCTAATTAGAAACACGGAGGCTAAAGTGACAATTGGCTAATTAGCAAGCTTATATACCTATACGCTAATGAGAACGTTTCTCTCTATTATCCGTTTTCACGAATCGTTGTGAATTTTAGTGACGTCTTCTCGTCGTTATATTATTCGCGGATTTATAATCAAAACTATATCTATTATACGTCCGCCCTTCAAAACTTATAATATCTTCTACTGCTGGCCTATTTTCGGGCTCTCGTTGACACTCTTAGATTTTTTGCGCGTTTCATTCTGATGTAAAGGCAATGAGTTGACGGTCGTGGTCCAAATCAGCGTAACACAATCATGATAAAAAAATAAAATAAAAAAAAAAACAATGGATTACCTTCTTTAGAAACAGCGTCTAAGCTCACCTTTACACTTGTGTTAATTTAAATTATATGTAAATGCAACTAGTTTTTATAATTGTCCTTCTATTATACACAGTTATTTAATATTCATTCATCTTTTGAGAAGAATATGAAGAATTGATCAATTATTATTCACCACAGAATTCGAGGGTTTATATAAGCATAACGCTATATGTGTATAGGTATATCGATGAGACGAATGGAGATGATTTAAAAACCAAAGAGCGCGCATATGATAGTGAAGATTACTGCAGGTACTAAAAATAATTGCAGATTACCGCACAATCACTATGTGTCAATGTATCAAGGTAATGACCAAAAGTTTTCCGACAAAAGACACGAAGCGCACAGGTGTGTTTCCACCGGACGTTAGTCGCTTACTGGTACGATGTGGCTTCACAGAACTGGCCAGTAGCCACTCGTCTGCATCGTCGCAATAATTAACATTGAGGCTAGTCGATCTTGATTCGATGGCAATTTCCCAAAATCCAAAAGGGTGGAATGTCAAGCTCAATGCTGCATCGCCGCCATTATGGACCACGCGACTCCCAGTTCTTGGCCCTTTACTATAAAGTGGAGAACATTCGTTTTCCAGAGAAAGACTCTGTCTATTATTGGAATAATTTTTTGGCAGAGTTATTTCGTTTTATGCCTTACGTGGCAATCTTCCATTATGCTATATCTTGTATAACTGCGATTATTCCGATGTGTAGAAGAAAAAACTGTTCATTAACTTAATGTGAAGAAGTTGGCGAACACTCTTTCAAATTTATGCTGATGGTACTTTATAAAAGCCTCTTCCCACGTATAGGTATAATAGCTACGATCAGCTCGTAGCAAGTATGTCTTTTTATTTCAATAATCATAGCTATAGTATGATTGACCCATAATATATAGTCGTAAACTCGTAGTCACCAAGAAGTAAATTTTCAATCGAACTACTGTTCATTCACTGAGTAAGTATAAGGATGTGTATTCTAGTTATTT
Source organism: Tenthredo notha (assembly GCA_914767705.2). Taxonomy (NCBI): domain Eukaryota; kingdom Metazoa; phylum Arthropoda; class Insecta; order Hymenoptera; family Tenthredinidae; genus Tenthredo; species Tenthredo notha. The sequence continues at coordinate 10,534,830 of OU611909.1, forward strand.
CTCAACGATTAATTGTGAATGAACTACTAATTGTAAGAAACAAATTAGAGTCCAAGAAAATGAAGTGGAAATTATCAAATCGAATAATCAGCGGTTATGGGGAGGGTAGAATTGCGATAACCGTGGATCAACCATGGAAATGAATGTGCTTACGATTGATAAGGTTCTCTCATGTATTTGCTGATGATTATTTTTCGAGTATATTTTGATCGTGAACATTTTGATTCCCAATTTCAAACTCAGGCGAGTCTTTTGCTGCGCTATTATGATCGTAGAATAAATCCAACGATTCGAAAAAGAATTACTTTTCCCAAATGCAGAACCAGAACACGTTTCGATTATTGTGCTATTGATATGTTCATCAGTTCATACTTTAATTTTACTATGACATATTTCATACGTTACCAAAGCAAGATAACTCATTCTCTCCTGTTCGATGGTTGAGAGGAGCTATGGGACGATGAGGAAAGTTCGAAAGAACTGAACTGCTGCTCGATTTTCACGAATAATGTCAGATGATAGTCTGAGAATTTAAACCAGAGATTAAATAAATAATAATCCCGTCCGTGCGGTTTCACGATAGATAAACCACACGGAAAAAAATGTTTACTGGGATACAACAATAATTCTGGTCATATTAGCTAGAATGTTTTGCTAGTATGGCCACAGCCAGAAATATAGCTGCAATACCTATATACGATTGCCGTTTCAAAAATGTATTACTTGCGATGCCCATAATTTTCGATACCGTTACCATACGATCAGTCGTTTTAAAAATATTTTCTTCCAACTTCAGCAAGAAATCGCAACCAGAAATATATTGCTGTCCAACCATAGCAATTTTTTTCCGTGCATCATGTGATGGGTGTAATCCTACAATTCAGCGAATGTCCAATATTACTTCATTCGAACAAGCCAAGAGCGATATACGCATTATTACCTTCTCATAAATTATAACTCCGACCTAATTTTACACGAGACTCCCCGCCACCATACAAAATGACCTTAGTCCGAATTCGATGGTCATCTACCGCAATTCGTATCTGTAATAAGGTCGAGATAAGTCTGAGCCCAGACCGTGACATCCTGCTTCTCCAATCCCATATTCTTTCCCATAACATATGGAGAGAAAGGATATCTGAAATTATTCAAAACATATATGTATAGGTATGTTTGTATTGCTGGTCGAGAAGATCATTTGTTACAAAGCATTTATTATTAAATTTAAATAAATCCTACTTACCTAATTTAATTAACAACCCCAATTGTAGTCCATGCTATGGTATTTCTTTAGACCGACTTATCCCATGTTATTAAATCAATATGAGGACTCTCTTCTGTAAATTGAATGTTACATTATTGTTAATAAAATAGTCTTTCTTTACGTATAGGAGCGGTCTATTACTATTTCTAGAAACTATCGTCTGATTATTATTATTAATTCTTAAGTACACCTCCATGTACGCAGACATCTTCCTGCTTCAACTTCAATATAATCATTATATGAATAAATGTACATTTTTTCATTATACTTCTTATACAGTAAGTGATGCAATACATCAAGAGAAAGTATATTCTTATTCTATACAAGGTCAATAACACTACACCTTGCTAAACTCGTAATACCAATCTAACATATTTCTTTCATTATTAGTTTCAACCCGCGAAAATTATTGAATTCAAATAGCGCTCTATGCGGACAATGTCTAGTACTAAGTTAGCCGCTAAAGCTAATTCCTAAATGACAGTATAGAGTGGCATCTTTAAACCGATTGATTGAGTGGCCTAAGTTTAAAGAGCCAGCGGGTTGTAGCTACGAAGATATTCCAGATATTTCACATAAAAAATTTTAATCGTTACTTTTTCACTTAAACTGTTATCCATATTAGAGTTAAGACACTCGAGAAGAAATCCTTGTGACTATCCATCGCTCGTAAGTCGAATTCAAATTATCGTAACATAACCTACAAGATATACTCTTTACGTAAACAAACATAGATCAGAGTCATTTAATTATTTCAGGAAAATAGAGATGGACAAATCGATTCTATTGCAAAAACAAGTACGAGATAATTCCTCGGATTTACAAAGCGAATTTTTTGATATGAAAAACTGGGAAGAACAAATGAAGCGCAAGGATTCTGAACTCTTATATGCTTCTGGCGATCAGGTTTGAATCAATTTCACCCTTACTCAGGATTCACCGCTAATAATTAAGCCAGAAATTTGTCACACAGTTTGTTATTCCTTCAGGTAATTCCTCCGATCAGAAGCCGGAAGAAGACCGCGTCAAAGAAGGCTGAAATTGAGCCAAAAATTGTAGAGATCAAAGAGAACTCAAAGCGAATTAAATCCTCAGATTATCATTCCTGGGATAAATTTGACGCGGTAAATGAATATGCAGATTTATTTTATCTGTAGCATTGAGTGAATTCTGTCTTTTGAATATTTCGATGCTTATTTTTTTTTTTTTTAGGAAAAAGCTTGCGAAGAATTGGATAATAAGGAAGAACAAGAAACTTCTGATGAAGAATTGTCTAAAGAAGAATTAGAAAGAAATCATAACGAAGCTCTGAAGCATAAAGATAAAGGGAACTTATTTGTGAAACAACAACAGTGGAGCCAAGCAGTTCAGGCTTATAATGAAGCGCTTAAGGTCTTCCCTTATGACGCTGTTTTCTATGCAAATAGAGCACTCTGCCATCTGAAGATGGACAAGTCAGTCTTTTTTCACTGCAAGATATGAATTGATTGGAAAATTTCTTTCGAAGTTGTTAATAATAAAAGAAAACTTTCTTTCATGTTAGTTTATATTCAGCAGAAGCTGATTGTACCGCTGCAATTCAACTTGATGAACTTTACGTAAAAGCTTATCACCGCAGAGCTACTGCTAGAAAAGAACTGAAACAATATAAAGAAGCTTTGCAAGATTTAGAAAAAGTATTGAAGCTAGATCCTGCTAATAAAGAAGCCAGTAAGATGCTAATCCAAGTTAAAGAAAGAATAGAAAAGGCTAAGGTAAGGAAAACCATTCATTCATCTTTGTATACCTTTTTTACTCTTATTTATAAATCATAAATAAAAATCTTTGATTTCAGCCAGTAATTACATCACAAAAAGACTTAACTGATGATACTCCAATTGAAAAGAAAATTGGGGAAAAATTATGGGGTGGTCCTGTGAAAAAGCCTATACCAGAAAGTGAAGGCCCAATAATTCAGGAACAGATTCCTTCTTGGGCGTTGGGGGAAGGAGAGGACCTAGCTGTGGTAGAAGCGATTGTAAAACCACCTCATCAAAGATCCAAAGTAGGATTTGAGGCGTATTTTATTACCTGAGTTTAGAATGTTCTCTTGAATATTAAGACAGAACACATTACAGCTTCCGCTGATCGATGAATGTTTACAGAAACCATTGAGAAGAATAGAAGTGGAAGAAACCCAGTCTGGAAAAATAGTTGAAGAAGTTAAACCATTGATAGAGGAAGTTATCCCAGTGCTCAGGGATACTGAAATAAAAAAATTAGAAGAACCTAGTGCGAAAATAATTGAAGTACCGCCTGTACCTAGAACTACAGTACAATTTTTTATGCATTGGAGAAAAAATAAGGATCCAGAATTCCGGTTCAAATACTTGAAGGTATTAATAGATGAGATATTAAATTTTCTCTAGTTGAGAGTACGCGATTTTTTGAAATATTGTTTTCTTCATGTGCCTGAATCTGGACAAAGCAATTCAATGATTGTGATATTCGTCAATTTTCTGTTTCAGCAAATGCCTGTTGATGCGATACACAAGATATTCAAAGACTCTATGGAGCCGGACATATTCAGTGAAATACTAACGATTCTATCGACCGAATTTATGATCAGAAAAGAACCATTATTCCGATATCTGGAAGACCTTGCACAAGTGAAGAGATTCGGTGCTTTAACTATGTTCATGTCTACCGCCGATAAAACCGGTAGGAAACCTTGGCCTTAAATCTTCCATTGTCGATTTTTATTGATAAATATTTACTTCCACAGCTTTGAAGACCATCTTTGAATACTGTGATACGTTCGAGAAGAAATCGAAGGACGAGCTTTTATCCCTGAGAAGAAAATACGAAATCTAAGGAGAGTTTCTTCACGCTTAATTTTGCAGCTAATTATAAGGTGTAATATAGTCGATATATCTGTTCTAATTCCTTTCATTTAAACAAAAAAAGAGAAAAAAGAATGCTACAAGTATTTCTTCTATTTGTGTTGATTTTTCATGGAAGATATAGCAGTGAAGGAAAATCTATACATGTGTAAATTTAAGTCTCAGGTTTGAAACGTTCTTATTTCTATGCCTAATTTCGAAATGTTAGCTTTATTAATTTTAGTTTTATACGTATATCTGAAACTTTGATTATTCTTATGAGGTAATTCGAACACCATATTTCAGTGTTTTTATTTTGATAAATAAAGGTGTTACTACTTCACAACAACGTCTGTAGAGATACTAATTTATTCCCAATTTTTCCATTTCTGATTGTCCCAATGTATCTCCGTAGTTTGCGAAGTGATTAGAGGAAGAAAAAACGGATTAGTAACTCGTATCGTTACTCTGAGGGTTTATTGACTCAATAGAGTAATGAAATACGTAATTTAAAATCACAATGAACAGTTTGATACTGTTACATGCAGTGAGCGCGGGGTTCATTAGTCATGCGCAGACGCCGAATCTACGGCCCACTTTGCCGTTCCTACGCGACTTTTGATAAACCTTCACAGAGATCATCAAAGCTTAGCTTTACAATGTTATCTGACAGTTGGAGAGCAGAGTTAGACCATTGGTGATCGCGCGATTAAATCATGAAATATAATACCTTTTATTTAAATTATTTTTATTCATTCAATTTTCATTAGTATCCTGGTGCACACGCACCTAACGTTCGTCCACCTTGACATCCAGTGCGAATGGCATTGGTATTGTATAAAATCTGTGTTACAAGTGGTCTATAGTGCAGCGGCGCAACTGAGTTTAGTAACATGGGATTATACAGTACTTGGAAAGAATCACAAGTTACGTGTCAACGATACACTAGCGAGTACTACAGGTAC